>CM042666.1:23077183-25577183 GCA_023638005.1 Forsythia suspensa | reverse complement strand
TCTCATCTAAACCCTATTCTGGATCTTCTTTATTCCACTCATTTGTTCTCTTTGATTGATAACCTCATCGTCCAAGGTCACTTTTGAATCATATCAATGAGAGCCTTACAAAAGTCCACACATTCGATGTCGTTGGGATCTTTAGACAGAATTTGTGCTATCATCTCTTCTAGACTCTTCTTGCCAATACGCATTTCACGTGGTGCTAAGGTACCTAGAAGATGTCTTATGGATTGCCACTTGCTTATCACATAATCTGCATTCTTCGTCTCGATCCAGTGCTCATGCACACACTGGATATGATCCTCTAAATAAGCGAAATATCGTCTCAATGTCTACAAAAGCTTGGTTTATAGTCTCCCAGGCACTTATGGAGTTCCTTCGCCTCACTGGTTGTTTGCCCGTAGCCTTTGTCACCTACATTTTTAATACTAGCCTAGAACATAACTTTGGAAACTTAATTCTATCTCATATCATATTTGTGCATAAAAATATTTAAACATTTATAATTTGAAATTTAAATACGCAAATAACATAAATTTTGAAAATCATTATTGTAGAAACATGACATTTCATAATCTTTTGTGTATCTAGGTTCAAGATGCAGTCGATTGATGGATGCATAGTACCGATGAGAATTTAAGTCCATTTGTTTTCTATAATTCATTTCACATAAAAAATATAATCATACAACTTTTGTAAAAACTAAGATTTGCATATGGATTCGTACATTTTTGTGAATTCATGTCCTACACACGATACTAAGTATGCCATGATCAACAAACAAGACAATTACATTTGCACATAAACGTGGATCCAGAAATGGACATGTAGATTTTCATTAAATTATCCAAAACAACACTCCAGTCTACATAATTGACTCAATCTTGGGCTCTGCCATTTTTCCTTAGACCAAAAAAAAAAATAGATTCCATCTGTTGGACACTTACATTTACCAACACCAAAACAAAATTTAGATGAAGGAAACATGCACTTTTATTGAGAAGTGATAACTCCAAGCTATTTGAAAACTTATCTAAATGGAGGAGTACGTGTCGTTTAAAATGACTTATTTAAGATAAGCAGAAAATACATATACGATGAGAATTCCAAAATAGCCTATCTATAGGCTCTACACATCTCCAACTCAAGGCTAATCTGGATCCTATTTTGGAGCTTCTTTATCTTCAACTTCATTGGTTCTCATTGGTTGACTAACCTTATCGTCCAATGTCACCACTGAATCGAACCCTGAATGGAGATCATATCATCAAGACGCTTCCCAATGCTCAATGAGAGCATTGCAAAAGTCTACAAAATCGATGTCATTGGGATCTCCCGACGAAATTTGTGCTACCATCTCTTCTAGAATCATCTCATGATCCCGACGAAATTTGTGCTACCATCTCTTCTAGAATCATCTCATGAACACGCATTTCGCGTGGTGCTATGATATCTAGAAGTTGTCTTATGGATTGTCGCTCACTTATCACATAATATGCATTCTTCACCTCGATCCAATGCTCATGCACACTCTGGATATGATCTTCTAAGTGAGAGAAATGTCTATCTCAAAGTCTACATAAGCCTAGACTAATGGGATTCCTTTGCCTTTCTGGTTGTTTTCCCCTAGCCATCTGTCACCTACAGTTTTATACTAGCTCAGTACATAACTTTAGAAACATAACACTATATCAATTCATTCTTGCGCATAAAAATATTTAGTGCCTATTTGGTAGAGTTTAAAAGTTATTTTTTAGGAGATTTTGATAAAAGTTGATGAAATGTATAGTTGAAAAATTAATAAAAGTTGTGAATTTCATGAAATATGTTGTTGAAAATGAGTTTGAGAAAAAAGAGTGTACTTCAAACTCTACAAAATGCACACTTCAACATTTATAATTTGTAAATGCGCTAATAACATAACTTTTGAAAATCACAACATAGAAACATAGAATTTCATAATCATTTGTGTACTTGTGATAAGAGACGTAATCGATTTATGGATGTGTAGTACCGATGATAGTTTACATCTTTTATTTTTTATAATTGATTTCACATAAAACATATAATCATACAACTTTTGTAAAAACCTACATTTGCATATGGATTATGTAAATTTTGTTGAAATCATGTCCTACACATGTTACTAAGTATGCCATGATCAACAAATAAAACAATTACATTTGCACATAGACGTGAATCTAAAAATAGATACGTAGATTTTTCATTCAATTATCCACAACAACATTTAAGTCTATAGAAACGACTCAACATTGGGCTATGATACCATGATGTAACACCTAGAGTCCTAAGGCTCAAAACGTTACTTGCAAAACATAGCATTTCATTGTAATTTAAAACATAGCATAGAAAAATACAATTTAACTTCGGTTGAAGCGTTAAAAAATTTCTTGTACAATTTTTTTTTTTGCCTCGTCGGGCAGATTCCATGTACAGCTTCTATTTTTGTCCCTAAAAACTGAATTTTAGATTAATACTACATTCCATGTATTCACATCTACATTTTTCATCGAATTACACCTTAAAATCAATCATCATGACAAACAAGAATGAACGACGATTTTAAGCTAATGAACCCTATTACCTAATCAGTTTTGACGATTTTAAGCTAATGAACCCTATTACCTAATCAGTTTTTTAAGACGCACAATGTGTTGCAATAATTATTTGACCCATTTGAGAAAGGCTAAAAGTACATTGGGTACGAAATTAGAGACTTGTTGGACGACCTTGCTAGATGCTTGCGTGTCTGAAGCAAGAATAACGCTTTGACCTAATACCTTAGTCTCGATGGTTGAAGTACAGTTGGTAGCCTCTTTTGAAAGATAATGTATGAATTCAATACTTGGGAATAATTGGAGACATGAGATATAGAGCCTATGTAGCCTCATCCCAACCTCGGATCTGAACGAGCCTCCATAGTGTGGATTTTGACAATTTCACTAATTTTAATATTTCATTTCATATCTTTGCGTGCAAAACAGATAACATCTTGCATAAATGTGACATTTGTGACATTCATTCTCTAGAATTCACAAAATTAGCAAAATTGAGAAATCTTAAAATTTGGAATGGAAGATTAGTCGTGTACCAAATGATTAGAAGGTCTAAAAAGTAAACTAAATACCCCTGCCCATTTACATATAAATATTCATTTTTTCATTCATTTGAAGTACGGAAATACACGTAAAAAATAGACATAACAATACACATTAATTGTTTACAATTTCCATTCCATACACATTTGACCATATACTTAAATTTCGATGCCTTACTTGGTTGTCGGAGTGCGTACGGCCATTGTACCACCCCGTATAATTAATTGCCGATAGTCTAACGAGTGTTCAAGTGCAAGTTGGCCTTGCACGGACAATGATGTGGATAGTTTCAGATGGTTTTAAAGTCTAGCTAGATTTTGACGTCAAAATATTGGCGTTGTTTGTTAGAAGTTGCACAAAAAATCCATGAGAGAAAATTACGTTTGGAAAAGGAAAATTCAAGGAAAAAGAGAGAAAATGATGGGAATGGATCAAATAGTGATGAAAATCCACGAAGAAAGAATATGAGATCTTCAAGGATGGTGTCGCGATTGGCGTGTACGATTGAAGATATGGCAGAAGAAAATATTGCCATGAGGCAATTCTTCATGCAACTGGAACATGCCATTATGTCCCTACAAGAAGACGAATGAGAAAGTCAAGTAGAATAAACTGTGCAAAGGCACCATAAGTCACACCATTCCCAAAAAACTATTGACCCACCTATTGGCCCACAACGTAGGGGAGAACAATTGTTGTGGGTAAGAGGGGGACCTTCTAGATCTGCTAGTATTCAGTAGGTTGGGAGACACTCGAGCAACTACGAACGAGGCCATATATGGATATGGAGAAAGAGGTGGGCATGATGATGTCGGCCCTACTGTCAAAGTAGAAGACCATCGTTTTCCACATTATCTTGTTGAAGGGATGGGAAATAGAAATCCTCGTGTGAAGAAAATGGACGAAATGACAAGTACGCCCCTTTCTTTAATGCAATAAAAGTATTAGCAGAGCCAAGTAAATTTTCCATGTCAAAGATATAGAAATACAGTGGAAGATATAATCTCTTCGATCATGTTAGGAAATACAATACTGATATGAATTTTTTAGGAATAAGCCCCACTCACAAATGCTGAGGCTTCCACATTACTTTTTCTGGAGGGGCCAATAAATGGTATAAACTATTAGTAACATTCATAGTTGGCTAGATTTGAAAAATTAGTTCATTCATATATTCAAGGTGGAACCACAGGCTCAGCTCGTTCGGGCGCATTCATGACATGAGGTAGGAGCCAATGGAATCTTTGAAGAGCTATCTTTGTCGCTTCACACAGAAGATGGTTGAAATGGAAAGTATCCCCGTAAGAAACTATGCTCCATGCATTGAAATCCGGGCTGAACATATCGACTCTCTTTTGGAGAGATGTCCAACAATGGAAGCCAGCTTCATATGATGAATTGGTGGATATAATTAAAAAAGAGATCAATGATCAAAGAAAGGGTACGACCAGATGATGTATAGCAGAACCAGGTTGCCTCATGGATAAGGAAAAGACCACAATGCCTAGCTAACGAGCATTGTACCCACCTTGTCCAAGGTCCAACTATCGGACTATCGAGGTGAATGTGTTGATCCTAGAATAACTTATAACAAATGGGTTTCCAGCCAGAATTCTAGAGACATGAAGACTATAGGTACCACCATACGCATGACCACGATATTATGAGTGTATAGATATGAAAGCAACCACGAAATATCTTAGTATAGTGTGGATAGACGAACCCTCTAATGCCAGACAATCAGGCAAATGAGTGTCCTTACATAATCAAGAAGCCGACCGTCACAATAAAGACCATAGTAGCTTTCGAAGAAATCCAACTACTAAAAAAAGAGATCAACCAAGGAAAAATCCCTACACCAGTCAAGGCAGTTAGAGAGATCTAGACGATCATAGGAGATCTTTATATAAGAGGACAATCAATGAGAGCACAACGAAATTATGTACCGAATGTAAGCATCTTATATGCTTAAATAACAATAAATACGATCAATTCAGGAATTTGAATGATCGAAATACCTCCGGCCATTGACGAGGTAATAGTTTTTTCTTAGCTACTGCGTTTGTGGTTTTGGGAGCTTCTAATGCCTTGTTCCAGCCTCTGAATGATGGTGCAAAGTGAAAGAGCAGACGGAATAGCAATAGGGACCCCAAAGATTCTTTCTTTTATATACTTGGTTCATCACCGAACATTCCACAATGGTATGGACTAATTTCAGCAACTTCCAAATTGGCCAAACTTTTATTTGGAATTCAGAATCAATGCAAAATCAGTGATTAATAGGAATTGGGCCATATACGATAGTTTTCCATAACCAATGGGATTTTCCTTAATCAATGGAAAATTTCTACATTCTCCCACTTGGCCCAAATATATATTCCATTATTTGCCATAGTAAGAAACAAATACATGAATCGTGGTGATAGGTCCTCTTAGAATGAGTATTATCTTCCATGTATCACAATGTATTTCGTATCTTGACTTTAGTCCATAAATCTTAATGAATAAACCTCATGTTTATTCTAGGTCCAAACTTAAATGATATTTCTCCAACAATAATAAATAAATTCGCATAAAACAAATATGAGAAATTATCATAACTGAAATAGAGTTTCATTAAAAAATAGCATCGTCACATACAATGAAATCAAAATAAAAGACCAAGTCCCATACGGTCTACAAGATCCTTGAACTTGAACGGTGGCATGCCTTTTATCAAGGGATCAACAATCATCAATTCAGTATTTATGTGCTCAATGACCACTATTTCTTTTTTACCACGTTTTCTTATGGCCAAATACTTAATGTTGATATGCTTGCTTCGACTACCACTTTTGTTGTTTTTAACCATAAAAACTATAGCTGAATTGTCACAATATAATCGTAATGGCCTAGAAATAGAATCTACAATTCTAAGCCTAGAAATGAAACTCTTCATCCATACACCGTGCGATGTAGCCTCAAAACATAAAACGAACTCGGCCTCTATAATGGAAGTAGCAGTCAGAGATACAGCTCCACCGGAAAATATGAAAATGTATCAAGATGTTGATTTTCATGAATCAACACAACCTGCAAAGTTTGAATTAGAGTAGCCAACTACTACCAAATTATTAGTTCGTCTATACATAAGCATGTAATCCTTCGTCCCTTGAAGGTATCTTAAAACTTTCTTTGTAGCTCTCCAGTGCTCCATACCTGCATTACTCTGATATCTCCCCAAAATTCCAACAACAAATGCAATGTCAGGCCTTGTGTAGACCTGAGCATACATTAGGCTTCCAACAACTGAATTATATGGGATGTTTCTCATTTGTTCCTTTTCAAGGTCATTCCTTGGGCATTGATTCAAATGAAACTTATCACCATTCACTATGGGTGCTATACTTGGTGAACAATCTTTCATTCTAAATCTCTCTAAAATTTTATTGATATAGATTTCTTGTGACAGACCCAAAATGTCCTTATATGTGTCTCTAAAGATCTTTATGCCAATGACATAAGATGCATCGTCCATATCCTTCATGTCAAATTTTTTAGAGAGATATTGTTTCACCTCATGTAGTATACCCTTATCATTGGTTGCAAGTAAAATATCATCCACATATAGAATAAGAAAACAAATTTGACTCCCACTAACCTTCTGGTATATACATTGATCCATAATGTTCTCTACGAAACCAAATGAAGAGATAATATCATAAAATTTTAAATACCATTGACGGGAGGCTTGTTTCAATCCATATATGGTTTTCTTAAGCTTGCACACCAAATGCTCATCATTAATAGAAGAGAATACTTCCGGTTGTTGCATGTACACCTCTTCCTCTACTTCTCCATTGAGAAAAGCAGATTTTGCAACTCAAAATCAAAATGTGCAACTTTTGCTAAAATAATGCGAAGAGAATCTTTCTTCGATACAAGAGAAAATGTCTCCTTGTAGTCGATTCCTTCCTTTTGAGTAAATCATTTGGCTACGAGTATTGCTTTATATCTTTCAATGTTGCATAATGAGTCTTTCTTCGTCTTAAAGACCCATTTACACCATATGGCCTTTGTACCATTGGGCAACTCGACAAGATCCCATACTCTATTAGATCTATAGAATTCATCTCATCTTTCATAGCATTATACCATAAATCGGATTCCTTACAACTCATGACATGTGAAAATGTTTCGAGATCAATTTCAGCTCCAATGTTATGGTCCAATTAATGTAGATACACGATATAGTCATCTGAAATTGCTGACCTTCTTTCTCTTGTAGATTTTCTTAATATTGGTTCAACATTTTCCTGAAGGTTATGTTGTCCAACTGGTTGTTCAACCAAACTTGATCTACAGAATCATCCTTAGCAGGTTGTAGAACTTCATTGATTTGTTGTACAACACCTGTTTGGACCTAAGGAGTGTTGCGAACAATAACCAATCTTTTACTTGATGTGGAAGGTTGATCTCTTTTAGAGACTATGTTCTGAAATCGATTACTCTCACTGATTAAGTCATTCTCAAGAAACTTTGTATTCTTTGATTCCACAATTCTAGTACTATGAGATGGACAATAAAATCTGTAACCCTTAGACCTTTCGGCATATCCAATGAAATACCCACTAATAGTCCTTAGGTCCAGTTTCTTCTCTTGTAGATTTTAAACTCTTACTTCAGACCAGCATCCCCAAACGTGCATATATCGCAAACTCGGCTTCCAACCTTTCCATAGTTCAAATGGTGTCCTTGGGACAGCTTTAGTTGGAACCCAGTTCAATATATACAGAGCCATTTTAAGAGCTTCAGTCTACAAGGATTTAGGAAGCTTGGAGCTGCTAAGCATACTTCACACCATGTCCAATAATGTTCGGTTTCTTCTTTTTGACACACCATTCTGGTCTGGAGAACCAGACATAGTGTATTGGGCAACTATCCCATGCTCTTCAAGAAACTTCGCAAATAGACCAGGTGCTTGTCCATCCACAATGTATCTACTATTATATTCTCCACCTCTATATGTTCTCACGATCTTTATTTGCTCATTTCATTGTTTCTCTACTTCTGTCTTAAAAACCTTAAAAGCATCTAGTGTTTCACTCTTGTTATGAAGCAAGTAGAGATATATGTATCGTGAATAATCATCGATAAAGGAGATGAAGTATTTTGGACCATGTGTGTCCATGTCTGGATAACAAATATCTGAATGTATGATTTCTAAGATATCTGTACTCCTCTTGGCACTTTTCTTTGACTTGTTAGTCTACTTTCCCTTAATGCAGTCCACACAAGTTTCAAAATTAGCAAAATCTAAAGTACTAAGTAATCCGCCATTTACTAATCTTTTAATTCTATCTATTGAGATATGTTCTAATCTCCAGTGCCACAGTATAGATGAATCTTCATTCATAATACAACGTTTATTACCAGTGTGAACATGCATAACATTATTAGTAACACCATGTTGTAAATTAATAGAGAAAATACCATCACATAAAATACCATTCCCAACAAGCTCAGATTTATAAAACAAACTAAAAGATGTATCTGAAAAATTAAAGGAATATCCCAAAGTACAAGTCTTGAAACTGAAACTAAATTTCTAGAAAAACTTGGAATATAAAAGGTCTTTTCCAATTTTAAAACATGGTCATTATTTAAAACTAAACTGCATGTTCCAATAGCCTCCACATGTGAACCCATCTTGTTTTCTGATAAGATGCTTTGCTCACTTCCCACTGGCTTTCTTAGGTTTTGCATACCCTGCAAGGTATTTGAAATGTGGATTGTAGCACCAGAATCAATCCACCATGTATTATGTTTAACATCAACCATATTAGATTCATAACAAACAAAAGAGATTGATTTACATTTCTTCTCAAACCAATTCTGAAATTTGGTGCAATCCTTCTTCACGTGTCCCTTCTTTTTACAGAAGAAACACTTATTTTCCTTTTTGATTCCACCTTGGGTGGTATTTTATCTTTTTCCTTTTGTTTGGCTTAGTTCTGATTTTTTCTCTGGTACTGGTCATTTTCATGTGTTACCAATAATGCACTCTCACCTATTTCCATAACTTGCCTTCCTTCTTCTTGAACACACATGGTCAGAAGTTCATTGATTGACCATTTGTCCTTATGTGTGTTATAAGAGATTTTGAAAGGTCCATATTGCTGTTGAAGAGTGTTCAGTATGTACTGCACAAGAAAGGAATCAGACATATCAACCTCAAGAGTTTTCAACTGAGCTATAATGTCCTTCATTTGCATGATGTGCTCACGCACACCTCTCACACTGGTGAGCTTTAAGGATGAAAACTTCATTATTAGGGTGCTAGCAAGTGATTTATCTGAAGTCACAAATTGTTCATCAATAGCCTTTAGTAATGCCTTGACATCGTCATACTTATCGACAGAACCTTGAATACCACCAGAGATTTTGGTCTTTATGAACATTACGCTAATGCGATTAGATCGCTCCCATTGTTCATGAAGAGCATTTTCTTCTGGAGTGCTGGTCATAGTAATATTCGGTTTGTCTTTCCTGATAGCATAATCAACGTCCATGCATCCCAAATGAAGAAGAATTCTCTCCTTCTATACCTTGTAGTTGTCCCTTTTCAGTTCGGCAATTTCACACTTAATATCAAAAAAATTCGCAGGCAGCATGACTGCATAAAAATCAAACATACATGTATTACATTAATTTGAGACTGATAAATTCATATCGTGTTTTACCAATGTTAATCACGTTCCAAAAAAAAAAAAAAATTAAGAATCTAGTGACATAAAACTTGCTTGTGGGCCAAAGTTCTAATTCAATTAGATTCAAATATCTTTATGATAAAACTATCAAATCATGTCCCTTTTTCTTAATTCATGTGTGTAAATTAAGAAATACAATTTGATATTTTACCCTAATTATTCATACCAATATAATAAAAAATTCCCATGGGATAAATTTGATTATATCATGCACAATTAATTACAATAAATGTCTATTTTCTTATATGTGATTCTAAACCACTTAATATATAATTTTGCATAATTAAAGATACTGTGGCTAATCTCTAATTATTTAAAACTATATGAATCACTAGACATTTAAAATTCTCCAAAATTGTTCATATACAAAATTGTATGTAATAATAAGCAATATGAACAAATATAAACAAAATTCATAATTATGCATTCCAAATATTTTATTCAGATTATATGCATCAAAACAGTGAATTACACATAAGTGTCATTAATATCAATATTTTATTCAATTATTAATTACCGCTTAATTAATATAAGTAAGAATTGGCCAAATAATTAAATTATCTGGGCCAATAGTAAAAGGGATTATTGGGCTTGGAGGAACTTAAATTTGGCCTGCCAACTCCAAGATGGGCCTCATTACATCAAATAAAGAATAGAAAGCTGTCTGTAATCTGTATCATCTACTTCACTAGCCATTGATGTTTTCTCCGTCTCTGGCCAAAATTCAGCGTTTAAAAATCATATTTTGTTGAAAAAATGATTTCTTAATGATTTCTAACATCATTTTATTAGAAAATCTAGAAGTAATATTGATAACTTCAAGGCATCATAGGGTATTCTTCGTAAAAGTTTTCAGATCGAAGAAAAAAAAAATCAAGGCAAAGGCAAAACGAGCTTTGATACCAACTGTAAGCATCCTATATGCTTAAATGGCAATAAATACGAATTTGAATGATCAAAATACCTCCGACCATTGACGACGTAATAGCTTTTTTTTAGCCACTGCGTTTGTGGTTTTGGGAGCTTCTAATGTCTTGTTCTAGCCTCTGAATGATGGTGCAAAGTAAAGGAGCAGACGAAATGACAATAGGGACCCCAAAGATTCTTTCTTTTATACACTCGGTCCATCACCGAGTATTTCATAATGGTATGGACTAATTTCAGCAACTTCCAAATTGGCCAAACATTTATTTGGAATTCAGAATCAATGCAAAATCAGAGATTAATTGGAATTGGGCCATATACGGTAGTTTTCCATAACCAATGGGATTTTCCTTGATTAATGGAAAATTAAGCAAGAGACCCTTCGGTGACTAGATGGAGAAAGCCTGCCAAGACAAGAAAAGTTAACTCTGAACCTATAAGTTTCACATATAAGGATGATGAAAGGTTCATTATCCTCATTGTAATGCCCTAGTAATTGGGTCCAAGGTGACGAGAAACATGATGAAGAGAATATTGATTAACAACGGAAGTTCAATCAATATTACCTTCGTGTCGACCTCCGATCAATTAGAGGTCGACCACCAGCTAACCTCATCACATATCCATTATGTGGCTTCAATGGAGAAGGAATAGTGTAAGGAAAAAATTACCATATCAATCATAGTGGATGAATCTCCAAGGTAAGTAAGGATACTACAAGACTTTTTGATAGTTGATAAAAACTCGACTTATAACACTGTTCTTAGGAGACCCACATTAAAAGAGTTGAATGTACTTATATTCATCATTTAGCTATGAAGTTCTCAACCGAAGCATTCTCCGGTTAAGGAGATCAAAAGAGATCTCAGAAGTGATATTAAATTATATACGAAAAGCCAATCCCAGGGCTGGTCCTACTCATGTCATGATGATAGATACAATGATGGACGAGGCTATGCTTGATGCTATAGTGGATGTCATATGGAAAATGATGCACAGATTGAAGGTCTAGAAGAGGAGGCCCTAATTGACGACGATATCAATCTTAGGTTCATGTAAGTCAGGATAGAACCAGAGTACTCCAAGTTGGTAACAACTTGTCTGAGGAAATAAGTAAGGAGCTGGAGGCTTTCTTGAAGTAAAATCTTGATATTTTTGCATGGAAACAGGAATATATGGTGGGAGTTGATCACAATATATCGTGCCATGCTTTGAAAGTTGACCCTAATTTTTGCCTCCACAAACATAAAAGAAGACCTATCAACTTAGAGCGATATGAAGCTTTGAAGGATGAGGTTGATAAATTAATAGCAAATGGCTTCATTCGTAAAGTGCACTATCTTAGTTGGGTTGCTAACCTTGTTCTTATTAGAAAACCAAATGAAAAATGATGAATATGTATTGATTTCTCGGATGTAAACAAGGTATGTCCCAAAGACAGTTTCCATCTGCCTCTCATTAATTTGTATGTCGATGCAACGGTGGGGCATGCCCTGCCGAGCTTCATAGATACCTACTCAGGATACAATCAAATACTGGCGTATGAGCTGGATGAGTAGTACACTTCATTCATCACCAATTGAGGTTTTGTATTGTGATAATGTAGTGCCCTTCGACCTCAAGAATGTCAGAGCAACATATCAGTAGTTGGTGAACTAAATGTTTGCCAACCAAATCGGTAAAACAATAGAAGTATACGTTATTGTTGGTTAAAATTTTGAAGGTCGAATACCACATTGCTCACCTCAATAGAGTGTTCGACATTCTTCGATAGCAACTGATGAAGCTCAACCCACTTAAATATGTGTTTGGAGTGGCTTCGGTTTAATTCTTAAGCTTCATGGTAAATCAAATGAAGAATTGAGGCTAATCCTAAAAACATTAAAACCTTGTTAGAAATGAAGTCACATCAAAAGTCCATGGAAGTGCATAGCATAACAAGATGAAAGAAGTTCGCCTTGAAAAGCCCTGGTCGCCTTGAATGATCACCTCGAAAAGGCCCTTCTTTTGTCTAAGCCAGTTTCATGAAAAGTGTTAGAGATTTACCTAGTTGTATCTTTAAGTGCAACAAATGCGGTGCTAGTTTGGACTTAATGGACTAGGTAGCTTCCAATTTATTATGTAAGTAGGGCCTTTCAATAAGCTAAAATGCGATAACTAGACATGGAGAAGCTCGTCCTAACATTTATAATTGGTTCCAGAAAGATGATGCCATATTTCTAGGCCCATAACATTAATGTATTAACTAACTACCCACTAAAACATGTGCTCTACAAGCCTAATGCTTCAAGTAGACTATTAAAGTGAGTGGTTGAATTAATTTAGTTTGACTTTCAGTTCTCAGCTGAGATCCTCCATTAAAAGTCTGGCTCTTGTACATTTTGTAGCAGAATTTACAAAAGGTCTATAATTTCGATAGATGTTGAGGATACCAAGTCTAAGAGCCGACCCATTGGAACCTTATTCGTTGAAGGGTCATATGGAGAATCAAGAACTCGCGCAAGGATAATACTAATAAGCCATGAGGGTCATCGCCTCAATTGCGCCCTAAGATTCATTTTTTTGGCGTCGAATAATGTTGCAGAATACGAGGCGTTGATAGAAGGACTTACGTTGACCAAAGAAATGAAGGTGAAGACACTTATTGTCAATAGCAACTCCCAACTTGTGGTGAGTCAAGTAATCACTAGCTTCACGACAATGAACAAAGGAATGGCCATTTATCTTAAGCATGTCGTAGAACTCGTTCTTAACTTTGACAAGTTTAAAATCTTTCAAATCTCTCGAGAGGAGAATAGCAACATCGATGTTCTATAAAAATTGGCCAGCAAAAAAATTCTAAACTACTAAGAGGCATTCTCATTGAATACTTGGAGAGACCCACCATTGAAATAAAAGAAGAAGTGATGATGATCAATGAAGTGAACAGCTGAAGTGGATGGCGAAAATTAAGGATTATCTAACAACACATGGACTTTAGGTTCGAATTGGGAAGGTCCTTACTGGTAACTTTAGAAGTCCGACCTGTAACATACCGAATTGAAAACTTGGACGGGACAAGCCACTCTCACTCTTGGAATACTGAACATTTGAGAAAGTATTACCAATAGAAATTGGGTCCTCAGCTTACCTACTCTTTGTAATTGATTAAAATGTGCTCATTTTTAGTTGGATATCAAACTTAATATTTTACACAGTTCATTTGCAAGTTATATATTAATTAAGAGCTACTTTTCCTGTTATAATCGTGCAGAAATATTAAAGCTAAATTTTTCTCTTATGGTCGGCACAATATAAAAGAAAACAAAAAAAAAATTCTTCAAGGGTCTAAAGAGGCTGAAGGATCAGTAGTGACTAGAGGATTTGAAGGTGCCAGAGAGGTGGGAGGTGGAAGGTGCAAGCTGTGAAGTAAAATGATCTAGAGAAATTGAAGTATTGTTAGGCTGGAACGGGTCTACATGAAAAACAGGTACTGCAGTTGGCACTTGAGACGTACTTCTATCTAATTCATCAATGGTCTCAAAGAAATTGAAATCGATTAAATCAGACTCAGTATACTCTGCTACTGTCTTCATCGTTGCATTGTCAACCTCCAACACCAGCTTGTGCACTTTTACCTCAGAAGAAGATATTATATTCCTGAGGATGACAATTTTCCTAGCCAAGGTAATAGTTTGGCCTTGTCACTCAGCCAATTTTCCTTCCAACACATTCTTCTCCTGCTGAGCCGACAACAGTTGCTCATTTGCATGCCCATACCTCTCTACAAAGGCCTCAAATTCTGCATCTTTGGCTTGGATCTTCTCATTCAGACCGTCGTTGTCACAACCGACCCGACTTTCTTTTTTAATTTGGCCACATCCGTCTTCATTGCAGCATTTTTCTTTTTTATAGCCTCGACTGAGACAGAAGAAGCCTCAACTTTCTGCATTCTCTTTGTTTGTTCCATGAGAGCAGCCAATTCAAAGACAATGTGGGCAGCCTGCATGACACTACATGTCCCATCTCCATTAAACTCCGCTTATTACATTTGTTAGTTTACTTTTGCCATTTTTTGGTCCAGAAGTGTTTTCACTTTTCTCAAACTATTTTTTGCCTAACTTTTCTGTTGGGTGATTTTGTGTATAGTGACGCCAAAGAACATAATATTTATATGGAAACCCGTGCCAACAAATGGACAGAAAAATGGCAAGGAAACAAGAAAAAGAAAAGAGCTGAAAAAAGATGCAAAGTCGAGGCAAGTGTTGAACACTTTGTCCCCATGGTTTATGGCAATCAACTCCCAAGATACAACGACCACCACTTGTATTTGCAGCACTTCAAAATACAAGCACAACGAACCAGAATAATGACTTTTAGACCCAATTTTTTCCTTCTCCGTAATTTTTCATTCATTCGATATTGGTTTCGAGATGCCAAATATACCCTTCAACACATGCAGAGAAAGATTGGGTCGATCTCCATTTTGACGTCCCGAAGTAGCGAAGTGACAAACTATTTTGCTTAAACAGATTGAGTCTGGTCTGAATATTTCGCCTAAGTTGACACGAAGTCACTTTAGTTGGTTTTCAACACTTAACCAATTTCTCGAATTCTTAAACCATTTTCCAACAATCCCCTACATGAATGAAAATTCCTTGATATGCACAACACGATGCAAATGAAATGCAGACTCTAACAAATGGAGTACATGCGACAAGTTATAGCATCAAGATAGGTGGCTTGTGACTGTGAACCTTCTTTAGTTGAGTACAATCGGATTTACTAGGCTAGTTGGTGAACACGGTGTCTTTGAACCATCCAACCGTTCGTGTAAACCCAAACAACTGTACCAATACCATAACTCATCTAACCAATTCAGTTATCATGGTTGTGTCTATTTTGGCCCTCGACAACTCTTGGTTTCATAAGTGCTCTAAGAAAATTAAGCCTTGAATTCTTGTAGAAGCAGCCTAACTTCACACTTATATAGGTGATCTCTTACATTTCTATTTCAAGGTTTTGAATCATTAAAAGTATATATGTATACTTATCCTTATACATATTTGACATAGCACTTCAAATTTTTTGAATCTTTTATGACTTAGTTGTCCCATTGAACCAAGATTTTGGGATCTCCAATCTACAAGGTTGGGTTTTCATCATAGTAATTCTATTCAATAAGTTTTAGGCCCATTCTCCTCGAGAGATAGTATACTTGATCTCTTGCAAGTCCTTTCGTCAAAGGATCAACCAAGTTTTCTTTTGACTTCACATAGTTAATAGAGATTATACTGTTCGATATTAACTGTTCAATAGTATTATGTATCCGACGAACATGTCGAGAACTACCATTATACATACTATTTTGTGCCCTTGCTATTGCCAACTGATTATCGCAATGTATATTAATCGTAGAAACCGACTTTTCCCAACATGGAATTTTCTCAAGAAAATTATGAAGCCATTGTGCTTCTTTTCCAGCTTTGTCTAAGGAAATAGACTCATATTCCATTGTGGATCGAGCTATACATGTTTATTTAGACGATTTTCAGGACACGGCTCCACCTCCAATGATAAATACATAACCACTTGTGGATTTTGAATCCTTAGTGTCAGATATCCAATTTGCATCGGTATATTCTTCTAACACCGCGGGATATCTTGAGTAGTGTAATCCATATTCAACCGTGTGTCTTAAGTATCTAAGAACTCAGTTTAACGCCTTCAAATGATCAACACTTGGATTACTAGTGAATCTACTCAACTTGTTGACTATGTATGCTATATCCAGTCTTGTGCAGTTGGTAATGTACATCAAACTGCCTATGACATGTGAATATTCCAATTGAGATACGAGCTCACCAGTATTCTTGGCTAAGTATATACCTAAGTCAACTAGTGACTTAACTGGTTTGTCGTCATACGCCTTAAACTTCTTAAGTATAGTCTCAACGTAATATGATTGAGATAATGACAAACCATCAGATGTCTTAGAGATTTTAATCCATAATATTACATCCGCCACTCCCATATCCTTTATATCAAAATATTTTGTAAACATTTTCTTAGTCGAGAAAATGACTTTTGAGTTATTTTTCATAATTAGCATATCGTCAACGTATAGGCATATGATTAGATATTCATTAGGTGTGTTTTTAATGTAGACACACTTGTCACATTCATTGATTTTGAAGCTATTTGACAACATAGTTTTATCAAACTTTTCATGTCATTGCTTCGGTGCTTGTTTTAATCCATACAATGATTTTACAAGTTTACACACCTTCTTTTCATTTCCCGGTGCAACAAATCCTTTAGGTTGTTCCATGTAGATTTCTTCTTCTAATTCACCATTTAGAAATGCAGTTTTAATATCCATTTGATGTTTTTCAAGATTATGCAATGTCGCGATGGCAATCAAGATACGTATAGACTTGATTCTTGTCACTGATGAATACGTATCAAAGAAATCGAATCCTTCCTTTTGTCTATACCCTTTGACTACTAATCTAGTCTTGTATTTATCTATTGATCCATCTGACTTCAATTTCTTTTTGAAGATCCATTTGTAGCCTAGAGCTTTGTTTTCGAGAGGGAGTTCAACCAATTATGGTTACTCATGATGGATTCAATTTCATTACGTATGGCTTCTTTCTGAAAATGAGCTTCGGGAGAGGACATTGCTTCATCAAATGTCCTTGGATCATTTTCAAGTAAATTGGTTATGAATTCTGGACCGAATGTCTTATGAATTTATTGCCTTTTACTACGTCTCGGTTCTTCATTTATTTGAAGATTGGCGTCATTTCCATGTGTGTTATCATAAGTTCATTTATTTGAACTTACTTCCTTTTCTTTACAAGGAAAATTGTCTTCAAAGAAGACCGCATTTTTTGATTCAATAATCGTACCTTCATGTACATCAAGTACTTCGGATTTATGAACCAAGAATCGATATGCACTACTATTGATTGCATATCCAATAAAGACACAATCAATTGTCTTTGGTCCAATCCTAACTTGTTTAGGTTTGGTATTTGTACTTTTGCTAAACACCCCCACACTTTGAGATGTTTGTATGAAGGTTTTCGATCTTTCCATAATTCGTAAGGTGATTTAACCTTATTCTTGTGTGGTATTTTATTTAGGATATGATTTGCAGAAAGTATGGCTTTCCTCCACAAGTTTTGAGGTAAGCCCGAACTAATCAGCATTGCATTCATCATTTCCTTTAGTGTTTGATTCTTGCGTTCAGCAATCCCATTAGATTGAGGTGAATATGGTGCAGTAGTTTGATGAATGATTCCAGATTCTGCACCAAATCTTCAAATGGTGCAACGTATTATCCACATATATCACTACGAATCATTTTTATTCGTTCTCCAAGTTAATTTTCAACTTCGATTTTGTAGAGTTTGAACACTTCCAAAGCTTCATCTTTGCTTTTCAACAAGTATACGTAGTAGTGCCTTGTACAATCATCTATGAATGTGATGAAATACTTTTTACCACATCTTGTTTGTACGAACTTTAAATTACACACATCCGTGTGAATTAGTTCTAAAGGCGTTGTGGTTCATTCAACCGAATGAAAAGGTATTTTGGTCGCTTTTGCCTCTATACATGTTTCGCATTTTCCATTATCAAAATACATATTCGGAAGTAAACTTAAATTCATTAACTTGCATATTGAATTAAAGTTTGCATGTCCTAATCCATGATACAATAAATCAGATGACTCAAGAATATAAACGGAAGATGACATTTTATTCCTCATATTTTTCGGTACAACAGTTATGACATTCATTTTGAATAGTCCATCTTTTACATAGCCTTTGCCTACATACATGTTATTCTTGGTAAGTACAAACTTATCCGAAACAAAGACTAAGTTAAAGCCATTATTGCTTAACAAAGAACCTGATACAAGGTTCTTGCGAATATCCGGCACGTAAAGAACATTGTTGAGACTAAGTTCATTTTCCATTGTCATATTCAATATCACTTTGCCTTGTCCTTCCACTTTGGATGTTGAGGAGTTCTCCATAAACAGTTTTTCTCCCTCGGTTGGAGTGTACTATATGAACATTTTTCTATCAGCACATATGTGATGGGTTGCACCCGTATCAACCCACCATTCCATGGGATTTCCAACGTTGTTGCATTCTGAAACAACTGCCGATAAGTTCATATCAGATATGGCATTTGATATGGCATCAGATTCGGCTATGTTCGCTTGGGCTTGCTTCTATGGTTTACGACAATCGACGGAGCGATGTCCAGCCTTTCTACAATTATAGCAGTTGCCCTTGAACTTTTTTGCCTTCTTCTTTGTAGGTTCAACGGAATGCTTTCTCTTCTTTCCTTTGTTGTTGTTGGATTCCACCATGTGGTATGCTATTTCCAACAAGCTTGTCCAAACTTCAGTTGTCTTCTTCAATCCTTAGTCGGACCACAAGTTCTTTAATGTTCATCTCCTTGTGCTTATATGATTACAACCACTTGAAAAGATTGACTTAAAGACATATTTTTCATGTGAATGTCATGGAGTATGATTTGAAACTTTTGCACTTGACTGATGACCGTCTTTGAATCTACCATTTTGTAGTCCAAGAACTTTTCCACTATGAACTTCTTTATTCTAGCATCTTCAGTCTTGTATTTCCTTTCCAAGGATTCCCATAAATCATTTGCAGATTTCTTGGAACAATACATGTTATATAAGGTGTTGTCCAAATCATTCAGAATGTAATTCTTACATAGAAAACCTGAATGTTTCCAGGCATCCAAAGCAATCAATGATACCCTATTGTAATCTCTTTCTTGTATGGCGGAATGATCTTCATTCAAAAATTTTGCCAAGTTGAGGGTTGTGAGATAGAATAGCATTTTCTGTTGCCATCTTTTGAACTCAACCCCAATAAATTTCTCTGGTTTTTCTCCATGTAGAACGGAGTTTGAATGTAAAGTAGTAGGAGAAGCCACAATCGGAGAAATCACACCGGTCGGAATACTTCCTTCAGAAGTTCCCATATTCAAAGTATCATTCGAAATAGTATCAGTATTAACAATTGTATTCATTTTGTTTACGTAAAACAGAAGATCAACCAAATCCAAGTAGAAGAGAGGAGATGTTAAACTAATAAGTTTAACCGAACAAGGATGTCTCTTGCAACAAAATACAAAATTCGACTTAAGATTGTTGGGTGATTTTGTGTATAGTGACGCCAAAGAACAGAATATTTATATGAAAACCCGTGCCAACAAATGGACAAAATAACGGCAAGGAAACAAGAAAAAGAAAGAAGATGAAAAAAGATGCAAAGTCGAGGCAAGTGTTGAACACTTTGTCCCCACGGTTTATGGCAATCAACTCCCAAGATACAACGACCACCATTTGTGTTTGTAGCACTTCAAAACACAAGCACTACGAACCAGAATAATGGCTTTTAGACCCAATTTTTCCTTCTCCATAATTTTTTATTCATCCGATATTGGTTTCGAGATGTCAAATATACCCTTCAACACATCAGAGAAAGTTTGGGTTGATCCCCGTTTTGACGTCCCGAAGCGGCGAAGTGACAAACTATTTTACCTAAACGGATTGGGTCAGGTCTGAATATTTGGCCGAAGTTGACACGAAGTCACTTTAGTTGGTTTTCAACACTTAACCAATTTCTCGAATTCTTAAACCAATTTCCAACATTTTCTTCTTCTCTACGTGTGCTTCTCTCGTGGTTTTGGTTTGGTTGTCCAAAGACGAAGCCAAACCGTTGACCCAAAAAATGGATTGTACCTCTCGAAGCCAAACAATCAGAGTGGAAGAAAACCAGGATCTCTATCTCTTTATTTGCCAATCAAACAGGTCTTGGTAGATATTGTATAATCACTGCTTATACAGACAGTCTTTAGTATATGATTTTCTCTATAAAATTTGTGAACCATTCTTTTGTTGTTTAATCACCTATTTATATGGGATTATTAAGGGTAGTTAGGTCATATTTTTTTAAGTAGATTTGATATTTCCTTTTAAGTGATTTGACATTTCCATTTATTTAATTTGACATTCTATTTTATGGTCCAAGTTTCAAGATAAGCTTATTGTTGTCCAAGATGTCTAGTCCAGCACCCAAAGGTAAGGTTCATTAATGTTAAGGTCCAGTATGACAGAATGATGCAGTAGGGGGCTTAAATCCTAGGCACGAGTCTAAATCTGAGGGTGTAGTTTGAAGCTTTAATTAAGCCCCAGAGGCCAAGGCTTACATCTTTGCCCCTTTGTACTTTAGCGCCTGACTAGGCTTGTCAATAAGGACAGTTTTCCATCCATGTAGGTTTTGGGGTTGACGTGGCATCTAGGTGGATTTTGGTGATTTTTGAACGTAATGTCCACGTCTAAGTTTTTCACCTCGTATGAAATATTAGGCTTGGACTTGGGGGGACTAGTGATTGCTCCACATAAAAGTAAATCTTACGACACATCAGTAATCCTCTTTGGAAAAAAAAGAAGTCAGAAGTATATAGGCATGGATTTTCAAATTCGGCTTTGCTGAGGAAAATTGCCACATATTAAAGAAGCTTCTAATTCCGCTAGGCATGATATGCCTAGAAAAAGAAAAAATCCAAAGTTTAAGCCTCAAATCCATTTGGCATAAAAGCTACAGATTAAAAGAAGCTAAATAATTAAGCTTTCATTCTGCTCAACAAGCTACATATTAAAAGATACTAAACAATTAAGCTTCAAATCTACTCGACATAAAAGCTACATATCAAAAGTTTTTACTTGTTTTTTCAAAATTTAGCTTTCGCTAGGCATGAAGCATTCAGAACGATGAGAAGTTTTCAAAAAAGTCTAGAATGGAGATAAGGGAAATTTGTAAGATGAAAGTGAAAACCTACATTACCTAGAGCTTTGCAATAAGCTAACCATATCAGAAAATCCTTTGCCTCACATGAATATGGGGCTTGGACTTGGGGTACTAGTGTCGTGCATAAAAAGGCTAAAAGTACGTTTGGCACAAAATTAGAGACATGTTAGATGCTTGCGTGTCTGAAGCAAGGCCTCAGTGTTATACCTTAGCCTCGGCGGCTAAAGTACATTTGGTAACCTCGTTTGAAAGAGGATAGACGAATTCAATACTTGGGAATATGGAGACATGAGATATGGAGTCAATGTAGCCTTGTCCCAATCTCGGATCTAGACGAAGCTTCATAGTGCAGATTTTGACAATTTCATTAATTTTAATGCACCATATCTTCGCCTGCAAAACAAAGAACATTCTTGCTTACACGACACATCCATTTTCTATGAAGAACATTCTTGCTTACACGACACATCCATTTTCTATGATTAATAAAATTGGCGAAATTGAAGAATCTTAGAAATGGGAATGGAAGATTATTCTTGTACCAAGTGGTTAAAAAGATCTAAAAATGACCTAAATACCCCCGTCCATTTACCTATAAATACTCAGTTTTCTGATTCATTTGAAGGTACAAAGATACACGTAAAAAATAGGCATAACAACATACAAATTGTTTACAATTCCCATTCTCTATACATTTGATCATATACTTAAGTTCTAGTGCCTAACTTGATCGTTGGAGTCCCTACGACCACTGCACCACCCCGTGTAATTGGCCATCGACAATCTAACGAGTGTTCAAGTATACATGTTGGTCTTATGCAAACAATGACATGGATCTTTTGTGTTGTCTTTCAAATCTAGCCGGATTTTAATGTCAACACCATCAAAACAAGTCATAAAATTACGAAATTTGTACAATAACTCAATATCTAATTCTTGCCCAATACCAATCTAGTAAAATTTTACAATCTAACTACATTTTTTAGGTTGTCAAAATTATTTTTAATTCAAGCAGAAAATCTACTCCCAGGTACACACATCATAGCCTATAATATAAAGAATTCTATGACCCTCCGTTTAATGTGATTCCAAATTCTATGGACAGAAAACTCAATGGGATGTCAAACCCAATTAGCCTTGGCTGAAAACAAGAAGATTACATCACATGGTGTAAAATAATTTACAAAAAGCTGAAATAATGTAAAATAACTTTCCAAAGGAGAACGAGGCCTTGAAAGCATAGGTTTCAGAGCTTACAGGCCAAGTTGCAACTGTTGTGACCTTTGACGAGGCACTGGAGGAAATGCTTTGTGGCAAATAGTTCGATTTTGAAGACCTCGCACGGAGGTACGAAAAGATAAATGAAATAGTACTATTTGCTTATCAGGACAAGATGTGGGAGTTTGAAGAAAAAATCAAAGAGAAAGATGGTCATATTTTTCTCTGAGTAACCAAGTCGCTAAACTGAGGGTGAGTCTAGAATCGTATCAGGCTAAGTACTGCAGGTTGAAGTATGAAGCTGATAAGGTGGGTAGCAGGGGGGTGGAAGAGTACTTAGCCTCGTTCTATCTGATGCCTGACTACGAGGGCATGGTCGACTACTTTTGGAGCTTGGTTATCAAAGAGACTAAGCAGTCCAATCCAAGCTGGCAGAGACAGACCTAGAGTTCTTTATAGAACTTGGGGTCGACAAAATGGATGTCAAGAGTGAATTTGTTGGCTTCAACTCTCTAGAGGCTATAGGCTATAGAAGATCTCGGAAGGAACATAGCCAAAGAGGGACCTATAACCCTCCAGCATTTAGTCGATGCCTCAGACATTTAGGTTGTGACGACTCCTAAATTTTTGGTAAATTTTTTTTATATCTTTGCTTCTGGTCTGCTGAAAAAGTAGCCTAAAACTGTACTAGAAAACTAACTTTTAAAAGATTCTAGTAATCTTCTGTTGAACACAGAGCAGGTATTTCTATCTCTGCTTCAGGTCTGAAAGATTTTAGCAGCCTCGAGTTGAGTTAGAAAACCAGCTTTTGATTGATACTAGTATCATTATATCGTTTACAGAGTAGACATGACTATATCCATTTTAAGTTTATCAGCTTTACCGTTAATACTCAAATTAAAAATATAATTTACGACCCTTAGGTTTTTAAACTGAGGCAAGAAAGAAAACTTAAAAAAAATTTGTAGATGACGAAATTTAGAACCTTGAATATATAAACTTAACCACAAATATAGTAATAAGATTCTCC
This sequence comes from Forsythia suspensa, assembly GCA_023638005.1. Classification (NCBI taxonomy): domain Eukaryota; kingdom Viridiplantae; phylum Streptophyta; class Magnoliopsida; order Lamiales; family Oleaceae; genus Forsythia; species Forsythia suspensa. The sequence continues at coordinate 25,553,293 of CM042666.1, read as the reverse complement.
TTTCTTTAAATACATCGGTTTCCTATACTTTACAAAATCATGTATCTCGATTTCTACTAAAGAAACAAAACAACATTATACCATACAAGAGAATCTACTAAAGGGATTGAACCAAAAGAAAACGATCATACTTTATGTGATGAAATATAGAGTTCTCAAAAGCTCCAATGACATCGCGTTATAAATAGAAACCGTTTTATAACTTCTTTCTTTTATGTATACTCCAGGCCATAGCAAATAGTGAGTCCAAACATCTCTTTTCATGATGATATGATACTCTCTTCCATCATCGGATGTCCTTCCTCACGTTTTCAATACCTCGGTGTATCTTTTGTCTATTTTCTACAAAGTCATAAAACGACTTATAAACTGCGAAGCTTAGCGAGTAAAGCAACAAATAAGGCACATAGAATAAGAACATGTTATCATTTAATTCATACATTTCATGAATACTACTCCTTAGCCTTAGCTTATAATCTCATATATGCTAAATAAAAATCAGCACATGAGCAGCTAATAACATAAGGAAAAATCATCTTCATATTAATCACCACATTTATATATATGTAAGGAAAACATAAGGTTACACTTGACAAAAATCTGCATTCTTGAAATGAGAATTTAGTTCACATAATTCATCTATGAACCAAATACATACCCGAATATGGAATGCATATGCAATCGATTTTATCTTGTCTTTGGGCCCATCCCATAAATAGAACTTGTACACTGATTGCTCAAATATTGTGCTTAATATAGCACTAAGGTCACCATACTTTCTTAGAGCAATTCTTTTCTCATTGGGATCCCAAATGCTCTATGGCCTTAACTCCTCAAACAACCCTTGTGGCCGGTGACCTTACTGATTGGACCTTATGGTCCATGAGGTACTTAACACCTCATTGGTGTACATCTATTTAGAGAACTTAATGAATTATCATGATCTATTTTATTCTTGCTTTACCATAAGTTAAGACTCTTTAATGATCATGATTACATATAAAATCTCAAATCTTGTCAAGCATGTTTTTATTTCAAGAAACATAAGAATCATGCTTGAATGAAAACAAGAAATAAAATGAAACACGTGCATAATTTCCACATGTTGTTCGTGTGAGAGGGCTACTAGAAGCACGAATCTAGGAAACACTTTAAACCAAAGCATCTTACTGCAGCTTATCATTAAATTTAACAATCATAAGGATGCCCAATATTCATTCTAAGATTAATTCTAAAATCAAATAAGGCACTTGCTTGTGCATATAGAATATGCAAAGTGAAAACTTTTGTAAAAAAATTACTTATGAATATCATAGAATCAAGACTTGAACTATAATTACATACCATTTATAATTTCTTGATCTCAAATAAGATAAACTAGAGTCGTTCAAAGTAAAAATATTCAATTTAACTAACTCCAAAAGTTAAATTAAAGTGATATGAAACTTTGGAACTGTGAAAACACTAAAATTCTATAATTGTTTATAAGAATTCAACCAAATGAAGAAGTATAATTGCTGGTGATAAAAACTCCACGAATTAATTACATGTAAAGCAATAAGCTAACCTTTTAACACTTTAAGAATTTTTGGATTTCATTTACCCCTTTTAAATAAGTGAAAACATCATGTTAAACATCATGTTAAACGTCATGTTTTAAAGTAGGAAATGATATTACTGTAATGCTGGAAATCAGAAAACAAGTGCAACAAACAACCTACTATAAATGATGGAAAGTAGTAAATAATTGCAATATCATAGTTGCTGTATTTGTTGGAAAGGGATGAAGAAATTGCCGGAATATCATTGGTAAGGAAGATAAATAAGGAAATTTTCTTGATTCCAACATAGGTAGAGCAAAATTCTAAATTCCAACATAAACAACAATTAATTAAACATAACTAATGAGTAAACATGAATAGATTATGAATTACTGCAGAATTTTTTTTCTTACTTATGAACAAAATGAACACATAGAGCAAGTAAATGCTTTACTCACCTTAACTTACCTTAGTTGTGGTTCTTTCTAATTGCTGAGATTTTCTATTTATAGAGGAAGCTAGAAGTGAATTAGGTAGTGTTTGTTCTTTCTTATCTTCATGCTTCCACTTATTTAATGTTTGATTTTCCCAATTTTGGTTATTTATGCTTAATGTATACGAATATAGTATCGTACTATTAAATTAATTTATTTTTGTATTTTAGGTTCTGCCAAATAGTCCCTAACTGGTCATGATTACATTTGGACATGTATCCCCAAAATTATTATTTTAATAGGAAAATATGCAAATTTTTCATGTTGAGATGCAATGTTCGGGTCAATATTTGAGGATCCTAACGAGATCCAAATTGAGAGAACTTTATATCATTACGAAGTTCTAGTTACGAGCTTCGTAAAGCGCACACATGCAACAGTAATGGATTAGCCGACTGCTCGTACGACTCACTCAAAGTAGGCTGCTCGACTACAGAATTTTACACTACCAATTTTCCAGATTTTCTAAAATTTCATTCGACTTTGGCTTGACTTTCTGTGCTTATTCCAACTCGAAAAGTCTATAAATTTGATAACAAAATGAAGGTTTCGACATGAACTACGAGGTGATAAGGCATGCATCGCCTACACTTCATTGTGCTACTCACGGAATGCTTATAAAGTAGGCTCAAACACAATGGCAAAATCATAATTTATTTCAAATTTCTAGATTTCCAAATTGGTGGTCCCGCTCCCAACTATTAAAGTATGATTAATTTGGTCCTAACATTCCAACTTCAGTTTCCTTTACTTTGGTCCTTAAAATTTAATTTAGACATTTTTCTCTACTTTTTACATCATACACTAGTGAAAATTTTCAATTCTTAAAGAAATTGATCTTTTGAATTTGAAGTATATTTTTACATATTTAATATATGACAAAATTTAGACATGAAATTTTCGGGATGTTACATAGGCTGACCCTCATACTAAAGATGCTTCCCCAACTCCTATCCCTCGTATTGATACTAAGCCTTAGTTTTTTATTTCCTATTATGTGCTAACCCGTAGAGTTAGCTAAGATTATCATCTTTGAATCTTTTGTACTCAAATTTTTTTTCAATGGAATTTATTATTTTTCAGTTCTTTTCTCTTACAATGATTGTACTATGCTTGTAATATTTTGATATAGTAACCAAGTTATCATACCAACTTAAAATGAACTCCAGCGATTGCATATGCAAAGGCAAACATTCTTCATTTAGTTAATAGGATTAACATTCAAAATATAGAAGCATGAGGCAGTCTGAGAGTTTTCGAATTAACTTCCCTTGTTGCTTCAAAAACTTTTTGAAGACTAGGTCTCCAACTTGGAAGGATTTCTTATCTTCATTAGATTTAGAATTGTAATACTCATTTATTTTTCTTTGATAAGTTGCAAACCTCGTTTATAACTGATCTCTAGCTTCCTCTAGGAAATCAAGCCATGTCTACATCAACTTTTTATTAGATATCTCACTATATTGAATTAGTTGAAGTGACTGTAGCCCAACCTCATTTAGGACCATAGCCTATTCCCTGTATGTTAGGAAGAAATGAGTCTTACAAGTAGCCGTCCGACTTGTAGTCTGAAAGGCCATATGGTATGATAAAACTCATCTATCCACGTCCTTTCAAGGCATCAAACTTTATTTTCAAACCATACTTGATGGTTTTATTTAATGCTTCAGCATGGCCATTCACCTGAGGATCGTACAGAGTAAAGAATTCTTTTTGAATTCCTAGGTCATCACAAAGCTTTTGTTACTTCTTATTATCACATTGCCTTCTATTATTTGTGAATATAAAGTGATAGATTTTGAATATACAAACAATATTCCTCTAGATAAACTTAATTGTGTTGGCTTCGATGATCGACATTAATGGCTTAGCCTCTACTTAACTTGTGAACTAATCTATGGCCACTATCATGTATTAGGTTCCAATCCGTTTCTTAGGTAGTTGACCTACAAGGTCAATACTCCCATTTGGCGAAGGGACAAGAACTACTAACTGTCATAAGTTCCTGAGGATGAAGCTGGGATAAATTGGATTACATTTGACACTTATCTCATCGTCTGACATAGTCTAGAGAGTCTTTTTTCATGGTCAGCCAATTATATCCCTGCCTTATGATGTTATGCGCCATCGATAATCCCCATTCATGGTTGCTATATAACCCTTCGTGAACTTCACACATGAGATACTCAATTTTATTTTTCCCAACACAGTAAAGTATTAGAGTGGAAAAACCTCTTTTATACATGATTCCATCTTTCAACACAAACCGAGCTGCTCTCACCTTTAGTTTCTTTGCCTTGATTTTGTCCGATAGAAGCTCATGAGTTGTCAAATAATCCAAGATGTCTTTCATCTACTTCGGCTTTTACTGATATCCAATATTTCTTCTCTTGCCTCAAAGGAGGGCTTGTCCAAGTGTTCAATTAGTATAATTTTTAATAATTCAAAATCTTTGCTACTAGCTAACTTAGACAGAGCATCGTCATTGTTCTTAGTGCGCGAGATTTGAAGGATTTCAAACTTGTCAAAATTGGGCAAGAAGTCTATGACATACTTCAGATAAGAGGCCATGCTTTTATCGCAAGCCATTAAATTGCCATTTACTTGACTCACCATAAGTTGAGAGTCACTGTTGACTATGATCTCTTTTACCTTCATTTCTCTAGCCAATTTAAGTTCAGATACCAATGCCTTATATTTTGTCACATTGTTCGAAGCTTGAAATTCGAATCTTATGGCACAATTGAGGTGATCCCTCTCTGGACTTATTAAAATTATTCATGCCCTTGTCTCTCCAAAGGAGCCATTAACAAATAGTTTCCATTGTAGTGATTGTGTCGGTTAGGGTTTCTAGACATCCATTGGCATAATAGGCCCCTCTGTAAATTTTGCGAGGGCCTAACCCTTGATGGAGGACATCGGGTGGAACTAGATGTCGAATTGGCTTAGCTCTATTGTCCACTCTAGCAACCTGCCTGAAGCATCAAGCTTGTAACGTATCTACTTCAGTGAATAATTGGTTAGCACTTCAATGGTATGAGCATGAAAATATGGCCTCAACTTTCTAGAAATTGTAATAAGCGCAAGAGCCAATTTTTCCATATTTGAATATCGCATTTCAGCATCTTGAAGAGATTTATTAACATAATAGATCAAAAATTATTGTGTACCTTCAACCTGCACCAATACCGTGCTAATAGTTTCTATTGAACGGCTAAGTATATTTGCAACATTTATCCTGGAACTGGCTTGGACAACAAATGAGCTCTTCTAATATACTCCTTCAGAGCCGCAAAGGCATCTTCGTATTTTGAGTTCTATTCAAATTTATTAATTCTCTTGATAGTTTTAAAGAAATGAAGACATTTTTCTGTGGACTTTGAATCGAATCAGTTAAGGGCTTCTATCGTTTCAGTTAAGCTCTGCACCTCATTTAGCTTCTGAGGCAACTTCACTTTAGGATTGGCTTCAAATCCTTTTTTGTTTACCATGTAACCTAATAAACTTTCTAGAGACGACCCTAAATGCACGCTTCTGTGGGTTGAGCTTCATCCGATAGTGTCGGAGAATATTGAATGCGTTCTTGAGATAGATTACGTAGTCTCTAGCATTCTGGATTTTTACCAACTTATCATCCATGTATACCTCCATGATTTTTCCAATCTAATAAGCAAACATTCGGTTTACCAATTGCTGATACGTAGCTCTGACCTTCTTTAAGCCAAATGGTATTACTTTGTAGCAGTACAAGCCTTGGTCAGTAATCAAAATATATGCTTCTCATCTGACTCATACATTGATATCTGATTATTGCCTGAATAGTATTCCATGAAGCTTAGTAAGGCATGCCATTTTGTGTCATCGACAAGTTGGCCAATGCGGAACAAATGAAAGCTATCCTTAAGACATGCAGTATTAAGATCTAAAAAGTCAACACACATCTTGCATTTTTTGTTGCGTTTCAGAACGAGGACTTGAACAGCTCTAGGTTTAGGGAACATACCTTTGGATTTATTTTTTAGGTGTGATATGACACTTTTGGGTCATTTCTCACCATGTCTTCGTGCCTCCATGAAAAAACTTCTAATTTTCTCTTCAAAAAGTTCTCTAGTTCCTTACTAATTTCCTCATACATGTGTTTTCCAACTTGGAGTACTTTGGTGCAATCTCTGGAATCTTTTCAACTTTTTCACTAGAGAAGATTGAGACTCAGACTTAGTAATCCTCAGATTGATATCATCATCGATCACTATTTCATCTTCCAAATTTTTCATTTCAGCATCAACATGTATGGGTGCTTCATTTATCACCACTTATGTCATTACTTCACCTATTTATGTATCCATCATCATAATGTGGTTGGAATTTGCATGGAGTTGCCATGTGTATAGAATTAAAATAACATTCTCAAGATCTCATTTGACCTCTTTTAACTGTTGCTACCTTGGTTTCAGTAGGAAATTTCATGACAGGATGATAAATAAAGATGATAGCCTTCAACATTTTCAATGCTTGCATTCCAAGCACTACATTATAAGTCGATATTCTATCGACTACAATCCATGAATACTGTTGGCTGTAATTTTAGCTGTGGTCCCAGAATATCTGCTATAACATGGAAGACAGAGGAAGGAAAAAACAAAGGAAGAAAGGAAGAGAACATTCTGGAAATTTTTTGATCTATTTACTCTGTTGTTTTTTTCCATACATATACATAGTACATGGCAGCAAAAGTAAGTGCTGTTTTTTTAACACAAAATATGACTTTTTCTAAACCTTACACTTACTTGTCTCTTTTACATCCATTAGATTAGACAAAATAAAACATTTCTTTGACATTACACATTAACATTCTCCCCTTTAATGTGTTTTTCTTGGACTCCAAGTGCTGCTCTTAGTTGTTGAAATTTTGATGTTGGAAGTGTCTTTGTGAAGATATCAGCAATTTGCTCTTAGAACTTACAATAGTTGAGTTCAATTTCTCCATCTTCAATTGAATCTCGAATGAAATGGTACTTAATTGCAATGTGTCTTGTCCGACTATGAAAACATGGATCTTTAGACATAGCGATTGATGATTTGTTGTCACAAAATAGTGGTGTAGCTTCTCCTTGCTTTACTTCAATGTCTTCCAGGATTCTTCTTATCCAAATGGCTTGTGAAGTTGTTATTGAGGCTGACATATATTCTGCTTCAAATGATGATTGAGCAACTGACTGTTGCTTCTTGGACAACCATGAAAACACTCCCGAACCAAGGCAAAATGCATAACCGGAGGTGCTTTTCATATCATCAACACAACCTCCCCAATCACTATCACAAAAACCTTTCAACTTCACTTCAAAATTCTTCTCAAATCTGATTCCAAAATTTATTGTCCCCATTATGTATCTCAAAACTCTTTTTCCAACACCGAAATGCTTATGGCTTGGACTATTCATGAACCTTGAAAGTAAACTTGCCGCATACATGATATCCGGCCTTGTAGCAGTGAGATAAAACAAGTTTCCAATCAAGCTTCTATAAAGAGTTTCATCCACTTTCTTTTCTCCATCACCCTTCATCAATTTCTCATTACAAACAAGTGGATTTTCAACAGTTTGACACCCATACAATCGAATTTTTTGACAACTTTTTCAGCATACTTCACTTGAGAGATAAACACTCCATTTTCATCTTGATGTACTTCCATACCAAGGAAATGATGTAGCAGCCCTAAATCACTCATTTCATATCTTTTCATCATGTCAATTTTAAATTCTTTAATCAATTTTGCATTATTTCTGGTAAACACGAGATCATCAACATATAATGTAACAATAAGAATATCGTTGTTACCTCGATGTTTCACGTACAAGTTGGCTCACTTTTGCTTTTGCAAAATCTATGTTGCTGAAAATAGCCATCAATTTGACTATACCAAGCCTTTGGTGCTTGTTTGAGCCCGTACAAAGCCTTTTTTAGCTTATACACCTTGTCTTCTTCTCCCTTTGCAACAAAATCTTGAGGTTGTTCAACATTCACCTCTTCTTTTAGTTCTCCATTTAAAAAGGTTGATTTGACATCAAGTTGGTACAATAACCCACCTTTTTAGACTGCAAGAGCAATAAGTGCTCTTATGGTGTCTAGACGAGCAACCGGAGCAAAAGTTTCATCATAGTCGATCCTGGGCTGTTGTGCATACCCTTTCACAACCAATCTTTCTTTGTTTCTCTTGAATGATCCATCCGAATTATGCTTCACCTTGTATACCCATTTTACACCGATCACATCTTTCTTAATTGGCCTCTCAACAAGCTCCCAAGTTTTTTTTTTTCTCAATGACATTTATTTCTTCCTCTATTGCTTTTTTCCAACACTCCTCATTTATGGCTTCTTCAAAATTTTCGGGTTCAACCATACAAAAGTTGCATCTTGCATAAATATCATTCAAATCCCGTATTTTTTTCTTAGAGTTGAGCTTGGTGATGATGAAGTAGAACTAGAAGAACTTGAGGAGCTGCTTGGTGATGATGATGGTGAGCTTGGTTGACTTGCATTTTCTTCGTTTTGTATAATTTCATCAGCTGAATTTTGAGGTAAAATTATTGGGACAATAACATTTCTTTCAACTTCTTCATTTTCCCAATTCTATGTAGCATTTTCATCAAACAACACATCTCGGCTAATTATCACTTTCTTGGTCTTCAAGTTGTATAACTTATAGCCCTTAAATTGTGAGCTATAGCCAATGAAAATACACTTTTCACTTGCCTCATCAAGTTTGTGCCGCTTCTCTTTCGGTACTTGAGCATAACAAATGCACCCGAACACATTCAAGTGCTTCACCGATGGTTTTCTCCCATTCCAAGCTTCTATTGGAGTTTTGTTCAACACGGCCTTTGTTGGACATCTATTTGTTAAATAAACGGATGTGTAAACTGCTTCAGCCCAAAAGGATTTTGGAAGCCTTTTTTCATGTAACATAACCTTTGCCATCTCCATTATGGTTTGATTTTTCCTCTCCGACACCCCATTCTGTTGTGGAGTATAGCCAACTGTTAACTGTCTTTCAAAACCTTCATCTTGACAAAATTTATCAAATTCTTTTGAAGTATACTCCTTACCATTATCATTTCTCAAAACTTTTACGAAATGGCCACTTTGTTTCTCAAAAATTTTGAACTTTTTAAGATTGTAAACACTTCAGGTTTTTGTCTCATAAAATAAACCCAAGTCATTCTTGTAAAATCATCAACAAAGAGAATGAAATACCTATTTTGGGAGTGAGATAGTGTTTGCATCGGTCCACAAACATCTGTATGCACCAATTCAAGTGGCATTTTTGCTCTCCAAGCAGTACCTTTTGGAAACGGTTGCCGGTGATGCTTTTCAAGTGCACGTCCTTCACATATCTTCAATTTTTGGAAGCCCATGCACCATGTTTTTCTGCTGCAATAACTTCAGCCCTTGAAAGTTCAAGTGACCAAGTCTCTTGTGCCATAGCCCTAAGTCATTAGCCACCATTCGAAAAGTTTTGTCAATCAAATGTTTGAAATTTAAAGCAAAGCTTCTATTCTTCATTTTCAGCTTTGCTATGAGCATATACCCAGCTCTTTTATCACGAATAACACAAGAGTCATCTTCAAAATGTAAAGTATAACCATTCTCTAGAAGCTACCCAACACTTAGTAAATTTTGATCTAAATCCAGGACATGTATGACATCCCGAATAAGTCTTGAACCTCTCTTTGTTTCAACTCCAACTGCTCCATTTCCTTTCGCATCCACCAAATATCCATTTCCCAATCTCACTTTTGAATTTGAATTCTCCATTTCAACAAATATATTTTTGTCCGAATTCATGTGATTTGTACATCCACTATCCAAAAACCATTGAGTTTCATGATACTTGGAGCAATTTGAACTTGAGAGACATGTATTATTTGTTGGTTCTTGTTCTTTCAAATAAGCATAAAATAAGCTTGATTCATTCTCCTTCTCGGCTGCACAATTAGCTTGTTGAGTGTTCTTTGCTCTACAATCTCTTTCCAAATGTCCAAACTTTTACAATTGTGGTATTGTGGCTTCCCTTTGAACCAATAATCACTTTCAACATGGCTGCTCCTCTTGCAAATTTTACACTTTTGTGATGAATCTCCTTCATTAAATCTCCTCTCAAAATTGCTTCGACCTCTACCTCTTGGACTCCTTCCTCTTCCTCTACTACGTCTTCCACCCCTACTCATCGATTCACCACCATATTGTCGTCTTTCAACATTAATGGGTCCAACATTGAGCTTAGATTGAAACGCACTCTCAATTGATTTTTCGGAGTGTCGATTTAGTCTTTGCTCAAATGATTTCAAGGAACCCATCAATTCTTCAACTTCCAACTTCTCTAAATCTTTAGTTTCTTCAATCATAGCTACAAGTAGATCAAATTTTTCGGGCAAACTAATCAGAATTTTTTCCACCATTTTTGCATTTGAAATCTTCTCACCATATGACTTCATTATATTTACAAGTTCATTGAATCTATCAGAAAATTCCTTAACACATTCATTGTCTTTCATCTTCATATTTTCAAATTCCCTTCTAAGAGATTGGAGTTTAATTGCTCTTACCATCAAATCTCCTTGATACTCTTTTCTTAGAATCTCCCAAGCTTCTTTGGCTTTGTTTGCCATCATTAATATGGAAAAGACCGAATCAGCCACAGCTTTATGTAACATTGAAAGAGCATTTGCATCTCTTTGTCTAGCTTCTTTGAGTTCCTTCTTCTCGACCTCCGATAATCCATCTTCATTTTCAGGTTTCTACCATATTCCACAAATCCACTGCAAGAAATGAAGTCTTTATCTTTACACACCAAAAATCATAATTTTACCCATCAAAAATCGGAACAAATGGTTGTTGTAAACTCCCACTTGAACCACTTGTGCTTGCCATCTTCTTTTTTACGAAAGCCCTTTTTTTTAACCCTAGCTGCCAAATCTCAGCTGGAAATGGAAAATCGGACCTGGGTTCTCTGATACCAAAATATGTTGGCTGTAATTTCAACTGTGGTCCCAGAAAATCTGCTATAATATGGAAGACAGAGGAAGGAAAAAACAGAGGAATAAAGGAAGAGAACGTTCTGGAAATTTTTTTATCTATTTACTGTGTTGTTTTTTTTCATACATATACACAGTACATGGCAGCAAAAGTAAGGGCTATTTTTGTAACACAAAATATGACTTTTTCTAAACCTTACACTTACTTGTCTCTTTTACATCCATTAGATTAGACAAAATAAAACATTTCTTTGACTTTTTATAAAACACATTACACATTAACATGAATACTTAAGCTAACCTCATAGTGTCTTCCACAATAATTGATAGGGTGATTTTTCTCCTCGGTATTATGCATCTGCTAGTGAACTCATACAACAAGTTCGAGATAGGGTCAATAGATGGTCCACCTCCATTTGATTGAGCAGAGACGAAAATAATATTGACCGATCTTCCATTGTTGATCAATATCTTATTTATTCTATTCATCGCTCTCTCAGCCCTGATTATAAGGACATCACAATGGGGGCAATGGACTCCTTCCTCGTCCTCGTCCGTAAAGCATATGAGCTAATATATTACTTTTCTCATTTTCTTGGGTTTTCTACTTTGCACCAAAAAGCTAGTCATTGGAGGGTCTATCCCTACTTGAGCATAGTTTGACTATGCATTTATTGACTACCTCCAAAAATTATTTAGATCTCTCGGATCGACCCTTAACCACCTTGGTTATTAGGAGGATTTTGCCTCGGCTGGTCTTCTCTCTATGGGATAGAATTCTTCCACGATTGATTTTGCCTTCGACTGCGTAGGTCGTCTCTGTAAAACATAGTAATGATACATTTCTTGACCGGGTTGCCTAGCATCAGCTGACCGGTCCATTTCGACCATAAGGTCATCCTGTGCAACCTTCATATCCACACACTTAATAGTGTCATGATCACACACGTGATGGTATTAACATTTTTTTTGCTGGGAATGAGGTTTTTCTATCTTCTAGGTACTGATTTGAGCCTCTCGTGTTATATGAAAATTTTGAATTAATAGCATTTACCTCGATATTCCAGTACTTATACATCAAAATAGGGGTCTCGATGTCCATTGACTAGGCATCGAAACTTTTCTATTATCCATAGATGGTCCTGTCTCTGCTACATAGCTTCCGATCGAACCATCTCTTGATCATGGATTTCTTTGATTAAGTCCACCAACTCATCATATATTGTGGGCTCTAGTTATAGACATCCATCGAGAATAGAGTTAACCTATTCAAACTAGACCTCAAAATCTGAAAGTAGTTTATTGTGGAATACTCTTTACATCAACCTTTTTTTGTGTGAAAACGTCTGAGATAGCTCTTCAAAGACTCTTCAGGCCCTTGCTTTATGTCATGAATCATTCTTGTTACCTAGGAGTTCCTACAATAAGTATGTAAATGAATTGAATTTCAAATTGGGGGCCAACTGCAGATAACGCTATGTATCAAATTGTTATACCATTTCTCGACTAATCTAGAAAGGATGATATAGAAGCTAGCACTTATGTACAAGGCTTGCCCCCAGAGAGTTCATATAGGTATTATATTCTCTAACATGATCAATGGGATTACTTTTCCATTGTACTTCTGCATCTTCGACGTGGAAAACTTACTAGGCTCTCCCAATGCTTTAATTGCCTCAAAGAATGGGGTGTACTCATCATTGTCGTCCAACTCTTGTGGATGGGCGTAACCAATCTCTCATGCCTTCAGTAGGAAGGTAAGATTGATAACCCAAGAACAACTAAATAAGAGGGGATGAATTAGTTTTTGCAAACTTTTTCAAAAAATAATCTCAAAATATGAAACTTAAGAAATATTGATTATTCAAGTAATAAGTACAAGTACAATGTTGATAAATAAAAGGGTAGAGGGATTGCAAACAATATGTTTATGGAGGTTCGATCCAAACTAATTATCTATGTCCCCTGTTACAAAGCTCTCCGTCATGAGCTTGGCTTTTTCGCTATATTGATTGACTTATTGTGCAATCAAAAACCCTTACAACGTTTCCGATAACTTACAAACAAGGATCACCAATCTTCATACAATATTGAGCTTTACGGGACTTCAATATGCCCAAAGGATATGAAGAAATTAATTTACAATAGTTTTTCTCGCTTAATAAATTATAGATACAAATTAAGTACCAAGAGAGACTAACACTTCAATAAGTAGCAATAATTGAAAAGCTCAGGTGTTAAGAAGAAATTTTGATGAAAATGATGATTTAACAATTTGATTCAATCAATCAAAACTTTTCAATGAATAAGTAGAAGTAAAAGCAATAAAAATTCAAATGATTTTTCTCAAGATAATTCTTTCTTTTATGCTTTTGTAAGTGTATATGTTGATTACAAATGAAATGCAATTTATAGAAAATAATTTTTAGAACTTTCTGTCAAGTCGAATGATAGGTCAATCGACCTACATAAGTTCGGATGACCAAAAAGTAATCGTTTGAATAGTACAAGGTCAGAATCTGAACGGTCTAAGCCTCATTGAGAAGGCTGGTGGCATACTTGCATTTGGCCAGAGCTTAACTAGACACTCCTCTCGCCAAGACCACCCTTATCCAAGTTGACAAAATCCGACAGGTTAATATAAATCGAGGGATCATATTTTCAATTAACGTGGGGAAGACGGCATGAAACGCAACAAGGTTGGCTGGAATATTCGAGATCAATGGCAGCTGGTTGGTAGCAGTGAGAGAAGCCAGAGAGGTCCCAACAGATGGTTCAGAAACAATGTTATCAATTGGACTATCATCGGGCTCTAGCAAAAACTCCATGACCCAATTTGAGCACTCTTCCTGGATTATCATCATCAACTATTTATCTCCCTCGTCCTTAGCATCAACAGCGGTCTGCTGACCTCCTAGTGCTAAGAAAATTCGTTAGGAAGTTGCGAACCACTTTTTTTGCTATGGTCGCCTCAACTTCCTTTGCCTCAACCAAAATACGCTCCTTATCAGAAGCCAGAGTGTCAACCAATGATTTTGCATCGACGATTGCGATATCCAAAGCTACGGGCTACCACCTTATTCTCCAGCTCTGCAGCCTTCTCCCCAACTTTCTTATTTAGCTTTTCTAATGAACTTAACTGCACTCTAATCAAGGTGAGCTCATCTTTCCTCTCTTTCAATTTTTTGGAGGCTTCATCCCCTATCGACCTTGCACTCTCTAGCTAGTATTTCAACTTATCAACTTCAACCTGTAGTTATCTGATAAGTGTGATTTTACACTTATCTAGACTATCAAAAGTGGACAATTGTAAGTGCTCTTAAGTGATTTTTTACTTAATTGTGAGTTAATTTAATTATTTCAAGTCAAAACCCAAGTTCTGAAGGAATTGGAGAAAAACAAAGCAAAATAGGTGAAAAGGACTGAAAGTGTATGAAAACTTGGAGATGGGGACCAACTTGCAAACCTCCAAAAGTTGAAGGACCTGGGTTGCAAATAAAAGAGGACTAAATTAAAATATAAGAAGAAATTAGAGGACTAAAATGACTACAATCAAAAGTTGAAGGACCACATGCGCAGATATGAATAAAAGAGATCTGGGCGAACACCCAGGTACATTCCAAGGCGATCGAGGTTTTAACCTCGCTCAAGCGATTGCCCAAAATGCAATTGGAAAACTTTTAGTCCATGATTTTTAGGATTTTGAGGGATCTTTTAGGTCATCTTGAGAGACCTATAAATAGGACTTATACACTCATAATTAAGGGTCGAAAAAATTCTTGTCAAATCATTGAGAGAAAGAGAGATACCAAGAGACGAAGAATAAAGGCTAAATTGAAGATCGGAGCGTGAAGACAAATATTTCTTGGTGCAAGATATTCAACGTTTTCCCCTCTATTATTTTCAAGATCCGGTTATGTACTCAATCCTCTTCATCTTTTCTTTTTCTCTAATCATGAGTAGCTAAATATTTAGTTTGGATGAACGATGTAGCCTAAGTTTAATTCTTTAATTTCGAATCTCAAGTTTTGATTTATAAATTGCTTAAGTAGTTGATTTTACTTCTTTTCTTAATGCTTTGAATGATTGGCCATTATTTCATTGACTTTATGGATTGTAATGAACTGAGAGGTAAATTATTACTATAGATCACGTAGTAAAATTCGGCAATTGGATGAAAGATAGAGATACGCTTTTATTATTGCTGCGGTCTGAATTGAATTCCTAGGAGATTTAATTCATCTAATTAAGGACCATTCTGACTGCCTAAGTTGACTTAATTAGATAGGACTAATTTGAACTCGAGATAGGTAAATTAGGTTAAATTCGTGAATTCGACCGAATACAACTTTAGGAACAAATCTTGAGAGGAGGAGTTAGAGATGAGAACTAGGTGAATTTGTTTGTCTAAGCTCTTCAACTATCTTATTTTATTAAATCTTGATTTTAGCTTTCACATAAGTTTTTACGTTGTTTTTCTTATTTTGGAATATCTTAAGTTCTAGTTAGAATCTCTCAAATCAGTTTACTTTTTAAAAGTGCTTTCTACATATTAATCACTAAAGATTAATTTAACTAGTATATAAATAAGATAGTCTTCGTGGGAACAATAATCTGGACTCAATAAGTCCACCTTATTACTTTTGTGCGATATTGTACACTTACAATCACAATATTTTCACAACAAGTTTTTTGCGCCGTTGCCGGAGACTATTCTTATTTAATATTAGTTTAGATTAATCGTTAGTGATAATTTAAATTTTATTTTATTTTATTTTGTTATTTTTAATTTTTTTTTCTTTATTTATTAGACTCGTTATTTTGTTATTTTTAATTTTTATTATTATTATTATTATTAGACTTTTTATTTTTTTTCCATTATTTTACTACAGAAAAGGTGTTCGTTGCACGCTCTGTACACAAGGCGGCATTCTTGAGACTTTCGATCCTGCGATTGAACGTACTTTCAGACGAAGAAGCAAAGAGCACAACCAAAAACAGAAAACTCAAACAAATTCAGATGGCGGAGGAACAAATAAGAAGAGAAATTGAACAACAGGCAGCAAGAGTTGCCGCTATGGAAGCAGCTCGATTGGCGGTGCCAAAGAAATTCAAAGAACATGAAGAGAAAGATGATGATGATGAGAAAGATGATGATGTTGGGAACATGCCAATGGCTCAATTTCTAACTCCGGCAGCAGCTCTTGATCGTTCAAGAATAGTCTATCCAGCTTTTGGTCGAAACGACTTTCAATTAAGGGCCTATTTGATTAATCTCTTCAGCAATCACCTGCATTTCTATGGAAAGGCGACTGAAAATCCTAATACTCATGTCTCCAGATTCTTACATATGTGCCATAATTTTTAGTTTCAAGGAGTAAATGAAGATGCCATCAGACTCCGGTTATTTCTATATACATTGAGGGAGGGGGCTCTAGAATGGTTAGATTCAGAACCACATGTTTGTATCACCACTTGGGATGATTTAGCCAGAAAATTCTGTAATAAATACTTTTCACCAGCTAAAGTAGCAAAGATGAAGTTGGAAATTTCTACTTTCCAACAACTGGAGGGCAAAAGGTATCATGAAGCTTGGGACAGATTCAAGGAATTGCATATTTTTATTCTGAGCTATCTCCCCAATCTAAATCGACAGTGGACTCCTCTGCAAACGGGTCCATTGCGAATAAAAATGTCAACGAAGCATGGGATCTGTGTGAGCTAATTGCAAACACACAGACCATATTTTCATCTGATCGTACCACTCCAAGAAAAGTAGCAGGCTTACATGAGATTGATGGTCTGTCAGCTACCAATGCACAACTTGCTACATTGACAAAGCAGGTAGAGCTCTTGGTCAGAACACAAATGCAAGGAGTGAATACAATCCAAGCAACCATCATGTGCGAGAACTATGAAGCTAACCATTCGACATCAAATTGTTTGTTATTGGCCTCTCTAGAACAGGTCAATTTTGTGCAGAATAATACACATCAACAGTACAATCCATATTCACAAACATACAATCCAGGT
The DNA here is from genome assembly GCA_023638005.1 of Forsythia suspensa. NCBI lineage: Eukaryota > Viridiplantae > Streptophyta > Magnoliopsida > Lamiales > Oleaceae > Forsythia > Forsythia suspensa. Next base: position 25,536,190 of record CM042666.1, on the reverse strand, counting down.
TGGAAGCAACACCCCAATTTTAGATGGTCTGAGAATCAACAAAGTGGTAATGCATATAATGCTCAGCAAGAAAGAGGACCGAGTTTAGGAGAAATGTTCCAATAGTATATGCAGAAAATTGATAAAGCATTGGAGCAATTGGACATCAACATTCAAAATCAACAAGCGTCTATCAGAAAAATAGAGACTCAGATTGGTCAGTTAGTCCTACAATTGTTAGATAGAAAACCAGGCACTTTACCCAACACTACAGAAACAAATCCAAGAGAACAGATAAATGTCATCACTACTAATTGCGGCGTACAACTGCCAGAAATTCTTGTGAAAAGAACAGAGAAAAATGATGAACAGTTGATGATTAAGGAAGAAGAAACTGGACAACAACATGAGAAATCAAAAGAAGAAGTTTCAAAAGAATCTGCTGAATCATCAAAAGTGAGGGTGCCAATTCTTGTCAAAGCTTATGTGCCACTAATTCCATTTCCTCAGAGGCTGCATAAGAACAAGCTCGACAAGTAGTTTGAAAATTTTCTTGAAGTTTTCAAAAAACTGCATATCAACATTCCTTTTGTCGACGCATTAGCTCAAATGCCACTGTATGTGAAATTTATGAAAGAAATGTTGTCCAAGAAGAGAAAACCAGATAAAAACGAGACAATGGCTTTAACTGAGGAATGTAGTGCTATTCTACTAAATAAGTTGCCTCTGAAGTTAAAAGATATAGGGAGTTTTAAATTACCTTGCACAATTGGAGAATTTTATAATTTTAATGCTTTATGTGATTTAGGTGCAAGTGTAAATTTAATGCCTCTTTACGCTCTGAGGAGATTAGGGTTGGGAAAAGTAAAAGCAACAAGTGTATCTCTACAGCTTGCTGATAGATCGATCAAGTACCCACGGAGTGTGGTTGAGGACGTGCTCATCAAGGTGGAAAAGTTTTTTTTCCAGTTGATTTTATTGTCCTTGACATCGAAGAGGATCGCAATATGCCAGTCATTTTGGGACGACCATTCTTAGAAATGAGTCGGGCCCTTATTGATGTTGAAAAGGGTGAGCAAATTTTGAGGGTACAAGATGAACAAGTAGTATTCAGTATGTACACCATACCCGAGCAACCAATCGACCTCGAGGAGTGCTTTAGAGTTGATGAAGGGGTAACAATTGGCCAAGAAAACTACAAACCGGATACAGGTGGACTAGTTGCACCAATTAAAGATGAAAAGGGTCGATTTAAAATATGGAGAGTAAAGAAAAAAGCGTGCAAAGCTGGCAATTGCAAGCAATGCAAGACTTCCAAAGATCAATTCAAGCCTCTATAACTGATACTTGCAAAAAAAAGTCGAGCTCTAGACTATAACTCGAGCGCTTAATAGGAGACAACCCATTTTCTATCTTTTCTATATTTATTGTATTGCATGTAGACTTTTAGGACTGCATTAGAAAGTAGAGCACGTTTCCTAATTTTTAGTGATTAAGTATATTTAATCACTATAGTTTTTATATTTCAGGTTGCACGTCGTCATTCCAATCCAATGCGTACTGATGAGCTAAAAGTTCGATTGTTGTCTCCACGCCTTTTGCTTCGGGTTAACTCTTTCCTTTTTATTTATTCTATTTTCTTTTGTCACATTGAGAACAATGTGAACTTTAAGTTTGGGGGTGACTTTGATTATTTTTATTTTTGTGTGTTATTTAAAAAAAATTATTTTAGTTGTGTACTTGTATGTTGGATAGCCTGGCCGGCTATTTGAAATTGTTATAGATTCATGAATTATGACTAGGTTATGCTACTTATGCTTGTTTTAAAGACTTTACTTATCCATGTGAGATATGATTAAGTGTGAACATAATGGTCATGAATTTCATTACGCTGGGTTGGTATATTGAATAGAATACAGTGAAAGAGTAGTGAAACTTAGTTGAGAAAACCAAAACTACCAATTAACAACTCAATTACCTAACCAGGTGAAAGAATAGTTTGGGGGTGGTTAAACCAATGCAGAAACTGTTTAGATAGGTGTTGATTCCGTGCTTGAATTATACATGTGTGGAGTGTATTTTAGCTACCAAGTGGAATCTAGGTATTGATCGGATGCTAGGAATATAATCCCCGCTTATCTATCTTGCAAAAAAAATGATGAAAGGCATGACACTTGCATTATCTTATACCTCTCTTCATAGCCTAGTTGACTCGAGTGATAAAGTCCATTGGAGTTCTCGGTGCCCTAAGGTTTAACAGACCTGGGAGCCATTAGTTTAAAGCTCGCTACAAGGGTCATCTAGAAAGCTTAAGAGAGTAGGTCTTACACATAAGATATATATCAATATAAATTGTTGATTAAAAAAATGAAGCAAAAGCAAGATTGAACCATTGTGCGCATAACTTGGGGATATAGATGACTAGTGGGTTTGACTTACCTAGTGAAAATTTGATGGTAAAAGCACTCAATGAAGGGAGAATCATCACAAATCTAGATAGCTACTATATTGGCTAGACCTAACCAAATTTTGAGCAGTAAAAGAATAAGTGTTTTGAGAGTCATTCTAGAGCTAATACCCAGGGTGAGAAAATTGAATATCGGTTTGGGGGTGTGTATTCTTACGAGCGAGAAAGGAAATATTTGACCATTGGAGGCATAATATCACCAACCTAAAGGCTTATGGTGATTGAATTGACGATGCGTACACACATATATCTGTTGATTATTGGATAAGTAAAACTGATTGATTTTGGTAGCATGATTTAGAAGTTTTAGTATGAATTGTTTGACTGTTTCAAAAACATGAGGCAAATACGGCAAGCTATCTGTTATAATATATTTTGTTTGATTGTCCAAGTAAATAGTTATGTTCGAGGACGAACAAATGTTCAAGTTTGGGAGTATTTGATAAGTGTGATTTTACACTTATCTATACTATCAAAAGTGGACAATTGTAAGTGCTCTTAAGTGATTTTTTACTTAATTGCGAGTTAATTTAATTATTTCAGGTCAAAACCCAAGTTCTGAAGGAATTGGAGAAAAACAAAGCAAAATAGGCGAAAATGACTGAAAGTGTACGAAAACTTGGAGATGGAGATCAACTTGCAAACCTCCAAAAGTTGAAGGGCCTGGGTTGTAAATAAAAGAGGACTAAATTGAAATATAAGAAGAAATCAGAGGACTAAAATGACTACAATCAAAAGTTGAAGGACCACATGCGCAGATATAAAGAAAAGAGATCTGGACGAACGCCTAAATCAAAGTTGGGCGATCGCCCAGCTACATTCCAAGGCGACTGAGGCCTTTTAGCCTTGCCTGAGCGATTGCCCGGCAAATGCCTGGGCGTTCGCCCAGGACAAATTTGGTCCGCGGATTTTCTGATTATTTTGTTTCCTTTTTTTTGAGTCCCAGTGCAATTGGAAAACTTTTAGTCCACGATTTTTAGGATTTTGAGGGATTTTTTAGGTCATCTTGAGAGACCTATAAATAGGACTTATACACTCATAATTAAGGGTCAGAAAAATTCTTGTCAAATCATTGAGAGAAAGAGAGATACCAAGAGACGAAGAACAAAGGCTAAATTGAAGATCGGAGCGTGAAGACAAATATTTCTTGGTGCAAGATATTCAACGTTTTCCCCTCTATTATTTTCAAGATCCGGTTATGTACTCAATCATCTTCATCTTTTCTTTATCTCGAATCATGAGTAGCTAAATATTTAGTTTGGATGAACGATGTAGCCTAAGTTTAATTCTTTAATTTCGAATCTCAAGTTTTGATTTATAAATTGCTTAAGTAGTTGATTTTACTTTTTTTCTTAATGCTTTGAATGATTGACCATTATTTCATTGACTTTATGGATTGTAATGAACTAAGAAGTAAATTATTAATATAGATCACGTAGTAAAATCCGACAATTGGATGAAAGATAGAGATACGCTTTTATTATTGCTACGGTCTGAATTGAATTCCTAGGAGATTTAATGTATTTAATTAAGGACCATTCTGACAGCCTAAGTTGACTTAATTAAATAGGACTAATTTGAACTCGAGAGAGGTAAATTAGGTTAAATTCGTGAATTTGACCGAATACAACTTTAGGAACAAATCTTGAGAGGAGAAGTTAGAGATGAGAACTAGGTGAATTCGTTTGTCCGAGCTCTTCAACCATCTTATTTTATTAAATCTTGATTTTAGCTTTCACATAAGTTTTTACGTTTTTCTTATTTTGGAATATCTTAAGTTCTAGTTAGAATCTCTCAAATCAGTTTACTTTTTAAAAGTGCTTTCTACATATTAATCACTAAAGATTAATTTAACTAGTATATAAATAAGATAGTCTTCGTGGGAACTATAATCCGGACTCAATAGGTCCACTTTATTACTTTTGTGCGATATTATACACTTGCAATCACAATATTTTCACAACATTAGCCCATTGACTTGAAGCAGTACAAAAGAACGCTCCAAATGCTGCTCAATGGTGGACCCTCATTCAATAGGGTCTACCTTTTCTACCACATTCTCTCACTTGTCGCTGAAATAATGGTAATTGAGACGAGGCTGAAAACAAAGGAGGGGATAGCTGAGAGAAGTTTCAGGCTTAACTCATCAGCCCTAGGCTGTGAAAGTGGGTTTATGCCACTCGAAATCATTTGTTTCTTGGCATTGCCACTTTGACATCTTTCATCTCACCTTTTCAAAACTCCATTACCTTGAGTTTGGATGCTGCTAGAAGAGGCCACATGAGGGGTGGCGGAGAAGTGGACTTATCGTAAGGAACTTCAATATGTTCCCTTACCATTGTCAACTCTCCTAAATGGTAGAGTCAAAGGATCGTCACTTTGCTGAGACAAAAGTTTGTGTTCAAGGCTTGGATGTACCAATCACAACCCTATGAAGATTTGTTATGGTTTGCTGGGATGAGCGTCCATGCTTCTCCTGGAAGCGGACTTCCTTCAATTCCTAGCGAAGTCAACTCTTCCTACAAAGTGAACACAATACTAGAACAATTGCAAATACTAAGTAAAGTCTTGCTACTTAATGTTTGGAAACATTTCTACGAAGTCTGCATTCTCAAGTCAGAGTAAACTATTAGATTACCAGACTCCGTTGATAAGATCGTAGATGCGTTGGATATACTCGTGCAGATCGGTGAGTACTTTTTTGGAGAAATGACGCTTCTTCTCGCAACCTGCAAAGTGAAACATGCAAGGGTCAGATATTGAAGAAATAGCAAAGACTAAGTCCATAGGAACCCAAAACTCATGAAGTTAATCATATCTCCAAAGCACCAAAACATCCGACCTAGGATCATCTAAAAGAAACTTATAGTTGTCTTTGATGAGAAAAACTAGTGTTTCCAATCCCTCACCTTTTTGGGAGTCTCAAGCAAAAGACGGAACCGAGTCAACCTAGAGCTCATATAATACGACCCTACCTGGTCCGTGAAACTCTCAACTTCATAAGCCGATAAATAGACATGAAAGCATCGACATGCATCTCTCAATACAACCTTGTTTTTTCCAAAGCATGAAAGACTTTACCATGTTGGCCCACATGATAAGTGCATTTTGTGCACTTATTCGGGCCTTTAAACTAAGCTTTTATCCCGTCATTTTATTGAATTTTTAATTAATTTAGTGTATTATTGCTTTTATTTCAGTTTTGGATCTGTCTGTGAGCAATTGGAGAAGATTGGACGAAAAAAGCAACAATTTGACAAATATTTAGAGAATATATGAACTCAAATTCACTCAATTGGAACTTGAAGGACCAAATTAGAGGTTATAAAAGTTTGAGGACTAAAGAAAATAAAATCCAAAGTTGAAGGGCCAAACCGAGATATTTTAAAAGATCAAGCCGGGTGAGCACCCAACAACAAGCATCAAAAGCAGTGAACAAAACCATTCACCTGGGTGATCACCCAGGCTAATAACTGGCCAACAGATTTTCTTATGTTTTTCTTTCCTTTTTGAATTCTAATCTAGTTAGGTAACTTTTGGCCCGCGATTTTAAGGTCTTTTTGGAATATTTTGGGGCACAATTAGGAAAATATATATAGGGAATAAAAACTCATAATCGTGTGTTGATTTTTTGGGAGAAAAACAATAGACGAAAACACCAATCGGAGATCAAGAATTGCTCTTTCAAGAATTCAACGAATATCAAGATCAAGACATCATCTTTTGAGTTTTCTTCTTCTCCGGGTGATAAATTCTATGTTTTCTTTTTCTCTTTATTTTCTTATTATTAGTATGCTAGGCTAGTTTAATTAGTGCTAGGATTACGATGAAGCTTGTAGTTTAAATTCTTCTATCTAAAGACTTGGTTTTTAACAATTTATTTCAATATAATTTTAAATAATTTATTTTAATTTATTTGAATCTACAATTATATACGTAGTAATTGTATGAGTGTTGTGGTTTGTTTTACTATCGAATCGAAAGCAGGCTAGATATATTTTAATTATCTTGAAATCCAATAGGAGATAGAAATATACCGCTATGCTTTAGGTGATCTTTAATTATCTATAGAAATTTAATGCATTCGTTTTTGAATTTGCTTATTATTTAGTTAATGAATTTTGAATTTGCTTATTATTTAGGTTTCTATAAATGCAAATTTAGTTTTTCAAAAAAAAAATATTAATATTTCATTTTTCAAAAAAAAATCCTAGTTATTATTAAATATTTTACCGCCAATGATGATATTTGTTTGAATTTAAATATGTTTTTAGTTAGAATATTAGACAACACTCTAACTCGTACTTTTACTTGAATACTTATCCATGTTAGACTAGATTTGAAGCACGTAGCCACTATTGACTTATCACTTATTAGAAACATGACTTGAGTGTTTGTGTTGATATTATTGACCTAGGATTATTGCGAAAATCTCGTTCCCAAATCCTTAAGCTAGTAATCAAACTATTTTGAGAACAGTTAGGGAGTGTTAAAGTTATTACGTGTGTTCTGAGAATTTTGTTGGTTTGGATTTTCTGGGTCTCATCTTTGATTGAATATGTTGTAGTCAAGAAATCTAAACCGAGCACTACTCACTGCTGATAAAAATAAAAATAAATTTGACTCAAACAATTAAGTCTATTAGGTTATTTTAAAACCTCGTGCCTTATGGTTATCTGACTTGGGAGTTATCGACCCAAAGCTCGCTACATGGGTCATATATTAACAAAAAAAAATAAAAATAAATAAAAAATAAATTTTACATCTTCACTTCTTTATTAGCTTGTGGGACTCAAACAATTAAGTCTGTTAGGGTATTTCAAAATCTGGTGCCCTATAGTCATCTGACTTGGGAGTCATTGGTCCAAAGCTCGCTACAAGGGTCACATAGAAAACTTGTGAAAGAGAAGTATTGCACATGATATAAAATTGTTTATATGAGTAAAATAAATAAAAAGTGTTAGAAGTGCTCGATAAAGATTGATAGGTTAGAACCTAAGAGACTGAAGATGAGAATTTAGAAATCACTTACCATCTTAGTTCTAAGAATACAAGTTTCTAATTTTTACTACTTTATTTGAAAAAGCATTGTATTAATCAATAGGAACCAAATTCGCTAGAACATCTCGGGATTTGAGAGAAAAGCTTTAGAAGTGTGATAATTTACGAGAGGTGTAAGAAATAATGACAACAAATGGTTTGGGATTGTAAAAATATCAACAACACAATATTGGTCGTGGTCTAATACATGTGTAAGTTCAATTTTTTGTTAATCATACACTCATTAAAGATCGAACATCGGATAAGTGAAAAAAATTTGTGTTGTTGGTTAATATCTTTCTAGAAGTGTTGCTTTATTTTCGAACTTAAGGCATATGATAAAAAATTTAACATAAACTCAATTCATGTTGTTTCTTTTAGCTTAGTTAAAATTTGTAGTTTATTTTTATTTTTGTTCGAGGACGAATAAATGTTTAGTTTGGAAGTGTTTGATAAGTGCATTTTGTGCACTTATTCGGGTCTTTAAACTAAGTTTGAATCTCGTCATTTTATTGAATTTCTACTTAATTTAGTATATTATTGCTTCTATTTCAATTTTGGATCTGTCTGTAAGCAATTGGAGAAGATTGGACAAAAAGACAACAATTTGACAAAGATTTAGAGAATATGTGAACTCAAACTCACTCAATTGGAACTTGAAAGACCAAATTAGAGGTTATAAAAAGTTTGAGGACTAAAGAAAACAAAATCCAAAGTTGAAGGGCCAAACTGAGAGATTTTAAAAGATCAAGCTGGGCGATCGCCTAGCAACATCTGGCTAGCAGATTTTCTTATGTTTTTCTTTCTTTTTTGAATTGTAATCTAGTTAGGTAACTTTTGGCCCGCGATTTTAAAGTCTTTTTGGGATCTTTTGGGGTACAATTAGGAAAGTATATATAGGAAATAAAAACTCATAATCGTGGTGTTGATTTTTTGGGAGAAAAACAATAGACGAAAACACCAACCGGAGATCAATAATTGCTCTTTCAAGAATTTAACGAAGACCAAGATCAAGACATCATCTTTTTTAGTTTTCTTCTTTTCCGGGTGATGAATTGCATGTTTTCTTTTTCTCTTTATTTTTCTATTATTAGTATGTTAGGCTAGTTTAATTAGTACTAGGATTACGATCTAGCTTGTAGTTTAAATTCTTCTATCTAAAGACTTGGTTGTTGACGATTTATTTCAATATAGTTTTGAATAATTAATTTTAATTTATTTGAATCTACAATTATATACGTAGTAATTGTATGAGTGTTGTTGTTTGTTTTACTATCGAAAAATCGAAAGCAGGTTAGACAATATTTTAATTATCTTAAAGTCCAATAGGGGATAGAAATATAACGCTATGCTTTAGGTGATCTTTAATTATCCATAGAAATTTAATGCATTCGTTTGTATTCTGTCATAGAGATATAGTTGGATCATACATATTAATAGGTTTAATTTTATTTGAGAGAAACTGTTAAACAATCTAGAATATTGATCTTCATAACTGATGTAATTTGTCAAAACCAAGAATCAAGATAGAGGAATTAACAATTATAAGTGGATTTGAGATCCTAGTACTTTTCTTTCTTAAAATTAAAGTAATTTTCATTAATCTAATTTTTACTTATTTGAATTATAATCGTTTAATTGTTTTTAGTTTAGATTTTAGTTAGGCTTTAAACACCATTTTTTCAAAGTTAATTAGATTCGGTTAAGATTAGTATAATTGAAATTGAACTATCTAAATCTCTGTGGGTAAGATACTTGGACTAATAATCTACTTTATTACTTGTGCAATTCGTACACTTGCGAAATATTAAACACATAAAATCGCTGACACCCCCCATTGTGAGTTATTTGACCAAGGAATGCTCAATATTTTCCTATAGAAGGGACATGGATAGAGCCCTAACCTAGAGTCCGTGGACTGCATGTGAATAATAATGCAATGTCTAGGAGATTTATACACCGTCTGATAATGAAGGGTCAAATGAGTTCAAATGTCTACTAGGATTTGTTAAGTATCCCTAATCCTACTATCTAACTGGTGATCGCTTGCTATATCAATAAGCAAGGTCGAGGCTCCATACACAACTCTCATCTAAAGCCTCTTCATCAGAGTTTTCCGTCTCGTTGTCAATTGAGGCTATATCATCAAACTTGTCAAATGGTTTATCAATTGGTTCATCCTTTAACCCCCATGTTGGGCATCCTACAAATACTTATTCCACATATAGGGTTGTCTCGCCTGGCCGAGCTTGCTAATATTAGTCATCTCTTGAGATGGGAGAATAGTAGTTGTGGGCTGAATTTTCATACCAATAACCTCTATGGAATGTGATGACAATGAAGCACCCTGATAAGTGTATTTTTTGTACTTATTCGAGCCTTTAAACTAAGTTTTTATTTTATTATTTTATTAATTTTCTCTTTAATTTATTTTATTTTCCTTTCTATTTTAGTTTTGGACCCGTTTATAAGTAATTGGAGAAGAATGGACAAAAATAGCAACAATTTGATGAAATCGACGAGTAAATGAGAAGAATTTGAGTTTTTGTAGTGAATATCAAGAGCTAAATATTGGAGGATGAGGAAGACGATAAAATCAATAAGTAAGGTGTATTGGAGTGATAATGAAGAGTTGAAACAAATGATCAAGCACTTGAAAGCCAAATAACTTAATTGAGAAACTACCTACCGAAGTATATGAGAAAATGCGAACACAAAATTTGGTATTAAAATCTCCACAAGGCAAAAATATACCATTGGAAATATAATTGAATTACAAGTCCTACACTTTTTGCGGATCTCAATTTGGAGGTTCCTACAAGAAGTTATGACCGTTTGAAAAACAGCCGCAGAGTAGAGAAAAGTTTAAGCTCGGTTTCGCCAGCAGAATGCAAATCAGTATACCTGGGAGATCACCCGGGTTTGCACTGGGCGATTGCTCAGTATATTTTTGGCAGAAACGAAATTTTGTTACCTTTTTGAGTTCGATTCCAATTAGGAAACCTTTTGGAACACGAGTTTAATGATTTTTTGGGATCTTTTGGAGAACAATAAGGAGACTACATGTACGAGTTCTTAAATTATGATTAGGGAGCCGATTTAGAGCTGAATTTGGAGAGAAAACAAAAGACAAATCAAAAAACGAAGATCAAGTTCAAGATTTTATCTTTTGAGTTTTCTTCATATCCTGGTAATGGCTTCTATTTTTTTTTTCTTTCTTAGTATGTTAGGCTAAATTCTTCTAGTGCTAGGATCATAATGAAACTTGTATCATAATCATTTAATTCTTTGAGCTTAGTTTTTTATATTTAAGCACATTTTAATTCTGAATAATTGATATTGATTTCTTATCATCTACAATTATGTGTGCAATAGTTGTATGATTCTTGTGGTTTGTTTTACCTTCGAGAGATTGAAAATAAGTTAAACATAGTATCAATTGTCCTAGAATCCGATAGGGATAGAAATATACCGATATGCTTTACGTGATCTTTAAGTATTCACAAATTCTAATGCATTCTTGTATGTTTGCATCCGTCATAGAGATATAGTCGGGTCACATATATGGATAGATTTAATTCTACTCGAGAGAGATTGTTAAACAAATTAGAAATATTGATCTTCATAATTAAATCATGTTATCAAATTCAACGGTTCAGGTTAAAGAGAATTGGTATAAGTAGATTCGGGATTCTAGTATGTTTTTCTTTCCTAAATTCAAAGTAATTTGTCATAAATTTAATCTTTTAATTGTTTGAGTTATAATTCTTTAATTATTTTTAATTCATAGTTTAGTTAGTTTAAGAAAATAAATTTCTAAAGTAATTTGATTCGGTTAATATTATTATAATTTCAATTGAACTATCTAAATATCTGTGGGTACGATACTTAGACTCAAAATCTACTTTATTACCTTTTCAATCCGTACACTTGCGGTACAAAATAAAATGCTAACACACCCTCATGAAACCTTGGTTCACTAGCCATTTTTTCAAGAAAGGCCCCAAGTGAGGTAACTTCACTAAGTGATGTGAGAGGATGACACCAGGACATTTCAGAAAACCCCAAGTAAGGTAGGTTTTCCGATTATACAAAGTATTACATAGGAAATCAAGCTACGCAAATCATCAAAAATCAAGCAAGCTTAAAAACCATTTTAATTCCTAAGCCTAACATGAATATTAGATTTGGACTTGGGGGACTATTGTTACTACCTCGTCCCACGTGGATGCCACGTAAGACTAAAATGTCACGTGTCAAATGCATGCCACGTCATCAAGGTAACATTGAACTTCGGTGAGCCGTTTGAGCCTCTCTAACGTCACTTCGTTGCCGGAGCTAAACATATCATCACCAACGATGAGGGAGTCATCAAGGGGGGTTCGTCATCTAGCAAACCTCTTGGCTAGGTAAGAAAATATGAATTTCAGCCTTGTCATCCCCAGAGATAGAGGTTGGTGAATTATTTGCATTAAATAAATCTACTAAGTCTCATATGATGCTAAAGGAAGGTTGGCGAAGCATAAATCATGTGACGCCATATTTTTTACTCTAGATAATAGAATAGCAAAAATATTATGCCACGTGTAAAATACCCACTATCATGTAGTCTAAAACCTGTTAAAAAATACAAAACAGAATCAACCAAGACAAGTTAAAAAGTTTGAAAAATTCTTGACCATAGTTTTTCTCTAAATATTCCATGCATTGTGAAGACAAATGTCTGAAAAATCAAACCCCTAGTCAAATCTCTATCCATTTTGTTTCTCTTACATATTTGTCTTATTTTTTTTAAGAATTGACTCGATTGTCAGACTACAAATAAATGTCGGACCATCCCTTTAGACGGTTGCCTTTGTAAGCTTATGGTGCTAAGTGTGTAGGCTCTTCAACAAATAGATAAGAGGTGGCAAGGATTTGTTGGCAACTTAAGCCTACCAAATTATGAGGTCAACAAAATGATCGAGCATAGTGTAAACTAGCATTTCTACTTTTTGTTAAAGGATTCACATCGGTTATAGAAAAAATAAATAATCTATACTACTTCTAAAAGGCTTAGGCTCTAAAAGGGAGAAAATTTTAGACTACTTCTAAAAGTCCTTAAAAGGGAAAAACAATTTTAGACTATTTTTTATACAACCTGTCCCGAATCACCCTAGTGGACCCAAGACGTTTCGTGCGTCGATGATACATGCCAGCTAGATACCGAACCCACCATTAAAGCTACTTGGAATTTTCTATGATAGAATGATTTTCTTTTGAATAAGAAGATTTTATAAAAAATTTGCCAGAATTTCCCCTCAAAATTGAACTAAACCAAACCTGAAAAGTAATAAAAATTTTCCCAAAAGCATACTTAAGATAACAATTAGGGATCGCCTGCCCCCACAACATAATACTAACCAAGGTCAAGTACATACAACTTTATCATCATTAACGTCTTTTACAAAACGACTCAAAAGCATATGAATTTACAAAAGAAGTAGTGAGCCTATCCAACCATATACATACAATCCGAAATAAATCATCAAAAAACCTAGAACATATATCCCAAAAATAAATGATGACATGTCCAATGGAGATGGATTATACAAACTAATACTTGTGTGGCTCTGGCTCAACAATCAACAGGCCCTTTAGAAGCTGATCAAAACTCAACTACTACTTGAGTAAGAAATAATAGAAAATCTGTTAGCTGACAGCTCAGTGAGTGGAGAGTTCACAATTAATTAAAATTTTCAAGAAACTGATTTTTCATATTATATATACTAAGTAAATGGGGACTATAAATTATAAAGAAACTAGATAATCTGATAATTTAGTAAATCTACAAAGAAGTACCATTTGATAACAATATATGCAAACGTGTGTTTCCTGCAAACTAGATAAGTTGTTATATTCTGAAAAATCACACTAGAAAGTATCATGAATCACTGAAAATCTGTAATCTGAAATCTAGTTATATACGTGTAGACTGGATGAGCACCTCGTACACGGCCCAAAGCCCCTCTGTGTACGAAAGTAAGTCCCAAAGACCTCTAAGATAAGCACCATTATACATAGCCCAAAGACCATTTGTGTATAAGAGTGGGTCATAAAGATTTCTGATAATACACCCTAGTACACGGCCCAAAACCCCTCTGTGCACTAGAGTAGATAACAGCATCATCATATACTTTTTGGTAGTTTTATAAACTGTATCTGAATAATGGTATTTCTTACGATAAAACATAATAATAATTTGAATTGATTGAACTGAATTTATTTATAAACTCTATTCTATTATGAAAATCATGCTCATCTAACTAATTATTCTAGAAATAAGATCAATGTTATATTAACAATTCATAATAATTATAAGCTAATATACATGGTAATTAAATTCTTATATTTTGAAAAATAAGTTTTTCCACTCACAGAGTTTGTTTGACCAGAACTAGGTTGGTCGATATGCAGCACCAACCTCCTCGTCACCTCCTGAAATAGAATATAATTGCTCAAATTAATAAATAACCATCATAAGCAAGACTAATAATTAAAAGTAAGACTAAGCTTAACCTACCCGTACTTAAGAAAAACTTCTCCAAAATTCTTTACTCACTTTGATCTAATCATTATTCTAATTTACCACTTTTCTTCTTCATACTTTAACCTTTATCAATTACATACCATACCACCAAGAATAATTTTCTTAACTTTCTTAGTAAAGTCACCAAGCTAGAAACTCATTTCTATTAATTCAATAATATCTAATTCTCCTTAAGATTCTCAACCCTTTCTAATCTTCTATAAAGCTCATAAATATACTCTTTTACATTACATTCACTTAGAGGACCTAAATAGATAGTTTAGGGTTTGCTAAAATCATCATTTCAAACTTTTAACATAAATAAACCAACACAAGCCTCAATATGCTTAAAATAGCTTAAATATCTAATTAAACCCACTAAGTCAAGAACCCTAAAATTTTATCAATTAAATCCTTCATTTAACTTGCAAATATAGTTCATATAACTAAAATCGACTTATGTCTTTTCATAAAATTCACATTTAAGCTCATAAGCAAAAATCGTAATTATTTACACTTTTCTTAAATAAATAATTTCTTACTTACCTCTTAAAATAGCAAAAGAAATGGAGAACCCAAGCCTTAAAATTAATTTTTCGACCACCTTAAGATCCGGCAAGTACATTTCTTCTTTTTCTTCTTTCCCTTTCTTTTTCTTCTATGTCCGCGTTTCTCTCTCACTCTGCGTTTGTCTTTGCCTTAAAAAAATGGTCCAATTTCAATTTTCAATTAAGCCCAATTGCAACTTAAGTTCTCAGCTTCCATGTAGTGTTATTTAAATCCTCAAATAACCATATTTTACAAAGTAGCCCCAAACAAATTTATTTAATTAATTTAAATCCTACATTGACTATTTGACTTGGACTTGACCAAAATTTCACTGACTTTGACTAAATAAATTTTGACTTTGACTAATTTAAAACGGATTGTAACAATTTTACCTTCTCATATTATATCTTTGGACTATTTTACCCTACCATATTAAATTAAAAAATCTAAAAATCTTTCCTCTCTCTCATTATTATTGAACAAAATAAGGGATTGTTTGGGACATTTGGACAACTTATCTTTAGTTTTTTATTTTATACTGTGGAATACAAAGGATCATATGATGATTACATAATTCTTAAATATGTATTTAGGATCATAAAACTAGGATTTATGAATTGAAGAGTTAAAAGACCTTTCATTTGTCAATATTGAAATCAAAATTTATTATTTTTTTCTCTATAAAAGCCTTGTAATGGTCGACTCTTTCTCCTCTTTACTTTAGCATTAACTTTTCAGATTTTATATTTAAATTTTACAAGTTAGAATTAAAAAGTTTCTCTCCATATTCTCTCATTTTGTCTTTTTCTTTCACAACATATTTCACTCACAAACTCATTTTTCTTCAAGTTTATACAAAAGAAAGAAGTGATAATTCAAAGTTGTTGAAGAACAAACAAAAAAATTCAGATTTTTCAATCAGTTTTCATATTCAAGAAATCTAAGAGGAGATTTACGTGCCGTTTGATATGGTCTCATTTGGACATTTATGAAATTTTATAAAGAAATATGTAGAACTTTTCATTCGATATGATTCGATTTTTCAATATGAAATGTAATGAATAAATGTAAAAAAAAAAAAAAAATCGTTCGACATGATTTGGTTGCTCACTATGAAAAGTGTTATGATTTGTATAGAACTTTATATGAATTTTGGAGGGATGGATGGCATATTTAGTCTAGAGTTAATTGAATAAGATTAAGAAACAATGACATGTGAAATATTTGTCTATTGCTCAGTCAAGCTTAGTGTAGCAAAAATGCATCTATAGTCTAACTCAACTGAAATTGAAAATAGTCATAACTCCTTGGTATTAGTTTGAACCTAGTAGAAGCATGTGTCCAAAGGGGAAAAAAATTGAAAAAAAGAATATAAAAGAATCGATTTTAATGTAAACAAATTAGAATTCTGAATAGGAAAAAGGAACAGAATTCTATCAGTTTAATTATTAACTAACATAATTAACATGAAAGTAACATGTCTGACATTAATAAATATCCCAATTTATATTTTCTTCATCATTATTTAATTGCCTACATTTTAAACTAAGGAAATTTTTGACATTTTCCACTTATTTGACCATTTCTATGTAAGATATGTTTTCTTTCATTCTCATCACATCTACTAGTTCTATTATTTTCTTTTAAGTGTCACTACATTTTATTATCTTGTTTAGTCTTCATGGATGAAAATTGTAGCACGCATATGTATACACAAGAGTTTGATTCTCAAGCTGGTTGTCAAGGAGGGGCATTCAAGTTACGAATTCATTTTTCAAAAGGTCAAGTAGACAAAAAGTGAGTCATTATTTTTCTGTTACTTCCTAAAAATATTTGTAAGTATCCTTCGTATAAATAGTAAATGATCTTTATACATTTCAGTTTCCTATAATTATAATGTGTATCTATCAAAATGAACTATGTTCATAGAGAAATGAGAATGTGGATTGATTCGAGTTTTATTAATTGAAGTAATTTGTACAAAATTTGCTAAATAGGAGAAAAGACATTATGTGAAAAACGTTGTATAAGCATTGTTGCTATAATTATGTCATTGTAGATTTGGTAGGGTTCAAAAAATATTGAGTATTTGATGTTTACCAAACATTTTATGTGTTAAAGTTCTTGGGATAATATATTAATGTTAATAATAAATACAATCAAAGGAGAATATGTAACATAATTGATCTTTAGTTAGACATGATAATGTAATTTATTTATTTCTTTCTAATTTTCTTAGTCGCCTATCTTTTTATTAATTAAAAAATAGATAGTTTTTCTATCACCAAGCTTCATTCAACTTCTATTGAAACAAAGATTAAGTAGAAAATATGACCATTATTAAAAATTTGTCAAATTTTTATTTTTCATAACATCAATTTCATAAGATTTGATATCAATAATTCGTAATGTATTCACTGAGTTGAAGTTATTATTGGTATTACCAAAATATAAAACTCATCTGTAATTGCAATTATACTTCTATGAATGTAAATAAAAAATCAACATTATTTATTATAATATCAAACAATACAATATGTTATCAAGAACTGTGTTTTTTTTTATCTTATTGTAATTGATACTTTAAAATTTTAACTTTTTAACAATTAAAAAATAAGAATTTTAAAAATATTAAAAATTAACAAAATTATTGCGAAATAACTAGTTAACATATAAGACTTTTATTACTTTTCTTAACCAAATTGACTTTTTAGAATAAAACTCCAATCAATATGGTATTATAGTCCAACAATCTCAAACGAATCCAAGATTTGTATATCTAAATGAGTTGAACTACTCCTAACAATGTTTCTATTTTAATATGAGTAATGATATTCATATCATTTCACCACCGTAGCTATTCTACATGCAGATTATTTAATTGGATGATTTATTTATAATTAATGACGATAAATAAATTATTCAATTAGAGTAAATAATTTATCTACTTGAATAATGACACGTAAAATGACCATCGATAGTGAATAATTATAAATATCATTATTTTTTTAGTATATATAACATCAAGTCTTATTACCTTTCTACTGACAAAGTTTTAACTTTTCAACGTAAACACTAACATCAAATATCTTTTTTATTCATAAAATATGTGCCATGATTTATAAAATTAACTTTCTACTTATAAATTTATTTTTCAAAAAAATAAAATTTAACTTATTTTTCAAAATAAGCTGTCGGCGTTGCCGACTTGCAGACAGGTGATAATGGTCATACGTACAACTGTGACAAAACGGATGATAAAGACATGACCTGCGGCCCAATCTCCGAAAGCTATGTATGGATCAAGTTATTTCCAAATTATAAATTAATTTATTGCAAATCTAAAATTTTGAATACGAGTCTTTTTTTTTTTTTTTTTTTTTTTTTTTTTTTTTTTTAAAGGATCAATTTGTTATACAAACAATAGGTTGAAAATATGTAATTCTTCATAATATGTTTAATCTATATATGAGTAAATATTTTTGCGAAAAAGACTGCACTGTCAATAATATTTTAATTTTTAAAAATATTTATTTATTCATTAGTCTATATATTATAACTCAAGATAATCTTTCAATTAAAAGACAAAAATTTACACTGTGACAAGTCAAATATTGAATTAAATTTATAGAGTCCGATTTATAAATATTAGATAGTTACGAAATCAAATAAGTAGAAAAAGTTAAAAAAGAATAAAAAATATATTTATGTAAGATTCAAGTCATTTGATATAATTTAATAGAAGTTGAGCTGATTGAGTTTGTTGATATCCGATCTGACTTGTCATGACAGGCTAAATAACTCATATCCCAGATGTGGAGGTCCTACCGAATCATACGAAGGAGATCCTATCAAGTCAGGTCCTACCAAACATATATGCAGAGGAGTTCCCTTGTCAGATGGGTCCTACCACGTTAGGTCTTATCCCGTCAGTTCCTACCCAGCATACTTTACGTCGGAGGTCATGCTGCAGTCGCCTACTGCTAAGTTCACGTCATTAATGACACGTCTTCTTACGTATCAGACGTCAGATCAGCCTTCCACCAGTCATATTTAATGCAGATGTCACTTCACATTAAATGTCCAAAATTGGAATGTCTTGTAAGCATTAAATGTTCAGCTTGACATTAAATGCTTGTAATCATCACACCTCTTTCTATAGATAAAAGACATAAATGTCTCAGAAAAAGGACATTTAATGGCTGATAATAAACAGCACACTCGAAAGAGCTTACAAACACGTTTTCTGTTACAATTCCCGTATCTAGTTCAGTTCGGCCACGTCCGACCTAAATTCTTAATATTAAGTTTGTTTGAAAAGTGCAACATCATTTTCCAATGTCAACAGAGTTAATTGAATAAAAAAGTTTAACACGTGTCAAGTTGTCTCAACTAGACATTTTAGATAAGAGTATGATTAAAATTTTACAATTCATTACGGTACTTTTGACATTATTTTCGTTCCAACATTTACAAGACGCTTGAAAAATATTGCAACGGAGGGGCACATTTGACAAGTTTAAATCGAGTAATGAGTTTTAAAACTGAGATTCGACTATTTATGATTCGTTTATCGATTATAAACTTAAAATCGAAGAACCCAATTGACGTCTATGTTTTTTAATTTTTTTTTAAAGTTTAGTCATAAAATACACATTTTATTTCCATTTTTGTTATTTTGTATTTAGATTTTTTATAAAGACCGAGATCCCTCTTTTCAGGATTTTGCTTCAACCGTATTCATCTATACTGTCCGCTTTGGAAGAGTCTGAGCCCATCTTACCTCTCAAGAATTTCTTTTGTCTCCTTAACATAGTCCATGTTTAATGTCCCAATTCATATCAATATTCAACTTAAAAGCCTCATAAGGTAGAGGTCTTGGGTTTGAATCGTTGGGGATGCAAAAGAAATTTGTGAAGGGTAATATGGGCTCAAGCTCTCCCAAAGTAGATAGAATGGATGAGTACAGTTAGGATAAGATCCCGAGAAGAGGGATTCTAGTCATTACAAGAAAACACGTGTGTAACGACCACGGACTTTCTTTTTTCTGCACCTCATGTATGAGACCGCTCGCGCGCTATTTAACTTATGTACTATCCACTGGAGGTTGAGTCCCAAATTGGATTTTTGTCACGTTCCCAGTTATTCGAACCATTGGCCTCCTCCTTAAGAATAACTTATGGAGAATATTGGTACAAATTAGAAAAGAACTTTTTATTTAAAATTTGAGATATTGTTCTTTTGTGAATAGATTAAGATTTGTAAATTATAATTTTCTTGATTATTGTGTTGTTTTAAAGCAAGAAAATAAAAACAGTTGTTAAAAATATGACAATTTTGAAAAATTTAATTATGATTTCAATTTAGTTCTATAATTCAAGTTTGGAATAGATGATTCTATTTAGAAGATAACCAATAATTCTCGATTCAATCCTCTTTATAATCAAACTAAACCAGAGCATGTTGCTCGAATTTGTAACTTTAACTAGTATATCGTTTCTTCGTGGTGGAATTTGATCGGAGGATGTATGAGAATAGGTGATTTAAACCCTTTTGTTTCTTATAGAGTCTTGATGGACGAAGATGACGATGAGAATGTTGTTTGAAGAAAATTTTGTTTGAGGAAAAAATTGAAAAAATTGATATATTACGTTGATTACATTGCATATTTACCAACAAATATAATCCACATCATAATCAAGATAGTAATTAATATACTACATATATATATATATTTCCATTAATTACTTGACTCGTGTACCGTGATGGGAAATCAAAACTAAGGTAACATTTCAAGGAACTGATTTCACCCGCATCCTGTAAATCTGGAAACTGCCAAAATCCCAAAACCGCCAAAAAACGATTATGATTCCTCTCACCGTTCGCAATCAGCGTGTTTATTCCCCATGTTGATTTCTAGTGGTAATATTTCAGAATCAGTGCGCAATAATTCACTTTTACATTTCAATAAAAGGCTAATCGTAGGAATTTGTTTACAGAGGGAGCGAGACGGAGAGTAGGGGGGGTTAGGGTTTTGAATTGAGAGTGTTGGAGTGGAAATTGTGAGTTTGAGGATGACGGAGGTGATCCTCCATGTATATGATGTGACGAATAGTGGTTCCGACAAGACCAATAACACAATTATGCAGATCAATAAGATCTTCAAAGACGGTATTGGTCTCGGTGGCATCTTCCACAGCGCCGTTCAGGTTTCCATTTATTTCTCTCAACTACGTTGACGTACTTGTATTTTCTTCATTTACATGGATTGTTTTTGTATTTGTCGTTTCTGTACTTTCTTGTTTCTTTTGGATATTATGTGAATTGGATCTAGGGTTTTAGTGTCTGTAGTTTTTTTCTTTAATTTTCTCCGTGCGAACATTCTAGGTTTTTGTTTAATATGTTTGGATTACGGTTTTTTTTTTTTTTTTTTTCTTTTCTTAAGTTCATTTCTTGGGTTCTGGTGTAGGAGAAGATGTTTGAACACATGTTTCTTATTTTGACATCTAGTTGAAGAATTTTGTTTTGCTTTTATAGTTAATTTTAGTCTAACACACAGGTAGACACGGTCACATTCATGCCTAAATTTTGCAACATTTATGTCATTGCCGGACTTATAAAGGAACTTACTGTCGGACCTTCCCATAAAATGGTTCATCCCTGTTTCAGTTTCTTCCTAAGAACTCCGTGCCTTTCCTCTTTTGCACTTGAGGTTTCATATGGACCTGAATTGCTTTCAATTTTGCAATTGAAGCTTGAATTGGTGGTCTCTCGTCTGATGCACCTGTCTTACATTTGCAGCATCTGGCATTCAATTTTTTCTGAATAATTGCACGACGACATTGTTATTTAAGTATTTCTTGTCCAGCCTCTTTGGTCTAATTTATATCCAAACTTTTTTTGGTTTGGAAAACCTTAGCCTAATTGGTGGAGGACTGCTTCTTATAACTCGACGTTCCCTTGATTTTAGCAATGAGATTTATTTATCGTTGAAGAAATGAGGGCTTTCTATATTTTCATTTGGTAGCACAGTTGAGCTTATTGACATTTCCTGAGAAGGGTTTTATTTAATGCATTTTACAAAGCATGGAAGCTGACCATTAAAACAGCTTCCTTTATTATTACCTATGGCTGCATTTCTAGAGGATGAAATTGGTTGTCTGGATTAAGGTTTGGCCAATGGGATTTGGTTTGAGCAATCTTACAGATGGTGATGTGTCCTTCCCATGATTACCCAACCTACATGTGGCCCAAACAAAGGAACAAGAAAAGAGAGAAGACAGAGAAATGGATTTTTTTTTAAGGCAAAAAAAATGAAAGCGAGAGACTGACTGAACTGAAGGTAACAGAATGGAAAAGCACAAATAGTAGTTCTTACCTTTGGCTTAAATTGGGTTATTGGCCGTTGTTTCTTCTTTTTTATTATTCTTTTTGGGTGGGGTGCTGTTGTTGACAATATGTAATCAATTCAAACACTGCTGTAATCTCCACTTCCTATGGCCTGAGATTCATAGTTTTGCAAAAGTCATTGCTCTGTTCATCTTGTGTGTTAGCCTGCTATACTATAAATGTGCGCATATCATGTTATGTTGGAATAAATTCAACTAAATTTGTATTTGCACACTTGGTTGTACCTGTTGTCTGAACATATCGAAGGACTAGTCCTGCATATGTTTGCGTGGATTTATCAATTTTCGGTTCCTGTATGTTTGATTGCAAGGTCTACAATTTGTAGAGAACTGTATCTCATTAGGTGATCAGTTATGCTTCTTCTGGCATGAACTTGTGAATTTAAGAAGCTTTGCCATTAGCATCTTGTTTGATGGAATGCGTGCAGTAGTAATCATTTCTCGATTTGCTTGTATAATTGGATGAGGAACAGTAATTTACTCACAAAGGGTCTTTGTCAAAGATGTATAATTGAGATTTGAGTTTCCTTGTATAAGTGCTCCCTTGAGTTTTGCATCATGTATACTTGCTTATTGTTTCTTTTATATGCCTTGTCTATTTCGTCTCATGAATTTTACTAGGGGTGAAGACATGGTTCGACTTGGGCGGTTTTTGACTTTTTTTCAAACCAAAATGTTTAAAACGGTTCAAAAAAATTCAATACCAAACCAAATCATGTTTTGCGGTTCGGTTTAGTTTGAAACCACGGTTTACCTAGCAACATAAAATTAACATTTTTGAAACACATTAAAACATAAGTATTACACCATAAAAAAGAAAACATAAATATACAAGCATTAAAACTTAAAAATAGCGTTTGAGAAATAAAATATTTCAAAAACATGCATACTTTACCATTCTTTCCATGTCAAAGACAATAAAGATACAAGGAAGAACAAAGAAGACACATATACATGAGTATATTATTTATTTAAACTGGAAAGAAGCATACAAAATCTATCCACATCATATAAAATCTATGACAAGTAAATTTCCTATAATACCCCATCAATTTTTTTTTTCTTTTATAATTATGCCAACGGTTTGGTTCAGTTTCAAATGGTTTAACTATCGAAACCTAAACCTAACTGTTTCTAAACAATTTGTTTTGGTTTTTCAAACAACCGAAATGTTGACGGGTCCACATCCAAACCAACTGTTTCATAACAGTCATTTAGGTTCGGTTTTGCCATTTGGAAAGTTTTTTGTTCATTATTTTCTTACTTTGTTGTGCCTTCTTGCACTTGTTGCATCCACACAGAAAATTATTTTTTATGTGATTTCATGTAGTTGGATGTGGTTTTCTGAAAAAATATATTGAATCTCTTGAATATTAAATGTCTAGGTGTTACAATGCTCTTATAATTAGATGATTTACACGTCAACAGATTTATGGAGATGAGGAATGGTCCTTTGGGTACTGTGAACAAGGAACTGGAGTTTTTAGCTGCCCGTCTACAAAGAATCCAATGTATACATTCCGTGAAAGCATCAAACTTGGAGAAACTGCCTTTTCTATCTTCAAGGTTAATCAGATCTTGAGGGAACTTAGTAGAGAGTGGCCTGGACACTCTTATGATTTGTTATCAAAAAATTGCAATCATTTCTGTGATGAGTTTTGTGAAAGACTTGGTGTGCCAAAGCTTCCTGGTAATTGCAATCTATCTGTATCTCCTTCTCTTCACGCATGCATGCACAACCTATACTTTACTAAAAATGTGTAGGCTGTTTTGCCCCAAAATTGTGATTCATCAAGTAAGATCTTGTTCCAAAAAGGTCATATAACAGTTTTCATCCTGCCCACATATAGCTTGCTTAGAAATATGCAATATAAACACATAATCGCCTTAAGTTGGGCCATTCCTAATATTGCCCTTTGAACTTTGTACTCGCTTTGGTTCTGGAGGCCCAATAGTCGCAAGGCAGGGTTAGGAGTCATCTTTTGTAGCTTGGACAAGCTTGTTAAGTCTGGGAGTTCATGTTTCTATTTAAGACACATTAAACTCATTGAACAATTTTATATTTATGTAGCTTACAATCTTACTTAGGATTACTCATGGGTGAAGACTATCAGTCCACCCTTAAAAATTGTGGGCGACTGTTCATATTGGAAAATGTTATTATTTGATAATTTATAATAGATAATAATGCTCTAATCAGTCATCTTTTAAGGAGCAGAAATATTATTCAGGTCTTCTAGTTGTATATTTTGTTTGCTAATGTCTGACATTGCAGAGACACAAAACATTTATTTGTCTTTGAATGAAAGAAAAGTGATGATACATCTGGATATAAATTTGTGTGGATTAAAAGAAGTTATTTGGTAAAGTGAAACTTAAGATGATTGGTAAAATAGTGATGCTAATTGGCGATTTGAGTTTGTTTACCTAATGATTCAGTTTTGAGAAGTACCAAAACAGTAGACTAAAAAGCTTTGGTGTATGAAGGCCAGGTTAGAGATGAGGAATAATATAGGGATTGATTTATGTAAGGCTAAGGCCTCTTGAGAGGTTGATTAGGGATTAATCGCTTATGTTCAAAATTTGCTTGGTAAGGTCCGTAGGAGGAAATTGGTTGGGCTTAAATATCTGAGACGTGGTAACTAAAATAAATTGGTTTGAAGGTCTGGGTTCTTGGTGAACTTGCTAAACTTGAAAAAGAATGATGATGGAACTTAAAGAAATCTAGCTACCATTTCCAGGGTTGGAATTCATCACACCATCTCAATAAAGCCTTAAAGCTCTGGGTAGAAATATGACTTTTCTAATCTTCTTTGTGTTGTGAATCGTATCTATTTATGAGCTCCAGTGACATCTTAAAGCAACTTTGGCATATACTCCAGAGTAAAACGAATATTTTTACTTATAACTCAACTTGTAGATATGAACCAGACTTGAAAACGTAATAAGACCTAAAATAAGTACTATGTGAATTTTTCATTGTGCCGCAATGATTTCTCCTTTTTCTTTTGGCAAAAATAAAATACGAATGATGTTTCTATTACAGTTGTTGCAATGCTTCTTGAGCTAGATTCATTTAGCTTAGAACCAGGTTGAAATTATTTTTTAAAATGAGTTTTCTTGTCATTATGTGAATTTTGAATACCTCATTAAATGATTTCTTTTTGTAGAAGCATGACTAGAATTTTTAGAGCTAGTACTGGATCTAAATGAAGTTGCTTGATGTATATGCTCGCCTGCAAGAGAGGATAAGTTGCTTGATATATTGCATATTTTGTTTTTTACCATTTTAATTTTAGCGCATGTTTGATAGTTATGAAATTGTTTTTTAAGTGCTGAAATTATAAGTTGTTGCTGAATGTATGGATAAAAAGTGGGTTGAAAGTTGTAGATCTTATGAAATGTGCGGATAAAAGTATGCTTAACCAGTTTGACCAGTTGAAATTATAATTTAAGCAACTCCAAACATGTGCTTAGAATGGTCATGACTTGGACATTTTTCCCGCTGACCCTTTAGATCGTATTTTGCAACTTTCTGTGTTATGTTCTTACGAGTTCATGACAGGTTGGGTAAACAGGTTCGCCCACGCTGGTGATGCTGCTGTGGAAATAGCAGAAACCACAGCTTATCGAGTAAGGTTATAGTATTTATTTTCTCAAAACATGGTGTTCTTCACTTGAAATTATTTAAAATTAATCGAAAGTTGTGCAGTAAAATCATTAATCCTGACATAATCAACTGTCTTGCCCTCGACCCCAATGGGGCAAAATGGATGGAAAGAATAGAGTATAAGCAGCTGGACTTTGTGTTATAATGAGTATAAAAACTTCTTCATATCCAACAGTGCAAGTATTGTATACTAGGTGATCCAGGAAATTGAGTAGTAAATTTGAACTTGTACAGAAATTTTAAACGGCTGTTCTTTGCAAATTTGTACGTAGTTGAGGGACCTCCCATCCCTGAGTATGTTAAAATTATGCCCTTATCTCAATCCCACCGAGAGCAATAAAAAGAAATCAGAAATCAGAAAAACAAACACACAGATTTATAGTCTCTCAGCCTAAACGTGAGAGCTACATCCACTCACCATTACACGTTTTCATAGTTTACAGTGGAGATCTAACACCTCTATTTTTGTCTCTCTCAGACACATAAAGACGACCTTGTCATATTCCTCTATATAGCGTAGGAAGCTAGGGTGACCTAATACAAATTGACGAATGCTTAATATACACCTATAATAAGAAGTATCCTCCGTTCTTCTTTTGGGTTTTTTTAATAGGGGAGGAAGCTAGGTCGATTTGTGGTCGAGGAGAACAAGTGAATAGTAATAATTAGGCTCTACAGTCTACCCAATTCAACACTACACTCTTCTCCACTCTTCTTTTGGGTTTTTCTAATTGTCTTGTTTGATTGATCTTATCCATTTTCCCGGTTTTGGATCATGTGTTCTTTATCTGACCAATTCTGGTGCTGTTGCAGTTTAGGCAAGCTAAAACTGAAATTGTAACTGCTAGCAAAGTGGCGTATCAGTTTCTTGCAGGAGTTGCTTCCAACAATACCATTCTCAATGCAGAGTCCCCTAGCAACTCGACAAGAGGAGGATCACCTAGATTCCAAGCTACTTGGTTTAAGAACCTTGTTTCTTCTGGTGCTAAACCATCAAGTAGTTCAGAATTGGAAAATCGGGATGAAGGGAGGATGCAGCAGCATCAGCGACAAGATTCAGAAGCACCCCTGAGGCAGAACTCACAACATGATATCTGATATTGTCTTGTGGTCCCGATCGTCCTGTGCACTAACAGGGGCAATTTATTTGTTGTGGACGTGTGGATTGGTGTAAAATGTTCAGCTTCCTTATTAATGTGAATTCGCCAACTGTTAAAAAAGTGCATAATTGACATTTCAAAACATATATCAGTCTTATAGAGTCTTTGTTGTTGTTTCAGATAACATGGTACATATCAATTTTTTTATATTTTGATAGGAGGTGTTGTCCCACAATTTACAAGGGTCAGGACAGCACTATGCTGGGCCTTGCGTTGTTCTATGTGGGTTGAGTGGAACGTCTCTTTCTTGGTCTTATTCAATCCGTTACAACTTTATAAATGCCGTGAATGGATTTTATCTCTATATGATATGCTTTCATTTTCAATTCTCTGTTCGATATATTTGTTTGAGTAATTCAAAAGGGCGTGAACACAAGTAAACTTTTTGAGTACGAACATAGATTTTTGGGTGAATCTATTGAACTTCACATATTTTGTGTCAACTTGTTTAAATTTTATTTACTCGTCGAATTAGTCAAGTATAATTATTAAATTAGTATACCGTTTTTCTTTGTGGTGGGATCCGATCGTAGAAGATTTTAATGGATTGAGGAGTTGAGAAAAATGTTGAAGATTGAGAGAGAGGGAGAGTTGTTCGAGGGAAGTTTGATTTTGAAGAATATGAAGAAGAACAAAAAGAAATTGAAGAATTGAGTGAGAGATATATGTGTTTTGGTTTGATAAGATGAAGAAGTAGTGACGGATAAATGAATATTTTTTTTGTGTTTATAACTTAATAAGTCTCCCTCGGTCGGTCATAAAATTAGGGATGGCAATTTACTCCGACCCCGCCTCACTCCCACCCCCGTCCCCCGCCCGGATAATCGGGTATTCGGGTCGGGTACGGGGCGGGGAAAATTACCCGTGGCGGGTTCGGGGCGGAGTAGCCCCGCCCCGAACCCGACCCGAAATACTATTTTTTTTTTTTTAAATATTTTTAATTTTGAAATTAATGGTTACAAAAAAAAAAAAAAATTTAAAAAATATATAACGCAGAGAAAACAGGCGATGGCCGCCCGCCCGCCTCGACTCCTCGACCCGACCCCACCCCGACCCGATTTAAACGGGGAACGGGGAGGGTATGGGGGTTAAAATTCCCAGCCACGGGCCGGGGGGGGCGACCCGGCCCCGACCCGCCCCGTTGCCATCCCTACATAAAATATATATTTTATTAATTCTCTAAGTAACAAAAAAGAAAAGAAGACTAACCATCAAAATAAGCCCTTCTAAAAATATTTCCTCTTATGTATAAAAATATCAAATACACAGTAAGTATTAGATCATTGGAAAGCAATGATATCTCTGCAACCCCTTACTAACCCCAAACCCTCCCTACTCTACGTCCACCCCTTTTCACCAAAACCTCGTACAAAATTCAAACCCATTTCAATTCACTCCCTCCTCCAGTACAACCGGAAGCCTCAGCTGGCGGGGGAGACCCCTAGAGTTGTGGTTATCACCTCCGGCAAGGGCGGCGTTGGCAAAACCACCACCACCGCCAATATCGGCCTCTCTCTCGCCCGGCTTGGCTTTTCCGTCGTCGCCATTGACGCCGATGTTGGGCTTCGCAACCTGGACCTCCTACTTGGCCTTGAGAATCGCGTTAATTATACTGTTGTTGAGGTACTTAATGGGGATTGCCGTCTTGACCAGGCACTAGTAAGAGACAAGAGATGGTCCAATTTTGAGCTTTTATGTATTTCGAAGCCTAGGTCTAAGTTACCGCTTGGGTTCGGGGGGAAGGCATTGATTTGGCTTGTTGAAGCCCTTAAGGCTCGTGAAGAGGGGGTGCCGGATTTTATTATTATTGACTGTCCGGCTGGGATTGATGCTGGGTTTATTACTGCAATTACTCCTGCCAATGAGGCGGTTCTGGTGACCACGCCAGATATTACTAGTCTTCGTGATGCGGATAGGGTCACGGGGTTGTTGGAATGTGATGGCATTAGGGATATTAAGATGATTGTGAACCGGGTGAGAACGGATATGATAAAGGGGGAGGATATGATGTCGGTTTTGGATGTTCAGGAAATGTTGGGATTGCCGTTGTTGGGGGTGATCCCGGAGGATACTGAAGTTATTAGGAGTACTAATAGAGGATATCCGTTGGTTTTGAACAAGCCACCTGCTTTGGCGGGGCTTGCATTCGAGCAGGCTGCGTGGAGGTTGGTGGAGCAGGATAGTATGAAGGCTGTGATGGTGGAGGAGGAGCCCAAGAAACGTGGGTTTTTCTCATTCTTTGGAGGGTAGACCATACTAGTATAATGCGGACGATTCTGTTTTGGAAAATTACACTGAGGATTCTGTTGGTTTTTTTGGAGGTAAAATGTGTATAAGCTAAGGTTTGTTGTTCTTACCTTTGTTTTTACAATTTCACAGTTCTTTGTTAAAGACTTGTAGATGTTTGTAGCTAGTAGTTTTTAATTTGCGATCACTATGAGTTCAAATGTATGTGTGCTTAGAAGCAACTTTGATTTTTAAACAGAAGTTGTGGTTCTGGAACTATTCTTTTGTAATCTTGATTTGCTTTGGTGCATAGTTTGATATTTGATGCTGGCTTCCATTGTCCATACTCCATATCTGGTTTGGATGTGTAAAAAGTTGTGGTTCTCAAACTGTTCTTTTGTAATCTTGATTTGCTTCGGTGCATAGTTTGATATTTGTTGCTGGCTTCCATTGTCCATACTCCATATCTGGGTTGGATGTGCAAAACGTTGTGGTTCTGGAACTGTTCTTTTGTATTCTTGATTTGCTTCTGTGCATAGTTTGATATTGATGCTGGCTTCCATTGTCAATACACCATATCTGGTTTGGATGGGCAAAAAGTTGTGATTCTGGAATTGTTCTTTTGTAATCTATATTTTCTTCGGTGCATAGATCTGATGCTGGCTTCCATTGTCCATACTCCATATCTAGTTTGGATGTGCAAAAAGTTGTGGTTCTGGAACTGTTCTTTTGTAATCTTGATTTGCTTTGGTGCATAGTATTTGATGCTGGCTTCCATTGTCCATACTCCATATCTGGTTTGAATGTGCAAAAAGTTGTGGTTCTGGAACTGTTCTTTTGTAATCTTGATTTGCTTCGGTGCCTAGTTTGATATTTGATGCTGGCTGCCATTGTCCATGCTCCATATCTGGTTTGGATGTGCAAAAAGTTGTGGTTCTGGAAATGTTCTTTTGTAATCTTGATTTGCTTCCGTGCATAGTTTGATATTGGATTCTGGCTTCCCTTGTCCGTACTCCATATCTGGTTTGGATGTGCAAAAAGTGCTGGTTCTGGAACTATTTTTTTTGTAATATTGATTTGCTTTGGTGCATAGTTTGATATTTGATGCTGGCTTCCATTGTCCATATTCCATATCTGGTTTGGATGTGCAAAAAGTTGTGGTTCTGGTACTGTTCTTTTGTAATCTTGATTTGCTTCGGTGCATAGTTTGATATTTGATACTGGTTTCCATTGTCCATACCTGGTTTGAATGTGAAAGAGAATTATTTCACTGGATTATAATTTACGTGGATTTAATTCCTTGTCATGTGTCTGGTCTTTATTGGCTGTTAAAGTTATGTTTGTGTAATCCTGAAACCTCTGCCCGATTTTTTTGTTTTTTTCTTCTTGATTACTTGAGAATGTATCTGACATATCAGCTTGATCATGGATGTTTGAAAATGGTGGGACTTAACTTCTGGGGACAAACCTGTTCCATGGTCTAGGGTATCCCTTTCTGATGGAATGAAGATTGAAATTAATTTTATAAATTTTGTCAATCAAAAGTATTTTCCGGGCTTCATTTGAAGTCCCATTACTTAGTCAAGATGTAGTACGTTAGAGTCCCTTGCCGACTTGCTATATGACAAACGTTTTGAAGCAGGCAAATATTCACTGACTGTTAACATTGTTCACTTTTGGTTTCCGTCTGATCAAATTGAGCGAGCTCTTTACAGAGCATGTTTTGCTAAGGCTGTGGCTGCCAAAATAAGATGCTTAAATGCATCTTCTAAGCTTAGCTAAACATGCTCAAGAGCACCATTTCTTTGATACTACTCAAAAAAGCTTAATCAAACATGTCATAAGTAAGTTTACTTATGAGAAATATATGAGATGTTTGTGTATTGAGTCCTGGCTGTCTTAGTCCATTATGGCTGATCAACCTCTCAGAAGACTAGCTACTGATCATTGCCTTGGTAAGCTATTGCATCACCAATTAGCTAGTCAGGCGCAAGTCCCTCTTCGAGTGGATTCCTCTTTTTGCTTCTCAACCTACGGTGATTAGCTGTCGTTTTCAATTTTTTTTCCCTTGGAACCAAGGGTAGGTTCTTACGCGTTACTCACGTGTACACCATACACTGGGATTGAGACACGGCCCTAGTGGGGAATTTTTCGCAATGGGCAAAAGCATGACGGAGCAATGCCGCGTGGAGGTAGAAGGCCCATGGGTCGTGAACTTTTTTTTTTCCTAGAGAAGAAGCAATAACTGTATCATGAGAATAAGCATCGGCTAACTTTATACTGACAACTGCAGTAAGACAGATGCTGCAAGCGTTATCAAGAATGATTGGATGTAAACGTAAAGCGTATGTAGGTGGTTTTTTACGTCCATCGTCAAATGTTGTTTGAGTAATGGCAATGATATTTCCCAACATCATGTTAAGAACTACTAGTATTTTCAAAAGAAGATACTATTCGTTTAATGAGAAATAAAAAGGAATATCGAAAATTTGAGTGGCTCAAACAGCTAACTTATTGTTCATGTGGTAAAGTTTAGTTTGAAATAGTAATGATTGAGGACTAATTGCTTTAACGTGGAAAGTCAACCAAACATGTTAATCTATTTGGTCTGTTTTTTTCTAGTGGAGCTCCGACTTATTAGGGTGTATTTGATTTTGATTAAAATCAGTTTTTTTTTTTTTGTAAAAGTTGATGAAATTTGTAATTGAAAAGTTGTGAGTCCGTGAGTCAACCAAACATGTTAATCTATTTGGTCTGTTTTTATCTAGTGGAGCTCCGACTTATTAGGGTGTATTTGATTTTGATTAAAATCAGTTTTTTTTTTTTTTTTTTTTTGTAAAAGTCGATGAAATTTGTAATTGAAAAGTTGTGAGTCCATGAATTGAGTAATTAAAATTAATTATTGACTTTAACTTCAGTTTTTTAACAAAATTTTAAGTGAAATCAAACAAGCTATAAATAAGAGAAACTGGGGATCTGATTTGTCCTATTAAATTATGTGATGTGCATGCTAAAATTATTAATTCTTTACTTTCAAATTCCAAGTGTTTCGCTTTGTGGAAAGTTGCGACCAGGTAGTTGAATGCTGCTTTTTGTTCGATGACTTCAAAACTGACCGGGCATGCTTTAACTGGTCTGCATAGGCATGCCGTCCTAATTGGATTTGGTTGTTTGCAAATTGGCAAGTACATTTGGTACACAGTAGTAAACGGGACTGAAACTAAGTTTTTCAAACAAGCCAGGTTTTTGAGAAAAGTTGTGCATGCAAGTGTACATTGATTTGAGTGTGTTCATTGTTGGATAGTCCCACTTGCAACAACAACCCACCGCATAATCAAAACAACGACTGTCATATTTTCAATATCACAAAACTCTTGTTAATGTTCAAGTGAAATTTACGAGTATTTTCACCTGTATCGTTTATTAAGAGTAGGCATTTCAACTTCACGAATGTTTTAAGTATTTCCAAATCTCTCAAGTAAAAAAGCTTTCATAATGCGACATGTTTCTCCTTTTCAATGCTTGAAGATGCAAGGAATCAATTGCTCAGAATTAGAGACAATATACATAAAACTACCGTACATGTTTTCATTTTCTTTTCGACCAATAAGTAGAAAAAAAATTGGGTCTGTGTGTGTATTTTGTGTGGCTATTGTTCATCGTGTACATGGAAAATATGGCAAGATTGATTAGGGAAATAAGATGTAATGAGATCCACAGGTACATAACTCTAAATCCATCTGCAATCTTCATATGCCAGTTAACGGTTGGCAAGAGCAATAATTATGGCCTTGCACATGTTGCAACCTACACATCTCTTTTATGGTTTTCAGAAATGGACTTGCATCGGCATGCAGAGACGTTTAATATCTCCCTTAAATGGTGTCTTCATTGTATGAAGCTTGATCTCATATAGCTTCGGCCAAAGCTTTCCTGTCACTGTACATGACGGGCGGCTTTACAAGGAGCTGTGCAAAAACAATGCCAACAGATTTAAAATAAGATGCATTACTAAAATAACTAAACTTACCAAAAACACGGTTTCTTTCTTGATCCCATGCTATGCCATTCAACACATCAATGCTCTGAAATTTTGGGTTAAATTGAAAATTCTTAGATTTGTAAGACAAAATTACTTTGAAGTATATAACATTCAGATAGGCAGCTGCCGCTTTACCATTTCACCAGCTGCTATCAACCCTTGCCTAAAAGAACATTAGAATTGATTAGGCAATTTTGCTCCCCAAGACGAATGCCGAGAAGAAAATAGATGTATATCCCATAAAATTAAGCAAGTTGAGCACAGGAAGTTACAGGAAGAACCTCAAATTAGGAAGGAGAATCCATCCAAGTACCACGCCATCTTTACCAGATATTCTAGCAATGCAGTCAGTCTGCAAATTGAAGGAACACAGTTAATCCGAGTATGTTTCAACAAAGAAAAAGAATATCAACCGAGATAGCAAAGTCAGGTAAGAACAGATAATGAAATTGGTAACATATTCCACAGAAGCAAAGAGATTCGAGTATCTATTTTCATTGAAGCGATTGTACGATAAACCATATATCTGCTTAGGTATATATATTTCACCAGAGTGTCTTATCATGCAAGTTAATGTTAAATACTGCTAATATCATCCATTAAGATCTTTGACAACTATTTCTAAACTAAATACAAAGCCCCACCAACAAAAAACTAAACGGTAACCACCATCAAGATGCAAATGATATGAATAAAATTAACCACAAGATCCAAGCATAATGAAGCAGAAATTCAGTTTTCATACCTGCCAAACATTTGCCCACACTTCGCCATTCACATACTCCAGTTCATTGAGGTTGTGAACCTCGTCTCCTTTGTACTTGACAGTGTGTGCTTCAACAACTGTTGATTTGAGGGAAAACATACAGAGATAATGGACAAATAAAATGAAGATGCCAGAAGTGACATGAGTATTCATAATGTGGTCAATAATGTATGCTTGCACAGTTGCACTCAAAAAAGAGAGATACATGCACTCGGGGAAAAAATATACATTTATGCATGCACTCGCAGGTTCTGACATGGTCAATTAATTTCTAGTCATCCTGGAAGCAACTGCAAGAGTAAATATCAGAGAATTCAAGTTCACCACCCGCAGAGAGAGGGAGAGAGGGAATATCCGATGGGTGTTGATGCTGTAATGGGCCTAACAACCAAATTGAGACAATAACTAAAATTTACTTCAACTTTCATAAAATGGAAACCTTTCAATGTTTGAGGGTTAATCTGATACAAGGTTGAAGTTCCATCAGTTCCGAATATAACTTTCCCATCAGTTGCCAACCCCCAGCCATCTTGCATTTGGTGAGTGAACTTCTTAAACTGCAGATGATGCAGAAAAATATCAGATATACGGGCCAGCAACCACTTACTCCAGAATCTATGCATCTTCATAAATCCAAGGATGGAAAAACTTATCAATTGGAATCAAAGGCTATTCAATATTGCTATTGGATAACCTAGGAACTAAAGGCTTCTCCAAGAAACACCACAGCATTGAGACAAGTCTTTGTCAAAATTATCATTATTTAATCCAAGAATTAGAACCCATAATCCCCACTAGAATAAGATTGATTCAAGGAACAAACTAGAATTATAAGATTAGCATACACTATGGAAAAAATCTTCCTCTTTATTCAAGATCACACCATAGCACATATCAAATATATCAGGCAGCAAGGCAGAGCCTATAGAACTTAAGGCAACCAACTACATTAAGAATATGACTCACTGTCTGCAATTATAGACTTCAATGCTGTCAATGTCAACTCTTGACTCGAAAAAACATGTAAGATTAAGTGTGACAAATAATTGAAAACTGATTTTTACACTAATCATAACTTTGCTAATGTTCCCATATATATATACCAGACATTTTACGAGTCTTGCAGTTGCAATTCAGAAAATTTTGAAAATCTGAGATCTATAGCGCGATAGAAGTTAACGTCCAAAAATCACCAATGAAAAATTGGAGGGCACTCAGGGCACACATGTAAATCAAAATTTAAAATAAACTGGATTTCAGACTTTTGATTTCATACACGTAAAAATCATCAAATTAAAATGGCACTAGTATGTATAGGAAATATGCAAACAAGGAAAAGGGTGAATCACGAACTTTGCTCAAGTCATTTCGGTTATATATGAAACCAGTTTTCTCCAACCAAGTAACTTGAAACAACCTACAAAAGTACATGAAATTATAACATTAGAAATATGATTCTTTGACATAAAAGAATAAACCGATTTAGATTTTTCAATTGAGATAAATAAACTGATGCTTTGAAAAGTATATACACGACCACAGAACCCTAGAAAAACACGGTTAAAACGCAAGTCTGGTCTAATTTTCATAATATATTTTCAATGAATCAACTGATCCACAGATGCAGAACATTCACATTAACCTTTCCTGCTTTCCCTACATATGTTTACATTCTATCTGCATAACATTTAATCTGTATATGCTACTGAATAAAGAGAAAGTAAAATCTAAAACTGAAAGAATAGTGCTCACAAACCTTTCACCAATAAGAGTTAAACCCTCCCCAAAGTAAGAATTCTGCATTTTGTGAATATCCTCAACCTGTAAATGTAGAAGCAGCTAATTATTCCAATTCATGTATGTGTAGCCAGGTCCATGGTATGTTTCTTTTCTGAGGCTTACTGATAAACTACATTTGGTAAGTAGAAAAATATTTTATACAGCAGTGCAGACATCGAGTTTGATTTTGAAGAAATCCAAAGAAAAATTGAGATGCCGAAATCAAGAATTAGGTACCTTCCCTGTCCGAAGAGCGACTTTCCGAACGGATGACTGCAATTAGAGAGATTAAAAACTTAAATGCATGACTTGTAGACAAACTCATCGTTCATGTGTAAGCAATAATAAAATGCATCCAGCAAATGTAACCAGAAAAATGTCAGGTGGTGCAGTAGCATCATATGATTTGGAACCTTCCTTGTATTTTAGATTTCATTAAGACCATGCATAACAAGGGACTAATCAGGAAGAATTAAATTTACAACTTGAAGCAATATGTGGAAAAAAAAAATTAAGCACAAACATGGGAACTGCATTAGTGCCACATATCTAATATTTGTGGAGTCTTAGAGGTTGATAAGATGCAAACTCACAAGTCCTTTAAGTCCGGTTGATTCAAAGAGGGTATCATTTCCTGCATACAAAAGCCCCTGAAACCAAACAAACATTGTTAATCTCTAAAGCAGAGCAACAACTTTCAGATTCAAAATTCTTGGTTACAACTCTGATAGATATCTGATAAGTTGTGTGTAATTTGCAGATCAAACAAGAATTCTCAGAAGAAAATGGAAGAAGATTTCAATGATTCAAGATGAACACAGTGGTCCTCCGCTACAACTTTGTAGAAACACTCAATTGTAAAACAAAATGTAAATGATTTCAATATGAACTCCCAGATAATTTCTTTTACAAATGAAAAGAAACAAAATGAATTCAAGATATTAGACATTCGAGAGGTCCATTCTCTCCTGAAAAATCTCTTTCTCATCCCCTGCTCCTCTCCCTTTCACTGCAATTTATATATGATCTCTATGCATCATTCCTTCTATTACGTGCATGTGGAGTTTGTTGATTTCATCCCAAGTTCTTTGACACTTCTACCCTTGCTCCATTTTCCCTTTCTACCCCCACTTTGCTTTTGTGTCTGTGCCTCTCATATGTACACCTATGAAGCACCGACACGGATACGAGTGTCTGACACGCTGACACGTGATTTTTGAAAAAAATTGTGACACGACACGATCATTAATTATTTAATTTTTTTTTTTTAATTTTTTTGTGTAACCAAATGAAATTTTGTATAATTGTTACATAAAAAACTAATAGCCATATATATATATATAAGTCAAAGTTGACTTATATAGACTTCCTTCTTGGAAAAGATAAGTGGATAGTTGACTTTTAAAATAATTTGACCACTTTATAGATATTAACAAAAGCATTTCAGTTTCCATACAAAGAATAAAAAGCGTGTGGGACATTCAAACAAAACATTACAAAAGGCTGGCCCATTAAATGAAAACGTCTTCACAATCCTAAAATTAGGGCAAACCATTTCTGTGAACCATTTCGCCAGCCACCCTCTAGTCCGCAGCTTCCCTTTGACAAAAACGATGGCTGCCAAAATCATTGATAAATTGTGATGAATTACAAGTTGAATCAAGAGAGCCCATATTAATTTTCAGTCAAACATTGAAAAAAAGGTTAGTTTTTATTTTTGTTTTAGTAATTTTTTCCCTTTCTCTAAGTTTGGCGTGTCGGAAGGAGTGTCGGAAGGCGTGTCTCCGAGTGTCCAATGGCTGAAATGGTCTAGGAATATGAAGACACGCCACTGTTGCAACTCCGGGCCGTATCCATGGCGTGTCGATGTCGTGTCGTGTCGTATCGTGTCGATGTCCGAACACGTCGGACACCGACTCGCCGACGTCAAGAACATTTCGGTACTTCATAGATGTACACTCAACTGGAAGTCTATCATTACCCCCTCCCACAAGACTCACCTTGTCCTTAAGGTAAAAGTCTGAAAATTGACGGTTCCCAAGTTGCTTCCAAAGGTGGCAATCCTTTCCACTGAATTAACACATCAATTCTACGGATGTTGTCTCCAGACCCCGACCTCAAACCAAGCACTACTTTCAGCTCTACTATCATTTCTAGCTCCTCACTTAATTGGTTAGGAACATTAGAAACAGTATGCAAGGCTCCTTTTGCCTTTCGTAATTGTAATACGTAGAACACTGGATGGATGGCACAGATAGATGGTAGTTTTAGCTTATATGCAACAGGTCTAATTCGTTTCTCCACAGCAAATGGCCCATAAACCTTGGTGCTAATAAATCGTTTGGTCGTGAGGCCAATGATTTCCATCTATAAGTTTGTATTTTTAAATAGACCAGATCGCTAATGTGAAACTGAATATCCTTCCTCTTAGCATCTATTGTGCTTTTCATTTTAGCTTGAGCTCACATCAACTGACCTTTGAGTTCATCTAAAACTTGGTCCCTCTCAAGCAACTGCTGCTCGACTAACGAAACTGCAGTCGATACTTACTCAAATCTCAACAACAATGGGGGATCTCGCCCATTAGATTGGGACATATCTTCATAGAGAGACTCAAAAGATTAGTAAATGATGAAGTTTTACCAACTCTTGACTTTACTGATTTTGGGACTTGGGGAAAACAAGCAAACAAGACCACTAAAGGTGCCAAAAGGAGTTCAGACATTCTTGAGATTATTCACACAGGTATTTGTGGACCTTTTCCTACTCCTTGACTAAATGGTTAGAGATATTTTATCTTATTTATAGATGACCATTCAAGATATATGTATCTCTATTTTCTAAATCATAAAGATGAGACACTAGATGCTTTCAAGATTTATAAAGCAGAAGTAGAGAAACAAATGGAAAGAAAAATCAAAATTATAGGGTCAGACAGGGGTGGAGAATATTATGGGCGGTACACAAAAAAAGGACAAATGCCAGGTCCATTTGCTAAGTTTTTAGCAGAACAAGGCATTATAACCCAATATACGATGCCAGGCACTCCTCAACAAAATAAACAAAATAGCGTAGCTGAAAGAAGAAACAGGACTTTAATGGAATGGTTAGGAGCATGATGAGCAATTCAAATCTCTCGTTACATTTATGGAGTGAAGCCTTAAAGACTGCCGTGTATTTCTTAAACAGAGTTCCATCTAAGGCAGTTCCTAAATCACAACTTGAAATTTGGAACAGATGGAAACCTAGTTTAAGACATGTACACATCTGGGGTTGTCTAGTTGAAGTGATGCTTTATAATCCTCACATAAAGAAATTGGACCCCAGGACAGTTAGTGGATATTTCATAGGCTATCCAGTGAACTCCAAAAGCTATAGATCCTATTGTCCTTCGCACACTCCAAGAACAGTCGAAGCAAGAAATGCAAATTTTCTAGAGGATCATGAAGTGAGTTTCCTAGAAATATTGATTTTCAGAAAATAAACGAATTTGT
The DNA here is from genome assembly GCA_023638005.1 of Forsythia suspensa. Taxonomy (NCBI): domain Eukaryota; kingdom Viridiplantae; phylum Streptophyta; class Magnoliopsida; order Lamiales; family Oleaceae; genus Forsythia; species Forsythia suspensa. The sequence continues at coordinate 25,497,041 of CM042666.1, read as the reverse complement.
TGGGTCATCTTCCAATCGAGGTATATTGATTTCTTTCGAATGAAAGAAATCAAGTGCAACTGGAAATGAACACACACAAGAACAATTGTTACTATATGAAGAAAACGCAAAACGAGAATTGCCACTCAATGCAAAACATGCCAAACTTATTATTGCTCAAAATATGCAAAATTAAGATGAAGTGGTAGGTACAAGAAGATCCTCAAGAATAAGAAAATCATCAATATCTAGTGATTATGTTGTATAATTTTAAGAGTCCAATACACGTGTTGGACTTGACAATGATCCTAGCTTATTTTCACAAGATGTTGAAAGGGAAAACTCTAGTTTTTGGTACAATGCCATGAAGGAAGAGATGGAATCTATGGCAAAAAACCAAGTTTGGGATATCATTGAATTGCGAAATGGACATACAACTGTGGGTTGTACATGAGTCTACAAGACCAAAAGAAATACATCTGACAATATATAACGATATAAAGCCAAACTTGTAGCCAAGAATTTCACTCAAAAGGAAGGTATCAATTATCATGAGACGTTTTATCCAGTTTCTAAGAATGATTCATTTAGAATTATAATGGCTTTAGTAGTTCATTTTGATCTGGAGCTACATTAGATAGACGTAAAAACAACATTCTTGAATGGGGATCTTGAAGAAGAAGTATACATGAAACAGTCTGAAAGATTTACCAGTGATAAAGATAATCACATAGTTTGCAAATTAAGGAAATATATATATGGGCTAAAACAGGCTTCTCGTCGGCAATATTTGAAGTTTCACAATGTTGTTACTTCATATAGTTTTATAGAAAATATCATTAACCAATGCATATATCTTAAAATTAGTGGGAGCAAATGCATTTTTCTAGTCCTAGATGACATTTTACTTGCAAGCAATGATTTGAGTTTGCTACATGATACAAAACTATTTGTTAGCCAAAACTTTGAAATGAACGATATGGGCGAAGCCTCTTATGTCTAAAAGGTCATTATGATTAGGGTTGGACAAATTAACCAAACCGTTGGGTCGGTTTTCGAGTTGGGTAAAACTTAACCCAAAATCAACTATGTTTTTTTTTAAAAAAAAAAAATATATATATATATATAATAAAAAATTTTAAAATATGCTTTAATTGGGTCGAAACCAAAAACCCGAACCGACCCAAATTAGTTTGGGTTGGTTTCGAGCCAAAATTTTTCAATTGGGTCGGTTTTGGTTTGGCTTTTGCCAAATCGAATTTTTATCAATTTGGGTGTCTCTGAAGGCCTACATTGAAAAAGTTTAGGAAAAGTTCAGAATGAAGGATTGCATCGAGTGTAGCGCCCATTGTTAAAGGTGATAAATTCAGTCAGAATGAGTGTCTACTAAATGAATTGGAAAGAGAGCACATGACATCTATGCCACATTCTTCTGCTATTGGCAGCTTGATGCATACACAAGTCTGTACTAGACCTGATATTGCATTTGCAGTTGGTGTACTAAGCAGATATCAAAGTAATTCGGGGTATAAAACATTAGAAAGCTACTAAGAAAATGATGAGTTATCTTCAAGGAACCAAAGACTATAGACTCATATACAAGCATTCTGACAGTCTTACAGTTGTTGGATATACGGATTCTGATTTTGCTGGATGTAAAGACACGAGGAAGTCTACATTTCTCTTCTAGGAGCTATGTCTTAGAGAAGCACTAAGCAAACTATAATTGCATTGTCTACCATGGAGACAAAATTTATTGGTTGCTATGAAGCTACAACACAAGCATTATGGTTGAGAAATTTTCTCAAAAGCTTAAGAGTAATCAATACTATAGAGAAGCCTTTGAAGATTTATTGCGACAATTTGGCTGCAATTTTCTTTTCAAGAAATAACTAAAGTGGTAGGCTAAGCAAACACATCGACATAAAGCATCTGGTGGTCAGAGATCATATAAAGAAGAATGAAGTAGCCATTGAGCATATCAAGACAGATCTTATGAAAGCAAATCCCATAATTAAAGGCTTGCCGGCTAAAGTTTATAAAGATCATGTTGAGAACATGGGACTTGATTGCTCAATCATGAGTTGACTCTGATTTTTGTTTTAAGTTTGTTGTTTCTGTATTTCAAACAATGTAATTAGTACACTTAAGGTTTGTAATAGATATCCATTGTGATTATTAAAGTTTGGACCCTGAATGACTTATAGAAAATTCATTCATAAAGTAAGATACTCTTTTAAAAGTAATCATACTTGTATTACATGTAAGGATGTTTGATTATTAAAACAAGACCGCCATGATTCAAGTCTTGTGAATTTCCATATTAGTTGTTGGCAGTTTCAATTCATGGCCACATTAGGTATCCACCTTAAAGTTAAATGTTGAATACATGGACCAATTGGGAGAACGTAACCATTTATTGCCCATATATTTAATATTTAAAATTAATTAAATGGTGGATTATTTAATTGCCTATAACTTCCCATATGGTAGAGGGTGGAAGTTATTGTAGGGGAAAACCACCTACTTCTATGATGGAGGGAAGTTGTGCAGTGGTGTGTATATATAGATATCAAAGGGTCCCTGCAGAATTTTCTCTCCAGAAAGATCAGAAAGTCCTTTGTTTGTTCCATCAAGTAAAGGGAATGTTTGTTCCATCAAGTAAAGGGTTTATCAAGTGGGCATTGACTAGAAGGCTTGTTGATATTGTGAGATTTTTCTACTGCAGATTTTTATTTATATCTTGGATATCATGGCTGGAGGTACGCAATTAAATTGCAATTAATTTATTATATGTTGCATTAAATTTCTTACAACATCAACATTCAAGTAGGCCCAAATAAAATAAAAACAGACTAGAAAATGCAAATGAATCAAAATAGGCATAAATTTACCAAAATAAACATCACAATTAACGCCCAAAAAATAATCTTTTTACCGATCAGTAATTCATTCAAGTACAAAAACGTTCAATCCAACAAACATAAAAATACCCAGATTCAAATTTGTGTGAATGGACCTGAGTAAAGGCACTAGGATCGTGGGGGAACTCATTGACCACTTCGACAGCGTAAATTTGATCCGAGGGACGTTTAGTTCCAAACACGCTCAGGATGTTCGACGAAATGCTCAGTACAACAAAAACGCTTAAAATAGAAATAGCTGAAATGACTAAAGGGAACTTTCTCAGAGGAGACGACGGCGTAGAATAAGCCATCGAATTGTGACGGGGCTTGGTGAGGTGCGATGATCGCTTCATAGATTTTTTCCGCAGCGATCCGCTGGCCATGGTGAAAGATGAGCGGTCATGCGTGAAGGATAGTTGTGGGATCTGGCGTGAAATTTGGTGTGGAAGGGCGAATGACGGCGGGGAGTGGCGGAGGTGGTGGTGGTGGAATGACGTGAAGTTTGGCTTTGTAAGCCAACTGAGGTTCTGGTTTTTACTCGTCGGAAGTATCTATATTATACTCCCTCCATCATCGCAAAAAGATACGTTTTTTTTTTTTTTTAAAGAAATTGACAAAAATATTCGATCAGTCCCGAATTCGATGGATACTTGATCGGAATGAAGTAAAAAATACCTGATCCGCAGGTTGACGGGACAGATTGGAACAAATATCCGTGATCCGCCACGAATCTCGGGGAGGATCAGATCGGGGCTACTCCGATCCGACCCGCCCGTATTTAAAAAAAAAAAAATTAAATTATAACAAGATAAAAAATTTGGGGCAAGGGCTGCAATTACATTTTCAAATTTGTTAATTCCTAATTTGTTAATTCCTAAACCTAGGTGAATTTCCCGTTTTCACAATTTCACTTGCTTTTTTTTGTTGTGTATTTTGGAGTATTCAATTTTTAATTAAGTAATTGATGTCGCCTGTTTCTTTTGGACATTTAATTAAGTAGTTAATGTATTTTAGAATGTTGTTTAAACTCTATAGTATAGTAGTAAAGCTTGTTTCAATATATTTTAAATTTTTTGAATTAAAAAAAAATAGATCAGTATATGGATCAGGGTTCTGATCCGCCCCGAAAAATGGCGGATCACGGGGCAAATTTGGATCTCCTACAATTATTGCAGGACGGATTTAGATCAGGCCGATCTGTCCCGTTGCCATCACTAGTTTTCTTTTGTCTATTTATCCCAAATTATAACCACTTATTTTATATAAGGTGTAAATTTTTTTTTCTCTAACATATCCTCATTTAATTAATATTGTTATCAACTCAAATAAACTTAACATATTCTAATTATAATAAAAAAATACGTAAATTTATTTGCATATTTATTCAAGTAAGCAATCAATAAATTCCACATTGCATAAAAAACACTCATCCCGCCAGTAACAAAGTCAACAATTAAATTTGATTATTGTTTCAATGCAATGCAATTCAATTTCATTTGCATTCCAATTGTAACTTAATGAACATTTAAGTTTATTGAATGACTAAATATTAAATAGGAGTATAATATGAAAAGTGTGTGAAAAATTTATAATTTCAATTACATAAATTTGATTTCTTAATCTTTGTTGGACGGAGGAAGTATATAAAAGTATGATAGTCTGCATAGAATTTTGCCAAGTGGCAAACAAGAGTGAAGTCAACTATTAATTTTACATTTTTGCCAAGTGAATAATTTCTGCACTTTAATTTAATGAATGAAAAATCGTGCTTGGTGTTTATCATGCACCACAAAATGACTTCATTTTCCAATGTATCATAATTATTTCACATTTGAAGTCAACTATTAATTTTGTATTTTTGCTAAGTGAATAATTTATGCACTTCATTTAATGAATGAAAAATCGTACTTGGTATTTATCATGCACTACAAAATGACTATTTATTTCCCAATGTATCATAATTATTTCACATTTGAAGACGAATAAATAATTTCTGCACGTCATTTGCTTTATATAAGTAAATATAAGTAACTTTGCTAATACATGATTTGTTTATTTGTTTGCACGTGCATATATATATATATATATATATATATATATATATATATATATATATATATATATATATATATATATATATATATATTGTAGGAGAAGTCATCAACACATGTTGGGTAAATTTGAAAATCCCAACAAAAAATTCAAACCACTTTGAATGTCCTGCAGTATTGGAAAAGAAGGTCCTCATGTGGAGTGAGGTTAAGACCTTTATTTTTTAAAAGATTATATCCTTCAGAAATGCGACTCAGAAGGATTTCTTCACAGGCTCCAAAGTAGAGCCACCATGATTGAAACTATTTTGGGAAGACTTTTGGACAATTTTGGTCAAAGAGTATGAACCAGGAATGACTTGAGGGCGAAAGTATAGGACATTATATTAGGCCTTCATGTAATCTTCGTAAGAAAAAGAAGATTTTTGGCCATTTTTTAGAGAATTTTTTTTTGGTTCCCAGGGTTCTTGATTCCAGTCGAAAAGAGACAAGACTCTGAGAATTTTGATTTTTGAGAAACAAACCCAGTGGGTATTTGGTTTATTGACCGTATGAGAAATTATCGCAGATTTTGTGACTTTGAGGATAGACTTATACCACATTCTTGATTGGTGGATGGTTTGAGGGATGAAGAAAAATTCATTTAAAACTTGATCTTTTCGATCAATGAAATTGAAAGGGTCGTCATCTTTGAGAAAAGGAGGGAAAATTCTTGAAAGGCATTCGTCAAGAGAAGGGTATTTTGCACATTCATCTTTGAATTCAGCGACATGAATAATTGTTCCCTTAGAAAAATATTGAAACTTTTGATTGTTAATTTCTGGGAGTTGACGATATCAGGTTTAAAAGCATTTTTGTAATTTGCAGGAATTTTTGTTTGTGAAGGAAGAGTTCCAAGAACCATGAAAGGATTCGAGGAAACAGAAGCACCTTTGGACTTTTGAGATGGAGATATTGCTTGAGTGTTTGATTTTGAACTAGAACTTTTGAGGAGATATTCCTCAGGGGTTTTCCCTTAGCTGCTGATGACCAGTTTCTTCGACATTTTTCTCCTGCAAGAATTCTCGAGTTAAGAAATATGGCAGTGAATTATTCTCACATTTGATAAACTCAATTGAAAAATCAAAACAGGAAAGAATAGCTTGCCATCTAGCAAAAATTTGTTTTGTGCTGCCTTCTATGTCAATAATCATGGTGAAATTGAGAGAGGTGTCCCTAGATTAGTTATTAACTATAAACCTCTCAACCAAGTCTTACAATGGATTAGGTATCCAATGCCTCAAAAGAAAGACCTTTTAAATCGTCTCCTCAGTGCTGTTATCTTTTCAAAATTTATTCTCAAATCAGGATTTTGGCAAATTCAAATCGATGAAAAGGATAGGTATAAGACAGCATTCAATGTCCCTTTTGGCCTGGAATGTCATGCCATTTGGTCTCAAGAATGCCCCTTCTGAATTCCAAAAAATCATGAATGATATCTTCAATTGTTTAATATTCTATCAATATTACTACAACTTTTAAAATAAGAAACATGAACAAAATCTCAAGCAAATTGTGTTTGACATTAGATTGGCATTTTTCTTTTTCTTTTGTTTGTGTATTCTTCCAGTGTACATAGAAAAGTGAAAAACTAGGTAAAACCAGAAAAAATGATACTTACTCATAACTTATTACGTCTTCATCATCATTAAGATGATGAAGTGTATTCCCTGTTCAAGCATAGAAATAATAATATTGATTCAAATTTGACAATGTATTTCCTGTTCAAAATTGTGTTTTAAATTGGATTGACATTTTCTTTTTCTTTTGTTTGTGTATTCTTCCAGTGTACATAGAAAAACTAGGTAAAACAAGAAAAAATGATACTTACTCATAACTTATTACGTCTTCATCATCATTTAGATGATGAAGTGTATTCCATGTTCAAGCATAGAAAAAATAATATTGATTCAAATTTGAAAATATATTTACAAATCGATACAACAAATAAAAGACGTAAATTAGTATATTATCTGTCGGTCAATTTCTGTCTGAGCGTCTGAAAAAATATCTGAAATATTTGAAAAATGTCCGAAATGTCCGTATATTAATTGTATATTAGAAATAGAAAAATCTTTCAAGTTCTTGAATAATTCGTTTGTAAAATATTCTAACTGCAACTTTCAAATTTGAAAAAATTTCAACATCTGGAGTCTTTGTGTTGTACATTGATGTAATATATCAATTACTTTAATTTTATGGTGGAAGAATTCATGCAAGTGTGAAACACAGTTTGGTTAAGACATTTAAGTCATTGATCCGCGATGGATTGCTATATGCGATGAGAAATTTTTTGATTGGGTACAACAATATGAAATTCAAGGCCACAACCCACAAGTATAAGCTCAATTTTATGTCGAAGACGCAAGTTATGGAAGTTGAAGATGATAGTTTTTCATCTCAAATTTATGTATTCAGACCTTTCGGTGAATTATTATCAGCACCATATGTTGATGAGACTGATGCCCCGTTTGGGATTGATTTTGGAGCACAACTTCTGATTCTCAAACAATCAGAAGTTGATTTAAGCATTTGACAAGTTTTTTAAAAGTGATTATAAAATAATATAACTCATTTGGCAGCAGATTTTGAGAAGCAGCAAAAGGCCAGCTTTCAGATTTTGCTTTTAACTTTTTCATTTATATATTATTAAAATATCAATTTTACCCCTAATTAATTAAACTAATTCCTTTAATAACCTAGGATTATTTTTTACACATTTCAGTGATTTCACGTTATTTAGAGTGGAGAAATTGAGAAACTAAATCACTACAAGTTCGACTATGAAAGATAATTTAAATTTATTTGATTTTTTATTATATGAAAATAGAGAAATTAAGAACATGGATTTCGGCAAGTCATTAATTAACGATAAATTAAAATTATTTGACATTTTTCCTATTTTATGAAAATTGAGAAATTGAGAAACCGAATTGATGCAAGTTTGATGCATAAAAAATAATATAAATTTAATTAATTTTTGCACTATATGACTATGCTTTTATTTTGTAATTTTTATAAAATTTGAAATTTATTATATGTTTATTATTTTTATATGAAAATAATAATAGTGAATGCATTGTCTTGTTAAAAAATATTTCACAATATTACAAAAAAGTGAATTTTACCACTCGTGATAATAATAATAATAATACAAAATAACATTATTATAATCAATGCTCTTTTTAGTAATTTAATACCGTTACAGCAATAAATCACTTTTGTTTCCAAACACTCAAATGGTGCTTTTGAAACATACATAAATTTTGAAACAAGAGTTTTATCATCTTCCCACATCTAATTCTTTATGCAGCACAGCAGAAGCTGATTCTCTTAATAGCATAGTAATATCAAACCAAGTTTGAGTTGTTTGGTAACAATTGAATAATATTTCGTGTTTACAATTTTTTTCCCGAATAATTAATTACGTACAATTATTGTGGTCTTTTTTTTTTTTTTTACCTTTTTTTTGTTAAAATTTTTGTTCAGATATAATTGGTGATGTCGTTGCCAAGGACAGCGCTCAGTCTAAAGACATGTTCGAAAGAACTACCAAACTGATTGACTTTGTGCTCGAGGATTTGGAGTACGACTTTGCATATTAATTATAATAATAATTATGTGTTGAATTAAAATGTAATTTTTACATTGTGACAGTTCAATTTTTTTTAAGTAGGAAAAATCAATTGTCTTGCACTTTGTGGGATGATTACGCTGATGAAGTTAATACTATTTTAGAATCTCATAATCCAGAATCAGAAATTATTTTACTTCAGATGTTTCGTGCAAAAAATTTCAGAGGTTGATTTGAGGTGTTATTTATTTTATGTAATAGTTGATTATTTCGATGTAGTTGGTTAATATATGGTTTCATGAATTGCAGGAAAAATCAAAATATGTAATACATATTATGTTTCGAAAGTTATAGTCAATGCTCAAATCGATGAAGTCAAAGAATATCATGACAAGTACGACTAATAATATTTTTTTAATATCAATATTTTTTTTGTTATTTCAAAATTTTCTTTAATACTTTTCATATATTTTTCTAATGATTCCTTATAAATTCATTGTAAGGCTATTAACTAGAAAAGAATGTATCTCTCAAAAGATAAGTCAGATTATCTACTACTTCTATTTACTCTATTTCTGACGACCTTGCAAGTGGGGCCAATGAGGCGAAGACGATGGAGCAGTTATTTGACTCTTTAGAGGTAAAAATGTTATTTGCATGAAAATCACGTTATTATGTGATTGATTTAGATAGCTAAAGACTATTATCGTACACTTTTTTTTTTTTTTTTTTTGGGAGTTAGATGGGCAGTTGTTGGGTTTTTGCTACTATCATAGCTATCAAAAGTGATCAAGATTGGTGGTATCTATCGTGTAAGAAGTATCCGAAAAAAGTCAATGATGTAGGTACAAGATTTTACTGTAAAAAGTGCGACCATTTTGACATCGATGAAAATTCTAGGTAAAACAAACTGTCATCATTTAAATAGACTCTTTATTATTATTCATCCTTTATATAAGTTATTGATAATTGATGATAAATTTGTTCTAAAATTGTTGTTGTTAGGTTTAAGATTCAGGTGAGAGTCATTGATGAGACTGGCAGTGCTTCGTTGTTGATGTGGGATCGTGAATGTATATAATTGATTGGTAAAAATGCAAGTGATTTAAAAGATGAAATGGTTAAAGTAAGTTTTTTTAGCATAAATTACTATTATAATAATTCAATCTCAACAACAATCTCACTATTTGATCTTTCAACAACATACAGAATTATGCCGATGTGGGTTACCCAAGTGACATTGAAGCTCTGGTCGATAGAAAAATTCCGTTCAAAATTCAAATCAAGCTCCAAAATGTTAAAGAGCATAATGATGTATTTACTGTCATGGATTTGACTGTGGACGACAACTTGATATCTAAGTATGTTACAATTCCCTGTTTTGAAATTCAGGCCAATTATTAATATGCAGAGTTATACTGCATCTTATCTATTATTATTCATTGTTGTGAATGATCATAGTATTAATTTAATTTTCAGGATTCTGATTTGTTTTTGAAAATTGAAAAGACTAGTGTTGAAGAATTAAAGGTATTTGGACATTAGTGTATTTGCAAATTTCTCTCCGTGGCGCACTCACAATCAGTGTATTTGGACATTCTGCAAAAAACATGGAATCCCAATCAAGAATATCAGATGATTAATTAGTTTCAACTAACTTTGTTTAATTTATTTATTCTATTCATAATATCAGATGTAATATTAGAATTTCCAAAATGATAGCATAAAGTCCTAATTCTCCATCAATGTCTTCATTATAATTATCAATTTCTTTTCACGCAATCTGAAGTGAAAATAATCATAATGATGTTCATCTGGAGAAGCAGTATAAGAATCAAACCATATTTCACTCCGAGCCTAGAACCGGCTCATCTTTTTGTAAATCGATTGAATTTAATTTCCACCGAAGATGTAATCAACGAGAGAGAAAATCCCAACTGTATATAGAGTTTCTATAGGGTTTTCTTGTCTGGATGTTTTATAGAGATAAAGAGAGGGTTTCGGTGAAATGGGAGATTTGGATGTTTGGTGAGAGTCCGAGTCTGGAATCCACTGATCTTTTCGTGCGATGCACTGAAATTTTAATTTTAGTCGAAAAATTTAGATTTCTGATTCATATTTTTCAACATTGTTTAGTTGAAAACGATCATCGAATAAACAAGAAGTATAAGAAGAATACAAAAGAAATCAAGAGATAAAATTTGGGGATCTATAGTTTTTCTAGGGTTTTTGTATGCGGCTGATGCATAGAGAGAGAATAGGTTTCTCACAATGATGGATCTAAAGGTTTTCTCGAGTAATAGGCTGAATTATTGGGCTTTCTCACAATGATGGATCTAGAGGTTTCTTTAGGGGTGGCAAAAAGCTCGCCGGCTCGGCTCGTAAAAGCTCAGCCCAGCTCGGGCTCAGGCTCGTCGAGAGATGAGCACAAGCTAGGGCAGAGCTCCAAAAAAAAAAGAGCCGAGCTCGCTCGGCTCGGCCAAAAAACGAGCTAGCTCTCGTGGGCTCGTCCAGCGAGCCAGCTTGTGGGGCTCGTTGAGCTCGTGCCCACGAGCCAAATTGACGAGCCACGAGCCAGCTCAGCTCGTGGCTCGCCAACAGTCACGAAATCGTGACCGTTGGATGATCGTTGGCCAACGGTCACATCATTTTTAATTTTTAGTTTTTTTTTTTTTTGGTTTTTTACTTTCATTATTTCCTATAAATACCCTTATTCTAAACTAATTTTTTCACACTTCAATCTCCTATCTGTCATTCAATTATATACTCAAACTATCAATCCATCAACAATTTTCAAATTACATTATCTCAATATTAGTATTCTAATTAGTACCTAGTATCTCATTATCTAGATATTACTCTCTAATTTTAAGTTGTAATTTTCTACTTCTACTAATTCTCTACATTACTACATCTTCATTTTCTCCTATTCTCTTTATTATATTATTCCAAATGGTATACAATCGAAGTGATGATGATTTCAGTAGTCTTAATGATATTCAAATTCCAGACGATATTCTTAATGAGTTTGGTAGTAGCACATATCCAATTGATTTGGAATACTTTTAAGAAGATGCCGATACACAAATTACCATCGGCTCTAGCACTAAACGAAAAGCTACCAAACAAAAGGCTAAGTGCTAGCAGCATTTTGAGTTGGTGCCGACTGGTAAACTAGTGAACGGAGTCCCTCAGTTCAAAGCACAGTGTAAACACTGTCAGGAGAAGTTTGCTTGGCACAAGGGGATAGATACGACCCATTTAAACAGACACTTCAAAAAGTGTCAATACAAACATGAAGATTTGGATACAAATCAGGCACAACTCCAGTTTGGATCTCCAAGAGCCGGGTCTAGTAGTCCCGCTCTCAACAACTAGATATACTCACAAGAACTCTTGCACCACGAAGGGCTATCAGAATTGATAGCAAATGTTGAGTTTCCACTATACTTGGTGGACAATCCTTATTGGACGTCATTCGTACAAAAATATCTACAACCAAGGTACGTTAGTATTTCTAGAAATACACTTCGTAAAGACACTATTGTTAGATATAATAAAAGAAAGAAGCTATAATTAATGATATTAATAATTATAACAGTGTTGTATCTTTTACATCAGATTTATGGACATGTTGTAACAAAAAAAGATACATGGTTGCAACTGTATACTATATTGATAATAATTGGATAATGTATAAAAAAGTAATAGTATTGAAACAAATAGACTATCCTCATAATGAAAATTATATTTATCAAGTTTTATTATGCGTGTTAAATGAATTTAAATGTGATTCTAAGGCTCGTAGTTTTACATTTGATAATGCAGGCCCAAATAATATAGTAATTGAAAAATTAATGCAACATTGTAGTCCAGATTTTGATGATATTTTATTTCATACTTATTGTGTATGTCATGTGTTTAATTTAATTGTACAAGATGGATTAAAATTTATACAACCACAATTAGAAAAAGTTAGATACGCTATTAATTATATTTCGGTATCACCAAGAAAACAAGTTTTTGCTGCTCTGTGTACAGAAAATGGGCTGCAATCAAAAAGTTTTACAACTGATGTTGCTAATAGATAGAATTCAACATATCTTATACTTACTGTGTCTAAATGATTGGGATGATGCCGAACTTCGAATCCTAGAGAAAGTGGACAGAATAATGTTCGAAGAACTTGAAGATTTAAATATGGATTAATCATATTCGTAGTAAGTATTATTTTTCATTAGTATTTATGTATTTGATATTTCTTTCTTATTTTAATAAAAAATTGTACATGTAACATCTTGTTCGTGTACAATTTTAACTCCGCCTACTTTTAAAGTAGCCAGTCCCAAGCGCGGAAAAAAGAGGAGGGTTTTAAATATTTAAATTTTAATATAAAGGATTCTCGATATGGTAGTTATTTTTTATTTTCAAATTTTAAAAAAAAAACAAAAAGAAAAAGAAAAAGTGAGGAGGGTATTAAATTTTTAATTTTTAACATAAAGGATTCTCGATATTGTATTTCTTTTTTATTTTTCAAACTTTTTTTTAAAAAAAAAATAGGGCGCGAGCTCGACTCACTGTTCGCCCACGAGCTCGTAGGCCGAACCGAGCTCGACAATTGGAGACAAGTCGAGCCGGGCTCGTCCCCATGGACGAGCTGAGCTCGTCTTTTATAGGCCGAGTTGGCTCGGCTCGGCCCATTGCCATACCTAGGTTTCTTCAAGTAATAGGCTAAAATATTGGGTCTTTAAAATCATGAGGTGTTTGAACATGTAGGATAACTTCATCCATCTCTATCTTCTTTTTCTAACTTACGGTAGAAACTAAGAGTTTTGTTATAAATCATGAAAATATGTATAAATCTAAGTATGAATTGTGGTTTTTACTTTAAATTTCTATAAATCTGAATTAATTTGAAGTGGGTTAACTAAAAAATCAGTTAAAAATGTGTAAATTTGCGTTACCAAACCTATTAACAGACCATGAGTCTGTTAACAAATTTTGACCTGTTAAGACCAATTGGCCTTAACAGACCCACATGGCTGTTGGTTTGTTAACAGACCAATTAATAGACCAACAAGCTTGTTAACATGCGTGTGGTCTGTTAATTTTAACCCTAACGACCACAGGTCTGTTAGCAGGCGTGTGGTCTGTTTATTTGTTAACGGGATGAAATGGTCCGTTAACAGATGGTCTGTTAATAGTACTTATTAAGTAAGGGTATTTAAGTCTTTTTTATATAAAAGAGGTATTTTCAACTTATTTGATATAAGTTACGCTCTTTTGCGATTCTAGTGCTTTGACACGACCATTTAGCCAAAGTAGCCATTTGAATATATTTTCAATTGGACATTTTTTAAGTTTGATTATTTGAATAGAGCATTTGTTTCAGAATTTTTTTTCAATAAAATATTGTTTTTTACACGATTCTTACAAATATTGTACCCCTAAAATAATAAATGTTACTGATGTTTTAAAGATTTAAAAATATTTCAAATGTACATATGCACACATATAATAATTTTTTTGGGGTAAATAGCACTGGGGGTCCTGAACCTTTCATTTTTATCCCCCGGGTCCTTAACCTTTAAAAAGGGAGCGAACAAAGTCCTTCTGTTAAAAAATTGTTAGTTTGACCGTTAAATGGTCAAAATTTACTTAAATTGACCAATTTACCATTTTCAAATTAAAACAAAAAGAATAAAAAATAAACAAAAAATAAAAATTACAACAAACCTCTCATTCACTTCTAATTCTCCAACCAAGTCCCCATCACAAAACTTATTCTTCTCCAAAAACACACCGACCACCACCCACCACTAACTTTGGTGACAATTTCTTACTGAAATAGTGGACTCTAAAGAGAGCCCCAAGTCACGACTCGAGTACCATCTCAGTCCTCTACAACTCCATCTTCATTCGCATCTCCTCAACCCTGCGTGCCATGTCCATGTCCATTTTCACCTTCTCCATCCTCACAAACCCTTCACCCAAATCCCTTATTGCTGCCACGGAGTGCATGCGTTGGAGTGGACCCAGGAATATGAGAATTGACTAGGGCCACCAAATGCAACGGCACGCTGGATCACAGTGCAGTAGCGCTTTAGGAGTTTTTCCATCTTGTGACGGCATTGGACGGACATCTTGGCAGGGTTAGAGGGGCATCGATAAGCAACGTCGTTGGCCACTTCCTGCCAATGGAAGGCGTGGAGGTTACCTCGACGGAGTGAGTACCATTTGTCCTTGTACGTGTCGATCAGAGCCACCGTCTCATCTGCGGACAAGCACGGCGAAGCGAAGCAGTGGGATGCAGATGTCGATAGCAATCAATGGTAGAGCTAAAGTGGCTGTAGGGATATGGTCGTCGTTGGCCGATGGAGATGATGGTGAAAAAATTGTAGCCATGAATTTTTTGGGAGGGTGTGCAAGATAAAAGATATGGCACGGCGGAGAAGAAATGAGATAATATAAAAAGGGTGGTGGATAGAGGAAGAGGAAGAGGAGGAGGAGGAGGAGGAGGAGGAGGAGGAGGAGGACATGGGTGGTTGCGGTGGGTGGGGTGGCATAATAAATGACTGGTTAGGGAGGGTGTGGTAGGGTTTTTGCCACCGTAGTGGTGGGTGGTGAAGTTTTGGAGAAGAAGAAGTTTTGGGATGGGGGCTTGGTTGGAGAATTAGAAGTGAATGAGGGGTTTGTTGTAATTTTTACTTTTTTTTTTTTTATTTTGTATTATTTTTGTTTTAATTTGAAAAGGGTAAATTATTTTATGTAAATTTTGACCATTTAACAGTCAAACTAATGAATGTTTTTAACAAAAGGACTTTGCTCGTGCCTTTTTTTAAAGGTTAAGAACCCAGGGGTAAAAAATGAAAGGTTTAGACCCCATCATCACAAGGTTCAAAGGTTTGTGACCTTCAGTTCTATTTACCTTTTTTTGCTCCATTAGTGATAATTTAATTGTAATATTTCAAATGTAAAAGAAAACATCATATTGAATTTTTTTTTGCTCCTTTGATCACTTAATATTATCTCTATGCAAAGTTTATAACTTTCATATAGAACACTGGGATATCGGAGATCCTTGCTGCAAATGTGAATTTTGTGGTGCTTTATTTTGGTATGATGAGAGGGTTGGAAAGCATTATAATTCATCAAAACCAAAGTTCTCTTTGTGTTGTATGCAAGAAAAAGTAGAGTTTCCAATGATGCAGAACCATCCCTAAGTTCTTAATACTCTACTTTATGGTACAAACGGCAAAAGCAAGCATTTTCTTGAAAATATCTGATCATACAATATAATGTTTTCTTTTACATCCATGGGAGAAAGATTGATTCAAGTGTAAATCAAACGAAAGTGCCTCATGTGTTTAGGTTACATGGTCAAAATTATCACATGATCGGAAGTTTATTGCCGCATGAAAGTTCTCTACCAAAATTCGCTCAATTGTATATTAAGACACTGATAATGAAGTGTCAAATAGAATACAAGCTGTTAGGTAAAAAAAAATAATTGATTTTTTAATTTGCTTACTATTAAATTTTACTGTTTATGATAACATTGTTGCATTATTTTTATGTATAAAAGCCGAAATTCTGACATCAACAAGCTACATGCTGAAATTGTTGATGACTTGAAGATGATGCTTGATGAACAAAATGTTTTAGTGAAGTCATTTAGAATGGTAAGGGATACAATTCGCCAACAAGTTTCCTCAAATTTGAAGCTCAGGCTCATTGGAAGAAGAGAACAAGACGGAAGGATGTAGAATCTACCATGTGTGTCTGAGGTTGCAGCATTAATTTTTGGCGACTTCGAAACATCTCCATCTGATAGAAACATCATTGTTGAAACTTAAACAAGAGAGTTAAAGCGAATTAATGAATTAAATGTTTCATATCTTGGACTTCAATATCCTTTGCTTTTTCCATATGGCCAAGATGGATATTGAGAGGATGTCCCGCTAAAAGAGTCAAACACAACTTTCTCTGATAGAAGGAAAAAGATAAGTATTAGAGAATTCTTTGCCTACATATTGCAAGAAAGGGAACGTGAGCCCCCAAATATTTTGTTCTCAAGAAAGTTGTTCCAACAATTTTTAGTTGACGCTTATACAATAGTTGAATCCTCGCGTCTATCGTATATACATTTTCATCAAAAAGATCTTAGGTCTGAAATGTATGGAGGGTTGACAGAAGCGATCTTAAGAGGAGAAATGAACCCTTCTTCACAAGGAAAATGTGTGATTTTGCCTTCTTCTTTCACGGAAGGAGCACGATACATAATCCAAAATTATCAGGATGCAATGCGATATGTAAGTGGGATGGATACCCTGACCTTTTCATTACATTTACATGTAATCCAAAATGGCCAGAGGTTTTGCGTTTTGTAGAGAACAGAGGTTTAAACCCCGAGGATCAACCAGACATACTTTGTAGAATATTCAAAGTCAAGTTAGATCATTTGATAAAAGATCTTAAACAAAACAAGATATTTGGAAGAGTCAAAGCAGATAATATTTTTATATGTTGAACAATTTTTTTAATAAATGACGTGAGCTTATTGAACATATTGGCTAGTATAAATCTAATCTTAAAATTTATTTTTGCACTTATATATATTGTTGAGTTCCAAAAACGTAGGTTGCCACATGCACACATATTGCTTTTTTACATCAAGATGATAAGTATCCAACAAGTGAAGATATTGACAAAATCATTTAAGCTGAAATTCCTGATGAAGCAAGTGATCCAAATTACTATGCTGCAATAAAAAATTTGATGATGTACGGCCCATGCGGCAGTTTAAGAACAAATTCCCCATGTATGTTGAATTGAAGATGTACAAATCATTTTCCCAAGAGGTACACAGATTGCACTACTGTCGATGAAGATAGATATCCATTTTACAGAAGGAGAGACAATGGAATAATAGTAAAAAAGAATGGGATTGAGTTGGATAACAAATATGTAGTTCCACACAATCGTTACTTGCTATTGAAGTATGGTGCTCATATAAACGTCGAGTGGTGCAACCAATCCAGGCCAATTAAGTATCTTTTCAAATATATCAATAAGGGACATGATCGTGTCACCGTAACTTTTTATCGGAGTACTGATGATGATGATGTGCATAGTCACGTGGATGAAATAAATATGTACTATGATTGCAGATATATCTCACCATGTGAGGCAGCTTGGAGAATTTTTGGTTTTGATATTCATTATAGAGACTCTCCAGTTGAGCAATTAAATTTTCGTCTTCCCAACGAGCAAAATATCATATTTTCAGATGATGATCCAATCGATGATGTCATGAGTCGACCTGTCGTGAACCAGTCCATATTTTCAGCATGGATGGAGGCTAATAAAAAATATACTATAGCGAGGGAACTAACTTATGCAGAGTTTCCTACTAGATTTGTTTGGAAGCAATCACTGAGAGAATGACAGCCAATGAAGCATGGATTTTTAATTGGACAAATATTTTTTGTCCCTTCGGAATGTGGAGAAATGTATTATTTGAGAATTCTTCTTAACATAGTTCAAGGAGCAAAAATTTATGAAGAAATAAAGACATAAATGGCGTTCAATATAATTCATTTAGAGATGCTTGCTATGCACTTGGTTTGTTGGACGACGATAAAGAATATGTCTATGGGATAGCTGAAGCAAGTCATTGATCAAAGGGGCAAATTGTATTGAATGTAGGATCAAGTGGTACAACATCTCTTCTTCTGCCAAGAGGTAGAACAACTCATTCTAGATTTGCCATTCATCTTACTCCCAATGAAGATTCAACTTGCAATATTAAACAAGGGAATCTACTTGCTGAGTTAATTGTCAAAACTAAACTTATCATTTGGGATGAGGAACCTATGATGAACATGTAATGTTTTGAAGCTTTGGACAAGACTATGAGAGATATTTTAAGATTCAACAATCCATTGAGTTTGGAACAACTTTTTGGAGGTAAAACAGTTGTGTTTGGAGGAGATTTCAGACAAATTTTGCATGTCATTCCAAAAGAAAGTAGGCAAGATATTGTGCTCGCAACTATCAACTCCTCATATTTATGGAGACATTGTAAATTTTTGAAATTGACAAAAAACACGAGGCTTCAGAATCTTAACTCAAATATTCACTTTATTGAACTAAAAGCTTTTTTAGAGTGGATATCAAGCATAGGAGATGGAACAATCGGTGGTCCAAATGATGGTCATGCAACCATTGAAATACCTGATGATATTTTGATTAAGGAGTCAGAAGATTCAATAGCAACAATTGTACATAGCACGTATCCTCCTTTCTTAGATAATGTTAATAACCCATCATATTTGCAAAAAAGGCCATCTTTGCTCCAACTCTTGAGGTTGTTGAATCAGTTAATGAATACATGGTCTCTCTTATTCAAAATGAGGAAAAGACATTTAAGTTCTGATGCAACTTCCAGATCAGATTCCAATATTGATTTACTGGAAGATCTTCATACTCCAGAATTCTTAAATAGTATCAAATGTTGTGGGGTGCCTAATCATGAGCTGAAGTTGAAGGTTGGTATTCCTGCTATGTTATTAAGAAATATTGATCATTCTGCTGGGCTGTGTAATGGGACAAGATTTCATCACAAGGCTTGGAAATCATGTTCTAGAAGCTAAGGTTATTTCAGGAAGTAATGCATGGCATAAAGTTTTCATTCCAATAATGACTTTAACTCCATCAGACCCAAGATTACTTTTTAAGTTTCAATGAAGGCAATATCCTTTAATTGTCTCATATGTTATGACTATTAATAAGAGACAGGGCCAATCTCTTTCACATGTTAGACTTTATCTGAAAAACCAGTTTTTAGTCATAGACAACTTTATGTAGCAGTCTCTAAAGTTACAAATCGTATATGATTGAAGATACTAATTTGTGATAGAGATGGAAAATCATCCAATTCAACCCCAAATGTGGTCTTCAAGGAAGTTTTCCAAATTTTGGATTTGTTATGTTGTTTTTTTAATTTTTAGTAACAATATCCAATAATATGTTATTTATATGATGCTTTTGAATTTGATTTCATTATAACTAATAACCAATAAATTTTCTTAATTTTTTTTGAACTTACTATCACGGAACACAACTCCCGTGCATCACACGGGTTAAACACTAGTATATTATAATGGTATAAAGAATGGACATGAAATATAAATACTAGTATACCGCTTTCCCAGTGGGATCAGGATCATAGGATCTTTTCTAAAATAAAAAATTTGACAATAAAAATAATATTAATCAAAAATCTAGAAAAAAAAAAGAATGAAGAACAATTTTAGGGAGTCCAAAAATTCATACCTTAAGAATATCAATCAATTTTGATCTATCCTCAATAGTTTTCGGATCCACATCAATGACTATTAAATTTGGCCGATCATTATCTTTAAAATAGTCGTACCAAAACAAAAATAAGGAAGAAGAAAACCCAATTTATGGTTTTAGGGTGATGGATTGAGGCAGTGAGTAGAGCTTGGAGGTGACCGTTTGATGGAGTGGATTGAGGAAGAGTTTCGTTTGAATGAGAGATTGAAGACGGACGTACATACTCTTTTTTTTTTCTTCCCGTAGTGGAGAAAATCTCCATACGGTCAATGATAATACTTCTTGTCATCAAAAGAAAAATGGAAAGAGATGAAGCAAAGTATACCAAAGCAAATTTTTTTGAGATAGTTTTTGCTCATGCACTAGTGCTAAGAGGACTTAACGAACGTCTATCTCTCACGATACAACGTATCAAACTTCTAATTATGACACTATCAAACTTCTCGTGCCATTATTTAAGAATTTGCATCAATTTGTATTAGGACTTAACAAGTTTGCAAACTTTTTGTTATCGTCATTTTACTTTGAAGCCTTATGGTTTTTTCATATAAACTTCCTCATGTAATTCACGGTTTAAAAATGCATTCTTAACATCCATCTCATATATTTGCAAGTTATACAAGGCTACTATAACAATTAAAACTCAAATAGAAGTAATCTTGTTACCGGTGAATAAGTGTCGAAATAATTAAGACCTTATTTTTTACGATGTATTTGGCAACAAGTTGAGCCTTGTATTTATCTATTGAATCATAGGATTTTAACTTTCTTTTAAAATTCCATTTGCGTCCGATTGATTTAGTTCCTTTGGTAGTTCATTTGGGAAGATCAATCAATTGCCAAATATTATTACTTATAATGAATTCGATCTCGTTATTTATTGTTTCCTTCCAGAATAAAGATTCTGGACTAGTCATAGCCTCCTTAAATATTCGAGGAACATTCTCAATATATAAGATATAAATCTGGACGAAATGATTTAGCAACATTTTCTCTTTTATTCCTTGATTCAAAATCTTTATTGCTTTCAAAAGCATCATCATGTGTTCTCTTTCAATATTCTCTAGAATATTTCTTTTATTTGGGAACACATTTTCAAATAATTCGGCATCTCTAGATTCAATAATAGTATTGATATGAATGTCACTCAAGTCAAATTTATAAACACAAAATCTATATGCGGTACTATTTATTGCATATCCGATAAAAATTCAATCAACATTTTTATAATCAAACTTAATCCTTTTAGGAGGTAGAATAGACACATTTGCTAGCCCCCCTCCCCCCACACTTTTAAGTTTTTGTAGGAAGACATTCTACCTTTCCAAAATTCATACGATACTAAACCAGTTTCTTATGAGGAACTCTACTTAGAATAAAGTTAGTGGTTATAACTACTTCCACTATAAGTTTTGTGATAAGCCAGAACTAATAAGAAAAGTGTTAACCATTTCTTTCAAAGTTCTATTTTTCCTCTCAGCAATTCTATTTTACTAAGTGTAAGGAGCGGTTGCTTGGTAAATAATATCAAACTTAGTACATAATTTATCAAAAATTGATGAATCATATTCACCGCCTCTATCGGATCTTAATACCTTGAACGTCTTGCTAAGTTGGTTTTCAACTTCATTTTTTAAGTGACAAATATTTCCAATGTCTCGTCTTTGCTACTTAAGAATTATGCATAGCAATATCTACTATGATCATTGATAAATGTGATAAAAAAAAAATTTACCACCTCGAATTTGAACAAATTTTAAATCAAATATATCGTTGTGTATTGAGCCTAATGGTTTACTACTACTTTCAATTAAATGAAAAGACTTTTTAGCAAACTTGGCTTCAACACAAATCTCGAATTTATGTTTATGTTCTTATTCAAGTGTAGGTATAAGTCCTAAACCTACCAATTTTCTTAAATAAGCACGATTAACATGTCATAATCTACTATGTCACAAAAAGAAAGACTGAAGCATGTAAACAAAATAATAAATTTTATTAATAACTTGTGGGTACAGATATGTGGACTTATTGTCTATTACAACAACGACTATCAAATAAATACCTATTCTCAACATAACCCCCTTTAGTAAGTACAAATTTATAAGACTCAAAGCCCATTTTGAATCCCTTCTTGCTAAGTATAGAACCTAAAATGTGTTATGGAAATGCACAACATTTTTCAGCGTTATTTCTTTTTCGTAAGTGAACTTCAAAAGTACTTTCCCAATTCATTCAATTTTGGATGATGCCGAGTTGTCCAAATAAAGATGTTCGTCTTCTTGTATTTAGTGAACAAACCCCTACCTGTAAAAATGTGACGAGTGGCTCGAGTGTCCATCTACCAATCTTTGGTATTTGAAACTAGGTTAACTTCAGATACAACTCCAGACTGATATTGTCAACATCTATGGAAACATTGTCTATCTCTATCATGTTGGCTTGGGGAGGTTTTCTCTTTTGTACATCTTTTTACTTACTACGACAGTCTATAGGTCTGTAGTTCAATGCTAGTTTCCAGCAATTATAACAGTCTCCTTTAAACTGCTTTACATCATTGTCTTTTCCTTCCAACCAGTTAAGAATGTAATTTCTGCATAAGAAATATGTATGTTGACATGTTTCAATTGTCAATTGTGTATTCTTACCAGTAGAATTGGCTTCTGTCTGTGCAGAGCAATCTTTACATAGAAACTGAACCAAATTCAGCGTGGTCAAATATAATAGCATCTTTTGTTGCGAATGATTGAAATTTGTGCCATTGAATTTTTCTAACTTTTCATGTTGAGATGCCGTCGACATGACAAACTGATTAGACACAAAATTTTGTCCAATCACTCTACTAGTTTGTTCAGTTAAACTAGTCATTTTTTCTATAAAACCACAATTACAAAAAATTCAATCAATATAATAATATTGAAATTCACGTAATTAAATTGCATACCAAAACCAAAAAAGAAATTTTGAAGCAAGAGAAGATCTATCTTAAGATTGTGAAAAATAGAAAGAGATTAAGCGAGGTATGTCAAAGCAAATTTCCTTAATACATATTTCACCCCCATGCGCTAGTACTAACATGATTTAACAAACGTATGTTGATAAATGTATTTTGTGCACTTATTCGGACTTTAAAATTAAGCTTTTATCTCGTCATTTTATTGATTTTACACTTTTTATTTCTGTTTTGAACCCGTTTATAAGTAATTGAAGAAGAATGAACGGAAAGAACAACAATTTGGTGAAATCGACGAGTAAATGAGAAGAATTTGAGTTTTTGAAGTTAATAACAAGAGTCAAACATTGGAAAATTAGGAAGAAGAAGATAAATCTAAAAAAAAGTTTAAGGTGTGTTGGAGTGACAATGAAGAGTTGAAGCAAATGATCAAACACTTGAAAGTCAAAGAACCGAATTGAGAAACTACCTACCGAAGCATGTGGGGAAATTTGAGAAAACATTTTGGTATTAAAATATTCACAAGGAAAATGGTATATCATTGGAAAGATAATTTAATTACGAGTCCACCACTTTTTACGGATCTCAATTTGAAGTTTCCTATAAAAAGTTATGATTGTTTGAAAAACAGCCGCCGAGAAAAAAATAACTGTGCGCTCGCCCAAGCTTTATCTAATTCATCTAGAAGAGAGCAAAAATGTTGCCTGGGCAATCACCTGGGTTTGCACTAGGTGACCGTCCAGTGTAAATTTTGGTCGCCAATTTTTTTTTTTTTTTTTTTTTTTTGTGTTCGACTCCAATTAGGAAACCTTTTGGGACGCGATTTTGATTTTAATGATTTTTTTGGGATCCTTTTGGGCACTATTAGGGAACTATAAATATGAGTTATTAACTCATAATTAGATAGACGATTTAGGGCCGAATTTGGAGAGAAAAAGAAGAGATGAAACAAGAAACGAAGATCAAGATTTATTATTTCAAGAATTCAACAAAGATTAAGATCAATATTTCATCTTTAGAGTTTTCTTCTTATCCGGGTAATAGCTTCAATATTTTATTTTTCTTTTTGTTTTCTTCTTCTTAGTATGTTAGGCTAAATTCTTTTAGTGTTCATGATGAAACTTGTATCATGAACCTTTAATTCTTTAAACCGAATTATTTATATTCAAGCACGTTTTTAATTTTGAATAATTGATATTGCTTTCTTCTCCTCTATAACTATATGCGCAATAGTTGTATGAGTTTTGTGGCTTATTTTACCATCGAGAGATTAAAAATAGGTTAAACATAATATCAATGGCCATAGAGTCCGATAAGGATAGAGATATACCGCTATGTTTTACGTGATCTTTAAATATTCATAATTTTTAATACATTCTTGTATGTTCACATCCGTCATAAAGATATAGTCGGGTCACATATATGGATATGTTTAATTCTACTCGAGAGAGATTATTAAAAAAATTAGAAATATTGATCTTCATAATTAATCTGTGTTATTAAATCCAATGGTTTAGATTAAAGGAGATTGGTATAAGTGGATTCGGGATCATAGTACGTTTTTTTTTTTCAAAGTTAAAGTAATTCTTATCAAATTTAATCTTTTAATTACTTGAGTTATAATTATTTAATTATTCTTAGTTCATATTTTAGTTAGTTTAAAACATCAAATTTCCAAAGTTATTTGATTCGATTAAGGTTATTATAATTACAATTGAACTATCTAAATTCCTGTGGGTATGATACTTGGACTCAACATCCATTATATTACTTGTGCGATCCGTACACTTGTGGAATAAATAAAATAAATTGCTAACAAGTTTTTGGCGCCGTTGTCGAGGATTTAAGTTTAGTTCTTTTTCAATTATTTTAACACTAATTCGAATTTTATTATTTTACTATTATTATTAGTTTATTTTAGTGTTTGTATTGTTTCTTTTCAGGTCTTTGCATACGAAGTGTGAGACACGAGTCTCTAATACCAGTTGATCCAGAGATCAAACGAACTTTCCATCGTAGGCAAAGAGAAGCAATAAAGAACCTTCCATCATCGAAGAACAGGAGCTAGGAGATCAACTACAACACAAGATGGAAGGCCTTGAGATTGATGAGGACAACACATGTGACATGCTTTATGAAGATTTCATCGCAATATACCAGGCTAATATAGCGAGATATGATGCAAATTCTGAATTTGATGAGGACGACACATGTGACATGCTTTATGGAGATTTCATCGTAATGCACCAGGCTAATATAGTAAGATATGATGTAACTTCTAAAATTGATGAGAACGACACGTGACATGCTTTATAGAGATTTCATCGCAATGCACCAGGCTAATATGGAGATATGATGCAACTTCTGAAATTGATGAGGATGACTTGATTTTGAGAGATATATGGAAACTACCGGTCACACAAAGTTTTTGTCCCTATTCTTATACCTACAATCAGGATTAGAAAAATCACTCGGACTACTCTTGGTATAACAACCAAGGTCAAACAAGACTACCACAAGAGAGTCCACAAGGTACCTTTCCAATCGACACTGAAGCCAACTTAATAGAACAAATGCCAAGCATTACAACAAAGAGTGGAGAGAAACTGTTCGATATTTTGGATAATAGACATGTCATCCAACTGAGGAAGCACCATTAAAGAAGAAGATTATGTGGAAAAAGAGAAGATGATTCTAAATGGGCAAAATGAAAAAGTGACATTTAATTGTGTTGCACTTATCAAGAAATTCTTCGACTCTCGTCTTTCTTCTAAAATTGATTTTGTGATCAAAGTCGATGAGGAAGTTGAAGTTTTCATAGTTGTGTTCGAGCAAAGTGCTAAACTAAAATCATAATTTTATAAGAATCGTAAATTCAAATTTTGAGGATAAACAAAAAATGGTGCAAAGTCAATAGATACAAGCAAAGCAAGTCCTCCAAGAAACTATTTAAAATGCCGTAAAATAATTATTACAAAGTCAAGCTAACGACTTTAAACAAGCGCTTAATGGGAGGAAACTCATTCTTATATTTTTGATAATTAATTTAGGTTAAATAATGCATTAGTTTTTATTTTATTTATTGTTTATTATACTTATAAAGTCTCACCATGTCAACCGCAGGATGTCCTACTTTGCGAGCCGCGTTGATAATAACTATGACATCATCTTTCGACCAAGAGTCCCAGCACAACATCTGAGTCCACTTCACCCGGACCTTCAACCAGCCAGATCCATCTTCTCCACATCTACCTTCGGGGAGTAACTGATCTGTTCTCTTCTTTATTTTCTTATTTTTGCTATTACATTGGAGACAATGTAATGTTTTAGTTTGGGAATGGGATAAGTATCATGATACTTATTTGGTAAATTTTGAATCTGGTGACTACTCGGGTCTGAATAACTGTCATAGTAATATATATAAAAAAAAAAGAACGAAAAATTATTGTTGAAAGGCTTGCCACCAATGATAGTAGTATTTGTTTGAAGTTGAGTACACTTTTATTTAGATTATTGGACAACACCTTAACTTGTGTTTTTACTTGAATACTTATCCATGTTAGATTAGATTAACGGAGCATATAGCCACTATTAACTTATCACTTATATATGGACATAACTTGAGTGTATGCAGTTATGTGTTGATATTATTGACCTAGAATTATTGTGAAAAACTCCGTTCCTA
Organism: Forsythia suspensa; assembly: GCA_023638005.1. Taxonomy (NCBI): domain Eukaryota; kingdom Viridiplantae; phylum Streptophyta; class Magnoliopsida; order Lamiales; family Oleaceae; genus Forsythia; species Forsythia suspensa. The sequence goes on along the minus strand of CM042666.1, from coordinate 25,470,493 downwards.
AATCTTTAGACTAGTAACCAAACTGTTTGAGAACTGTTTGGGGGTGTTAAAGTTAGTACACGTGTGATGGTTTGTATTTTCTGGGTCTTATCTTTAGTTGAATAGGTTGTAGTCAAGGAATCTAAACCGGGCACTACTCACTGCAAAAAAATAAAATAAAATAAAATAAAATGTTTGACTCAAGTAATTAAGCATGTTAGAGTATTTTAAAATATGGTGCCCTATGGTCATTTGACTTGGGAGTCATCGGCCCAAAGCTCGCTACATGAGTCACTATAACAAAAAAAAAAATTAATTTTACATCTTCGCCTCTTATAGCACATGTGAGACTCGAGCAATTAAGCCTATTAGGTATTTTAAAATCTGGTGCCCTATGGTCATCTTACTTGGAAGTCATCGGCCCAAAGCTTGCTACATGGATCACATAGAAAGCTTTTAGGAGAGAAGCACACAAGATGTAAGACTGTGTACATAAGTTAAATAAATAAAAATAGTTAGAAGTACTCGATAAGGATTGCTAGGTTAGGACCTCAGAGACTGAAGATGGTAAATTAGAAATCACTCACCATCCTGGTTCTAAGAATACAAATTTCTAATTTTTACCACTTTATTTGAAAAGGCATTGTATGAATAAATAGGAACCAAATTCGCTAGAACACATCGGGATTAGAGAGAAAATCATTAGAAGTATGATAATTTACGAGAGGTGTAAGGAATAAATAACTAAAAAGGGTTTGGGATTGTAAAAATATCAACAACAAAATATTGGTCATGGTCTAATATATGTATAAGTTCAATATCTGGCTATTTACACACTTACAAAATGTCGAGCATCGGATAAATAATTATTTGTGGTGTTGTTTAATATATTTCTAAAAGTGTTGCTTTATATTCGAACCTAAGGCATTTGGTAAGAAATTTAACATTGACTCCAATTCTCATGATTCTCTTAGCTTAGTTTAAATTTGTATTTTAATTTTGTTTTTGTTCGAGTACGAACAAATATTTAATTTTGGGGTGTTTGATAAGTGCATTTTGTGCACTTTTCGGGCTTTAAAACTAAGTTTTTATCCCGTTATTTTATAAATTTTATACTTAATTTTTATTATTCTTTTGATTTCAGTTTTGGATCCGTTTATAAGCAATTAGAGAAGAATAGACGGAAAGAGCAACAATTTGGTGAAATCAATGAGTAAATGAGAAAATGTTGAGTTTTTGAAGTTAATATCAAGAGCCAAACATTGGAGGATGAGGAAGAAAATAAAATCAATAAGTATAAGGTGTGTTTGAGTGATAATGAAGAGTTGAAGCAAATGATCAAACACTTGAAAGTCAAAGAACCGAATTAAGAAACTACTTACCAAAACATGTGAGAAAATTCAAGCACAAATTTTGGTATTAAAATCTTCACAAGGAAAATGATATGCCATTGGAAAGATAATTGAATTACGAGTCCACCACTTCTAATGAATCTCAATGTGGAGTTCCCTACAAGAAGTTATGGCCGTTTGAAAATAACATCCGAGGAAAAAATAAGATGGGCGATCGCTCAGCATCTAATTCAGCCAGCAGAGAGCAAAAATGTTTCCTGGGCAATTGCCCAATGCAAATTTTGGCCGGCAGAATTTTTTTTTTTTTTTTTTTGTGTTCGACTCCAATTAGGAAACATTTTGGGACGCGATTTTAATGATTTTTTGGGATCCTTTTGAGTACTATTATGGAAATATAAATATCAGTTATTAACTCATAATTAGATAGCCGATTTAGGGCCGAATTTGGAGAGAAAAAGAAGAGACGAAACAAGAAACGAAGATTACGATTTATTCTTTCAAGAATTCAATGAAGATCAAGATGAAATCTTTTGAGTTTTTTCTTATCCGGGTGATGACTTCTATATTTTATTTTTCTTTTTGTTTTCTTCTTCTTAATATGTTAGGCTAAATTCTTTTAGTGCTATGATCATGATGAAACTTGTATGATGAACCTTTAATTCTTTGAATCGAGTTTTTTATATTCAAGCACGTTTTTAATTTTGAATAATTGATATTGCTTTCTTCTTCTCTATAACTATATGCGCAATAGTTGTATGAGTTTTGTGGCTTATTTTACCATCGAGAGATTGAAAATAGGTTAAACATGGTATCAATTGCCGTAGAGTCCGAATGAGATAGAGATATACTGCTATGCTTTCGTGATTTTTAAATATTCACAATTTTTAGTGCATTCTTGTATGTTCCCATCCGTCATAGAGATATAGTCGGGTCACATATAGGAATATGTTTAATTCTATTCGAGAGAGATTGTTAAACAAATTAGGAATTTGGATCTTCATAATTAATTTGTGTTATTAAATTCAACAATTTTGGTTAAAGTGGATTGATATAAGTAGATTCAGGATCCTAGTACGTTTTTTTCTCCCAAAGTTAAAGTAATTATTATCAAATTTAATTTTTTAATTACTTGAGTTATAATTATTTAATTATTCTAAGTTCATATTTTAATTAGTTTAAAAAATCAAATTTATAATGTTATTTGATTCGGTTAAGGTTATTATAATTGCAATTGAACTATCTAAATCTTTTTGGGATTGCAATTGAACTATCTAAATCCTTGTGGGTACGATACTTGGACTCAACATCCATTATATTACTTGTGTGATCTGTACACTTGCAGAATAAACAAGATAAATTGCTAACATATGTCTCCCAAGATTCAATACTTCTTCCAAAGTTAGTATTGCACTATGCTAACATTGTCGGCCGAACCAATGTATTGACTAAACTCTTCTTGAACAGATTTAAAAAATACGAACTTTTAATTTCTCAGACAGAATTTTATTCAACGAATAGTTTTGAACGAATTTTTAGAATTTGGAGGATTTAGAAATCAATTTAATTTGTAATTGATTTGGTGCAACAAATCTAGAATTAGAGTCCCAATTTATAGATTTTCAAGTGTCTTTTCAGAATGGTCGCACTATTTGGTTTGAGTCAATTTGAAGCTTCAGATCGCACCTCTTCAAACTGTGTGGTTTAGATTGCACTCTCTGTGACGGATCATGACTTTTCAATGTACACACTTTGTACTTGAACAATCACACATATTTAACGCGTTATTTGAAGATTTATTCCAATTTACACGTTCAAATCATTTAATAATCAGATTAAATTCTATTTAATTCTAACAATACTAAGTCTAGAAGAAGAAGAAAAGAATCTTGATCAAAGATTGAGAATCGTGACCCTAATCAACAAAAATAAAAAAGTTAATAATTTTTATGTTGGAACATAATACTTTTTTTATTTAAAAAAAATTAGAAATTTGATTCTATGACTATAACTTACGTGTGTAATTATATGATTAATTTTCATATTTATGACTTATAATCATTGTCATTAGTGTGATAATTATTTTATATTAATATGAAATTAAAAAATGCTAGTGTTTTGGACAACAAAAAGATGGCTTGTTCGACTACACCGTGTTGTTGTTTACACGGTAAGACATCCGATGTGACTTTAAAAAAGATTTTATCTCCACTGGTTTTCTTTTCAGGTACAATAATTCATATATAATTGAAGAAAATAATAATAATTAAGTTTAGGAGAAATTACAGTTAGCTACCCATCTTCGCTAAAACAACGCTCGAGTCCTCTTCAATTTTTTTCTGACCTATACGTCCCCAAACATTTGCAAATTGAGCACAAAAGTCCTCTATATAGAGATTGTTAATTCTTCAAAGCAACAAATTGATAATTAAACTCCTTATCTTCTTCTGATGTATCTATTACTTGAAAAATAGACGTGTAATAGTAACACATTGCCAATACACATCATCATAGCATAAACTGCATAACTAATTTTAATTACCAAAACATCACAATTTATTACATAACCAAAAATGCTAAAGAAAATAAAAGGCACTTGATAGAAATTACATAATCTTTCTAGACAAAAGGCAAAGATAAAGTTTCTACATTGGTGAACCTAGCATAGTTGATAATTAAGCCATTTAAGCATGGTACCCGGTTCTTTTATTATGGAAAACATCTTCTTTCTTCACTTTATTTTCAAAAAGTTGACATCCCAATAACCAGAACCCGTTTTCTTTCTCTACTCTAGGTAAAGATTCAAATACTTGTATTATTTCAAGAATGCTGCAGCCAGGTACGTCGGTGTGGGGTATCGCATTATTTCTAATCTCGGTTGCTTCAACAAGCCTACCAATTTGTTGTCCTAGGAACATTTCACCTCCCACTTTTTCTCTACCAATTTTTGTTGTTGTTCTTCTCCTTTTTAGATTGTGCACCAAATGTTTCAAATGTTCTGTTATTTTTATTTTTTTGGGTCTCTTCAATTTCTAAATCAACATCAGAATCTTCACCACCATCAATTGGAACAATATCATCATTAAATGCATCATCGTACTTAGTTGGAATTACACTCAAAAAGGGTGCCCAAGCATGGTCTCCAATTGCCGCAATATTCATGAACATTCTATTTAATATATCCAATAACTTTGGATTAGTACCATCCTTGTAGAATTTGACAGCATTTGGATGAACTTACATATGGAAATTTTTTTATAGAAAAACATTCACATTGCAAAATTAATTTGTTTATCCATACCTGCAATTTACTTTGCCGCCACTCTTTTGTTGCATAGATAGTCTTTATTTGGAGATTTCATCCTAGTCATGTAGGCTATATCTTTTCCAATTAGTTCTTTCTAGAGTTTTCAATAATTTTTAAGTGCATACTATTTATTTTTCAATTGTAGTTTATCATAATCCTTCCCAATTTTCTTGTTAAAGTTTGTGACTAAGTTATTCCCTCTAGCTTTGGTAAAGTGGTTCTAGATCGACGCACTGCTTCCACTTCCAAAATGCACAAATCACAAAATATACTCACGGAATTTCTATCCCATATGGCCTTAACCCATTTTGATCTGATACTCCCATCTTCAGGACACTTGGATATTATTATTATTCTTCCCCATTTCTTAGAACTCCCTGAAAAAAATGGAAGAAGATTTGCCAACAGCAATGAATCTACTTTTCATGTTCAACTTTTAACAAATTGGAACAATTAAACCACCATATTTATCTATCAATAATTCTAATCATTGACTTATTGACGAAAGTGTCGTAGTCATGCACTAGAGAAAATATATTGATAAATAACATCTTAAAAAACAAGAGGAAAATTAACACACTACAATATCAAAAAAAACAACAAATAATAAAGGACGCAACCGCACCTAGTCCACCATCGCACAAACACAACCATCTGGCAATAGTATCTGAAAACTAATTTGAAAAATACATTGGTGCATTTAAGGATGTATACAAATTTTAGCAACTCAATGTCAATTATACAACAAAATACAAAAAGATGACAAGCTATTTTCTTCATAGGCTAAAGAATCCATTAACGTCAATTATCCAACAAAAATACAGAAAAATGACTAAAACTAAAAACACAAAAAGTTAGCAACTTCTATTCAATACAAGATCATCACGGGTACAACCAAAATAATTAAACCAGAGTAGACATCCGATACCATAAATAAGTCTCTGTTGGATAAAATTCAACATGTGGGGCCAAACATGTATATATTAAAATGTGTGGTGCTATCTTAAGGTTTTAGTCAATAAAGTGATCCACTAAAGACTATTTTGGACTAATGGGTATTAAGTGTCATGAGATTAAAGTGTAGAGACGGATACAATGTTTTAAATTGATGAGGGCCAATTTAACAATATTGAAACTTAATAACCGCCTGCAGAGTTATATATCTGAGTCATGGTCCCCAATTGAGCGTGGCTTTTCACAACTCTTTGTATCCCCATCAACAAGAGACACTAAGGAGAAACCACGGATCAATTGGAAGACCATAACCCGATTCGATCAAACAGAATCATGGATTCAGTGCGCTTCGCTTGATGTTAATCTTGATAATTACTGACATGATGGTTTTAAGTCATAGATATGTAATCATCCATATTTATGAATTCGGTAGATTAATTCTAACAAGTGGTATCGAGATAATCACTTGATGTTGAATTATCGGATCAATATTTATATGTATATGGTCATGATTCGTTTTTTCGAAATTATAAATTCATGGCCAATCTATATATTCAATCATGGATTTAGAATTCACGAATCATTCATATGTATCATGAACATGTCCAAAGTTTACATATGTATATTGGAAAAGAAAAGAAACAAACGCATATATGGATTACGACAATATGTATATATGATTTCAATGGTCGGTTTTTTTTTGGATTTTTGAATTGTGATTTTATGATTGTGGTCGGTTTTGAACATGGGTTTCTCGAATTTTCGGACTTGGCGGTTGGATCTTGTGGTTTCTTGATGAGCGATGGGATAGCGGCGTCATGGCAGCCGACGCCACAGCGTGAAAACGCAGCGGACGGCGGCTGCGTGTGGAGGAGTCTGCGGCCGGGAGATGGCGGCGGCATGGCGGAGACTCGGCGGTGGAGCCGCGGAGACCGCGGCGCCATCTCCGGTCTCGTTGGCGGCGGCGGCAGCTAGGGTTTCGACCACAGGCTGTTGCATTTTGTGATTTTGGGCTAGGGACTTCCTTGAAATTAGAAGACCTAAAGGGCTGGTTTGCAATTTGGGAAATTTTGGTTTATTTAACCTATGGTCCTCCGATTATTCCTCATTTAATTAAACCCTAAAGTTTTAAATTCATTTAAGTTGGCCTTTTGGACTTACAATTTATAATATAAGTCCCTAAAGTTTTAGTAATCAATTAAGTTGGACCATTAAAGTTCGAATTTTATGATTCAGTCCCTAAAGTATAAGATTTTAATTAATTGGCCACTAAAGTTTTGGTAAAATTGCAATTTAGTCCTTCAAGCTTAAAATCTTTAATAATTGGCCAATCAAGTTTAATTAAATTGCAATTTAACCCTCCAACTTAATGATTACTTAATTCTAAAGCTTTGAACTTCAAAAATTCAAATCCTAAAGTTTTAAAGATATGCAAAACAGTTAATTCGAGTCAAATTTTGGTATGATGGACTCTTTTGAGAAATATAATATTCCAAAGTGAATTAATTGAAGCAACATGTTGCCAAAGTAACCTCTCTTGTGGAAATTAATTCACTTAGAATATTAGAAGGTTTTAATGTGTGTCTTTGTTCATGCGGATATTGATCGGCCCAAAGGAAGGTCAATGTTTGGTACGAATATCACATGCACCGTGGTGATAAATGCGTGGCGATTATTTGGTTTAACGTGTGATCAATAAATCGGTCCAAAGAAAGGTTTATTGATTGACATGTCTTATTGTCAGTGTTTGATTGCTACATCGATGTACCACTTACGAGTCAATGTTTCTGTCCAAAGACTAAATATTGATGTTGTGCTAGGTATCTTGTGATGGGCCTTACCAATATATTTGAAATTATTATTTGCATAATAAAGTACTAATGTAAGCTATTTCTATCTTTTCTCTATACAACTCATTCATCCACCTCCACAATATCTGCAAATATCAATTCAATCCCCATGCTTAATGGGTCAAACTTCAAGGATTGTAAAGAGAACGTTTTAATTGTTCTCGGTTGCATGGATCTCGACCTTGCTCTTAGGATTGAGAAACACTGCTTCTTTCGGATGTAAGTTCACACGATGACGGGAGGAACTTTGAGAAGTGGGAACGCTCAAATCGCATGAGTCTTATGATCATTATTAAGCGCGGCATTCCGAAAGCCTTTAGGGGTAGCAGATGTCGAGAGGAGGTAACTGATGCTAAGGAATTCCTTGCTGAAATTGAAAAGCGTTTTGCGAAAAACGATAAGGCTGAAACAAGCACGCTTCTGCAAAGCTTGATTTCAATGAAGTATAAAAGCAAGGGGAACATAAGGGAGTACATCATGCAGATGTCTCATACTGCTTCAAAACTTAAGGCACTAAAGCTCGACTTGTCTGATGACTTGCTCGTGCATTTAGTATTAATATCGCTTCCTACACATTTCAATCAATTTAAGGTCAGTTACAACTGTCAAAAGGAGAAATGGACTCTAAATGAGCTCATTTCTTATTGTGTGCAAGAGGAAGAAAGGTTGAAGCAGGACAGAACTGAAATTGCTAACTTGGCAAGTACCTCCAAAGATAAGGGCAAGAAAAGAAAAACAGAATATGAAGCTGCTATGGGTCCAGAACAAAAGAAACCACATAAAGACAAAGATGGTTGTTTCTTTTGCCAGAAACCTGGACATTTAAAGAAGGATTGTACTAAATATAATGCACAGGCGTGCAAAGAAAGGTACATTTCTTAATTTGGTCTGCTACGAGGTTAATTTAGCTTCGATGCCTAGAAACACTTGGTGGTTAGATTACGGTGCTACTACTCACATAAGTGTTTCTATCGGGGTTTACTGTTACTCACCGAAGCCAAATGATCTTGAAAGATTCATTTTGTGGGCGACGGAAAATCGGTGGAAGTTGAAGCAATAGGCACTTTTAAGTTATTGTTAGGAACTGTTTTTATTTGGATTTGAAAGACACTTTTGTTGTACCGTCGTTTAGACGAATTTAGTTTCTATTTCCTTATTGGACAAATTTGGATATCATTGTTCTTTTGGAAATTGTCGGTTTAGTCTTTCATTAAATTCAAATATTGTTGGAATCTTGGTTCATTATGTTCATACGATAACTTATATTTGCTTGATACTATTAAGCGTATATAATGAAACCTTGCATGTGGAATCACGTGGTACTAAACGAAAATTAAATAAAGAAAATTCGGCAAAACTATGGCACAAGCGCTTGGTCACATCTCAAAAACAAGAGTTGAACGACTTGTGTCATATGGCATTTTGGATTCCTGGATTTTACTGAGACTTTGATGTTTGTATTGATTGTATCAAGGAAAAAAGACCAAAACAAAAAGGTTAGGTGCCAATAGAACTTGGACGTCTTAGAATTGATACACACAGATATTTGTGGACCATTCCTACGGCTTCTTGGAATGGTCAACAATATTTTATATCATTCATAGATGATTACTCACGTTATGGACATCTATATCTTATTCATGAAAAATCGAGTCATTTGGACATGTTCAAGGCTTTCAAAGTCGAAGTTGAGAATCAACTCAACAAAAGGATTAAAAGCGTTAGGTCGATCGTGGTGGTGGTGTACTACGGCGAGATATGACGGTTCGGTGAACAACGTCCCATGACCATTTGCTAAATTCCTAGAGGAATGTGGAATCGTCCTGACGATTACACCATGCCGGATCACCTAGCATGAATGGTGTAGTGAAAGACAAAACGAACTCTTAAGGACATGGTAAGGAGTATGATTAGTCATTCTACTTTACCAAAATCACTCTGGGAGAAGCATTAAAGACCTGCAACTTATATTACGAATAGAGTACCAACTAAATCTGTTTGCTAAAACAACTTATGAGCTTTGGACATGAAAACCTGTTCTAAAGCACTTCCACATTTGGAGATGTCCAGTGAGGCTAGGCCTTATAGGCCACAAGAAAATAAATTGGACTCCAAAACCGCGAAAGCGACTATTTTATTGGTTATTCTCGAGCGATCAAGGGGCTACAAATTTTATAATCCCACACTTAAGTCAATTTTTGAAGCAGGGGCTGCAACATTTTTTGAGGATGTTGAGTTTGGGGGAGAAATAAGGTTAGAGACATTGTCTTTGAGGAAGAAACGAGGAAGGATCGATTTCGATTCCTACTATTACTTTTGACAATGTGCGGTCTCTCGTGCATCATCACCGATCAAGAAGTATATCCTAACCTCGGCAAGATAATGTTGAAGAACCTCCCACCATTCCGTAGTACAAACTCAACAACCTCAAGAACCAATACCATTAAGGAGATCCACTCGAGAAAGGAAAAATGCTATTTCGGATGACTTTATAGTATTTCTCCAAGAACATGAGGAAAATAATGAAATGATGGAAGATGATCCAATCAATTTCCATCGAGGCCATGAAGGGTTCGATTCTCAAAAGTGGATTGATGCCATGAATGAGGAGTATAAGTCTATGCAAGACAATAAAGTTTGGGATCTTGTCCCATTACCAGAAGGTGCGAAGCCCATTGGTTGTAAATGGATTTTTAAAACCAAACGGGATTCGAAAGGTAATGTGGAAAGATATAAGGCTCGTCTTGTAGCTAAAGGCTTTACACAAAAAGAAGGCATTGACTTCAAAGAGACTTTCTCTCCGGTTTCAACGAAAGACTCTTTCAGGACAGTCATGGCACTTGTTGCACATTTTGATCTTGAGTTACATCAGATGGATGTTAAGACAGCGTTTCTCAATGGAGACATTGATGAGACGATTTATATGGTGCAACCAGAAAACTTCGTGTCAGGAGACTCAAAGAATATGGTTTGCAAATTAAAGAAATCTATCTATGGACTTAAGCAAGCTTCCCGTCAGTGGTACTACAAATTTCATCAAGTGATTATCTCGTTTGGTTTTGAGATAAATATTGTTGATGATTGTGTATATCACAAGTTCAGTGGGAGTAAGCATATTTTCCTGGTTTTGTATGTTGACGACATACTGCTTGCCACTAATGATATAGGCATGTTGCACGAAACCAAGAGTTTTTTGTCAAGGAATTTTGAGATGAAAGATCTTGGAGACGCCTCTTTTGTATTAGGGATTCAGATACACCGGATCGCTCTCGGGGTATTCTTGGATTGTCACAAAAGGGCTATATCGATAAAGTTCTTAAAAGGTTTGGCATGCAGGATAGTAAACCGAGGGACACCCACATTGCTAAGGGAGACAAATTTAGTCTCAATCAGTGCCCGAAAAATAATCTTGAAGTTAAGGAAATGCAGAAGATTCCCTATGCATCAGCTGTTGGGAGTCTGATGTATGCTCAGGTTTGTACACGTCCAGATATAGCATTCATTGTTGGAATCTTTGGGCGGATATTTAAGTAACCCAGGATGAATCATTGGATAGCGGCAAAAAGGGTTATGAGGTACTTGAAGAGAACAAGAGATTGCATGCTTACATACGCCAGATCGGATCGATTAGAGATCGTAGGGTACTCCGATTACGATTTTGCGGGATGCCAAGACAAGAAAAATCCACATCGGTGCATATATCTCGCTAGTTGGAGGAGCTATATCCGGAGGAGTGCTAAGCAGACACTCGTAGCTTCTTCCACTATGGCAGCAGAATTTGTAGCATGTTATGAGGCATCTAATCATGGGATATGGCTGCGAAATTTTGTCACTGGGCTGCGCATTCTGAATGGTATTGATAGACCATTAAAGTTATATTGTGACAATAACTCAACTGCGGTGCTATATTCTAATAACAACAGGAGTTCAACTAAGTCAAAACACATTGACATTAAATTCCTTGTTGTGAAAGAAAGGGTACAGAATGGACAGATTCCATAGAGCATATTGGGACAAACTCCATGATTGCGGATCCGCTTACTAAGGGATTACCACCCAGGTTTTTCATGAGCACACTTTGCTTTCATATGGGTGTTGTATTTCTTGAGGATATCATGTTTTAGTGGGAGTTTGTATTTTGGTTGCTTTATGTTTGTTTTGGACACATTTGTGTATTTGGATAATTTTACGTACGTAAATAAAGTATTCAGTTCATTCCATTCTGTTATATTATGTTTGGTATTGATCTCACTTAAGAAATATAGTCGGACCAATTGAAAATAGACATGTTTGGATCACATAACATGTAATTTTCATACTACACTCTCATGATTGATCTATGTCATTTGGTTGTATTAGTGTATGTGACCATTGATGGATTTAGTTACGATTAATGTAACGAAAGTCGCTTTGATCCTACATTGATATGATTGATGGACGAGATTGTTTGGAAATATCCTTGACAGTGATAGCAAAATTTTGAGCTCATAAGGTTGTGCACATTTATAAGGATACATGTATGGCCCAGGTGGAGATTGTTGGATAAAATTCAACATGTGGGGCCAAACATGTATATATTAAAATGTGTGGTGCTATCTTAAGGTTTTAGTCGATAAAGTGATCCACTAAAGACTATTTTGGACTAATGGGTATTAAGTGTCATGAGATTAAAGTGTGAGAGACGGATACAATGTTTTAAATTGATGAGGGGCCAATTTAACAATATTGAAACTTAATAACTCGCCTGCTGATTATATATACTGAAGTCATGGTCCACGATTGAGCGTGGCTTTTCACAACTCTTTGTATCCCCATCAACAAGAGACACTAAGGAGAAAACCACGGATCAATTGGAAGACCATAACCCGCTTCGATCAAACATAATCATGGATTCGCATGACGCTTCGCTTCAATTATTAATCTTGATAATTACAAGTATGATGGTTTTAAGTCATAGATATGTAATCATCCATATTTATGAATTCGGTAGATTAATTCTAACAGTCTCATCTTGCAAGTCATTAATCAATATATCTTAGATGGTCATAAAATTTATGATATATGAATACACTGGCATCATCCATTCAAATATATAGCATAATATAGCTGTCCCCTCAAAAGAAACCAAATTCATAATCAATGCTGTTCTTTATAGAGAAATATACAAAACAAATATGTTCATTGAACAATCAAGTTTACGTAGTAACTTTGTTCACGGTAGGACCACCCTGGCCATTGAGTCCACCTTTAACAAAATAACAGTATTACAAACAATTAACCCAAAACAAAACCAAAATATCCTAAAATGACAAATAAAGAAGCTGTAAATTCAATTGCAAATTTTTTTTGTAGTGCTTATTAACTCTCACATAGTAAAAGAGCCACAGACATACACACTCCTCCCACCACCCCAAGGCCACACAAAATGCATGGGAATCAACATTGTACCACTTTTGCACCCATAATCCATACCAGAAGCATACATTCACTCCTAAGTATTATTAAAATTTTCTCAAAAAACTAAAATTCTAGTACATATGTTCTAACAATTTTACAGTACGAATAATAAAATCAAGCAATTAGTAGGAAAACAAATTACCCATTAGCTGCTTCAAACTCTCAAACTGCTCACAACACTTGAAAACTTAACAAAAATATAAAATATTACTACCTAACTTAAAACACCACAAGGAAATAAAAAACAAATTCTACTTCATAATGTGCATTCAAATAAATTATGCAAACCCAATTTTTTTTTTTTTTAACGTAAATACACTAACGGTACTACAAAAGGACATACGAATGCAATTCGTAAAGAGTCAAAAAATAAAAACTAAGAGCACAATTAAAACATCAATATAAGAAGAAAAACCTCTCAAATTTAATATAAAATTACAAAACCAATGAGTATAATGCAAAGCTCCGATCTTGAAATTACTGCATATGTATCTACAAAAATATATGAAACCCTAAAGGATTGAAACTTTGATCAGATAAAATTCACGCAAGTAGTACACCAATTAAATTGTACCTCGAATTTTGATACGTTAATGGTGAATAAGGGTGATGAAGAAGAATAAATATAGAGAGATTGTATAACTTGAATAGTGTAATTCATAAAACTAGGACATAAAATGAATTACTTTAATTAATTAGAGATAAAGTTGGTATATTAATGATAGTTAAATAGAAAAGTTAAAAATAAAACTTAAGAAGCTACTTCTTTACTACTTCTCAAAATCTGCTGTCATGTGGTTCAAATTATTTTATAATAATTATTTTTTTTATTTGCCAAACACCTAAAACAACTTTTGATTATTTAACAATCAGAAGTCGGGCTCTAAAATCAATCTCAAACGGACACTAAGTGACGACGTAGTTGTGGGTTACAAAATGGGATAGTTTATTGGGCGCGTCGATTCTGCATAATGATTGCAATAAAAACTCAAAAGCATTACATGATTATATTGACACCACACTTTTATTTTGTATTTTTTACTTTTTAATTACACTAAAGGTCCTCAATATTTACTTATTATCGCACTTATGTCCCTACTTTTTTTTATTTACGTAAAAATCTTTTTTTACCATTGTGTGCAATTCAAATTGAGCTATTCCCGCTACTTTCAGAGTCGGTTTTGGTTCGAGGAGAGTGAGGCCAGTGCCTCAAGTCCAAAATCGAAGGGGGCCAATTTTTGTTAGCCTCATTTTTTTTTTAAAAAAAAAAAAAAATTAGCCTGTTTGTGGCTCAATTCGAAACATGTTACCCACTTCTATCACACCCCAAAAAAATGGTAAGACCGAATCCAATCCAAGTATCCAACCTCGAACCTCTCGTTATCACTTATCAACAAAGTGTCCTAAATGCTAAATCTCAGCTTTTACCATTATCAAAAGAAAATCTCTTTTCAAGCAATTCATAATTGCAGTTTCGTAATTTCATTTTCTTTTGAATTTTTTTTTATGAAGTATTGCCAAATTGTTCTGGGTTTTTAATCTTTTGATATAAAAAATTCTTGGGTGCAATTTATAGATATTTATTGTTAAATGTTTGTCTTTTTTATTTTTAATCCATCTGATTTCACAGCTTGAAATTATTGATGAGTTTTAGATTATAAATAACTATTTGGCTGTAAATTTATGATTGAAGTTAAAATTATTTTTGGTAGCTAAAGAAACTGAAATGGATGAGAAATCATATAAGAATTTTGACCTATTTTTATTTATCTTAGTCTTCAAATATGGTGGTTTGACCGCTTGAGACATAAACAAAGGTAGAACAGGCAAACTCAGTAGCCTACGACTACTAATCTATCATTTTTGTTTCAAATAGCTTAATCTATTTTTAATTTTGGGTTCCATCATCTGTTCCATGATTTAATTTAAAATATGGTGGTATGAAATCAATAGAAATCTTGGGGAAATGCATTAATTTAATTTGCAATTCTCAAAATGTAAATTCTCCATAATTCTATTATTTTATCACCTGAAATTGAAAAGATGGCATTTCACATATTTCTATAACATTCATTGCATGTGATCCTAGCAGATGAAATTTGTTTAAAGTCAATTTTTATTTTAGAATTGGGAGTTGTGATGGCAGAGTTGGTGTAGTGTGTCATTTCATAATTTTCATTCAAGTCTTCACTTCTCAGGTAAGCAATATTTTTCATTGCTTATTCATTGACTTATTAGAAATGATTGAAGCTTTGTTGGCTTATTTAATTGTGGGTTTTTTTTTATTCAACACACCATCACATCCCTAGTGTGGTTGTCAAGCATCTACTAGAAAGGATTGGGAGGTTCGGATACCCCAACCATATATAAACAACTCATAAAAAATACATGGGAGGGGGGCATAAAACATGATCTCCACCCATAAAAGTTAAAGCAATCAAATAAATGAATAAATAATAAAACAATAAATAATGATGTACTACTTCCTAAATAAATAGTCCTAAAAAAATTCTATATACCCCTAACTGTAGGAAGCCCATGTCTATCAATCTGAACTAATCTGCGGTAATGTCGCGGTAAGCCCTGAGCGATGTACTCAAAATTGCAACGACGTTCCCAATCCTCTGAAGTAAGTAAGTCAGCCATCTGGTTGCCCTCGTGATAAATGTGAGAAATAGTATCACGGTCGAAAGCAATGAGATGTTTGATGTGACTTATTTGATTGTGGGCTTGTCGACTTTAAGTGTGAGATGGTTGAAATGTTTTATTATTATTTTGTTAGGCTTATAATTGGACATACATAGATCATGCCTCCTAATAGCATGTTTGGTAGAGTTTAAAATAAACATTTTTTCTTTCAAACTCATTTTCAACCACATGTTTCATAGGACCCACAACTTTTATTAACTTTTCAACTACACGTTTCATCAACTTTTATCAAAATCTCCTAAAAAATTACTTTTAAACTCTACCAAACAAACGCTAAATATGATTTAAGAGCTCAAAAAAGAAAAAGGGAAGAAAATGAAATGGCATTAGCTCAAAGTCAAGTATGAGATATTGATAAATATTTTAATCACAACAAAAGAAGAGAGATTGAAAAAACAATGGAAAATTTTGTGATTGAGGAACAACACAATATGAATGTCAATGGTAATATGAATGAAACAAATGAGAATGATGAAGTGATTCAACCTACTAATGTGAAAGAATCAAATGAGAATGAGGAAGATGATGTTCAACATGAAAATTTAAATCAAGAGAGTTACTTTTCTTTGAATTTTGAGGATGCCAGGAATTGGAAAAATATTGTTAAAAATTGAAGGATTATTTATTTGAAATGGGTCCAAAAAGAGATGATGGCATCATATTTTCCAAAGATGGTACAAATAAGCATTTCGATTCTTTACAATATAAGCGATCACTACCAAATGGCCAGAAAATTGATAGAAAGTGGCTATTATATTCAGTATATTTGGATATGATCTTTTCTTTTGATGCAAGTTTTTTAAAACACCAAAAAAGATGAATAAAATTGGCCAATTGGGTAATGATGAATACAAAGATTTACATATTCTACAACGGTGTGCTAAAAGTCATAAAGGAAATGAGGAGCATATACATTGCATAACTAATTGGATTGAATTGAAAACAGGCTTTCAAACAAAAAATCACAATCGATAGAAGCGTGCAATTGGTGTTCGGTGAAGAAATAGAACATTGGAGACAAGTGTTAACGAGGATAGTGCTATTGTGAAAAGACTCGCCAAAAATACTTTGGCATTTTTTAGGAGATGATGAACAACTTTATGTTGAGAACAATGGCACCTTTTTGCAAATAATAGAAGTGGATATAGTAATGCATGAGCACATTCGTCGTGCTAAAGAACATGAGATTCAATAAATATATCTCGATAAATCAATTCAAAATAAATTAATACAGATGTTGGCATGAGAGTTGAGAAGTTCAATTGTCGAGAAAGTTAAACATGCAAAATATTTCTCAGTCATACTTGATTATACTCCATATGCGAGTCAATGAGAGTATGTCTTTAGTAATACGATGTGTGGATGATTAGGAAAACTCACCGACAGTAGAAGAACATTGGCTTGAATTTTTGAAGGTAGACAATACATCAGGACTTAAACTTTCAATCGAGCTTAATAATAATTTAACCAATATTGAGCTAGATATTGATGATATTATGGGGCAAGGGTATGACAACGGATCTAACATTAGTGGGAGGCACAAAGGTGTAAAAGGAAGATTAATTGAAATTAATTCCAAAGCTTTTATATTCCATGTAGTTGTCATAGTCTTAATCTAGCATTATGTGATATGGTGAATTGTTGTCCTAAAGCTATTTCTTTGGAGTGATACAACATATCTACGCATTGTTCTCTTCTTCTCATAAGCGATGTAAAATTTTCAAAGATAAGGAAGAAAGTCCGACAAGATAAGGAAGAAGGTCCGACAGTGAAGTCATTTTCACAAACACGTTAGAAAGGTTATGTTGAAAGTGTCTATCCTATAAAAGAGCAAAATACACAAATAAGATACGCTTTACTAGAATTGGCAGACATTAGTGAATATCCTAAAACAAGGAGTAAAGTCGAGTCCTTGACGACATATAAACTTGAAAATTTTGAGTTCTTACTTGGCATGATAACTTGATGCAGGTTGTTGTATGCAATACTTACTGTGAGTAAATTTTTTCAAGCCGAAAATGATGGCGCAATTAACCTCTTACAAGAATTTGTTTCGTTTTCCGACAATTATAGAGAAATTGGCTTTGCTATTGTCATGGATGAAGTGAAAGAATAAGAAAGTGAAATGGGAATTGAAACTCTATTTTCGGGAGAAAAATGCTATTCGAAGAAAGAGGCAATTTGATGAAAGTAATAGTAATGAGGTAATGTACTCAGTTGAAGAAACTCATTGATCAAGCTTGATCTTCACTTCAAACTCGATTTGAACAATTTAAACGATATGAAGAGACATTTGAGTTTTTGTTTAATTTGGAGAGGTTACAACATGCAACTAGTAATAATTTGTTGAAGTCTTGTATGAATCTTGAGCAGTATCTAGTAAATAATAAACGATCAGACATTAATGGAGATGATTTATGTTCGAAGTTGATAGTCTTGAAGTGTTGTTTAGCAAATGAAACAAATAGAACAAATGATACACTATAATATTTGAAGACATTGGATTGTTGTTTTTCAAATGCTTATATTGCTTACAAAATTTTGCTAACTATATCGGTTACAGTTACATCTGCACAAAATGTTTCTCTAAGTTGAAGCTGATGAAAACTTATTTCCAATCAACTATGTCACAAGAAAGATGTAATGGATTAACTATATTATATATTGAGAAAGAAATAGTTGAACAACTGGATTATTCAAATTTGATTAATATTTTTCCATCTAAAAACGCAATGCGAGTTGTATTTAAGTGATAGTTTAAAATATTTTCTGCCTTAGTGTTTGATTATAATATAAATATGTTGTATAATATATACATTTTTTTTTGTTGTTTTTTTTTTTTTAGTTTTCGTTAACAATTATTTCCGTAAAATACTTATGGATTTTGAATCCATACTATAATTTGGGAGGCCCTAATTTATGAAGTTCGCCTCAAGTCCCGGCATCATAAGACCGGCTCTGACTACTTTATATCTTGATGGTGGAAGAAGTAGTTGAACAAGTATGGGACTGCATCGGGAGAAAAGTTATTGAAATATCACCAAGAAAATTATTCAAGACAATATTTTGCACGATATATGACCTCATGGAAAATAAAAAATAATTTTAAATGTAGCGCAATAAAGAAAAAGAAAACAATTGTAATTTCCAAACTCGAATTTTTTATTTTTTATTTTTTGAGATAAGCATTAGTTAATTTATTTCTTAAATTTTCAAATTTCTAATATATATTAGAAAGTATTTTCATTGTAAAAGAAAATACCGAACCTAAACAATTGTTGACAAAAATTATAGGGTAAAAAATTCAATATGTCACTGAACTTTTACATGCATTTCAAATCGGTCACTAAACTTCATTTGTTTTTAATTCATCAATAAACTTTCAAATTTGTTTCCAATGGTCCTTTTTTACTCAACGACAGTAATGTTAAGGTATAAATTTGTGTGGCGAACATCCTAGCTTATGTGGAACCTCCTCAACTATTATTCAACGTTATTTCTCCCCTATGACACAATTGCATTTATTAGATAAATGGGTGAATTTTATTTTTGTCTACAGTTTCAAATACGCTTCCATCATTAATTTTATCAAAGTCGACTAACAAAATGATAGATCTAAAACAATATTTAAATTTTAGTGACTAATTAGAAACAACTTAAAGTTTAGTGGCTGATTTGAAATGCCCAGAAAAGTTCAGCGATTGATGGAGTTTCTAACCCAAAATTAATATATTTAATAAGTCATGCTGCTTGTACATCATAGTATCTAGATTTGTGTACAGAAGATGATGTGGCAAAATAGTGCAATGACCCATTGCCCATAATTTATTATTACAAATTCACTTGCCGCATCAACATAATCAACATCTCGTAATCTAATCTATAACTACTTTATGTACAAAAAACCAATGTTCTAAAAAGCGTAAAAGCGTGACTAAGCGTGGAGGTCGAGTTTCAAGTTTTTTTCGAGCTTAGCGAAAGCAAGTTAATGGAAAGGCGAGGCGGCGCGCGAGGCGTGACTAGGCATGGATGCCGAGCTTCAAGTCAGGCGGAGCTGGGCAAGTTTAAGCGGACTTTTTAGAAACGATGCAAAAAAAACATTACTCATATTTAATATGGATACTTTCTAATAATTAGCATTAATATATTCACACTAATGAGCTAACAAAATCTTATCACGGTTTATTGCTGAATTATTTAGGGAGCCACTATTTTTATCCACCATTCTTATATATTTATCTATTTTTTTAAAACAAAATTATATTATAATTTTAATCTCATGTAAATTTACTTAAATAAACAAGAATAAAATCAAATAAAACATATCCCCTAAATTTATCTAATAATATATATTTTCATCATTAAATATTTTTGAACCTTTTATATCTTTTTTAGACTTTACGATTAATTGAAACCATAATATTTATAAAACATTTTCTTAAACTGAAGCCAAAACAGACAATGAAAGAGACATCATTAGAGAAAATATATACAAACAGAAGAACACTTTGAAAATGTCTTATTTCTAATTTTATCTCCGATTTTATTGTTCTGTGTTTTGATTGAATTGTGATTGTTGAACACCTACATTCCTTCTTTTCTTTTTTTTTTTTTTGGTGAGAATTATTTTTGTGATAGATTGTAGGAATATCATGATTGTGCTAATTATTGAGTTCTTGGATAACGTTATTATATATGTTCTTTTTATTTTGTTTTTGTTTTTTTATAAATAATTTGTTGTTATTAAACTTTATAGATATATAGTGTTTAAATGACTTGTTGAAACTCCAAGACGAGAATTAGTCGGAAAATAAAAATTTTCTTTAATTCATAAAACCAGGGATCTTTGCTAGATGTTCACGTATTTATTATAATTAAATACTAATGGATTAGTATTATACCCGAATCGATAATCGATATTGATCCGGATCCGATTCACGAACTTGTCGCTTTTGATTCACGAACTTGGTGCTTCCAACGCTCAAGCCTTCTATGGTATTCTCTCAAGTCTGGATTACACCCATGTGTGGGCACCTTTTAATTTTAACCAAAAACTAAAACTAATTTCTGACCCTGGTCGATCTGAAAACCCGAGAAACTTAATTTCTTCTCTTTTCTTGATTGAATCAATTAGAATCAATTGGAATCAATTGAATGAATTTACATCGCAAGCAATGTGATATAAATAACGGCAAGTGATCTGATTGCAAACAACGACAAGAGTCCCGATTGCATCCAAGTCCAATTAGTTTAGGATTGATTTAATTACACGTGTAATCCCTGAATTTATATTACAATTACAATTAAGTCTAAAACTTTATAGTAACTGTGATTAAGTCCAAAACTTTATAGAACTACCACAGGACCGATCGGACATGTATTTTCCAAGCTCCAATAATTAGATTCCGCTCTAGTCGACCCTGAGACCCCTCAATCTAATTATTAGTCTTTTGCTTTTTCCACTAAAGGCAAGAGACCGCACTCTCGAATATATAAAATTACGTGTGTCGTAATATTTTCCTCGACCTACCGTATATATATTTCATCTCTGTCGAGATCCGATAATTAGGTATGAGCATAAATGACCGCTTTGCCCTCTAATTATTCTCACTAACTTTAAGTTACATTTTCTTCAATGGTCCTGAACTAATCACGATGTCGAAGTTTAGCCGTCGCTAAACACCGAGCTCAGATTTATAACCGCTCAATGTAAAATACTTAAGTTGTCACTCGACCCATTTTTCAGATGACAGCTCCCACACGAATTGTGTTCTCTACTTCGCCCATTCTCAAGCTCCCAACTCACCGAGATATTTGATCAATTAAATTGATCTCACCCATTGGTGAATCAAAGAACTATTAAACTAACGAAAAGATATACACAATCTCGTCAAGGATTTAGATGAAATACTCGGTGATCAAGTGGAATTTAATTATTCGCACGGTCATGCTATATAATTAAATTCGACACGTGGTCCGCTCAATACACTCTTAGTGTACTAGTGTCACCATTAATCCATTTCTCGATAAGGACAAATCGCAAATCCGAATGATTAAATAGTCAACACTACAACCTTCCCAAGACAAGCGCCAACCCTTATACATTAGTTGTGAACAATTTTATTGATGATCAAAATATAAGTTGTATCACACTATACTTCTCAACGCAAGTATCCAACTTATATTATCGCAAGTGATCATTGGCACTTTGTTTACATACTCAATATTAAACAAATGCAATAATAATAAATAAAAAGAACAAACTTCTATTTATCATAAAATTGTTATTTTATTACAAAGAAAAACTATACTATATGGGCATACTACCCAACAATTCTCCCACTTGCCCTAGAGTATATATGTCATGTCTTGCAACCCCATACCTTGCAGATGTCCCTCAAAACTTTTAGCCGGAAGGCTTTTAGTAAATGGGTCCGCGAGGTTATCCTCAGTAGCAATTTTGCTGACAATTACATCTCCACGACTAACAATCTCTCTTAAGAGATGATATTTCCGTTCTATATGTTTTCTCCTTTGATGACTCCTTGGTTCTTTAGCATTTGCCACTGCCCCACTATTGTCACAGTACAATGTTATGGGCTGTGATGATGCAGGCACCACCTCAATGTCCATTAGGAATTTCTTGAGCCATACGGCCTCTTTAGCAGCTTCACAAGATGCCACATACTCGGCTTCCATGGTGGAATCAGCAATGCATGATTGCTTGATACTTCTCCATATAATGGCTCCACCACCTAGTGTAAACAATGATCCTGATGTGGACTTACGAGAGTCTTTATCAACTTGGAAATCAGAATTTGTATACCCAATTGGAACAATGTTTGGTGATAGGTAAACTAGCATATGGTTCTTTATTTTCCGAAAGTACTTAAAGATATGCTTTACAGCCACCCAATGTTCCGATCCAGGGTTAGATTGATAACGACTGATCATACCAACAACATAACAAATGTCAGGTCTAGTGCACAACATAGCATACATGAGACTACCCATCACCGACGCATAAGGTATCCTACTCATGCGCTCTATCTCTTCGTGAGTTTTTGGAGATTGTTCCTTAGAGAGTTGAATTCCATGTCCGAAAGGCAAATTGCCTTTCTTGAATCTTGCATGGCAAATCGACAAGTATTTTGTCAATATATGTAGCTTGGGATAATGCTATCGCCTTGTTCTTCGATCCCTCAAGATCTCGAATGCCTAGAACATAACTAGCTTCACCCAAATCCTTCATATGAAACCGTTGGGCCAACCACGCTTTCAGTAGATGATAACATACCTACATCATTTCCTATGAGTAGAATATCATCCACATAAAGTACCAAGAAAATTACCTTTTGTCCTCAGTATCTTCTTATAGACACGGTGGTTCGTCAAGTTCGATCAAAATCATATGTCTTAATCACCTCGTCGAACCTTTTGTTCCAAGATCTTGATGCCTCGCTTTCAAACCATAAATGGACCGCTGCAGCTTGCACACTTTAGATTCATGACCACGTTCTACGAACCCATCTCGTTGTGTACCATATAGATACACTCTTCAAGATGACCATTAAGAAAAGCCGCCTTTGACATCCATTTGCCACACCTCATAATCATAATGAGCTGCAATGGATAAAAGAATTCGAATAGATTTGAGCATAGCTACAAAGCGAGAAGGTCTCCTCGTAATCGATACCTTCTCTTTGGGTAAAACCCTTAGCCACTAGCCTTGCTTTGAAGGTTTCCACCTTCCCATCTACCTCTCTTTCTTTGTAGACCCACTTGCACCCGATGGGTTTTATCCTTTGGTGCATCTACAAGTTCCCGCACTTGATTAGAATGCATGGATTCCATCTCGCTTCATAGCTAGTTTCCACAAATCAAGCATCCACATCGCTTATAGCCTCCTTATATGAAATCGGATCATCTACTTGTTTTACAGAGATCGCCTGCTTGGATTCTCCGACAAACAAGTACCTAGATGGTTTTCTCACGACCCTTTCGACTTTGCCTAAGGGACGGTGGATCTTGAATTGTGGCTTCATTTGGAATTGTAACATTTTCATCAATGTTAGTATCACCTTCGTGTGATACAATTACCTCATCACTACCTTGAACATTTTCTTGATCTATGGGATTAGATGATGAATCATTTCTCCCACTCAGATAACGTTCCCTAGGTATTTGCGATACCATGGGTAGTCTGTCACTAGGTTGTGTTTCAGGAATTGATGAGTTGGGATTACTCCCACTCATTTCTTCCAAAACAACCTTACTTTTGGACTAACGTTCATTAATATATTTATCCTCTAGGAAGGTTGTATTTCTGCTAACAAAAACCTTCCTATCTAGAGGACTATAAAAATAGTATCCCCTGGTACCTTTAGGGTATCCCACAAATAGGCATATTTCTGATCTAGACTCCAACTTTTCTGTCTTTCCTTTCAGCACATGAGCCGGACATCTCCAAATTCGGATGTGACACAAATTTGGTTTGCGCCCATTCCATATTTCCAGGGAAATCTTGGGAACAGACTTAGATGGAACTAGGTTAAGAATATAAGCGGCCGTCTCCAGTGCATATCCCCAAAATGAGATAGGTAGAGTTGAAAAACTCATCATTGACCTAACCATATATAACAATGTCCTGCTTTCTTCTTTTCTCAACGCTGCTTACTGGGGGTGTACCAGCGCACTCGGTTGAGAAACTATACCATTTTCTGTCAAGTAGTCCCCGAATTCTCCCGAGAGATATTCGCCACCGATCTAATCGAAATGTCTTTATACTTTTACTCAAATGTTTTTCGACCTCGATTCGATATATGCTTTGAATTTCTCAAAAGCCTCCGACTTTCGAGTCATCGTGTAAATGTATCCGAATCTAGAGTAATCATCGAAGAAAGGTGATAAAATACTCATATCCCCCTCTCGCTGGTGTATTCATAGGTCCACATACATCAGAATGAACTAGTTCTAACACTTCTTTGGCTCTATGTCCCTTTGCTAAAAAAGACCTTTTGGTCATCTTACCCTCCAAACAAGAATCACAGACCGGCAATGGTTCGACCTCAATTGAGTTGAGGGGACCATCCTTTGCCAATCTCTGTATCCTATTAAGGTTGATGTGTCCAAGTCTAAGATGCCATAAATAAGTATCACTAGTATGGTATGTATTTTGTTTATTATGGTTTGCGTATATTATTAATTTCATTCGTGGAATAGTTTAATATATAAAGACCATTCATCAAATATCCAAAGACAAATAGGAGCTTTATTCATCAAAATGTAAAGCGCTTTATTAGGCGCAAAATCAAGAGAATAACCCCGTCCTATTAAACAAGAAATGGAAATCAAATTCCGCTTCATTTATGGGACATAATAATGCCTTTTAAGAATTAAACACCTACCACTACTAAAATAAAAATAAACTACTCCTACAGCTCTCACGAAACTATCGCCTCTGTGTCCGACCGTGATAGTGAATCGCCCTTCATTGAGTTTTCGCTCTCCTGAAGCACCGCATTGACATGCAAACATGATTAGTAGCTCCGTAATCTACAACCCGTAAATATGTAGAATCAACCACCAAACAAGACTCGCTTATGAAAACTCACCCGCACTCGCTTCGCTTAGCTAGTGCTTTGGGACGCCTTTTCTTCCAAAGACCTTTTCTCGCCGCAATTGAAACACTTGCCTTCGGCTTTCCATCCGCTTTGGTCTTTTTGTTGCTTCTCGCTTCTTGCTAGCTCTCTTCCTTTTCTTTCCGCCTTTGCCTTTCGACTTGGAACTAGAGGAGCTACCAATTGTCGCATAAGCATTACCACCTTTGGCCTTCGCACCACTTTCCACATTTTGCAATTCATTCATTAGCTCACCAATGGCATATCCATCTTGTGTAAGTGATAGTCCACGAGAACTGTGAAAACATATCGTAAAGAGTTCAATACCATATCAACCTCGAGTATTTGCATCAATGGTTGCACCTGCATTCTCCGCCACATTGAAGTGTCCAATCATGGTTAACATATGGTCCTTCACCGGCGCTCCGGTTTCATACGGATGTTCTATAAAAGGTACGAATGACTTGAACCGAGCTCTCCTACTTTGATGCGCAAACATGTCCTTGAGGCTTTTCATTATGTCATAAGAGGTCTCAAGACTGTCATGCTTTTGTTGTAACACATTTGACATTGATGCCAAAATGTAACAGCGAGCCAACTTGTCTGCAGCTACCACCACTTATCATAAGCATCCCTCATGTCCTTGCTTGCGCCTCAGCTGGGTTGCTCGTGCCAATCTTCTTCAAGCACAAAATCAATTTTCTCAACGGTGAGAACAATCATTAGGTTACGCTTCCAATCCACATAATTTTCTCCTGTTAGTTGGTTTTGTTTTAGAATAACGGAAAATGGACCGAGAGACATTTTGTTTAAAATAACAAAAATATTGCATATTAAAATTAAGCGTTGAATTTAACATATGATACATGAATGCACATGTAGATCCATAAAACTACAATAATGTAACGACTACTTAATCCTTGTGATCCAACAGCCTCTCTATAGGAAAGGTCACCGTGTGTCCATCGATTAAGCCGGGATCCTCCCACTAGACAAATCATATCTTGACATTAAATGTCCGGATAAATCCAAGATCGCTTTATTTGGTCACCAAGATTATAAACGAGAGCCTCTATAGGAGGTTCAGTAGATAATCTCGATTTGAGTGTATAACCTTTGTCTAGATCTCTAAATACTTGAAAAATAATCCCACCATCTATAGGATGATCTCAAATTATATTCTATCTAGACGATCTTACCAAAAAGGAATCCAATCAAACAATCCGAATTACGCAGCCCTCCTATAGGGTCCGTTATGCTATCGACACGAGGCTAACGATTTCTGTTGCTTATAGATTGACAAGAGGAGACCGTGGGTTTTATTTAAATAAATACCCTCTCCCACTCAATATTTTAAAATAATGAATTTTAATTTTAAATAATTACCAACTGCTCACATTAATTAAATTAATATACAGCTTTAATTATTACGGATTTCCTTTCAAGAAAAATTTAATTTAAATTAAATTAATCAAGGAAAACCAATGTTACAATGAAATGCATTCTATTCTAAGTATCACGAGCGATGCCAAAATTAATTCTATATGACATGATTTACAGAATAATAATATTTCAAACAAATATTTAAAGCATACATTAGCAATAAATTTAACAACTATTTGTGGCCCAAAACAAGACTCAAAAATCAAATTAAAACTAATTGAACCCAAGCCCAATATTTAATTTGAAACTTCAAAGACAAAACCTTGCTCCAATTGCCAAACAAGTCCAAAGAGCAAAAGATCCAAACAAAGATCCATCTGTGTAACCAAACAGTCCTTATCCAAGCAACCAATCAGCCACTAACAAAGCAACCAAACAAGGGTTATCCCAGAAACCAAACAAGGTCTTCTTCCTCAAATCATCTTCTTGTCCAAGCAAAAAGATCCACACATGAAACCACCATGGCCGGATCTCAATTTCGTCGGCGAGGACCCCGCTTTACAACGACGGCACAGATCCGGCGAGATCTGGGCGCCGGTCGCGCGCACATCTGGCCGGATCTGCAGCATACCGCGCGCTGATCCCTCGCGGATTTGAGCGCAGCAACGCGGGATCCATTGCCGGCTGCCGCCGCGATCCATCCATCGCCGGATCGTCGCGCGGCAGCCGCGCGCCATCCATTGTCGGATCCGCGCCGCAGATTGCCCGGATCGCGCGCAGATCCGTGATCTGGTGGTGCACCTCCGGCAGTTGCCGATCTGCGCACACGCGCAGATCGCTAGTGCGCCTCGCCACCATCCGCGCCCAGATTAGTGATCTGGTGGCGCGCCTCCGGCCTCCGGCGTGCTGATGGCAAATCTCCGGCGATGCCTGATCAGTGTTCTAGATCGGTGATCCGGCTGTCTGATTTTTCCTTTTCATCAGTCTGATCTTGAATATTCAATATTACAAAAATAACTAGTCCCAATTTAGGGCTCACAATTAAATCTATTTTGCAATAAAAATTAAATCAAGATGATGGAGTCGTAATCCACCGATCTTGTTACAGACTCAAATTAACGAATTACAATGAACAAGTGGGGCCACAAAATAATTGGATCACGCTTTAAAATAATACCAATTATTCAATCAACATATAAACAGATAATCCTAGACATCGCTCGACTAGAACATGCAATTATCGATCTAGATAATATAACAAACACGTGAACGATCTAGACCACTCACGATACCACTTGTTGGAAATCGGCACGAGAATTAGCTGTAAAATAAAAATTTTCTTTAATTCATAAAACCGTGATCTTTGCTAGATGTTCACGTATTTATTATAATTAAATACTAATGGATTAGTATTATACCCGAATCGATAATCGATATTGATCCGGATCCGATTCACGAACTTGTCGCTTTTGATTCACGAACTTGGTGCTTCCAACGCTCAAGCCTTCTATGGTATTCTCCCAAGTCTAGATTACACCGCACAGGCAGGGCACCTTTTAATTTTAACCAAAACTAAAACTAATTTACTGGATCGGTCGATCTAGAAAATTGAGAAACTTAATTTCTCTCTTTCTTGATTGAATCAATTAGAATCAATTGAATCAATTTACATCACAAGCAATGTGATATAAATAACGGCAAGTGATCTGATTGCAAACAACGACAAGAGTCCTGATTGCATCCAAGTCCAATTAGTTTAGGATTGATTTAATTACACGTGTAATCCCTGAATTTATATTACAATTACAATTAAGTCTAAAACTTTTATAGTAACTGTGATTAAGTCCAAAACTTTATAGAGCTACCACAGACCTGATCGGACATGTATTTTCCAAGCTCCAATAATTAGATTCCGCCTAGTCGACCCTAGACCCTCAATCTAATTATTAGTTTTTTGCTTTTTCCACTAAAGGCAAGAGATCGCACTCTAATATATAAAATTACGTGTTTAATATTTTCCTCGACCTACCGTATATATATTTCATCTCTCGTCTCGAGATCCGATAATTAGGTATGAGCATAAATGACTATTTTGCCCTCTAATTATTCTCACTAACTTTAAGTTACATTTTCTTCAACGGTCCCGTGAACTAATCACAGATGTCGAAGTTTAGCCGTCGCTAAACACCGAGCTCGATTTATAACCGCTCAACGTAAAATACTTAAGTTGTCACTCGACCCATTTTTCAGATGACAGCTCCCGACACGAATTTGTGTTCTCTACTTCGCCCATTCTCAAGCTCCCAACTCACCGAGATATTTGATCAATTAAATTGATCTCACCCATTGGTGAATCAAAGAACTATTAAACTAACGAAAAGATATACACAATCTTGTCAAGGGATTTAGATGAAATACTCTATGATCAAGTAGAATTTAATTATTCGCACGGTTATGCTATATAATTAAATTCGACACGTGGTCCGCTCAATACACTCTTAGTGTACTAGTGTCACCATTAATCCATTTCTCGCGATAAACAAATCGCAAATCCGAATGATTAAATAGTCAACACTACAACCTTCCCAATACAAGCGCCAACCCTTATACATTAGTTGTGAACAATTTTATTGATGATCAAAATATAAGTTGTATCACACTATACTTCTCAACGCAAGTATCCAACTTATATTATCGCAAGTGATCATTGGCACTTTGTTTACATACTCAATATTAAACAAATGCAATAATAATAAATAAAAAGAACAAACTTCTATTTATCATAAAATTGTTATTTTATTACAAAGAAAACTATACTATATGGGCATACTACCCAACATGAATGAGTTTAATAAGAGTAATGTTGGAATGTAATTATGATGAATATATTACTTTTTTAAAATTTTAAAATTTTAGATTTAGAGTGAGATAGATATATAATTGTTAGAAGGATGGTAGTATCATCAAATAATCAATCTTAGGTTTGTTGTTCAAATTAAGTGAAAGAATATAATTAACTTCAATTATTTATCTAAATGTAAGTTTAGGGTTTAAGTCAAGTATCAATATTCATCGTAACAAAAGTTGTATCAATAAACTAAAACTTCGACATCTGTTCAATACAAATTCGAACAATACACCGCTATATGTTATTAGGCACCATATTGTTTTATTTTAATTGTAACTTTTATTTAATCTATTATTTGAAATTTTCAAAAATAAAAATATTTCAAAATTAAATTACAATATCAAGTGCAAAGCATGTATCTCTAATTAGTAGTAACAAAAGTTTACAATATCAATAATATTTAGATATTAAAAATAATAATAGCAAATAACTTTAAATTTTTAATTTCGTCTCAAAAAGAAAAAAAATTTGAATTGAATTTTTTATAGAGTAATTTGCACTTTTGGTCCTCAACTTTTCAAATCTGTAAATAATCTACTTCTAACCAATTTTTTTTTTAGCACCAAGCATCCCAAACCTTTCAATTTGTTACAAATCACGTACTCATTGACATATTTTGACGGATTTGCTATCTTCTTTAAATAAACAAAAATAGGAAAAATCTAAAAGCAACAAAAACATAAAAAAAATTACAAATGAGTCTCATAACTTTTAAAAAGTATAAAATAACTTCATCTTCTCCCGAAACCTACTCCAAAATGCAAATTACCTTACGATCTGGAACACAGTTGCCATGATGTGGTGGCGAATCTCGCACTGCAATCTTGATCCAATCTGGTGGTAAACGTTCGATGTCGTGAGTGGCCGTGCCATGTCCAAGATTTCCCAAACCTGAAGCTAGCACCACCCATCTCCTTAAATTCAAACCCAGATCTATGGAACCTACCACCCTCGGGGCGTTCATCCAAAGGCAACCCAGATTGCAATTTTTGACTAATTTCAAGTAACATATTATTTAAAGCCTGAATCTCGGGATCAAATTCAATACCTCCAGTGAAATCCTTTATGAAATCAAGCAACTGAATCACAGGCTTGGGCTCGTCATTAGCCCACTTGGACTTCCGCTTCCTCCCATTAGTGTAACACCCCAAGTCCAGAAACTCTAGACTTAGAAATGTTAGCATTTAATTAGCATTAAATAAAATTTTTAAATGCGGAAATTGGTTAAAGGTTGTCATTATTATATTTTGAGAATACATATATTTTCAATAATATTAATTAAAAGCAATAATTTGCATATTAAATTTTATGCCCAAATCCATTATTGAATAAACACAATAATTGCGAAAAATTTCATAGTTTGACTAAATTAAAATAAGTAAAAGAATAGTATTCCAAAACATTAATCGCCTAAGGCATCTTATTTCGAAATAATAACAAAAATAAAACTTTAATTTAAACAAGATCGAGTCCTTCTCGTCCCAAGCAGTCGTCTCGAATCATTTAGCTCTCATCATCTGAAAAGTGGAGAATATGAGATGAGCTAACGCCCAGTAAGTAAACCTCATGCACATGATGCATGCACATGATGCATGCTTATGATATACATTGGTTTCAAGTAGTTTTCTAGAATATGTATCCCATATTTTCTTATCATTTAAAAAAAAAACTTTAACATTGTGGGCTCACTTTTGTGTATCCCCTATTCACCTAAGTCTAGAAACTCTAGACTTAGAAATGTTAGCATTTAATTAGCATTAAATAAAAATTATAAATGCGGAAATTGTTAAAGGTTGTCATTATTATATTTTGAGAATACATATATTTTCAATAATATTAATTAAAAGCAATAATTTGCATATTAAATTTTATGCCCAAATCCATTATTGAATAAACATAATAATTGCGAAAATTTCATAGTTTGACTAAATTAAAATAAGTAAAGAATAGTATTCCAAAAACATTAATCGCCTAAGGCATCTTATTTCGAAATAATAACAAAATAAAACTTTAATTTAAACAAGATCGAGTCCGTCTGCATCCCAAGCAATCGTCTCGAATTATTTAGCTCTCATCATCTGAAAAGTGGAGAATATGGGATGAGCTAACGTTCAGTAAGTAAACCTCATGCACATGATGCATGCTTATGATATGCAT
Organism: Forsythia suspensa; assembly: GCA_023638005.1. Lineage (NCBI taxonomy): Eukaryota > Viridiplantae > Streptophyta > Magnoliopsida > Lamiales > Oleaceae > Forsythia > Forsythia suspensa. Next base: position 25,438,820 of record CM042666.1, on the reverse strand, counting down.
TGGTTTCAAGTAGTTTTCTAGAATATGTATCCCATCTTTTCTTATCATTTAAAAGAAAACTTTAACTTTGTGAGCTCACTTTTGTGTATCGCCTATCCAATCAGTATGCAGTTGACCATTATTATTTGGAACCCGTTCCATCTACCGGTAGTACCGCAAAACGGTTAAACATTAAAGATTCAACATTCAACATTATCATTCGTCGAGTGCACCGGTCCCCCACACCCCATTTTCCACTTACACCTTTCATGGCATAGGCGAACACCATTTTATTTATAAAATTTGGGATACATATCATTTTTGAATAAAATACACTTTACAATATTACCATTGAAAACTTTACGTCATGCATGCTTATGGATGCATTAACTTAATTACACATGTAAGAATATGTCACATGAATATTAATATAAAACGATTACAAAATGATATGTTCAGATAATAATATAACACATTTAGACAATTAACATAACATTCTACAAATGAATACTAGGAGAGTTTACTTACCTTGGATCTTTATTCACGTTTTAAGTAGCAAATGGAGATGCCCCGAGCTGCCCACCTAAGTCAACGTGCGAAAATTCTAGGTCATTACCATTTATTTAAAATTTCAAACAATATTCGCTTTCTTGAAATAAATCAACATATATATACCATTATCCTATTAAAATAAATTTGTTTATTAATTCATTAAGACCAAAGTATTAAAATAAAGTGTCAAGAATCCCTTAGAAATTTAAAAGAAATGCGCTAACTGTCAACTTATATATCCCTAGCAGCTTGGTTAAATTGCTATTAAATTAATACATTGTCTTTATGAGAAAAAAAAACAGGGATGTGATGCATTGAGTCTAATTTTATCATATAACTTATGAGATTTAAAAATGAATAAAGGCTATGAAATCAAAAATAAATAAATTCTAACAATTGCATATATTAATATATAAATATACGTACACGTATACATATTAATCAATGGCAGGCAACTTAATTATAATAAGTTTCAATCCAAAACAAAAGGGCCTCATAATGAATCCCACCATCAATTGATAATAAAATAATAGAGTGATTCTTGTACCTTAAGTGTGATCTTGAAATCATAAACACATATATACCTATATATTAACTTGTGTATATATTTGTATTTGAATGATATTCCTATTCCATAAATTCACTAACAAAGCTCAAAGATTTTAAATAATGAAATATAAATTCAACAATAAAATAATATTAAAATTGTGTATCTTTCTGTGACCACCAAGAAATGCTTCCAAAATAAAAATGGATGAATGGTGATTTTTTTATAAGGACAAGTGCTAAAAAAAGGAGTCTTTTGTTTCCAATTTTAAGATGCCCATTTAAAAGTCAATCATGCCAATTTTGTGAAAAGAATTGGTTTCATTCACCTTTTTTTAGGCTCCATTTCATGCTCTCTATAATATATTAATTTAATTATATTTTAATTCATGTGAAAGAAATGAATGTGTTCAAGAGATATGTCTAGGTTCATTAATCTATATAATATGACATAGGCACATAATAATAATTAAAAAAATATTATATACTTTAATTCAAATTTAAATAAAATTAGAAGTGTCTTGTAATTTAAATCAATAGGCACGTCGATCGTCTAGGGCGTCCACAGAACATTCCACTGCAAAAACTATGGTTAGTCAACAAAAATGATAATTTATTAATTGAATATTAAATATAATATTAGGACATGTATCGTCATAATATATAAAAATCATGTAAGTGAACATGCGGCGTTACAATTAGTCCCACTACTATTATCAACTCTTTCAGTGCCAACCCCATCGTTGCTCGATTTGCTAGGCGGAGGATCCCACCTGGACCTCTTCCGCTTTCTGCTAGTCGTCTCCTCTTCGTCTCCAGAGAAATCCCAGTCAGTGCTATTGGTCAAACCATTTTCTGCTGGTTGTCTTCTTTGGCATCTCGGATTTGACGCACTTTCATTCGGAACTCCATCTTCAATAGTCGGGTTAGAAATATTTTTCTTTAGAATTGATGAATCTATGTTGTGTTTGGAGAAAATGTGCACTTTGGGGTAGGTATTTGGGGAAGTTGAAGTTATTTTATCTTTTTTAAAAGTTATGAAACTTCATTTGCAATTTTTTTTTTTTTTTTTTTTTTTTTTGTACTTTTCCTATTTTTGTTTATTTAAAGATGAGGAAAAAGCGTCAAAATATTTCAATGGGGAAGTGATTTGCAACAAACTGCAAATGTTGAGGATGTCTGGTGCTAAAAAAATTGATTAGGAGTAGATTAGTTATAGATTTAAAAATTGTGGACAAAAATTGTAAATTACCCTTTTTAAAATATTTTTTCACAATGTGATCCAATGTCTCAGTTGAATTAATGTCCAAGTCGACTCCTCAAGTCTTATAACCAAACTTCCTTCACACTATTACATTATAAGGGATGGCAATGGGGCGCGTCCGGGGCGGGTCCGCCCCGCCCCACGAAATTTTTTACCCGCCCCACCTTGCGACCCTTGAATTCGCGGGGCAGGTCAATCTTTTGACTCGTCAATTGTCCCGCAATTTCTTTTTTCTATTTTTTTTATAAAACTGAAAAAATTTATTAAAAATAAATAATTTTTTTTAAATATTTGTAGCAAACAAAACAAAAAAAAATTCAAGAATAGGATTGTGGTGTAATGGTTGTGATTTATAGTTTATAATTTCAACAGTTCTCGATTCTCCTTTAAATCCATTTCTAGCAAAATTTTAATTTATATTCTATATTATGATTTTACAAAAATAAAAAAAAAAAAAAAATTTTGGCGGGCGGTGGTGCGTAGGAAAAACCCACCCTATTACCCGAATAGGCGAGGCGAGGCGGTAGGGGCGCGGGCAATACACGAATCAATTTTTTTTGTCATCCTTATATTACATATGTTACTTATTTCTTTCTCTTGCTGCTTTTTTCTCGACCTTTATATAGGCAAACATAATAGCATGCTAATAATATTTATGCATACTTCTTTTTTAAATAAGTCGTGATACCAATTGCTTCTCAATATGAATATCAATCGTCATTCTATTTTTATCAAAAATTGCAAGTAAAATCTCCTGAAAAATAAAAACTAAAAAAAAAAAAATCTCTTATATTGAGATTTGCAGCATTCTTTAAGATTTAACAAATAACTTAAATTCTAGAACTATCTATAAAAGTAAAAACACATTCATAATTCCTCAAGTAAACGGATAAAAAATGCGACGTTCAGTTCAAATAGATAAATCGGGTTGGAATTGAAACACGAGTAAGAAAACGAGAAATTCTTAAACTGGAATATCTGGAGAGGAGTAGAAGGGTCCAGAAACTTGAGTTGTTAATTCAAATCCCGCCTTAATAGAACCTCCTAGAACACCCCCACAAACCCCACGGCTACTATATAAACACCCTCTCTTTCCCTCTTTCTCAGTTTCAATCTTTCTGCATAAAAAATCCTACGTAAGTCTGTTTCGCTCTCTCAAAAGTCATCGACTTATAGCGTTTCAATGGCGGACGTGAAGATGGAAGGTGCGGAGACATTTGCATTTCAGGCAGAGATAAACCAGTTGTTGAGTTTGATCATCAATACTTTCTACAGCAACAAGGAGATTTTCTTACGAGAGTTAATTAGCAATGCTTCCGATGCGTTGGATAAGATACGGTTCGAGAGCTTGACTGATAAGAGCAAGCTTGATGCCCAGCCGGAGCTGTTTATCCGTCTTGTGCCGGATAAGGTGAACAAGACGCTGTCTATTATTGACAGTGGAATTGGCATGACCAAAGCAGGTACTGCATTGTGTTTCCTGCTGTTTTTGAACCTTTTATATGTTTGGTGGTTAGGTTGTAGAATAGTCGGTTAAATTCATTCAGTACTAAACAGAGGATTGTTTGAAAACTAGCTCGCATCAAATATAATAAGCAAATTTTAGATTACTTGATAATAATCTTACAGTAGGGTTATTTTTTTCTATAATTCATAATATTAAACATTTTCTTGCGTATCGTTGGTTACTCATCACAGCTGAGAAGCATATATAGTGTTGAATATTCTGTATATTTATGGAGTAATTTTGGATGAATCTATATATATGAAGCCACCGAGTGCGTGGCAGAAGAAATACTTTTTATATCTATAAAGTGCAAATCTAGGCTTATGCATTCTAGTTATTGTAATAATGCAGGAACATAATGCTGATGTTATAATTTTTTCGTGACTTGCAGATTTGGTTAACAATTTGGGAACAATTGCGAGATCTGGTACCAAGGAGTTCATGGAGGCACTGCAGGCTGGTGCTGATGTGAGCATGATTGGTCAATTTGGTGTGGGTTTCTACTCTGCTTACCTCGTTGCAGAGAAGGTCATTGTCACTACAAAGCACAATGACGATGAGCAGTACATCTGGGAGTCACAAGCTGGTGGTTCCTTCACTGTAACAAGGGATGTCAATGGAGAGCAACTTGGCAGAGGAACAAAGATCACCCTCTTCCTGAAGGAAGACCAGGTATGTTGTATTTTATTTATTAGAAGATATTGAACTTGATTGGATATGATTAGAATCAGCAGTGTGAGGCAATTGAGTGTGTGTCATTGATTAGTACTGCAAGGCTGGATTATGACCAATTCTTATTGAAGTTTATTGAATTTAGACAGAGCAAGATCGTGTAAAATGTGTTGCCATGTAGCTTATAATTCTAATGAAATCGTGTTGATTTCTTGAAAATAAATTGGCAATAATAAGTGAAAAATTTATAATATAATCTTTTTTGTGTTTGCGCGCGCGTGTGTGAGGACGTGTAATTTATTCTGCTCAAACAATACTGATATTGGTTCTGCTCTCTATGCAATTTTCAGTTGGAATACCTGGAGGAAAGGAGAATCAAGGACCTCGTGAAGAAGCATTCCGAGTTCATTAGCTACCCAATTTACCTTTGGACTGAGAAGACAACTGAGAAGGAGATTAGTGATGATGAAGATGATGAACCCAAGAAGGAAGAGGAAGGTGACATTGAGGAAGTTGACGAGGATAAAGAGAAGGAGAAGGGCAAGAAAAAGAAGATTAAGGAGGTTTCTCATGAGTGGCAGCTTATCAACAAGCAAAAACCCATTTGGCTGCGTAAGCCAGAGGAGATCACGAAGGAAGAGTATGCCTCTTTTTACAAGAGCTTGACTAATGACTGGGAGGATCATCTTGCTGTCAAACACTTCTCTGTTGAGGGTCAGCTTGAATTCAAGGCCATTCTCTTTGTTCCAAAGAGGGCTCCATTTGATCTGTTCGACACTCGAAAGAAGATGAATAACATCAAGCTCTACGTTAGGCGGGTGTTCATCATGGACAACTGCGAGGAGCTCATACCAGAATATCTTGGATTTGTTAAGGGTGTCGTTGATTCTGATGATTTGCCACTCAACATTTCCCGTGAGATGTTGCAGCAAAACAAGATTCTCAAGGTGATTAGAAAGAACCTTGTGAAGAAGTGCATTGAGATGTTCAACGAGATTGCAGAGAACAAGGAGGACTACAACAAATTCTACGAGGCTTTCTCGAAGAACTTGAAGCTGGGTATTCACGAGGACAGCCAGAACCGGGCTAAATTTGCCGACTTGCTTAGGTATCACTCGACCAAGAGCGGTGATGAAATGACTAGTCTGAAAGACTATGTGACCAGAATGAAAGAGGGTCAGAAGGACATCTATTATATTACTGGAGAGAGCAAGAAAGCTGTAGAGAACTCGCCCTTCTTGGAGCGGCTCAAGAAGAAGGGGTACGAGGTTCTTTACATGGTTGATGCCATTGATGAGTATGCAGTCGGGCAACTTAAAGAGTATGATGGCAAAAAGTTGGTTTCTGCTACAAAGGAAGGATTGAAACTTGATGATGAGACTGAGGAAGAGAAAAAGAAAAGGGAGGAGAAAAAGAAATCGTTCGAAAACCTGTGCAAGGTCATCAAGGACATTCTTGGAGACAAGGTTGAGAAGGTGGTAGTTTCAGACAGAATTGTGGACTCCCCATGCTGCCTGGTGACCGGAGAGTATGGTTGGACTGCAAACATGGAAAGGATTATGAAGGCACAAGCTTTGAGGGACAGCAGCATGGGTTCTTACATGTCTAGCAAGAAGACAATGGAGATCAACCCGGACAATGGAATCATGGAGGAGCTGAGGAACAGAGCCGAGGCAGACAAGAACGACAAGTCGGTTAAGGATCTTGTCATGTTGCTTTTTGAAACTGCTCTCTTGACTTCCGGGTTCAGCCTCGATGATCCCAACACATTTGCTGCAAGAATTCACAGAATGTTGAAGCTTGGCCTGAGCATTGATGAGGACGAGGAGGGTGGGGAGGACGTGGACATGCCTGCTTTGGAGGAAGAGGGTAACGAAGAGAGCAAAATGGAGGAGGTCGATTGAAAGGCAAAATTTGAAATGCTTTTTGCCATATAGATAAAAAATATCTTGTTAAACCATAGAAGTCAAGAAAGTGCATCCAATTGTCTAATTTACTTTCGATGTCTTCTCTTTTTTTTTTTTATATTTTATTTTGGTTGGCTCTTGTTAAGTGCTATTCTATAAGCATCTTCTATCTTGTATTAATGTTAATACAGTTGGTGTTGTGATTTTTGTCCAGCTCGTCTCTCTTGTTGTTTCTTTTGTTCTTTGACTAGTGACTAGTGGTGGTATATGTAAAGTCAGTTGTCTTTTGAATTAGTCTTTATTTTTAATAAGGTTAGTGGTTTGTTTCATTTGTCCTGATGTTTAGAGATCTCTTTATTGTTTTAGTATGTGGAGATAGTTTTCTATTGCATGTTTAAGTTAGTGGTTTATTTGTTGTCAAATTTTCTGTCATTTTGTTGATGTAATGCCTACACAAAGGTCATCGTTTATTGAATAAATTATATGGCAGAAAATAACTTTTCTTCAGTCTTTGCTTCATATGAGTAAGTGTTTTGTCAATTTCAAAGAGTTTTATTTACATTAGTGGTATCATAGAAAGAGTGTGAGAAAAGTAAATTTTAGAGTGCCAAACAAAACAGAAAGTGTGTGAGATAGAGAGTCCTATGGTACAGCTTTTGTTCCTATTTCACCTGGTTTCTTGTTTAGCAGCACAATTTCTTATAGCAATCGAAAATTTTGTTCAACTTGCAATTCCTTGTTTTGATGGTCGCTATGACAATTAGAGCATGCTGATGGAGAATTTCTTCCAAAGAGTATTTTTCAGGTGGTTAATTCTAGAGTAGCACAACCAGCAGCGGTACAATGTTGATGGAGATATGATGGAGATACAGAGAACAAAGTTGAAAGCACTTGAGTTGAAGGATTTGAAGGCAAAGAATTATCTTTTCAAAGCTATTGATGGCTCAATCTTGAAAACAATTCTTTGCAAGGACTCCTCCAAGCAAATTTGGAATTCCATGACGAAGAAGTACCAAAGATTAGCAAGGGCAAAGAGGCAGCATCTTCAAGCACTTCGTTCAGAGTTCAAAATGCTTCGAATGATATCGAGAGAGACTTACATAATATTTTTCAAGAACGATGGTAATTGTAAACAAGATGGGAATTCATGGAGATAAGATATAAGATGTCGACGTCATTGAATCCTCTAGTATTCGATCAATGACACCAAAATTTAATTTTGTTATTTGTCATATCAATAAACACTCAATTGATAAATTACATGGTTCATTAATAGTTCATGAGCAGAAAATTAACCAGCAGGAGAAAGAAGAGCAAGCTTTGAAGGTCTCAATTGACAACCATCATTCAGTACCAAATAGAGAAAGAGGCAGAGGAAAATTGATCGTGCAAACCATCAACAATCCCAATACCAAGATGATCAATTTAGTGATTCTCAAGGAAGAAGAAGAGGTCGAGGGGGCCACCAGTCAACTACTTATAGACTAAAGTCAGCAGAAAAATCCAACGTTGCATGTTAAAGGTACCACAAGTATGGCCATTATAAGTCATAATATCGAACTGATTTGTCTAAAGGACATGAGGAAAAATCTAATTTTGCAAAAATAGAAGATGGAAGTCTCTTTGTTGATGGTTTGTCATGCAAAGGAGGAGACAAACAAGAACTTGTGGTATTTAGACATGGGTTGCAACAACCACATGTGTGGAGACATAATTGTATTCTCTACTTTGAATGAATCTTTCCCGCATGACGTGAAATTTGGATACAATTCTAAAGTTTCTGGAATGGAAAAAGGAAAGGTAACAATCCAAACCAAGGGAAGTGCTATTCAAACTATCTATAATGTCCTGCTCGATCCAGATTTGAAAACAAACTTGCTTTGTTGGCTAACTTCAAGAGAAGGGATGCTAGATTTCTATCAAAGATAGAATATGCAGAATTCAAGATACATAATTAGGCTTAATTTCTCAAGTCAACATGACTGAAAATCGGATGTTTCCGCTTTATATCCACAACACCACTCATTCATGCTTCTCAAAAAATTGAAGGATGCAGCATGGCTATGGCACTTTTTCTATGGTCACCTAAACTTTGGTGGATTGAAGAATCTACAATAAAAAATATAGTGACTGTTCTTCCTCAAATTACAGCTTCCTATGAAGTTTGTGATGAGCGTGTTATTAGCCAACAACACCATAATCAATTTTCGCAAGGAAAATCTTGGAGAGCAAAGAAACCTTTGGAGTTGGTTCACTCTAACCTTTGTGGGCCAATAAATCCATATTCTAAAGGAGGTAATAAATATTTAATTATCTTTATTGATAATGTTAGTCGAAAAACATGGGTGTATTTTTTGCATGGGAAATTTGAAGCTTTTACAGCCTTTAAAAATTATAAAGTACTTGTTGAAAATGAAGTTGGCAGCAAAAGGTACTTTGTAGTGATCGGGGTGGAGAGTACAACTCACAAGAATTTGAAAATTTTTGTGAGGCTCATGGAATCAAGAGGCAACTTACACACCTCAACAAAATGGTGTTTGCGAAAGGAAGAATAGCACAATCCTAAATATGGTGAGTGTTCCAAAAAATTTATGGCATGAAGTTGTTATATGGAGCACTCATTTATTGAACAAAAGTCCTACACTTGCTGTTCAAAACATGACACCACATGAAGCATGGAGCAGAAGAAGACCAGCTATGGATTATTTCAAAATTTTTGGTGTATTGCATATGCCCATATTCCATATGAGAAAATGAGAAAGCTAGATGACAGGGGAAAAATGCATCTTTCTTGGTATTATTGATCACTCAAAGGCTTATAAGTTATATAATCCTAGCACAAAGAAACTCATTATCAGCTGTGATGTTGTCTTTGATGATGAAAACTTTTGGCCATGGAGTAGATACACTATTCAACAGCAAATTCCGATAAGCCTAGATGAGATGAAGATGAGAATGGGCAGCAGAAAACAATCACTCAAAATGTTTCAGTAGATGCACAAAATCCATCTGTAGCAGAAGTAAATGAAGAACAAAGGCCTCAATGTGTCTGAAGAAGACCTGCATCATAGCCGACATTGATCAATGTGAGGACCCACTTACACATTTTGCTATATTTTCATATTGTAATCCTACCACTTTCGAAGTGGCTATCAACGAATCAAAATGGCGGAAGGCTATGGACGAAGAAATTGCAGCTATTAAAAGAAATAATACTTGAGTTTTGACTGAGTGTCCAAAAGGGCACAAAACAACTGGTGTCAAGTGGGTGTATAAGATAAAATTGAAGAAAAATGAAAAAGTCGACAATTATAAGGTGTGTTTAGTAGCAAAAGGATATAAGCAAGAGTTCAGTGTTGACTACAAAGAAGTCTTTGCTCCAGTTGCAAGGCAAGACACATTCAAATTAGTGATTGCATTGGAAGCTCAAAATTCATGGTCTGTCTTCCAATTGGATGTGCAAATCAGCATTTTTACGTGGAGATATACATGAAAAGGTATTTATTGAATAACCCAAATGATTATGTAAAATTAGGCAGTGAGCATAAAGTTTATAAACTGAAAAGGTTATTTGCAGACTAAAACAAGCACTGAGGGCTTGATATATAGTCGTATCGATGCCTATTTTCAAAATGAAGGTTTTAAAAGATGTCCATATGAACATGCTCTTTACATAAAAATTGGAGATGGATGAAAGTTTTTATGGTATGTTTATATGTAGATATTTGATTTACATCGGAAATTATTAGTCTATGGTTGACAAAGTTAAGAATCCATGATGTTTGAATTTGACATGTCAGATCTTGGGATGTTGCATTATTTTCTTGGCATTGAAGTGACTCAATCTACTGTTGGAATTTTTATCTCTCAAAAGAAATATGTTCAAGAAATTTTAGACAGTTTTCAGATGAAGAATTACAATTCAGTGAGTACACAAATTGAGTTTGGTTTGAAGCTCAATAAAGATCATGAAGGAAAGAAGGTTGATGGCACTCTTTACAAGCAGATTGTGGAGATTTTGATGTATTTACCATCAACCAGGCCATATATAATGTATTCAGTAAGTCTCATCGACAGATATATGATGAATCCAACTGAGATGCATCTTCTAGCTGCCAAGAGAATCTTTAGATACTTGCAAGGAACCATAGACTTTGAACTATTCTACAAAAAGGGAGAAAACTCATATTTCTTTGGCTTTACTTATAGCGATTATGCAGGAGACATTTGATGATAGAAGAAGCACATCTGACTATGTGTACATTATGATCTTAAGAGTTGTTTAGTGGTCTTCAAAGAAGCAATCAATCGTTACTTTATCAACAACTCAAGCCAGATTTGTAGCTGCTGCAGCAGTGCTTGCCAAGCAATTTGGTTAAGGAAGATTCTTGAGGAGCTTCATTTCAAGCAAGAAGGACCAACTTCAATTTACTGCAGCAACTCAGCAATTAAAATTTCTAAAAATCTTTTCTCCATGGACGAAGCAAGCATATTGATGTAAAATATCACTTTTTAAGGGACCTCACTCATGATGGAAATATTGATATCATTTATTGCAAGAGTGAAGATCATACAAAGTCCATTGTTGTCGATTTTAATCCCGCAAGTGTACGGATCGTTCACAAGTAATATATTGATCAGAAAAGTGTCGAACCCGCGAGGACTGACAATTAATTACCAAATTAATTGTAATTTCGTTTTAACAAAATTAACACAGTTTGTTTATGATTTCAATTTCTAAGATTATCCTATTCTGATTCAAATAAGTCTAAATGATCACATAAACGAAAATAGAATATTTATTAAATTCAAGTTTTATGGTCACTAAGATTCACAAATCTACTATCACGTTTCAACAATTAATTATCAATTACTCGTATTCGCAAATTTTTGCCCTAGGTCAAAAATCAATGATCTTGATATAATCAAAAGCCTCTCTCGACGGTGAATCAATTATATACCTCTATATGTACCTAACTATTTTTAGTTAAATGTCAAACACAAATGCATGCATTTAATCACAACGATCATTCGGAAAGATTTCATACAGCATAATAATAGTTTTATCTATTATTGGACCATATTATTACCACATGCTCATCTAAATTGAATCTCTCGAAAGCAGTCTAGACCACAAAAATATTTTAATGATGATCAAACATTAAAACAAAAATAATGAATAATAAATAATTAACCCGGATTCAATAAATTTACTCGAACGAATAACTTATAATTAATAAAAAAACGTGAGGTTTCATCGTTCATCCTAGATATAAAAAATATAGCCGGACATTATTCCTATGATTATAACGATAATAATGAAAGAATTCATGATCCGGAAGAAAAAAGAAAAAAAATAGATACAATTCTTAATCTTGAATAAATCCAAAATATCCAATTGCATCGTGATGAATGTTGTCCAACAATTCATCTTTTCCTTGCTCTTGATCTCTATGTTTTTTTCAATTGCATTCTCTTCAAAAGACCAAGAAGAGGTCTCTTATAGTCCTTGAGATGCCTTGAAAGTTGTGTCCAAAAAGAGTCCTAATTTGACTTAACTTTCGAAAACTACATTTCTGACATTCTTTCAGTGTAGGTCGTACAATGCATTCTGCTACCTAGGTATGACTTCACTTCAAGTAAGTTTTGCACAACCGCATGTGCTACCTAAGTGTGACCTCCAGTAAGTTTGATGCAATCGTACCTAGGTCGAACAATGCTTTGTGCTATTTAGGTGTGGCTTTTTTTTAAAATTTATAATTTGGTCCCTGATTTGGCTTTTTATGTACGGTTTTGGTCTTTTCTTCCTTAAATCTTCTCGATTCAATCCAAAAACTTTCAATTGCATTCTAAATGGTCCTAGCCCTTCTAAAGTCTTCCAAATATTTGAAAATGTGCAAATTAGTCCCCAAACTTTTCAAAACTTGATTCTTGTTCCTGAAACTTTTGAAATCACCAAAGTTGCTTTTTAATAGCTTCAACTTATGTCTGTGCCATCTGATTAAGCATCAATTAAGCCTCAAACTCTTCTCTTTTGCTCCAAATTCATCCAAATTGAATTTTGTATCTACGTACACAATAATTAAACTTATTTAAATAGAAATATGCTCATATAGTGAATATATAATAAGTTTACAAGCATAAATAAATGTGTAAAACACACTTATCAATACTGATAAGAAAAGTGTCAAACTCGCAAGGATTGACGATTAATTACCAAATTAATTATAATTCACTTTAACAAAATAAACACACAATTTATTTATGATTTCTAAGATGATTCTATCTTAAAGTAACTACGTCTAAATTATCACGTAAATGAAAACATAATAATTATCAAATTCAAGTTTTACGGGTACTAGGATTCACAAATCTACCATCACATTCACATAATCAATTATCCATTACTTGTCCTCGTAAATTATCACCACAGGTCGAAAATCGATGATCCTAATATAATCAAAAGCATCTTTCGACGGTCAATCAATTCTATACCTATATATCAACCTAACTATCTCTAGTTAAATTTTGAAGAAAAAGACATGTATTTAAGCACAACGATCATTCGAAAAGATTTCATAAAGCATAATAATAATATATATCTATTATTGGACTCTATATTATTTATTATCACGTGCTCATTTAAATTGAATCTCTCGAAAGCAATCTAGGCGACAAACACTTTTGAATGACGATCAAACATCAAAATAAAAATAATAAATAATAAATAATAAACTTAGAATCAATAAATTTTAAAAAACGAATAACTTCTAATTAATCTATTTCTAAAAAGTAGTCACTTTCAATAAGGAAACATGATTTTAGGTCCAGGGTAGTCCATGCGATAGCATGGTGTTCCATTTTGCCATTTTGGTTCACTTCAAGAGACCTGCGATTGCAACCTATATGGCTAGTGCGATCGCATGGTGTTGGAAAACTTCCAACTTTGTAGCTCAGCCCTTGTGTATTTGCACAGCAAGTCCTCTATCTTTCTTTGGTTTCTAATTTAGTCCATGAATTTCTTCTCTTATTTCAATTTAGTCTTCCTTTATTTTCAACATAGGCCCTTCATCTTTCATAAGTTTTCGATTAGGTCCCCAATGCCACTCCTTCATACATTTTCAGGTCATTTTTCACTTATTTTGCTTTCTTTTCATCCAATCACCATCCGAACTCAAGTTTTGCCTAAAATGTATCAAATCACATGCAATTAAGTAAAAATCACACTTAAGAGTACTCATAATTGTCTACTTTTGGTGGGACCTGATAAATACAAAATCATACTTATCAAACATCCCAAACTCGAACTTTTATTTGCCCTCGAATAATGCTAACTACTAAAAATCACACACACAGAATGAAAACAAAAACAAACAATTCACAAGTTAAATATCTCGTTGTTTTAGCCTCAGCTTTTGATACTGCTCATAATTAATGAAAGGTTTGCAGACAGTATAACCGTAAATGTTCATCTAACTTAATCCATGCTCAAGATGTGTGTGTGTTAGTAGTTAATCCGAAGCATTAATGTGCTAAGTTGGTGATAACCCAACCTCAATGGTCAAATTTTCTTTTCCACTCGTTGGATACACTCCACCCAAAATTGTTGTTTTCTTTCAATTCCAAGTGTCAATTCCAAGGTTGCTCTTACTTCACTCATTACTTTCTCGCTCATGTTTGGTTGTGCATGGCAATGATTGCAACTATCTAAGTTCATGATGATTTTTTTTTGTTGAATGTTTCGATCGACAAGCTTCTAGGCAAGTCAAACTCACTGGTTATCTAAATTCCCTCGTTAACACTACTAAGGACCTTTTTTGCTAGCTTTGAAGAATTAGAATTGCTAGCTTTGTAGAATTAGAACTCTAGTACACTAACCTTTGTGGTCAAGAGTTTATATGCGGGGATTAGATTTCTAGCATCCGGTCATCACGTAGCGTCATTTTCTTAACTACAACACTCTATATTAATATTCAACACACAAGGATACGTAGCTACTTGCATGGCTCAACCACTCCAAAACTATTTGTTCTACAAGTTAAGTGATTGAGATGTATTTGGTATTGGTTTTATCATTCTAGTTCCACATGGCATCCTATTGCATTCTAAAAGTGCACCAACGTAGCTGATCATCATCCTAACTATTGCTCCATGCAAACAAACACAGGATCTAACATAGGTAAGTAGTTTTACGTTAAATACCAGTAATACTTCTATCCACAAGTTATAAATTTAAGCAATTTCAAATAACTCACATCATTAGCCGGCAAGGCTATTTACAGTACGTAAACAAATAATATATATATAGCTATTAAGTTTAGTTTAATCATTTTATTAATTTGTACTTCTATAGGTATTCTAATACTTTTGGTTGGCTTTATTCTAGATATTTGACATATTAACTCTTCTTGATTTTTTGTTTATAAATAATTATTCTCAGTATAGCTTTCTATGGTTGTTTTTCCTTTTCTAAATTTCTAAGTCTATATTGTATTTCTCCTAATGTTTCATGTAATTTATCAATTCTATTATTAGTATTAGTTACTCTATCATCTTATTTTTCTATTGTTTCACTATAGTCTTTGGATTTATTGTAAGGCTCATCTTGGATTCCTAAGCAATTATTACATTGAATTTCTAAAAAATGTATACACTAATTTCTATTTCTATGTCCTGGATATATTCTACATATAGTACATTTGTCTATCATAGATCATTGTCCTCTAATCTCTAATCCACTCATGAATACATTATTGCTCTATGTTCATCATTTTTATATCAAGAATTGAAAAGTCTAAATCTTCTAAACTACTATTACTTTCATCAGAACTTTCTACTAGTTCTAAATTATCTAACTCTTTATCTGTGTATATACTATATACTGAACTACAAAATTCATTCTCTGATAACTATGTAATATGACAATGTATTTTTTTCAATTATTATAGATTTATTCAAGGTTTCTCTATTTTTGTTTTTATTAGGGTATTTATTAGCAAAATATTTAGGATCTCCACAAATGTAGCATTTACAATCTTTTCTATTTTTCGGCCTATTAACATATATATTATAATTAGGTTTCCTATTTTTATAGTATGTTCTACTTGGTCTAATATTATATCTTTTTCTATTTTGGTATTTTATTTTTATTTTTATATCCTTTATCCTTTTTATACATTATTTTCTTTCTATTTTTATAATCATAGGTTTGAGGTGTGTATATTTTTTGAACAAAAAGAATAATTTAATTTCTTTAATTGCTTTCTAGCTACTTCTTCTATACAATATTTTTTAATTTTTGTTTTAAATTTTATGGTTTCGCTAATAGTTATTCCTTTTGCTTTTGAGTTTTTTACATCATTTGTAATTTTATCATTCCATAGTAGTGGAATCTTTCTATATAGTCTATCTAATATGGGTACATCCAAAGATAATCGTACTGCACTAACTAATCTTTTAAAGTCCAATAAAAATGGTTGTATGTATTTCATGTTATTTATACTTAGTTTTCTAATTCCTCTAAAGCTTTTTTTTTGTTCATAAGAATTATCTCTACTTGGGTCTGTTCCTATAATTATTTCTCAAATAAAACTAGTTAAATTTCTAAAATTTTCTCCTCCATCCATTCTTAATCTTATTTCTTCTGGTTTTAATCTTTTGGCTGTAACATATATATTTAATCCTGTTTTTCCTAAATAAGTTTCTAAGCAAGCCAACATTTCTTTTACAGTCATTTGTATAGGTAAACTATTACATGCTTTAATTACAAAAAATTTTCCATTTAGTTAAAGTATTGGCCTGTCTTGAGGTTTGCAATTATTTAATTCTAATATTAATCATCTATCACTTTCTAATGGTAGACTACATCCTTCTTCTATTTGTCTTTTTTCCTAAGCTTCTAGATTTTTTGTCTTCCCAATCATATATCCGAACAGGGAGGAAAGCTATTTTTCTCTAATATCATATTCTTTGTTCATTGTTTCTTTTCTTTTTCCAAACTCTTGGTCTATTTCTGATTTAGGGCCGATCTTTATCAGGATGTAAAGATCGTGGGCACTCAAGGAATGACTTTTGCATCAATTGCAGAATGAGCTCTAGAAGTAGAACAAGTAGAAAATTGAAATGTTCAGGCTAGAGAACAACGCTAGCTAGTTGTTTCATAGAGGCCCGCGTAGAAGTGGTGTAGTGGTGGTAATTCTTTTAGAATTGGGCCCACTCGAGCTAGGAATGAGACTCAATGGCCAGTGAATAATAATATGGAGAAAAGGCCTCGTATAGAGAATCATGCGATGAATCGAATCGTATGCCCGAGATGTAACAATCCTCATTTCGGTTCGTGTATAACATTCTTTAATTGTGGAAAGCTATGTCATATGGCTGGTGTATGTTCAAAAAAGCCAAAGAATATAGGAAACCATGCTATTGCTAGAGTATACGCTTTTGATGGTAATGCAAACGACAAAAATCCAGCTGTTATTTTAGGTAACCTTCTAGTAGCTGGAACCCTTGTATATACTTTATTTGATACTGGAGCTTCACATTCTTTTATATCTACTAAAAGGGTTAGAAGGGCCCACTTGCCTACTAGTACTTTAAGATCCGAATTAAACGTCTACTAGTACTTTAAGATCCGAATTAAACGTCTTTATACCTTGAGGATCGACATTGTGAGCCAATAAGATATTGCCAAATTGTGAGGTAAAAATTAATTCTTGCTCTTTTCTGGTAGATCTTATACTTTTAGAAATGAGAGACTTTGAGGTTATTTTGAGTGTGGATTGGTTGTCGAGATACCATGCAAAATTGGACTGTTTGAGAAAAGAATGAATATTTCAGTTACTTGGTAATAATGTAATAGTTTATCAAGCAATGAAGAAATCTCTTTCTACTATAATTACGTCTGCTCATCAAGTTTGAAATTTTTTTTTCTAAGGATGGATAGCTTTCCTATCGAGTCTCCATATGGTAAAAACAAAGTCAGAAGTGCCATTATAAGATTCACGTAGTTCAGAATATTCCTGACGTTTTCTTAAAAAAAAAAACTACTCAGTTTACCACTAGACCGACATATAGAGTTCACTATAGATGTAGATATCAGAACACTACCTATATCCAATAACCCTTATCAAATGGCGCCAACGGATTTTAAGGAATTAAAGTTACAATTGCAAAAACTATTGGATTAACCCTTAAAAGATGGAGGTGTGTTGGGTATCGGACTGGAATCCCAAGTTGCTGATCAGTGTGTAGATGTGGCTTTCCAAGTCAAATTTCCTCCCGTGAGCTAAGTAGAATAAGAATATGGCCCTCTCTTCATTGAAAGTAGTGCGGTGTTTAGTGGCTACGCGTCATCCCGGCTATAGAGGAATCGGGCCACGTCTCCCATGTCATGGATTGTGGATAGTAGATCAACATCCTCTAGCATGATCCCGTAGTATCGGTGAACCACCTGCGGGATAAACATGATCAATTTACCCTACACCCACATTTGATTATAGTGCTTGGTTCATGTAGTGTCGATGTCTGGGTTGAATTTGGCATGGAAATTGTGGACTAGCTGTGGATATATCTTGTGTGGTGCCTCTGCTATCTGTGTCCATTCGCACACTTCGATCAAATGAAACAGTTCGGAGTGAGGAAAGTCTCTTAATTGTACTTGCCTTTCCTTCCATATGCTCCATGTGTTGGTGACCTTAAGGAATCTCTGTTTGTGATCCTCAGATAGGTAATGAGATGAATCGGTGTTATCTACTTGTGCCATTTTGGAGGTACTTCTGGCCACTTTCTTCTATATTTTTTTGGAAGTAGTCGAGACCCGACGTTTTGGAGCCATGACCTAGAAGATAAACAAAGTCATATTAGCTACATATAAGATGAGAAAAATAGCACAATATGTTTCAAATATCACTCCCAAACTATCCCGAAACTTAGGCGATTATAGCGCAAAAATGTGATCGACTTAGCTACTTCAGGGTCAAAGAAATTGATGCATCAATATACGAATATCAACCGGTTCATTAATATATGAAAGTTCATTCTTTTCTCTACCACATATTCAAATTTCAAGTCATTCCGATGTCATTTGGACCTAACAATACTTGGCACGGGGCAAGACCATGGCATGTCATGGTATGCCCAATGCCCAAGTTTCGTTTTTTAAAGATAAAATCATGCCCAACCCTCGGTGAATGATCCTATATAATAAGAATGTCTAATGATTTTAGTCTATGGTATCGGGTTGCCATAATTGCACAAAAAAGTTGGTTGAAGCGTTTTATCAAACACTTGGTGTGCAAGTGTTTTCCTTCTTCATTCAAACAATTTTGGCAATTAATTAAAATCAAAATTTTTAATCAACTAAATCTTCTAGCCTACTCAAACTAACATCCAACCAATCAAACACAAGCCTACTTAGTCCCACACTCCTAAAAAAATAAATTGAACAAACTTGAGCACGTGGTATAAGAAGAGGGAAAATCGATTCTTGCTCACCTTTTAGCACTTGATGAATGAAGGAATCGAGGAATTGGTAGATGATGTAATGACATGGAATTTGATTTGAACTCGTAACGATGCACGTGTAAGATTTTTAGTGTTTGGAGTAGGAGATAGTGTTTGATTTTTATTTTTATTTTTGTGTGCAAATGTGTGTGTGTGTGTGTGTGTGTGTGTGTCCCCAAATTTGGTCTACCTTGTGATCGCATGGGCTTAAAAGTTTGTGATCGCAGAAGAGACTTTTGCTGGGCAGAGCTCATGCGGTCGCAGGGGTTAAACCCTTGTGATTGCATGGTTTTACTTGCGGGGTTTTGAAATTTGCGCCTTACAATCTCAAAAGCCCACAATCATAGGACATGTTATCTATGGGCATAATTTAATTTGCCCACCATGCGATTGCATGGTTTACAATTTCCCAAGAATTTTTTTAATCAATCTATATCAGGGCTTGTAGTTTACGATGATGAAAATTTTGATGACAGTGACTTGGCCTTTTCGTAGTTAAAATTCAATAAACATATTCGTGAGTCCTAAAATCATGAAACGTGCCTAAATAACTAATGCAATCCTAGAATACTGTATGCAATGCAAACTGAAAGAGATGGTATAAAAGATGGGTTGCCTCCTATTAAGTGTTTATTTACAGTTTTAAGCTTGACTTTATCACGATGATCACTCTAAATTGCCCAACGTAGTGAATGACTTTTCTTTCGAAAATTTGCCCTCCAAGTATGGTTTAAGTATTTGCCCATTCACTTTAAACTTGCATTTTGTATCAAGAGCAAGTTCAACTGCACCGTGTGGATATACTTTCACTACCGTGAATGGCCCAGACCATCTTGAACGCATTTTTCTCAGAAAGAGCTTAAGGCGTGAATTATACAATAATACCTTTTTTCCCTCATCAAAGTGCTTCCGTTGGATATTCTTGTCATGCCACTTTTTCGTTATCTTTTTGTATAATTTGGCATTCTCATAAGCCTCAAATCAGAATTCGTCTATCTCATTCAATTGAAGCACCCTCTTCTTACCAGCCTCATTTAAATCAAAGTTCAATTTTTGCATTGCTCAATAAGCTCGATGCTCCAACTCGGCTAGTAAATGGCACAACTTTCCAAAAACTAGTCGGTATGGCAACATGACAAAGTCTTGAATGCCGTGCGATAAGCCCAAAGAGCATCATCAAGCTTGTTAGACCAATCGTTCCTTGAAGTGATCACGATTAGCTCTAGAATCCTTTTCAACTCCCTATTTTAAATTTCAAATTGGCCACTCATTTGCAGATGATAGGGAGTAGCCACCTTGTTCTTCACAACATATTTTGCCAAAAGAGCTTCAAATTGCAGGTTACAAAAGTGTTTACCCCTGTTACTTATAATGGCATGAGGGGTCCCAAACGTGTGAAAATATTTTTTTAAGGAAGTTCACCACCACTCGGCTATCATTAGTAGGTAAACCTATGGCTTCTACCCACTTTAAGACAATCCACAACTACCAAGATATATAAATTTGAGAACGAAGGTGGAAAAGGTCCCATAAAATCAATTCTCTGTATGTTGAACATTTCTACTTCCAAAATACTTCGAAAGGCATTTTTTGCTTTCTTGATATATTTTCGGTACTTTGGCATCGATCACACTTAGTCACCAAGCTGTGATCGTCTTTAAACAATGTTGGCCAATAGAATCCAAATTGCAAAACCTTGGCTGCAATTTTGATTGCACCAAAGTGTCTTCCGTATGGTGAATAGTGACATTGTTCGAGCACTATTTCCATCTCTTCTTTCGGCACACATATCTAAATCACCTAATCAACTCCCCTTCTATAGAGAATATGATCATCTTAAAAGTAGTATTTAAGCTCCGAAAAGAACTTTTTTTTTTCATTGGTGATCATAGTCTGGTGGCACAATATTACTTGCGAGATAATTCACATAGTCGGCATACCACAGTGCTTCTCTTTCCTTTTCTGCCTGTTCTACCCCAAAAGTCTACTCATCTAGGAATTTTTCATTCATTTCATTTTCCTCATTTCTTTCGGGCTGCTCCAATCTTGATAAGTGGTTTGTCACAACGTTCTCACTTTTTTCTTATCCTAAATCTCTAATCAAATTCTTGAAGAAATAGTATCCAACAGATTAGTCTCAGTTTTGCATCATTTTTTAGGAAAAAGGTACTTTAATGCTGCATGGTCCATGTCTATTATCGCATTCGATCCAATGAGATAAGATCAAAATTTTCAAAAGTAAAGACTATAGCTAGTAACTCCTTTTCATAGTGACATAGTTCTTTGAGCATCATTAAGAGTCCGAGTGGCATAATAGATGACGTGTTTGATTTTATCTCTTCGCTACCCCAAAATTGCCCTGACTGCATAATCACTTGCGTCACATATGAGCTCAAAAGAAAAATCACAATCATGTGCCACAATTATCGGTGCCGAAATTAACTCGTCTTTAAGGGTATTGAAGGCACTGAGGCATTCCTTAGAGAAATTGAATTTGACATCTTTTTCCAAATAGTTACATAACAGTTTTGTGATCTTCGAGAAGTTTTTAATGAACCATCTTTTATGAACCAGACGTTGGATGAGAAACCAAAAACTATGAAACGTTCTTGACAGATAAGTGTTAGGAGTAATTCAGCTAACACTGTCAAAGAACGTGGCTCATAACGTTACAAAGGAGAAAACTACTGCAGAATTGATGACGCTATTATCTGACATGTATGAGAAGTCTTCAGCATGCAATAAAGTTCATCTGATGAAGAAGCTATTCAATCTCAAGATGGGAAAATGTGCTTTAGTAGTAAAGCATCTTAATAAATTCAACACAATTGTCAATCAATTGGTCTCTATATATATTATGTTTTAGGATGAAGTTCGTGCCCTAATCCTCTTGGTCTCACTACCGAATAGTTGAGAGTCTCCATGATGGGCTATCAGCGATTCCATGGAGAATGCGAAATTGAAACTTAATAATGTTCAAGATACAATTCTCGCTAAAGAAGCTCGTAGGAAAGACAATGGAGAAGTCTCGGCATCTAATTTATCCTAAATGTTGAAAATATGGACAGAAGTTATGAAAAGAATTCCAACAAAGGTAATGGTAGAGGAAAGTCGAGGAATGACAAGTGCAAGTCCAGAAACAGATGGGGTGCTGAATATTGGAATTGTGGTAAGTTTGGTCACCTGAAAAGGAATTGCAGAGCACCTAAGAAGAATGAGGAAAAGAACAATAATGTTGCGAATGCTGGGACTAAAGAGGTAGAAGATGCTTTACTCTTGTCTGTTGATAGTTCTATCAATTCTTGGGTGATGGATTCTGGGGCTTCCTTTCACACAAATGCACACAGTGAGAACATAAAGAACCATGTTGTTGGAAATCATGGAAAGGTATATCTTATTGATGGAAAACCTTAGGCCATAATTGGTATTGATGATGTCAGGTTGAGGATGCCAAACGGATCTTTGTGGAAAATTAACAAGGTGAGGCACATACCAAAATTGATGTAAAATCTGATCTCTGTTGGACAGCTTGATGATGAAGGGCATGATGTGAATTTTGGTGGTGTCCGTTGGAAAGTAATGAAATGAGCCATGGTTGTTGCATGAGAAACTAAAAGGGAAACTCTTTACATGACTACCAATCTTGGAGATATAGTTGTTGTTGCTGAATCCGCTACTAATTCTCATATGTGGCACTATAGGCTTGGACACTTGAAGGAAAAGGAAATGAAAGTACTTCAGTCTAAAGAAAAACTATTGGAGTTAAAATATGTTGAACACATTCTCTGTAAAGCATGTATTTTTGGCAAGTAGAAAAGAGTTAGCTTCTCTAAAATTATAAATGAGCTAAAAGCTGCAAAATTGAAGTTGATTCATACAGATGTATGGGGACCTTCAATTGTTACTTTTCTTGGAGGTTTAAATTATTATGTGACATTCATTGATGACTCAAGTAGGAAAGTATGGGTTTATTTTTTTGAAAAAGAAATCTGATGTCTTCGATGCTTTAAAGAAGTGGAGAGCAATGGTTGAGAATGAAACAGATTTAAAGGTGAAGTGCTTGCATTTAGACAATGGAGGTGAATACATAGATGTAAATTTTCAGAGGTATTGCGTTGAAAATGGGATCAAGATGAGGAGGACTATTCTAGGTAAACCTCAACAAAATGGTGTAGCTGAGAGGATGAACAGGACTCTAAATTGGCGTGCAAGAAATATGAGATTACATGCAGGACTGCTAAAGTTGCTCTGGGCAGAGGCTGTCATCACTACATCATATTTGATCAATAGAGGTCATTCAATACCATTGGACTCCAAAATACCAGAAAAAGTTTGAAGTGGAAAAGAGATAGACATTTCCTTCTTAAAGGTGTTTGGTTCTATTTCTTATATTCACATCGATTCTGCTTCTAGAAGTAAACTTGATGCCAAGTCTAAAAATATATTTTTATTGGCTATGGTGATTTGGAATTTGGTTATTGTTTTTGGATGAGCAAAGTCGTAAGATTATCAGGAGTAAGACGTAATCTTCAATTAAGCAGCCATGTATAAAGACATATGACAACAGACCCTAAAAGTGCAAATTCTAAAGTTAAGAAGCCTGAGGTGATTTCATTGCAAGACCTTCTAGTGATTGAGGTAGAGAAAACTGATGGCGAAGATCAAAAAAGTATAGCACCAGAAGAAAATTAGAGCACTCATGTGATTGGACTCAGGAGATCTAACAGAACAATTAGACCTCCACAGAAAGACTCTCCAACGTTGCATTATATTCTACTAAACTGACAGAGATGAACCAAAAAGCTATATTGAAGTTGTGCAAGCTGATGAATCAATCAAGTTGGAGTAAGCCATGAGGGATGAGATTGACTCATATTGACCAATCAGACATGGCAACTGACAGAGTTACCAAAAGGAAAGAAGGCTTTACAAAACAAATGGGTTTATCGGATAAAAGAAGAGCATGACAACAGCAAGCAATATAAAGCAAGATTGGTTGTGAAAGGATTTCAATAGAAAGAAGGTATTGACTACACTGAGATTTTCTCTCCAATGGTGAAATTAACTACAATTAGAATAGTACTTGGACTAGTGGTAGAAGAAGACTTGCATCTAGAGTAGTTGGATGTAAAGACGGTCTTTCTTCATGGTGATTTGGAGGAAAAAATTTACATGAAGTAGCCAGAAGGTTACGAAGTACAGAGAAATAAAGAAATGGTGTGCAGACTTCAAAAGAGCTTGTATGGCCTTAAACAAGCTCAGAAACAGTGGTATAAGAAGTTTGACAGCTTTATGGGTAGTAATGGCTTCTTGAGGTGCTAGGCGGATCATTGTTGCTAAATGAAGAACTTTATTGATTCATATATTATCTTACTCTTATATGTTGATGACATGTTGATTGCAGGAGCTTGCAAACAACAAATTGATAAGTTAAAAGATGAGTTGTCCAATGAGTTTGTAATGAAGGATTTGGGTCCTGCAAAACAAATTCTTGGGATGAAAATTACTAAGGACATGAATATCTTAAAACTGTCACATGAAGAGTATGTGAACAAGGTGCTAAGCAGATTCAAGATGGATGAATCTAAACCAGTGAGTACTCATTTGGCTAGTCACTTCAAGCTATCCAATGAATAGTCACCTTCTACAGAGCATGAGCGAGCCTACATGGTCAAGGTGCATTATGCCTCTGCTATTGGGCGTCTTATGTATGCTATGGTGTGTACGAGACCGGACATAGCTCATGCAGTGGAAGTCATGAGTAGATATATGAGTAATCTTAGAAAACAACATTAGGAGGCAGTAAAGTGAATTCTCATGTACTTGAGAAGTACTACAGATTCGGCCTTGTATTTCAAAAAATTGGGCTTGGGATTACAGGACTTTGTAGATGTTGACATGGTCGGGGACATTGATGGCAGAATGAATACTACTGGATATGTATACATATTGGGTGGTACAATAGTTAGTTGGATGTTTAAGTTGCAAAAGATAGTTGCTCTTTCCACTACTAAGGCATAGCATATTGCTGTGATCAAAGCTATCAAAGAAATGATATGGTTGCAGTCTTCTTTGGAAGAATTGAGTCACAAGCATGGGAAGAGTGTGTTACATCGTGACAGTTAAAGTGCTAATCACTTAACAAAGAATCTTGTCTATAATATGGGAGGACGAAACATATTCAGATTCGTGATCACTTTATCAAATCGGTTTTGGAAGATGGAATCTTAGCGCTTGAGAAGATTCATGGCAGTCAAAATCCTGTTGATATGTTGACAAAGACTGTTACAATTGAGAAACTAAAGTTGTGTACAACTTTAGTTGGTCTCCTTCATTGAAGATTGGATGAGGTATACTGGCCGCGATAGATTAAAGAGTTGATGATGGATTAGTCTACAAGTGGGAGATTGTTAAGCTGTAGAGCCTAATTTCTATTTGTTTATGTAAGGGTATTTTCAAATTTTGTCTTTGTAATTAGGTTGTCCTAGTATTTTATTATAACTAGGAAATCTTAATTGGGTTGCCTTAAAGTTTCACTATAATTAGAGAACTTTCATTGGGTTGTCTTAGAGTTTTATTATAATTAGGAAATTTTTATTGGGTTGTTATAAATATGACTAATCTCTTGTAAACAATAATCATCATTCATTATAGTGAAAATATTGCAGCGGCTGAAGACATGATGTAGTCTCATATTGAGACGAATATGTATAAATCTTCGTAATCTTTATTTTTTGCTCTTTATTTATTGCTCTAATCCTAACAGTGTAGACACCGATAATACTGCAATATGGAATTGATCAAAAGTACACGTCAGAGGATGGCGGTTGAAACCTAGATTCAGAAAACAAAATTGTGCCAATTTGCAACACGAATGTGAGGGATTGTTGCCATGAGCTTTAAACTGCTTTCAATAGTTCTAATTGTGGATTGTGCATGATTTTGGGGACGCCGAGCATCTGTTGAGTATCAGTTGGTATCCTTATAAGAGCAATAAATTCTAGCTTCAGAGATTGTGCTTATAGTGCATCGAGTTTGGCTCTGAGAACGATGTCGCACTACATTGTTAATGGCTATAGACTAGGTGAAGTGTAGTAGCTTCGTTTATGGTTATTGGTTGCTATAGATTAATTGAGCCTGATTTATGATGACCTTGTTGATAGCATCAGATGGGATCTATGAGCAGCTTCTGTGAACAGTCTGTTTGGACTTGATACAATCTTTACTAGAAGTCCCGGACGGACGGTGTTATTATGGCCGTAATGAATTGTTAGCTTTTCGGTTGGCAGTCAAATTCGGGCAAGAAACTTAACTGTCCGAAGTAACTTGTGTTGACGGTAGCTTTGAGTCAATAAGGCCAAGAAGATGGTTGTTAACCTTATTTTAAGGGTACTAAAGGCAGAGTTTAACGTATCCATACACTTGACTTCGAGGAGGACATGCCGATTGGTCGGGACATGTCGGAACGGATCCCTCACGGGACATATATTTTTACCCCCAGACCCGCTTTCTATTACCTGAATAGTCGGGACAAGACGTATCCAGGACGGTGGATTTTTTTGCCATCCTTAGCTAAGGCGTCAGTGAATGGTATGTTGATTTGAAGTGTCTTGAACACATTCAGGAATTTCTCAAACTTCTTGTCTAGTGGAATTGGAGGAATGTAAGGCTTGACCAGTGTAGGAATATAATTTGGTGGAGAGTTTTTTTTTCTTGCTCAATTGTTTCTTCTGATTCATCAAATTTTTTCATTCTCTTTTTGCTAGACTAAGTTTCTTTTACACACCCAGTCTTTTGACATGAATTTCTAGTAAGTCAAACTCTGCTCCTCTTAGTAATCGCGTCTACGTGCTCTTTTAGATTTACCTCAGTGTTGCTGGGCCATGTGCATAATTGTCTTTCAGTAGAATAACTTAGCCAACTGTCCAATCTGATTTTCCACATTTTTCATAGAAGCATGAAGCATCTTATCTTTGGTTCACTTTTTTATGGATGATTTTAAGCCTTGGAGTCCAATTTCCATCCGTTCTGACAATTTAGCAAAGCCTCTTCCCATTCTCATTTCCTTTCCTTTCCTTTCCTGGGGTCTTACCTGATTTGGCGAATTTTGAATATTTTGATTATTTCCATAGGAGAATTTTAGATGATTTCCCTGCCATGGATTGTATGTCTGTGTGTATGGATTATTTTACTAGCGTTGAAAGTTCTGAGTGTATGTTGCTTGCTCAGGCGACAACATATTAGCGGTGGTTAAAGGACACTCTAACGATTGATGATTTGTCCCACAAGTTGCATACACCTGAAGAGATAGCTTAATCATATTCGCGGATTGGAGTGATTTAATGTTTCCATCTTCTTTACTAACGAATCGATTTTGGCCAGTAGTAGTGTATTGATTTCTACCCAGTGCATTTTCGTTGGTTTCTTCTGCGAACCTCTATCTGGCCACATCACAAAAAAATTCTTTCATCATTTCATACAAGTCATAGAGTTCTCTAGCATATCTATTTTGGATAGAGCCACCAGTTGAAGAATTCACTAAAGAGCGACCGTTTAGAGTGAATATGGAATAGAAGTAATGATTTTGAGTTGCCAAAGGGAAGTCATGACCGAGGCATTTTCTGAGCAATTCTTTGAATCATTCTCAAGCCTCATGAAAGTTTTCCAAATCATCATGTTGAAAAGTGGATATTTCATGTTTTAGTCTGTTCACGCTAGTAGGAGGAAAATATTTCAGCTTAAACTTATGAATATAGTCTATCCATGAGTGATGCTACCCGACAGTAATGAATCTAACTATTCCTGAGCTTTATCTTTCATTGTGTGTAGAAAAGTCTCATTTTGAGTGCCTCTTAATTGGCACCTTGGTATATAAAGTTTCCATAGTATTTTATAAAGAGAAAGAGATGGTAGTGCAAATTTCATTGGTTCGCTCATAAAAGGCAGATTGTTTGAGAATAGATTAATCATATCCGATCTCAACTGGAATTTCTTGTGCCCATAAGACAGAGAGATTATGCTAGACAAATTCTCAACAATAGGAGGCATCATGTACTCGCCCATAAGGATATTCTTCTTGTTGACTTCTACTCGAACCATGGGCGCAGGAAGATTTCCAAGAGCTACATCTGCAGAGCGGTGGATCACGGTTCTAGTTGTTGTCACCCATTGTATTTTGTTGTTGTTTTCTCTTTTCCCGTTGTTCACATTGTCTTTGGTAAAAACTTTGTGTCATCCAAAAAAGGAAAAAAAAATAGATCTAAAAACTTAATTAAAGTGATAATCAATACAACTAGTCTCCAACAACGCGCCAAAACTTGTTGTCGAACCTACGATGATTGGCGATTAATTACCAAATTAATTGTAATTCACTTTAACAAAATATGCACACAGTTTAGCTATTATTTCTAAGATGATTCTATCTTAACATAACTACGTCTAAATTATTATGCAAACGAAAATATAATAATTATCAAATTCAATTTTTACGAGTACTAGGATTCACAAATCGACCATCATCACATTCACACAATCAATTATACATTACTCTTTTTTGCAAATTATCGTCCCATGTCAAAAATCGATTATCCTAATATAATCAAAAGCATCTCTCGACGGTCAATTAATTATATACCTATATATCAACCTAACTATCTCTAGTTAAATTTCGAATACAAAGGGATGCATTTAATCACAAATATCATCCGAAAAGATTTCATAAAGCATAATAGTAATATTTATCTATTGGGTATTTGCACAATGATCCAGAGTAGCCCATGTGATCACAACGATCATCCGGACATTTAATCACAATGATCATCCAGAAAGATTCCAAAATGCCCTAAAAACATCTCCAGAATTTTTGTATTAATCTGTTTCTAAAAAAAAGTTTGTTTCAACGAGGAAATAGGATTTATTGTCCTGAGTAGCCCATACGATCGCATTATGTTCCCTTTGCCATTCTGGTTCATTTCAAGAGGCCATGCAATTACATGGTGTTGTTCAACTTCCAACTTTGTAGCTCAGCCATTGGGTATTTGTACAGAAAGTCATCCATCTTTCTTCTTTCATTCCAATATAGTCCTCTTTTATTTCAACCCTAGTCCTTCATCTTTCATAAGTTTTCGATTAGGTCCCTAATTCCACTCTTTCATACGTTTTAAGTCATTATTCACTTATTTTGCGTTTTTTTTTTTTTTTGGGTCCAATCACACCCAAACTTAAGTTTTGCCTAAAATGGATCAAATCACATGCAATTAAGTAAAATCACACTTACGAGTACTCATAATTGTCCAGTTTTGGTGGGTCCAATAAGCACAAAATCATGCTTATCACCCCTCAAATTGGCTACATTTCATAAGCTCAGTAAATTACTTTGTGCCTGCACTATGGAGAAATCAGTTTGAGAGAGGGTCTTTTGCAGTCAAGACTTTGTTAAACTAAGTTTTAGAAAACATCAGTTCAAGGGAATGTAAAGTCATGTGTCTTTTGACTTGGTCTTTATTTTTAATAAGGTCAGTAATTTGTTTCATTTGTCCTGATCATGAATTTGTTTACTTGTTTTTATTTTGAGAAGGTTTTCTATTGCATTTGTTTCATTTTCAAGAGCATCTTTTAAGATTTTGTTTATATTTGTGGCATGTTATATAACAACATTTTCAAGAGCATCTTTTTTAATTGCATGAAAGGTCTATAAATGTTTACTAACTATATATTTATATTTCTCAACTTTTTTATGATTCTTATTCTCAATCTTCTATTAATTAGCACATCTTGTTCGTGATGATAATTTTCGTCCAAAAATTTCATGAAAATGGAGTAAAATGACTTACTTGTCCCTCATATTTTTAAATAAGTAAAAAGTTAAATAAATGTAAAATTGCAACAAAATATTTGTCCCTCGTTTTATAGCACGCTAATAGAATTATTGGATGGAAATCATCATTAGGAACAAGATGTAATAATTAATGTAAGATTAATATAAGAATCCTATAGAAAAAATTAAAGACCAAAATGAGACAATGAATAAAATTTAGGGATTTTTAATACAATTAAAATGTAGTGCATTTATAAAAAAATGTTGTGGCAATATAACCCCTTATAAATTTAGAGAGTAAAATTTTTAAAGTGCTCCAAGAGCCTATTTATTATTAACAATTTATTTTACTTCTGTTAATAAGTATTTATTATTTTTTTCATTTATTTTCCTTTGACATGCTTCTTTTTTAATTATTATATAATTTTCTTCCATTTTCACAATTTTATTTTGTGTACATTATTTAATTCAATCATTATATGGAGTATTCAAAATTAAAATTATTTGTATGCATTTGATTGTCACGGACCGACTCTTCTAGTCGCACAGCACGACTATTTTTCGCTCCATGCGGCAGTAGTTTCACTATATTCAACTACTTTCCACCTTTTCCATCACGAGTCTAACATAACCCATTGCACATTTTACCCACAAAGCTTACTAGCGTGTAAACACTCGAACGCATCCCTGCGTTGCACTTGGTGCCAAGGCGCTCGCCTATTTGCAATGCACATCTTCATCGATGTTCTCCAACTCTGTTGGACTGACTTAGCTAGCTTGCCCGCATGCCCATGCACAACATATGGTCCTCTCGAAGCATACTCAATGGATAGGAGCTTCCCAGCTCTGTTCGAAGCATTGAAAGTCATTTGTATGCCCCACAAACACAAGCCTTGTGCTCATCCCTTCTGCGAACATATTGGCTAATTGTGTGCCGCAATGTCCCTCATTAAAGTCTCGCCCAAGTAGGGCCAACTCGTAATCTATGGCTAACTTGAAATGCTTTCACAGCATACTCGCTTCAACAACAAAGACATATTGCCATATTCATCCAACTATGCGGCGTTGCCCCACAACCACATTTCTAATCAACGAACCCCGTAGTAAGGCTAGAAACCATAGCCAAAGCGCACGAGTTAGCATACGAGGCCTTTAGAGTACTTTCCTCGATAGCTCATTCGGTTTAGAGGTGTTACCGTATCCTTAACGTAGCCTTCGGGCATAGCAATACTCTATCGGTAATTTGATTGTAGAGAGTGAGTTTGACTCTCCAAATTTCAAAAGTCAAACCCACTCTATTTTAAAAAGTTAATTTAGAAAGTCTCTAAACATATTTTTAAGAGCATCTCCAACAAGCTCTTTAAATACATGTTCTTTAATTTAAATAGTCAACTCTTAAAATTATATTATAACGGACTCTCCAATTTAACATTTTAATTGAGATAGTGAGTTTGTCTCTCCAACTCTCTATTATTAAATGCATTGAAACAATTTCAATTTTTAATATTTAATATACTGACTTTAATTAAATAGTATTTACAAATTGGGAGGAAAGCATATGGGGAAAAAAAAGAAGAAGAAGATGGAAAGATATTAAATGATTCTTGAAAAAAGGTAAAATGAAGAGCATGAAGATAAAGAGGTGTTGGAATATTTTTAAAAAATTAATTTTTAAATTTATAGATATTCTTTAAATATCAATATTCAAAAAGTCGGACCGGCCATCTACCCGAAAAAGACAACGGGTCAAGGTTCAAAATGTCGAACTGATTTCAATCAAAAAATTAAAAATTAATCTAAAAATCTCACAAAATTTCTAAAAATAAGTTATTTGTAAATAAACAAACATTTATAGACAAAATAATTCACAAAACTTGATTTTAAATAGACTTTTCATAAGTTTCAACTAAAAAAATTTAAAATTAATCCAAAAATCTCACAAAAAAATGAAGAACAACCGAAGAAGGAGAGAAATGGAAAAGAAATGAGGAAGAAATTAGAAATGAGTGATTTTACCTTAAAAAAATTTCGAATTGGAAAACCATTAAAATCGGACCGGTTATACTTGTTTTTTCGGTTTAACCGCTAAAAACTCCAGTTTTCGATCTAGTTTTTAGAAGTCCGGTTAAATTGGTGGATTGGACCGGTTCTCGATTTTTCCAGTTGAACCAATTGGTCCGGTCTAATTTTCTAAACATTGTTAAATACAAATAAACTGTTATATTCTAACAGTTCTTTAAAATAGAGGACATCTTATGCTTAAATACCCTCTTGGAGATGCTCTAAGTTAGTGGTTTATTTGTTCTGTTATTCTGTTGATGTAATACTTATATAAAAGCCATTGTTTATTGAATAAAAATATAGCAGAACTTTCCCTTCCGGTCTTTGCTTTATATGAGTAAGTATTTTGTCAACTCCAAAGAGTATTTACATCAGTATATATATAAACAACCGTTGAGTAATTTTTTATGTATCCTCACTACTTATCTCATTGATTGTACAACAGCACTAGATATTAAAACTTATGAATATACCACAGGCAGCATATCCTCGCTACTTATCTTATTGATTGTACTCAGACTTTGCCTTATATCTCATTGTCTATTTTGAAAAAATAAAATGTCGAGAAACTAAAATATGTTAGTATGTTACAGTTATATCTAGAGGTGGCAAAATGGGTCAGCCCAGTGGGCTAGTCCAGATAACCCGATCTTTGGGCTGGGCTGGTCCAATAAAAAATTGATCAAATAAAAATCGGATCAATTTAACACGGTACAATTAACCCACCGGTCAATTGGACTAAAACCGGGATGGCCCGATAAATATTTTTTTTGGCCCAAATCCCTACCCCCACTTCAAACACCCAACCCCAACCCCACCCACCCCACCCCACCCTACCCCACCCCACCCTACCCCGTGAAACGTGGCGGCAAATGGGAGAGAAGTTTCCGGCCAAGACCGGCCGAAAACAAGGGGGGAGAAATCTTCCCCTCCCCCCTCAGCAAATAGGAAGGATTTCTCCCCCCTTGTTTCTAGCCGGAAATCCCCCGTCGCAACAAATGGCCGGTGCGGTTGGAACCAAAGGAGGAGAAATCCCCCCTATTCGCAGCAAAGCAAGAAATTCTCACGATTTCTCCCTAGTTTTGCAACCGAGAGGGGATTTCCCCCTTGGTTGTCGGGGACCTTGAAATCCCCCTCCGTCGCCAAAGGACTGTGGGGAAAATCTCCTCTCTCTTATCGGGTTCTCAAATTGGAGGTTGGAGAGGAAGATACCAATTTTTATTTATTATTATTTTTTAATTTATAAATAATTATTTTGAAAAAAATAAGTTAAAAATTTAAGTTAAATTGGCCCACTAGTCCTGTAACTCAAAATCGGATTGGATTGGCCTAGCAAATACCAGCCCGTGTAAAATGGGTCAGGACTGGCCCAGCCCAATCTTTTACGTGGCCTGTCTAATTTTGAGTTGGACCAGCCTAATTGGCCAATTTGCCAGGTCTAGTTATATCTAATCACTGATTTTATATTTAAAATTGGGAAAATAACATATATACACTACATATTCCATTAAATGACAATATTACTGGGCTTTGTAAACAATTAGAGAATTACTGGATTTATAATGGAAATTTGCAAGAGTACTGGCCCATGATACTCGCCTTCTCCTAACAAATTGATAAGCAGACCATTATCACCTCATCTTCCCAAAATAGAAATTTGACGGAAAAGGCTCGACTATTACAAATCAGAGAGGGTTATCTGCTTGATAATGACGCTTTCAAAATTCAAACGTGAAATCGGATACTGTTTTTCATTCTTGAAACGAGGATTTGTCAAGAAAAAAAATTATGTTTCCGTCAACAGATTTCAATCCATCATATGGCATATTAGTTTGCAGAATAATTTCTGGAAACATCATTGAAGATATCTTCGATTCAATTACAGAGATCCAATAACAAGGTACTGAATTTTTTTTTTAGAATTTAGTAACACAAAAGTTTGATTCATGCGATTGTTAACCACTGATACCTCGGCTGTATATTTTTTTTTTTCCATTTGTTCGGATCCATGTTGGATAATAATACTAGATTAACAAATAAATGAAATGTGAAGTTAATATACAACCCACTAGTGATATGATTTTTTCATAAAGTCTTCAATGGTTAAGCTGTAATGATGTATATGTAACCCTTAGTTGAAAACTAGATACGATCAGTTTTTGCGTGCAAACGGGGGGCTGCCGCCGTGGAGGAACTCGATTACTCATGATGTTCCTCACCTGACCACCACTCAGGAGTGGATTTTATGGGATGTCCATGTGGTGGAGATATTGGTGCCGCACTTGCCAGTGCCTAAACCGTTGCCGCCTTTGGTTGTTCAGTCGGATTCTTTTGCTTCAAATTCATGCCTGCCTTCGAACAATCCCTCAAATTATGCTAGCTTTTCCAGACAAGAGGTACTTAATTATTCTCTTATTCAGTTCATTAATTAGCTGTCGGTTAATTAAATGCAGTGTCTATTTGTGGAAAAATTAAAAGCCCTTATAGAATTCGGAGATAAAGAATGAATTCTCCTAACATTTAAGGAGGGTGTTCATTATAAGCTTAAAGGTGTTAAGTGTTTCAAATAATAGTCTCGAATTTAAGTCTTGCTATCACTTATTTTTGAAAATTTAGGGGTGTGGTAAAAACTGATTTTTGTAAGCACATTATGGGCATGTTATTATATGAATATAGATAAAGTTTTCCTTTTGTAATAGCTTAAACTTGTAGATGATGTGGTTCGACATATTTATGGATGTTGAGTGTATATTAATATATGGTTTCCGTGCAGTCAAATGATTCTTTCATTTCTTCACCACCAAAAGGGAGCAGTGGAAAGTTGATTTACTTCCACATAGCTGATGAACATGGGCAAATTGATGAGGGATTTGAGGAACTTTGTACTACATTCAAGGGAAGTGGAGTTCAGGAATTGAGAGAGAAGCTTGAGGAGGAGTTAGGAGTCAATGGTGTTATTGTGTGCACTCGCAGTCCTTTGAATGGGAAGCTTTATCCTCTTTGTTTGCAGCTTCCTCCAAATAATGCAACTATGCATGTCGTTGTGGTTTCAACCTCGTCCTAAGGTAATCTTTTATCTAATTACATTGCACATGCTAGTTGTTGTGGTTTCGGCCTCAAGGATTTGGATTCATTGTTTCGCCCTAACCTAATTTTCTTGTTTTTCTGTATCAGCTGGTCAAGATTTAGCGAATTCTGTATCAGCTGGTCAAGATTTAGAGAAAACGGGAATGCTACTGTACAAAGAAAGCAAAAGTTATCGCAGTTTTGTTCCTACAATTCGACTCTACATGTTTTGTACATCCTGCTTCAGCTATACACTGAGACCCTTGCATTTGAGAGCAAGATAGGGCGTGGCGAGCAGTAAAACATTATGCAAACAATAAATACGAACAACTTCACTAATCATAGTCCAAATCTGCAAAGAACTCTGAATTCTTGAAGGTTTTGTAAATACATTTCAAGTGGAGAAAGATACTGGCTGAGATTTTTACCAGCTAGACTATTATAGATTTATTCATTCTCTATTCTTGTAGTAAACTAGCGTGTATTTGTAGAAGTGTTGAATTTTTTGTATAGTACTAACTACTTAGTAGTTGTTGAGCATCGTTAAATTGTTTTAAATAAAAATTGATTATTAGTTTAATAGCTTAGTAATAGTAAAAATCGTACAGAAACATCGGTGTTCAAAAATACCATAAGGTGCTCGGAAATAATCAGTTCAAGACATTCTTCAATTTCTTTCGAGAGAACGCGGTATGTATAGAGACAACTAGAAAGTATCATCTTGTAGCAAGAGAGATGTATAATCAGCTAATCAAAAAACAAGTACAAAGTCATCTCACAAGCAGTTAGTCATTTTCATTTTGAAGTTTTTTCCTAGATAACTGTATCTAGTCTTTACCAGTACTCTTGCAAGAACACGAACCATTTCTGAAGTGAATGGAATCGAATACGATCTCTCACAATAATATCGACATTGAAAACCTTTGAGATCAATTTCGTAACATTGTGGCAGTCGTTGCAGACCCGTAGATTTTTAAATATACAAATAGGAATTCCTTGTTTTGAGTTCAAGAGCCCAAAAGCAATAGCAAGTCTTTTGATGTGAAGCCTTAATGAATGCCCCTTTTCATCATCAAGATCATCAACCATCGGTTCTTGTGAAGAGTCGGGGACATGCCCTACGAACTTCAACCTTTCTTCAACGTCATCCAACTGTTGGTAAATATCTTCGATTTGTGGATGAGACATATCGCCATCGAAGAATTCATGAACAACGCCATTGATTTCTATTGTACTACAGCCAGGCTCTTTTGTAACCTTTATCGGTCATCAATGTCCTAATCAAGCCTACATCGTCCCACCTATTCGCAGAAGCATATACCCTTGATAGAATAACATAAACGCCACTACAGGAATCACCTTCAGACTCCATTATCTGTCTTGCGAGTTCTTTGCTAAGCTCCAAACCCATATTGTTCTGGCAACAAGCATCAAGAAGACTTCTCCAAATCATAGCATCGGGTTTAATTGGCATGTTTGATACAATATCAAGTGCTTCGTTGATTTGTCCATTACGTGCTAGAAGGTCGATCAGACAACCATAGTGCTGCAAAACGGGCTTTATGTTGTACTCGTTCACCATCGTTTAAAAGTATTTATGACCTTTATCAACCAAACCCCTATGATTACATGCGCTGCATATGCTAACAAATGATAGAATTAGGCATCATTCGACTGAAATATTCAAACACTCTCTCAACTTCTCATGCATTGCAAATCCTAAAATCATTGCATTCCAAGAATTCACATCCCAATTACTCATGGCCTCAAAAACCTGCACAGCCATCCTCAATGAGCCGCATTTGGAATACATTTCCACCAGAGTTGTTCAGCAAAACATCAAAATTTGCATCAATTTCACACTTTCATGATATATACAGTATGACATTTTGTAGAAGTACATGATCACAAATGTGAGTACCGGTTCTCATTTACAATTTAATAATACAAAGAAGAAAAAACTTTAATTACGTCTTCGAAACCAAAACTTATTGACATTAATTGGCAACAAATCTAACGAAAACATACTTTAATCAACCAAAATTCGATTTAGTAAACACAAAACAATGATGAAGCATGCAAAAGTGTCGCTTATTTGAAGCATAAAATGGCACCAAATGTAAGTATCGATGATCATTTACATTGAAGAAAATACAAAACATGCGCAATCACATTAGTAACATGTAGTCGTAACAAACTTGAAAATGTCATATTACAGTATCAATTAATATCGTTCACATAGAAAAGTAACATATAGAATTAATAAACTTTGAAAATGTCATATCACGGTATCAAGTAATATATTTCACATAGAAAAGTAATAAGTGAATGATACATGTATAAGGTATCAAGACAATCTTCGCAGTAGTTACTCGGTACAAATGTAAGTAGCGGTGTTTATTAACATTATAAAATAGTCCAAGAAATATTGTTCACATATAAAGGTAATAAGAGAATGAGTTTTAGTAGAAAGTATCAAGTAAGTTATTTGCATCGAACCTAAGACAATTAGAAGTAACGGTTTTCATTAACATTATAATGTACTTCATATGTTATGGTGCACATAAGAATGTATCAAATGTCGGTATCTTATAACATTGATCATTCACATTACATAGACACATGTTCAACTAGTTAATTTTCATTGGTGACGACTGTTAATCTAATTATATAATATGAACACAGTACTAAATCCAAGATGTTCACTGCAATTTCTGCACATGATAATTTTTTACTATCGTATAATATGTGAATAAAAGAACTATCTCCTATGGAAAGATAACTAAAACCAAAAATAATTGATTTCTGTGCATACTAACAACAATATAAAAAAAAAAAAATTTTGCAATACAATACGAAATATGGGTTGAATAAGACAATACGACTTTCATTCAATTAAATATCCTTTGATATTGACTGGATTCATCAAAAAATATGTATTTCTTTTGTCCCCAAAAATCTAGCATTTACACCAAATAGTGTGATTATTATACACAAACAACATACAATGAAATGGAAATTAGTGTTTATAAAGGAATAAAATATTATATGCCCCAAAACCCAAAATACTGATTTTGGCTTTGCAAGGGATAAAGAAACTCATACACATGTATCAAAAGTCCAATTCTTTATGTATTATGAACATGCAATAGTATCCCATCCACATAATAATGTTTAATTCGAAAATGGCAGCAATTAATCGTTTTTCGTGATTACCCAAACATTGCCAAGAAGAAGATTCGAATGTAATGAAATTTTTAATTTAGTCTCTAAATCATCTCATTGAAGGATCGCATCATCACTTTTAACATTTTTTATTTAAAATTGCTCCTTATAAATTTTTTATTGGCTCATCTCATTGAAGGATCACATCATCACTGTTATATTTAAAATATAAATTTTTACATCTCATCCACATCATAAATTCCATTTACATTGTTACCACTGTTGTTACCACTGACTATAAAAGATCTTGAGAACGCAACTATGTAAGCACATGTAATTGTTTAAATTATAATTTTAATTAATCAAACATATTTTTTATCTATATATTTTATAGACTCACAACTTATAACTCACTTTTTATCTATACATTCACCCACAACTTACAATATAAGAACTTTAAAAATAATTTCAACATTACCAAATAGACATGCTAAAACTAGTGCAACTCATGGAAGAGGGTACAAAAACGGAAGGTGTGAATATCCCTTTTATTCTCTTTCCCTTTAAAGTTGAAAATTAATATTCAGAAAATCAAACCAGATCGGCCGATTGAACCCAAAAAAACTGGGAACCGATCGCAAAACCAATCCGGACCAATTTAACATAACTTCAAAAAACCAAACCAAAACCGAGATTTTTAGCCTTTAAACCAATAGAACCAACCCAATATTAATGATTTTCAGTTCAAAATTTTTTTATGACAAAATCACTCATTTCTGATTTCTTTCCTATTTCTCCAATTTCTTCTTCTTCTTCTTCTTCTTCTTCTTCGTTGTTTCTCATTCTTTTTGTAAAACTTTTGAATTAATTTTAAATTTTTTAATTGAAACTTATAAAAAAATCTATTTATTAAGTAATTTTATCTATAAATATTAGTTTATTTACAAATAACTTACTTTTAAAAATTTTAGAAATTTTAAATTAATTTTTAATTTTTCAATTGAAACCAATTCGACTTTGGTTCGACTCGATTCAACTTTTTGACCTTTGACCCGTTGTCTTTTTCAGGTCAATAGCCGGTCCAATTTTCTGAACATCGATAAAAATACACACACAAGAATATTTTCAAGTGGTAAGAATCAGCAATAAAACTAAAAGGGATAGATTGCAAAACAAAAAGGAATAACTTGAGAAACCAGTACTAAGATTCCAATTAACAAATTTGTAGAAGACATCATAATACTACAATATAGTATTTCTAAGCGAAAGCAAGCCTCAGGATTTCCACACAAGTTTCAACATCTAAAACCTAATTCGCAAAAAAATATGGAAACTTGGCAAATGAATATCTAGGACAAGTTCTAACTTGGAGGTGCTCCGCCAAAGCTACCAGATCCTCGTCCAAAGCCAGATCTTCCACCAGAACCAGAACCCTGCATGTTGAAATGAATCGAGTCAAGTTTCATATGATGGAAGACATTAGTCCAATTTTGCTCTCCTTATGATGGAGCTTAACATAAAATAACAAAAATACCACAAATTATGGAGAATCAAAGTAACTATGCTGTTCTTGATTTGAGAATGTTATATTATATCAAAATTAGATAGTTTAGAGCAAGACCAATAAATTGGCTTGCTCTAGATGTGCTCAACAGATATACATTATGACGGGAAAAGCAATCAAAACCCTCAACCTCTCTTCTTCCATAAGAAAAATCCAAAAATAAAAGAGGTGGTTAGGTTTTTAAGCAAGTAGACTAGGAGAAAGTTTCAGTTGTCAGTGTATTATATCAGATGCTAAAATTATTTCCACTAACAAGAAAAAATAATAATCCATACAAGAAACATAAATCAGTTGCTTGGGAATTCAAAAAATTAAGTTTTTTATTGATGCAAATTTAACCATAAACCACTGACATTGTAACATGTAGAGTGAATGAGAAATGATTCCAATTTTTGTGTTTTAATATAATACAAGTTGCTGTCTTGAGCAATAGGAGTACATATATGAACTAGAAAATGCAAACAAATAATTGTGACAACTTCACTTGCATGTAGTTATAGAAACCTAACAGAAAGGACTGGAGAGTCATTCCAATTTGAAAGATGAGAACCATAATGAGAAATGATTAGTCATAATTTCCGCATCTAAAATGTGCCACTCGTGAAAAAGTTTATATGACCAGCACCCTACCAGAATGAAAATTGACTAATAAACCATGATGGATAAAAGTTGTAATGTTTGATTCTTAGATGGCATGGGTTTAATCACGGCCATAGAGAGTTTTTTCTGCCACTGAAAAAAAAAAAAAAAGAATATATATGTCCGTGTGTCTCTACGTCTTGAATCTTACTCAAACGAAATTCTCCCTTAAATAATCTTTTCCTTTGTTCTACTCAAGGCCTCAATCCTAAAATCATAACCACAACAACTCATATCGCCACCCTCGTTCATCAAAACTCCATCAGGAACAATTAGAATCTCAGTGACCCATTCTCATAAATCCTAAGTCAAATCCCACAGCAAAAAAAGTGATACACTAGTGTTATAAAATGTAGCATAAAAAATTGCCTAGTGATAAGTGTAAGGTCACTAAGATAGGACTTAATGTTGAAGATCCATTTCACAACGTAAAATGTAAGACACCTTTTACATACCAAACAGACAGGATCAAGGTCGAAAATTATGGAATTATTTCAATTTCCAGATGACTTAACAGCTTGTTTGGCACTTAAAATTATAATTTAAGTTGGTCATGGTCAAACGTACGTTTCATTCACACATTTCGTAAGACCAACAACTTACTACTCACTCACTATCTACAGATTCAATAGGACCCACAATTTATAAGCACTTAAAAATAATTTTAACACTACCAAATATGCACTAAATACCACTAAATACCATTGACACGTGAATACAGGAATGTGCACAGCTACATAAGCCTAAACTCACTTAAGATCCATTTTCCTTCTTAGATAAAAAGGACAAACAAACATGTCAAACAATATCCATAAAATAGAAAACA
This sequence comes from Forsythia suspensa, assembly GCA_023638005.1. NCBI lineage: Eukaryota > Viridiplantae > Streptophyta > Magnoliopsida > Lamiales > Oleaceae > Forsythia > Forsythia suspensa. The sequence continues at coordinate 25,397,755 of CM042666.1, read as the reverse complement.
AGGCAGAGAATAATTCATCAATCAATCAAGATGTAGCATAAGAAAATCCAACTTACCCTGAAAGCAGGCTGGTAGTCGGCTGGAGCTCCACCCTTATCACCACCAAATTCACCAGGTGGTCCTCTTGGCCCACCCCGGTACCCATCCCTATCTCCAAATCTTGGCCTATCACCCTCGAATCTTGGTGGTCCACTATCATAACAAACAAAGCAAATACACAGATGATATTTACTAACACATTTGCAAAAAATAATTTGAACTTATATTTCAATCAAAATATATTAGTAATTAGTTTACCAGTATATCACAAGGATCAATTACAGCGACAGTGAGAAAAACCAAATCATAAATCCTCAATACTTCAATGTATGAATCATGCAAGAATCAGAATTCAATTACAAAACAAACACATTAAAAAATAGAATACAAGTCCTTGTTACGATGAACAATTACCAAGATAATCAAAACAAAGACAATAATAAACACGTGTACCAGATTACAATTAACATTAACAAATGAAAAGAGCAAATTATTTACCGTGGGCGGTCGCCTGGTGGGCCTCCCATGGGTCGACCAAGGGGCTTAGCAGACTTCTTGAGAGTAGCTGGGACGATCTCAGAAGGAAGGTTGAGGTAGGTGCGGAGGAACTCGATGCCATCATTGGTCAAATACCAGTAGTAATGCATCCAGGCAAAGGTTTCCCGCACGTATTCCTTGGACTTAAAGCTTTGCATCAGCTTAATCACCTGCAAGTTAGGTACATCGATTTCCGGGTGCTTAGCCAGGTTGAAATCCTTCTTCGCATAGCATACGCCCTCTGCCAATGTATACATAAATACATAACCCCGCATCAGAAATCCACATATATGTAAAAATATGCGCGTCTGTGAGCGTGAAAGAGAGGGAATTTGATGTGACCTTGGAAGAGGTATTTGGAGATCTCTCTCCGGTTCTTCTCTGGGATAATCTGGTATAAAATTATAATCAGTCCAAGATTTAATCCTTATTACCAACACAAACATAAAAATAAAACGATAAACGCACACACACAAACACAGAGAGAGAGAGAGGAATGATACCATGGCTTCTGTATGATCGATCGGCGGTGGAGAGTGAAGAATAAGATTAGGGCTCCGGCAGATGATGCAGCAGCAGCTGAGAAATTGAAGAAACCCTAGAAGATACGGGATTTTATAGCATAAGCTTCGTGCGGACCTGGTGGGCTTGGGTTTTGGATTCTTGGGCTGAATTTTTTAAAATTTAGGTTTTGATCCATGTCTATATTATAAGCACGGTCGTAGAAAATCCGTATAACCATGCTCATGTCTCGTCTCGCTTTGTCCTTATCTCGCTTTTTTCTAGGCATAAAAAACTTAAAGTTCGACTTCCACACCTAACCACGCTTTATACTTTTTAGAACATTAATTATAAGTCATTTGTGTCGAACTCTTTAAATACAAAATGTTCTTTATTTTTTATTTTATTTTTTAAATTTTACTTATTCACGATTTCTCTTATTTGACATTACTTGATTATTCTTGTATTAAGTTATCACAGCTTGTTATGAGAATATCACAATTCATAAAGAATATCACAAAAAGAAACAAATGGCTTAACATGTCTCACCTATTTAAAATCCTCTAATACGTTTTTTAATACTAAGAACATGTTTGGTCCAGTTTTACACTTTGTTTTCTAAACACTTTTTCAATTACATATTTTGTGGGTCCTACAACTTTTATCAACTTTTCAACTACACATTTTACCAATTTTTTTCAAAATTTTTTAAAAAAACTACTTTTAAACACCCCCACCAAACATACAAATGGGTCGCGTAACTCGTTAAACTGTACCCATTGATCAACCTCGGTTTTGCATCTTTCTTTGGCAACAAATATTTCAAGATAGCATGGTCAGTATAGACTATCACCTTTAAACCAACAAGATATGATTGGAATTTATCAAAGACATAGACTACAACTAGGAGTTCTTTCTCAGTAGTGGCGTAGTTGAGCTGTGCATAAGTCAAAGTCTTGCTAGCATAGTGTATCACATGAAAAAAATTATATTTTCGTTGTCCCAACACTACTCACATTGCATAGTCACTTACATCACACATTAATTCAAATGATAAACTCCAATCTGGTGCAGTTATTACATGTGCTGAGATTAGCTTTTCTTTTAAAGTGTTGAATGCCAATAAACACTCTTCAGAGAAGACATAAGGTACATCCTTAACTATCAAAGTGTACAACGATTTTGTGATTTATTAGAAGACTTTGATGAAGAGACGGTAGAATCCAGCATGCCCAAGAAAACTGAGAACACCTTTGACAAATGTTGGTGGTTGTAATTTCTCAATAACTTGAATCTTTACCTCATCAATTTCAATGCCCTTAGTTGAAATTCGATGTCCCAACACGGTACCCTTTTGAACCATGAAATGACACTTTTCCATTTAGTCCTAGATTTGTGTCCTCACACCGCTACAAAACCAGGTGCAAGTGCTCCAAGCACTCATCAAAAGGTGAGCCAAATACTGAGAAGTCGTCCATGAAGACTTTAATAAACCTGTCCATCATATCAGAGAATATGGCCATCATGCAACGCTGAAAAGTGGCATGAGCATTGCATAGACTAAAATACATCATATGGTATGCAAATGTACCATATGGATACGTGAAGGTAGTTTTCTCTTGATCCTCAGGTGCAATTGGGATTTGATTATATCCAGAGTATCCATCTAGAAAGCAATAATGAGAGTGTCCAGCCAGTCTTTCTTACATCTTTCCTACATCTGATCAATAAACGAAAGTGGAAAGTGATCTTTCCTAGTAGCTGTGTTGAGTTTGTGGTAGTCAATGCAAACTCTCCATCATGTGATTGTTCTAGTTGGAATCAATTCATTCTGAACCACTGTGATACCACTCTTCTTTGGCACTACCTAAACTGGGCTCACCTATGCACTATCTGAGATTGAATAGATAATCCATGTATCCATTAGCTTCAATACCTCTACTTTGACCACTTTTTCATATTAGGATTCAACCTCCTCTGACTGTCAACATTTGGTTTAAAATTATCCTCCATGAGGATTTGATGCATGCAAAGTGTAGGACTGATGCCCTTGATGTCAACAATAGACCACCCAATGGCGATCTTGTGTTCTCGGAGCACTCGGAGCAATTTTTTCTCTTCAAGATCACTAATATAATTAGTGATTATAATAGGCAGTGTAGAAAATTCTCCCAAGTAAGCATAACGGAGATGAGATGGCAACTACTTGAGCTCTATTTTTGGAAGTTGCTAAATAGAAGGCAAAGGCTTTGTAGAACCCATGCCCAACTCCTCAAAGTGTGGTATGCGTCTATATGGAGGATTAACTTCAAGATATCTTGCACATATCTCGATCTCACCAGAATCAGTGTATGTGGATTGAGAATGTACCATACAAGCCTCCATGGATCTGGTAGATTGTTCAGTTGAAAAGTTTCATGCACTGTAGTATCAATCACATCGATTTTAAAGGAGCTATCTGACTCGGTTGGATATTTATTGCCTTGAACACATCAAAAGTAACCTACTTTTCACTAAGCCTCAGAATTAGTTGGCCTTTTTGTACATTAATAAGAACTCTACTAGTAGCTAATAATGGTCGACCCAGAAGAAGTGGCACACCTCTATCCTCTTCCATGTCAAGAATGATAAAATCCGACGGAAAGATAATTGTCCACTTTACCAAAATATCTTCAACAATTCATCGTGGATGTTTGATAGACCGATCAGCTAGCTGTAGAGTTACCGTAGTTGCTTTAGCCTCCCCAAACCTAATTTTCTAAAAATAAAAAGTGGTATCAAGTTAATACTGGCACATAAATCACATAAAGCTTTTTCAAAACAGAAATCTCCAATAGTGCAAGGTATTGTAAAACTTCCTAGATCTTTTAATTTAAGAGGTAGCTTATTTTGTAAAATAACACTACACTCTTCTGTCAACATTGTCAACATCATCGTCTTATGTTCCTCCATCTTGCATTCATTTAAAAGAATATCTTTCAGAAACTTTGCACAACTAGGCATTTCAACAAGTGTATCTGCGAAAAAGAGATGTTGATATGTAGCTTCTTGAAGATCTCAAGAAATTTTGCGAACTGCTTGTCTAACTTGTGCTTTTGTAGTCTTTGAAAAAATGGGATCGGAGGCTCATATCGTTTGATAGCAACATTTTTCTTAACCCATGGTGTACCTGAACTCTCTTTAATATATGTTGTCTACTCAGTCTGTTCCATGTGTTCCTCATCAGTGGATGATACATTTTCTTTATTTGCAACTGGTATCTTAACATGAATTTCTGGTACCTGAACCCCGCTTCTAGTAGTAATAGCTTTAACATTTTCATTGGAATTCACTTCTATTTTGCTTGGTAAAGTACCTGGTGCTCTACCTGATATAGTGATTGCCATCTGACCTATCTGTGTTTCCAAATTTTTTATTGACGCACTTTGATTTTGAATAGTGGTCTCCATCTTGTTCACGTACTGTTCGATTTTCTCTATGAATTTTCCAAACATATCTTCTAGTGAGATTCTCTCTTCTGGCTGTTGGAATTGAAGACCCTGTGATCTGATACTATTTTGATTATCCCTCCAAGAGAAATTTGGATGATTTTGCCAGCTTGGATTAAATATGTTAGAGAACAGGTTATTTTGTTGGCACTGACCACCTTGAATATACTCTACTAGATCGGATTGATGTGATAGAATAAGACATTCTGATGTACTATGACTAGCTTTGCATTCATCACATATTGGTTTCTTTACTTGCATTGCATTGGCTAAATGTGACTTACTTTCTACTTTGTGTACCAAAGAATCTATTTTTATAGTTAACACCGTGAAAATGTCTATTTCATGTACTCTTGCAGTTCTTTTGTGTAGAACTCTATTTGATGCCCACATGGCGGTGGTGGTAACTATTCTTTCAAACAGCTTTAAAGTTTCAGCAATAGTTTTGGTAGACAACGAGGTGTTAGATGAAGAATCGATCATACTTTTAAAGGAAGGAACTAGTCCAACATAAAAATACTAAACTTGTAGGTCCTTACTAATGCTATGATGAGGGCACTGCCTTAGCATATTTTTGAATTTGTTCCACGCCTCATCAAAAGATTCTATTTCTGACTGTTGAAATATAGATATGTCATGTTTCAACTTCAAAATCTTGACTGGTAGAAAGAATTTTGTGCAAAACTTTTGGGCTAAATCATTCCAGGATGGTTATGCTGTCAATTGGCTGTCAGTCTAGCCACTTAAGAGTTTTGTCATGTAGAGTATGTGGAAACAAATGTAGACAGATGACGTCATATGAGATTTATTGATATTTGAGATGTTGGTACATTTCTAAGAATTGAGAAACATGTGTATTTGGATTTTCGTCAACCCCTGCCATAAAACTGATGTCCATTCTGAAATAAATAAATTACATTGGTCTTCAACTCGAAGTTCGACTGTCCAAAAGGTGGGTAGACAATGCTAGATTGGCTCTGGATGATATGTGGAGTCATAAAGTCTCCAACTAGCATATTTTCTTCCTTATTCTTCTACCCTGCTTGAGCAATCTTGTTGTTATTCATTTTATCTCGCTGTTTTTGATCTTTTTGGTTTGTCTTCTAGCCTCTCTTTGCCTACGATGAAAAATGCGTTCGATCTCTGGATTAGCTGGTATTAGAGACTTGTGTCTCATGCTTCGCATGCAAAGGTTTGAAAAAAACAATTCAAACACCGAAATAAACTGAATAAATAAATAAATAAATAAATTTTGAATTAGTGTTAATATAACTGAAAAAGAACTAAAACAAAATCTCCGGCAACAGCGCCAAAAAAATTGTTAGCGATTTTTATGTTGTTATTCTACAAGTGTACGGATCGCACAAGTAATAAAGTGGATTTAGAATCCAAATATCATACCCACCGAGATTTAGACAGCTCTACACAATTAGATTAATCTTAACCGAATCAAATTAACTTCTGAAATTTGGTTGCTTAAGAACTAATTAAAATCTTAACTAAAAATAATTAAATAATTGTAACTCAACAAATAAAAGATTAAGCTTATGACTAATTAGTTGAAATTTGGGAAAGAAAAGTACTAGGATTCTGAATTCAATTGTAGTTGTTAATTCTTCTATCTGGATTCTTGAATTTGACAAAGTATATCAGTTTTAATGATCAATATTTCTAAATTGTTTAATATTTTCTCTCGAATAAAATCAAACTTATTCATATGTATGATCCGACTATATCTCTATAACGAATACGAATACACAAGAATGCATTAAATTGTAATGGATAATTAAAGATCACATAAAGCATAGCGGTATATCTCTATCTCCTATATGACTTTAAGATAATTAAAATTATGTCTAGCCTGTTTCCAATCTATCGATAGTAAAACAAACTACAAGAATCATACAATTACTACGTGTATAATTGTAGATGAAAAAAAATCAAAATTAATTATTCAAAACTATATTAATGCAAATTGTCAAAAATCGAGTTTCCAAATAAAATAATTAAACTACAAGTTTCATCTTAATCTTAGTATAAAAAAATTTAGCCTAACATACTAATAAGAAGAAAACAAAAAGAAAAAAAAATATGTAATTCATCACCCGGAGAAGAAAAAAACTCAAAAGAATTTATTTTGATATACGTTGAACCTTCAAATGAATAGATCTTGATCTTGGTTGAATCTTCGTTTCTTGTTTCTCTTCTAGAATTCTCCCAATAATTCAACTCCCTAATTATAAGTTTAGAACCCATATATATAGTTCCATAATAGTTACCAAAAGGATCCTAAAAAATCATTAAAATCGCGTCCCAAAAATTTTTCTAATTGGAGTCGAACTCAAAAGGTAACAAAATCCACTTGAATTTTTTACACTAGGTGATCACCTAGGCTACCATTTTGGCCTCAGTTGGTCTTCTATGAAGCTGGGCGAACATTTGTTCAAATCTATGTCTTTTAGTCATCTAACTTTAGATTATGTTTTTTTTTGTCCTCAAAACTTTCAATAGCTTTCAATGTGGTCCTTCAAGCTTCAATTGAGTACAATTTGATCCTCGTACATTCAAAACATCTTTCTATTTAATGCTATTTTCATTCATTCTTCCTCACTTGCTTATAAAAGTGTCCAAAATTGAAATAAAAAGAATAAAACACTAAATTAAGTAGAAAATTAATAAAATAACGAAAAAAGCTTAGTTTTAAAACTCTAATAAGTGCACAAAATGCACTTATCACGGGATCCCTATCTTTGCCTATCCAGTGAAAACAAAGTATAAGGTTAGTCATATGGAACAATAGTAATAATATAAAGTAAAAAGCACCCTAAATGGAAGGAGACTCACGAAGCTTGCCGTATACACGAGTTATGGAAATTTGATATTTTGTTTGTTTGTTTCTCTTAACAAAATACAGCTTGTCTTTCTTGTTATTTGTTCTCTAAGATTGATTATTTTCTTTATAGTTTGTTGGATTGAGTTATCGTTTTTATCGTGCACACAATGCAGACAAGTTTGGAGCTATGATGTCACTTGTCAAATTTGATATTGGTGGTAATATAAGCTTTTGGCGATTATGAGTTCTCTTTCTTCAAATAATTCTATATGGGTCTCTTAAGTTGACAAATTATAACTAATATCATTGCTAACTGCATTTTGCTTTGTGGTTAAATTCGTACTTGTTCACGTGAAATTTGAAGCAATTGTAATTGGGTGTTATATGTGATGAAATGATGCAAAATTTAAACTTTTGGTGATATTCAGGGGTGGATCCAGGAATTTGTTCCGTGGGACTCAATTATATAAAAGTCAATATAATAAAATTTACATGTAATATAAAAAGTCACTAAAATGATATTATTTATTGAAGTTGTTCTCGACAAGGTTTTGAAACATAAAATTCATCTATGATCAAATATACATCATTTTTTTTAGCAAGTTCTCGTTCGATGAAGAGTGTCATACAAGAAAAACCACAAAAAATAGCAATCTATCAACAATCCACAAATAGGCCGACAATGCACAACAACTTAATCATAATCAAACAAGGCACAACAATTTAATAATAAGCATACAAAGCAACAAAATAAGTTGGCAAAGCAGAACAATATAATAATAAAAAGACAAAGCATACAAAATAAGATGGCAAGGCAAAAACATAAATTAATGACACAATTGCAAGCGAAATACGTGTAAGGGTGTAAGCGTTTTTTTACTCAATTTTCTTCACGTTGGTGGTTGATTTCTTCCTACACAATAAAATCTAGTATTCGATCTCTAGAAATTTTATATATATATATATACACACACACACACACACACACACACAAAGCTTCACAAATTGCAAAAGAGTTCAACCAACATCAAATGGGCACTTAATAGTTAATAATGTGTCTCATTTCATTTCAATTTTCAAATACTACCTTTTTGAATTCATTCATGAAAATTTGATTATATTCATTTTGCTTTTGCAATCACACTTCAATTTTCCCAATAGTTGAAAAAATGAAAATAATATACAATCAATCAATTAAGAATATGGCATAAAATAAAAAAAATCAAATATACAAAATAATATAAACATTACATGTTAAAAAAAAAAAGACAAAAAAGAAAAATACACGTTCTTGAGTACGGGAAAGGCAACACTGTTGCCGGTGGAAAACAATGAATTTTTGACTAATTTAAAAAATTTGAGTTCTGAAGCCACCAAGTTGGGTTAACAGTTTTATGTTGATTTTGAGTGATTAAAGTTTTAATTTGAGAAAAATGAGGGGAAAAATATGATTAAGGAGCTTTCGCCTTCACGTGTACACTTCTTTGTGATTTGGGAATGAACTCAGTGAATGTTTTTGTTTGTTAAATTGCCAATTGGGCTGATATACACCAGATAAAGGCATTCCATTTGTTTGGGCAATTGGGCTTGAAAATCAATTAACAAATTTTGTTTTAAGAAATAGGTTTGGTCTTTTGTTTGGGCTAATTTTGGTTTTGGTTGGGTCTTCATTGAATTTGGGTTGGGCTACTACATATTTGCATGGGCTACTTTAAATAAAATAAAAAATAGCTTTCAAAAATGGATCTGGGCTGGGCCTGACACAGGCTGTAGTTAGGCCCAACCCTCCCCTCCATCTGCCTCTGGTTGATATTTATAGGTAAATCTAAGTTAATCTAATCAAAACCCAAAATTTGAAGTCATAATTCTCCAAAGAAGATTGAAGATTATGAGCAAAGTCTATGCAAAAAGGTTTAAGCTTTCATATTACCCAAGACATTGTTTGTCGAATAAAAAAATCTAAGCAATATAAGGTCAAATTATTCTATGGTTGTCTTGTAATCAAAATCTAAAGGTATAATCATGTGATAAATAGATAAAATCCTGAAAATTAAACTGATTTAAACCCTTCATCCCAGTCTCATAATAGGTTGTGGCAATAGTAAAAACTCCTTTTCTATTTGAAGGGTTGTTAGCCATGGGTTGTGAGGTTTGTAGGTTGTGTAGACACCCTCACTGGGCACAAGCATAAGCTATTTGATGTGATCTACTTCGACTCGTTATATTTTACACAAATACTCAACCTTCGTAACTTAACTCAACTAATACTATTAAAGATACAATTTCAACTACAACACGTGCAATGCATGGGGCTCACTAGTATTATGTAAAAGATGCTCTTAAAAAATAAAAAGGCTCTTGGATATGTTCTTAGCACATTCTAGTTTATGTTCAACCAAATTCGGTGAAAAGTATAAAAAGAATTTGATGAAATAAAGGTAATTTCAATTTTTGTCAATAAACTTTCAGTAAAATCTTAATCGAGTTATCCAACTTTAATTTGTCTCGAGTAAATCACTGAACTTCAATTTACTTTCAATATTTTAGTCACTTTGTTTGTCCTCTTACTAAATTTAAAGTCACAATCCTATGTAAATATTAAAAATTGAAAGCAATATGACGTGTCTTACGTTTCCAAGTAAATATCACCTAATCATTTTGTGGTTGTAAAATACGAAACTAAACTGTGTTTAAAAATCGATGATAATTCATTTGACGGAGCATACTTAGGGCTCTATTCATCTCCAATTTCAAGATTTTGCAATTAAGACATGATTAGGTGGCATATTTACTAAAAATCGAGGGCTAACAAAGGATTAGGGTGTTAAGTTTAATAACGGAAGCTAACATAGTTACTATCATTGATGTAAATTGAAGTTCTGTGGTCTAATCACAACAAATTAAAGTCGAGTAATCAAATTGAAATTTCACTAAAAGTTGAATGATATAATTAAACCATGAAATGACATTAGGGCATAACTTGTTCGTGAAAATCATAAATATAAAATATTGCAACAAGTAGTAAAATAGTGAAATATATTATCATTCTTACGAATACTGTGCTATTGATTATTAACCTATTTAATCCTACCTTTTACTTGAACAATTTTAATGACTTGAAAGTTTTGAGATTTTTATTAAACTATGATTCAACTAAGAATTACGCTAAAGTGATTTACAATCTAAACTTTTGAGAAAAACTTGATGATTTGAAAGTGTTAGGATTCACGCTTTCACCATATTTATCTGGTTAACTTCGCATATGGAGATATGACAACTATTTCATTCGTGTTAATAATTGAATTTATCTAAATTATTTGACAATTTCTTTTGAGTAAAATCAAACATACTTAAACATGCGAATTTACTATATCTCGATGTAAAATCACAGTAAATCTAAGCGCATTCATTCAAAATAAATTCGAGAACGATCTATCTTCTATCAAAACTCATGATTTTTATCGTTAGTGCTAAATTGGTATTTTACCACTCGGTTTCAATAGGTATTCGCAAATAATTCATAAACTGGCCATATCTATGAAAAACAATTAAAGTAATGATAAAAATTCAACATAGAATCATCATAATTAGAGTGAAAACTTGAAACATGAAATTAAACAATCAACTAGACTACATCTTTCGTCCTAACAAGAGAATTAGTTATACATCATCATATCACAAAAGTACATAATAAATTGAGAAGACATCACTGGATTTAGAAAGAAAAGAAAATAAAAAGATGAATGGTGATGAAATCCATAGCAAAAGCTCTAAAGTGCAGTACCACATCTTCTTATTCTTCAACTATTTATCCAACTCCTAGATTCTGATTTGTGGTTTTGAATGTTTTATAGAAATATTGTCTCATGGAATGGAAAAATTACTTGGTTGCCCTCATCTTTGCAGAGACCGGCCTCGAACATGACTAAGATTTTTTGGTTAATAAAAAAATATAGGTGGGGACATGGCCGAGTATCTTATGCCAGGGTAGGGATGGAGTGAGAATGGAGAACATGGTCCCCTTCCTAGAAACCTTCATATAATTTGGAGCAAAAAATGATTTGTCTTGTTGGGACTTGAACCCTAGTTACCCATGTTAAAAGTAAGTAAATTGGCCACTAGATTATTTAATCTTTTCATATCTCTTTAAATATATAATTCATTCTTGGTTCAAAGAATCAAAATAAACATAACTTAACCAACCCATTAACAACCCTAATTCTAAAACCCCTAATTTGCCACATATCCAGGTTATCTTATCTCTCACTATCTTGCCGGCACCCATCATTTATGACCCTCTCATTCTCACTTGCACCGAGTGCTGTCTTGTCCACTCTCACATCAAACAATATCATTGTGGTATGGATTAATTCCTGCCCATATTTTATTTTTTCTGGTTGATCATTTCTTGTGCTTTTTTGGATTTTAATGTTGCATATGCCATTTTTCCTACTCCCTAAAAGATCTAAATTGTAGTTAATTTTCTGAACATTTTAAAGACGTCGACAATTAGAACATCAATGCTTTTGTGGATTGTTAAAATAAATTTGCCACATAAGCAACAATGGACAATGTTTAAATAAATTCATCTCTAATGTAATTTGACGGGACTCTTACAAGATGATGTGGTAAAAGAGAAAATAGATATTGTCTAAATTTAGAAGCTCTTTGTTAATATGTTGACTCAAAAATATTTATATTTCATATCCATATTTAGATGTAGGTTTGTTTTAATTTTAAGAAAATAAAAGACACGCAGACACAATTATTGAGTTATAGATATAACTCATTGAGACCAAAATTGGATTTGAGTGTCTATTCATTAAACACCGATGTCACGTAGATCATAAGTATTTCAACTTTCAACTTGCATACTACCAAAATAGCAATCCATAAAATGCATTGGAGATGCTCTTAGTTTGCTTTAACCTCAAGTTCAACCAATATAGTTATCCCTTAAATCTCAAACCCTAACTTTCTTCAATTTGATGTAAAGAAAATAAATTAAAAATGTTAAAAAGGGCAGTGAACAGGGAATGGGTGTTCCTCATCCTGTCTCGCCTTAATTGGAGAATAGGGAGGAAAATTATCTCTCGAACAGGATATGAGTAGTGCTACCCTGGCGTCGTTGCCATCCTTATGATGTCATTTGAATGTCTTGTATTGATGGTACTTATAATTTTAGGTGTTTAGACATCTTTTCCCATCAATATTAGCCCTAAAATAGTCTCAATTTGTCAATTAAGTTGTAGCATAATCGAACTTGGAGACATTGTCTTGGGGTTGTAGAGTTTAAGCTCGCTAGTATCACAAGTTGTAGTGAGTTAAGCTTATTCCTTGACCTTTTTGCCCTGTGCAATTGGAACTTGCAGCCGCAAGTACACCACTCCAAAGGGTACTTTAATAGCAACTCGGAGTTAAACGACACACCTTTTGATAGAAAACTCCAAATTGTTATCCTTAAAGTGTGTTGAACTCCAAATTCAACAAGCTTTCCATTGATATATTATATGCTTGATATAAATCTCCGCATCCTCTCATAGTGATCTAAAATGTTCACTTCTTCTGGTGTTCGATGCCTTGTTTTCACTCCTTTCTTTACCAATGTTGTTTTTTAAGCTTGAAGTTGTTCTTAAAACATAAAAATACGATGAAAATCAATAGATACTTGAGAAAATCACTATAAGTTTTATAAAAAATGGATACTAGATAAGTGTATAAGTGTATACACTTATCAAACACCACCAAAACTTACACTTTTCCTAGTCTACAAGTAAAAAGAACAAAAGTATGATACTCAAAAAATAATAGACACACACAAGACTAGTGCAAAATGGTTGAACATCCTACCATTTATGCCTCAAAGTTGAGTTCTATAATTTAATACAAAGAGAACATTCAAATATTGTTCATTCAAAAAGTTAAAACTTATCCATTGTTTGATTATAAAAGTGTGTATATGTGTTCAACCAATTCTAATCATTACTCTTTCCCTAAAAAGAATTAAGCAATTAAGTATTCTCTTAAGCTTCTAAATGTTCAATTCTAACCTCAAATGGTAAATTGTTCTCATCTCCTTACTTAGTCGACTATTATCATGGATCGGACATTGGATCCGAATGATAAGATCAGAAACTTGGCATTCGGTAAGCCGGGTACCCCTAACTTTGCCTATCTAGTGAAAACGAGGTATAACGTTAGTCATATGGAACTACATCAATAATATAAAGTAAAAATAACCTTAAATGGAAGGGGACTTGCGAAGCTCGCTGTAGAAGTGATGCAGAGAAATTTGGGGGTTGGGGTCATTTTGCTCCACAGTTTTCACAAGTTGAGCCCATATGGATTGCATTCACACCATGCGATTGCACTTTTAGCACTAATTATACTTGCTTCGTAAGTACCGCAATGTGTGCATTAGTAGCTGAAGTATTATCTATCTCATGTATACTTGCTACTTTCTTTGAGACTGCTCAGTCAGATGAGAACATCGAATGTGTCTTTGCAATTAATTCAAACAGTTTCAAAGCTTGATTCACTTATTTATTCGTTATGAAACCATTTGCTGACAAGTCCACCTGAGACTTTGAAATAGGTGAGAGTCCAACGTAGAAGTATTGCACTTGTTTCTCCTTGCTTATCCCACGGTTTGGACACTTTCTAAGTAACTCTTTAAATCTGTTCCATGCCCCGTGATAGTTTTTCCCATCAAATTGTTGAAAAGTTGAAATTTCCAGCTTTTATTTTAGCCACTTTAGGAGATGAAAAATACTTATCGCAGAACTTTCTTGTCAAATCCTTCCAAGTAGTGATACTAGCATGTAGTTCATAATCCAACCACTCTAACCCGCCATCCCTCAATATGTATGGAAATAAACTCATTTTGATAGCATCCTCACGTACCCCTTGAAAATGAAAATTTTGGCACATCTGAGTGAATATAGAGATGTGTGTATTTGGATTTTCACGTGCCCAAAAATTGAAGGTTGTTGCTGAATAAATTGATCAAATCTATCTTCAACTGAAAATCATTTCACCCAAAATCAAGATATACGATGCTTGATCACCCAGGAGCTTCTGCTGAAGTCAGAAATTGTGCAACCGATATATCTCCTTCATCAATTTCTACTCTGATTTGGTGATTAACATGTTTAACAGCTAATAGGACTGCTCGTGTGACAACCATTTTAGCTTGTTCATTTTCCATAGTGATTTGTTGTTTTTAGTTTTGTTCCTTGTTTCTTCGTTTAACGTTCAATCTCAGAGTCGAACATTTCAAGATGGCCTCCTCGTGAATGGAGCATACAAAGAACACCTATTTTTTGTTATAAGAAACAAAATAATAATAAAAAAATCAAATAGAAATAATCTAAATCAATAAAAGAAAAAGAAATAGGCCCTGGCAGTGGTGCCAAAAACTTGTTGCGTTTAAATCGCAAGTGTACGATTGTCAATTTAACAAGTGGTAAAGTGGACATAATGAGTCCGGATTATCGTTTTCCACGAAGACTATCTTATTTGAATACTAATTTAATTAATTATAAACCTTCCTCATATTTGATGAAAACAAATTTGTGGCTAAGTGTTGATTTATATTATGATTAATTAAGAAAGAGAAAACAATTAAACAAGTAAATATGATGTTTAAAGTGTCGGGATTCAATGTTTTACCATAGTTATCACCTTTAATTTTGCCTCTCAAATCAATATCTACAATTGTATTCAGCTAAATTCACCAATTAAATCAATTTACCTCTCTCGAGTTCAAATCAATCGTATTTAATTAAGTCAACTCACTACATCACTATGTGAATCTGAATAAGCAATAACTAAACACCTTTAAACACTGAAGAATTCAATTAAGGACAACAACAATAGCAAAAACGTATCTATACCTTTCACCAAATTGCCGAATTTTACTACGTGGTCTAAATTATTATCCCACCTCTCGGTTCATTCAAATTCACAAATCAATGAACTAGTGATCAAGTAATTCAAGCATGAAGAGATGAAGTAAAATCAATACATAAATACATCAATTCCATAAAACTTAAGAATTGAAAATAAAGCTTCAAAACTAGGTTACATACTGTTTGTCCCAACTATATGTTTAGCTATTAATCACATGGAAAAAAGAAAACATGGAGAGTTTGGAATACATAATTAAATTTAAAGAAAAGACGAGAAATAGTTGAATATCTTGCACCAAGAATTCGCTGTATTTAAGTTCCAGTCTTGAAAGCCTTCGTCGTTCTTCCTTTGCTCTTTTTGTTCTCCTTTTTTTTTGATTTTCCAACCCTTAATCTGACTTAGATTAGGTCCTTTTATAGTGTTTATGCTTCTAAACTCGTTTTAATTGAAAAAGACACAAATACTCCTAAATATCAATTTAAAACAATAAAAAAAGGCTCACGCGGGCCGTGGTATGCAAATTGCGGCAAATCTTTGTTTTATGTTTGCCTCGGTTTGCATATCGCGGCTAGACCGTGGCAAACATAAAGTTGTATGCCACTTTTTATCTATTTGTAGTTTGATCTCTTATTTTTTAAACTTGTGCAATTTGGTCCATACTTCAAGTTTTTTATGCATCTTTGGTCCCTTTTGTCCCAAACTCTTCAACATTCATCCCACAACTTCCAAGAGCTTCCACATTAGTCTCCAAACCTCTTTAGATATTCGAATTTTTTCCTTCTTAAGTTTCAGAAGTGTGCAAGTCAGTCTTCAAACTTTTTGTAGGTTAAAATATACTCCTAAAACTTGTGGCATTCCTCCAATAGCTCTCTTAATGGTTCTTATCACTTTCGTGCCATTATATTAATCTTCAAACACTTCCGATCAACTCTCATTTAAGCTCAAATTCTCTATTCTAGCTTAATTTATCTCTATTTTTGGGTTTCACCTACAATGACAATATTTAGGGGTGGCAAAAAGGCTCGTCAGCTCGACCCATATTGGGCTCAGGCTCATCTAGCCACAAGCCCAAGCTAGGGTTGAGCAAAAAAAAAAGAAAAAGAGTCGAGCCCGTTCGACTCGGCAAAAATATGAGCCGGCTCATGGGCCCCTAACGAGCCTGCTCGTACAAGCTCGTTATGGGCTCGTGGGCAGTGCCCACGAGTTAATTTTGATCCAACGGTCACAAAATTTGACAGTTGGCCAGATTTTTAATTTTTTTTTATAAATTCAATTATTTTCCTATAAATACCCAATTCTAAACTAATTTTTTTCACACTTCAATCTTTCAATCTATTATATACTCAATTAAATAACAATTTTTAAATTTCAATCTCTCAATATTAGTTTATAATTAGTATCTCATACCTCATTATCTAGATATTACTCTATAATTTTAAGTTTTAATTTTTACTTCTTTTAGTATTCTCTACATTTCTAATTTCTACTACATTTTCATCTATACTCTTCTCTTTATTATTTTATTTCAAATGTCCTACAATTAAAGTGATAATGATTTCAGTGGTCTTAATGGCATTCCAATTCCAAACGATATTATTAATGAGTTTGGTTTGGATAGCACTGATCTAATTGATTTGGATGTCGTTCAAGAAGATGCTGACACACATACAACCACTGGTTCTAGCACTAAACGAAAAGCCACCAAACAAAAGATTAGGTGCTGGCAGTATTTTGAGTTGGGGCCGACTGATAAACTAATAGACAGAGTCTCTGAGTACAAAGCAGAGTGTAAACACTGTAAAGAGAAGTTAGCCTAGAAAAATAGGATAGGTACGACCGATCTAAATAGAACACATCAAAAAGTGTCAATTCAAACACGAGATTTGGAATCAAATTAGGTACAACTCCAGTTTAGATCTCTCAGAGATGGGTCTAATAGTAATCTCATCTCAACAATTGAGTATATTCACAAGATATCATGTGTTGTGAAGGACTACTGGAATTGGTGGCTAATGTCGAGTTTCTACTGAGCTTGATAGAAAATCCTCATTTCACAAACTTCATTAAAAAATATCGCCAACCAAGTTACGCTTAATGTTTCTAGAAATACTCTTTGTAAAGACACTATTATTTTGTATAATAAAAAGAAAGAATCCATTACAAATTATATTTATAATTATAACGGTGTTTTATCTTTTACGCCAGACTTATGGACAAGTAATAACAAAAAAGGATATATGGCTGCAACTGCACACTACATTGATAGTAATTGGATAATGCATAAAAAAGTAATAGCATTTAGACAAATTGATTATCCTCATAATAGAGTTAATATTCTTCATATTTTATTGGGTGTGTTATGTGAATTTAAATATGATTATAAGATTCGGAATTTTACATTTGATAATGCATGCCCCAACAATATAGTAATTAAAAAATTAATTCAAAATTTTATTCCAGAATTTTATTTTATTTCATATTCATTCGGTATGTCATGTGTTTAATTTAATTGTGCAAGATGGATTAAAATTTATACAAGAACAATTAGAAAAAAAAATTAGATATGCTATTATTTATATTACGGTCTCACCAGCAAGAAAATAAGTTTTTGTACTAATGTTGAAAATGGGCTGCAATCAAAATGTTTTTGTATTAATGTTGGCCATAGATAGAATTTAACATATCTCATACTTGAATCTTGTGAAGGTTACAAATATTGCATTACTGTATATTAAAATGGTCGACACTCACATAACTCAGAATATGATTTAGAAGCATACGACTGAGAAATATGTGCTCATGTTAGAAAATTTTTGACAGTTTTTTACGACGCAACAAATGCATGTTGTGGTGTATATTATTCAACTACTCCACTTGTTTTAAATCATTTCTATTATATTGCTAACAATTTTAATAAATATAAGGATTTTGCTCCTTTTTCTAATATTATACATGTCATGGAAGCAAAATTTAGAAAATATTGGGAACAATTGCCTATGTTATTTTCATTAGCATGTATTATGGATCCTAGACTTAACTTAGAGGGTACGAAAGTAACAATAATGAAATTTCACAATAATTAACTTACGAAAATCCACTAACGTGTGGTAATTTAGAACAAACTTTATGTCAAATGTATGAGGTATATGTTAAAAAGGCCGGTACGAACATTATACAACTCCCTATTCTAACATTTACTTTATCATCAACTAATGACATTGACTTATGGAGTTACGTGAGTTCACATAGGGGTGGTCAAGATTCAGTTGGTTCTTCTTTTGCTTATTCACTTCCCCGTTCTCATCATACACCTGTAGAGTTAGTTAGGTATTTTGCACACGAC
The DNA here is from genome assembly GCA_023638005.1 of Forsythia suspensa. Lineage (NCBI taxonomy): Eukaryota > Viridiplantae > Streptophyta > Magnoliopsida > Lamiales > Oleaceae > Forsythia > Forsythia suspensa. Next base: position 25,379,103 of record CM042666.1, on the reverse strand, counting down.
TTCTAAGTATTTTTTATGGCAAAGAGAGAATTTTTTTTGATATACTATGATGGTGGAGACAACATCAATGTCAATACACAATTCTTTCAAAAATTGCACGTGATTTACTAACACCTCCGGTATCGACTGTAGTATCGGAGTTTGCTTTTGGTATAGGTGGAAAGATTCTATCTGATTTTAGTTCAAGACTCAAACCTGACATTTTAGAAAGCTTACTATGTTTGAAGGATTGGGATGACGCTGAATTTCGAATCCAAGACAAAGTGAACAGAATGATATCCGAAGAACTTGAAGATTTGAATATGGATTATTTGGATTTGTAGTAAGTATTATTTTACATTAGTATTTGATTTTTTTGGTCTTATTTTAATAAAAAATTGTATACATAACGATTTGTTTGTGTACAATTTTAACTTTGTCTATGTTCAAAATAGTCGGTCCCAAGCCCATAAAAAATGAGGAGGGTTTTCAATCTTGAATTTTTAACATAAAACATTTTCGATATTTTATTTCTTTTTCATTTTAAAATTATCCAAAAAAAAAATAGGGCAGGGTTGGGTCGAACCGAGCTTGTGGGCTAAACCGAGCCCACATTTTGGGGACGAACCGAGCTCGTTTTCAATACGTCGAGTCGGCCCGGCCCGGCCCATTACCACCCCTAACAATATTTATACGAAATTAAGTAAAAATCCGCTCAAATAACAATTATATATCAAGTTTATAAGATATGATAAGCATGTAAAACACACTTATCAAATACCTCTAAACTTAAACACTTGTTCGTCCCGAGCAAGATTATTTACTTAAACACACAAGTAAATAACAATAAAATTTACTAAAATAGATAGATTGCCGTATTTGCCTCAGGTTTTGAAACTGATCAAACAATTCATAAAAGACTTCTAAATCATGCTACTATAGTCAAACCAATCACCATAAGATTTTAGGTTTGGAAATATTCCTTCCTTTAATGGTCAAATATTTCATCTTTCTTTGTGAGAATGCACACTCCCATCTTGAAATTCAATCTCTCACCCGTAGTGTTAATTCTAAAGTTGTTCTCAAAATACTTTTTTTTTTTCCCGCTCAAGTTTGGTTGGGTCTAACCAATGGATAACTATTTAGATCTGTGATGATTCTATCGATATTTGAGTATTTTGATTGTCAAGCTTCTACTATGCAAGTCAAACCTACTTGTTATCTACATCTCCAAGTTATAATTACAAAGGCTCAATCTTGCCACTTTTTCATCTTTTGTTCCAAGGAACTACATCATTTTTTTTTAATATGTAAAACCTCACTCCTTTAAGCTTTCTAAATGACTTTTGTGGCGATCTTTAGACCGATGGCTCCCAGGTTTGACAGACCTTAGGGCATTGAATTTGAGAACCCCTACGGGCTTTATCATTCGAGTAAAAAAGTCTTCGAAGAGAGGCATAAGATAATGCAAGTGCAATGCAATTTTTGTGCAAGATAAAATTTGCGGGGATTACATTCCTAGCATTTGGTCAATACCTAGATTCTACCTGGTAGCTAAAGATATTCCACACAAATATTACACATGCACGGAATCAACACATATCTAAATAGATCTCACACTGGATTAACCACCCAAACTATCCCCTCAACTGGTTAAGTAATTGAGTTTTCAATTGGTGATCTTGGTTTTAACAATGTAGGTCCACAATTCTATCAATGTATTCTATCCATAGACCAACCAAAAGTAATGATATTTATGAATATTGTGTTCACACTTAATTACATCTCACATGGATAAGTATATTAAAAGAATAAGCATAAGTAGTACTACCTAGTTATAGTTCATGAATTAAAAATAGTTTCAAATAAATATCATCATCACCTGGCAAGGCTATCCAACACGCATACAAATGCACAAGTAACAAGATAATATTTTAAATTTTTTTTACTCACATAATATAAACAGTACATACAAACATAACAAAAATAATAAAGTTATTAACTGCACCCCAAACTTAAAGTACACATTGTCCTCAATGTGAGCAAAAGAGACAAAAAGAAAAGAGTTTAATAGACTTTTCATAGAGTGGAGATACCATCTAGTAGCCATATGCTTAGATCTTATCGGAAGGTGGTAGTCTTTGTTCTTGGCTGCATGGTGTGGCTTTAGAGTTCCTACAAGGTATAAAAAAAATGATATATAGTGATACGAGAGGAACACAAATCAGGGATAACCTAGACTAAAACTGCTCACTAATCCTAATAAAATTAAAAAGTGAAAATGTATTCCAAAACTAAAAATGAAAAATAAAAGAGATAAATGATTGAAAATTAGGTTGCCTCCTAATAAGCGCTTATTTAAAGTCATTATTTCAACTTTGTTGCAACAATAATTTAAGGATGGCTTGAATCGGGCTTTAGACGACTTTCATTTCTGGTACTTTCCTGCTTTGCACAATTTTTTTTTTACCCTCCAAACTTTTGTTTGCCTTTTTTCAACAAATTTTGCTCCACCAAGACTTTCTAACTTTGCTTGCAGTATGGGCTCTTCACCTCACATCTTCACTTCCGGTTGCACTTTTCTTGGTCAATTTTAACCACTTCATTCACTCTAAAATATCCTTCGATGTCGATTGGTTGCTCAGGTATGGTGTACATATTGAATATTGCTTGTTCATCTTGTACCCTCAAGATCAACTCACTTTTTTCTACATCAATAAGGGTTCGACTAGTCGCTAAGAATGATCTTCCCAATATTATTGGCATATCCCAGTCCTCCTCAATACCAAGGACAATGAAGTCACCTTGATGAGCACATCCTCAACCATACCTCGTGGATGCTTGATTGACTTATCATCTTGCTGTAGAGATACAATTGTTGCTTTTACCTCTCCTAGACCTATCTCATGTAGACAAAAAGAGAAATCAAATTAATACTTGCACCTAAATCACATAAAGTATTAAAATTACAAAATTGTCCAAATGTGCAAGGTAATGTGAAACTTCCTGGATCTTTTAACTTTGGAGGCAACTTGTTAAGTAGAATAACACTATGGTCTTCAGTCGAATCTATAGTCTCGTATTCTTCTATCTTTTTTTTTTTGGCCAGCATTTCCTTAATAAACTTTAAATATAGTGGCATCAAATCCAAACCATATGCGAAGGAAATGTTGATGTGTAGTTTTTTCAAAATATAAAGAAATTTCGCAAATTGTTTGTCAATCTGTGTTTTCTTGAGCCTTTGAGGAAACAAAATGGGCGATACATATGCTTTGACAAGTACAGTTGCCTTAACTTGTGTAGTGTCTGAATTTTGTTCTTGACTTGCTTCTGGTGTCTTTTCAAACCTTTCCATTTGCTCATCCTTTGTGGTGAGTACCTTGTCATCTTTAATATCTAAACTTTTTCCAAGTATCTCATGTAGCTAAGCTCTACTAAATATGGTGATGACATTGACATTTTCTCATAGATTCGTCTATGTGTTACTAGGTAGAGTACGTGGGTCCTTTCTAACAATTTCAAAGCAATCTGACCAATCTGAGTCTCTAACTTTCTAATAGATGCCTGCTGATTCTGATAATTTATCTTACTTTGCTGAAGCATCTTATCCGTTTCTTTGTATGTATTGCTGAAAAAAATTTCCCAATCTTGGCCTTCTCTTTTTCTTAGGGTTATTTGGAGCATTATTTTGATTGTCTCTCTACCTAAAGTTTGGGTATTGTTTCCATCATAGGTTATATGTTTGAGAGTATGGATTGTACTGCTGACAAAAAGTATATAGAACAAAGTTTACTTGTTCTTTTGGAGTGGCTAATAACATACAATCTTCAATACAATGATTTGCCCACAGTTTTCACAAGTTGAGCCCGCATGGATTGCATTCACACACCCAATAGTCCTACTTGCTTTGTAAGTGCCGCAATGTGTAGTGGCTGAAGTAGTGTCTATCTTATGTATACATGCTATTTTCTTCGGGACTGCTCGTTAGATGAGAACATCGAATGTATCTTTGCAATCAATTCAAACAGTTTGAAGGCTTGATTAATTGACATATTCATTTTGGAACCATTTGTTGACGAGCCCACCTGAGACTTTGAAATATGTGAGAGTCTAGTGTAGAAGTATTGTACCTATTGCCCCTTGCTTATCCCATGGTTTGGACACTTTTTGAGTAACTCTTTAAATCTGTTCTATGCCTCGTGATAGCTTTCCTCATCAAATTGCTGAAAAGTTGAAAATTCCAACTTTCATTTTGGCCACTTTAGCAAGTAGAACTTTCTTGTCAAATCCTTTCAAGTAGTGATACTAACATGTGGTTCAGGATCCAACCACTCTAACACGCCATTCCTCAATGTGTATGGAAATAATCTCAGTTTGATAGCATCCTCACATACCCATTGAAACTGAAAATTTAGACACATCCGAGTGAATCAAGAAATGTGTGTATTTGGATTTTCATGTGCATTCCCTTAAAATTGAAGGTTGTTGCTAAATAAATTGATCAAATTTGCCCTCAATTGAAAATCATTTCACCCAAAATCAAGATATATCGCTTGATCGCAACCGAGCCATTCCGAGTCGAAAATTGTGCAATCAGTATATCTCTTTCATCACTTTCCACTCTGGTTTGGTGCTGAACCTGTTTAGCTATTAATAGGGCTGCTTTTGCGGCATCCATTCTAGCTTGTTTGTTTTCCATAGTGATTTTTTGTTTTTAGTTGTGCTCCTTGTTTCTTCGTCTGAAGATGTGTTCAATCTTAGAGTCGAACAGTTCAAGATCGCCGCCTCGTGAATGGAGCATACAAATAACACCTGTTTTATTTTATAAGAAACAAAATAATAATAATAAAAAAAATCAAACATAAATAATCTAAATCAATTAAGAAAAAGGCGCTAGATGCTTGTTGCGGCGCCAAAATCTTGTTGCGTTTAAATTGCAAGTGTACGATTGTCAATTTAACAAGTAATAAAGTGGACCTAATAAGTCCAGATTATCGTGCTCACGGAGACTATCTTATTTGAATACTAATTTAACTAATTCTATCTCGTATTTGATGAAAAAAATTATGGCAAAGTGTTGATTTATACTATGATTAATTAAGAAAGAGCAAGTAAACAAGTAAATCTAATGATTAATGTGTCGGGAATCACAATTTCACCATAGTTATCACCTTTAATTTCACATCTCAAGTCAATTTCTACAATTGTATTCGGCCGAATTCACAAATTAAATTAATTTACCTTTATCGAGTTCAAAGCAATCCTATTTAGTTGAGTTAACTCACTATATCTGTATGTGAATCTAAATAAGCCTTAACTTAACGCCTTTAAATACCTAAGAATTCAATTAAGGACCGCAATAATAACAAAAGCGCATCTCTACCTTTCACCCAATTGCCGTATTTTACTACGTGGTCTAAATTATTAACTCATCTCTTGGTGCGTAAAATTCAAAAATCAATGAACTAGTGATCAAGTAATTCAAGCATGAAGAGATGAAGTAAAATCAATACATGATATCATTTATTCCATAAAACTTAAGAATTGAAATTAAATCTTCAAAACTAGGTTACATATCATTCGTCCCAACTATATGCTTAGCTATTCATAATACAGAAAAAAGAAAACATGAAGAGTTTAGAATACATAACCGAATTTAAAAAAAGACAAGAAAGTTGAATATCTTGCACCAAGAATTCACTGTCTTCACGTCCAAATCTTGAAAGCCTTCATCGTTCTTCATTTGCTCTTTTTGTTCTCTTTTGTTTTTTGATTTTTCAACCCTTAATATGACCTAGATTGGGTCCTTTTATATTTTTTACATCCCCCTAAACTTGTTTTAAATGAAAAGGACACAATACTTTTGAATCTCAATTTAAAAAAAAAAAATCAGAAAAAACCTCACACGGACCGTGTCCATATGCAAACTACAGCCCAAACCTTTGTACTATTTACCACAGTCTTTCCGCGGTTTGCATACTGCGGATGGACCGTGGTAAACAAAAAGTTGTTGGCCACTTTTCCTTTATTTTGCAGTTTTGTCCCTCAATTTTCAAACTTGTGCAATTTGGTCCCTACTTCAAGTTTTTTGTGCATCTTTCTTTGATCCCTTTTGCCCCAAATAACTTTCAAGAGATTCCACATTAGTCCCCAAACCTCATTAGGCATTCGAATTTGGTTTTCCTTAAGTTTTAGAAGTGTGCAATTCAGTATTCAAACTTTTTGTAAGTTAAGATCCACTCCTTAAACTTGTAAAATTCATGCAATAGCTCTCTTAATGGTTCTTATCACTCATGTGCTATCATGTTAATCTTCTAACACTTCCGATCAACTCCTATTTAAGTTCAAATTCTCTATTGTTGCTCAATTTGTCTCTATTTTTGAGTTTTACATACAATGACAATATTTATACGAAATGAATTAGAAATTCGCTATCAAGTTTATAAGCTAGGATAAGCATGTAAAACATACTTATCATTATGCCTCGTTATTCATGTGGCAGAAAGGGACACATAGAAGTATTAGAAGGTTAAAATAGTAGGGATGGTGGAACCAACCAAGACATGACGTAAGCGTGGAGTTAAAGCAGTTCTAGTCTCAGCCTTCGTTGATATTCTTCTTATCATGCGAATGCATTAAGGAGGGTAACCAATGAATGAGAAACCGAACATAATTCACCATGTCTTCGTCACACCCATTATATTTACATCTTCAAAGCACCTCGGGCGAAGTAAGAACTGGGAAAGGCCACATCATGATTGTGGGATAATGGTAACTACTTAACCTAATATTCATAACCAATAGAATATCCACTAAGGCACGTGGAGAATTTCCACGTGGTAGAGTTTATTACAAAAGAATATGTTGGGTTAACTGTCACAAGAACCAAGTGAGAAAGATGGTTAGAGCAATGGTTGGCTACCATGTGTCATGGAATCATCTAGAATTAGGAGTCTTCCAATAAAGGAACGACACGTGGATACAAAAGTACTAAAGAATAAAAACCCATAGGATTGAGATATCTATAAATAGCTCTTAAAAAATAAGGAGCATAGATCAATTAAAAACATTGGCCATATTATTGTTCTCTCAATTCTCAGTCCTTAGTATTCAATACTTAAAATTCCTGGTTGAATGAGTACATGCGATTAGAGTTATACAATTGAGTGAGGATGTGGGCAATGACTTGTTAGCTTTGAATTTTTTAGGTCAACAAGTTGGCATCGTCTATGGGAAACACATGGTTTCTACGAGGTAACGAAACCACTAGTAAAAGTTATCTTATGACTTACTTTTGAAAAAATATAAACATTTTGTGCTAATGAACTAAGTTGAAAAAAGAGTGATATTGAAGAAAAAATAGGTGAGAATGAGTTAGAAGGCCGGAGTGAACATCTGGAAGATAGCGGTATCAACTAAAAAAGACATCGGGAATGAGCTCCAGATTTGGCTACCAGAGAAGGAGGGAGGTACCCAAAAACAATGCAACTGGCGATAAAAGAAAGTATTTATCACAAAAACCATGTCAACTTTGGCTAATTAAGTCCAGATGTTGGTGGTAGAAAACAGGCGAAGAGCACACATGTCTGGGACCAACCAAAGAATGAAGAGGAGATCGGGGCCCAGCCCTAACAGCTAGACATTCCCATTCACTAAGTGAATCACGCAACTTTAGGCATAATCAGTCCACTAACATGCTCAAAGAGCGAAAGTATCAACCTGCAAGGTCCGTTAGTGTCTTAGGCTGATTCCCACCAAAAGAAGGCATGTGTGTTTAAAGGGCAAAAGGTAGAGTTAGTCTCGAGATGCGTGCCATACATGCCTAATTACTATTATGATGACAATGGGAATAGCCCCACTAGATCCTTTGAGCTTGATGATGGCGATGAGAAATTTCCTTTCTATCAGGAAATCCAAAGTATCTCCATCCACTAGGGTTTTGTAAGGCCTAAGCTCGAGAAATATACCAGGCGGAGGTGACCCCACGTACCATTTAGCTTACTATAAGACTGAAATGAAGCTAAAAAACACGTTGCCCACTTTGAATTGCCAGGCTTTTCATATGAACCTGACATGGCCGACCAAGAGACCCAGCTCTATTAAAAGCTGGACTCAACTGAATCAAGCATTTATAAGTGCTTTTGTGGGCCATAATTTAGGCGAAATTCTTGCCACAAAGTTGAACGACATCAAGCAAGGGCCGAATAAATATTTCAACAGGATCTAAAATGAACTCATCAAAGTTAAATCTATATTCAATGAAATGGCACTAGATGCTTTATAGAATGACCTGAGGATGAAGACTATATTGTGGAGAGACATAAAAAACAAAAGACCTCAAACCTACAATCAGCTGGTGGTTTTAATTAAGGTAGAAATACAAACAGAAGAAACTATCGAGAATAGGAAAAAACATGAAAAGGAGATGAGGATGATAACACATGATGGGTCAAAAGTTTCTTTTTAGAAATCAAATCATCCCGACAGGCTGTCCAGACATAGGCACTGAGAATACAGAGGAAGTTAATGAGGTTGTCCATGCGCAAGGTAAATCCACATGCAAGGCTTCTGTTCCTCTGTCTAAATCTAAGTATTGCAGGGTATACTAGTCTAGGAGCCATGAAACTATAAATACCTAGATGTTAAGGCCACAATTGACAAAATGATAGAGCAGCAATATAAACCAAATGGATGGACTCAGTTGGGACAAACTTCACAAACCCGAACCATAAACTATTCATATCATAGAGGACGAAGCATGCATGCGAGAGAAGAATGCTACCAACTCGCTCGTCAGGTACCCCAACCAGAGCCCGAGCCTTGAAAAGGCCTAACATCCTCATTTCGGTAGCTCTACTATTTTTCAGAGAATCAACACTATAATGGGTAGACCCATCATTGGGGATCCTCCACATTGGAAGGACAAGAAATAATTCCCAGAAAAAATATATAAGGACAACTAAGAAGCCAGTGTTGGAGTGTTACTGGGTGCAAAAAGAGGAGAAGCCCAAAAGGCCAACCATAACATTTAACGACGATGACGAATGTGGTATTCATTACCCATACTGTGATGTCTTGATACATGTGTCAAACGAATGCTGGTCTATAATGAAAGTTATGTGAATGCCCTCTTTGGCAACGCCTTCAATCAGATGTAAGTATATCACTGGTGGATGCCTATGTTTGATTCACTGTACTATTTCACGAGAGATAGCATTATCTCTCAGGGAAAATTATTATCACTGTTGAGATAGGAATGGAACCATTAGTGGCTAGGAACTACAAGAAAATCTTAATCATCGATCGATGTTCATCTTACAATGGTCCATCACCTGGTGATAAAAGACAACCAAGAGTCCGTTCGTGAATGCTACTTAAACGCCTTAAGGAATGAGGCTTCACGTGTTTCCATGTCAAATGCAGTGATGATGATAGATTTACCTGTGGGCGAAACCATGGAAACAAATAAAAATTAAAAGACGAAGGTAAAATCTTTATTGATAATGGTTTAGATTCCTGAATCACTAAATCCCATTCTGAAGTAGCGGTAGATGAAAAACTTGAGAGTTTTTCTGTAAGCAACGAGGATTCATCTAATCAGCTTCACATTGGGGTGGAACTAGAAGAAGGTTTGAAAAAGAAAACAAAATAGTTTCTGAAGGCAAATGTTGATATCTTCGCATGGAAGCATTCTGATATGGTAGGAATTGATCCAAGAGCGGCATGTCATGCATTGAAAATTGATCTCCAGGCTATGCCCATGATCTAAAAGTAGAAGTAAATGAGTTTTGAGAAATACGAAGCCTTATGGACATAGGTGGATAAGCTTCTAATGAATGGATTCATCCAAGAAGCTCACTATCCCATATAGGTGTGCAATCTCATGTTAGAACTAAAGAACAATGGCATATGACGGACGTACCAAGATTTCATAAATTTAAACAAAGTTTGTCCCAAAGACAACTTTTTCCTATCTCGGATTGACTAGCTTGTTGATGCCACATCGGGTCATGAACTCCTAAGCTTCAGGGATGAATACTCATGGTACAACCAAATTCCTATGTTCGAGCCTGACGAGAAACATACTTCCTTCATGACAAATTGATGCGTGTATTGTTATAAAGTAATGCCTTTTGGTATAAAAAATGCACAGGTGCGACATACCAAAGGTTAGTAAATAAAATGTTTGCTGACCAAATTGAAAAAACTATGGAGGTATATGTTGATGACATGCTAGTAAAAATCCTTAAGACTACTAATCACCTTAAACACCTAGGTGAGGTGTTCACGATCCTTCGAAAGTACCGTGTGAAATTAAATCTACTATAGTGTGCTTTCACGTCGTATCAGGAAAGATCCTAGGGTATATGGTGAATCAACAAGATATAGAGATCAATCCTAGGAAAATTCGAGCACTACTAGACATGCGATTCCCCAGCAAGCCTTAGGAGGTGCAAAGCCCCACAGAGAAGCTCGCTACTCTAAGTAGATTTGTCTCGAAGGCAATTGATAAATGCTACTCCTTCTTTTAGGTTATCAAAGTGGGAAAAAGGTTTGAGTGGGTGGAGGATTTTGAATCCGCCTTCAATAAGTTGAAAAACCATATAGGGAAAGCTCTCATCTTATCTAAGCCAACCATGGGAAAAACCTAATTCTATACTTGGTTGTCTCGGAGTTAGCGTTGAGTTCAGTCTTAGTAAGAGAAGAAAACCAGCAGCAATTACATGTATATTATGTAAGTAAGGCCCTCCAAGACATACAAGCCAGGTACCCAGAAATAGAAAAGCTAGCTCTCGCCTTGGTGATGGCCTCAAGAAAGCTCGTCCCTACTTTCAATTGTATAGTGTCGAGGTATTAACGAGCTATCCTTTAAAATAGGTGTTGTAGAAACCTGACACCTCGGACGATTGAAGAACTAGGCAATCGAGTTGGGCCAGTTCAACATCACTTTCAAAGCCAAAACGTCCATCAAAGGACATGCACTAGTAGATTTCATTACTAAATTCGCAAATGGCCTAGTAATTGATCTAACAACATCCTCTCCGAAGCTCTCTTCGTGAAAGCTATTTGTCAACGGCTCTTCAAGAGGAGTTAGAGCTGGAGCCCGGATTGGGATCTTTCTAATATGCCTAGAAGGGAACAAACTTAACTGTGCCCATGAATGCCTGTGAAATTAAAATTTTCAGTGATTCCCAATTGGTGGTAAGTCCAGTGAATATTTGTTGCAAGAGATAAAAACATGGTTGATTATGTGTTGAAGGTCAAAGACCAATTATTAAACTTCAAAATTTTTGAATTGATGCACATCCCAAGGATGGAGTATGGTTTTGTTAATGCCCTGTTGAAGCTAGCAAGCTTGCAGGATGAAGAATTATTCAATACGCCCCAGTCAAACTCCTATCCAGTCCCTCTATTTTCGAGAAGGCATGAGAGACACTAAGGGTCGAATGAGTGACACCTTAGATCCAGAAGATAACAGACTACTTGAAGGAGCAAAAGCTCCCAAAGGATAAGGATAAGACTCGAAAGATGCGACTAAAATCGGCTAAGTTCGACCTTCCACAATCTCTCATATCAGATAATGGTGCCTAATTCAAAAGAGGAAAGCTGCAGAAGATGTACGATGAAATGGGCATTCACAAACACTTATCCATCTTATATTACTCACAAGCATATGGGCATGTGGAAGCAGCCAATAAAACCTTGAAAAACGTTCTGAGGTGAAAGCTAGATGATGTGAAAGGAATGTTGGTGAAAGACCTGCCACAAATACAATTGGCATATCGTACTACAACCCGAACACCTACCACAAACTCATTTTGCAATGACCTACGATTCCGAGGTCATGATTCCAGTCAAGGTCAGTTTGGCCTCTTCTTGAAGACTATATTACAATGAATATCAAAATGAAGAAGGAATGAGGATAGAAAAAGATCTGTTGGACGAGAAACGAGAGTCTTCCCAAATAAAGCTCGCGGCCTATCTGAAAAAGATGGCAAAATACTATAACTCAAATGTTAAATGCTGGTGTTTCCTCTCAACCACTGAATTCTGCCCCGGCCTCTCAACACAAGAATGATAATGCATAACTCTCTTAGACCGGTAAAATAAAGTGAGATTGAGTTCTGGTGCATTATTGTAACAATCGAATTTTTTTTGGCTTTTAATTTCAAGCAAATAAAATTTTTACTTTCGGTGCCACCACGAACCTTCTAGTACGTTTAAAATTTTATTATTTTTATTATTATTTATTTATTTAATTTTGGTAACGTTAAACCCAATAGAAAACAGGCCTCCTCTAGCCCAACAATCGATTTACTTTCGGCCTAAAGATCAACCCATTATCCAATAACTAAACCACATTTTCTCTTCAAAATTTTCCCCAAATCTGTCCCAGAAATTCGGCCCTTACAAGTGCAGTTTTAGATTTATAAATCAACCACTTAATTAAGCACAAACTACATATTTTTCCCTCAAGAAATTCGGCACTAACTAGTACATTTCCCTTCCCAAAAAGTCTCTGCCACCCACTTTGATGGAGAGAAACCGCCCATTTCCTCACTTCATGCCCCATTTTCCCACTCCAATTCAGTTCAGCCAAAACTAACCCATGTTCCTAATTAAAACCACCCCAAACTGCCATTTATTAGTCCCATTTCCCTACAAGATACGGCCCCCCATCATATCCCAATTAATCTCCAGAATTTAGCAACAAACAGTCCAGAAATTTCCCCCTGTGCACTCCAGTTTCGATCCTCCAGAATCAGCCATAAGTTCCAGCTTTTAGTTCCTTTAACACTCCACTTTTCTCACCCCAATTTCGTCCATACAACATCCCAGAAACTAGTCCATAAGTTAAGCAAAAAACTTCCTTCTTCCCTCAGATTTTAGTCTAGCAAACAACCCCACATTTCTGCATTTGTCCAATCCCAAATTTCCAGCTTTTCTTCCTAACTTCCGGTTCCATTTTCGACCAGCAGTGAAAGTTGTTAACTTTGATTGTTATTTCACAAAAGTTCTCCATATATATATATATATATATATATATAGTGTTCAAGTTTGGGTTTTGGGAAGCTGCAGAAACAGTTTTTTCTTCATCAAATCCTCAATCGAAAACCCGTTTCAAGGTAGTTTTACTTAATGTTTTCATTGCGATTTTGAAATGAAGTTTCAGAAAAATTATGATGTTATTTGAATGTCATGAAAACTTATTTATGAAGGAACTTATGATAGTGATTGAAAGTAATCACTTTAACATGTTTGTGATTGAAAGAAATCACGTATGATGATGATGATGATGATGTTATGTGGTGCCGGCTACCAGTGTTTATGATATGTTGCACGTTTCAAAAATCATGGCATGTCGAATTCATGTTTAAGTAAAATTTTCCACATGTCATAAGTATTGCTACTGAGTGTTTCTTATGAAATACTCACCCCCAAACAAATAAATTTTCATATTGAACTAATCGGCGTTGATGCGATGGCGGTAGACTAATGAGCTTGTCATGGAAAGTCTTTTATAGTTTATGTTTAGACGTCGAAATGATCGAGTCAATTATCATGTAATTACTTATTTTAAGTAATTGATTTAGTATTTAATTATGTAATATGTACGGAAGACAAGATGTTGGTTTAATTGCCGTTCAAAGTTCTAAATTGGAAATTTCTTAGTTTCATTTTTCAACTTTTCACCTTCGTCCCCTTTTAAAAAATCATAACTTTTTCTACGGTTGAATTTTTTGAGTGAATTCAGTTTCTATGTAAAACCCTATATGTTTTCTAATAAAATAAATTAGAGTCACTTAAAAATTTCATCGGTTGAATTTATTATGGACGTTTGAACGGGCTGCCTTAAGGTACCCGAGAATGTTTTTCAAGCATCTTTGGCTATATTTTTAGCCTACCAAACAACGTAGCTAAAGTTTGAAATTTATACATGTTGTAGCATACAGTCCCAAGTATCTACAGTTTAAATTCCATAATTTTTTGAGTTCATTTGGATGGTCTAATAAATTGTGGCGACACCTATCACGGTATAGACAAAACTATGAAATTTTGAGAAAAATCATTTTCCTTTGCACGCTTGTCATTTTTCTGCAACAATTAAATTTTAAAACCCTTCAAGGGCATAGGAAATATTATTTGAGTCGTCAAATAAAATTTTAGAGATTATTTTAGCGACCCTCCGGGTTGAGAAAATCTGAGGCGCTATGACTTTTGTATCGTAGCCGCTTTTACTTTTCTATAGACCGCAAATTTTCATTTCATTTTATTTTTAAATTATTTTATTTTATTTATTATATTTCATTTTGGTCTTTATTTTGATGTGTCCAGATGAAATTTAAGAGGTTGAGAATTTTAGAAATTTAGTATCGCTACTCGCCATCGCAACGCTACGCCAGTTCTGAGTTAAATTATGGGGTTGATTAAAATTTTATTTTTATGCAATTAAGTATGATAAGTGGGACTCATACTTACGAAAAATTTTAATTGTTTCATTTTATGATGAAATGTGAAGTTAAGATGAAAATTTATGTTAGTTCGTTATTTTTAAATTAAAAGATGATAGAAATCCACCTAATCGAACCCTTCATAATTTGTATCTCAGACATGGTTCCTCCGTGTGATGATTCCCTAGAACATGTTGAAGCGGCTAGGAACGATTATATACTTTTTGCTTCGGATCCCGAATGGTCAATTGGCCATCATATCGATGAATCGTAGGGCGCTCATATCGTAGGCGATGAGCGTGGTTTAGTAACCACCGATCTTTGAGTCTATTGCTCATGTGATTGACTCACCGATTGGCCCGGACAACCGATTGCCGAGGAGATTTTAGGAGATTTGGAAGAGATCTACCATCCGCAGTGTAGAATATGACGTGTGTTGTGAAGCGCTCATTATACACTGGAAGGAGTACAGTTTTTATGGTGCAGGTCTCCATCTTATTCCCAGATCGACTCTAGTAGTTGAGCCCATTCCCGAGCCCTGCCCAATGAGTCGAGCCGAGGCCGGAGCCGGTGTTAATGTTTAAAGGCGATCCAGCTTATCCAAGTCGAAGATGACCCGAAGGAGGATCTTGAGATAGAGTCTGAGGCTCAGTCTTGTGTTACCTCGGATGACGAGGCTCCACGGCCCAAGAGGCCTAGAGTACATGGAGGATGGATCAGCGACGACGATGCTTAGAGACTTTTAGTAGTTAGATGTTTTCTTTTCAGTATTTTAGTTCTCCCATGTACGGTTACTATACCGTTGTTTAGCACTAGATGCTTTTACTTATTGTACCTCTTGAAGGATGATTTAAATAAATAAAAGATGCTATTTAAATTTTTCCTTTATCGATAGTCTTCGAGATATTCATGGCTTTGTGTATGGTGGTTATTTCGATGAATTACAAACTTCTTCGTTTTGTTTATTTTAAAGGAAATGGCACCAACTACGCAAGCAAGAGCTATTAGAAACCTACAACTAGCGGTTGAGGAAATGAGGAGAGCGTTAGCAACTCGGTCGGCACCCCAGGTGCCACAATCGCCAATGGCGCCCACGGGCACCGCAAATGTCCCAAGCGCATCAAGTCCCACCACTCATCATCACGTGGCCCTTACGTACGCGATTGAGCAATTTCATCGATACCGCTTCCTACTTTCAACGGTGGGAATGATCCTCTTGCGGTAGAGAATGGTTGCGACAATTGAGAAATTTTTTTGGCACATCGCTTGTCCCGAAAATTAGAAAGTCCTTTGTGCGGAGTTCATGCTAAGCAGTAGAGCAAGTCACTAGTGGGAGTTAGCATCCCGCACCCGTACTGAGGATGAATAGAATAATCTCTCGTGGGCCCAATTCAAAGTCGAGCTAACAAAAAATATTTTCCATAGGCTCTACGAGATTATAAAAAATCAGAGTTTCTACATTTGGTTTAAGGAAAAATGGAAATTACCGAGTATGAGCGAAAATTTGAAGAAATGTCGCTCTATGCCCCATATTTGGTTAGCACAGAATTAATGAAGGCAAGACGTTATGAAAGAGGATTACGCCCAGAGGTCAGACAAATTGTTAATTCCTATGCACTTCCTACTTTTAGAGCAGTGGTCAAGATGGCTCAGACTGTGACCTTTTCGGGTTTAAAGGTCAAAGTTCAGGGACAACAGAATGACTCAGGAAAGAGAAATTGGCAGGATCAGAATAGGAATCAAAATTCAGGCCAGTTCAAGAGACAGAATCAAGGTCCCATCAGAGGTCAATCAAGTAATAATATTCCTCAGTGCCCTAAGTGTAAAAAGAATCACAATGGTGATTGCTACTTTGGCAAGAACGTTTGCTATAGGTGTGGAGAGCCAAGACACTACGTGATGCAATGTCGGGCAGAGCCAGCGAAGGTTAATGATCAAGCGAACAAAGGAAAAGCTAGAGTGTTTGCCATGACCCGTGAAGAGGCTGCCCAGAATCCGGATGTTATTACGGGTATGTTATCTATTTCTAGCGTACCTGTTTACATTCTTATTGATTCCGGTGCGACATATTCATTTATATCTGAAGTATGCCCAGCTAAAGTTAATATTCTATGTCAGAAAAGTGATAGTATACTAGAGGTTAGTATGCCATTAGGGAGAACTATAGAAATGGATAAATTAGCTAAGGCAGTTTAGATAGATTTTGATGGGTTAGTTTTGTCAGTAGATCTGCATGTCATAAGTATGAGAGATTTTGACATTATCCTTGGGATGGATTGGTTGGGTAGTAATCGTGCTACCATTGTATATTTGGAGAAGGAGTAATATTTTGAAGGCCGGGAGAGAAAGAATTCAAATTTTATGGGTCAAAGATTAAAGCACTTCCCCGTCTCATCTCAACTTTACAGGCGGAAAAGTTGCTTAAGAAGATAAATTGCCAAGGTTTTCTTATAAATCTCACTAGTATCCCATCTGAAGAAGTATCGTTGGATAACGTACCAGTAGTTCGGGAGTACGCCGATGTATTTCTAGACGATCTAGAAGGCATACTGCCTAATAGACAAATGGAATTCACGATAGATCTTATACCTGGTGCTATACCCATATCAAAGGCTCCGTATCGGATGGCACCAAAAGAATTGCAAGAGCTTAAAATGCAATTGGAAGAACTTTTGGATAAAGGGTTTATCCGACCAAGTGTTTCTCCGTGGAGAGCTCCTGTACTGTTTGTGAAAAAGAAAGATGGATCGATGAGAATCTGCATAGACTACCGTGAGTTGAATAAATTGACGATCAAGAACAAGTATCCACTCCCAAGAATTGAAGATTTGTTTGATCAATTGAAGGGTGCATCTGTGTTTTCAAAGATCGACTTGAGGTCGGGCTATCATCAACTAAAAATCAGGCAATCGAATATACCAAAGTCAGCATTCCGTACTCGCTATAGGCATTATGAATTCACAGTAATGCCCTTTGGACTGACGAATGCTCCAGCGGTATTTATGGATTTAATGAATTGAGTTTTTCATCAATATTTAGATCAGTTCGTCATTGTGTTCATTGATGACATCTTGATTTATTCCAAGAATCCCGAGCAACATCAAGAGTACCTGAGAATAGTATTGGAGACCTTGTAGGGAGAAAAGTTGTATGCCAAATTTTTGAAGTGCGAATTTTGGTTGGACCGAATAGGGTTCCTTGGACATGTTGTAACGGCCAAGGGAATTGAAGTAGATCCATCCAAGGTTGAAGCTGTGTCAAATTGGCCGACCCCCATCAAATGTTGGGAAAATAAGAAGTTTTCTGAGTTTAGCCGGCTATTATCGACGTTTCATAGAAGGATTCTCTAAAATAGCTGGCCCTATGACACAATTGACTCGAAAGGGGGTTAAGTATGTTTGGTCCGAGAGGCGTGAACAGAGTTTTCAAGAATTAAAGAACAAGCTAGTATCTACACCAGTACTAGCTTTACCTGAAGTTTTAGAGGGCTACGTAATTTATAGTGATGCATCAAAACTTAGTTTGGGCTGTGTATTGATGCAAAATAGATAAGTGATAGCTTATGCTTCAAGACAGTTGAAGCAGTATGAGCAGAATTACCCGACATATGATCTTGAACTTGCGGCAGTAGTTCACGTCTTGAAAATTTGGCGCCATTACCTTTATGGAAGCAAGTGCAAAATTTACACCGACCATAAAAGTCTCAAGTACTTTTTCACCCAAAAGGAGTTGAATATGAGACAACGACGATGGTTGGAATTAGTAAAGGATTACGACTGCTCTATCCTTTACCACCCAGGTAAGGTAAATATAGTCGCGGATGCTCTAAGCAGAAAAAATGTCGGCCAGTTGTTTGCATTGCAATTGACACAAAATAATCTAATCAAAGACTTTGAGAGTATGAAAATTGAAGTATTAACTCCATCGGTATGAACGTCGGCAGTGATAGCAGGTTTGATAGTAAAGTCGACACTCAGAGATAGAATTTTGACAGCTCAAAAGGATGATCCTTTCTTGGAAAATATCAGAACTGAAGTAGGAACTGACAAGAGGAAAGATTTTGAAATAGCTGAGGACAAGGCTTTGATGTTCAAAGGTCAAATATATGTGTCGAACGATGAAGATTTGAGAATTGAGATTTTATCTGAAGCACATTCCGCTCCTTACGCCGCACATCCAGGGGGAACCAAAATGTATAAAGATTTGCGTAATACATTCTGGTGGAGAAACATAAAAGAAGATATAGCTCATTTCGTGTCAAAATGTTTGGTGTGTCAACAAGTGAAAGCAGAGCATCAGAGGCCGTCAGGGCCATTAAATCCAATGGATATACCGGAGTGGAAATGGGAAAAATTGCAATGGATTTTGTTTTGGGTTTTCTTAGATTGGCGAGAGTTCATGATGCCATCTGGGTTGTGGTAGACCGTTTGACAAAATCTGCATTTTCTTCCCATTCGAATGAATTTCAATATGGAACAATTAGCACAATTGTATGTCAAAGAAATTGTTAGACTGCACGGGATACCAATATCCATCGTATCGGATAGAGATCCGAGGTTTACCTCAAATTTTTGGAAAAGTCTTCAAGGAGGTTTGGGCACTAAATTGAAATTTAGCACAGCTTATCACCCCCAAACCGACGGGCAATCAGAACGCACTATTCAAATTCTTGAGGATATGTTGAGAGCATACGTCTTGGATTTGGGTGGTAAATAGGAAGGTCACCTACCGTTGGTAGAATTCGCATACAATAATAGTTTCCAAACTACTATCGGCATTGCACCATATGAGCACTGTATGGTCGTCGATGTCGTTCACCAATTTGTTGGGACGACGTCGGCGAGAGGAGAATTTTAGGACCAGAGTTGGTTGAGAAAATAGTAGAGGCAATAGACAAGATCAAGACTAAAATTAAGACAGTGCAGGACCGTCAGAAAAGTTATGCCAATCAAAGAAGAAAGGAATTAGAATTTGGGGTCGGTAAAAAAGATTTTCTAAAGGTGGCTCCTATGAAAGGGATACGACCTTTTGGTAAGAACGGAAAACTAAGACCGCGTTTCATTGGCCCATTTGAAATTCTTGAAAGGATTGGAAATGTGGCGTATCGTTTGGCATTGCCACCTAAGCTCTCGTTGGTGCACGACATTTTCTACGTTTCGATGTTAAGAAAATACGTATATGATCCTACCCATCTGGTAAAATATGAGTCTTTGGATTTAAGGAATGATATGACTTACAAGAAAGCGCCTGCGGTGATCCTAGAAAGAAAGGTCCATGTCTTGAGAAATCGGGAGATCCCATTAATTAAAGTTCAGTGGGGGTAGACATGAGGAAGATGGGATCACTTGGGAAAGAGAAGAGGATATCTTAGATAAGTACCCAGACCTTGTAAACCATGTAATTTAAATTTCGAGGATGAAATTATTTTAAGTGGGGAGGGTTGTAACAACCGAATTTTTTTTTGACTTTTAATTTCAAGAAAATAAATTTTTACTTTCGGTACCACCACGAACCTTCTAGTATGTTTAAAATTTTATTATTTTTATTATTATTTATTTATTTAATTTTGGTCACGTTAAACCCAATAGAAAATCGGCCTCTTCTAGCCCAACAATCGATTTACTTTCGGCCCAAAGATCAACCCATTATCCAATAACTAAACCACATTTTCTCTTCAAATTTTTCCCCAAATCTGGCCCAGAAATTCGATCCTTACAAGTGCAGTTTTAGATTTATAATTCAACCACTTAATTAAGCACAAACTACTTATTTTCTCCTCAAGAAATTCGGCCCTAACTGGTACATTTCCCTTCCCAAAAATTCAGCCAACTGCCACCCACTTTGATGGAGAGAAACCACCCATTTCCTCACTTCATGCCCCATTTTCCCACTCCAATTCAATTCAGCCAAAACTGACCCATGTTCCTAATTAAAACCACCCCAAATTGCCATTTATTAGTCCCATTTCCCTACAGGATTCGGTCCCCCCTCATATCCCAATTAATCTCGAAATTCAACAACAAACAATCCGAAATTTCCCCACATGCACTCAGTTTGGTCCCCAAAATCAGCCATAAGTTCCAGCTTTTAGTTCCTTTAACACTCCACTTTTCTCACCCCAATTTTGTCCATACAACAGCCCAAAACCAGTCCATAAGTTAAGCAAAAACTTCCTTCTTCTCTCAAATTTTAGTCCGACAAAACAGCCCCACATTTCACGCATTTGTCCAGTCCAAAATTTCTAGATTTTCTCCCTCGCTTTCGGTTTCGTTTTCGACTAGCGATGAAGGTTGTTAACTTTGATTGTTATTTTACAAAAGTATATATATATATATATATATATATATATATATATATATATATATGTGTTCAAGTTTGGGTTTTGGAAAGCTGCAGAAAGCAGTTCTTTCTTCATCAAATCCTCAACCGAAAATTCGTTTCAAGGTAGTTTTACTTAATGTTTTAACTGCGATTTTGAAATGAAGTTTCGAAAAAATTATGATATTATTTGAATGTCATGCAAACTTATTTATGAAGGAACTTATGATAGTGATTGAAAGTAATCACTTTAACATGTTTGTGATTGAAAGAGATCACGTATGATGATGATGATGTTATGTGGTGCCGGCTACCAATGTTTATGATATGATGTACGTTTCAAAAATCATGGCATGTCGAATTCATGTTTAAGTAAAATTTTCCACATGTCATAAGTATTGCTATTGAGTGTTTCTTATGAAATACTCACCCCAAATCGAATAAATTTTCAGATTGAATTGATGAGTGTTGATGCGATGGCGGTAGACTAATGAGCTTGTCATGGAAAGTCTTTTATAGTTTATGTTTAGATGTCGAAATGATCGAGTCAATTATAATGTAATTAATTATTTTAAGTATTTGATTCAGTATTTAATTATGTAATATGTACGGAAGACAAGATGTTGGTTTAATTGCCGTTCAAAGTTTTAAATTGGAAATTTCTTAGTTTCATTTTTCAACTTTTCAGCTTACTGTCCCCTTTTCAAAAACTCATAACTTTTTCTACGATTGAAGTTTTTGAGTAAATTTAGTTTCTATGTAAAGCCCTATATGTGTTCTAATAACATAAATTAGAATCACTTAAAAATTTCATCGGATGAATTTATTATGGACGTTTGAATGGGCTGCCTTAAGGTACCCAGGAATGTTTTTCAAGCATCTTTGGCTATATTTTTCGCCTACCAAATGACGTAGCTAAAGTTTGAAATTTTTACATGTTGTAGTATACAGTCCCAAGTATCTACAGTTTAAATTTCATAATTTTTTGAGTTCATTTGGATGGTCTAATAAATTGTGGCGACACCTATCACGGTATAGATAAAACTATGAAATTTTCAAGAAAATTCCTTTTCTCTTGCACGCTTGTAATTTTTTCACAACAATAAAATTTTTAAAACCCTTCAAGGGCATGGGAAATATTATTTGGAGTCGTCAAATAAAATTTTAGAGATTATTTTAGTGACCCTCTGGGTTGAGAAAATCTGGGGCGTTACATTATCATATCTAACTCCTTTGATATTCATTCCAAATTGTGTTGCAATCAAGTTAAAGAATTGAGGGATGCATTTCTGTGCTTTTGATTTATTATGCAATAGATAGATCCATGTAAATCTTGAGCAGTCATCCACAATAGTTAAGAAGTATCTAAATCCATCATGTGTAAAAGTGGAAAAAGGTCCTATACATTAACATGTATTAACTCAAAAACAGCAATAGATAACTTGTTTTGAGATATAAAGGATAATCTCCTTTGTTTAGCAAAGTGATAAATGGAGCAATGGAAATCTTTACAAACTGTATTAGGCACTCGCAAATGTTTGTTTAACTGCTGCAAGACTTGTCTGAAGGATGGCCCAATCTGTAGTGCCAAATGGTGTCTAAACTTATACTTTAAACAGCTACCTTATTGTTGGAGATGACCCTATCTGCATAACCCTCACTGTCTAGATAATAGAGGTTGCCAAACCTCTTGGCTATCCCAATTAGTAGTCCTTTTGTAGTGTTCTGAATTATGCACTTGTCATCAGAGAATATCAAAGAATATTTGTTGTCCTTTGTCAAGGAGCTAATAGAGAGAAAATTATATCTGAAACTTGGAACAAAAATGACTTTCTCAAGGACAAGAGATTTATGCAAACAAACTTTTCCTTTGCTGGCTATTGTAGCATTCTGTCCATTTGGTAAATTCACATGAGTGACATTTAAATCAGGCTCAATAGTAGTAAAAAGGCTCAATTCATGAAATACATGATGGGTAGCACCATAGTCTATAATCCAAGCATGTGTTAGAGACAAGAGTGTGTATACCAGTGAAGTTGGAGACTGAGGGTTGATCATCTGAAACTTTGCTTGTTCCTTGAAGCTAGGAGCTCAATAAGACTATAATGTGTTGACATTGAGATGGTGTAAGTACTGGCACTGCACTTTTGGTTTGCAAAAGATCAATACTGGGAGAAAATGCTGCAGTTGTGTTCTCAAGATCAGTACCAATCTGATTAATAACTGGCTTGGAAGTATTATTCTATCCAGTCTGATTATTTTTGAATTTGTAACTAGGAGGAAATTCGTAAAGCTTGTAGCAATCATTTATAGTATGGCCTAGCTTGCCACAATGTATGCATATAGGCTTGCTTTGTTTTCCTTTGTAATTGTTGTAATTACTGGTAGATATTCCAAATGCAAGGGTGTTTGAATTGATGGTGCTAGATGTAGGTGTAGTCATATAGGAACTTAAACCTCTCTGCCTTTCGTCTTGAATGATCAATGAAAACACCTTATTGATAGAAGGCAAAGGATCTAACATCAGAATCTGAGCTCGAGCTTGTGAGTAGGAATCATTCAGGCCCATTAAGAATTGTAATACATATTCTTGTTGTTGAAAATCCATGAGAGATTTCAGACCACCACAAGTGCAAGCTGAGATAGGCCTATATTCCCTCAATTCTTTCCAGAGAGTTTTGAGCCTTGTAAAGTATCTACTGATGTCATTGGATCCCAGGATAGGCTATTCAGTTGTTGCTTCAATTGGAAAATCCTTGGTCCATTGCTTTGATGAAATCGTTCATGAAGATCATTCCAAACATTAGCACTATTGTCAAGGTACATTATACTTTCTGCAATTTCTTTGGACACAACATGAAGTAAGCGGGACAATACCATGCTGTTGCATCTTGACCAATAGTTATAACATGGATCATGAAGAGTAGGGCGTGCAAGAGATCCATCAACAAAGCAGATTTTATTCTTAGCAACTAATGTCACAGATATAGCACGAAACCAGAAATTATAATTGCTACCTATTAATGGTGAAGAAACTAGATTCAAACCAGGGTGATCTTCATTGCTGAGAAAATATGGATTACAAGGATCATCAAAGTTGGATCGTTCTTCAACTTCCAGTTGATTAAACTGATTTCACCATTGGTTTGAGTACTATTTCGATTTGCATTACCAGCAGCTTGAGAACCTCCTCCTCGAGTGATGGAAAAAAAGATTTAGCTTCACAGCAAAATTATTCTATTGCTTTGATACCATATTATTAATGAGAATGAAAAGAAAATGAAGAATGAGCTAAATGACTCCAGATTTCTTCTTGTATTTCATCTGATCAAAGTAATACATTAAATGCAGCTTATATAGCTGCATAGAACAGAAAATGAACATGCTGGTCACATGTGCTGTTATACCAGCAAAGCTAACAATTTAAAATGGTTAAAACAGAAATTAGTTACAGCATTCAGTTGGTTTAGAGCTGGTGGATGCGTAGTATTAGAGTTGGTACATGTGCAGTCTTTAATACTCCAGGTCGGACATTAGGCGACGAACGTTCGATCTTAACCTATCAGTCTCTGGATTCTTTTTAGAGGTATCAATCTCTCTCTTCTATTTCTCCAATTCCTTCTCCAATTTTGAGGCCCGAGCCATGCGAGTATCGAACTCCTTATTTTCATCCTAGACAAAGACCAAGGTTTGCAAGAGTTCTCTCTCGATAAGGGCTACCAACTGATGAACTATTATTATCTTTGACCAGCTTTCCCAAGCTTGGTTGAATGATTGAAAGATGGAAGTGCATGCCCAAGAGAAGAAGCCAGGTAAAAGTTCCAATATAGGGTTATCTAAAACCTCCGACCTATTTTGGAAAAGCTCTACTAATGGTAGGGCCACAGAGGGAAAAGCTCACTGTTTGATCTTCAGAGGACCATCTGCGCTCTCCTCTAAAGCCTCATTCTCACTGGCAGAGAATGTGGAGGTAACAGACCTTATAGCCACTTGAGGCCTTAACTGGGTTTTGCCTCTAAAGACTTCTACCGGACTTTTACCATTACCTACGACTTCATTCAAGGTGGGCTAGTCAAAAAGACGAGCCAAAGGCTTATTTATGACAACTCTCTTGGATGGAGAATGATGAGACTTCGACTTGTGCAGGACCTTAGCTGGTGGAGCCTTAGAAGAGGTCTTGGCAGAATAGTGGTGGTTTTCTTCTTCCAGTTGAAGTTGACATTGGCTTCGCAAAGTAGGAATGAGGGTTAGAGTAAACAAAAAAAAGCATGATCATGTACAAAGAAAGTAGAAAGACACTTACAAAGAGTCATTTCCATGCCGGTATTGTAGAAATCTGTGTTGTCCGGTTGTAAAAGTGTTCTCGTCTCTTTACTCAGCCAACTACTGTTGAGGATCAGACATTGGATCCGAAGGATAATATCAACAACCTGGCCTTTGGTAAGCTGAAGACCCCTGTCTTTGCCTATCCAGTAAAAATAAAGTGTAAGGCTAGTCATATGTAACAATAGCAATAATATAAAGTGAAAAATACCCTAAATAGAAGGAGACTGGTGAAGCTTAAAAGAAAGAAGCTGTCATCACCGCCCAACTATTAGGCCCCAGTTGAGTGAGAGCTAACATATACTCATTGAGAAACTCATGAAATAAATGGTAGAAAGGAAGGCGAATGCCTCACTCCATAGAAAGAGCGTGGATAACCCTAGGGATGACAATGGGGTGGGTCAAGGTGGGGTTACATTAGGGGCACCCCGCCCGCCCCCTAGACCCGCCAATTGGCGGGGCGGGGCACCCCCACTACCTCGCCAATGTCCCATATTTTTTTTTCCGAAATGCCTGCCTTAAAAAAAAAATTATAGGAGAAATTACATTATAAAGAAAAATCTTTGTACAAAACTCAAAAGATTTATATAAATGTAACTGCACATTCCATCTTCTACTAAGAGAAAGCTATAAAGTAATCATGATCTCGCATACCATGCATAGAAAAGTAAGAAAGAACAGCAAAAGAGGACAAAGGAAACCACGTTAAAAGCTACAACTTTATTTTTACATGGAAAACTCCAACTCCCATGATGTCACTCTCAAACAATACATAAATATACATACACTCTCATACACTATAATTGAAGGATGCACCACTTTTTCATGAGTTCTAGAAGCAGGATTCTTTTTTTTTTATCAAAGATAAGATCAAACCCGTAAGCTGTTGGATTTATATGAAAACAAAAATAAGACTGAGGATCTGCGTAAGGAGGAACGACGACTGAGGAGCTCAGGGGCACTGGAGCAGCAATGTTGTTAATTGTAAACAAAATAAGGAAGGGAAGACTCACCCACAACTTTTGGTGATAGTGCAACCATGAGCCTTGGAGAGTGTAAAACTCTCTCTCTCTCTCTCTCTCTAATTATTTATCGTGTAAATGTGGGTTTTCTTTCTCGTGCACCTTTGGAGAGTGTAAAAATCTCTCTCTCTCTCTCTCTCTCTCTCTCTCTCTCTATATATATATATATATATATATATATACACACACAAACCTCGATCCCCTCTATATCTATATACCTCTCTCCCTCCTAGGAAATGAAGAAAATATTTTTTAATTTAAAAATAAAAATTACGGGGTGAGTCCGGGGCGGGTCAACACCGCCCTGGACCCACGACGGGGCAGATTCGTCTATCCCATACCAGCCCCATTTATCTAATTGTCCGAGGCGGGGCAACACAAACGGGGCGGGTCGCGGGTCAAATTGTCATTCCTAGATAACCCCACAGCCAGTCGGGAGACTATCTCCCACTTCGAAGGGACCAAGGCAAATCAATTCTATGTCTTGGGAAATGTTATAAAGGCTTCGAATCTCTGTGAGTTGTTGTCCATTTTAATAGAAAAAAAAAATCTCACATGGAAAATGTCATGGAAAGAACTTTTATCTCTTTCGCCATACTCCTATTAGGTTTGTTCCTGACTCATAGGTTTGTCTACCAACTCTAACATCCTTCTTATCCCCAGCCCACCACGCTAGACTGTATACAACTAAAGTCCTCCATTTTAAGAATCTCACCGGATGGTCCGACACCTAAGTTAGGCAAGACATTCATCGCCACAACCTCAATAGATAAGGCAGATGACTCATCCCACCCCTATAGAAGGATTTTGTAAATTAGATTAAGAAGATATTATCAGAAGAAAACTAAATGAAAGAGAGAAATATGTTTATATGAAAGGAAAGTGATTAAAAGATTCTATGAACACCGCTAGAAGGAAATGCGAAAAGAGCAAGAAAGTGCTAAAATGTTGAGAAATATATGTGATAAGTATAGAAAACACGAGTCTTTGTGAGGAAGATGACTCAATTTATAGATTTTTAAAAACAACAACAACTGTTAGATCCATAAAATACAATATGAGAAGCTGCGTTGGAATTGAAAAGGCGCCAAAACACATGTCAACGCGCCTATGTTCACCTCAACGAGTGTAAAAGTTGGGGGGATATGAGAAATGAAATGGCAGCTGCAATCTTGGTAGTGACCTTTCATCAAATGATGCATGAACTTGCATTTAATGCAGTAATCATGACACGCAATTGATCGATGCATCTCATCTATGTGCAGGCAAGGAACATGTATCCCACTAATTGGACATGGGATATGAAGAGGTAAGTACATTTAAGTTAAAGTCTAAAATCTAATATAAAAAAATAGGCTCGGTATTGGGGAACTATAATATAACAATGACTTCACTTTACCCCACCACAAAGAAAAAAAAAAGAAAAGAAAAAGAAGAAAGAGAAGATTTAGGAGTGGAATAGCTTTGATCCTCCAGCCAAGTTAAAGTCCAAAGCCTAATATAAAAAACTAGGCTCAGATTTGGAGGACTATTGTTACGCCTTGTTACACATGAAAGGGCCCCCACAGAAGTATCAGGAATGTAGAAATAGTAGAGATGATGTACAAACGAAGACATGATATAGGGTGCAGTTAAAGCGGTTCTAATCTCAGCCTTCGTCGATATTCTTCTTATCATGCAAAGGCATTAAGGAGTGTGACCAATCAATGAGAAATGAGACATGCTACACCATAGCTTTGTCACACCCATTACCTTTATAGATTCGAAGCACGTCGGATGAAGTAAGAATTGGTGAAAGGCCAAATCATAATGGTGGAAAATTGGTAACATAATGATCATAAACAACATAATATCCTCTGGGAACGTGGAGAATCTCCACGTGGCAGAGTTAGTAACAAAAGTGCATGTGGGAGTTAATCTCGCACTTTCGCTCATCTCTCTCTCTCGCTCAACATATAGTGAGACAGCGGAGGCGAAACTCTTCTTTAATCGAAACGAATCCTCAAATTTGAGAGGTAATTTTTTTTTCTAACCCTAATTTATGAGTTTACACTTTTAGTGTCTATTCTTCTAGTTAATGTTTAATCTCTTATAAATTGTTTTAATATCTAACATACTTTAATGTTAACGGATTTGTAATTTTTAATTTGTTTCAAAACATGTTGTCAACAAATTTTTTTTTTTTTAAATGTTATGGGTAGAACCAAATCGGAACTGGAACCATCCGGTTCAGGTTTGGTTCCAATAATTACGTAGAACCAAATGGTTGCATTTACGAAATATTGGAACTATAACAGGTGGTTCTAGGTATTGAAATACTCAAATCAACCCACTCAACGCCCAGACCTATGATTAAGTAAAGTGTCACAACAAACTTTCAACTTTAAAACGACAAACAATATTCTACTAACAATCACATGAATCTCTACGATGACTTACAAATATGTAGCATAAAATCCTATTGTCCAAATGTTCACAAAAAACAAACACAAAAATTGGAAAGGGAGTCGATAAATGTCACAAAAATGATATGAAATTTTTTTTTATCTGCTCATAGGTGGGTCACATTGACTTTTAACTTTGCAAATATTCAAAGCATAATGTAAAAATCAGTCACATAACTCTTCAAATGGACATAAATGTTGGTCCCAATTGTGAACATACAAACCAAGCAATATGTAAAGAACACAAGAACACAAGATTTTTCACCCTTTCGGGTCCGGATGTTCAGCCGTAAGGCCTAGTCACCCGTTGAGCTTCCACAAACGTGGTTAATGCTCGAAATCCACTAGCACAACCTCAAGTTCAAACAAGATTACAAAGATACACCAAGTATCAACCAAAACAACAATATGGACCCTCAGACTCCTCTCTCTTTCTTCAGAAATACACCAAGTATAACCACCCAGTTACTGTTCACCAGGTATAGAACAAAACTAGTCCTAATCTAACCAACTATCTATTCACCAAGAAAGGTAGAAGGAAGAAGAATATCAAAGACGAAGAAAAAGACCTAGAAAAGAGACTCAAGGAAATTATCTTTTCGTGGAGGAAAGTCACTGCTCATCTATCTCTCCCAAAACACGAGAAAATGGGTATTTATATCAACTTCAGCATAGCCCTTAAATCAACGGCCATCATCAATCCACGTATCACCATCAGACGGAATTCACAACTTCAGCATTGCACAAGTCGTGCTTCCAAAAGGACGACTTCAGATGAATTTGGTTTGGGCCATCACATAATTTTCTTCTTGGGCCGAGAGAGATAATTGCATCATTGGGCTTTGTGGTCTTGGGTCAAGGTATAAATGAACAATTGCAGATCAATCCAACAATCTCCACCTTGCTCGCATATTGTATCATTCACAGAACTTGGGCTATACCAGAGTGGATTTAGAGTGTAACTTATTTGTATCACCAGCTCCTTTTACCCATAAAAGATTGTTATTCATTAGTGATGTTTAGAAGATTGAGCAATCTCTAAACTTATTTAATGGCAAAACTTTGGTTCCCATGTCGTGAGGATTACACTTAGTAGAAATTTTCACAATTTTAGCACTCCTTTTTCCAGCACATCTCTGATGAAATGAAATTTAACATCAATGTGTTTAGTTCTATCATGAAAAACAGGATTTCTACTTAAGTGTATTGCACTCTGACTATCTGAATGAAGGGTGATTTGATTTTCTAAGAAACCTAATTCACAAAGAATTCCCTTCAACCATAGGCCCTCCTTTACAGCATCAACAGCAGCAATGTATTCTGCTTCTGTTGATGATAAGGCAACAATCTTTTGAAGTTGGGATTTCCAACTAATGTAGGTATCATTTATACAAAACATGTAGGCAGAAGTAGATTTCCTATTATCATTATTCCCAGCAAAATCAGAATCAACGAAACCTTTTAAACTAATTCCTTCCTTCCTTTTTGAAAACATTAATCCTAAATTTGATGTCCCTTTCAAATATCTGAGAAGCCATTTCATGGCTTCCCAGTGCCCCTCACCAGGCATGCTCATGTATCTACTAAGAACACTGATAGAGAAAGCAAGATCAGGTCTAGTGCAGACCATTAGGTACATCACAGATCCTACTGCATTAGCATATGGGATCTTATCCATTCTCAATTGTTCTTCTTCTGTCTTAGGGGACTGATCAGAAGAAAGCTTAAAGGAATTTGCAAGAGGTAAAGTCACGATTTTGCTTCAGACATATAGAATCTACTTAACACTTTTGAAATATAAGATTGCTGACTTAAGAGCAACTTATTTTCAATCCTGTTTCTTTTGATTTCCATTCCTAAGATTCTAGTGGCAGGACCTAAATCCTTCATTTCAAATTCAGATTTTAGTTTATTCTTTATAAAGGAAATCAAAGAATTATCTTTACATGCAAGCAACATATCATCCACATAGAGTAATAAGTAACAAGCATTCATACCTTCAGATCCTTTGTAGTAAAAACAGGATCATACTCACTTTTGATAAAGTCAAGATGTTGTATAAAAGTATCAAAACGTTTATACCACTGCCTAGGTGCCTGCTTTAAGCCATACAGAGACTTTTTCAAAAGACAAACACGATTAGATCTTTCATTATGTTCAAAACCGATGAGTCGAGACATGTATATCTCCTCATCTAAGTTTCCATTCAAGAAGAAAATTTTTTGACATCTAACTGCTCAAGCTCAAAGTCATATTGGGCCACTAAAGCCAACAAAATCCTAATAGAAGTGTATTTAACCACGGGGAGAAAATCTCATTGTAGTCTATACCTTCCCTTTGAGAAAAGCCCTTTGCAACTAACCTGGCTTTGAATCTAAGGCCATCAGGATTAGAATCATTTTCTTTGATTTTATAAATCCACTTACGACTTATTAACCACGCCCTTAGGTTTGTTTACTAAGACCCAAGTCTTATTCTTAAGTAAGGAGTTCATTTCTTCCCTCATGGCTGCTAACCAAAGGTTTGCATCCTTACTTCCCATTGCTTCCTCATAAGAACAAGGTTCAGTTCCAAGAAAATCTTGAACATTATAAACAGAGGCAAAATCAGCTTGATCAAACCTAACAGGAGGTCTGATATCTCTTCTTTCCCTATCTCTGGCTAACTGATAGTCATGTAAAGGATTTTCTGGAATTTCCTGATCTAAAGGTAAATTTTCTTCTTCTTCTGGAACATCAACTTCATTTGAAGGAGACTCTACCTCAAATTGATCTTCTTCTCTTGGATTTAAATCCAAGAGATTTAAATCAGACTCAGCAAAGGACTTGGTACATTCAGACAACACATTAGAGTGTTTCTGATCTTTTAAACAGGGCATGTCAGTCTCATTAAAGACTACATTCCTACTGATTATCACTTTATAACCACCTAAGTCCCTTTGCCACAATCTATAACCCTTTATCCCCTCACCATAACCCAAGAAAATTCACTTGGTGGCCCTAGGCTCAAGTTTCCCTTCATTCTGATGTGCATAAGCAAAGACAACCAACTTTTAGTTTTGAATAGTCAACTGAGTGACCATCCCGGCGAAATTAGGGACTTTGAAATTAATGGCATTGGAAGGACAAATATTTACTAGATAAGAAGCAGTTTTTAAAGCTTCACCCCAAAACAGTTTTGGTAAACCAGAAGTAATCAGCATGCATCTAATCTTATCTAATAAGGTTCTATTCATTCTTTCAGCTAAACCATTTTGTTGAGGGGTATAGGTTACAGTTTTATGCCTGAGAATCCCATTTTCTTTACAGAAGTTATCAAATTCTTCATTACAGAATTCCAAGCCATTATCAGTTCTAAGAACCTTTAATTTCTTGTTCATCTGATTTTCAATTTGAACTTTCCAGTTTTTAAAATTTGAGAAAGTATCAGACTTATTCTTTAACAAGAAAACCCTATTTTTTCTAGAGAAGTCATCAATTATAAGAAGAAAATACCTGAAGCCAGTAGAAGTACTTGATGATTTGGACCCCACATATCGAGATGCAAGTATTCCAAAACAGTAGTGGATTTATGTATTCCTGCATGAAAAGGCAATTTGCTCTGTTTTCCTAGAGTACATTGTTCACAAAAGGACAATCTTTCAATTTTATCTGAGCCAAAAACACCATCTTTCTTAAGAAATTGGAGGTTTTTGTCACTTATGTGACCCAATCTTTTGTGCCAAATTTCAGACTTGTCCTTTTGGGAAACATATGTAGCCAAATTTCTTTCAACTATAGGAGTTGCCTGTAACACATAAATCCCATTTACTTTAGGAGTATTTATTATTTTTGCAGAATTATAACAAATTTGAGTGACTCCACCTTTGATGATAGTATTATATCCTTCATCATCTAAGACTCCCAAAGAAACAAGGTTTCTTCTTAAATCAGGTATGTACCTGATTTTATTAAGAACAAGCACATGACCAGCCCCTAAGTCTAAAGTCACTTTTCCTATTCCTTTAATTCTACAAGAATAATGGTTTCCCATTGAAACTTGCCCCCCCATTTATTTCTAAAAAATCAGAGAACCAATCTTTACAAGGAGACATATGAAAAGTACAACCAGGATCTAAAATCCATTCATTTTTGTTAACAATAGTATCTGTAGCATACACTTGCCCATTTTTAGCTACTGCCTCTTCATAGGCAACAGCAACCCCTCCCTCTAGCCTTTGAGAATTTTTCAATTCCTCAATTCTTTTATGACAGTCTTTAATAAAGTGTCCCATTTTTCCACAGAAATAACACTTTTTCCCTTTAGTTTTAGACTTATTATTTTGCTTATATTTACCTTTCGAAAACTTTTCGGATGAATCTTTTCCTTGTTTGTTTCCTTCCTTATTGTTGGTATTATAGTTTCCTTTATTTTGAAATTTTCCTTTGACTACAAGACCTACTCCACTTGAAGAGTCTTTAGTCTCAGATTTTAATTCTAAATCTTTATTTCTCAAGGATGAAACTATAATATCAACGATAAAATTTTATCTGCCATATTCTAAAGCATTTTTCATATCTTTATATTTATCAGACAGAGAACTTAGTAAGGCAACAGAACGTTGTTCATCTGAAATGGTTTCACCACTACTCTCTAAGTCTAAAGTCAACTTATTAAATCTGTCTAAATTTGCTTCTAAATCAACAGAATGATCAAATTTAAAACTAAAGAATTGCCTCCACAGGTAACATTTATTAGGTAAAGTTTTGGTTAGGTATAACCCTTCCAACTTTTTCCAGAGAACAGCAGCAGTGTTAGTGGTGCCTACTTCTCTAATTACACTATCAGATAAGTGTAGAAACAAAGTACTCTAGGCAATTTCAGTTTGTTCTATTCTTTTAACATCTTCTATGTCATCATCCCAAGATTCATCTAGGGCTTTTGCACACCTCTGTTGCAGAAGTAAGGCCCTTAATTTTTGACGCCAGAGACTAAAGTTTCCTTTGCCATTCCAGATTTCAATATCAACCTTTTTAGAAGACATTTTCACAAGAATTTCAACAGATAACCAAAAGATTGCTTAACAGAGAAGAGAGTCACAACCAGAAGGATACACTTAAAGGTGTATTTACATATATCAAACGAGAACACAATAATGAAAATAATGAATGACTTCAAGTTATTTCAAGAAAACAATAAGACCTTATATAATCAAACTAGAATGTAAACTCTTGATAAAACCAGTCCGGTCCCTCGATTCTAGGGTTCTCGCATGAAACCCTAGACAAAGGAAGATCCAGACGACTCATGTCAAGATTTACAGAATTATGACTAAACAAAAATAGTTTGAAAATAAGAGGGTTAGAAACTCGTTACCATTCTCCACCACAGGAGATTTAAGAAAAACAACATAATACCAGTTTTCCTTTTCCAGTTGAGGGATCTTGATCTTTCTTTAAAGAGATCTCAAGATCCGTTTAGGTCTGAGCTCTGATACCACTGTTGGTCCCAGTTGTGAACATACAAACCAAGCAATATGTAAAGAACACAAGAACACAAGATTTTTCACCCTTTCGGGTCCGGATGTTCGGCCGTAAGGCCTAGTCACCCGTTGAGCTTCCACAAACGTGGTTAACGCTCGAAATCCACTAGCACAACCTCAAGTTCAAACAAGATTACAAAGATACACCAAGTATCAACTAAAACAACAATATGGACCCTCAGACTCCTCTCTCTTTCTTCAGAAATACACCAAGTATAACCACCCGGTTACTGTTCACCAGGTATAGAACAAAACCAGTCCTAATCTAACCAACTATCTATTCACCAAGAAAGGTAGAAGGAAGAATAATATCAAAGACGAAGAAAAAGACCCAGAAAAGAGACTCAAGGAAATTATCTTTTCAGAGGAAAGCTGCGCACTCATGTGTCTCTCCTAAAAACACAGAAAATGGGTATTTATATCACCTTCAGCGTAGCCCTTAAATCAACGGCCATCATCAATCCACGTATCACCATCAGACGGAATTCACAACTTCAGCATTGCACAAGTCGTGTTTCCAAAAGGGCGACTTCAGATGAATTTGGTTTGGGCCATCACAGAATTTCCTTCTTGGGCCGAGAGAGATAATTGCATCATTGGGCTTTGTGGTCTTGGGTCAAGGTATAAATGAACAATTGCAGATCAATCCAACAATAAATACTTTCTTTTGAATAAAACATATATTGTTCATCCACAACAGCATCGATGAAACATGCAAAAATGTCTACATTTAACAGTATCACAAAGCTTGTATCTCAAATGCATCAAACCCCAAATACCAATTACTCCGTTGAATACAACAATTGTAGAGATGTAGGGGGTTTACATATTCATACAAAAGACCAAGTTCACTACTCGTAGTACAAATTAATCTTCATATTTCGCTTCTAAACCAAACTAAGAAAAAAAAATCACTTTAAATCATGAAAGTTGAAATACCTTCGGTTTGTATGGTCGTAGAGACTTCTTAGTTTCCAAAATCGAAGTTTGCTTGTACATTTCTCTACACGTTTTCACTCTTGTGGACTAACACACTATTGTCCGTGCATACCATTACGAATTACGACAATATGTTCTATGGGTGATGTGATTAAAACCGATATATTTAAAGATTGGAAAAAAGATATGTAGATTAGGGAGAAATTTTGAAGAAATATTTGAACAGAGACTTGAAAAGGGTTTATAGTATTTTGAGGGATTTGATTCACGTATTTCACAATATTATCTCATGGATATTTTCAAACAGTAAATACCAATTATTTATTAACGAAATTAGGTATTATTTATTTCATAATATTTTTAAAACAGTATATTTCTTTCTAATAAAAAATACAGTATGGGAGCTAATTATCCCCTATTTTAAATAGATCATTTGAAATTAGGCTCTAGGCTCTTCAATTTAACTTTTTAAAATAATTAAAGAGCAAGTATGACTCTATACATTTAGAGAGCTAAATCCACACTCTAAAATTAAAGAATTTAATGGAGTGTGTCAAAAAATTTACTCTTTACATGCTCTTAAAAACAAAGAGGCTCTTGGATCTTAGCCCAATCTAGCTTATGGTCAACCAAATCTGGTGAAAAGTATAAAAAAGAAATTGACGAAATGAAGGTTAATTTCATTTTTGGTCAACGAACTTTCAGTAAAATCATCGAGTTATCCAACTTTAATTTGTCTGAATTAAACAACTAAACTTCAATTTACTTTCAATATTTTAGTCACTTTGTTTGTTCCATTACTAAATTTAAAATCACAATCCTATGTAAATATTAAAAATTGAAAGCAATGTGATGTGTCTTACATTTCCAAGTAAATATCACCTAATCATGTTGTGGCTATAAAATGTGAAACTAAACCGTGTTTAAAAATCGACGGTAATTCATCTAACAGAGGACTAAGGCGTTAAGTTTAGTATCAGAAGCTAACATAGTTACTACCATTGACATAAATTAAAGTTCTATGATCTAATCACAACAAATTAATTTGAGTAATCTAATTGAAATTTTACTAAAAGTTGAATGATAAAAATTACTTAACCCCCGAAATGACATTGGGGCGTAGCTTGTTCGCGAAAATCGCAAGCGTATGATATCGCAACAAGTAGTATAATATTGAAATAGATTATCGTTCTCAAAAGACCGTGCTATTGATTATTAACCTATTTAATCCTAACTTTTACTTGAACAATTTTAAAGTCTAAGAAATACGCTAAAGTGATTTTTAAGTTTTGAGATTTTTATCGCAACAATTTTTATTAAACTACGATTCAACTAAGAAATTATTGCAACAAATTTTGAGTTTTAAGATTTTTATTTAACTACAATTCAACTAAAATTTTTTTACAATCTAAACTTTTGAGAAAGACTCGATGATTTGAAAGTGTTAGGACTCACGATTTCACCATATTTATCTGGTTTAACTTCGCATATCGAGATATGACAATTATTTCATTCGTGTTAATGATCGAATTTATCTAAATTATTTGACAATCTCTTTCCAGTAAAATCAGACATACGTAAACATACAAATTTACTATATCACAATGTAAATCAAGATAAATCTAAGTGCGTTCATTCACAATAAATTCACACACGATTGACAAATTATAGAAGTATATTTTTATCTTCTATCAAAACTCATGATTTTTATTGTTAGTGCTAAATTGGCATTTTACCACTCGGTTTCAAAACGAATTACAAATATTCATAAACTAACCATATCTATGAAAAGCAATTAAAGCAATGATAAAAATTTAACACGGAATCATAATTAGAGTGAAAATTCGAAATGTGAAATTAAACAATCAACTAGACTGCATCATTCGGCATAACAAGAGAATTAGTTACACATCATCGTATCACAAAATTTTTGGATTATTTATTTCTATAATGGGCTACATATTGTATTGCAATTATACGAGCTATCTAATTAATAGGGCTATTAAATGATCTGTTGATTGGGCCCTAGAAACACCTAAACTGAGTACGAGCTTTGTAATGTATAGAGACCAGATTCTAATCCAATTAGGATTGATGGATTTCTAATTAGGCTGGCGTATATAGAATATGATAAATAAGGGTTATAGTTTCCGGTCAATCACAACTTTTGTTCTTCTCTTCTACACCATTATACACATAGATTTTATTGAGCATTATTGAGGTGATTAGATTGCGGAAGATCCAACTATCTTGATTTCAACACCAATGGAGACAGGTATTCTTCTGAATTAATTATACTTAATAATTTGGCATGATATATGGATTCTTTAATTATGTGTATGTAATTAAAGACTAGAGATTATTTCTAACAATTGGTATCAGAGCCAATATCATGTTGAATTATCAGTATGATAATTGTTTTAGTCAATTTATTAAATGCTCAAACTATACACATGAAGAAAAGTTTTTTTTTTTTTTGGTAAAAATCTTTATGTGTATATGATTTTTTTGGGATTGTTTTGTTGAAGAAAATAAAGAATCTGTATGTATATATCTTGGAATTATATATACATGCTGGAATTATATATACGTGCTGTATATTGTTTTTTTTTTTTTAATTATTTGAGCATGATAATCATCCGTTTTGGTGTTGTTGGGTATTGTTGGATTGGATTAAAGAAATATAGAATTGAAGACAAATTTCAAATATAAATAATTAAAAAAAGAAAGAAAGAAGGTAAACGGCAGAGGTGCTACCGAGAAGAAGACTGGAAGGAACAGTAGTGACGGGTCTGGCACTGCTGCGGCTGATTAGATCTGGCGGCGGCTGGCGGCTAGGGTTTAAAACCCTAGTTGTATTTTTTAAGAACGGGACCTTATATGGAAATTAGATAAATTCAAGAATTAGGGTGCAATTTTGGAGATTTAGGTAATATTGCACTTTAAGTCTTTAAAGTTTAAAACTTAATTAATTAAAATCCCTTAGGTTATGGTAATTTAAAACTAAGTCCCAAAGTTTTAAATATTAAGTCATCTAACCTTATAGTTATGGGATTTTAATAATTTAGCTCTTAAAGCTGAAATTTTTCATAAGTTGGCCACTAAAATTTAAATTTTGCAATTTTTAAATCCCAAAAGTATTAAAATTTCAACTCTAAGGTCTTCTAAGTTTTAAATCTTAAAGTTTTTCTTCGAAAATTCTCAAATTCTTGATTCAAATATATTATATTTCGAAGTAAATAATATTAATACGATATGTTGCCAAAATAACATCTATTGTGTTGATTTGTTTATTTTACAATATAAAAATGAGTATATCGGTTACTTATGCGAATAATGATCGGCCCAAAAGAAAATTATTGTTTGGCCAAATAGCATACATACATGTGACAGTAAATATGTGATAATTATAAAGATTTCATGTGGACAATAAGTCGGTCCAAAGAAAGGCTTATTGTTCGACATATTTATTATCTTTATTTGATTACTGCGCGGAGAGTACCACTTACAATTGATGTTTCTGTCCAAAGACTAAATGTCAATATTGTACTAGGTATCTTGTGATGGGCCTACCAACAAAATGCATGCTTTTTTTGATTTTCAGATTTAGTCCTTAAGGATTTGGTTTTTAAATCTTAGGTCCTTCAAGTTTTTAGATTTTAAAATCTTAGGCCCTTAAAGTTTGAAATTTTTGAATTTAATCCCTAAATATCTTCAGATCGTCTTATATTTCAAAATAAATCAATTGAATGATACGTCGCCAAAGTAACTTCTATCGTGTAGATTTACTTATTTTAGAATATTAAGATGGTTGTGTTTGTTATTTATGTAAACAATGACCGCCCAAAGAAAGGTTACTGTTTGACCAAATGACAAATATAATTGTGATGATAAATATGTGACAATTATAAAATTTTCATGTGGACAATAAGTCGGTCCAAAGAAAGGCTTATTGTTTAACAGATTATTATCAATATTTGATTACTACATAGAGAGTACCACTTACAAGTTGATGTTTCTGTCCAAAGACTAAATATCAATGTTGTGCTAGTTATCTTGTAATAGGCCCACCGATATATAATTGTCATACATATGTTATGACATGATCATTAATTGTGAGCTTGATATATTCTCTCGTTTTCAGTTTCTACTTATGCTTCTACAATATCTGCCAACATTAATTTCATCCCTATACTTAATGGCACAAAATTTTAAGAATTGGAAAGAAAATGTTATGATTGTTCTCGGTCACATGGATCTTGACCTTGCGCTTGAGACAGAACGACTCATACTCTCACTAATGAAAGTTCCACCGAGGATAAAAATGACTTGAAAAATTGAGGATTGTTCTAACCGCATGAGTCTTATGATCATGAAACGTTCTATTCCAAAAACATTTAGGGGCACTATGTCTGAGGAGGAAAATATCTAATCTCACTTCTAAACTAAAGGCACTAAAGTTAGAGCCGTCTTAGAACTTGCTCGTGCATCTGGTTTTGATTTCCCTTCCTACACAATACGGTCAATTTAAAGTGAGTTACAACACCCAAAAGCATAAATGGACTCTTAATGAGCTCATATCTCACTCTGTACAAGAAGAGGAAAGACTTAAGCATGAGTGGACTGAAAGTATTGACTTATCAACCACTACTCAAGAGAATAAAAGAAAAAGGAAAAAGTGAACTGCAGTTGGAGCACCACAACATAAAGTACAAAAGAAACAGGATAATGAGTTCACCTGTTACTTTTGCAAGAAGCATGGACACATGAAATAAAGAATGCCCCAGTTATACTGCATGGCGTATTAAGAAAAGTATGCTTCTCGCTATGGTTTGTTCTGAAGTTAGTTTATTTAACTTCTATACCTAGACACATTTGGTGGATGGATTCTGGTGGTATTACTCACATAAATGTGTCTATATAGGGTTGTTTGTGGAGCCGACAACCAATTGATGTTGAAAGATTCATCTTTGTGGGCGGCGGCAAAACATTTGCAATTGAGGCTATATGAACTTTTAGGTTATTATTAAGGATACGGTAAGAAATATGATTAGTCATTCTTCTTTACCAAAATCCCTATAGAGAGAAGCACTGAAGACTGCAGTATACATCTTTAATAGGGTTCCAAGTAAGCAGTAACTAAAACCCCTAATGAACTTTGGATCAGCAAGAAGCCTGGTAGAAGGTACTTGCACATTTGGGGATGTCCAACTAAAGCGAGACCTTACAGGTAAAGTGAAAAGAAACTAGACTCAAGAACTGTAAGCTGCTATTTTGTTGGATACCCAGAACTGTGTTCAGGGGTTATAAATTTCATGATCCCTCGATTAGGTTCTTTTGCAAGACTAGAAATGCAAAATTCTTTGAAGATGTTGAATTTTGAATGAACGATAAGGTTAAGAACATCGTCTTTGAAGAGGAACTTGTTTCTCTTCTTGTTGTCGCTATTGACAATGATCATATTACTGACATTGTTCAAGATGTAAATCTAGATTATCAAGACAATGTTGACAACTTTCCTATCCAAAATGAAGTTGTTGCTCCTGATGAGCAAACTCAACAACCTCAAGAACAAATGACATGGAAGATGAGATTAAATC
The DNA here is from genome assembly GCA_023638005.1 of Forsythia suspensa. Taxonomy (NCBI): domain Eukaryota; kingdom Viridiplantae; phylum Streptophyta; class Magnoliopsida; order Lamiales; family Oleaceae; genus Forsythia; species Forsythia suspensa. The sequence goes on along the minus strand of CM042666.1, from coordinate 25,338,504 downwards.
TATAAAAGACAATAATGTTTGAAATCTCGTCAAATTGCTTGAAGGTGCAAAGTCCATTGGTTGCAAATGGATATTTAAGACCAAGAGGAATTCAAAAGGCAATGTTGAGAGATATAAGGCTTGTCTTGTTGTCAAGGGTTTCACTCAGAAAGAAGGCATTGATTATAAAGAGACTTTCTCTCCGATTTATCGAAAGACTCTTTTAGGATAATAATGGCATTAGTAGCTTATTTTGATTTGGGGCTACATCAAATGGATGTAAAGAATGCGTTTCTCAATGGTGATATTGAGGAAACAATATATATGGTGCAGCTAGAAAACTTTGTATCAGGTGATCCAAAAAAAATGGCATGCAAACTAAAGAAATTCTTCTATGGTCTCAAGCAAGCATCCCGTCAATGATATTACAAATTTCATCAAGTCATTATCTCATTTGGATTTGAGATAAATATAATTGATGATTATGTATATCATAAGTTCAGTGGGAGTAAATATATCTTCCTGGTATTATATGTCGATGGTATACTGCTAATTAGCAGCGATATAGGCTTATTGCACAAAACCAAGAGATTTCTAACTAAGACTTATGAAATGAAAGATCTTGGAGACGCCTCTTTTATATTAGGCATTCAGATATATCGAGATCGCTCTCGATGTATCATTAGGTTATCACAAAAGAACTATATCGAAAGAGTACTTAGTAGATTCGGCAAGAAAGATTGTGGACAAGAGATCCACTCATTGCTAAAGGAGATAAGTTAAGCCTCTGTCAATGTCCCAAGAATGAGGTAGGGGTGAAAGAAATGCAAAAGATTCCTTATGCGTCGACTATATGGAGTCTTATGTATGCTCAAGTATGTACGCATCCAAATATATCATTCATAGTTGGATTATTAGGCAAATATTTGAGTAACACTGGGATACATCATTGGAAAGCAATCAAAAGGGTTATGCGCTATTTATAGAAAACAAAAAATTTCATGCTCACGTATCAGAAGTCAGATCATTAGGAGATCATTGGGTATTCTAACTCCGATTTTACTCGGATGCCAATACATTAAGAGATTCACGTCGGGCTATATTTATGTACTGGCTGGTAGAGTTATATCTTGGAAGAGTATTAAGCATATGCTCATAGCTCGATCCACTATGGCAGCTGAGTTCATAGCCTGTTATGAGGCATTTAATCATAGAATATGGCTCCGAAACTTTGTCACTAGGCTACGAGTTGTAGATGGTATTGAAAGACCATTGAAGACATATTGTGACAATAAATCGGCTATGCGATATTCCAATAACAATACAAACTCTACGAAGTTGAAGCACATAGACATCAAGTTTCTTGTTGTTAAATAGAGTTCAGAGTAGTCAGGTGTCTATAGAGCATATTGGCACAAACTCCATAATTGTGGATCTGCTTACCAAGGGTTTACCATCCAAGGTGTTTCACGAACATACATATGGGTGTTGTATTGTTTGATGATGTGCTAGTTTAGTGGGAGTTTGTATTTTGATGTTTTTTGTAGTAGACACACTTTATGATTATTTTCTGCAGAATAAAGTATAATGATTTTTTTACCAATCTCTGAATTTGATCTTTCCATTTATGGTTTAACATTAAGATTGGAAAGCTTTGATATGATCTCACTAAAGAATAAAGTAGGACAAGTTGGAAATAGACATGTGTTAAGATCACATTACATATAATTTTCATGCTACACATCCATACTCGATTTATATTATTGAATATTTTGGTATCATGACCATTGATGGGTTTAGTTATGAATTAACGTGACAAATGCCGCTTTGATCTTATGTTGATATAGTAAATGGACCAGATTGTAATTACGGAGATGTTTCAAGACAAGATAGCAATTTAAGTGTACACATAAAGTTTAAGATATAATTGTTTCGAATAACATATGTAGCTCAAGTGGAAGATTGTTGGATTATTTATCTCTATAATGGGCTACATATTGTATTGCAATTATATGAGCTATCTAATTAATAGGGATATTAAGTGATCTGTTGATTGGGCCCTAGAAACATCTAAACTGAGTACGGACTTTGTAATGTGTAGAGACCAGATCTTAATCTATTTAGGATTGATGGATTTCTAATTGGACTAGGATATACAAAATATAATAAATAAGGATTATGGTCTTGGGTCAATCAAAACTTTTGTCCTTCTCCTCTACACCATTATAGACAGAGATTTCATTGAGCATTATTGAGGTGATTAGACTGCAGAAGATCCAATCATCTCGATTTCAACTCCAATGGAGACATGTATTCTTATGAATTAATTATACTTGATAATTTGGCATGATATATGGATTCTTTAATTATGTGTATGTAATTAAAGACTAGATATTATTTCTAACAAAAATCATATAATAAATTGAGAAGACATCATTGGGATCTAGAAAGAAAAGAAAAAAACGATGAATGGTGATGAAATCCGTAGCAAAAACTCTGTAATGCACCAACCTATCTTATAATTCTTCAACTTTTTTTCCAACCCCCTAGATTCTAATTTGTGAGTTTGAATGTTTTAGAGCAAGATTGTTTCCTAGGGATGGAAAACATACTTGGTTGCCCTGATCTCCGCAGAGACTGGCCTCGAACATAACTGAGATATTTCGGTTAATCAAAAAATTAGGGGGGGGGATGGGGCAGGTTATCTTGTCCCAGTATAGGGACGGGATGGAGAGGGTGAACATGGTCCCAGCCCCCAATAACCTTTATATAATTTGGAGCAAAAACTTATTTGCCTTGTTGACACTTGAACCCTAGTTACCCATGTGAAATTAAGTAAATTGGCTACTAGGTTAAATAAACCATATTAATTTTTCATCTCATTTTAATTATATAACTCAATCTTGGTTCAAAGAATCAAAATAAACATAACTTATCCAACCCACTAATCAACCTTAATTCTAAAACCCCTAATTTGACACATATCCAGATTATCTTCTCTCTCTCTCTCTCTCTCTTGCTGGTATCCATCGCAGACGACCCTCTCATTTCTCACTTGCTTCTTGTGCTGTCTCGTCCCCTCATTAAACAATCTCATTATGGTATGGATTAATTTCTGACCATATTTTCTTTTTTTCTAGTTGGTCATTTCTTGTACTTTTTTTGGATTTCAATGTTGCCATTTTTCCTACTTCCAAAAAGATTTAAGCTATAGTTAATTTTCTAAACATCTTAAAGATTAGAACATCTCTAATGCTTTCATGGATTGTTAAACTAAATTTGCCACATAATGAAAAATAGACAATGTTTAAAAATATTAATCTCTAATGCAATTAGATGAGACTCTATCAAGATGATGTGGTAAAGGAAAAAAATAGACAGTGTCTAGAGCTCTGTCTATATTAAGAAGTTTAGCATACTTAAGTATTTGAATTAGCAAAATTTATATTTCCTATCCATATTTCAAGGTAGTTTTATTTTTATTTTTATTTGAAGGAAATAAAAGACACGTAGACACAATTATTAAGCTATAGTTAGAATCCATTGGAGACCAAAATTAGTTTTGAATGTTTATTCATTAGACATCAATACCACGTAGAGCACAAGTCTTTCAACTTTCAACTTGCATGCCACCGAGATAGCATAGAATGCATTGGAGATGCTCTTAGTTTTCTTTAATCTCAAGTTCAACCAACAGAGTTCTTCTCTAAATCTCAAATCCTAACTCTCTTCACTTTGTTGTAAAGAAAAATAAATAAATAAAATGTGAAATAGGGCAGTGGACAGGGAATGGGTGTTCCCCATCCTGATTTGCCTTAAGTGGGAAATGTGGAGGAAAATTATCTCTCGGGAAGGGATACGGGTAGAGCCACTCTAGCCTTGTCCTATCTTGTTGCCATCCATATTGTCTCATTTGAATGTCTTGTATTGATGGTACTTATAATTTTAGGTGTTTGACCTCTTTCTAGTCAACATTAGCCCTAAAATACTCTCAATTCGTCAATTAAGTTGTAGCAGAATCAAACTCAAAGACCTTATATTGTGGTCATAGAGTTTAAGCTCGCTAGCTATCACGAGCTATAGTGAGTTAGGCTTAATCCTTGACCTTTTTTGCGGCTATGCAAGTCGAACTCATAGCCGTGAGTACGCCACTCTAAAGGGTACTTTTCTAGCAACTCGGAGTTAAACGACATAGCTTTTGATAGGTAACTCTGAATTACGGTCTGTAAATTGCATTGAACTCCAAATTCGACGAGCTTTCCAATTATATATTATATGCTTGATAGAAATCTCTGCATCCTCTTGTGGTGATTAAAAATGTTTACTTCTTCTGGTGTTCGATCTCTCGTTTTCGCTCCTTTCTTTGTCAAAGTGTTTTCTAAGCTCAAGGTTGTTCTTAAAATATAAAAACAAGATGAAAATCAATAGATATGAGAAAATCACTATAAATTTTATAATAAATAGATGCTAGATAAGTGTATAAGTGTATACACTTAACAAACACCACCAAACTTGCACTTTTACTAGTCTTCAAGCAAAACAAAACAAAACTACAATACAAGACAAACAATAGACACACACAAGACTTGTGCAAAATGGTTGAACATCCTACCATTTATGCCTTAAACTTGAGTTCCAAAAGTTAATTCAAAAAGAACATTCAAATATTGTTTATTCAAAAAGTTAAAACTTTTCCCATTTCAATTATCCAAGTGTGCAAGTGTGTTCAACGAATTCCAATCATCCCTTCTTCTCTAGAAAGAATTAAGCAATTATCTTAGGCTTCTAAATGTTCAATGCCAATTGTATGTCACACTTCACTCGTATAGGTAATTCTCTCAACTTTTCATTACTTTAGTTGGGTTAAATAACCAATATCACATAGTAGCCATAGTCTTAGTATCAACGCTTTTACTGAGCAAGTCAAACTAACTACTTATCTAGTTCTCTAGTTTAATGTCCAAGAGTTAGTCAAGCTTGCAATACTTATCTTGTTTCTTGCTACTACTTAACTTTCTATAATTATTTTTCTTTATATCTCAATTGGTAGTTTTCACTCCATCACTAAGGCAACCCTCTTCCTTGGTAGACCGTCTCCTACTGATACATAGGGTCTCAATTGGGGAACATTAGCTAATCCAATATTTAAAGGAATGAATACACAAGAAAAACCTATCATTCAAATCAACAAATATAGTCCATCCTCCTTTTAATTGAAATGAATACCAAAAATTTCCTAAGTTCACTAGAAGTAACCTAAAATATGAAGTTTAGCCTCGTTACCTTGAATTTTCTTGTGCATGATGTTGCTTTGAGAGAAGTTAATGACTCGTTCGTATGTGTGGCTCGCAAACAATTATGCTAACGATGATCTAAACTCTAACATGCTCAAAATGCATGGAAAATGCAAAATCAATCCTAACACTAAAAAAAAAATTTGCACTACCAAAAAAAAAAAAAAAAAATAAGTAAAAAGGATAGAGAATTGTGTTGTCTCCAAATAAACGTTTGTTTAAAGTCATATTAACTTGACTTAGTACAACGATCACTCATGGAGGATCGAGTCGGGCTATGGAACATTGCTTGCAATTGCCGACTTTGCACGATTTTTTCATTTATGTTTTAGAATTTGACTTGTCACTTTTCATCATTTTTGCTCTATCTAGTCCATCTATGTTCAATTCTGGCTTGCTATTTTCACCACTTTATCAATTCTAAAGCACCATTCGAGGTTGAATGGTTGCTTGGGTGCTGTGAACACATTTAAAGTTGCTCATTTATTTTGCACCCTCAAGATCAGCCCACCTTTTCAACATCAATAAAAGCTCGACTTGTTGCTAAGAAGGGTCAACCTAAAATCACTTGCATATTCCGATCCCTTTCAATATCAAAAGCAATAAAGTCGATTGACAATATGAATTTATCTACTTTGATGAACAAATCCTCAACCACACCTCATTGATACTTGATTGATCTGTCAACTAACTGCACACACACAATCGTTGCTTTCACATCTCCAAAACCTAATCTCCCATAGATAGAAAGAGACATCAAATTAACACATGCACCCAAATCACACAAAGCATTGAAAGTTCAAAATTTTCCAACAGTGCAAGGTATTCTAAAACCCTCTAGATCTTTCAAGTTCGGAGACAACTTTTTAGCAAAATAGCGCTACATTCCTTAGTTAAACTATTGTTTTATACTACTCAAGATTTCTCTTCTTAGATAAAATCTCATGCCTTCATGAATTTTAAGTATAGTGGCATCTGAGCCAACACTTCTATAAATAAAATATTGATGTGTTAAAAGGAGCCAACACTTCTATAAATAAAATATTGATGTGTTGTCTTTTGAAAATATCAAGAAACTTAGCAAATTATTTGTCAAGCTAAGTCTTCTTAAACATATGAGAAAATGGAATTGGTAGTACATAAGATTTGATATGACTGACTTTATCTATAGAATGTCTAAATCATCTTTCTCAACTGCATCTTTTATCTATTACAACAGTTTCACTTGCTTCTCATCTGTGGTACATACCTTTTTTCTCAACTGCAACTGGTCTCGTGACAGAAAATTTAGAGAACTGAACTTTACCACGAGTTGTAATGACATTTACTTGCTCTCTTGGATTGATTTCAGTGTTGCTTCTCATCTTCCTGACTGAAACACCTGCATAAGTGACTAAATCACACAATTCTAAAAAATATGAGATGTGGGAGTGTGGATCTTCATCTATAGTCCCATTGAAAACAAGCATGTTCCTTACCATCTCTATCACATCTAGCCTCAGCTGAAAATTATTTGGTTCAAAAGAATAATGTACAATGCTAGAATGATTACTAGCTCGAGGTGGAACCATGAGCTCTCCAATAGGTTTTTCATCTACATCAACTTCCCCAACTAGCACAGTTCTATGAATCAACAACTTAGGTGGTGTAACTAGATTCTCTAGATTATCATTGTCCTTGTTCGTTGTGACTTTATCTTCTCGCAATCCTTAATTGAATATACGCTTGACCTCTAGATCAGTAGAAACTAAATTCAAAAGGTTCAACCGTGTCATGCACTGGACATAGTAAACCTGGAAAAGTAAAAAGCAAATAGAAAAATATTCAAAAAAAAGAACAAAACTAAATGAAATAAATAATAAAAAAAAAAGTCCTCGACATCATAAGTGTACGATATCGCGACAAGTAGTATAATAGTGAAGTAGAATATTGTTCCCACGAAGTCCATGCTATTGATTACTAACCTAATTAATCCTAACTTTTACTTTAACACTTTTAAAAACATGAAAGTTCTGAGATTTTTACTAACTACGATTAAGCTAAAAATTGGGTTAAAGTGATTTACAATCTAAACTTTTAAGAACAACTTGATGATTTGAAAGGTTAGGATTCAAGATTTTACTCTAGTTATCGTGTAGTTATCCCGTTTAACTTCACTTATCGAGATATGGCAATTATTTTAGCTGTGTTGACAATCAAATTGATCTAAATTATTTGACAATCTCTCTCATGTATAAAACTTACTTAAACATGCAAATTTACAATCTCTAATGTAAATCACGACATATCTAATTGCATTCATTCACAATAAATTCTCACACAATCGCATAAATTATAAAAGTGTATTTCAATCTTCTATCAAAAATCATGATTTTTATTGTTAGTGCTAAATTGGTATGTTACCTCGATTTCAACAAGAATTCATTAACTTGTCATATTTATGAAAATCAATTAAAGTAGTGCTAAAAATTCAACATCGAATCATAATTAGAGTGAAAACTCAAAATGTGAATAGGCTACATCGTTCGTCATAATGAGAGAATCATCGTATCATAAAAACATATAATAAAGTGAGAAGACATCACCAAGATTTAAAAAGAAAAGAAAAAAATAACTGGTGATAAAATTCGTAACAAAAACTTCATATGCAGCAGCCCATCTTCTTCTTCTTCTTCAAAATTTTCTCCAAACCCTAAATTCTAATTTGTGTTTTTGAATATTTTAGAGCAAGATTGTCTCATTTGAATGACTTGTATTGAGGTTATTCATAATTTTAGGTGTTTAGACCTCTTTACCCGTTAATTTTGCCCCCAAAATACCTTCAACTCATCAATTAAGTTGAAATGGAATCGGTCTCAGAGACTTTGTCTCGAGGCCACAGAGTTCAAGCTACGAGCTATAGTAAGTCAAGCTTATTCCTTGGCCTCTCACAACCATGCAAGTGGAATTCAAACCCGTGAGTACTCTACTCACTGTGACACTTTTGTGGTAGCTCCGAGTAAAATGCGCATATATTTTGGTAGGAAACTCCGAATTGTAATCTGTAAAGTATGTTGAACTCCAAATTCCATAAGCTTTTCCATGGTAAGTTATATTTCTAGTAGAAATCTCTTCATCCTCTTGTGGTGCTCTAAATGTTCACTTTTTCTGATTTTTTACACTTGTTTTCGTTCATTTCTTTGTCAATGTGTTTTCTAAGCTCGTGGTTGTTTCTAAAACATAAAATCACAATGAAAATCAATAAATACTTGAGAAAATCACTAACAATTGCATAATAAATGGACACTAGATAAATATATAAATTGCTCTTACTTATAAAAAGTGGAATATTCACTCCAATACAAACAACTTAAAGTTGACATTCTCAAACATAATACAATTTCTTTTAATTTAATCCTAACTATCAAACCTTGTTCAGGCATGGGGTTTGATTCTTGACTAGAATTACCTTTTGTTTTTTGTGATTTTTCTTGACCTGATCAAAAAAGATTTTTTAATTATTTATTTTACTTGACTCCAATCAAATAATATTGTTTTTATACTTTATTCACTCTACTAGGTAGAAATGACTTGAGCAAGAGATGTCATATTTGTTTTTTTCCCTCTACATGTATACACGTAGAAATTTATAGATCAGACTCAAAAAATTCATTTCTTATCTACCTTTGTTAGTAATTATTCATTGATAAAAGTAATAATTGATAAGTGTATTTTATATGCTTATTTATGCTTGTAAACTTATTATATATTCATTATATGAGTAGATTTCTATTTAAATGAGTTCAATTATAGTATATGTAGGTACAAAACCCAATTTGGATGAGTTTTGGAATGAAAAACAAGAGTTTGAAGCTTAATGATGCTTATTGTGGTGAATTCAAAAGTTTCGAGAGCAAAAATCAAATTTCTAAAAGCTCGCGGGGACTAATTTGCACAATTTCAAATAGTTGGAAGGCCACTTTGGAAGAATTTAGAAGGGTGAGGACCAATTAGAATGCATTTGGAAGCTTTTGGATTGAATTGAGAAGATTTAAAGAAGAAAAGACCAAAATCATACATTAGAAGTCAAATCGGGGACCAAATTGTAAGTTTTCAAAAAAAAATGTCACACCTAGGTAGTGCGACCTAGGTGCGGTAGTGAAAACTTACTGGAGGTCGCACCTAGATAGCAGAATGCATTGTGCGACCTAGGTGTGACCTATGTGCGACCTACGTTGAAGGAAAGTCATAAGTGCGATTTTCTAAAGTTAAGTGAGATTATGACTCTTTTAAGACATAACTTTGAAGACTTTCCAAGAACTATAAAGAGACATCTTCTAGGTCTTTTGAAAGGGTTACACAATTGAAGAGAGATGCAGATCAAGAACAAGAGAAAGAGGAATTCTTGGGCAACATTCATCAAGTGCAATCGAAGATTTTGAATTAATTCAAGATTAAGGGTTGTATCTATTCTTCTTCTATTTCTTCCGATTCATGAATTCTTTAATTAATATCGCTATATTCATAGGAATCATGTCAAGCTAAATCTTTTATATCTAGGATAAACGATGAAACCCCATGTTTTTGCTTAATTAGAAGTTATTTGCTTTCGTAAATTTATTGATTCCAAGTTGATTATTTATTATTCATTATTTCTATTTTGATTTTGATCGCCATTAAAATATTTTTGTGGTCTAGATTGCTTTTGAGAGATTCAATTTAGATGAGTACGTGGTAATAAATAACATAAAGTCCAATAATAGATATAGATTACTATTATGATGTATGAAATCTTTCTAGATGATCGTTAGGTTCATATAGAGGTATATAATTGATTGACCGTCGAGAGAGGCTTTTGATTATATTAGGATTATCGATTTTCGACCTAGAGCAATAATTTACGAAGACGAGTAATTGATAATTAATTGTTCAAACGTGATTGTGGATTCGTGAATCCTAGTGCAAGTAAAACTTGAATTTGATAATTATTCTATTTTCGTTTACATAATAATTTAAACTTAGTTGAATTAGAATATGATAATCATAGGAATTGAAATCATAAAGAATTTGTGTTTTAATTTTGTTAAAATTCTAATTATATAATTAATTGGTTAATTGATAGCTAGTCATCTAGGGTTCGACACTTTTCACATCACTTTATTACTTGTAATTGATCCGTCCACTTGCAGGATTAAAATCAACAACAAGTTTTTGGCTCTGTTGTCGGGGACTAGTTTTATTAATTACTACGCCAATTGATAATTTAGTTTTAACAATTTTTTTTATTTTTCTTCTCAGTTCTTTGTGTTACTGCTGTGAAATTCGAGCTATTTTATAAAGTTTTAGGTGTCGAGTGTGTATGCGACGTACAAAAGATCTTAATCTATTTGATTTAGACCCAGAAATCGAACGAAACTTTCACCAACAACGACGTGAATGAAGAAAAAAGAAGAAACATAAAATAGACACAATGGACGACAACAACCAGGTTCGTGATCACCCACCTACAGATATGAGAAATATTCTTACACCAGTGGATTAGCTAGTTGAAGTTAATGAAGGAGATATTCTTATGGGTGAGTATATGATGCCACCGATTGTTGAGAATCGATCCAGCATAATCTATTCGTCTTATGGACATGATAACTTCCAATTGAGACAAGATGTGATTAATCTATTCTCGAACAATCTGTCGTTCTATGGGATAATAGACGAAAATCTTCATTACCATCTTTCTCGCTTCAATGAATATTGTGGAAATTTCAAATATTTCAATGTTAATGAAGAGGCACTTAGGATGAGACTCTTCCCATACACACTGAAGGATAAAGTTAGATAATGGTTAGATTTTCTACCGTTTGGGAGCATCACTACTTGGACAGATTTGATCCAAAAATTCACACTGAAATACTTCCCGCCGGCCAGAGTGAACAGAATGAGGCATGAAATATCTAATTTTCTAACAAATTGAGTTGGAAATTTTTCACGAGGCATGGGAAAGATTCAAAGAACTGCTCCGAAAGTGTCCAAGTCATAGTTTTCCTTTAGCGGCTCAAAATCATGGGTCAAAAGGAATTTGGCTGAAATAATTTAACTTAAAGACTTATTAATTATGCTCAAAAGTTGAGTTGAAAATTCAAGTTGTTTAAATTACCAAGGTTTTGAAATCTACCATTGTTTAACTCAACAATTATCTAATTATTGATTAATTCTCAAAAACAAACGACAACTTGAAATCAATCTATTGTTGTCTCAAAATATTTATCAATTATATCCAAAAGAAGAAAATCCAATATTGGCTCCCCTTATACTTCAAACTTAAATTACTTAACCGTTCCTCGTATCAAATTCATTTAAAAGAAAACAAAGAATCAAAGGCTTCTTAAGCATTCTATGTATCCCAAATCGATGAAAAGATAACGGAGAATCAAAAGAAATTAATAGAACACGTTTAAGCACCAAATACAAGAATTAATTAAATCAATTTCTAACAATCAAGAATACAAGATATTTAAGATGAAAGAGATTTTATTTAATTAATCCAACAAGAATGAACTATGAAAGTTAAAGCTCTAAAACGGAATTAAACGAATAACAAAATAATCACTTTGTTTAAACAATGTTTCATCGTCTACCTTGGCTCAAGAAAATTAGAAGAACATAATTAAATTAAAAATAAAAGAATTAATAGAATCCGACATGGATTGAAGGAGAAGAAATCTTCCAAAAACTCTTCTTCGCTAAGTAATTCTTCTTCCTTGTTTCTTGCCGTCTTCCTCTCTCCCAAAAATCCAACCCCAATTATGAGTTAATAACTCATATATATATATATATATATATATATATATATATATATATATATATATATATATATTATCCTTATTGTATCTCAAAAGATTCCAAAAGATCATGAAAATCGCGTCTAAAACATTTCCTAGTTGAAGTCAAACTAAAAAAAAGAAAATAATAATCGCTGGCCAACATTTACACTGGGCGATCGCCCAGTACATTCTTCGGCGATCGCCTAGTCAAGCTCATTTGTATTCTGCTTCCGATTACCAGTGCTGGGCGCTCACCACCTATAAGTTGGGCGATCGCCCAACTTAAAGATTCCATTTATTGCACTTTTGGTCCTCCAACTATGGATTTTTTCCTCTTTAGTCCTCTTATTTCTTCTTTCATTTCTATTTAGTCCTCTTTTATTTACAACACGAGTCCTTCAACTTTTGAATGTTTGCAAGTTGGTCTCCCTTTCCAAGTCTTCATGCATTTTGAGTCATTCTTTGCTTATTTTGCTTTGTTTTTCTCCAATTCCATTCGAACTTGAGTTTTGACCTAAAACAATTAAATCAGTATACAATTAAGTAGAAAATCACTTAAGAGTCCTTACAATCATCCATTTTTGATGGTCCTGATAAGTGTAAAATCACACTTATCAAATACCCCAAACTTGAATATTTGTTCATCCTCGAACATGACTATTTACTTAAACAATCAAACAAATAATATTAACAGATAACTTGCCGTAGTTGCCTCAGGTTATTGAAACAATCAAACAATTCATGAAAAACTTCTAAATCATGCTACCAAAATTAATTTTTACTTGTCCAATGCTCGATTGATATATGTGTGTGCGCATAGTCAATCTAATCAACATTAACTTTTAGGTTGGTAATATCCGCCCCCCTCTCCTCCCCCCAAAAGGTCAAACATTTCCTTGCTCTCTTGTAAGAATACACACTCCCATACTGATATTCAATTTCTCACCCTAGGTGTTAACTCGAGTTGCCTTCAAAACACTTATTCTTTTAGTGCTCAAAATTTGGTTAGGTCTAGCTAATACAGTTACTATCAAGATCACTGAAGATTCTCATTTTATTGAATTCTTTGACCATCAAGCTTCCACTAGGCAAGTCAAACCCACTAGTTATCCAAATTCTCAAGTTATACACACAAAGGCTTAAGCTTTTGTCCCTTTTTTTGTATTTTTTGTATTAAATATCTTATGTGAAAGACCCCACTCCCTTAAGCTTTTTAGATAACCCTTGTAGCAAGCTTTAGGCCGATGGCTCCTAGGTCGAATAGACCTTAGGGCACCAAGTTTTGAGAACCTCAACGGGCTTTATCACTAGAGTTAACTAGGCTACGAAGAGAGGTATAAGATAATGCAAGTACAATGCCTTTCTTTTTTTTTTGTGCAAGATAAATACCCGGGATTAGATTCATAGCATTTGGTCAATACTTAGATTCCACCTGGTAGCCAAATACACTCCACACAAATATTACTCAAGCACGGAATTAACACCCATCTAAACAGTTTCTGCATTGGTCTAACCACCCCAAACTATCCTTTCAACTGGTTAGGTAATGGAGTTGTCAATTGGTGGTCATGATTTCACACTTAGGTTCACTATTCTTTCATTATATTATATTTAATATACCAACCCAAAGTAGTGATATTCACGACTATTATGCTCACACTTAATCATATCTCACATAGATAAGCATAGTCTCAGAAAAAAAAGTTAAGTAGCATCATCGAGTCATAATTCATGAATTGATAACAATTTCAAACAAATATAATCATAAGCTGGCAAGGCTATCAAGGTGTCACAATACTCAAAGTCAAAGGTAAGACAAGTACCAAAATCAAAAGCTCTTACTTCATCCAATTTCCGAAGTCCACACGTAGTACCTTAATTTTTTTAAACACCATATCCCCAAATCTATTCTAAACATTGTCTCCAATGTTCCAAATTATACAATTCAGTTAAGTACATACAATTATAATCAGTGTAATTAGTATATAGGAATAAAGATAGACAAAAAGAGAAGAAAATAAGTTGGAAAGAATGTACCTGGATCAGTTGTATCACCATGCATTCCCATTAAGAAAAATATTAAGAGAAAACACAATTGTTGTTTTTTTTTTTTATTTTTTTTTTGTTTTATGTTTTTCAATATTTTTTTTTTGTTTTTTTTTTTTTTTTGTTTTAAGATGGATTGGTAGGATCACTCAAATCAATTTCTTCCTTCCCCTCTCAAGAGTTGAACTCCAAATATGGTTTTAATCTTTGGCCATTAACTTTAAAAATATCACCATTTTGGGGGTTTTCAACCTCAATAGCTCCATGGAGATAAATTGTATGAACAATAAAAGGACATGACCATATAGAACGTAACTTACCTAGAAATAAATGCAAACGGGAATTATATAAAAGTACTTTCTAGCTTTGGGTAAATGATTTTCTTACTATGTGCTTGTCATGAAAGACTTTCGTTCTGTGCTTGTAGATTTTTGCATTCTCATAAGTGTCATTCCGAATCTCCTCAAGTTTTGTCAGCTGCAATTTTCTTTTTGACCCAGCTTCTTGCAAATCAAAATTAAGTTTCTTAATAGCCCAATAAGCCCAATGCTCAAGCTCAACCGGTAAGTGGCAGGTTTACCAGTCTATAAGGAGACGTTCCAATGGATGTTTTGAAAGCTGTTCTATATACTCACAATGCATCAGTAAGTCGTAGAGACCAATCCTTTCTATTAGATCAAACTGTCTTCTCCAAAATCTGCTTTATTTCTCGATTTGAAACCTCCACCTGACCACTAGTATATGGGTGATATGGGGTTGCAATTTTGTGTCTGATGGAATACTTTGCTAACAGGGTTTGAAATTATTTATTGCAGAAATGAGATCCACCATCACTGATTATAGCCCATGGAGTGCCAAAGCGAGAGAAAATATTGCTCTTCAAAAATACCACTAGACTTTTGTGATCATTGGTCCTACATGGAATTGTCTCGACCCACTTGGACACATAATCGACACCAACCAATATGTAAAGATAGCCAAAGGATGGAGGAAAATGTCCCATGAAATCAATCCCCCATACATCAAAGATCTCAACTATAAGAATAGGATTAAACGGCATCATGTTTCTTTTTGAAATGCTTCCCATGCGCTGACACGTGTCATATGAAGAACAAAAAATATAAGTATCACGAAAAAGACTAGACCAATAAAAACCATATTGTAAAATTTTAGTAGTAGTCTTTTTAGCACTGAAATGGCCTCCATAAGCTTGGTCATGACAAAAAGATATAACATTGTGGAATTCACTATAATTTGATTAGCACAATATTTAAACAAATAAAGATCATCCCAAAAGAAGTTATTCACTTCAGCTAGGAACTTAGTTCTATCTTGTTTAGTCCAATGTTCTAGAAGTTTACCTATAACAAGATAATTAACTATGTCAGCAAACCAAGGTACAACATCAATATTCATAAGTTGTTCATCTGAAAACAACTCATTTAACGATAGTTTTTCCTATACAGAGTCAAGCACAATACGAGATAAGTGGTCAGCTACAATATTTTCAGAACCCTTTTTATCTCTAAACTCAATATCAAATTCTTGTAAAACCAAAATCCACCTAATCAATCTTGGTTTAACATCTTTCTTAGTGAGAAGATATTTGAGGGAAGCATGGTCAGAAAAAATAATTACTTTACACCCTAAGAGATATGATCAAAATTTATCTAATGCAAATATAACTGCTAGCATTTCTTTCTCCATAGTAGAATAATTCAATTGTGCATCGTTAAGAGTTCTACTTGCATAGTAAATAATAGAAGACAAACGATCTAGTCTCTATCCCAAAATTGCTCATATAGCATAATCAGATGCATCACACATGAGTTCAAAAAGTAAATTTCAATCAGGTGGTCGAATGATAGGTGCAGTTGTCAACAATTTCTTAAGTTTTTCTAATGCTTCTAAACAAAAATCATTAAAGACAAAAGGTGCATCCTTAACAAGTAAATTGCATAAGGGTTTAGAGATTTTACTAAAATCTTGAATGAATCTTCTATAAAAACCAGCAAGCCCAAGGAAAGATCTTACTTCTTTCACTGATTTTGAAGGTGGAAGATTGGAGATAAGATCCACTTTGGCCTTGTCGACTTCAATACCACTACAAGAGATAATGTGACCAAGAACAATACCTTGTTTCACCATGAAGTGACATTTTTCCAATTTAAAACTAAGTTCTTTTCCTCGCATCTCTGCAAAACTAAAGTTAGATGACGCAAACATTCATCAAACGAATCTCTATATATAGAAAAATCATCCATGAACACTTCAAGAAACCTCTCAACCATGTCAGAAAAAATACTAAGCATACATCTTTGAAAAGTAGCAGGTGCATTACACAGACCAAAAGGCATTCTTCTATATGCAAAAGTTCCAAAAGGACAAGTGAACGTAGTTTTCTCTTGATCTTTTGGAGCTATAGGAATTTTATTATAGCCAGAATAACCTTCAAGAAAACAATAATAATCATGACCTGCAAGCCTATCAAGCATTTGATCAATGAATGGAAGAGGAAAGTGGTCTTTTCTAGTGACTAAATTCAATTTTATGTAATCAATTCAAACACGCCAACCTGTAGTTATTCTAGTTGGAACCAATTCATTGTTTGTATTAGTAACTACTGTGATACCTAATTTTTTTTGGGACAACATGTACTGGACTTACCCACGTGCTATCAGAAATAGGATAAATAATCCCAGCATCTAACAATTTAAGTACTTCAGTTCTTACCACCTCTTTCATGTTAGGATTTAACCTACATTGCATCTCTCTAGTAGACCTAGAATTCTCCTCAAGATGGATATAATGCATACAATCAACTGGATTTATACCTATTATATCAGCAATGGTCCTTCCTAATGCCTCTTTATGTTTAGTCAAAACACTTAACAACTTACCTTTTTGTACATCATCAAGGGAAGAAGAAATAATTACTGGTAAAGCGTCGGCCTCTCCTAAGAATGCATATTGCAAAGTGTCAGGCAATGCTTTAAGCTCTAATTTTGATGGTTGTTGAACTGATGGGATGTTCTTCTTCTCACTTGTTGGAAGTGGCTTAATTTTCTGTTTCTACTTAGTTATATCCATGACAGATGCTGATTCAAGCAAAACATTCACCTCATTTATAGTACTATCAACATCAAAATATAAATCAAAATAAGTTAAGCACATGTTTAAAGCATCATCACAATTAGTAAAAACAAAAGGATCATCAATTAATGCTTATATCATATCAAAATCAACAACATCCTCATTGTCGTATGGTTGCTTGTTGACATTAAAAATATTCAATTCTATTGTCATGTTGCCAAAAGATAGCTGCATAACTCCATTTCTGCAATTAATAATCGCATTAGATGTTGCTAGAAAAAGGATGACCAAAAATTACAAGAATATGTTTTGTAGAGTCTCGTATCGGTTGAGTATCAAGTACAATAAAATCAACAAGAAAATAAAACTTGTCAACATATATCAAAACATCCTCTACAATTCCACGGGAGACTTTCACAAATCTATAGCAAGTTGTAAAATCACAGATGTTGGTTTTAACTTGCCTAATCCAAGTTGCATATACACAGAGTAAGGAAGAAGATTAACACTAGCTCCAAAATCTAGCAAAACCTTTTCAATCTTATGGTTTCCTATGATGCATGAGATAATAGGACAACCTGGATCTTTAAATTTTGGAGGAGTGTTACTTTGAATTATAGAACTAACTTGT
Source organism: Forsythia suspensa (assembly GCA_023638005.1). Taxonomy (NCBI): domain Eukaryota; kingdom Viridiplantae; phylum Streptophyta; class Magnoliopsida; order Lamiales; family Oleaceae; genus Forsythia; species Forsythia suspensa. Next base: position 25,320,661 of record CM042666.1, on the reverse strand, counting down.
TCAGTTAAAAAGGCCTTTTTGCACACATGTAATTGTCTCTTTTTCGTACATAAGTCCTTCAAGAACTTAGCATAAGCAAGAACTTGCTTAATAGCATCAAGTAAAGAGATATTTATACTTACCTGCTTGAAAATTTCCATGATATCATGGACCACACTACCTTGCTTCACTTTTGTTAGCCTCTGAGGTAATGGGGCTTTTGAAATGTAAGATGGCTCATTATTCTCTTTGGGAGCTTCCTGAATTGAATCATCAGTTGGTGCATTACTTGGAACAACTGGTTGAGATGTATTTCTATTTGGAATTTCCACTTGGTTGTCAAACAATTTAGCCTCCTCCTGTTGGTTGCTTGAATCAGTCCCAATATTGTGCACTCCTTTAGGGTTAGAAAAGTGCTGACTATGAAACTTTCCTTTCTCAATAGTTGTTGCCAATTGTTGGATTGATGAGGCCAATTGTCCCATCATGTTTTTTATATTAGAGATGGATTGTACCTGTGAGTTTTGGCTAGTTCGCACTTCATTTTTAAACTCGGTAATGGTGTGATTCTGGTAATCTAATGTAGCTTGTGTAGCTTTTGTCAATTTTTGAATTGCCTCATCCCATGGTTTTGGTTGTGAAATTTTTTGATTGAATTGTATGGTATTTTGCTGAGGGACTTGACCTATCATATTATCATGTTGAACACCCTGTGACTAAGAAAAAATTAGATGGTCTCTCCATCCTGGGTTTTATGTGTTGGAATAAGAATTGTAAGATGGTTTCCTCATCATGTTGAAGGCGTTGATCGAACATGCATCCGCTCGGCAGATGTCAACGAGGTTAACTTGCGAGAAATATCTTCTATCATGTCTTTGACTTCTTTGATTTCTAAGCTAGGTTCATTGCTTCGAATCTCATAGATTTCTCTTTTCTTTGGTTCAGTCTGAGAAGATCGACTCCACTGTTATGAATTGTCAGCCTGCTTTTGAAAAAGCTCCAAATTTCTGTGTCATTTTTGGACATAAGCTTTCCACCACTTGGCCATCAACCACTCTTGAATATGTGATAGTAATTCCTCCAAAAATTATTGGCATAAGTGCCATTTTTCATAGCCGTGATGTGGACATTTCATAAGGAGCCCATTAAATCTCTCCCAAGTTTCATAGAATGGTTCTTCATCTTTCTGCACAAACTCTGAAATTTCCCTGCGAATAACATTAGTTTTATGAGCAGGAAAATATTTATTCAAAAATTTAGCAACCATTTATTCCCAAGATGTAATACTATTGACAAGTAACGTATTAAACCATGATCTAGATCTATCTTTTAGAGAAAAAAGAAACAGATGAAGTTTAATATTATCAGGAGAAACATTCTCATATTTAAATGTCTCACATACAGCATAAAAATCTGTCAGATGATTATAGGGTTCTTCACTATCTAAACTATAGAAAGACGGAAGACAATTAAGCACACTCGATTTTAGCTAAAAATTCCTAGCAGCTACTTGTGGGTATTGTATGCATGAGGTGCTCAAATTAGCTAACGAACTATAGTCCCTAAAAGGTCTCTCCTCAATTTCATCACCCATAGTGATTATTACTTCGGTTCCTTTAATTTTATCTAAAGTGGAAGCTCATTTTCGTTGGTGAAAAGTTCTTTCTACTTCACTATTTAGAGGTTCTAGCTTAATTTTTAGAGATCTACGACCAAGCATGCACTATAAATATTTTTGGGTTTTTTTAAAATAAAAAATAAAAAATCCTAAATTATAACTAGTCAATAATAAAATTAACTAAGACTAAATTAACTTTTCGACACAGTCCCCGGCAACGGCGCCAAAAACTTGATGTCAAATTTTAAATAACTCGCAAGTGTACGAATCTATTAAAATATAGAAAAGTAGTAACGAGGTCGATCCCACAGAGACTGCAATGAGGAAAGTCTAATTTAATCCGAATTAACTATTATTCTAGGCTAGTTAGGTCGAAAAGAATTTGGTTGAAATAATTTAACTTAAAGACTAATTAATTATGCTAAAAAGTTGAGTTAAAAATTCAAGCTGTTTAAAGTACCAAAGTTTCGGAATCTACCGTTGTTTAACTCAACAATTATCCAATTATTGATTAATTCTCAAAAACAAACGACAACTCGAAATCAATCTATTATCGTCTCAAAATATTTATCAATTATATCCAAAAGAAGAATATTCAATATCGGTTCTCCTTATGCTTCAAACTTAAATTAGTTAAGAGTTCTTCATATCAAATTCAATTAAACAAAAATAAAGAATCAAAGGTTTTCTAAGCATTCTATGTATCCCAAATCGATGAAAAGATAACGAAAATCAAAAGAAATTAATAGAACATGTTTAAGCATCAAACACGAATTAATTAAATCAATTTCTAACAATCAAGAATACAAGATATTTAAGATGAAAAAGATTTTATTTAATTAATCCAACAAGAACGAATCATGAAAGTTAAAGCTCTAAAATGAAATTAAACGAATAACAAAATAATCACATTGTTTAAACAAGGTTTCATCGTCTTTTTAAATGTTTGCAAGTTGGCCCCCCTTTCCAAGTCTTTGTGCATTTTCAGTCATTCTTTTGGTCATTTTGCTTTATTTTTCTCCAATTCCATTCGAACTTGGGTTTTGACCTAAAACAATTAAATCAACACACAATTAAGTAGAAAATCACTTAAGAGTCCTTACAATTGTCCACTTTTGATGGTCCTGATAAGTGTAAAATCACACTTATCAACGACCTTCATGACTTGTATGAAACGATGAGTGAAAAGTTCATCATGTGGCCAGACAGAGGGTTGCAGAAGAAAGCAACATGAAGGCACGAAGTGGAAATCAATTCTCTTGTACTGGTGAAAATTGATTCATCGACAAAGCAGATGGAAGCAATGAAATATTCTCACTCAGCCAATATGGTTCAGATGTCCCTACCAATATGTGCAACATGTGGGGGCAAACCATATATCATCATAATGCCTTTTAACCACCATTGATATGTCATCACCTGAACAAGCTACATATGCTCAGAACTTTCAAAGACAGCAGAATAATCCATACTCACAAACCTACAATCCCGGGTGGAGAAATCATCCAAACTTCTCATATGGTAATACCTAAAACATTCAAAACCCACCAAATTAAGGAAGACCCCAGGAAAGAGAATGAGGATTGGAAGAAACAGTCACTAAATTGTCAGAACGAATGGAGATTGGATTCAAAGAAGTGCAGAAAAGACAAGATGTCACAATAAAAAATGTAGAAAATCGGATTGAGCAGTTAACTAAATTATTGACCAAGCGACAACTAGGCACATGGCCAAGCAATATCGAAGTCAACCCAAAAGAGCAAGTAAATACTATTACCATGAGAAGCGGAGTTGAATTGCCAAAAATTCATGTAAAGAGACGAGGTGTAGAAAAGGAAAATGTGCCAGCAAAGAAAGAGAAAACAAATTCGATAAATTCAAAGAAGCAGTTGAACAAGAAAAAAATTTCCACCAGATTATATTCCACCACTGGTTTATGTCCCTCAATTCCATTTCCTCAAAGACTGCGAAAACATAAGCTAGACAAGCAATTAAAAAATTCCTCGATGTATTCAAGAAACTCCAAATCAACATACCTTTTGTCGACACTTTAGCTCAAATGTCGAGCTATACAAAATTTATGAAGGAAAATATTTCAAACAAAAAGAAGTTGGAGAAGCACAAAACAGTCATGCTTACCGATGAATGTAGTGCTATATTGCAAAACAAGCTACCTCCAAAATTAAAAGATCTAGAGAGTTTTATTATTCCTTGCACTATTGGTAGTTTATTTTTTGACAAAGCTCTATGTGATTTGGGTGCTAGTGTAAATTTAATACCTTATTTTATTTTTAAGTAACTCGGTTTGGGAGAAGCAAAGCCAACAACAGTATCATTGTAGCTTGCAGATAGGTCCATCAAACATTCAAGATGGATCGTTGAAGACATATTAGTAAAAGTGGACATGTTCAAGAGGGATTTTATTTTTTAGATCGACCTTCTTTATTTTGGCTACTAGTTGAACATTGATTGATTGATGTACAAAAATGGCAACTAAAGCTAAGATTGAATGATGAACATATTACATTCGATGTGTTTAAAGTAACTAAATTTTTGAGCTCTTCAGATTCCTGTTTTCAAATTGATGCCATTGACCAAGAGAGAACCAACACTTTCACATTGGAAAACCAGTTAGAACCAAATGAACACATACCAATCGTAAAAACAAGGAGTGACGAACACTTGTCCTATGAAAAAGTTGAAGCTTTCATAGTTGAGTTAGAGTAGGGTGGTAAAATAGAGTCATATCAATATGATAAGAAAAAAATCAAACTTTGGAAGGTAAACAAAAATTGGTACGAAGACAATTGATGCAAGCAAATCAAGTCCTCCAAAAGTCTATTCAAAGTGTCATGAGTGATCACCACGACAAAGTCAAGATAATGACTTTAAAGAAGCACTTAATGGGAGGCAACCTATTTTTCTACCCTTTTATTTCAATTTTCGTATCATTTTAGTTTTAGGATTTCAATAAACATTTTTTGCACGTTTTAGTTGTTTAGGACTTAAAGTAGGCTTTACCAATATTTTAGGTAACAAGGAAAAATAATCATCATAACCCTTTTCAAACTTTTCTTGAACAACATGAAGTTTATAGTGTAATGAGATAGTGGTTAAATTTTGGTGTAATGAGATAGTGGTTATATTTTGGTGTCAATCAGAGTTCGTTTGTCCCAAATTCCACATGTTCCTTCACCACCTTTGGATGATACGTGAGCAAAAAATAGTCAAAGTTCACAACGCCTCTACGGGAAGTATAGTAAACTTTTCTCCTTTATTTTTCTTATTTACATTGACACAATGTAGTGTCTAAGTTGGGGGATGTATTTCATTTGTGTGTTGCTTTTTTTTTGAATGATTGTGAGTGATATGATGTTATCTGCTTATCGAGTCTTTTAAGTTTAATCTATTTGGAGTCTATTGTTTTAAAAAAAATGAAAAAAATATATATAAATAAAAAAAAATAGTGCATGCTTGTGTGATGTTTGATAGCCTTGCTGGCTTATGATGATGAAATTTATATTGGAAAGTGTAATTAATTCATGACTGGTGATTAAGTGATGCTACATATGCTTATATTGTGTAATTACTTATTCATGTAAGACTTAAATATCTTTGAGCACTATAGTCACAATCGTTGTTATGCAAGCATGCTATATTTGTGTAATTGTGAGAGTTAGGTTGCCAAGTTATAAATATATCATTAACCACATAAATCAAAAATATTATATGACCACGTGTGAGACTATTTGGGAATGGTAGAGCTGGTGAGAGTAATTATTAAGAGATATGTTGATTCCATGCATGTTAAATATTGGTGTAGAGTGTTGTGGCTAACAAAATAAAGCTAGGTGATGATCAAATGTTAGAAATCTAGACCTCACTCTATCTTATACCTTTATACATAGCTTTTTTACTCGAGTGATAAAGCTCTTCGGGGTTCTAAAAACCAGGTGCCCTAAGGTTTGTAAAATCTGGGAGCCATCGGCCTAAAGCTCGTTATAAGAGTCATCTAGAAAGCTTAAGGACTGAGGTATACACATAAGATCATAAAAAAATTGCAAAGAAAAAAAAGAGAGGGTCATTTGCAAAGTTAACTTGAAGATTTAGACAACTAACGGGTTTGAATTGCCTAGTGGAAGCTTGAAGGTCGGAGAACTTAAATCTAAGGAGAATCATCATAGATCTAAGTAATTACTTTTATTGGTTAGACCCAACCAAACTTGATCAGAAAAATAATGAGTGATTTGAGAGCAACCTTAGAATTAACACCCCATGTGAGAGATTAAAAAAAATTAAAAAAAATCAAGTTTGGATATGCATCTCACAAGAGGGAGAGAAAATATTTGACCATTGAGGGTTGGAAAGGAACCAACTTAGAGCTTCATAACAATGGGTATGACTATACACACACACACACACACACACACACACACACACACCGGTCAAATATCGGATAAGTTAAAAATTAGTCTTGGTAGCATTATTTATAAGTTTTTCATGAATTGGTTGAACAGTTTCAAATCCTGAAGCGAATACAACATGCTATCTAACTAATCTAGATTTCTTTCCTATTTTCTTTTATTTTGTGTGTTTTGAGTAGATAATCTTACTTGGGACAAACAAGAGTTTAAGTTTGGAGGTGTTTGATAAGTGTATTTTATACGCTTTATTTATAATTGTAAACTTATTATATATTCACTATATAAGCAGATTTCTATTTAAATGAGTTCAATTATTGTATAAGTAGATACAAAATCCAATTTGGATGAGTTTGGAATGAAAAAGAAGAGTCTGAAGCTTAATTAATGCTTACTGTGGTGAATTCAAAAGTTTCCAGAGCAAAAATCAAATTTCTAAAAGTTCGGGGACTAATTTTTATAATTTTGAATAGTATGAAGGCCACTTTGGAAGACTTTAGAAAGGTGAGGACCAATTAGAATGCAATTGGAAGCTTTTGGATTGAATTGAGAAGATTTAAAGAAAAAAAGACCAAAACCGTATATCAAAAGCCAAATCGGGGACCAAATTGTAAGTTTTAAAAAAAATTGTCACACCTAGGTAGTGCGACCTAGGTGCGGTAGTGAAAACTTAATGGAGGTCGCACCTAGGTAGCATGATGCATTGTACGACCTAGGCGCGACCTAGGTGCAACCTACATTGAAGGAAAGTCGTAAGTGCAATTTTCTAAAATTAAGTGGGATTAGGACTCTTTTAAGACACAACTTTGAAGACATTCCAAGGACTATAAAGAAACATCTTCTAGGTATTTTGAAAGGTTTACACAATTGAAGAGAGATAGAGATCAAGAGCAAGAGAAAGATGAATTCTTGGGCAACATTCATCAAGTGCAATCGGAGATTTTGAATTAATTCAAGATTAAGGGTTGTATCTATTCTTCTTCTATATCTTCCAGTACATGAATTCTTTTATTAATATCGCTATATTCATAGGAATCATTTTCGGCTAAATCTTTTATATCTAGGATAAATGATGAAACCTCATGTTTTTTATTAATTAGAAGTTATTTGTTTTCATAAATTTATTGATTCCGGGTTGATTATTTATTATTTATTATTTCTGTTTTGATGTTTGATCGCCATTAAAATATTTTTATGGTCTAGATTGCTTTCGAGAGATTCAATTTAGATTAGCACGTGGTAATAAATAACATATGGTCTAATAATAGATAGAGATTACTATTATACTTTATGAAATTTGTTTAGATGATCGTTGTTATTAAATGCATACATTTGTGTTCGAAATTTAACTAGAGATGGTTAGGTTCATATAGAGGTATAGAATTGATTGACCGTCGAGAGAGGCTTTTGATTATATTAGGATTATCAATTTTTGACCTATGGCAATAATTTGCGAAGACGAGTAATTGATAATTAATTGTTGAAATGTGATGGTGAATTCGTGAATCCTAGTGCTTGTAAAACTTGAATTTAATCATTATTCTATTTTCATGTACGTGATAATATAGACTTAGTTGAATTAGAATAGGATAATCGTAGGAATTGAAATCATAAAAAATCTGTATTTTAATTTTGTTAAAACTCTAATTATATAATTAATTGGTTAATTGATAGCTAGTCATCATGGGTTCGATATTTTTCACATCACTTTATTACTTATAATCGATTCGTCCACTTGCGGGATTAAAATCAACAACACTAATTAATGTCGTATTTGGATTAGGACAAATTGTGAATGACTATGATTATTTGGGGACCAAGGTGGAAGGTTTTGGAAGTATGGTATCAAGTTCAAAGCATTAGAGCAAAAAGAACGAAATATGCACGCAAAACTTGAAATTGGAGACCAAATGGCAAAACTTTTGAAACTTTGAAAGCCAAACATGCAAAATTTGGGAAACAAGGCAAATTGTGGAATTGATTTTATGTTTTCCGCAGTCAACCGCGGCATTGGAAAATTTTCTATTTTCTGTGGCTGCGACCCGTCTGACCTTTTTCTGTATTATTTTTAATTATAAGTCGGGCCTTTTTCGTCCTTTTACGTACACGAACTTCAAAATTGATAAAACACTATATAAGGACCTTTTGTAGGTTAAATAAAGGGAGGATGATGGTTAGAAACAAGAAGAAAAATCACAAAGTGAACAAGACTTTTAGAAGATTTATTCTCCTTCAATCCATGCCGGATTTTATCAAATATTTTGTTTTTAATTTAATTAAGTTATTATAATTTTCTTGAGCCAAGGTAAACGATAAAATCTTGTTTAAATTAAGTGATTATCTTGTTATTCTTTTAATTCTGTTTTTGGACTTTAACTTTTATGGTTCGTTCTTGTTGGATTAATTAAATAAAATCTCTTTCATCTTAAATATAATGTATTTTTTATAGTTAGAAATCAATTTAATTAATTCGTGATTGGTGCTTGAACGCGTTCTATGAATTTCTTTTGATTTTCCATTATCTTGTTATCGATTTGGGATACATAGAATGCTTAGGATGCGAAACCTTTGATTCGTTGTTTTCTTTTAATTGAGTTTGATATGGAAAACGCTAAAGTAGTTTAAGATCGAAGCAAAGGAGAGCCAATATTTGATTTTCTTCTTTTGGATTTAATTGATAAAATATTTTAAGACAATAATAGATTTATCTCAAATTTTCGTTCATTTTTGGGAATTAATCGATAATTGAATAATTGCTAAGTTAAACAAGAGTGGATTCTGAAATATTGCTACTTTAAACAACATGAACCTTCAACATAACTTTCTAGCAAAAGTTAATTAGTCTTTAATTTAAACCCTTTCAACCAAACTTCTTTCGACCCAACTAGTCTAGAATAACGATTAATTCGGATAAAATTATACTTTCTTCATTGCAGTTCCTGTGGGAATGACCTCATCGCTACATTTCTATATTCCAATAGATTTGTGCCCTTGCGAGTTATTTAAAATTTGACAACAAGTTTTTGGTGCCGTTGCCGTGGATTGCGTCGAAAAGTTAATTTAGTTTTGATTAATTTTATTCTTGACCTATTTCTTTGTAAATACACACACACACACACACACACAAAGAGTGCATGCTTGATCGTAGATCTCTAAAAATTAAGCTAAAACTTCTAAATAGTGAAATTGAAAGCATTTTTTACCAACGAAAATGAACTGCCACTTTAGATAAAAGTAAAGGAACCAGACGAATAATCTCTATGGGTGATGAAATTGAGGAGAGACATTTTAGGGACTATTTTAGTTCATTGGCTAATTTGAGCACCTCGTGCGTCTAGTACCTACAAGTAGCTGCTAGGAATTTTGAGATGAAGCTGCATGTGCTTAATTGTCTTCCGTCTTTTTATGGTTTGGATAGTAAAAACCCTATAATCACCTGACAAAACTCTATGTTGTATGTGAGATATTTAAATATGATAATGTTTCTCCTAATAATGTTGAACTTCGTCTATTTTCTCTCTCTAGAAGATAGGGGTAGATCACGGTTCAATACATTATCTGCCAATAATACTACATCTTAGGAACAAATGGTTACTAAATTTTTGAATAAATATTTTTCTGTTCATAAAACTAATGCTATTAGCAGGAAACTTTCAGAGTTTGTGCAGAAAGACGAAGAACTATTTTCTGAAGCTTGGGAGAGATTTAATGGACTCATTATGAAATGTACACATCACGTCTATGAAAAAAGGCAATTATGTCAATATATTTTGGAGGGATTACTATCACATATTCAAAAGTGGTTGATGGCCTCTAGTGGTGGAGAGCTTATGTCAAAAAAATGCAACATAAATTTGGAGCTTCTTTCAAAAGCAGTTTGACAATTTACAACAGCAGTAGTCGATCTTCTCGAATCGAAGAAAATAAAAAATGAATCTATGAGATTCAAAGTAGTGAACCTAGCTTAGAAATCAAAGAAGTTAAAGGAATGGTAGAAGACATTTTCTACCGGTTAGCTTCGTTGACAGCTAATAATTCCACTACTCCATATGCATGTTCTGATCAAGTGAATGTCCTCAACATGATAAAGAAACCACCTTACAATATTTATTCCAACACATATAGCCCAGGATGGAGAGACCACTCCAATTTTTCTTGGTCATATGGTGGTCCACATGATAGTACGACAGGTCAAGTCCCTCGACAAAATACCAAATAGTTCAATCCAAACTTTTCACAACCAAAATCATGGGAGAATGCAATTTAAAAATTGACAAAAGCTACACAAGCTACAATGGAGCACCAGAATCACACCATTGTCGAGTTTAAGAATGAAGTACAGATTACTAGCCAAAACTCTCAGGCAAATCCATATCTAATATGGAAAATATGATGGGACAACTAGCATCGTCAGTTCAAAAAAGAAAGTTTTCGAGTCAGCCACTTCATAATCCTAAAGGAGTGCACAATATTGGGGCTACTTCAAGCAACCAATAGGAGGAGGCTAATTCCATCATGACTTTGAGACGCGAAAATTGTTTGACAACAAAGTGGAAATTATAAAAAGAAATACGTCTCAACTAGTTTTTTTTTAGGTAATGCAACAATTGATTATTCAATTTAGGAAGCTCCAAAAGAGAACAATCAGCCATCTTACATCCAAAAGCCCCATTTTCTCATAGGCTAACAAAAGTGATGCAATGTAGGGCGATCAATGAAATCATGGAAATATTCCAACAAGTAAGTATAAATATCCATCTACTTAATACTATTAAGCAAGTTCTTGCCTATGCTAAGTTCTTGAAGGACTTATGTACGAAAAAGAGACAATTGCATGTGTGCCAAAAAGTATTTTTAACTGAACATATTAGCTCTATAATTCAAAGTAAAACCCCTCCAAAATTCAAATATACAGGTTGTCCTACTATCTCATGCATCATAGGAAAACCATAAGATTGAGAAGGCTTTACTAGATTTAAGAGCTAATGTTAATCTTCTTCGTTACTTTGTGTATATGCAACTTGGGATAGATGAGTTAAAACCAACATATGTGATTTTAGTGTTGACCTATGGTTAACTTTAAACCTTAATGTTTTGATTATTACAAACAAATTGGTTATGTTTTCTAACATTTTATTTTCAAGCAAAATTCAAAGCACTACAAATCGAACTCTCATGCAATGTCAAGTTCAAAGTCAAAATCAATACAAGAGTTCAAGCATCTCAAGATCCGCCGAATTTCAAGATTCGAAGATCAAGATTGAAGAATAGATTTTAGATAAAATTGTAAAGGTATTAACTCTTTAATCCTTAGCAATTAAATGAACGAAAGCTCAAATATAATTTTTATCACTTGCATAAAAATTAGTTTTATCAAAGCCAAAAATCGATTTTCAAAATCTGTGAAACGGATCATCCGCTTGAAAATCGGATGAACCGGTCGACCGCTTACTTTTCACCGGTCGACCACCGACCGTGAGCGTATCTGTTCAAAAAGTGTCCGCTTCGACTTTTTGCGCTTCAACGGCTAGTTCGACCAATCGACCGGTCCGACCGCTTGGTCATCCGCTTGGTCGAAAGTGACGAAAAATCATCTCTATAAATACCACTTCATTTACTATCATTGAATAACACTTACAAGAGCATTTATAGAGAGAATCATATTGAAAAATATCATTCAAAGCTTAATTGCATTCATATCTTCAATATCTCTATTAGAAAACTTTGGTTGATTAAATCAAACTTTTGGTTCATCTTTCTCAACAAAGTTTTCTTCTAACACTTGAGCTTTCCTCATCCATTGCTATTCATTAAAGTGTTAGTCTCTCTTAGAGCTAAACTTGTATCTATCATTCATCTAGAGAGAAATACTCAAATCAATCTCCTTATTTATTTGGGTCATATTGAGGTTCCTTGAAAAGCTCAATATTGTAAAAGGATCGGTGCTCCTTGCTTGTAAGTCACCGGATACATTGTAAGGGTTTGGATTGCACCATAAGTCAATCAAAATAGTAGAAAGGCCGTGCTCGTGTTGGAGAGCTTGGTAACGGGGACGAGATCATTGGTTGGATCGAACCTCCATAAAAATCATTTGCACTCTCTCTTCTCTTTTATTTACTTATATTGTGCTTATATTATTGTGAATCTATTTTTATCTCTTAAATATCATTTTTGAGAATATTTTTCGAAAAATTTGAGAAAACCAATTCACCCCCTCTTGGTTAGTTATTCTTGGGCTATCATTTGGTATCGTAGCAAGGTGCTCATTTTTTTATTACACAATCTTGAGTAATGGCTAACCAAAATTTTCAAAACCTTGAAGGTCACTCTACAAATCGTCCTCCCTTCTTTAATGGCTCCCACTACAATTATTGGAAAACTAGAATGATGATTTATATTCAATCAATTGATTATAACATTTGGGAAGTCATCGAGTTTGGTCCATATGTGCCTACAAAAATTATCAAAGTTGATGATAAACCGGACCAAACTATTTCTAAGCCTAGAGAAGAATATGATGAAGAGGACAAAAGAAAATTGTCTTTGAATGCTAGAGCCAAAAATTTACTTTATTGTGCTTTAGACAAAAATGAGTTTAATCGTATTAGCACATGTGATTCCGCATATGATATTTGGCATGCATTAGAGATAACTCATTTAGGTACCAACAAGGTTAAAGAAACCAAAATAAATCTTTTGACAAAAGATTTCAAAATTTCTTTATGAAACAATATGAACCTATTGTTGATATGATTACTCGTTTCACCGATATTATTAATGGCCTTAAGGGCTTTGATCGAAAATTTACTAACGGTGAACTTGTGAGCAAAATGCTTAGGTCTTTATCGGAAGATTGGAACTCCTTGAGGATGTTGATAGAGAATACAAAAGATATCAACACTTATCCATTGGAGGAGCTATATGGAACATTGATGACATATGAGCTCAACAATGCCGAAACAAAGGAGAAAACAAGGAGAAGCAAAGAAGAGATGAAGGAGCTTCCAAAGAAGCAAATTGCTTTGAAATCAACAAATGATGAAGGTTCATCCAACACAAACTTGAGTGATGAAGAACTTGATGACTTAGTTCTTCTTGTCAAGAAATGGAGAGGGTTTCAAACAATAGGCGATTTCAAAAGAAAGAAGACAAAAGTGAAGAAAAGAACAAAAGATCATATGCTATGATTGTGACAAACCCGGTCACAAGAGGACCGAATGCCCAAACAAGAAGAAGTTCAACAAAAGAAGGCACTTCAAGATACATGGGATGATAGTGATGAAGATGATCAAGAAGATGAAGAAATTCAAGAAGAAATCGCTAATATGTGCTTCATGGCCATTGAGGATGAGGTAAGTACAAACAACAATGATTCTTACATTGACTTATCTACCTCTTATGATGAAATTCTTGAAGAATTTGAGAAACTTATGTCAAAATACTCCATTCTTAACAATAAACACTCTTTGTTGAAAAAGGTAGTCAAGAAGCTTTTATTGCACAAAAGGACTTTGAAAAAGAAAAGGATGATCATAAGTCATTGATTAAAGAAAATGTTTTATTGAAAGAAAAAGTGGTTGATTTAACAAGCATTATTCACAAATTCACCCAAGGAAAGAAAACTTTGAATTAATACTTGGAGAGCAAAATGTGTGTTTAACAAAGGAGGAATTGGATATAAACCTCTCTTGAAACAAAAATCCCTTGAAACCATTTTTGTAAAATCATCCAATTTTTCTCAACAAAACATCACATGTAGTTTTTGCAAGAAAGATGGTCATGTTGCTTACAATTGTTTGACTAAAAAGAAACTATACTTTGAAAAGAAACACAAATGGATAAAAGAATCCACAAGTACTAACTATCAAGGACCCAAACTTATGTGGGTACCAAAAATCAAAAATTAAAATTATTTTTGTAGGTACCACAAAAGGTCAAAAGCAATTGGTTCTTGGATAGTGGTTGTTCGAAACATATGACGGGAGATCGATCATTACTATCAAATTTCAAAAGAAAAGATGGAGGTCATGTGACTTTTGGAGACAATGCCAAAGGAAAAATCATAGGCATTGGAAATATTGGTAATCATTCTTCTCCCTCTATTGAAAATGTTTTATTAGTTGATAACCTCAAACATAACCTACTTAGTATAAGTCAATTGTGTGATAAAGGTTATCTCATTAAATTTGATTCTTCTAATTGCCTCATTGAGGATGCTATATCTAAAGAGGTATTGTTCATGGGGAGCCGAAGCAAAGATGTTTACATCATATCTATTGAATTTGAACTTGAAAAGGAAATAAAATGTTTTTCAAGTATAAAGGATGATTCTTGGTTATGGCATAGGAGATTAGGTCATGTTAGCATGGACTTACTTTCAAAAATCTCCAAAATAACTTTGTGAAAGGGTTGCCAAGTATAAAGTTTGAAAAGATAAAATTTGTGATGCTTGTCAATTTGGAAAACAAGTAAAGAGTTCTTTCAAACTTAAACAACACTCTTCTACTTCAAGACCTTTGCAACTTCTCCACATGGACTTATTTGGACCATCTAGAACCGCTAGTTTAAGTGGAAAACATTATGCATTTGTTATTGTTGATGATTTTTCAAGATTTACTTGGGTCATTTTCTTGAATTTAAAAGATGAAGCCTTAAATGCATTTAAACATTTTTGCAAAAGAGTCCAAAATGAAAAGGATACACCATTACCACAATTAGGAGTGATCATGGTGGAGAATTTGAAAATATAGCCTTTGATGAGTTTTGCAAATCCAATGGATATGAACATAATTTTTCGGCTCCTAGAACTCCTCAACAAAATGGTGTAGTAGAAAGGAAGAATCGAACATTGCAAGAAATGGCTCGAACCATGTTGAATGAAAACAATTTACCAAAATACTTTTGGGCCGGTCCGTAAACACTTCATGTTATATCTTAAATAGAGTTTTGGTAAGTCGAAAGAAAACCAAAACTCCATATGAGCTTTGGAAAAATAGAATTCCTAATATTGGATATTTTAAAGTTTTTGGTTGCAAGTGCTTTATTTTAAACACAAAAGAAAATTTGGGAAAATTTGATCCAAAATCCGATATTGAAATTTTTCTTGGATATTCATCTACTAGTAAAGCTTTTAGAGTTTTCAACAAAAGAACTTTAGTAGTTGAAGAATCTATGCATGTTGTTTTGATGAAACTAACTCCTCTTTACAAGAAAAAGTTATTGATGATGAAGATTTGAAATCCCATTTGAACAACTAAGTGTTCAAAATCAAGACAAAGGGAATCCAAATAACATTGAAAGTCAACATGAGGAGGAAACAAGTATGCAACAAAATGATGAAGAACCTCATGAAGATCCCAACACTTCATCACTACCAAAAGAATGGAGGTTTGTCCCATCTCACCCGAAAGATCTCATCATTGGTGATCCATCAAAAGGGGTAAGCACAAGAAATTCTTCTAGAAATTTTCATAACAATTGTGCATTTCTTTTCTCAAATTGAGCCAAAGAACTTTAAAGAAGCCGAGTTTGATGAATTTTGGATCCTAGCTATGCAAGATGAACTAAATCAATTTGAAAGAAATCATGTTTGGGATTTAGTTGCTAGACCAAATTCACAAACCGTAATTGGCACAAAATGGGTTTTTCGAAACAAACGAGATGAAAATGGCATAATTGTGCGTAACAAAGCTAGATTAGTGGCTCAAGGTTACAATCAAGAAGAAGGCATTGATTTCGAAGAAACTTTTGCCCCGGTTGCTAGATTAGAATCAATTCGCATGCTTCTTGCTTTTGCTTGTCATAAGAATTTTACTTTATTTCAAATGGATGTCAAAAGTGCATTCTTGAATGGAGTCATTCAAGAAGAAGTTTTTGTTGAGCAACCACCCGGTTTTAAAAATCATAAGTATCCGACAAAAGTTTTCAAACTTAGAAAAGCTCTTTACGGTTTAAAACAAGCTCCTAGAGCATGGTATGAGAGATTAAGTAAATTTCTCTTATCAAATGGTTTTTAATGGGTAAAGCGGACACTACATTATTTATAAAACCAAAAAGAATGATATGATAGTTGTTCAAATTTATGTTGACGATATCATTTTTGGTGCTACTAACATTTCCTATGTGAAGAATTTTCTAAGTGCATGAGTAGGGAATTTGAGATGAGCATGATGGGTGAACTCAAGTTCTTTCTTGGTCTCCAAATCAAACAAACCAATGATGGAATATTCATTAGTCAAACTAAGTATATCTTGGATATGCTCAAAAAGTTTGAAATGGAAGAGTTGAAGCCAATGAACACTCCAATGAGCTCATCAATCAAACTAGATAAAGACGAGCAAGTACTTACATTGATGTAACAAAATATCGAGGTATGATCGGATCCCTTCTTTATTTAACCGCTAGTAGACCCGATATTATGTTTAGTGTATGCTTATGTGCTAGATATCAATCTAATCCTAAGAATTCCCATCTTAGTGCCGTAAAACGCATTTTCCGTTATCTTAGTGGAACTAGATCTTTAGGTCTTTGGTATCCCAAAGAAACTCATTTTGATTTACTTAGCTTTTCGGATGCCGATTGGGCCGGTTGCACAATTGATCGTAAAAGTACTAGTGGAACGTGCCATTTTCTAGGCTTTGCTTTAGTTTCATGGTTTAGTAAGAAACAAAATTCCGTTGCCTTGTCAACCGCCGAAGCCGAATATATCTCCGCCGCTAGTTGTTGTGCTCAAATCCTATGAATGAAGCAAACTCTAAATGATTATCACATTTCATTTGAAAAAGTTCTTATTATGTGTGATAATACAAGTGCCATCAATTTATCTAAAAATCCCGTTTTGCATTCTCGTACAAAACACATTGAAATTAGACATCACTTTTTACGAGACCATGCACAAAAGGGAGATATAACTTTGGAGTTTGTAAACACCGAAAAACAATTGGCCGATATTCTCACAAAACCATTAGCTCTTGAACGTTTTTCATAAATTCGACGAAATTTAGGTATAATTGATGAATGTGAAATATGTGGCTAACTCCTTATATTTTCTATAATTGATTGCATTTTATGTGATAAATATGTTTCAAAATTATTTGACAAAAGATCAAATCGATGATTTTTATAAATTTTTGCAAAATTGTCAAACCGACGACGACGCTTATTAAAACGGACGTCTGTTTATGTCAAACGGATGAACAATTGTTCAAATCCGCTTGCTCATCCGTATGAGCGTAGATTTTGTCAAAATTAAAAGGTTTAACCGGTTGACCGTCTATTTAAAACAGACGTCCAGATGATTTTAACCCGACGATCGTATATCATCCGTCGGATCATCCGGTTGAATGTAAAGTTTGAACATCAAAATTCCGGTCAACCGGTTGACCGTCTACGAGTCTTCCTGGCCGTCCGTCAGTATAAGCGAAATCGTGGTTTTAAGTTAGAAAATTTTCAAATTTTTTCATTCCAACTTCCCGCGAACCACGGTTTTCTCTCCAAATCTTCCTCAAATCTTCCAATCTTCCCAAAATCTTTCCAATTTACATTCAAAATCTCAAAACCCATATCATTTCACGCATAAATCTTCAAAATCCCCAATTTTGTCCACCAAATCGCGATAAATCCCTCAAACGGTCGACCTCCAACCCTAGGCTCCAAATCCGTCTCCAAAACCATGACTCGGGTGAAAATGGCAGCCAAACGACCTAGGAGAGAAAGGCAACCATCTCCATCCTCCTCCAAGAAGATCCTCAATCCAAGCGCATCGAATCGAAGTCCCGCTCATTGGTAAGAACGCCGATCTTGCCTCTTTCACACACGAAGCACCATCTTTTAACATTGAAAACCTTTTCATGGGTATGGGGTGGGTTCCTCTTCTCACTCTCAATGAAACTGCTTACCCCCATTATCAAAGAATTTTACAAAAACATGGTTTTTTCCCCGGGGTCGGGTATTTCATCATTCGTTCAGGACAAACGAATTAAGATCACTCAAGATCTTATTCGTACCATTCTCCATCTTGAAAATGGTGGTATGCGTCTCTATACCACCAAGACAATTCCTCACACCGACGAGTATAATCCCGTCGAAGCATGTTGTAATGTCACCGGCAAGCATTTTGAAGTCGACGAACTAATCAACTTACCCTTCCTTGTCGTGTCCTTCATAACATCATTGCCCACATAATTGTCCCTCGAAAGGGTCATTTGGATGAGGTTAATCATTTCGATGCTTTTGTGCTCGACTCTATCCTACGAGGGCGTAAGCTCGATTTCTCCTATATCATGATCCAACACATGCACTACGTCCTTAGCGGCAAGAGTTCTAAGGCTCTTCCCTATGGCATGATTCTCACCAAAATCTTTCAACATTTCGATATCTCCTTCCGTGATACGGTGACCCTCCTTCCAAAAGCCACCGACACCATCAATATTCTTACACTAAAAAGAATGAAAATTGTAAAGGAGAACGGTCAATGGGTGGCAAAGTCGAAGGGATTTGATGAAGAGTCGGGCCCCTCCACTCTACCTTTCGAGGGGGAAGATATTGACGAGGATGCTCCTCCGTCCCCTCCGCGGCAAAGATCACAAAGGCCGTCGTCCTCCACTTCCGCCATAACGAGGATCAATTCACTTTCTTCGCATGGCCGATCGACTCACTTACTTCTTCACCGAGGGCCCGCACCACACCATGGGGACTCTCCAAGACTCGGTTGCCGACACGACGGCATTGCTCCGAGATCTTCACTCCCGACTCGATGCCAGCTTTTCTCCACAGCCGCCCCGGCGCCTTAGTCTATTTATTTTACGCTTATGGCATATGTCTTTTGTCTTTGTAGCAATGTTTTGGAAACAAAGTCTATGTTCTAGCTTTCATCTATAAAACTATGCTTGTCTTTAAATTTTACGCTTATCAATGAATGACTTATGTTGTTTCATTTAGGGGAATATGTTTTAAACCTTAATGCTTTATCTTTTGCCTTTTGTTTATGCCAAAAGGGGGAAAATAAATATGTGATGAAATATATGAAACATGTGATGTGATGAATTTTAATATATGAAACATGTGATGTGATTGGCATGAAATATGTAATGTGATCAAATGGAATCGATATCATGTAATGAGATAAAATTGGCAAATCAAATGAACGAAAATATGATACAAATTCATCAAATCATGTTTACTTGAAAAGATAGGGGAATATATATGCTTTATTGTATCTCATTATTTTATATTCTCACATTGTTTGTCATAATCAAAAAGGGGGAAATTGTTGACCTATGGTTAACTTTAAACCTTAATGTTTTGATTATTACAAACAAATTGGTTATGTTTTCTAACATTTTATTTTCAAGCAAAATTCAAAGCACTACAAATCGAACTCTCATGCAATGTCAAGTTCAAAGTCAAAATCAATACAAGAGTTCAAGCATCTCAAGATCCGCTTAATTTCAAGATTCAAGATCAAGATTGAAGAATAGATTTTTAGATAAAATTGTAAAGGTATTAACTCTTTAATCCTTAGCAATTAAATGAACGAAAGCTCAAATATAATTTTTATCACTTGCATAAAAATTAGTTTTATCAAAGCCAAAAATCAAATTTTCAAAATCGTGAAACGGATCATCCGCTTGAAAATCGGATGAACCGGTCGACCGCTTACTTTCACCGGTCGACCTTCCGAGCGTATCTGTTCAAAAAGTGTCCGCTCGACTTTTTTGCGGTTCAACGGCTAGTTCTCGACCAATCGACCCGGTCGACCATTTGGTCATCCGTTTGGTCAGAAAGTGACGAAAAATCATCTCTATAAATACCACTTCATTTACTATCATTGAATAACACTTACAAGAGCATTTATAGAGAGAATCATATTGAAAAACATCATTCAAAGCTTCATTGCATTCATATCTTCAATATCTCTATTAGAAAACTTTGGTTGATTAAATCAAACTTTTGGTTCATCTTTCTCAACAAAGTTTTCTTCTAACACTTGAGCTTTCCTCATCCATTGCTATTCATTAAAGTGTTAGTCTCTCTTAGAGCTAAACTTGTATCTATCATTCATCTAGAGAGAAATACTCAAATCAATCTCCTTATTTATTTGGGGTCATATTGAGGTCCCTTGAAAAGCTCAATATTGTAAAAGGATCGGTGCTCCTTGCTTGTAAGTCACCGGATACATTGTAAGGGTTTGGATTGCACCATAAGTCAATCAAAATAGTGGAAAGGCCGTGCTCGTGTTGGAGAGCTTGGTAACGGGGACGAGATCATTGGTTGGATCGAACCTCCATAAAAATCATTTGCGCTTCTCTCTCTTTTTATTTACTTATATTGTGCTTATATTATTGTGAATCTATTTTTATCTCTTAAATATCATTTTTTAAGAATATTTTTCGAAAAGTTTGAGAAAACCAATTCACCCCCCTCTTGATTAGTTATTCTTGGGCTATCATTTACAACTTTCTGATAGAACTGTGAAGATCTCCCATAGAATTATAGAGGATGTTTTGATACAAGTTGACAAGTTTTATTTTTCTGTTGATTTTATTGAACTTGATACTCAACCGGTACAAGACTCTACAAAACATATTCATGTAATTTTAGGTCATCCTTTTCTAGAAACATCTAACACTATTATTAATTGCAGGAATGGAGTTATGCAACTATCTTTTGGTAACATGACAATAGAATTGAATGTTTTTAATGTCAACAAGAAACTATATGACGATGAGGAAGTTGCTAATGTTGATATGATAGAAGCATTAGTTGATAATTTTTTTGTTTCTACTATTTGTGATGATGCTTTAAAGTTGTGCTTTGGTTCACATTTTGATGTTGACAATGCTATAAATAAAGTGAATATCTTGCTTGAGTCAGTGCCTATCATGGATACAACTAAGTAGAAACAAAAAATTGAGCCACTTCCAACAAGTGAGAAGAAGAACATCCCATCAGTTGGACAACCACCAAAATTAGATCTTAAAACATTGCCTAACACTCTGAAATATGCATTCTTGGGAGAGGCCGGCACTTTGAAAGTAATTATCACTTCTTCCATTGATGATGCGCAAAAAGATAAGTTGTTAAGTGTTTTGACTTAACATAAAGAGGCACTAGGATGGACCATTGCTGACATCAAAGGTATAAATCCAGTAGATTGCATGCATCATATCTATCTTGATGAGAATTTTGGATCTACTAGAGAGATGCGGTGTGGGTTAAATCCTAACATGAAATATGTGGTAAGAACTGAAGTGCTTAAATTGTTAGATGTCGCGATTATTTGTCCTATTTTTGATGACACATGGGTAAGTCCAGTACACGTTGTCCCAAAAAAAATAGGTATCACGATAATTACTAATACTAACAAGAAATTGGTTCCAACAAGAGTCACTAGAAAAGATCAGTTTTCTTTTTCATTCATTAATCAAATGCTTGATAAACTTGCAGGTCACAATTTTTATTGTTTTCTAGATGATTATTCTAGCTATAATCAAATTCCCACAATTCCAAAAGATCAAGAGAAAATAAATTTCACTTGTCCTTTTAGAACATTTGCATATAGAAGAATGTCATTTGGTTTGTGTAATGCACCTGATACTTTTTTAAATATGTATGCTTAGTATCATTTCTGACATGATTGAGAGGTCTCTTGAAATGTTCATGGATGATTTTTCTGTGTACGGAGATTCTTTTGATGAATGTTTGCACTATCTACCTTTAGTTTTGTAGAGATAAAAGGAAAAGAACTTGATTTTAAATTGAAAAAAATGTCACTTCATGGTGAAACAAGGTATTGTTCTTAGTCACATTATCTTTAGTAGCAATATTGAAGTTGACAAGTCCAAAGTGGATCTTATCTCTAATCTTCCACCTCCAAAATTAGTTAAAGAAGTAATATCTTTCTTTGGACATGCTGGTTTTTATAGATGATTCATTAAAGATTTTAGTAAAATCTTTAGACCCTTATGAAATTTACTTATTAAAGATGTACATTTTTTCTTTAATGATTCTTGTTTAGAAGCGTTTGGAAGACTAAAAAAGTTGTTGACTACTACACCTATCATTCGACCACCTGATTAGGATTTACCTTTTGAACGCATGTGTAATGCATTTGATTATGCTATATGAGCAGTTTTAGGACACATATTAGATAGGTTGCCTTCTGTTATTTACTATGCTAGTAGGACTCTAAACGATGTACAATTGAATTATTCTACTACGGAGAAAAAAATGTTAGCGGTTTTATTTGCATTAGATAAATTTTGATCATATCTTGTAGGGTGTAAAATAATTATTTTTTTCTAACCATGCTGCCCTCAAATATCTTCTCACTAAAAAAGATGCTAAACCAAGGTTGATTAGGTGGATTTTGCTTTTGTGAGAATTTGACATTGAGTTTAGAGATACAAATGATTCTGAAAATGTTGTTGTTGACCATTTATCTCGCATTATGCTTGACTCTGTACAGGAAAACTACTCTTAAATGAGTTGTTTTTAGATGAACAACTTATGAATATTGATGTTGTACCCTGGTTTGTTGACCTAGTTAAGTATCTTGTTATTCGTAGCTGAAGTGAAGAACTTCTTTTAGGATGATCCTTATTTGTTTAAAAACTGTGTTAATAAAATTATAAGGAGATGTGTCCCACAAAGTGAATTCCAAAATGTGATCTCTTTTTACCATGACCAAGCTTGTCGAGGTCATTTCAGTGCTAAAAAAACTACTACCAAAATTTTACAATGTGGTTTTTTTTATCAGCCTACTCTTTTTCGTGAGACTTATGTTTTTATTCTTCATGTGAAATGGGTCAATGTATGGGAAGCATTTCGAAAAGAAACATAATTTCGCTTAACCTTATTCTCGTAGTTGAGACCTTTGATGTATAGAGAATCAATTTCATGGGACATTTTCTCATATCATTTGGCTATCTTTACATATTGGTTGTGTTGATTATGTTTCCAAGTGCTCACAATTCCATGTAAGACCAATGATCACAAAAGTGTGGTGGTATTTTTGAAAAGCAATATTTTATTTCGCTTTGGCACTCCACGGGCCATAATCAGTTATGAAAGATCTCATTTTTGCAATAAGCATTTTCAAACCCTGTTAAGTACTCCATCATACATAAGGTTGCAACCCCATATCACCCACAAATTAACGGTCAAGTGGAGGTTTCAAATCAAGAGATGAAGCAGATTTTTGGAGAAGACAGTTCGACCTAGTAGAAATGATTGGTCTCTATGACTTAGTGATGTATTGTGGGCATATAAAATAGCTTTCAAAACACTCATTGGAATGTCCCCTTATAGACTGGTGTATGGAAAAGCATGCCACACTGGAGCATCGGGCTTATTGGGCTATCAAGAAGTTCAATTTTGATTTATAGAAAGCTGGGTCAAAAAGAAAATTGCAGTTGACAGAAGATAAGGAGATTTAGAATGACGCTTATGAGAATACAATTATCTACAAGCAAAAAAATGAAATTCTTTCATGACAAGCACATAATAAGAAAATTGTTCCCTTCAAGTCAGAAAGTACTTTTGTACAATTCTCATTTGCATCTATTTCCAGGTTAGTTACATTCTAGATGGTCAGACCATTTTATTGTTCGTACAGTTTATCCCCATGGAGCGATTGAGGTTAAAAACTCCAAAAATAGTGATATTTTTAAAGTTGATGGCCAAAGATTAAAACCATATTTGGTGTTCAACTCTCAAAAGGGGATGAAGAAAATGATTTAAGTAATCTTATATATCTATCTTTAAAAAAAAAAATCCAAAAATAGAAATTAAAAAAAAAATTGTATTTTATCATAATATTTTTCTTAGCAGGAGTGTGTGGTGGTACAAATGATTCATGTACATTCCTTCCAACTTATTATCTTTTCTTTTCGTCTCTCTTTATTCCTATATACTGGATTATATTTACATGCACTTAATTGAATTATATGAATTTGAACATTGAGGACAATGTTTAGAATCGATTTAGGGGTAGGGTATTCAAAATAAATTAAGGCAATGCACATGGACTTTGGAAATTGGATGAAGTAATGACTTTTTTATTTTAATACTTTGTATTATTTTTGGTTTGGAGTAATGTGACACCATGTTTGCCAGTTTTTACATGTTGAGGTTAGTAACAAGTGTGAAAAGAGAAGTTTGACAAGTGAAAGTGATTAATCTATTGAAAAGAATTCACGTGTTAAATAAAAAAATTCAAAGTGAGTCTTGAGTCTTATATCTTATTGGATAGAACCCCTTTATGCCTAATTTATACATTCACTATGGTTGGTTTCTTTTTCTAGGTATCACTACACTTGAAAGCTCGTAAGATTAGTGCTGTTGGATGACTAATTTGCTATCTAGAAAGTGATAGTGAGGCTATCTTTGATGTGTTTGAACCTTTCTAGTCTACCAAATGAATATTGACCCTTAGCAGCTAGTTTGAAGCCTTATGTAAAAAAAAAGAGAGTAAGAGGCCTTGAATTTTTCTTTGTTAGTCAACTATCCCTATCCTGAGCCAATTCACATTCATAATGTAATTTATATTTTATGTTCCTTTTATGATTGAGAACGTAGAGATAAATCTATATTAAATGGGGGTGCCTAAAGGGAGGGAGGAGGAGGGGAGAAAGAAGAGAGATGCGTAAAAAAAAAAAAAAACTAAAGAAGAAGAAAAGAGAATTAGAAGATATGGATGAAGGGTATAAAGTGAAAGAGATCAAAATCAAAAAATATCTCTTATTATTTTTAGTTCTAAGTCGAGTCTTTTCTGTCTTTTCACATACACGAGTTTCAAGATTAATAAACAATATATAAGGACCTTTTATAGGTCAAATAAAGAGGAGAAGGACGGGTAGAAACAAGAAAAAATCATGTGGCAAACAAGACTTTTAGAAGATTTCTTCTCCTTCAATCCATGCCGGTTTTATCAAATATTTTGTTTTTAATTTAATTATGTTCTTCTAATTTTCTTGAGTCAATGTAATCAATGAAACCTTGTTTAAACGAAGTGATTATGTTTTTATCATTTTAATTTTGTTTTTGGACTTTAACTTTCATGATTCATTCTTGTTGGATTAATTAAATAAAATCTCTTTCATCTTAAATATCACGTATTCTTGATAGTTAAAAATTAATTTAATTAATTCGTGCTTGGTGCTTGAACGTGTTCTATTAATTTATTTTGATTTTTCGTTATCTTGTTATTGATTTGGGATACATAGAATGCTTATGTTGCGAAATCTTTGATTCTTTATTTTTTTTAATTGAGTTTGATACGAAAAACTCTTAAATAATTCAAGATCGAAACAAATGAGAGCCAATATTGGATTTTCTTCTTTTGGATTTAATTGATAAATATTTTATGACAACAATAGATTGATTTTGAGTTGTTTTCGTTTTTGGAAACTAATCGATAATTGGATAATTGCTAAATTAAACAACGGTGGATTCTGAAATCTTGATACTTTAAACAACTTGAACTTTCAATTTAACTTTCTAGCAAAAGTTAATTAGTCTTTAATTTAAATTATTTCAACCAAACTCCTTTCGACCCAACTAGCCTAAAATAACGATTAATTCGGATTAAATTAGTCTTTCTTTATTGCAGTCCCCGTGGAATCGACCTCGTTGCTATCTTTCTATATTCCAATAAATTCGTGCGCTTGTGAGTTATTTAAAATTTGACAACACTTTGCCTTCCAAAGTCACTGTTGTTAGCGATACACTTGCACATATACTTACATATACTTTACTTTATTTTTTCTTTCAATCATTAATTTAACACAAACAAGCATGCAAGAAGCAAGAATTACTGCTCCACAAATGTTATGATATGGTGTGAGCAAATACTGGAATTTTCTGTATTTAAACTAGATGAACATTTATTAATTGTGCATTTTTAACTAATGAAGTGAATCACTTTTCTCAAAAATGCCTTTCTTTTTTAATGTTCCCACACCTAGATAAATTCCTTAATTTATCAACACAAAAAGAAAATGTTGAGAGAGTGTTCACAAGCAATAATAACAGAATTGTTCACAGAGCAACCTGTCCTGCATGGCTCAAGACCGGCAGTGGGCTGTGCCAGGATTTTCATTACAGTAACAAATAATTTTGATTTTCTTTTTTCTTTTTTTTGACTAATTCAATTTGTAGTGCCATGGGATAAATTCTATATTGATTAAATATCGAGAATCAACATACAAAGACTTGTGCTACTTCTCTAAACAATGTTTGCTTTTTAAAAAACATTTCTAAGTTTTAATATGATATTAAGAGCCTATTAAATTCAAACGAAGAATTCAATTCGTCTAAAGTTCAAAATCAATATTCAAATTTTAGCATTGGTGTGCTAAAACGAACAACCGTCTTGTGAAAGTATATAAAGGGATAAATCGGGCCCTGATCTCTTGCTCACTGCTCACATGGGGGGCAGGAGATCAACGCAAGGGATAAATCCTACGTTAATTCTATATTGAAACTATAATCGATATATACAAATTTTAGCTGCAAGTCTTACAAGATTGAACTTTAAAATAAAACCTTAGGATAAACATAATTTGCATAAACCAACAGTGTCACATTGAGATCATCAAACAAAATGGTGAGCTAAAAGTCTTTCACATATATATTATCCATTATTTTCATCTTCTTCTTTCCACATCTCACCCCAGTTCCTTTGAGCCTGTTCAAATCCAAGAAATGAACCTTCTTTCTCTATATCCCAACTAGTAGACAATGTCCCATAAGCAATCCCAAGTGCTGAACTTCCAAAAGTAAGAAAACTTGTCAAAAATGGCACCCAATTTGGCACATCCCACAGTTTCTGTTCTTTCAATGCACCCAAAATTTGCAGCAAAGCAAAACCCATAATCAATGGCAGCCCCACATAGAACAAGATTCTTGAAATCATCCTCTCCCAAACCACATCAGGTATTTTATCATCCTCGTCTTCATTGGTTTTCCGGAAACTTTTTGCGACAGGTTTTTGTTTATTTTTTGGTTGCTGTTGTATATTGGCTGATGATGATGCTCCACCAAAGCCTTTTTCTCCGGCGCGCAGCCGCCAGTTTTCTTTGAGGTGGAGCTGGTGGAGGAATGGGTTGCTCCGCCTCCATGGAGTTGTTTTTGTAATATGTAACGGTGTTTGTTGAAGAATGCTGAGAGTTTTCATGGCTTGTTTCCCCCAATGTTTAATTTCTGATTGAATCATGTTTATGTTATTGGGATTTAGAAAAATCTTATCCGGATAAATGAATGGCTGTGCCTTGTTACAATTTGACATATGACATTAGTTAAGCAACTTTCAAACACTTTTGTCTTTAGTAGGAAAAAATATCTGTTTCATTGACACTTTTGTCTTACTCTAGTGAACTGAATGCTGGTTTCCTAAACTGTGTATATAAACGAAATGAAAAGATAAAAGGATGTATGTTTGTATTGTGTAAATGTATCTGTACAAGCTAGTTATTTATACACAAACGTAATAGCCTATTCTAGGAATATAAATCACAATCCTAATATCACTCCAGACAAATGGCTGATTTTATGAGAGCAGATTGATCTCCTTTCCTTTGATAGTGTAATTGATTATCTTTCCTTTAATCTCCTTTCCTTTGATAGTGTAATTGATCATCTTTCCTTTAACACTCCCCCTCAAGTTGGAGTATGAATGTCGATGACACCCAACTTGCTGAGATGAGTGTGAAATGCTGGTGCTCGCAATGGCTTTGTGAATAAATCGCTATTTGACTCCCGGTTTGTACATAGTCGCCTCTTGACCTCTCCTCTTTGGATTCTCTCACGAAACGATTGTGACAGTCAATTCGATAATATGCCGGTCGTCCGCTCATGATAAAGCGGGTTTGCAGTAATGTGTAAAGCTGCTTGATTATCACAAAATAACATTTTGGTTCGGGATGAGGTATACGTAAATCCTTGATAAAGTATCTCAACCGGTAAGTTCACAGCGGTGCGACCATAGAAGCGATATACGCCTGGCGATGATCTTGACATTGCTGCACCTTCTTACTTTTCCATGAAACAAGTGACTTGCCAGGAAGACCTGATAACTTTGTCATCGATCGACGTGTAATAGGACATCTTGCCCGATCGGTGTCGCAAGAGGTCGATCAAGTGAAGTGGATTGTCCGATGGAAACAATAAACGCGCCTCGGAGCCGCTTTCAAGTATTGGAGGAGTCGATGAGCGGTCTTGAGATGATGCAATTTTGGCTCCCTGCATAAATTGACCGAGTGTGTTCGCGGAGTATGTGATTTCCGGTCTTCGATTGTGAGATAGATTAATTTTCCAATTAGCCGTCGATATCGTGTAGGATCCTTGAGAGCTTCACTTCCCGTTTCGCTTAGTACTAAATCGGGTTCCATGGGAACCGTTGTTGGTTTTGCTCAAGTAACTTGCCTCCTCGATATGTCCATGTGTATTTCGGTTGTGAAACCGTGATTCCACTTTGGAGCGTGCAACTTCGAGGCCAAGGAAGTATTTGAGTAGTCGAGGGTCTTTAATCTTGAAATGACTATTGAGGAACTTCTTGAGATCGTTGATGGCCTTTTCATTATTTCTGTTATGACCATATCATCAACATAAAGCAAAACAATAGTAATAGAGTCCCCACGAACTGTGTGAACAAAGAATAGTCGTGTGAGACTGATGAAAGCCAATTTCTTGAATGCGCATGAAAACCATTGGAACCAATCATGCGAGATGCTTGCTTAAGGCCATAAAGAGACTTTTGAGTCGACAAACCACATTCTCCCCACAATCGCCGACGATAACACTGAGGCGGGCACATGTAGACTTCCTCAATGAGATTGCCGTGTAGGAAAGCATTTTGTACATCCATTTGGTGTAATGGCGATCTCGGATGCGCAATGACGGCTAGTAAGCAGCAGACGATGAATTAACTTAGCAACAGGGCGAATGTATCTTTGTAATCAATGCGCCGGCGTTGTGTGAACCACTTTGGCAACAAGTCGAGCTTTAAACGCTCGATGGTACCATCGACATGATATTTGATCTTGAAGACCCATTTGCGGCCGATGGGACGATGTCCGGGAGGTAAAGGGACTATAGACCATGTATGATTATCCTCGAGGGCTGAATTTTTAGAGTCCATAGCCGCAACCCATCGAGGTCATGGCGTGCTGTTCATAATTCTTTGGCTCGACCAAGTGTGATATATTATCTTGAAAGAACGATGTAGATTGGATAACCCGTAGTAAAAACATACCGTTGTATTGGATAGCGTGTGGGACGTGGATGAAGACGAGGCGTCGGGGCCAGGAGAGTAGCATAGTTGGTTTTGTAGTCTTGGAGGTGGGGCGGTGGTCGTGGAGTTCGGAGGATCGACGAGGCTCGGGGACTTTGGAAGTCATTGCTCTGCGGGGATGGGAGGCTAGCGGTGGAGGTGGCGGAATTGTGGAAGACAGGTGGTGAAGGTGGCGGTGATGGTGGGTTGGAGTATGGTTGTGAGATTCTAGCGAGGGCGGGATTGGCTCGATAATGTCTTCCGTTTGTAGAGGGTGAAATGGAAATTAGATGGGTGAGAAGTAGGAAGTATATCGGGTAGGAGTGGGTGGTAATGGAGGTGTAGATTGAGTGGTCAGTCGCGCATGGGAGAAGAAGGTTCGAATGGGATAGTGAGCTGTGTAGTCTTCTTGATTTTACGGTGGGAGTGTGGTAAGTGGAAATATGTGTTCATGAAAAGTGACATCCGCGAGAAAAAGAATTTTTTATTTTCGGGTCATAGACGGTACCACTTTTGCCCGAGGATATCCTATGAAGATGCATCGCGATGCGCGAGCATCAAATTTGTTATCGAGGGTGAGATTGGTGTGCAAAACATAAACAACCGAAAACTCGAAGATGAGAATAAATTGGTGGTGTTTTGTGTAAGAGTTCGTATGGGGATTTGTAGGAAAGTAGAGGTGTGGGAAGTCGATTGATTAGGTAACAAGCCGTTTGAACACTCTCTCCCAAAATTTTAATGGTAAATTGCCTTGAAATCGTAGGGCACGGGCTACATTTAAAAGGTGGCGGTGTTTTACGCTCTACTACCCCATTTTGTTGGGGTGTATGGCGCATGTATGTTGAAAAATAGTACCGTGTTCTTCAAGAAAGTGACGCGTTGATGTGAACTCCCCCATTGTCGGGCACGTAAGATCTTAATATCTTGATGGAATTGAGTCTCGACCGAAAAGAAAGTTTTCAACAAATATTGGGTGTTTGATTTAAGATTCATAATGTGGACCCAAGTAAAGCGAGTGTAGTCATCAACAATAGTGAGAAAGTAACGAGCCCCGGAATGTGTGTGAATTTTGTGTGGTCCCCAAATATCACAAATGTATTAAATCAAACAGTGCGAGCTTGTTTTATTGAGCGAAAATAAAAGATAAGCGAGTTTGTTTTGCTAATGGACAAATCTCATAAACATCCTTAGAATTAAACATAATTTACGAAAAGGTTTGGGATAGGGTATGGAGAGGTGCGTTGGATGGATGTCTAAGGCGTCGGTGCGCCAAAGGTCGAAAATGCGGTGATGTGGTTGACAAGGTGAGCATTTTGACTTGATGTGAGATAGTAGAGGCCATTAATATGCTTGCCTGTGCCAATCGTCCTCCTCGTATCCACGCCCCGCACAACACAAAATCTGGATAAAATATCACTATACATTTCAAACCACGAGTTAATTTACTCACGGATATTAAATTCACATGAAATTTGGGCGCGTGAAGAACTCCATCAAGAGATATCGGTGACAAACGAATCGATCCAACACTTTCAATGGCCGATCGTTCCCGTTAGGTGAGACCAATAAAATCATGGAATGTCTTAATTTTATTGTGAGTAGGTGGTCGGTGTGATACGTGATCTGTTGCTCCACTATCCATTATCGATATAAAGTTGAATGTGAATCATGCTTTATATATTATTCTTTGGGTGTAAAAATACCGGGTTTGCTAGTGATTGGTCGTTACCATTTTATTGTGAAGTAAGGCCATGATCCGTTTAT
Organism: Forsythia suspensa; assembly: GCA_023638005.1. Taxonomy (NCBI): domain Eukaryota; kingdom Viridiplantae; phylum Streptophyta; class Magnoliopsida; order Lamiales; family Oleaceae; genus Forsythia; species Forsythia suspensa. The sequence goes on along the minus strand of CM042666.1, from coordinate 25,289,607 downwards.
ATTCCTCGGTAGAAAGTTGGGCTCGCATTGGTGGGTTCCTTCTTTGAATCGACATAGTGGGCGATGACTTTTATTCCTGAGCTTTATATTCTTTCCATGCCACTTATGACCCACCGAAACCCAATCAAATAATAACAACGATCCATGAGGTGACCCTCACGGTCACGATGGATCAGCATCGAGGGCACTACGATAGGAAGGAGATCCTGCGCGCTGCCACCGGCCGTTAATCGTGCTGGTGTTGGTGGCGATAGGAAGAGTAGCATGCCACGCTGCTCACGATGAAAGAAACGGGTCGTGTGCATCGCATGGGAACCTCGATGGAATTTCACGCGGTACGCATCGCTTCACTTCCATCCGCTCTCTTGGAGAATAAGCCCGTGGACTTTGCGCGTGTATCCGGGAGAGGATTCATCATCAATATTGAGCCACGAACCGTAGAGTAAAGGCTCGTTTAGCCATCAAAAATTGCATAACTTTCTCTTTTTCTTCACGAATGGCTAACTTCTTGACATATCGCAGGGCATGTGATGGGCTCTTGTAAGATGCCAATTCATCCCAAAGTCCTCGAGAGTCCGTGTGTCTGTGACAGAAAGCAGAGAGGGAGCACTTGGCGACATTCAATGTTTCTTATCTGATTTGGTAGATTCGTGAATCATCTCCTTGGGAAAATCGGTCTGAAGGTCACTCCATACCGCAAATTACCCGGTTGTTGTGTCGGAGAATATTACAGCTGCGGGCAATGTCAGGTGTATAGAATGGAGGATCCAAGTCAAGACTAAATCATTCGGCGTTGCGGATCGGAAATTTTGCATCCGTTGATGGTGGTGCTGTTATGGTTCCATCGATCGGCCAAAGTTTGTTCTCGGCGACCGAGACTAAGACGCATTGAAGCGACTCCATTGCCCGTAATTGTGCCCATCAAGTGGTGTGTTAACCAAAGAGTCCCGTGTATCGTGAGTGATGTAAGATCAAAGGATCGGTGCAATGTCTCATCCCCGTCCTCTTTGTTTTGGATGACATCCTAGTTAATTTTCGACTTCGACCAAGACATTTTTTTTTGTGGCTTTCAAAGGCACCGGATAGGTGCTTTACCATAAACGAAAAAAAGATAAAAGGATGTGTTTGTATTGTGTAAATGTATTTCATTTATTTATACACACACTTTCTAGTATAAATACTCTAATATCACTCCGAAAATGGCTGATTTTATGCTGGATTTCCTTTGAAACTTTCCTTTAATCTCCTTTCCTTTGTGTATCATCTTTCCTTTAACAATTATAGTGTAAGACAGTATTAAAGAATAAAAGTAGCTAAAATTTTGTACATACTATATTACGTATCAAACATACTCTAATAGGTATGGCAAACTTCATATCCAACAGGAAAGCTCGGAGACAATTGTTTTGAGGATGCATTCTTCAACTTGTACGGCGCTGGTGCAAAATAGTACATGCTTTGACATTATCTTGAGTTCAGTTGGAGATTTATGCATTACTCGCCTGTCGTAACCTCTCGTATGATTTTCTTGAGACCTGTAGACATGTGGAATCAAGTTGTGGCATTAAAGAATTCACGAACTTTTGAAGATAAAATTGAAATAAATAAATGTGTCTTCCCTAGCAGTTTAAATTTTTAGTTGACATGGTTCAATGTAGTATGAGAGCAGGGATAAGTCATGGGTTCATGCCTGAAATTTGTTCACTTGTCATGCTTTTGATAGAAAGTGAATATGACCTGTCTGTGAGGGTGTTGGAAAGTGTGGAGCTTAATTACAATAGGGTATATCGAGCATTCATATGTTTGTAATAAGTTTCCGGAGTTTTCTACGTTAGAGACAGGAATACTAGCGGAAGCGTCATTTTTTGCACGTGAAAAGTTCCGTGTATGAGAAGACAGAGAGGTGCGAAAGAAAACCTTGTAATCTCCTTCATTATTGTGAAGGAGAGTGAATCACTGTAAAACTCTTTATATATCTATGCGGGTTTCTGTTATCCTTTACGTTCATTATTGCTCCCAGGATTGAGATTAGAGCTTAATATAGGGGGTGTTGAAAACCAAATTGAAATAAATAAATGTGTCCGCTTAAATTTGACATACCTTGTGAGAAGATGGTGAGCTGATTACAGTGCGCACAGATCCAGATCCAACTGGAGAATTCAAAACTGACTTCCCTGGAGAAGCATATAATACTGGTTTTATAAATGGTGAAGGAACAAATGGGGGGATTGGCGAACGGAGTATCGACGGATGATAGAATGAAATCGGCGATGCCTCCGGTTCCGGGGTTCGCCGATAAAATTGAGAGAGTGAAGCTGTCCCCGGAGATGCAGGTGATAATCTTCTTGGAGGCAGAATGTTGATTCTAATCCTGGAAATAAATTTGAACTTCATTGAGTTAATTCTTTTAGAGTGGAAAAGAATGCGGTATTTGGAATGGAAGTAGTACTAACTTGTGAATATCAACATGTTGATCGGTTTCGTCCAGTATTTCTTCCTGGAGAGAAAGAAAAGAGATCATTAATACATGTTTGGTATATATTATTAGAACACATCGAGCAGTATATAAAATTCAACATTTCATTAATTCGAGAAGTTCTTGTCACTTTTCACTGATTTCAGCTCACTAAAAGCTTTACCTGTAGAAGTTCCTCCATGACATCCTCCATTGTTATAATACCAATCACCTCCTCATCTAAAAACTTATTATCGAGAGATTCCAGTTCATCTTTCGAAATGTTTGCCTCTCCTTTCTCCCATCTGATTCGCGCAGGAGATCGAATTTCACCATTGCCAGAATATATAGGGGAGTCATTGTGAAGCTCTCTTGCAACTAATGGAGGATTAGTTCCTGAAAAATCTCCATAATCATGTAGAAATAAGGCGAGTATCAAGGAAGGGAGATTTGTGAGATTTTTATCTCTTATTCTGTCTAATCTTGGCCAGTTCAATGTCCAAACTTTTTGTAGATTATAATTTGTGGGTCCTACAGAATGTGTCGATAAAAATACTAGCTTATAAGCTTGAAAAAGCATAGCCAAACATGCAGCAAGTTGAGATAAGATTTACCTTTTCTGCCTGCTTGTGTGAGTTCAGGGTCTGAATGAATTCCGATACTTGTAAAATCAGGCCTAGCTTTGGTGTCTTTAGATGTTTCTTCGGGATCTTTCTTAGACTTCACAACCACAGCCATGTGACTATGACCTTTTTGAAATAGTTTCAGTATATCATAAAGAGGCCAATTTTCATACACCCTGTAATAATGCAAGTTAATGTCCAAAAACAAGAAAATATCAGAAACATTTCATGGAACATAGACATAAAATGTGCATTAAGTTCCTAGTATGATAATTTAATCACGATACCTGGGAATTTTCCTAATAATTAAATCTTTAATAGGAGTTCCATCGTCAGGGTGGCAGAAGATCAAATTTTTGACCTGAAACCAGAAAGAAATGAACTTGTGTTAGCTGACATTGAACATTTTTGCTGGAGGAACACAATGGAAAAGTAAAATGACTTTCCAAATTTCACTTGGAAAAAATCCTCTTTATTGTTCACGTCACATTCATTTTTTATTTAAAGTCGTGACATGTGAAATTTTCATCAATAGATAGCAACAGAGCTTGAAATCAAAACATTTATTCTATTGAATGGCCATGCGATATAAAAGTTTAAGCTATTGAGCAATAATCGTATCTTGAGTAAAGAGGCCGAGAGGAGAAAGATGTCTTGCTTTCTTGCTATCTAGTGGGGGATTGAGTATATATCAATGAAAGAAAGTAAACCAAGATTTGCTTACCAAAATAAGGCCAACGATGTTCGTTGAATTGCCTGAGTAAACCGGTACCCGACTATGCCCTTGGCTCACTATGGCTCCCATTGTATACCTAATCAAAGAACATTGTAAATCTTTTATTTCTGTGATTTATTGATAAAAAAACTAACATAAAAAATTTATATTTCATACATGTCAAGTTTAGAATTTATGTTCAGAGAAAAGGTTTTAGATATTGGTGTCATAGCATCTTTAGCAATCCTTTCTGTCATGTTCAATGCTCCTGTTATAATAGTAGTTTCATCATCTGTCAATTCTCCACCTTTCCCTGCCTGAGAAATTAATAATGTTTATCTATTAGAATTTTAATTTATTTTATGAAGATCAACTTAACAATCCAATAAAAAATCAGAGAAAATTTTGGGAAAAAATCCTGAAAATTGAACTAGAATTGAAGTGAAAGTAACCTTAATTGAATGCAAATCCACCAGTGTTTTCAGTTCTGTTCTTCTAAGAAGTGCAGAATGGCTTTTCCCAAGAAGCCAATCCAGCAACTGCCATATCAAAAAACTCAAACATAATGTCATCATTAAACAAATAAATGTGTCTTCTTTAACAACTTAAACTTTTAAACGAGTGATTTAACATTTTATCAAAGTAGGCAAAGGTCATTAATTTAAGTCTCGACGACACCACATGTCAAGCCTTGTTTGTCCTACACCTGCGGGACCTTTGACATTGCTTGTCTCAAGAACTTTATATATATTGAAAGTCGAATTGTGTGAAGAGTCTTGAATTAAGGAGGCTGAACTAGTGGTGTCAAAGTGGATTGGGACGCCCAATCCCGAGTTGACCCAGCTTGTGAAAAGCCCGTTTGCGACCACTAGCCTAAACTAGAAGAAAAAATTACTTGTCCTTCATAGTTAACCTTGGCCATTACCTTGCTAATAGGGTAAGCCACTGGGAAGAAAATGAACAAGAGAAACTGAACAAATGAGACAAATTTGGCACCAAAACTTAGTCCATATCTGGAGCAGACAGCTTGTGGGAGAACCTGAAAACATGTACATATATAACTAATTAAATAAACAAAACCGAATGCTGTCTTAACCTTAATTTGACAGAGAAACTGAATTCAGTTACATTTGCGTACCTCAGCAAAGGCCATTACAAAAGTGACAGAAACCAGGATAGCAGCCCAAAAAGGAAGAATTGTATCCAAGAATATTGGAAGAGTCTTGATACATAACATAAAATTTTAATGAGTCAGAAATGTGAATCTACGAAATTAGCCTTTATGACACGTTTAGGTGGACTGTATTAAATAGCAAAAAGAAGCTACAATCTTGTCTACTGTACTATTCAATCCAGTTTTACATACTAACCTCCATAGCCAGCGATTTCCCAATGAGAAGGGTGCATAGTAGTAAACACTCATTCTTGACGATAGGCAAAATTTTTTCTGAAAATGTTCAATGAAATAATAACATTGATTAGTAGAGCTTGAAATGACAAAAGAATTGTTCGAAAGCTATAAACTATAAGAATATCACAAGAACATGAAAATGTTACCAGATCTTTAAACGAGAATGACAGACCATAATAAGATTAAGAATGTTATATTATCAAATATCAAGTACTTACCAGCATTCCTCTTGTCTTGAGGGAGACCAGCCTTTATAAGGACTTCAAGATCAACCTGGGAGTAGGACAACAGTCCTATACTAAGACCAGATGTAAGACCAGCAAATAACACAAGGGACAAAGATACTGCAAGATTAATCCAGAACTTGGGTTCACAACATGGTGTATCATCATCTCTCATTGTGTATGACAGATTAACCCAAATTTAATTGTGAAGAAACTCATAAAACAATTGAATTTAAAGGAGGATTTTTGCTTAGATTAGAAGGTTTGAGAATAATAACTTAAATATATATGTGCTTATATGTCAACAACGAATATTTTGCTGATGAATTGTTAAAGATAAAATATAAATAAATTTGTTACCCGTCTAATATTTAAGTTTTAAGACGACGTAGTTTAAAATAAGTTGGAGAGTTTGAAGAAAACTCAAATCTGACATTGTGACTTGCAAGTTCGAAACTTTATTAAAATTGAGGTGGTTGAATAATTGACTATTTGTGACAGCTACATAAAATAAAAATAGAGACCTTCACCAGATTGCCTACGTAATGTGAAGGCATATATGTATCTGGGGACTGGGGATGATGTTGGATTCAGATTTCATATACCAAAGCTGCCAAGGGTTGACTCAGCGCTAATATCATAGAACGTGAAATCTGATGAATGCATGGGAGAATTCCAACCAATAGGGGCCACCGGTGCTACGATTAAACAATTCCAACATAGTTTAAGTGCTTGTTTGGTATTTTTTTAAGATTATAAGCAATAAGTTATATAGAATACGATGATAAAAAATTAATAAAAATTATCAATAATGCGTGAATAAAATAATGTTTGATCAGCTTATAAGTACTTAGAGCATTTCTAATGAAGTTGTGCATTGCACTAAAAAGTGTCACATCACTCTAATATACTTACATGGCGAGACACCATGAATTTCCTTGTTGCATTTTCGCATGTGTCATCTGACACATGTTAAAGGTGGCTGAAAAAATGACAATTTTGTCCCTTTTCAACAAAGACCGCACACGTGAACTTTAGGGGCATTGTTGTCATTTTGGGAAGCCTTCAATAAATGTGTTAGATGACATAAACAAATGTGGGTGGAAGTCAAAACAAGGAAAATGGGTTTTTCGTTTATAAAGGACACCTAACAGATTCTTAATTTTCTATTTTTATTTTTTATAAATTTATCTACATTCTATCTCTTGCACATGTGTACCACATTTTTTTTAATTCACAGCTCCATTGGAGATGCTCTTCTATCCATCCACATTTTACTTGTTACATGTATAACTATCCACATTGTCATTGTTGTATTGAAGATGTTCTTATAAGCACTCCCAAACAAACATGCTCTCTTACTACACCAATCTATGTGGCAATACAATGACATGTCTAATGAAATATATCGATGAAACTTATTGGACAATGTGTTATGGTACTAAGCATGAGTGGTACTATATAGTAATTTTCTTTTATTTTTAAAGTTATATTAATTATTTTATTGAAAATTTGAAATGATATTTTAATATTTTTCATAAACAAAGAGAGTAAAACTTAAACATAAGATGTTTATTTTTTCTAATATAGTATTAAACCATTTCATCTAATATTGAACTGCACTCTTCTTGAAACTCGCAAACACGTGAATGCTTGAAACTTAAAAATATTAAAATAACAAAATATTTGTAGAAGAAAATAAGAAACGTATGCACCATTCTCTCTTTATATATAATTTATTTAGTGTATTGGTTACCATGTTGGTTTGCATTGGGATAAAGAAAGACGAAATACAGGTTTGAACTGGTAGTGAATAGTGATTCCCCTGTGAGTTACAGGTTTCAACTGAAAATCAATCCCTGCAGTTAAATTAAATTAAATAATTGACAGTCTTCGTCTTTATTCATCAACCAATAAAATTGTAAACTTTTTATATCATCAATGTGTTATTGTTTGATAAGATAAATTGTACAGAATAAATAAAAAGATAAAATCGAACTCCCCCCCCTGGTTCCAATCTTGTTTATTACTTTTGTAAACTAGTGTATATCAATAAATTGTACACTTTAAAGTTATATTTAGTATATCAAACGTACTTTAAAGTTATATTTAGTAAGACTGAGCGTATTTTCTTTTATATCGGTTGAAGTTATTATACACGTAAAGTAGTCGACCTCGCTTATAAAGTTTTATCTATCACGGTCGTGCAAAGTAACTCGATTTGGTGACTCGGAAAACTTTTATCATAAATAAGAGACTTCTTTTGTAAATAGAGATTGATTTATTCATTCATTACAAAAAAAGGACACAAGATTACAAGATACTCTCTATATCAATATTCATCTTTATACATCGTAAAATAGAGATTGATCAATAAACATTGATAATTGATAGAAATTGACAATTGATCAATTGGTGCCGTCTAACCATTGTTATTAAGTCAGAACAACCGGGTATTAACTTAAAGTGTTAAGAGATTGGAAAATGCAGAATAAAGGAAGAACTGAGGATAAAATTACATAACAAAAGAAGGCGATGGAAGTAAGATAGTTGAAATTAAAGACCTACCGGGTGTTATTAATCCAGGGGTCTGGTTTCTGTCAAAATAATATTGTTTACTTTTGGCACATTAGTATTTGGCTGTCCAATAAACTCAATGAACTCCAATGAATCAAAGGAAAATTCATTCTTTTTTCAAGGCAATGGATACCTCCTATTGTGAAGAACTCTCCAAAACGATGACGTTCATGTAATAGGTAAAATTGAAAGAAAAAAGGAAAAACAGAATACGAAGAGAATTTGGGAAGTTGGGGCATGAAAAGGAAAATCAGGAATATGAAGGTGGAAAAATTCAGTTATGAAAGTATATAGAAAGGAGAAGGCTAACAGTAAAAAAAATATATATATTTTGAAAAATTGAAAAGGCGGGACAAGGTAATCATGAAACACATTTTTCAAGACGCCAGCGCTGCACTTCTGACGGCTACAAGTCTAGGGATGCGTAGGTCATTAATAAGGGCGACCGTCAGAATTGTAGAAGAAATAGACACGTGGCCCGAAAGTCAAAGAGAAACGTCAAATCAATTGTTTGAGTTGACAAGATCTTCGAGTTTCGAATTACTCTCAAGACATAATACATTATAAGTTTGAGAGTGGATGTCTACTAATATTGAGCATATTTTCTTTTATATCAATCGAGGTTATTATACCCATAAAGTAGTTGACCTCGCTTCTAAAGTTTTATCGATCATGGTCGTGTAAAGTAACTCAATCGAATGACTCGGGAAATTTTTATCTATAAATAAGAAACTTCTTTTATAAATAGAAATTGATTTATTCATTCATTACAAAAAACGACACAAGAATTCCAAAATTCTCTCTATATCAATATTCATCTTTATACATCGTAAAATATAGATTGATAATTGATAGAAATTGACAATTGATTATTTAGTATGCAATGTTAGCCAAGATTAAAGATTACAATAAATAGTCCAGGTATAATAGTTATTTGTACATATCATGGTTCACCTATCAGACAAACACTCAGAACATGCAATAAGCATATCTCAACTTCACTTCAAAAGTCAACAAGTTTTAAATTACACACAAAGCCTTAATTAAAAATATTGCAGCCAGTTCATCTTGTTTGGCTAAGTTTAAATTATAATTTAAGCTGATCAAACATATTTTTTTTTATCCCAGTTTCTATGAATTATTATTTAAATATTCTATATAATCCACAATTTATAAGTACTTTAAAAATAATTTAAACACCGTCAAACATGCTCCTAGTATCAGCATGATAACCAAACATGTTTGACATGATATACTAGTTTACTGCTTATCTGGTGGAATCCGACCGTAACAGTTTGCCCGCGTTGAAGAATAATGAAGAAGAATAAGGTTGAGAGAAGATATTTGAAGAATGATAAAGAGAAATAATGAGAGATTTGAGGAGATATAGATTTTTATCAAAATAAAAGACAGATATATATCACTTTTTTGTGTGAGTGGGTGTGAAAACTCCTTTACAATTGGCGATAATACAATATTAGACAATATTTTGAAAAAAAAATTATAGTATCCAATTCGATCAATTACAATGTACTAAACAACCCTTGTAAGTACTATTTAGGGCTTGTTCGGTAGAGTTTTTTTTGAAAAAAGATGGGTCTTTTTTTGTTACTTTTTTACTTTTCAAATTTTTTTGTAGTGTAAAAAAGGTTGAAAAGTCAAAAATTGTAAGCAAAAAAATGGATTTTTTGGAGAAAAAACTCTACCGAACATGCTCTTAGTATTTAGTGTTGGGTTTCATTAATCTCGTCATTGCTTGCAAACACTTGAGTTCTTCCAAAATTTGTCTGAGATTGAAGGAGTGCATTCATGGTAGGTGGGATCTCATCTCATTCAACAATATTTGTAGCTCTTGACCAAGTATATATTTTCAACTCTTCAACCAAAAAACCACCTCAACTAGAACAAGAAACGCAAAAAGTCATAAATAAAATAGTTTATCAAAATATCATATATGTCACCAAATTTGTAGTAAAATTAATAATAATAACAATCACATCCTTCGTGCGCATGTATAATCACAAGTGACAATTTAAAAAAAAAAAAGTTAATAGGTCACATGTCTGGTAGGTGATGATAACAATTTAAAATGACAATTATAACCTCAATTAAAAAAAAACCCACCAAGCCGCCTGACCTCTAGTTACCCCACTCCTCCCCCACCTTCAAATTGAGTCGAATACCATTCAAGAACACAAGTCATGCACCTCATACCAAGGTGTGCAACCAGACAACATGTTGATATCAGTCCCAGTAAGTACATGAGCAGTCTAAATAGAGTGGATATCTTTAAAATAGCACAATTAAAATGAAAATTTAGCTTATACAGTTGAGGCCGGGATAAAATAGAGAATAAAATTTTGCCATTATCACCTTGCAGTTAAGGTACAAGTAAACTGGTAATAAGAAAAGAATTCCCCACGTGCTGTACGTATACAATTTTTGAACCATGCACACGAGGTGAACATACATAAATGAACTTGAATACCTAGATGTTATGATTCAGTCTGTTGAGATTCTTTCTTTTGTTGAAACTTGTGGACTCTTGGAAACAGTAGATCATTCAACTGTCTTTCAGCACTATACTCCGAAGAGGCCTGGAAATCAACATTATGAAGAGGGGGGAGAGAGTTAGATATAAAAAGGGATTTTTTTGCGAGTTTGTATATAGTCCCAGCCATGTATCATGATAAGAGAGGATGTGCTTTCATTGCAAACACGGTATGCTTCCGAATGAGTACAAGCATTAGAAATTGATGGAATCTATAAGGTAAATTATGCAAACAAAAGAACAGCAAGTATATACCCTCTTCTTAAATGCAAAACGCAATGTTTGAACTTGTGTTCCGGAGCAAATTCTCATGTCAAAACCAAGGCTGTCTACACCTATAAGAGCCACCTCCTGTCAAATTCATTAAAAAATTAGCAAAAGAACTTCTTTGCAGAAAATTAACTCTATGTTAACATGTCAGATGGCCATCTTCTCTAGTATTCCATGTCAATAAATGGCAAGACAGGCTTTAGCATATCAACTAGCTGAGGGTCCAATATTATTAATGAAACTTTTCACACACAATTTAAAATCTTAATAAAATTTATCTCACAAAAGTAAGTACTAAGTTTCCGCCTTGTTCATGAAGAGATGAGGGTGAGGAGTAGTAGATTTTGAGTCCTCTCACTTTCTTCATGCTGTCAATTTCATGAAAGAATGAGTGAAATTATAATCTTATTTTGAGTCAATTTTCCAAGTTAAAAACAATGCAAATCTTACATCAAGTTAATAACCAGCATAGAATTCTCAGGTACGATATAATTATAGATTGATATAACTTCAACGTGTTACCTCCACTTGAATACCCTTGCACCTCCAGCACAGAGATTTGAGAGCTTGTGTGGTCTTTTCACCACCGGCTTTGACACGGGATATAATTTTTGCAGCCGAATGTACTATTGCATCAGGTTGAGCTTTCAGGAAATCTTCTATTTCAACAAAATTCTGCAGCAATCACAAAACATAAAAAAATTTATGCTTTCCCTGCCCAATAGCAAAAGGACAGACCCACCTCAAAGTGCTGCATTCAATGCGTAATAGTGTCTGTTTAAAAAAACTATATGAGGCTTACGCCTCAAATCTCGCCTCACTTTAGGCTTTCATAAAACGCCTCGCATCTCGCCCCTTAAGTGCTATCGTGAGGCTTACGGCTCAAGGCTAAGCCTCAAGATGACTAAGATGTTTACCCATTTGTCTTGCATTTGAGGACATTCTATTATTGGCCTTAGCTTTTTGGGCTATTTTACTTTCTTTTACACGATTTATTTTTATGTTTGTTTATAAGCTAAACTTTTAATATTGTTAATTTGTTTTATTATATATTTTTTAAGATGGTGTACGATTTATTATGAGCATATTTTTGTATTTCTATACTCTTTTGAATTATTTATTAGTCTATCTTGAGGCTTACACCTCAAAGCGCCTCGAGGCTTACGCTTCGCGAGGAAAAATGCCTCGCTACCCGTTTAAGCCTTTTTAAACAATGCGTAATACTATTTAAATTTTATTGCATCAGTATACATCACATAGAAAGGTAACTGTCACGTCCATTCCATTTGTTCAAAGTTATACCTTAGACAAAAAGTCAATGCATGTCAAATTTGTACAAGCCAAGTATTAAAGCAGCATGCTTGCAAACACAAGAGTCAAGTATATTTCTCAAGTCAAACAGTTGGTTCAGGTTAAGTAAAGAACATGCCCCAATGATAAGCAGGCAGGTTTATCATTTAAGGTGTTGATATTTGCAGTATTCAAGATTGAGCTTGACTACAAAAGATTGAAACTCGTTTGTATGATCGTCTTATATCTATTAGTATCAAACAGAAGGCTGCCCCCTACTCTTTTGGGGGCAGTTCTCACCCCAATCCTTGTTTGTCATTTAAAGCCCACTGCTTTTAGAAAGAAAAAAAACCTTTTCCATACAATATGGGTTAATGGAAAATTGATAGCATAATTTCCTTCATCTTCTTTTTCCTCATCTATCTGCCACAACCCCCTTTCAGCTCCCCGTGTTCCATTTCTGATAGTAAACAATTGCAAGCACATGAAAGCATAGTATTTTAAAAAAATGAAGGGGAATCAAGCATAAATTTTCATCTCCATTCTAGTTTTGATGAAATACTCACACAACAGACTAACTATTTTTTGTACATGGAACATATAGGCCGAAAGAAATTTCACTCAGTTGTGGCATGTATGACTTCTGCCAACCACTAGGATTGCTTTCAAACATCTACGTCTTTACTATTTCAGAGAAAAATGTTTAACATAGTTGTGAACGTGCAGAGTTACAAAAGAGGAATAAAAAGAGAGTAGCTTCAGCAGCTCTCTCAAGACTGAGAACCAAAAAAGTTTAAATAGGAAGAAAAACAAAGTCTAAAGAAATGAGAGCACCATGCAGTCTTGATATTCTCAAAGAAAAATCAAAAGTTTACCGGATGTCCATGTGATGAAACTAACTGAATTTTAATGATCTCTAGCTTGTAAAACAAAGTTCCATTTCCGAGCGTTTCATCCTTCTCCAATTCCTCTGCCAAACTTGGGCTGCCTTGCATAGTTTCCTTTTCGGGTTTGTGACCATTAATCTCAACAGCGGGTTCTTGCATTTGTTCTTTGGCAATGTTATTAGTATCAGCATCACCAGATTTATGCTTCTGGATGACGGAGTGTTCTTCAATAAATGCAGGTCTTAGGAGGCCTTGTATAGCAAGACCAGCAGAAGGCTGCTCCATATATTCGACTGGATTATAAGACACAACCTGTAATAAAAATAGATTTACAAAAACGGATATATCATGGTATATGAACTCGATTCATGTTAAATAAAGAAGTGAATATGACAATAATAAAATAAAGGCAAAAACATGATAGTACTTTTAATCGGAAAGTTAATTAGTAAAATGGTAATGAATGCTCCATTTTTCATTTTATTTTTCTAATATTACACTTTGTAGCAAATTTGATAACGAGAGTCACCTCAGCTAGCTTTTTGGCAAAATCCATTGGATGAGAAGATCTCATGGTCTCCAATTTAGCCCAGTCCCCGAGTGATCCATTAGATTCCTCATCCAGATCTTCTTCATCATCAAGAACGCCAACCCAGTTCTGCAGATGAATAATATCAATGTCCACAGACTGCAGAGCTACAATCTGATACTTAGAGCGAATTTAAGGAAAAGTTACCACCTTTTCATAATTATCATTGTCTTCATTGTCATCGTCCTCTTCATCATGGAAATCACTGTCTTCATCATCTAACTCATCAATGCCAAAATCAATTTGTGAATGACCTAGCAACTCAATCTCAGTAATCATCTCTGCAGTATCCAGTCCAATAATAACTTGCTGCATTTGTTAAAATCAAGTAAGCCTTCAAAACAATCATTTAAAGTTGGATGATCCTTGTAATGCTGACAATACAAATTCTTTAACTTCTTTCAAGCAGCAGACCCACAAATGAATTATACCATTATGTTTGCCATATCAGATATTTAACATATTAAACACCAGACAGAAAATATAGCAGACGATAAGTAATATCAGTAGCAGCATTACATTTCATAGGAGAATAACATTTTTAAGGTCCCAAAATCATAAGTTTTTAATGAAATGGAATCAATGTTATAGCGCAAATCTTACCACGACGTTTTCCTCAGTAGATAGAGTTTGCAGAATGTCTTCATCATTCTTCACTTGAAAGTATATATCTGACAATAAGTAAATAAAAGTTCAACAACGACAATGCTGCTTAACCAATTAATTGCTACCCGTAATAAACATGAGAATTAGAAACAAAAGAGTAAATATCTTACTTCCATGTTCATCAGTTACATAAGGTAAATCTGGCCAGAAGATGTTCTCATGAATTTCATCACTCATGAAACCCGAAAACATCAGCATTGCTTTGCTATTTACCTAGAGAAAGCACATTATCCAAAAAAAAATTAATGAATGAGGCTTTATGCAATACACACTTCCGTAGCAAAATTTCAACTTTGAAAAATCAATAATCCTTGAAAATAACGTATTTTTCCTTTTCAGTGATACCTCAATAATCGTTCTAGTAGTTTCAGCAGGCGTGAGACTAGCTTCCCCATTCTCTGTTAACTCCGATTCAGCAATTTCCTCAAACGGATGATACTTCTGTGACTTCCCATTCTGCTTCTCGAAACCTGAGCCCGAGCTGGACTGTTCTTTCGCAATTGCTCTAATACCATTGCCACTTTTTACCCTTCTTCCACATGGTCCTGAATTATCGCTCAACCTCCTGCACTTATTCCAGCCAACCAAATTCAGTTACAAATCTTACCTCATTACCACAAAGTTCACATTTTCGTCCAAAAATTGTACTAAAAGCTAAATTTTTTGCCAAAAAAAATAAAAACAGTAATAAAGAGATGGTACCGGGAGATGGAGAAGTTGGCAGAGTGAGAATGGAGGCGGGTGGAAGAATCGTAGTTTGCGGTGGAGAAACGGACGGCTGCGGTGGCGGAAGGTTCGATCATCAGCATCTTCTACGAAGCTAAGATCAATGGGTTATTGAATTGATTGAACAAATGCCATTTTTTTCTGCAATTGGACAGTTAGGTTCTATTTTATCCTTTTTGCGAGCGTATTGTACATTTTCAGCCTTTCTATATTAATACAATAAATATTTTAATACCTAAAATAATTAAAAATAATAATATTCTTTGTGTAATGAAATTAATGGAATACTATTTTTACCACGAGAATTGAAAGCACCTCTTTATCGTGAAAACTGAAGTAGGGAAGAGAGCTAAATTGAAAGAAATTTAGAATGTTAGGATCAATTTGAAAAATTAAAGAAATATGAGTAAAATATAATTTAAAATGAATGTAAATTGCTTCCTCAGTCCTCATTTCGTGAATAATCTTCGAAGGTAAAAAAATACTGGAGGTCACCTAACTTTGAGAAAATTTAACTTTAGTCACTCAACTACTTTTTATTTCAAAATCACTACTTAAGTTTTAATTTCATTTCAATTTGATCATCGAGATTAACAAGAGCTTTTTGTTATAATAAAAATTTCTCCGCAGTTGCCCAGTGGGTGGGGATGAAAATCCCAACATAATCCACCGTTTGGCCCTCTACGGTTCCGCCATCCTATGGCCTCCGCCGCCGACCACCGCAACCATCTCTCCCGCTTCCTCCACTCCGCCTCTACCAACATCTCCTCCCTCCTCAACCCCAAACCACCACCACTGCCACTCTCCACAAAAATACACATCCCTCTCCTCGTTCCCAACTCATTCCTCTCACTCGCTTCGCCAGTCGAGTCCACTCAGCCTGAATCGCTTTCCTCAACCCAATCAAGAACAACCCAGCCATCCTCCTCCTCCTCCTCCTCCTCTGCTATCAAGAGCAGACCTTCCTCCGATTCAGCTTCAGGGTTCCCTTCCGCGGTCAGAATCTCGACCAGCAAAGGAGGGGGACCGGCCTTTGTCGGCCAGGTTTTCAGCATGTGCGACCTTTCCGGTACGGGTTTAATGGCTGTTTCTACCCATTTCGACATCCCCTTCCTCTCTAAAAGGTACCTTTTTTATATGAATTGACGTATGCTTATCCACCAATCTATATAGCTATATAATTGCTAATTGAAATTTTATTAGTAAATTGCTATAATTATGTCTATGCTTTTTATGTAGATGTGCTACAGTTACCCAAATACTAGGAAAACCTTAATGCTCGAAAGAGATTAAACAGACAAATTTGCAAGCTGATACTATGTATGCTGTTCTACGTCTTCGTAGATATCAGATTTTTTTGGTTAATTCTTATCACTACAGCTCTTTATAATGCTGAAATAGATTATTAATCAATTTTTTCATATTCAAAGAGATTAACCGGATGAATTTTGGAATGACTCTTACAGGAGGAAATTTTTAACATGGAAGTTGCCTTTGAGAATAAAAACAGGGTCCCTTGAGTAGATGGATTACTGGAGTGAGTGCTAAAATTATAAGGCTTGATGGATGACCAAATGCAAAATAATTGAGGGGCATTACATAAAGGCACTTTTATGGATATAGAAACTGAGTTACCAATGCCCATAGGCGGCTGATCTAAAGGTGGAATGCACAGAGTCACAGACTGCTTTCCTTTCTCGATTTGGTGCCTACTAGTATATATATAGACTAGGTTTTGGAAACAGTATGGGAGTTCTTTATCTAAACCGGCTTCAACGAAGGCCCAATAGGAAGGATTTCATTGCCCTTCTCTCAAAGGAGGACTAAAGCTGCTAAAGCATTGATATGTAGCGATGAATGCCATACGACCAGTAACAAATTTCTGCTGATTGTATGTTTAACATTAACATGCTTTTAGTATTTACTTTCTAATTGAATTGATCAAGATAAGTGAGAGGCTGGTCATGTTTGTTAATAGAAACTCTGGCTGGGAAATATGAAGATATTTTATCATTTTTCTCCTATTTTATACCGAGTGGAATCTTCAATTTGTTGTTAACACAGGTCCCTGAAGTCTTGATATTTTTATGTGTCTCATTCAATCCCACTCCCATTTTTCTATCCCAATTAATTTTACTTTGTGCCTTTGCCAGTGTCAAAACCCTATTACTGAATGCAGCCATACAGTATACTGAAGTTAGAATGTTGTTAAGTATACTAAACATACTGAGACTGGATGCTACATTATTAGGATGATAATTGGTTTTTTTCACATATCATGTTCTCTATAGATGCTAGAACTTTGGTCTAACTGATACTCTTAACAAAATTTGCCCATTTTGTTTTGGAGGCTCCCATCATCACTGGGTTTTCAATCTTGTTTATATATTTTACCGTGGTCAATTACACATACTTTTTTTGTATTCATCAACTCCAAAATGTTTCTTTTGATAATTTATTCTTTGCTTTTGGTGTTTTCACGATATCTAGAACTCCAGAGTGGCTAAAGAAGATGTTTGCATCAGTTACTAAGAGCGAAAGGAATGGCCCTGTATTTCGATTTTTCATGGATCTGGGTGATGCTGGTATGACGTTACAACTCAATATTCCTTATACTTTGATTTGTTCTACCTACTCAAAAACATATTTCCTTCTCCTGAACCTTCCAACGGTCTGATGAAAACAGCAGCTTCTGGAAAAACATTCCAAAGATTTTAGGACTATATTGATGGATGTTGTTGTTGCGTATGGGAATCATTTGTGTTTTATCAATACATAAGATGGACTTGATTCCTGTCCATTATGAAGTTTCACGATGCTTTCGTTCTACTATATGATATCACAATATTATCTGCTTCACATTCTTATAATTTTATATGTATCATTGGTTTTCTTCTCTCTTCTGTAGATGAAATGCATCCTTTATTCAAACTTAATTAACCTCTTTGTGGTTATAGATGATATGCATTCTAACTCATTATATTTTCAGTGTCTTATGTAAAACGACTCAATATACCCAGTGGTGTGGTCGGTGCCTGTCGTCTTGATATAGCCTATGAACATTTCAAGGTACTTGCTTGCTCAATTTCAAAGACGATAATTACTAATTGTGCGTTTATGTGCACACTTTATTCTTTTCTAGACGACATAAGAACTTGTTATTTTTCTCTATTTAGATTTTGTTTTCTGGTTCCAAAAGTTACTTTTCATTATTGTATAATATTGTTAGACCAACTGTACATCTCGTTCCTTGAGAAATACTATTCCTACCACGATTGAGTGCTCCTTCTTGAGTTAGCATGGAGTTTCAAGTGAGAGTTAAAAATGGGAATCTTGGAATCTTACATAACTCTATACCCTTGATCAATGGCAAAAATCCTTGTCAATCACATCTTGTATTTTAATTTAAATTGTGATACTTTTCGAAAGTAAATAACTATTTTATGCATACTTTCATCTGGTGAGCATATTTTCAGATGCATGTTACTATTAATTTTTCCCCCTAAATATTTATAGTGCTAGCTTAATTGATTTTAATGATCTTTTTTTACATGTACTTTGCAGGAAAAACCCCACTTATTTCAATTTATTGCAAATGAGAAACAGGTTAGCCACTCTAACCAGCCCTTTCAGGGGAAAACGGAGCATATGCTTCACTAAAGGCTATGAAATACTAAGTCATGCTTGCAGGTTGTCAAAGTTTAGGGCATGGAGATTCAATCATAAGTTTCACGACTTTGGACATGAATATTGTGACATGCAATTTATAGTAATAGAAAGCTAAGCCAGGGATGTTTTACATAAATTAACGTTGTAAAATAGTTTGAGTACTGCGTTTTTGAGAAAGCAGATATCTAATCAAACATGGAATGGCACGATAATGTAGTGTTTGAGGAAACAGATATTATCTTGTCATGCAATAGAGATGGTTTACCATTATTTACTGCTTGCAGGTGAAGGAAGCCAAGAAACTTCTCAAGGCCATGCTGCACAGTGATAGGAAGAAAAAGGTGGAGGGAGTTCCCGTTTTTAGTGCTCAAAACTTGGATATTGCCATAGCAACAGCTGACGGTATAAAGTGGTTAGTTAACACGTTTGCATGTCCCCCATGTTGTTCCAGATTAGAACCTATCTACTAGTTGCTTTCTGGAGTCCCTGAATTCATAATTAGGCACAGATTCTTTTATCCATGGATAAGCGAATATGTATGAAAATGTATACAATTTGAACAAGTTTCAGTCCTTTGTCCATAAATATGCAGTAATCTATCCTCGATTTTCAATTTTGAATTTCAGAATCCCTAGCCCTAAATTCTCCCTTTTTCCTTTTGAGATTTTCAATTTGTTTTGTTTGACTTGTGCATAGAATTCTGTATGTTCTACTATTTTCTCAAATTGAATTTATTTCTCAGTTTCTGACACTTGTGATGTTACTCTTCTTTATCAGGTATACCCCGTACTTCTTTGATAAAAACATGCTTGACAACATTCTTGAAGAATCTGCCGACCAGCATTTTCATTCATTAATTCAAACACGACATTTACAACGCCAAAGGGAGATTGTTGACGACAACCTTGCAGCCGACGTAGTTGAAGAGATGGCAGAAAGCATGTTGGAAGCTCCAGAGGTACAAATCAATTTGAATACTGTTTGCTTATTTGCTGAAAAATGTTAATAACACAAAACCAATTATCACTCTAGATTTTGTGGAAATTAAAAATTGGAATGAAGAGATCATTTGACAACGGATATTAAGGCAAAAAAGATGTGGAGAAGTGAGAGATGGCAAAAAAACCTGCCCCCGCCCTGATTACTAAACAGGGCGGGGACGGGAATCATGGTCCCCGCCCCGAATTCTCGAACCCGCCCCGAATGTTTTTATTTTGTTTTATTTTTATGTTTTAATATTTAAATTGTAGGTGAAAAAATAAAAATAAAAATATTAAAAATTAATTAATTAATTAATTAATTAAATGTGGTGATAAATGGGTATTTTTCAAAATCCACCCCACCCATGCCCCCCGCCCCCTGCCCCTGCCCTCGCCATGCCATCCCTATGGAGAATTGCGTATAGAATAGGTGAGGGTACTGAATTGTTCGGCCGAAAGTAGTTTATCTAAGAGCATGTTTGGCTTACGTTACTAAGTTTACATATGAGTAAGTTTAATTATAAGTATGTAAGTAAGTTTTAAAATAAATAATTAATTTATTAGCTAGTGTTGCAAATTAGTTACATATTGAACAAAGGTAAGAGTTACTTCGAAAATAATTGTTTTGGGGGACAAAAAGTTACTTGAAAGTAAATTTTACCTCTATTTTGAAACCCCATGCCCCCCCCGGCGGGGGGCACACACTCACACTTTCTTCCCCCTCAAAAACCATTCAATTAAAGAGTTCTTCCGATGTTTATTGCAACATGTCTGACAGGTTCAGGAGGTGCTGGATGAGATGAGTAACCCTGGTATATTATTGAGTGCCATATCAAAGGCTGCTGAGATTCAGCTTATGTATGCCGTGGATAAAATTCTTCTTGGGAATAGATGGGTGCGTAAAGCCTCTGGAATTCAACCCAAATTCCCATATGTGGTTGACTCATTTGAGAAACGGTATCCATTTCAATATTTTGTGTTTTGTTAAAATAGAGATGTAAATTTTACTTTATCACTTAATTCACAATTTAGTGCAAACATGAAGTGATACTTGTTTCTTATCCAACTAACAATATGTTTGGTAGAGTTTAAAAATAAACTCTTTTTTCTCAAACTTATTTTCAACCACACATATCATCAACTTTTATTAAAATTTTCTAAAAAACTACTTTTAAACTCTTCCAAACTGGCACTAATTGTAGAATTCCAATTTGGCCCTTTTTTGGGCAAATATGCCCTTCAGTTTTGCTCACCATTGACTAAAGTTTCATGTCTTTGATAGCAATGACTAGCCAGATTCTTTGTTCACGTGTATACATCCTTTTCTATCGATCTTCCTATTAAGATTTTCTACTGCAGGAGTGCTGCTGCTTTTCTGAGAGCTCACGAGTCATCCAGCTTCATTACCGACTCTGCGTTCATGGATGACAATGTCCAGAATCTCGGAGCTTCAGAGGTGGAAAGAATGGATAAACTTTGCGACAAACAAGGAATGACTCCAGATTTTCGCTTCCCATTTGGAGATTGGTCGAGTCACCCTTGGTTGAAGCAACGACAGGGAGAGCAAAGCATGCCAGACAGAAGGTTCCTACTGCATCTGAGAGCTTGTCAAAACTCGTCCTGTTTTTTTGTAAATGTAACCATTACCTTTATGCTAAATTTTATTCTTTCCACGCAGAGAGGTGGATTCAACCAGGGAACGCAAAAGACGTGAGACACAACTGTCTCCTTTACTTCCGAAGGTCACCATGGTCGGTGTCTCAACCGGAGAGTCGGGGCAAATGAGTAAAGCCACATTAAGAAAGACTATGGATGATCTAACAAAAGAGTTGGAACGAGTAGACGAGGGAAATCCAGGTGGTTGTGCCAGTAATGAATTTAAATTTGAAGAGAGGGATCCACTCTTTGTGGCAAATGTAGGTGACTATTATTCTGGCGTATCGAAAACAGGTTCGACTCGATGGGTTCGAGGACGATGAAATTAGTTTTTTAAAGTTTCAATTTTCTTTTTGTTAAATTCGTAGTTGTGAAATATGTAAATTAATATGGGAATCTATGGTTCTAATTGTACTTATAGTGACTTGAGATAGATGTTCCTTGATCAATGATCAATTTCATGAAATAGGGTTCAAAAGAATGGTGATTATTGAAGATTGTGACCACAAATGTAGTAGGACTCATTTACATAAAATGGTGCATATGCTCATTTGTTTTATTTTTACAAAAGATCTGATAGTTTATGTCATGATTGATACATTGCAATTCTGTCTAGTACAAGTGTACTACACATCAAACATGTATTGAGGGGTAAGAAATTTTTAATGGTGCATATGCTTAAATGCTTATAACAATTGAACATCGTATGATTGAACAAAAGATGTGAATACTCTACAGCGCGTCTTGTTGGAATTTATGAAGCATGCATTTGGAACCCATAAAATTTAAGTTGTTAAATATTTAAAATCAAATTTAATAATTAATTTTAACCACAAATTTTATAAGAACTATAACTTTTATCAATATTTTAATTACACGTTTTATCAATTTAGCTACTAAACTTTTTATTAAAATTTATGTTAAACAGCCCCTTAATGTCACAATTGAAAGCCATAAAAAATACTGTAAAATTTGTAGAACCTAGACAAAATGGAACTCAAGTCGTTATCTTGTAGATTGTAGTGTTAGTTGTGTCAATATCCCAACTAGATCGATTGAAAATAGTGGGAATGGTGGCAAATGGCCGGGTGACCCGGCCATTTTTCCAAAAAGGCCGTTGACCACTTATACTAAAAAAAAAAAAACATTAAAATGAGTTATTTTGAAAAGTCCAAAATATCCCTGAGCACTGTAAAACATATGAAACGTATAAACTTCCAAAGAAATGAAAAAAATCAAAAATCGGTGAACTGTGAAATTGATAACCGCTCTGCATGTTTGAAATTTTGGGATTCTTCCTCAAGAGAATTCACAATCAAGAACTCGCATTTTTCGAACTCCGCAGATAGAACTTTTCATTTTTCGAGTAAGAGTTCAAAGAAACTTCAAATTTTTGTATTTACTTCAACTTAATTTGATATTATTGTATGAAAATCTTGTAATAATGTTGAAAATATGTTGGGACATGTTGAAACTACATAAGAAGGGCATAACCGATTGTAAATGAAGCAATGTATTGATTAAAAGGAAGATTGAAATTCTTAGAGAACTATAACCGAACTATCACCGTTAGGATTTCATTTGATGTTTAAAGGTAGTTGTTCTATTAACAACAAAATCCTAGGTTAACGTAAGAAAGTGTCATGTTAATGAGGCCAAATTGTTAGGTTAACCTACCAAAGATTCTCATTAATAGCAAACAATAGGTTAACCTAAGAAAGTCACCGTTAACCTAAGAAAAGTCACTGTTAACCTAAGACAATGTTCTATTAACCTACCAAATGTAACATGTTAACCGAACATATGTAACCTTTTAACCGAACATATGTAACATGTTAACAGAACAATTTGTTAGGTTAACAGATCATTGGTGTCTGTTAACAGAAGAATTTATTAACCTACCAACATTCTGTTAATGGCAAACAATGGGTTAACCTAAGAAAGTCACCTGTTAACCTAAGAAAAGTCACATGTTAACCTAAGACAGTGTTCGGTTAACAGACACCAAAATGTTCTGTTAACCTACCAAAATGTTCTGTTAACCTACCAAAATGTAACTTATTAACCGAACATATGTAACTTGTTAACCGAACAATTTGTTAGGTTAACAGAACATTAGTGTCTATTAACAGAAGAATTTATTAACCTACATAAATATTTCTATTAACAGACAAAAGGTAGGTTAAATTAAGGAAGTCACCTGTTAACATGCACAAATGTTAGGTTAACAGACTATTTTTGTCCTGTTAACAGAAATTTGTGTTAGGTTAACAGAATATATCAACCTGTTAACAGAAGATTATGTCAGTTACCTGTTTCATTGACCTGCTTTAATATGTATTTTATTTTATTTCATTTATTAAGTTATTAAATGTTAATTTTTATTGCAGGATGGAGTATGCACTTGACCGTAGATTATGTGAATTTCCTGGAAAGGTTACTGCTAATTGTAATATTACAAACATCAAGAAGGTTGAGAATGCTCTTGATGACCACCACAAAGCAGAGTTGCGCCGATCATGCTTTTGGAAATTCCATCAGGTTAGGCGCATGCAATTCTCGGGCCAAATAATTGACAATTTATTGCTTCGGCTGGTAAAGTCAGAAAATGCAGACGAACTGTGGTTTGTATTAGGGATGAGAAGGTTGTCCTGTTCACTTTGATCGAGTTTGTTATTGTCACCGGGTCTAAATGCCGCAATGAAGAAGAAGTAAGACCAAATATTCAACGGTCCAATGTACTTTTGAATAAATATTTCCTTAGCAAGACAACAATCACACTGTTGAGTGAGTCTGCGTTTGATGCATGCACGCGGTGATGGATGATAAATATAAGCTTGGATTGGTGTACATCTTGGAGACCGTGTTTGAGATGCAAACACCATAAGACCAAAGATCGATGTATTTTGCTTGGACGTAGTCGACGATGTGGAGGTCTTTAATGCATATCCATGGGGTCGGAGGTGTTTTATGGACACAAAGTGCATGCATTTAAGAGAATGCATACGATCAAGGGTTCTAAGACCGATCGAAGTACGATGTATACTGGATTTCCATTGGCTATCTGGTGTAACTAGTGAAACTTATAATTTGTAGCATTCTAGTATTACAAGATATGTAATGATACTTAATTTGTAGGTATGGGCTTATGAGGCTATAGTAGGGTTGGCGAGAAATGGGCTATAAAAAGGAGTCAACGAGGATGCCAAGGATGTTAAATTGGCGGTGCGACGGACATTCCTCTTGCAAAGGATGTCGCAGACTATACTTGACAATCCTCGTGTGATAACTCTTTATTTATATTGAAAGTGATGTTATTGATAGCGTGTCGAATTAATGTTAAAGTTCAATATGTCAGATTGAGGTCCATACTGTTCTGACTCCTACACCCGAAGATATGGATAATGTATATATATATATATATATATATGCATACCTCTTCTCCAACAAGATATGTGTCGAGAATAGGATCTGGTACCCTAGCAGGAATGTATAATCCCCGAATGTACGCATTATCCATATATTTTATGTTATTATAGTTGGTGTGAAAATTTCTAACATTGTCTATTCTCGATTTATGTAGGGACATTCTCTCATCGCACAAATGGTCACCTACATCGCATCGACCTTCACCTTCCCATCTATCGACCCATCGTCGTGTGACATTGCCTCACCATTCTCGTACTCCATCCCGGTTGTCGTCGGTCATCTACAAGACATCCGGGTTCAAATGTATCCGATGATTTATTTGAACGTTTGAACAGGCAATTGACTTCGATGGAGCATCGAATTACTTCTCAGCTGATGGCCGAGGTCAGACGTGTAAACAAGAAAGTTGGACAGTTGAGCAAAAAAATCGATGAAGTCATTGAGTGGGTGAGACCATATCACCACACGCATTTGTACCGGAGATGGCATCGGATGGGGTTCCAGTTGAGTCTGACAGGGTGAGGAACGAGGAGGTGAGGAACGAGGAGGTGGAGACGGAGATGGAGATTAGGGATCAGCCCGAGGTTGAGACGGGGGTTCGGATGGATATAGAGACAGAGATAGAGACTGGGCAGCCAGATATAGGGACCGATGGGGTGACAGATGGAGAGCCGGTGGTGGAGACCGATGGTGTGACGGTTGGGGTGGTGACGGAGTTGGAGACGAGTGGTCAGCAGTCAGTGGTGGAGACAGAGCAGGTGGAGGCAGAGATGGAGATAGGTGGGCAGCCGAATGTGGAGACCGGGGGGTAACAGGATGGGCAAATGAGATGGAGACAGAGATAGGGTGACGGATGAAATGGTGGCGGAGCTAGAGACTGGTGGTCGTGCCGGAGGTAGATATAGAGAGTGTGATGGGGAGTGGTGACAGAGGAGAGAGAGCGAGAGGGGATGGTGATGGAGATAGAGACGGGTATTCAACAAATTGGAGGAAAATTTAGATGGAGTGACGGAGAAGGTGGTGACAACGGATGTGTTGCATTGTCTTCTTCTTCTACACGAGAAAGAGGAAGGACGATCGGATGATTGAGAATACGGAGGTGGTGGGTAAGAGGATGAGAGTACCCTCGGCCTACTTGAGTTCTCCATACACGGTGGGATGAAGAGAAAACCTTCATTGTTGACGGGTCGAATATCGATCTATTCCAAAAGGTTGATCCGTCGAAAAGAGACAGAGTTCCTTAAGTGGTACTCTAAACTTGAACCGGGTAAGTTATTTATACATTCATTGCTAACATATTATTTACTAGACATCGATTGATGACACTATTTTTTCAACAGAATATACCAATTGGGGAGTGTTCGAATCACAGATGCCAAAGAATGGTTTAACGACTTATTGACGGACGGCCAGTGGCTCTTAGATGAAGTAAGCAAAATTTTACTTCAGTACTATGATATAGTGACTATATGTTATTATAATTGTTTCATTTTTTATGTTGTAGCATGTTGACATGGCGATGTACCTGCTGCGACAACGGGCAGCCATGTACCCAAAATCATTCGGAAATCGAAGAGTCATCATGGATTTCGCATTCAAGAACATGCTGGATGTTGCACACATGATGAAAGACACATGTCCAGACAATTTTGTGTGCCCAGATTACCTATTCGACTACGTACACGGGAAGTCGCAGTCGAACGGTCAACCATGGAATGATTGTACACATCTTTACATTCCTGCTTCGCCAATTCACAATCGGTTTGCGGTGGAGTTAACTTTTCCGAATGTACGGTAGATGTTTATGACCCGACAAGAGTTGCCTTACACAAGGTCGACTTGAGAAATTTTTAGAGCCGGTGTGTTATTTCATCCTGTTTTTTGCAGTCAATAATATTCGATCTGAGACACACGATGCAGCGTCTGAGGGGTTGACGGCACGGTTAAACAAAAAATTTCGTAAGTTTCTTTGTATTGGATTATTACTATTTGCAACTTATAAAAAATTGACATTTGCGCGAATGACTTAATTATTTAATTGCAGGGGTGATTGCGGTGTATTCACAATTAAATTCATTGAATTTTTAAGTGTTGGAGAGTCGGCGCTGCTCGTACAAAACGAACACATATCCATGTGGCGGACGAAGCTAGCAGCTGACTTGTACACACAAAACTATGATCCATAGTATAGGATTATTCTTTGAAAAAATGTACGTTTTGTAAATTTGAAACATTTTTTAAAATTTGTATTATTTCTGATGTATATTTGTAAATAGGATCACATTAATGTAGTATTTCTGTTGATGATCATATTTAATAGAACAAAGTTAGGTGTGAGGTTCTGATAACCTAACAAAGAAAGGTTAATTGTGTCTGTTAACAGGTGTGTTGTAGTAGGTTATTTGATTCATTGACATAGGTTAACGTACTGCTAATTAACAGCGGGTTGTAGTAGGTTATTTGATTCATTGAAATAGGTTAACCTTTTGCTTGTTAGGTTAACCTACCTGGGGTAGGTTAACCTACTCTGTTAACAGGTGGGTTGTAGTAGGTTAACAGATTCATTGAAATAGGTTAACCAACTATCCAGAATAGGTTAACCTTTTGCTTGTTAGGTTAACCTACCCGGTGAGTTAACGTACTGCTAACAAAGCGGGTTGTAGTAGGTTATTTGATTCATTGAAATAGGTTAACCTTTTGCTTGTTAGGTTAACCTACCGGGTAGGTTAACGTGCTGCTAACAAAGCGGGTTGTAGTAGGTTATTTGATTCATTGAAATAGGTTAACCTTTTGCTTGTTAGGTTAACCTACACGGGTAAAGTTAACGTGCTGCTATTAACAGCGGGTTGTAGTAGGTTATTTGATTCATTGAAATAGGTTAACCTTTTGCTTGTTAGGTTAACCTACCTGGGGTAGGTTAACCTACTCTGTTAACAGGTGGGTTGTAGTAGGTTATTTGATTCATTGAAATAGGTTAACCCTTTGCTTGTTAGGTTAACCTACCTGGGGTAGTTAACGTGCTGCTAACAAAGCGGGTTGTAGTAGGTTATTTGATTCATTGAAATAGGTTAACCTTTTGCTTGTTAGGTTAACCTACTCGCTAACAAAGCGGGTTGTAGTAGGTTATTT
The DNA here is from genome assembly GCA_023638005.1 of Forsythia suspensa. Classification (NCBI taxonomy): domain Eukaryota; kingdom Viridiplantae; phylum Streptophyta; class Magnoliopsida; order Lamiales; family Oleaceae; genus Forsythia; species Forsythia suspensa. The sequence continues at coordinate 25,261,760 of CM042666.1, read as the reverse complement.
GATTCATTGAAATAGGTTAACCTTTTGCTTGTTAGGTTAACCTACCCGGGTAGTTAACCTACTCATGCTAACAAAGCGGGTTGTAGTAGGTTAACAGATTCATTGAAATAGGTTAACCAACTATCCGTAATAGGTTAACCTTTTGCTTGTTAGGTTAACCTACCGGGTGAGTTAACGTGCTGCTAACAAAGTGGGTTGTAGTAGGTTATTTGATTCATTGAAATAGGTTAACCTTTTTGCTTGTTAGGTTAACCTACCGGGTAGGTTAACCTACTCGCTAATAACAGTGGGTTGTAGTAGGTTATTTGATTCATTGAAATAGGTTAAACAACTATCGGATGGAATAGGTTAACCTTTTGCTTGTTAGGTTAACCTACACCGGGGGTAGGTTAACCTACTCATTAACAAAGGGTTGTAGTAGGTTATTTGATTCATTGAAATAGGTTAACCTTTTTGCTTGTTAGGTTAACCTACCGGTAGGTTAACCTACTCATAACAAAGTGGGTTGTAGTATGTTAACGTATTCATTGAAATAGGTTAAACAACTATCGGATGGACACAGCTCAGTATAGATTGGTCACTTTCAAATTCATGCAATTGTCAAAGGTGGCCTGGGAGAAAAAATAAGAATGTGTAGTAGGTTATGATTGTATACATATGGGTATGTTAACAGGCATTGGAGTCTGTTAAGGCCAAAATTAAGGCCTATTTTGGCCTTAACAGACCCCAAGGCCCGCATTAACAAAAATGCTCGTTAATGCATCCGGGGATCTCATTAATAATCTGTTAACAGACCATCTATTAACAGACCATCTGCTAACAGAAAGTCTGTTCACCGAAAGTAATGTATATAGGTTAGGTTAACTTTGTCCCGTAGGTTAACTGGGCAATGTTAACAGGAGGATTGAAGTAGGTTAACATATTTTGTGAAATAAGTTTACCAACTTTCTTAAGTAATGTATAGGTTAGGTTAACGGATCCCGTAAGTTAACCTACTACATTATAGGGTGGATAAACATAGGTTAACCGATTAGATTAACTAAGTAACCAATTTTGCTAAGATATATAGGTTACTCTATGCCGTGTAGGTTAACCTACCCCTCATTAGCAGTGGATTGAACTATGTTTTTAAATTAATTGAAATAGGTTAACCTAACCCATGTTGGTTAACCTACCAGTAAATGTAAAGATTCAAGGAGGTTAACCTACCACAATCGAGTTTGGTTAATGTGTAACTCAACACAATGAAAATAAGCCGACAATGCATGATAAAATAAAATATTGTTTCCAAAAGTGCAATAAAATATTGTTTCCAAAATATTGTTTCCAAAACCTCCTTAAATTACATTACACTATTAAAACATTGTTTCCAAAAGTGCAATAAAATAAAATTGTTCAATTTTAGAGCGATTGTCTCTTCCTCCCACCGATCGCAGTACACGCTTGAAAGCGTGTATGTCATCGCTTATGAGCTCGAACACACATGTGTCCCCGGAATTATATTCTTTGTCGAATAAAATGCTGCCCACCTCTCATGCGATGCGTCGCATAATCCCATTGCCCTTCTATCCAATCCGATCTCGCCATACTCGACCAAAGAAGATCGTGAATTTGAACCTCGCTTACAAATCTTGGCGGGTGTGTGTTCGGCAAATGTTAGAGAACGTCTTGTACAATTATAAAAACAAACGGTTTGTGAAAGTATACAAGTCAACGAGTGCTAAAATTGATAAGAAAATACGATATACACTCACAATACAACGGTGGCGAAACTCCTTGCTCGACATAGTAACTGGAAGGATGGTAGAGGTTGATCGGATGATGATGAAGCAATCGGGGCATCCATATGTACTTCACACCACAATGGTCAAGTATTGAAGTAAAAAGTAGAATTTCCACCAGTACTCGAATACCACAAAATAATCGAAATTGAGTGAGTGGTGTGCGAAAAATTCGCATCATCCAATGAGTGAAAATGATTCCTTCATCGGATCGGATAACTTCTATATTCCATACTCACCACCCATATCACGCAGCTTGAACACTACTCCCAATTAGATGGCCATATAAGGTGGAAAATTGCCGGTTAATGGGTCAAGCAATGTAACAAAATTACATGTTTACGAACGTTTGGAACGATAATGCAACTATCTCGAAATCTATGACCGAGTTAAAAACATACCAATTGATTGCGATACCTATCTGGGTTGATTGCGTAAAAAACTCTTCACACGATCACCGCCATATTCTACAATACGATAACCATAGAGTAGGTGAACATCACACAAGAGGGACCAGCTTTATGTTGTAAAATTAATTCTTAGTAGGTTAACATAACCATTGAATAGATTAACAAAACAAAACACAACAAAGTCCTTTAACAGACCATCTACGTATGTTAACAGGAGGATTGAAGTAGGTTAACAGAACTATAGAATAGGGGTAAACCAAACAAAACACAACGTAGGTTAACCTACTTGTTATAGGGTAGGTTAACGTAACTTTGAAGTAGGTTAGGTTAACCTACTTGTTATAGGGTAGGTTAACAGAACTTTGAAGTAGGTTAACCTACCTAGGTTAACCTACTTCAAAGTTCCGTTAACCTACCCTATAACAAGTAGGTTAACCTACGTCAAAGTTAGGTTAACATACCCTATAACAAGTAGGTTAACCGAACAAAACACAACGTCTGTTAACCTACTTGTTATAGGGTAGGTTAACAGAACTTTGAAGTAGGTTAACCTACTTAAGGTAGGTTAACAGAAACAAAACTCAACAACAGTAGGTTAACAGAACTTTGAAGTAGGTTAACCTACTTCTTCAACTAGGTTAACCGAACATCTGATTTTGGTAACCAGTAAGTCATAGTAGGTTAACATAACTTTAATGTATTAGGTTAACAGAATACATGACTAAACAGATTAACGCATTATCAAATTATCAATAGTCGGTTAACCGACACCAGGACATCAATTTTAACCGATACTAAACAGATTCACGTATTATCATATTGATGAATGAACCTAGTTTCTAAAAATCATAAGCAATAAAAAACTACACGTTCACAGAACACTACAAATCGTAGAAAACAAGGAAAAACAAAACAAAATGATCCTCACACGCAGATTCGCCCACAGCCCCTCGGTCAGTACTTGTTATGGAATGCAATGAAGATTAAAGAAATGTTTGAATTCAAGGGATTGGGGAATAAGTGCGCGATAAATGAAACAATACACCGATTTCAACAATTTCATAAAAGTTTAAATTTGAAATGTTTGGGTTTTTAAATTTAGAAATTAAAACTTTAAATTAAAAATCTAATATGGAATAAATTACAAAATTTAATTTAATTTAAGTGGAACCGAAAAATTGTACTTTATTTAAATGGGGATAATAAAATTGTACATTAATTAAGTCGATACGTTCAATAGGCAAATACGGACGATAATTAAATGGACAATCGGGTACGCTTTTGGTTGTTTCAAGGATACTGGATACGATCGGGACACACGATTAGGTACATTTGGACAATCGGGGTACATTTTGATTGTTTCGAAGGATACTGGATACGATCGGGACACACGATTATGTAGATACGGACAATCGGGGTACCTTTTGGTTGTTTCAAGGATATCGGATACGATCGGACACACGATTATTAGGTACATTTGGACAATCGGGGTACCTTTTGGTTGTTTCAAGGATACTTGGATAAGATCGGGTCTACACGATTAGGTACATTTGGACAATCGAGGTACATTTTGATTGTTTCGAAGGATACTGGATACGATCGGGACACACGATTATGTAGATACGGACAATCGGGGTACCTTTTGGTTGTTTCGAAGGATACTGGATACGATCGGGACACACGATTAGGTACATTTGGACAATCGAGGTACCTTTTGCTTGTTTCGATGGATACTGGATACGATCGGGATACACGATTATGTAGATACGGACAATCGGGGTACCTTTTGGTTGTTTCGAAGGATACTGGATAAGATCGGGGTACACGATTAGGTACATTTGGACAATCGGGGTACCTTTTGCTTGTTTCGAATGATACTGGATACGATCGGGACACACGATTAGGTACATTTGGACAATCGAGGTACCTTTTGCTTGTTTCGAATGATACTGGATATGATCGGGATACACGATTATGTAGATACGGACAATCGAGGTACATTTTGCTTGTTTCGAAGGATACTGGATACGATCGGGACATACGATTATGTAGATACGGACAATCAATTGATTAGGTTAACCTACTACTATGCATAGTAGGTTAACGAGAACATTATAGTAGGTTAACCTAATCATTTGATTATGTTAACCTACTATGCATAATAGGTTAACGTAACATCAGATTATTAACCTACTTGATAGTAGGTTAACATAATCACTGATTAGGTTAACCTACTATGCATAGTAGGTTAACCGTAACATTATAGTAGGTTAACCTAATCATTTGATTATGTTAACCTACTATGCATAATAGGTTAACGTAACATCCGTATTATTAACCTGCTTGATAGTAGGTTAACATAATCAATTGATTAGGTTAACCTACTATGCATAGTATGTTAACGAGAACATTATAGTAGGTTAACCTAATCACTTGATTATGTTAACCTACTATGCATAATAGGTTAACGTAACATCCGGATTATTAACCTACTTGATAGTAGGTTAACATAATCAATTGATTAGGTTAACCTACTATGCATAGTATGTTAACGTAACATTATAGTAGGTTAACCTAATCATTTGATTATGTTAACCTACTATGCATAATAAAGTTAACAGAACATCCAGATTATTAACCTACTTGATAGTAGGTTAACATAATCAATTGATTAGGTTAACCTACTATGCATAGTAGGTTAACAGTAACATTATAGTAGGTTAACCTAATCACTAGATTATGTTAACCTACTATGCATAATAGGTTAACAAAACATCCAGATTATTAACCTACTTGATAGTAGGTTAACATAATCAATTGATTAGGTTAACCTACTATGCATAGTAGGTTAACCTAATCACTTTGATTATGTTAACCTACTATGCATAATAGGTTAACGTAAACATCCGTTTATTAACCTACTTGATAGTAGGTTAACATAATCAATTGATTAGGTTAACCTACTATGCATAGTATGTTAATGAGAACATTATAGTAGGTTAACCTAATCACTTGATTATGTTAACCTACTATGCATAATAGGTTAACGTAACATCCAGATTATTAACCTACTTGATAGTAGGTTAACATAATCAATTGATTAGGTTAACCTACTATGCATAGTAGGTTAACAGAACATTATAGTAGGTTAACCTAATCACTTGATTATGTTAACCTACTATGCATAATAAAGTTAACGTAACATCCGCATTATTAACCTACTTGATAGTATGTTAACAGATCAATTGATTAGGTTAACCTACATTGCATAGTATGTTAACGTAACATTATAGTAGGTTAACGAACATCCGGATTATTAACCTGTTTGATAGTAGGTTAACATAATCAATTGATTAGGTTAACCTACATTGCATAGTATGTTAACGTAACATTATAGTAGGTTAACCTAATCAATTGACCTCTTGAGATAGTAGGTTAACATATCAATTGATTAGGTTAACCTACTTTGCATAGTAGGTGAATGTAAGTATGGATAGGTTAACCTAATCAATTGATCCGCTAATGTATCATTTGATTAGGTGAACCTACTAAATATAGTAGGTTAACGTACAACTTTATTCGTAATGTAAGCAACTTTATTTCATCTCGGTCATTTTTCACATTGTTTCCTCAATGATTTAAAATAAATAATAAAATAAACATCCCACAATAAATCCAATAAAAATCATACAATAAATCATTTAAATGTGCATATACTATTCTCCGTCCATGCGGCTACTAGCAAGAGGAACTCGATCTGCTACAATTAAGTCGAGTGTGTCCAATTCTTGCACGACATCTATCGCACTTACGACGGCGGCGGGGCACTCTCCAAATGATGGTATTCTTGATGTAGATTTGCGGCCACCCCGTCGTTTCACTAAAGGTGGCAAAATATTGAGTGTGCTAGCAATATATGGTCGGGAACTTCCCATTCGACTTCATTTGCACGGAGAATATTGTTTCAACATATGTTGCTCTCCAAAATCAACTGCAGTAATCTCGAGAGCACAACACGCTGGTCGAAATCCTCTCGTGCATTGCGACGGTGGCAAGATGCGTGCAGGAAAACTCTCTAACCGAAATTGTCTGCGCGCGTGCAAGTGTTGTCATCCAAGTTCACAACGCATCGAGTGTTTGGTCCACTCTTCACGTCAAATCGAATTGGTCTAGAGGCTCTACATACAACGCCTTTGCCACCTCAAGACTATTGAAAAGTTTTTCTTCCATTGCCGGGTTAGAGTGCTTGTATGCATCTGCGACTCCTCGCGTCTACTATAAAACCATTCCTGCAACTTCTCACAGTATGTTCTCTATTAGTGCAAGAATTGGTAACTCCCGATCTTTCTTAAACAATGAATTCAATGACTGCATTATTTGATGTCATCATATTGTACCGAATTCCAAGAAATGTGCCCTTGCCCAATGTTCAACCCCATATCGATCAAATATCGCCATGCTTTGATCGATTTATTATGTATCTCGCCCATAATTTTATCAAATTCCTCGACATCAGATGCCTCGCCGCTCTCTTAAACAATGACAAGAGAGCAGAACCCGAAAACTTCGCCTTCAAGTCGCTTTGTATATGGTACATGCAAGAGCCATGGTGTGCATCGGGATAAACATCTCGATACCATTTTTATACTATTACCCCGGGCCGGACACAAAAGCAATGTCCCCAACGTCGCTGTTACTTCCTTCAACTTTGTGAAGAACCAATTCAACGATTCATCATTCTCATTATCAACAATGCCGAATGCAAGAGGATAAATTTGAATGTTCGCATCTTGACATGTAGCAATAAGCATCGTACCTTCATATTTTGCTTTCAAAATGTTCCATCGACACAAATTACGCGCCGCATTGAAGATATAAATCCTCTAATACACGGGCCAAGAGCCATGAAGAAGTATTTGAAACGGTTGTCGACATCGATCAAATAAAGAACACCGAGCCGAGATTTGTTTTCTCCAAGTTGTGGCAATAGGAGGCCAGCTTACTATAACTATCCTCGTGTGAACCCATTAAGTCCTCCATAGCGCATTCTTTAGACTTCCGTGCCTTCGATAACTCATTACAACCCCGAACTCCCGACGGATGTCATGTATGATATCTGCGCAGTCTGCATAAAGTTTTCGGTCTTGAAACTTGCGCATTATATGTCTTCCAATAACCCATGATCGTGCTTGTCTGTGATCATTGCGACGAGTCCCATATTCGCAAGTATGTTCCCGTACATACTTGCGAATAACAAAGATATCAGATGTGTCAAACTTCGTTGCTCGCATTCGCCACTTGCAATTATCATCTACACAAACAAGTGTGTACACTGTTTTATTTGATTTTTTCACTTTAAATTCGAAGTTATGTTTCAACGCAATCAAGTGCAAAGCTTCCTGTAGATCTTTCTTCTTATCAAACAACTGGTCAACATGCAAATCTTCACCATCGTGAATCACTCGTGTCGCATGCGAGAAGATCGTGAACTAGGACCACCACCTGGTTGCTACGTGAAACTGAGGCTATTAGATCGTCGTTTGTAAATGGAAATTCCTCTTCATTGTCTTGAACTATCTCAGGAGGTCTTTGTGTAGCATTTGTCTCTGGAAAAACTACATCATCATCTCGAGCTATCTCTACTGTATTCCAAAAATCATCACGGTTATGGTACAATTCATCCCGAACTTCATCATCTCGCTTCATTCATTGCGTTGGGTCTGCATTCATAGGTTGCTCTCTCCTTATAAGAGTTACACATAGAGGAGTATGGTGTCTTTTGTTCGCTTCAATCACCACTTCAACCGCATGTCTCGTTATCTTTACCGTGAATCGGAAAATTTGTATTATTAGGAAAAAGAAATCCAAACTCCATCTCAGATTCAAGAGTCAAAATAAGGAGGTTTCCTATTTTATTATACAATTTACAGATACGATGTATTCTCGTGATACAACAAGTGCGAAAGAACCGATTCTCCATTCTCCCCATTCCATTTCCATGTCCACCGTCCTTGGTCATTCTTTTAAACTCACCAAGTAACAAATAGCAAGGAGTGCCATATCTCGCATTTCAACAAAACAATTAAAATGACGTTAGCTAAGTAACAACATCAATCCATATGGACTATTAACAGATCGCGTGGTTATGGTTTTATATTCTATTTCATAAGGGTTCTTAAGTCCAGTTGGTATGTTAATGCACGTATGCTAAGTTCGGTCAACTAGTGGCTAATTAGAAAGTTTAACCGACCAAAATTGTAGGTTAACATAGCAACTGCTTAGGAAAATGCAGACCAAAGTGTAGGTTAACAGACCTAAATGGTAGGTTAATGCACCAAAAGTGTAGGTTAACATATCAAGCTTTGGAAATGACCAAAGTGTAGGTTAACGAGACATCAAGTGTAGGTTAACAAGACTTAAATGGTAGGTTAACATTCAAGGTAGGTTAACCCACCAAAAGTGTAGGTTAACATAGCAACTGCTTAGGAAAATGACTAAAGTGTAGGTTAACGAGACCTAAATGGTAGGTTAACATTCAAGGGTAGGTTAACCCACCAAAAGTGTAGGTTAACATAGCAACTGCTTAGGAAAATGCAGACCAAAATGTAGGTTAACGTACCTAAAATGGTAGGTTAACGCACCAAAAGTGTAGGTTAATATAGCAACTGCTTTGGAAAATGCAGACAAAGTGTAGGTTAACGCACATCAAGTGTAGGTTAACGAGACTTAAATGGTAGGTTAACATTCGCGGTAGGTTAACCCCACCAAAACCGAGGTTAACATAGCAACTGCTTAGGAAAAGTATCAAAATGTAGGTTAATGAGACCTAAATAGTAGGTTAACGCACCAAAAGTGTAGGTTAACATAGCAACTGCTTAGGAAACAGACTAAAGTGTAGGTTAACAGACATCATGTCTAGGTTAATGCACCTAAATGGTAGGTTAACGATCGGGTAGGTTAACCGACCAAACTTGTAGTTAACATAGCCAATGTTTAGGAAAATGCAGACCAAAGTGTAGGTTAACAGGTCCTCAAGCTTCAGTTAACATACCTAAATGGTAGGTTAACAGACCTCGAGGGTAGGTTAAATAAACGATCAAGGGTAGGTTAACGGACCTCAAGGTAGGTTAACGTACTAAGAGCGTGGGTTAACGTAATAATAAGGTAGGTTAATGACTCAAGTGTGTAGGTTAACAGACCAACATGGTCGATTATCTCGAACCTCAAGTGTAGGTTAACCTACTTACTTCTTACCTAGGTTACCTTCTTCAATTTAAACTCGTGAACAAAGATCTTTCCAATTAACACAATACAGAACAAAGATTTTGCTAATTAATTCGCTCAATTCATGCCAATTAATCTAATCATTTCATAATTACGATACCCACCTACTTCAAAGTGAGAATGAACTTACTTACCAATTACAAAATGTCAACATGTTGGATTTTGTGTTGTTCACGCGATGCTTGCGATGCTTGATCTCTACTTTGAAGATAACTTTTCTTTGCAATTTGATGAATGAATTAATGTTGGATGCGCTTACGTTCTAACAATAACGAGAGCCGTTGTGTTCAATAAATGAATTTACCTTTTCATTTAATTCAATTTGTATCATTAAAAGGGTATTTAGGTCTTTTACATTTTATCTATTTTTGTAGTTCTAATAACTTAATAAGCAGTATTAATGCCTTTTTACAACAAAAGAGCGCCTTCAAGACTTATTTGTTAAAAGTTAGGCTATTCCATTGTATTGGTTGTTTGACAAGGCTATTTAGCCAAATCCCCTTGAAAATATCAAGCCTATTTCATTCATTTTCATAAATAAAACATCTAACACTCAAAAAGTCTGCGAGTTAACCAGCCGAGTTGCAACCGAGTCGAGAGCAAGGGACCCACATTTCCGGTGGAAAAATGTTTCTAAGGAGGGTGGCGCGGCCGCTGATGATGATGGCGAAAGTGAAGGAGACGACGGGGATAGTCGGTCTCGAGGTGGTGCCCAACGCCCGTGAGGTGCTCATCGGCCTCTACAACAAAACCTTAACGGAGATCAAGGCGGTGCCCGAGGACGAAGGCTACCGTAAAGCCGTTGAGAGCTTCACGCGCCAACGCCTAAAGGTCTGCCAGGAGGAAGAGGACTGGGAGGCCATCGAAAAGCGCTTAGGATGCGGCCAGGTCGAGGAACTGATTGAAGAAGCCCAGGATGAGCTCAAGCTAATCGGTCACATGATAGGTTTGTAGACATTTGAAACCTAAATTACATCAGTTGGTTTCCTTCATTTTTTTTTTTCAAAAGACGTGCCTTCTCTTTTCTTCCTGTTGGTGATTTTTTTTTTTTTCCTAATTGGTTATATTGAGTGACAATTAATTGTGTTATTTTATAATTCTCTTAAGGAGCGAAATGTAAGGCAAACAATTTAGCTATGAGCCTGGGTTGTGTTTGCAGTGTTGAATTTAAGGTCCTAGAATTGCAACTGGGAAAAATCCAGTCGAATTCGAAATGGTTTTTGTGAATTGGAATTCTTAACTTCGTGCTGACAAAAGATGCTAAAGTGTTAAGATAACTTAAGATTTGTCATTATATTTTTGGGGGGAAAGGTTTGTCTTGCCTTTTGTGTTAGAAAACAAGAAATTTGATGATCTGGATCCAACCATCAACATTTTGTTGGTTATTGAGATGGTGATGTTGACCTCAAAATTTGCACGATCCGGTTGTCAGCAGATCCTTCCACCTCTCCGTCCACCAATGCTTTAGTTGCACAGAATGACACCATTAGGAGGCAAAGGCTGCCCAGAAAAAGGTCTAGCAACCGATTGCACTCCGATGGTAAAGTCAGTTGCCGAAAAACAGAATACAATTGGGTGTGGGAGAAATAGGTGAATATGGTTGTAGCTGGGGTTTAGAATGACTATCTCTTGAGTACAAATGGCTTAATATATATAAAGAGAGGAATATAAGGCATGCGGGTCAAGATGGGCAATCGAACCGGGTTTAAGCCCATGAGGAGACTGCTTTTGTGGCCTTCATCGGCATGATCTCGATATAGTCCAGTTTGGTTGACATCATTGATGCCCGGTCGACTAATGTGGGCCCTATCTTGCCATGTGTACGCAACCTAGAATATTAACCTAGAATATTAGTATAACATCGGTCCCCTCAAGTCTTAGTCGTACATTTATATGCTCGTCTCGACTTAGAAAGAAGAAAAGTAGAAGTAAGAGAAGTTTGCAAGATTGCTCAAGAGTAAGTTAGGACTCACGACCAAACCTTCAAATATAAGATGTCTTCAACAAGGTGAGGACTTAGGAGTTGCCCTCAAAATTGAACGAGTAAAGACACTTATGAACTCCCAATAAAATGTAAGCCAACTTCAAATAGATGAATATTTGCGAATAGCCTTTGAGATACAAGGACTTGTGGATAGCCTATGAAACACGAGTCGATCTCTATAGGCGGGGACTTACAAATGGCCTATAAAATGTAAGCTGGCCTCAAGCAGATGCGTACTAGCGAATAGCTTCTGAAATAGGAGCCGATCTCAAATTGGTGAGGACTTGGGAATCGCATGTGAAATATGAGCGGACCTCGAATAAGGGAGGACTTACGATTGCCTCTGAAATATATGATAGCTTAGAGCCACCCTTGATAGACAAGACTTTAGGACTAGCCACTAGAGCATGAAGGTGAGGGCTTGCGAACCGACCTAAAAAAAAAAGAGGCTTGACGGCTAGCCTCTAACATAACAACAGGGATTTATGGGCTAATCTCGAAGAGACAAGGTTTTACATCTAGCTTTGAAAACATATTGATGAGGGCAACCTTGATGATATGAGGCTTTATAGCTAGCCTTGGGATATAATAGCGAGGGCTTGCGAGCCTACCTCGAAGAGACGAGGCTTTACAACTATCCTTGGGAACATAATAGTGAGGGCTTACGAGCCAACCTAAAAAAAGTCAAGTTTTAGAAGTTGTAGTGGTGAGGGCTTACGAGCCAACCTCGAAAAGACGAGACTTTACAGCTAACTTCCGAAGATAGCTAACACGATAGGATTTATCGAAAGGATGATAAATTGAGTGATGCAAGAATTATATAGGGTGCAACGAACCCGTACAAATAACCATGTATCATTGCAAATAGTATACCGACACAACATGAAATGCCAATACTGCATGTGTCAAGCAAGTAAGTGCTAGCATAACATAAAGTAATAGTACATCATGCATCGTTGCAAATAATGTGTAGGTAGCAAAATGCTTGCAACAAATCATCAGCATACCATTAGTTTCCCAAGTTCGTGTCAAACATTTATGTGCGGTTCGAACTTTGTAAAAAGGAAAAAAGAAATAGGGCATGGACTTTGATTTTTCTCACATAGATTACTGAGGTAGGTCTTCATTAGATATCCGGGTCTCTCATCAGGTCTTCAAATTATATGAGTCGAGTTGTATAGGTTAACAAAGAGTTCGTCAGTAAGTTAATGGTAGTCGCCTCGTAAGTGCATGTGCTTCTCTTGTAAGAACGACTCATAACTCGCCCCTTAAAGGTTAAGAGCATCGTAAATTGCACGGATCACGCCGAGGCGGTGTTAATTCAATATGATCATTCCGCATATCAAGCGCGTATGCACAAGACCATCTTGCGTACAAAGGTACATGTATTACGATGATCTTGCATGATGAGGCCCATGTAATACGATCATCTCAAAGAATAAGAGAATTATGAGCTAGCCTCGAATACACGGGCATATGTGCTCAACTCTGGGTAATAAAGAAAATCACGAGCTCGCCTCGAAAAAGCAAGACTTATGGGCTCGCCTTTAATAACCGGAGGTTTTATGAGCTAGTGTCGATTTAATGAGGGCTTATAGCTTACCTCAACAATAGAGCAATTATAAGTCGGGTGCTCATCTTGAAAAATTTGAAGTTTTATGAGCTAGCCTCAAATGAACGAAGGCATATAGCTTGCCTCAAAGAATAGAGAAAATTACAAGTCTGGGGCTTGAGGTCTTATGAGTGGCCGGATGAATGGAGGCTTATAGCTTGCCTCGAGATAGAGAAATTACGAGGTGGGACTCACCTTGGCGGTTGAGGTCTTATGAAATGACTTGAATGAGCGAGGACTTATAATTTACCTCAACAATAGAGAAATTACGAGTTGGGGGCTCTCTTTGAGCAATTGGAAGTCTTATGATCTACCCCTGATGAATGAGAGCTTATAGCTTGCCTCACCAATAGAGAAATTATGAGCCTGGGACTCGCCTGAGCAATTGGAGGTCTTATGAGTTGGTGTCAAATTATAGAGGGCTTAGAAATTATGAAATGGGAGCTTGTATTGAGCAATTGGAGGTCTTACGAACTCGCCTCGGACGAGCAATGACTTATAGCTTGTCTCGACAATAAGAAAATTACATGCGAGGGCTCGCCGATAATAGGATAATTACGAGCTAGCCTCGGATATATGAGGACTTACGAGCTCGCCTTGAAGTGAGGACTTCGTGTTGAACCCGGATGGACAAGGTGTTACGCTTTGGCTTTGATATATAAGGGTGAGGGCTTACGCACCGACCTAGGATAGGTGAGGCTTTACGGTTGGTCTCTCGTATTTGTGGACTTATATGAGATGTTGATGTTGGTTGTGGGTTCAATTTGGACCAGGCCTTTTGTCGAACATGTGGCATGCCAGTCCTCAACTTTGGATTTTATGGCAAATTCACAAGTGAAACAACCATTGGTAGCCATTAATATTCTGTTTGACCCCTTTCCAAAAAATATATGCAAAATATCACAAGAAGCAATCACATTACATGAACCGAAAAGAAGCAATGCAACATTTATCTTACTTGTTGGAAGGAAACGATGGGAATAAGAATTGAAATCATCACCACAACATGCAAGCAGCTTTGTTTCACCAAGTTCAATTTTATAAAATTGTAGTTATCAGAGGAAAGCGTGGTGTGTTGTTGAATTTGATGTATTTAAATCAAATATTATCTCCAAACATCGCTCGAGCATTGCACTCTTGTTACAAAGGACTGCAATGGGGTTGTTGCTGGAAGCTGTGGCACAGCCTATGGTGCCTCAACTGTGGCAGTCGCAGACTGCATTTTGAGCAAGGCATTATCGAACGGGTGATGTGCAAGGCCAGATTTCAGAATTTATTGCATATTCAAGAACATTATTCTTCTCTTTTCGATTCATTTCTATAGAAAAGGATTTCAAAGGCAACAAACTCAAAATAAGCCCAACTGCTTGTGGGTGTCCCTGCTGGTTGTTGAAGCTGCTGCTGTCAGGCTTGCGGCAGCTGCCGTTACTTTGCCGGAAACTACCAAATATTGGCAGGACCTGCAAGCGCCTCAAAGGCTTTTGCAGGAGGAAACAATAGCTCGGCAACGCAGCTGGAGACCAAAACCCAATCCTACTTTTCTTCTCATAGTGGGTATTTTTTATTTAAGGCTTGGATCTAGTACATGGAAGAAATTTTGGCAAGAAGGATCCCAAAATATTCGCTGCACCTTCTCCGAATGGGAAAACCATGCTAAAGAGAGTGTTTTGCTCTATTTTTGGTTGAACCTCTAATTTTTATGCTTGAATGACAAAAAAAAAATTGAAGATGAAGATAGGGGTGTATTCTTGGGTTGACACATCGAATGATTTTTCTTTTCCTCTCCTTCTCTGTCGCTTACTTCCATGGTTGGATTACCATTTTGGTGTGCTTTTTACTCACGCTTCATTTGTGGTTAATAGTATCTCGATTTCTACCTACAAACGTCAATTTGTTGACCTCAAAATTAGTACGATCTAGATGTCAACACACCTCTCTCGTCCCACCCATGTGTTACCCGCATACTATAACACCGTTAGGAGGCGAAGATCGACGGTCAAGTCAATCGTCGAAAGTTTGGGAAAATTAAAGTGAGATAGGGGCTAGGGTTTAGAATGTGTACCCCTTGAGTGCAAATGACTTGTGTACATAAATAAAGGAATATGAGGCATGTGGTTCAAGATTGGAATTTGGATCGAAGGTCAAGTCAACTGTCGAAAGTTTGGGAGAATTAGGCGATATAGGGCTGGGTTTAGAATGTGTACCCCTCGAGTGTAAATGACTTGTGTACATATATAAAGGAATATGAGGATTGGCCACGGATCGGGCCCAAGCCTATGAGGAGATCCGACCGGGGGCCTTCAATCGGCCACAACTGATCCCAACCCTACTTGATTGGCATCACTACGCCTAGTCGACCAAGGTGGAACTCTATCCACCCAGTGATATAGGTTACACACTCTCTACCTTTACTTGTATTTGAAAACTTCATATCTTTTGAAACTTAATAGACACGTGAGCTAAGGTGGTGTTTTTTTTTCAGATTTGAGTTTTGTGTTTGTAGTGTCGGTTTTGAGATTTTTGAAATATGTTTTTTTTGGAAATTTCGAAAATTGATACTCAAAACAGAAAATTCAAAACGCGCATACTTGAAATTTGTTAGAATGTTTTATAATATTTTATTCAAACAATTATTGATTAAAAACTTGGAATTACTTGTAATTAAAAATAATTATTATTAGAATTAAAAACAATTAAAAACTTGGATTTCAAAAAAATGCCACAGATGTGACTTGAACCGCTGACCACCCAATTGGCATTATGCGCGTCTGGCCGTTTTGGAAATGAGCGCATTTTTTTTACAAAATGCAGAAAATGATTAAATCATCATTTTCCATGCCCAACAGAAATGTTTAAAAAAAAAAAAAAAGAAAGAAAGGCGGCAAACCTAATTCAAATGCAAACCTCCTACACCAAAACGCACGCGTTTGGCCGTTTTAGAAATGTCCACGTTTTGTAAAGAAAACGCAGAAAACGGCTAAATCATCATTTTGCATTTCCTTTGTAATTTTTTTTTTCATTTTGGAAAATGCATTTTCGAAAATGGATAAGTAAACACGCTTTTGACTATTTTCAAAAACAAAACGGAAAACGGGTTGAAAACACTAAAGAGAAAACACCCTAAGTCTTTATTTGGATCCCGGAATTCAGAGTTTATTTGGATGCTGGATTTAAGAGGAAAAGGAAAATAGGTGGCGATGTGAAAGTTGTCTTTCCCTTACCAAAATACTCGAAATTAAGTTGAAAATAATTAGTGTTCAATTGCCTTAAGAACTGAAGAAAAATAACATTTGGCTTGTGTAAGTCTTCCATTGATTTTGTTTTTGCACTCATTTGGTTTGTCCTTCCTTTGAATCAAACACGAAAAAAGAATTTCCCCAGGGTCTTCCATTAATTCTTTGTATCCAAAATAGGTTATGAATGTTTCTTATATCTACTGCGAGGGAGAAGACTGCTCCTAGAAGCTTTCCTACCAATACAAATTTCCAAGTTTGAACTTACATTCCTCTGTTGAATGGGGTAGTGAAGACCAAAAGGCAGTCTTGGCTTGGTGAATAGTCATTCATACTTAATGCTGAATGTTAATTTCAAGTCAGTTAACAACTCTCTGAACCAGAAACATTTGATGTTGAAGAAATCTTTTCATCGTGTCTTAAGAGTTATGATGCAGTCAGTTCAATAATATCTGGAGCCTGGGAAATAGGAAGGAAAAAAACAGAGTAAAAGTTCCTTTAAATGAGATGACTTTATCTCCAATGTTTTTTAAGTGGGCAGGAGTAAAATGTGAAGCAAATTATACATCTAACTAAGCCCGTGAGTTTGTTTGTTCACTTAGAATTAAGGCTTTTTGTAGTCCTACTTTGGAAAGAATCATACTCAAATTTGAATGATTTTTCTCAAGCTGGAAATCTGGATTTCTTTCAAATGAAACACGAAATGAGTTTTTAAGATTATCATTGCCTGGGAGTGGAAAACGTAGATCTTGCCTTCTCTTTTAGGAGGATATAAGTTTTAGAAATTTCCTGCAAAAATTGTGAGCATTTGCTGGGTTTATATACATTGTATATGTTTCCCATATGTGTTTTAAGTCCTGGAGGCCAACAGCTTATGGAAACTTGGATTTGAATGAAAGGAAATTTATTAAGAGATGATACTATCGTTGATGGAAGCAATAGGCCTTCAAACTTAGTATGGATGCTAGTCACGTATTCTCAGCTCAATTGGCCTGTATAAACAATTGAAACATTTGGGGGTCCAATGTAGTCATGTCTTGTGAGTTAAAATATAGTTAATTCTGGGTTTTGGCATGCTTCTTTATGTCGGGAACTCTCGAGCTCCCTTATTTACGAGTTCTCTCTGACGATGATTTTATACCCAAGAATATATTTAGTAGCTACTTGCTCTCTGTCATTTCGTTTTTCTCTCTGCTCTTCCTATGTTGCTCTATCTCTCTTATGAGTTATAGGGAGTTGGAATTTTATTAAGGAGTTACGGTTGTATTCAAGCCATTTGGTTCCTACAATATCCTTTTTCTAGGTTTATGCTGAAACAAAAGTTTTTGTAATAAGAACATGTTTGGTATAGATTTTTATAAACCCTTTTTTTTCCAAACTCATTTTCAAAAACATATTTTATCGAACCCACAACTTTTATCAACTTTTCAACCATATATTCCACTAACTTTTTCAAAATCTCTTAAAAACTACTTTCAAACTCTATCAAACAGCACTAAACTTGTGTTGGACCTGGTATTGTACCTGTCCCAAACAACTACATAAAAGTTACATATAATTATCCGAACAATCCTTTTATGGGTAAATGTCTACTCTTTGTTACTCCAATTTTGCTTTTAGTCTACGATTAAGGGCTTGTTCGGTAGAGTTTTTTTGGGGAAAAATGGGTTTTTTGGTTACTTTTTGACTTTTCAAAGTTTTTTATAGTGTAAAAAAGGTTGAAAAGTCAAAAATTGTAGGCAAAAAAATGGATTTTTTGGAGAAAAAACTCTACCGAACATGCTCTAAATTTTTTTATCAGTAAACTTCACAATGTTCTATTGTTTGTTTCTCTTCTTGTTGGGTCGGTGGATTAAGGCTTTGTTGGTTGTGTGCATCTTTCTTCATCAACTCTTGGTAAATAGACGTTGTATTCCGTGCAACCTTGTTAAGAAAGATGCCTAAGTGGGCTAACCGCCGGAGAATGTTCCAACATGTTATAGAATGAAATATTAACTGAGACCTGATGATATTTCTCTTAGTCTTTATCCGCCTTAAGACGACTTGAGAAACTCCATTGGAGTCGTCTAGCATTCTTGTCATCTTTTAACCAGCAGCCACAGAATGTAGAATAAATAATATTACTTGTCAAGTTTTCATAGTGAATTTCTTTAAATTGGGTGCAGAGTGGGACCCATGGGGTGTTCCGGACGACTATGAATGTGAAGTTATTGAGAATGATGCTCCAGTGCCTAAGCACATCCCCTGCACCGACCCGGTCCTCTTCCTGAGGAGTTCTATAAGACATTGGAGACCGTTAGCACTGGCACCTTAGAGGATATTGTTTCACGCTCAAAGAAGGACGAGCCTGCAATAACCTCCGCTAATCACAATCAAAATAGTGTGCTTCTGTTCCGACAGCAACTCCAAGGTTCTCACTTAAAATCTGAATGTGTGTTTTCTATGGCAGGTTTGTCGTCTCTTGTTTATTTTATTTGAAATCGCTCTGTTTAATACTTGTTTGATCGGCGTTTGATTGGGATTAATAGAACCCATGAAAAGGTCGAGTTTTTAGTTAATAATTTCAAGTTAACTTGGGTTTATGACGATTGATTTAGTTTATGTTTACAGTTTATTATAGCATCCGGTGGAAATAAACTGACAAATATTGGAAGTGCCACTTGTCATAAATTTGCGCCGAGGTAATTTGAAAGTGCTACTGCATAAAATTGAACAGGACTACTCTTATGGATTGATTTATGCTCGATCTTATGGATAAACCTGTTTTCCCGTTGGACTATGTCTTCTTTTCGATGGATTTAACACCTCTAATTGTCATAAGATGTTATCAACTGGGTATTGACTTCATCTTTACTTCGTATCAAATTGCCTATGTATGTTTGGTACGCCAGTTTCGAAAGTATAAGTAAAAAAGTAAGATGCTTCATGTTATGTAAAAAAATTATATATTTATTTTTATAAATTCAATGTAACTTTAAAAAACTATTTAATGTTAATTAAATAATAAAAATAATTTAACCCAAAAAAAATTATAAAAATACCACAATCAATCTAATCTAACTAAATTTTCAATAAATACTAAAAAATAAAATAAAATTCACAAATTCTCGAATCAATTTCATCAAATACATTATCGATGTTAATATCTATAAAACTACGCTCAAAAAAGAAAAAAAAGAAGAATTCACGAATTCTTGAATAAAGAAATGGTTCTTGATTTTTGGTTCCTCAATTTCGAGTTCTTGAATAAATCACTAATCTAAAGAAATGCAAAAATGTCTAATATGTATATGTAGTAAAAGACATTGACATTATATCAAAAAACTTCTACAATGTAACAATGTTCATTGTGCAAATGAAACAAATTATTATTAGTTTTTTAGAAAAAAAAAAAAAAAGAGAAAAATGTATTGATTGGATAGAGATTATTAAATTAATGATGGATATTGTCAAGAAACAATGCCTGAATTAGATATTTTGCTAGAAGGAAAGCTTGAAGGCGAAGTTCCCTCACTTGTGTCGGCGCCTCGACCGCGGCGGGTTGTAAATCGAGGGATGTGCACGAGCGGCAAGACCGAGGGAGAGAACCAACATGCCAACCCTCGTGATGACACCTCTGATATTTCAAATAAAATCATCCCACACGGAATCGAACATCGCGTTGGGAGGATTTCTCCCACATAATCTTAGGCATTACCAACTCGCATATGCCAATGGAGGCATTATGTTAGACACTTTCTAGTATTAATTGTGTCACATAAGTACTTTTTGATCATTTGTCAAAAAAAGTAATAGACATTGTGCTTGATATTGTTGTATTGGAGATGATCTGATGAATTAATTCAAAAGGCAAGCGCCGAGAGATGAAAAAAATTAATTCACTAAACTACAAGTTATTATCTTGATCTTCCATCCATTGCAGATAATACCAAAGCTCTAAAATGCGCAATGCGTGACGATGCGACGAGGTGAAGCATCAAAAATTATAGGCCTAAGCGCGCATATGCGAAGCCTAGGCATCAAAATGTTTTTTCGAATTTTAATTTTTTTTAATGTTCAGTTTTTAATTTTAACAACATAGCCTAGAATATACTGATTTAGATTACAAAATTACAGACCTAGTTTTCAAAAAACAAATAAAAAATACATGAGTTTTCAAAATTAGAATGAATAAAAATTAGATTTATATTAAGGCACATATCATGGTTGAACATATCACATTCAACGTGGTTCAAAATTAAAATTGTAAGACTAATTTTAATATATGGCCTATAATTAGATTACAAAATAACAATCCAGCATAATAGTTTTCAAATGTGAGTAAATTACAACTACCACAAATATAAACACAAATTACTCAATAATTTTCTACAATTTGATTACATACTAACATAACTTAACTTTTGTCTAACTCTTTATCGAATTTTAAGTCAAGCTCTTCTTCTTCATCTAACTCATCTTCCGTGCCATCCGATACAAAATCATTTTCGTCGGGCTCTCTTATTTCATCTTGAGCTAGCACATCTTGTAGATTTAAAAAAGGTTTATTTTGGTCAAATCTGGAAATAAATTTAAAAAGAGGTTTGCTTGCTCTAATGCGTGTTATGCGCAATTATTCATGCCTATTTTCGCATAATCACATTTATTCTCGTATATTCTAGTCTATTCGCGCCTAGACAAATCATCAAAAAGAGTTGACCGTATTTTTACGTGCATACCCTCAATGCGAGCTTAGGCGTGCCTAGGCCGGACCTTTTAGAAGGCTGGATAATACATTAATAGTTCATTAGCTGAAAACTTCTTAGACTTGCCATTTTCAAGTTCATAATTGAATAAAAAATCTTATTAAAACCATTTCTCAAATCAATTATATAATTTACATCTCAATAATAAACAATTTTTTTTTCCTTTTTCGACTTATTGAAATCATTTTTCAAAATCAATTAATCATCATTATTCATTACTCAACATGAAGTCAACAATTATATAGAATTATAGATAATTAGAATCAAATAAACAGAAATTCTGACCAAAATTTACGGAACTAAAAATCATAAACTTCCCAGCTCTCAGGCCTCACTGAGTTGTTCGTCCCTAGGAATAGAAAAGACAAATAAAAAAAAATGGACAAAAGAAAACTAAAAATCCAAGACGTTGAAAAAAAAGTCAAAATGGAAAAAAAATTGTTGGAAATGGTGTTTAAATCAAATTTAATAAGTTGAATTTGACCAACTTTGACCAAGTATTTGAATGGGTCCCGTTCACTAATTGAGGTGAGACCTAGGTTTAGCACGATCTACTCTGAAAGTAAATGTTCTTTGTATATTTGGTTGTGCAAAACTATTTTTGGTGAAAGGGAAATTATAGCTAAAAGTGAGCATCTTAAACTTAGAATATAAAATGTAAATTGAAGAAAAAGTGACAAACTTGTACCACATAAAAAAAAAAATGGAATAGGTTTTTTATATATTTATATAACCCAAGGTTGGGCATCTAGGGGGTACTGCAAGTCTTTGGAAAGGGAGAAGCCTAGACCCTATTAGGTTCGATCCAGAACTGATATGTCCAAGCGATGTGTCTTTTGGAACTCTATAAATTAGTCTCCACATATTTCGAATGTAACTGATTTCGATCTATTAAACATATCATTATGCACTCTGCATTTCTAAATAGCACTTTCATCCATCCTTGCATAAAATAGATAGTATAAAACATTTTTTTGATTCGCTATGTCTCGAGTTTTGAAGTGTTACTACCGTAAGAAGAGATCGTTGTATCTTGTGAGACGTTTGATATCCAACCGTGAGCACTGTATGGGGATAATTTCGCCTTTAAGGAAAAAGAGTTTACCTCTTGCATCGGGTCCACCATTTTTGTCTTTTTAATTTTCTGAACTATTCTACTTTTCAAGTAAGTTATTTCTAATTTATGTGCTTAATAAATTAGAATATAATTTGCACCACTTATTAATTTAATACAACAAAAAAAATACCTAGATTAGTTTGTAGAGGCGATCGACGATTGCTGGTCGACAATGGCCGATTGAACTTCGGAAGTATGCATTTTTTTCTAGTCCTGCCCATCTTAGAATTGCTGATTTAATCGGCTTAGCTTATCACTCATGAATGAAAGGGGGTAAGAGTTAGGTTTGAGAATCGGGTCGTGGGTTGGGGATGCGTAATGGGTTTAATGGATAATGGGTAAGGGATTTAGGCTAAAATTTGGTATATTTAAGAAGTTACATTGGGAGTTGGCTAATACTAGTATACGCTACTTTGTGGTGATTCAATCATATGATCTATGAGAATGTGTCACTATGATTTGAACCCTTTGTTCCCGATGTAGTTTTGATGGACGAGTATGACAATCTGAAAGTTGCGGTGGTTATGGTTTTATGATTGAATCGAAAGAGTAGAGCAATGAGAATATCGTTTGAAGAGTTTTGTTTGAGAGGAATATTGAAGATATAAAGACACACGGACATATATATTCTTTTTTTTTTTTAGTATCGGAGAAATCTCCCTACGGTCGTAATTAAAAGAGAAAATTATATTCTCCACCTATATTTTTTTTTTAAATTTGAATTATACTATATCAATTTTTTAATAATACTACAAATACACAAATTATAATTTAACAATAAAAATTATTATTTAAATATAATTCAAACATATTAATTTATAACGGTTTCAACCTATTATTAAGGGACTAAATCTTATTATTCCATAAATTTTGGAGTGACTAAAGATAATTACTAAATTATCTCTATTCCAATACACAATTCACCATTTTCAAACTTCTTTCTAGGTCTGTAATCGTAAAAAGATAAATCATTACAATTTTACATTCAAAAGCATCTTCTTATCGCAAAATTTCTCTTAAGTTTCATGGTCATTGCACACAATAGTAACAAATCTAGACGTAAAAGCAAAAAAATACGAAATAATTCAGTCATGAAGAAGAAATAGTTTCAAAGAAAATCACAACACAAACATTGAAGAAGAAGTTCACCGTCTTTTCCTTAGAGGGAGAAAAGTTAAATTTTTTTTTAATGCTATGCGTGTTATCTTTTCTTCAAGATTTGCTTTTTCGGTCCCGAAAAAGTATCAATTATTTGGTGTCTTTTTCAAAATAATTTATGTTTATTTTGTGAATGAATTTCATTTCACATAAATCACGATAAATTTGAGTTAAATAATGTGTTGATTTTTTTTTTTTTTTTGGTCATTAACAAAATAAATCATTTTTGATTTTGTGGACCTTAATGTTTTGTTCAACATTGTTTTGTCATCATATGCACGTTTTTTTTTTTGATAAAGCTTGTCTGGCTATATGTATGTACGATAGTCAATCGGCTATTGAATGGGTACAAAATGTCATGTATAACAGTAAATCTCGACATATACATCATAAACACAGTATCATTAGACGATTGCTCTCTACTCGTATTATCTCTATAGATTATGTGAAATCAAAAGAGAATATTGCGGATTCGCTAGCTAAATGTTTGACTAGAGAGCAAGTTGAATGTTAATCGAAGGGATGTTGTTAGAACCGATAAAGTAACCAAGAGTTTTCATTGTGGCAACTCGACCTAGTTGATCAAGATCCTAATATCTAGGTTCAATGGGACAATCGAATCAGTGAAAAACTCAATATGCATTGAGGAGATTTATTACTCTTACCTATTCCTATGATGAGACGATTGCTTAACCGCTACAAGGTTAAGTTACATTTTAATTATCTCTATATATATCATGATTCGTTCAAGTGGAGTATAGCAGATTACTCTTTATGGAGATTACCTATGTGGGTGAGAAGAGGCCCCTTCTACAAGAATTGTTTGAAGATGAATTCTCTAAAAACACTCATGAACCAGGAGGTTTCTAAGGCCAAAATGGACAGAAACGTGGGAACCAATTGTGTTCGAATGGAACTGTATAACTTATATTGTCTAAGTTTACACGAACGGCTGACTATTCAAAGCATCTTGCTACTGATTAGCTTAGTAAATCTGATAGATTTTTACTAGGAAAAGTTCAAAGTCTCTAGCTACTTATCCCGATGTAGTTTCTTTTCATTTGTATTTGAAATTCATATCGGATGTAGTATTAAAAAGCTAATATATTTCATTCATGTGGAGTATTGTTGGAAATGGTTTAATAAAAATGAAATAGGTCAACTTTGAGCTCTAACATAAGTAGGACATGTACTCCTAAATTTACGAGACCAAGCTTATTCGGTGTTTTACTCATGAGGTGATTAACGTGATATATTTATTTGTCAAAAATTATTTAGAATTGAATGAAATGTTTGATTTCAAATTTACATACTTGAAACTTTAAATAAGTGAAGAATTGGATTGGAAATTGTTGAAATATTATCCCACATTGGAAACCTTGGAAACTTTTGTATGGTTTATATTATGAGAGTTTAACAATTGAGTTTAGGCCCCAAGAGGTACCAATAATGTTTGGAAGATGGGAGACCTAGATTCTAGTGGATTCGATCCTTAGCCCACATGCTTGAGCTGCCGTTTGACCGGCTTGACACAATCACAGTACGATCCAGTGCGGGTACGATCCTTGTTTTATATATATCTTTTTTGGACAAAATTTATTTAAATTTTGGGCCAAATTTACATTTAATCAAATTCTTGGGTACTTAGTAATTAATTTCCAAACTGAATTTTCTGTCTATGAACAAATGCAGTGTTTTATTTGGGTTGTCTGAATAGTGGTGAATGTTCTGAAAAGGCTTGTAGAATGTTCGAATGGCCATGAACAAATCTATAAATAACCTGCACATATGCCAGAAAATATACACAAAATAAAATTCTGAAATTCCTGACATTGTTTTCTTGAGTATGAAAAATATTTTATTGAGTTCGTTGGAACTCCTACTCCCTCTTGATTGTCAGATTCATTCTATCTTGGGAAACGATTACTAAACGCTTTTAAGCACCATAGTAGGGAGCATATTCGTCTTAAGGATACATTGTAACGTCAGTGGACTCGAATTACATTATGTTCGTGATAGTTGAAGTAATAACAAAAGTGATGCAACATAAATATCAACCAAGAATTTTAGTCTTATATAGAGTATGTAAACTGTACCTATCACGTATTTTAATTTACCTAGCAATTTGGAAAATATTGTTAAGTGATAGTTATGTGACATATTCAGTAAGTCAAATTATATATGTAGTGTTGACGGTATTAATAGAGGAAAAAAATTAATTATTGTAACCATATATTAAGAGTATGCTTAGGAAAAAAAAAATTATAAGTAGTGTTGGGATATTTTCTCAAAACTTGCTAAAATCGTAACATGCACCAATTGTTGAAAGGGAAGACTTCTAGGTCGACTAAAATTACAAGTTTCCTAATCTTGGATATTTTGGTAGTCGAAACTTAGAAGACATCTAGGTCAACTAAAATTGAACAAGTTTCTAAATCTTGGACTCCTTGACAATTTAAACTTGTAAGGAAAGGTTATTCGTTAACTATAAATTAACGTGGTTTATTCTCTTTTGTAGTAGTGGCTCAAGGTTTTCTCGAGAGAAAATTGTAAGTTTAGCATCCTAGTTGTTTTTCTTGTTTTCTTTGTGGGTTGTACAAAGAGTAGAAATTGGTGGGTGCGGTAAAGCTTAGGATATTATTTTTCTTTAAATACTTGGAGATTTGGGTGGATGAAATCTATATGATTGCAACAATTTTTCATATAGTGAAAGCTTTGACAACCAGTATATTTTCTCTATCTTTATATTTTTCTGCTTTAGTTATATTTTTCCTCGAACAAGGATCTTGTGGGCAATAAAGGAATTGGTCTCAATTCCCAACAAGTGGTATCGAGAATCGTCGTTCGGTGTTGGCGCATGAGAGAAGATATTTCTATTAAATATGACGTGAAGAAATTTGACGGAAGAATCAATTTTGGCTTGTGGCAAGTACAAGTCAAAAATGTTTTGATTCAATCTGGACTACACAAAGTTTTGGTCCTATTTCTGACAAAGATACTGAAAATCCTAGTCACGAGAAGAAAAATTGTCCAAAAGGTGGAGTAGGCTCGGCTAACTGCTCGACATCAGATACGGACAATATGTCTCTCTTTATGGGAGGCGATGATGTCGCTTGAGTAAATATTTACATCCTCGTGACATGCGCTAGTTGTCATGATAGAGGTTGTGTTACTACTAGCGGGTCCACATTTGCATATGGGCATTGGCTTGATATTAATGCAAGGTGTGTGGTGGAATTGATGTCGATGGCTGATGAACTTCCAAGTAAAGTCAAGCAAGGGAATTGCACCATATTATTTTTCAGCAAATTTATTCGACATGAGCCGATGAAATTCTTAGAAAACGTTTTTTTCGAAGTGATTATACTTATATGGTGGAGTATATTAATTCTCTGTTTTGAGAATTGAGATTGTCAAAGTTTACCGGTTTTTTTTAAGTATCAAGATGAAGAGTCGGAAAGAGATGATTGATTTTTGACTCGTTTTTCGTCAAGGTGGAGATTGTTGGGATATTTTCTCAAAACTTGCCAAAATCAGAAGATGCACCAATTGTTGAAAGGGAAGACTTCTAAGTCGACTAAAATTACAAGTTTCCTAATTTTAGATATTTTGGTAGTCGAAACTTGGAAGACATCTAGGTCAACTAAAATTGAACAAGTTTCTAAATCTTGGACTCCTTGACAGTTTAAACTTGTAAGGAAAGGTCATTCGTTAACTATAAATTAACGTGGTTTATTCTCTTTTTGTAGTAATGGCCTAAGGGTTTTCTGAGAGAAAAATTGTAAGCCTAGCATCCTAGTTGTTTTTTTTGTTTTCTTTGTGGGTTGTACAAAGAGTAGAAATTGGTGGGTGCGGTAAAACTTAGGATATTATTTTTCTTGAGATACTCGAGGATTTGAGTGGATGAAATCTATATGATTGTAACAATTTTTCATATAGTGAAAGTTTTGACAATCAGTATATTTTTCTCTATCTTTATATTTTTCCTTTCTTCATATTTTTTCCGAATGCAGGATCTTTCATGGGTAATAAAGGAATTGGTCTCAATTCCCAACAAGTAGTGAATTATATGAGAATATATGGATAAAAAATAGATAAAAGTTATAGAATCTACAAAATATGTAGATAAAAATAATATTTAACTAGTTTATAAATATTTATAAGCACTAACAAATATGCTTTAAATTTATTTTGCATTGTAAGTGTATGTATGAATCGTCACTTGATGTGGAAGATGAACAAGTCTAATAATATGAAATGCACCATGGAAGAAGTCAACGCCTCAAAGTCATCTTAAAAAGAAGAAGAATATATAAAGATGACAATGTCACAACCTTATAAGTCTAAGTAACGGGGCCCTTAATTAAAATATCTACTCTAAACTCTAAAAAAAATCTCACTAAAGAGTCTGGGAAATTGCTAAAGCCAAGACAAATGTCAAGAAAATCTAATTTTCCAAATAGAACCATCTGAATATAAAATTAAACATCTCGAAAGTCAACAAATCAAACCCCTCAAACGCGTCAGGGTACGTAGAAAATTTCACACCACTCCTTATTCATGCAGAAACTTCAACAATGGTGTTCCATCCCCATCCCCACCCCCATTCACTCTATCTATATGTATCTTCCAAACTATTATTTTCTTGTGCCCTTCTCATAAATAGAAGTATCTAAACAAGCAAAAAGCAAGAAGCTTAAGACTCAAGAATGGCAGAAAATAAAGGAGTACAAAAGGCCTATACTTCACCACAGGTGAATCCTTACGGCCGAGTCGACGAAGAGGTGGTGATGGTGGAGCAAAGGGAGGACCGCCGCAAGAAACGGGTGAAATGTTTAATGTATGTGGCCGCCTTCGCCGTGTTTCAAACCGCAATCATTCTACTCTTTGCACTCACTGTAATGAAGGTGAGAACTCCCAAATTCCGAGTCCGATCTGCTTCTTTCAAAACTTTTAATGTAGCAACGTTAAACACTAATCCTTCCTTCAACATTACAATGATTGCTGAACTCGGCGTCAAAAACCCTAATTTTGGTCACTACAAGTATCAGAACAGCACTATTGAATTCTATTACAAGAAAACAAAAGTTGGAGAGGCAATCATTCCTAGAGCAAGATCAAAATCTCGATCGACGAGGAAATTTAACGTAACGGTGGATTTGTCGTCTGTAAATGTTGCGAGAGATGAACTTGCATCAACATTTGCAGCTGGTGCAGTTATTCCATTGAGGAGCCAGTCTATATTGAGAGGAAAAGTCCAGCTTATGAAGGTTATGAAGAAAAATAAATCTACTAATATGTATTGCACCATGGAAATCAATATTTCTTCAAAGCAGCTGTGGAATTTGTCTTGCACATGACCATACATACATATGCTTCTTCTGATTTCTTAAATATGCTATTGTTTTCAATTCTTTGTATTTTTATTTTTATTGGACTATTGTGTGTTTTACATATATTGGACAAATAAATTTCAATTTTGTTTTCTTGCTTTCAAGTTTCACATGTTATTTATCACTATATGTGAGTCTATGTGGCAACTGTGTGTTGATATAATTAAATGATAGGTGCGTGAGGATATGAAACTCATTTTAGTAAATTTATTGTTTAATGTCACATAGACTTGATGATTATGTTATAAATAGCATTACTCATTGTCAATAACTTCCTTTCTAATTTTTTATTAAATGATTATGTGGTTTATTTATTTATATTTATACTTTTAACATTCTTCTTTACAGAAAAACTTGAGTATTGAGATGCACAACTTTCTCGAATGAATCACACTCTGTGACTTGAACTCAAACTCATTTAATACTACTTTTTTTAAATAATTTAATGAAAAGGATAGAATTATCGTAAAATAGAAAAAAATTAATTATATTTATATATTTTCATAATATCAACTTTTTACATATTTTAATCATATAAATCCACAGATCTATAATTTTTTTTCTTTTTTGGGTACTTACATAAATCTATAATTTGGCATAACAATTTGGACATCAATTCTAATCAAGTGGACAAAGTCAATTTATAGCCATTTTGGTGTGGATTATGAACCAAATATTAGTTTTTTGAGTCTACCAATATTGATTTTTCAAACCTTTTAAATGTGAAACATCAAAGTTGTCTTTAATAAAAAAAAATGCACTTCAAAATAAAAAGGATAATTTTGTCATTTCAACTTTTAAAAATTTAAAAAGTAAATAAGAGTTAGGCTAAAAAAAATCAATTTTTGATTTATAATCTACACTTATTTTACTCTAAATATTGCACTTTATCTATAAAATATTTGCACAAGATAGCTAGACCTGTAAACTTGTAATAAGTGAGAGATGAGAAAAGATCTGGACCCCGAATCGGGGCCCAGCTCATTTGTACCGATTGGGGAAAAAGGTACCCCACGCCCACATTTCTGCCAAAAGCCCCCTACCACCCAACCCCTCTCCTCTGCCAAACCCCTCACCCCTTCTCAACAAAAGCCCTTCCACCCCCACCCCACCCCACCCCCACCCCACCCCACCCCACCCCAACCCAACCCAAATTATTTAATCCTACTTTAACCTCCACCCCCCCTATCTTCACTCTCTTACTTATTTATTTAGTACCAAATTTAAATCCACATAATTAAATTTATTAAATTAAAAATAAATTTTTTTATTATTATATTCATTGTATTTGTTTTAAAAAAATATAATATATAATAATATTTATTGAATTAAATATTATTTATATCATATAATAAATAATATAGTTAACATTAATTTTTTTATTAAGATTAGAGTGAGACTAATTGATTAGTTTATATTTTGAGTAATAAATTAAATTTTACTTAAAAAATAAAAATAAATAAAGCGTGCATAATAAATTTGCTCCAATTAATAATTAACACATACAAAGAAGAAAGTAATATTACATTAAAAATAATAAATTAGTAGCGAGGGTTAAAGCGTGCATCATACTCCCGTGGGTCTACGGAATATGATGCATTATTCTTCGCCGTGATCGAGTATTGTGGATTTGGAGCATGATATGCGTCTTCGTGGGTTCGGCGCATGATATGGGTATTATGGGGCAGCGCATGATACGCAGCGTCTTGTGAGTTCGGCGCATGATCGCTGCATCTTTGTGGGTCCAAAACATGATAATCTTGTTGGTCCGATGGATCCTGCGAGTATTGTGGTTGATTTGTGTTGTCCAAGCGACAATCAAATTATTATCCATTATAAAACAAATGGACCAAACACTAATAAAACAATAAGTAAGGAAAAAAGTAATGAAATATATAACATTTACTTACCTATTTTGCAATGTAGGACAAGTTCTTCTATCGTGACCACTTTGGTGCTACATGCGCCAGCGGCTCGCTTATTAGATTGAGAAAGTGCTTTCTCCTTTCTCGACTTTAGACGCTTCCCGCACCCTTTTGCTCTAACAGGTTAGGATCACAAACAACTTGAGTCTCTTCTATACTCTTGTTTACATTTCGTCAATCATGCCGACATCGCCATGATGTCAATATCTTTTACCCGTGTCGCAAACTTTGAAACTCACCGAATAGAAAAGTGCTTCGAGCATCTCATTAAAGACCCTTGTCAACTAGATCATTAAATTCATGAGACAACATACCATGTCCGAACATTAATGAATGACCATGATCGAGTATGAACATATGAACCACCGTTGGATCGAACACTGCTTGCTTAGCATTCTTTGTCCACCCACGGAGAATATATTTCTCCCAAGAAGAGCATCACTTGCTTTTTTTTCATGTAGCACAAAGATGTGTCGGCATGGATAACCCTCAAAATCAAACATTCGACAACTACATGAGATATAGTCGGATGAAAAATAATTAACACGTCGAGTTCGATCGGATGTTCGCTGGCTCAAAACGCTGGACCGCGTACACTTTAGCTTCGCTTGAGAGCTTGACCTCTTGGAGCGTATGTAGGAATTACTCGTACTAGTTCATTCTCGAACAACAAAAAATCCTTTTGTGTATATCTCGCACCATCCGATTCTCCATCATAAGGGTCAGAGTGACCTTTGGCGTTTGAGTTAAATCGATATGGTTAGCGCCTAACTCTTCATGCCTCGATGAACTAGCGCCTGTTAAACCGGGCAACAAAATCATCAAAGAGTTTTCCTATCTACATATTTCTTCAAGAATGAATGGCCACTCTCGATCTCAGCTCTTGGACATGCCTCAGTAGCAAACACGTGTTGACGATGTCTTTGGTACCAGCCGACTACGTATTTCAAACAAACCGCTCAACCATTCATTGTTACCTAACTCTGTGGGTTTCCATCACCTCGATCCATTGTTGTTTGAATTCACTGGTGACTCGATTGCTTGATAATGTGAACAAGCACAGTGATATCGGTCATTATACAACACGACATTCATCTTCTCACGAAAATTTATTTAGTATGTGCCACATACAAAATCGATGCAATGTCGATGGCAATACCATAGAGATAGCTCTTGCAATTGCAGCATCTTAGTCTCTGAATGATCACTCCCGGGCCGCTTGGTTTGGCATGGCTTCAATGAACTTAGTGAACAACCAAACAAATGATTCGATCGTCTCATCGCTCAACAGAATCCACATCCAAATATAACAGTCTGGCCATGGTGATTCACTCCAACAAATGGACCAAAGACCATTGAGTACTTGTTCGTGTTATATGTTGTGTCAAACACAACGACATCACCAAAATATGCATATGACCTTCGTGATTCACAGTCTGCCCAAAAACAACGTACAAATTTGTTATCGTCATCAGTCTCATAATCAAAGACAAAGTTCGGATTTTTCTCTTTCTCGAAGGTAAAAAACTCAATCAGTGTTTCCGCATCATGACCCAGCATTTCTTGACGCACATCCCGTTGATAGTTCCTGATATCCTTCTCCACACACCCAAGGGATGATGGACCTCCCGCATCTATCTCCAAAAGTCGAACTTGCTGACATGTGGGAATATTAGCTTCTGAAAACTGTTGAACAAGAGCCTTCTTTGTTTTCGAGACACCCGGTGTGACCTTAACAAGTGTACCCTGCTAGGAGTGGCAAGGGGATGGTTATGTTCCTCAACAAATTTTTGACAATCCACCCTCGCCTGCTTGTTGCTTTACTATCGATAATCTAGCATTGCACCCACAACGTACATGTCCACGATTTCTTTATCCAAATTTCGTAGCACAACATCTTCACGACTCGTCTGGTAAGTCTCGTTCGTCTTACCTTCCTTATAGCATACAAATAATTTCCGAAATACTCATTCGCCTCTTTTTCTTCTTCTTTGTTTTCTATTCGCGTACTAAATCCGCTTTCACGTGCATATTGATTGTAAAATTGTACGCCTCATTGGATGATTCAATTCTGACCGACATGGGGAATGACACCGATAGTCACTTGAGGAATATATACATTATCACCACTCTCCAATTCCATCCCTACAAAATTTACGAAATAAAATACATTAGTTATATGTGCAAATAAACAAAAACATAAAAAATGTTAATAATATTACAACTATCTTGCAAGTTACAAAAAATAAATATGTATAAATAAACAAAAATAAAAAATAAATTAATAATTTATTACAAACCTTTGAGATTAAATAAATAAATCTGAGGAGATTGAGATGGTGGCTAATATGGGTAAAATTAAAAAAAAAGTGATTGAGTTGGCCAAATTTGAAGATGTATTCTGGTGTATAAATTTCAAGTGAAAATGGGAACAAGTGTTACGCTTGGTGGATTTTGAATCGATTCGATGAATGAATTTAAGAAAGAACTGAGTTTGATGGATATAAATAGGTAGATTTAGTGGTGTGGGGTGGGGTTTAAGGAGGGAGGGGCCTTCTTTTTGTCGAAAAGGGGCGAATTTTTGTATGAAAAGGTGGGGGCCATTTTGATTTGGTGGGGTGGGGATTAAAGCGGTGGGGGGTTAAGGGGATGGGGCCTTTGGTTTTGTCGGAAAAAGGGTGGGATGAGGGGCCATTTTTTCTTTTGAAATGGTCTGCGTGTTTGACACGCAAAATTAATCGGTCTAAATGATCCGGACCCCGATTCGGGATCGCGTCGGGGTCCGGATCTTTTCTCGATGAGAGATTGCAACTAACTAGCATAGTTAGACAATGAAGTAGGCATCCGTGATCCGATCGGCAAAGCCTATGGTCTTCACAATTTTCCTATTTTGGGATCCTACTCGAGTCAACGCCTTTTGACATTAAAATCAAATATTAAGTGCCCGAATATAAATTATGAATAATAAGTACGTAGTAAATTGTGAGTTTTGTAAAATTTGTAGATAAATATGTTTAACTAGTTTGATCAGCTTTAAGACAAACATGATGTAAGATTATTGATTACCTATTCATACAAGTCTTTGTTCTAGTTATTTAGCAGCAATACTTCAAATAAATTAAATAGATTGTAAGAGGGTTTCCTCTTCAAAATCATAGTGTTTAATCCGACAAGTGACTTGGTCAAAGTTTCATATTAGTGAGTCACCGTGTAATATCTTGATTTTTATGCTAAATATTTAAAGGTAAATTTAAGCCTTCCTTAAGGTTTATGACAATTTCGGAGACAACCCTTCTCGTTTTAAAAATTATAGAAATCTTTCTTGAGGTTTGTTTTGAATAGTAGATGTTGTCGTCAAAATCGCTTAGACATGAAGCCAATAGAAACTCTCCACGTCCACGGTTTCCAACAGTTGACACATGCACACTTGAGCACACGTTAAACCGTCGACGCTTAGTTGCACAATGGTAGTGCGTGGTCGAAGGCACTCGACGATCAAGTCGAGCGAATAATATATATATATATATATAGTTGCACAGTGGTAGTGCGTGGTTGAAGGCACTCGGCGATCAAGTCGCACCGAATAATATATATATATATATATATATATATATATATATATATATAGCAAAAGGGTCGGCTTTGCCCATGGACCGTCGGCCCAACATTTAAAAGTTCGACCCGTGAGTGGCTTGGGCTCGTCCAAAGACGGGCTCGGACCAGGCCAAGCCGAAAAAATAAACACCGGTTGGCCCGTGGATCCAGCTCATGGGCCAAAAGGGGCCAAATTGGTCCCCATCTTTTAAGTTGGGGACCATGTTGCAATTTACAACAGATCTAAAATGTGACCAGTTGCCTTCGCAATCGGTCACATTTTAGACTGTTGCATGGTCCTCCAACAATTTTTTTTTTCCAACGGCTATATTTTCCCCCCCTATAAATACCTCCATAAACTTTCTATATTCTTCACAAATTCACAAATATCTCAATTTACATTCCTACAACAATCCGAAAAAATTATATTGTCAATATAAGTTCTTTTATTGTGCAATTTATTGTTGAATTTTCATATTTTCAATCTTCTACATTCCTACAATTTTAGTTATCTACATTCTATAATCTACATTTCTATTATCTACAATTCTACATGGATCAATACAATTTTTAAGGAAGTGCCGAGTCTGTCGAAAACCAAATTCATAATAATTTTAGTGGTTTAAATGATGTTCTAATTCCTGAATTTAATGAAGATTTTGGGGTTGGGAACACTAGTCCAAGTATCGATTTAGATGATATCAACGAAGA
Source organism: Forsythia suspensa (assembly GCA_023638005.1). Lineage (NCBI taxonomy): Eukaryota > Viridiplantae > Streptophyta > Magnoliopsida > Lamiales > Oleaceae > Forsythia > Forsythia suspensa. The sequence continues at coordinate 25,226,813 of CM042666.1, read as the reverse complement.
GTTAGAAACGAGCAACACTACTCAATCGACTACTAAACGAAGAGCTGCAAAACAAAAAGCTCAGTGTTCGGATCATTTCAAGTTAGTGCAGACTGGTGCAACCGCAGACGGACAACCAATTTTCAAGATAGTTTGTAAATAATGTAAACAATAGTTTGCATGACAAAAAGGTGGTGAAACGAGTCATCTAAATCGAAATTTTCCTAAGTGTATGCAAAAGTACAGAAGAGTTGATACCAATCAAACTCAACTACAGTTCGGATCTCCGGGTGGATCTACTAGTTCTTCTCATAATCTTAACAACTAGATTTATTCACAAGAGTATATGCGCCGGGAAGGCATGTGTCAGTTGGTGGCTAGTGGTGAGTTCCCGCTTAGCATAGTGGAAAGCCCTCACTTTACACGGTTTGTACAAATGTATCTTTAACCAATGTATGTTCCCTTTACTAGAAATACTTTTAGTTCTAATACTATTGCTGCATATAATAAAGAAAATAAAATATAAAAAATAATTTAAGTAAATACGCTGGTGTTGTATCGTTCATTTCGGACATATGGTCTGGTCAAAATCATAAAAAATATATTGGGGCTACTTTACATTATATTGACAAACTATGGATTATGCATAAAAGAATAATTGCTTTTAAAGTAATTGACTACCTTCATAATGGGATACAAATTTATAATTATTTAATGGCAATTATTAGATGATTTAATTGCGAACTTAGAATTCGCAGTATCACATTTAACAATGCTATACCTAACAATATAGTAATAGATAAATAAATTGAAGAATTAAATCCAGATTTCGGTGGAATATTGTTTCATGTTATATGCGTATGTCATATTTTTAATTTGATTGTCCAAGATGGTTTAAAATATATATAGGCCCACAATTAAAAAAAAAAAAAATTAGGTATGCCTTAAATTATATTATTGCTTCACCCTTTAAAAAACAAGTATTTGATGAATTGTGCGTGAAAATTTCCTTCCAACAAATTTTTATTTATAGACATATGTAATAGGTGAAACTCTACTTATTTAACGCTTGAATCATATGAATGTTATGAACATTGTGTAACTGGTTATTATAATGGCCAACATTTACACATTCCACAATACGATTTGCAATCATATGAATGGTAAATTGCATTTCATGTTCAAATTTTTTTAATGTATTTTACGATGCTACAAACGCATGTGATGACGTATACTACCCTACTAGTCCATTAGTTTTAAATTATTTTTATTTTATTACAAATAATCTTAAATTACGATAATCCATTAACTTATGGTAATTTTAAAAAAATTATTATGTAAAATGTACGAATTTTATGCGGAAAAAACCGGTAAGAACGTTAGAAGACCTCCTGCACCAAACCATCATCCTCCTCCTCCTCCTTCTCCTTCTTCTTCAATTAACCTTAATTCTAATGATTATTGGAGTTTCCTTTTTCTCAAGAGAACTCAAAACGCTAATTCTTTTTCTTCTTCTTCGATTTCCCGTGCCACAAATGTAGAAACAAATATTAGAGATGTACCTTTATAATTAGCTAGATATTTTGATCACGACATGCTTAATTTGTTAGATGAAGATGAGAAGAATAATTTCGATATACTTAGGTGGTGGAGACGAGTATTAATACTTAATTGTTTCTATTATAGCATGTGATCTATTAACACTTCTGATATCAACTATAGTATCGGAGTCTGGTTTTAGTACAGGTGGTAGGATTCTTAATTATATGAGATCAAGACTTAAACTAGAAATATTAGAGAGTTTAATGTTTTTAAAAGATTTGGATGAAGCAGAACTTCGGATCCAAGATGAAGTATGCCTGATATTGCTGAGAGATGGACGAACTGAGTAAATAAAATGTATGTATATTTTGTATAAATTAATTTCATTTTTATTCATTTTAACTTTTAAGTGTTGATATTTAAATTTACAAAAAAAAAATTACATGTAACAACTTGTTCGTGTACAATTTTACATCCGTCTACGCTAATAGTAGCAGATCTCAAACCCAGAAAAAGGAGGAGGGTTTAAATTTTTAATTTTATCATAACTTATTTCTTATTTCCTTTTTAACTTTAAAAAAATGAAAGTTCACGTGGGTCCGCATACCGGCCCGTGGTCCGAACTCGCTTTCTCTTCACGGGCTGAGCCCGACCCTTCATGGCATTTGAGCCGGCTGGGTCGGCCCAATTCCATCCATATATATATATATATATAAGATGAATCTAGAATATATAAGTAATCTTATGTATTTGTGTAAATATTATGCATAAAAATTTCGTAATGTCAAAGATTAGGTACCTCGTATTTATAGATAAACAAATACATGGACATTTATGTTATTTTACAAACTTTCGAAATCATTTGATTTAGAAAAACAATAATCAATTCCAATTTCCAAGGTCCCTAAATTTCATCGAAGGGTTTCAAATGAATGTTTTTGACATACAAGTAGGGAAGTGTAGTGCACGTATGGATATGGTGTATTAAGATTGTGTTGTTAAATTTTGCACTCTGAAGCCTCATCCGAGCCTACAAAGCTTCGTCGGTTTGAGGCTCGAATGAGGCTATATAGGTATCACTTCTCGTTTTCAATTATTTTCAAGTGTTGAATTTATACTCTGCCGGAAGAAGCTTTCTTATATGCCTCAGTTCTGAGTCCGAACCTCATATTTATATGAGGTAAGAGAATTAACTAAATTTGTAAAGATTTGCCAATTCCATATGCCCTAAATGGGTTGCGGGATGTTGAGAGGCACGATAGACGCTACTTATGACTTCCATAAATGCATGGATCATCATGTGCGTAGCGTTTCAAGGAGTAATGAATGTGGTCATGTCATTAGATTGTCGGACAACGCACCACATGTTTTGATGCGTGCATGCGGTGTGTGGTTTATCTCGTTCACTCATTCAAAATGGATCATGGTTCCCTCACGATTTTAGGGCCCGGATCTAATATCGAATCAACAATTAAGATATGTGTGATATCCCGATCCAATGGATGATCATTGGGGTGTGTTGTCTATAAAAAGTGAGAGATGGGGGTAAGTTTGCAAACAATTTTGCTTGCTCCCTACAGTTTAGCAAGCACTCGTTGCAATCGCGTTGAATATTCAAAGCTTTCTTGAATTCTTCCTTCTTCTTTTTTCATATGGAAAGTAAATTAAAATGTCTCTTCGAGAAATCTACACCCGTAATAGGGAAAAATGCACTGTAAGTGGCGACAGATGTCCAGAAATGAAGTGGCCCTTCATTTGAAGATTTCCAATGTCCTATACACTTTGAGGGGTTTGTTGTCAAGTTTTCTAGTAAATATAGAGCCGAGGCAAAGTACGGATCCAAAGTGTTGACTAAATTTGCACTTTGCTAATGCTCTCCACTTCACAAAATTCATTCGGAGATGCCCCACATGAAACTATACAAACTCTTGATGTCGTTCTCAAAGATAATGCATCTGTCAAATAGGAAGTTGGGAGGTCTTTCTCTAAACTCCAATGTTTTCGAGGTTTTTTAAAGTTTACCTTGAGGCATGTTTGCCTTAGCCTCTTAGTTTTGTCTTTCAAGACTACTTTCGACTGATCCCTAGACATGGAGGCAGGGCCGACTATCTCTAGGTGACCCAGCTGGGTATGACCCTTTTGAAATGAAGACTTGTCAGATGGTTTAGTTGAGGCGAGAACGACAAAATTTCTTCCTGAAGCAGAAGTTCCATCAACCTCATCTGCGTGCAACCAATTAAATTTTAGTTATCCATTCTATGTCGACCCTTTCAGATGTACTGGGGGGAGATGATCTCTCTTTCTTTTTTTTTTAATTTTTTTTTTTTTTGACATTGTACGGAGGTTGTATTATTCTTCTTCATCATGAAATTCGAACATTTATCTTGTCACATTAGTCTTACATGATTGCAATATCAAAGCAATGAAATAACTAAGCTTCGTATGAATCGAGCAAGTAAGATCTTCAATTATTTGCAAATTTATCAATGACTTTAAAAATATTAAAGTTAACACTCAATCAAGATAAACACATCTTAGTCGGTTACAAAAAAAAGGTGAGTGAAGAACTCAACTTCTCTTGGTAATACATCCTCAAATGCTCAAGAATCCAAGAGTGGGTATGTTTAGTCCCATTCAAGTCTTCACTTTGATATATTTTGGGTCGAGCTTCAGCGGTGATGCAATAAGGACCATCCCAATTTGGACCTAAGGATCCTGAGTTGCTTTCCATAGTTGAGGGAATACCTTCATCGATTACTAAGTTACCGAGACGAAATACCTTTACGTGAACTGCCTATAGCTTCATCCAACAAGTCAAGTTCCACCAACTGCAGGTCATCATTAGACAACTCATTAAAATAGATCCATTTGAGGTGAAGAAAGCCCAACTTCAATCGACACCACAACCTCAACCCCATAACATAGGAGAAATGGTATTTCTTGATTGGTCATTGGTGGTTCTATAAGCCCAAAGGACATGGTGAACCTCATCCACTAATGTACATTTCAAGGCATCCACTTCATTTTCAAAGTAGCTTTGATTATTTTATTTGGAGCCTCGACTTATCCATTTTCCCGATGATGAAAAAATTCTTCTCGAATCCTTAAAGCATCACATAACTTCGCAACTTCTTATTGTCGAACTATTTTCCATTATCTGTAATAAAGGAAATGTAGAATCCCAAATCTCTGAGATAATTTTCTACCGATGAACTTGGTGGTATTTGCTTGATGATAGAAGTCGAGTTATTTGGCTTCTCCCATTTCGTAAAATAATCAATAGCCACTATCATATATTGAGCGCCAGCCTACCCTTGGTAAGTAGACCTATAAAGTCAACACCCATTTGGAAAAAGGCCACGATCTGCTTACGGTCATTAATTATCTTTCGCACTTGTCAAAGTTCTTGACATAGCTCGAGCATCCTTTTCATGGCCGACCAATAGTAACTTTGTTGGAACATATTGTGCACCATCGACCACCCTCTTTTGTGGCTACCACAAATTCCTTGATGGATTTCTCACATGAAGTATTCACTTTTAGGCGGTTTGATAAAACAGGAGGAGTGAAGTGGAAAACCCTCACTTATAAAGTACCACATCTCTAAGAAAAAGCAAAGAGCTCTTATCCTTAGCCTTTTAGCCTCCATTTTATCGATGGAAGTTTTTGAGTCATAAGATAGTCCCTAATTTGTGCCATCAACTTAGGTTGTTCAACGATCATCATTATTTCTTCTTTCACCTCAATAAAGGGTCTTTTCAAGTACTCCATGAGAATGACTTTTAGAAACTCTAAATCCTTCTCACCGGCTAACTTTGATAGAGCTTCACATTGTTGTTTTCTTCACGAGGGATTTAAGATATCTCAAATTTATCGAAGGCGGGCAAGAAGTCCATGACATGGTTAAGATAAGCAGCCATTCCATGGTCTTTTGCTTTGGCGCCATTTATCGAACTTACCATAAGTTGGGAGTCGATATTGACCATATTCATTTTACTTTCATCTCCTTGACCAACTTAAGACTTGCTATCAAAGCCTTATATTCTTCTACATTATTTGTGGTAAGAAATCGGACCATTAGGGCGTATTTAAGGCGGCGACCATAGAGACTTATCGATTATACCGACTCCCAACCACAAGATCGTCCCACAAATAAGGTTTATCGATCGGTTCATAAGCACCGGCATCCTTAACATCCATCGAATTATATGCCCTTCAGTAAATTTTGTCACAAAATCTATAAGGCCTGACCTCTAATGAAGAATATTGGCCGAAATTGGATGTCAATCAGCTTAGCTTTTTGGCTCACTTTAGCAACCTTCCCGAGCATCAAGATTTTTGGAGCACTGCATCAAGATTTTGGAGCACCCGCTTCGTATGAATCAAGCAAGTAAGATCTTCAATTAATTGCAAGTTTATCAATGACTTGTAAAATATTAAAGTTAACACTCAACCGAAGATAAACACATCTTAGACGATTACGAAAAAGGGTGAGTGAATGACTCACTTCTAATGGTAATACATCCTCAAATGCTCGAGATTCCAAGAGCAAGTATGTCTTGTCCCATTCAAGTCTTCATTTCAATATGTTTTAGTCAAACTTCAAAGCGATGATGATAAGGACCATCCCAATTTGGACTTAAGGATCCCGAGTTGCTTTCCATAGTTGAGGAGAATACCTTCATCGGTGATAAGTTACCGAATAGGAAATACCTTTATGCTAACCTTGGAGTTATAATACTTGGCTATTTTCTTTTGATATATAGTCGACTTTGTTTAAGAACCGTCTATAGCTTCATCCAACAAGTCAAGTTCCACCAATCTGAGTCATCATTAGGCAACTATTTAAAATAGATCCACCGAGGTGAAGAAAGCCCAACTTCAATCGACACCACAACCTCACCGCATAACTTAGGAAAAATGGTATTTCTTCAAAGGCCGTTCGATTGGTGGTTCTATAAGCCCAAAGGACATGGTGAAGCTCGTCCATCCACGTAGCTTTCAAGGCGTCAGGTTTCATTTTCAAAGTAGCTTTGATTATTTTATTTAGAGCCACAACTTATCCATTTTTCGATGATGATAATGAGTAGAAAACTCTTTCTCGAATCCTTAACTCATCACATAACTTCTCGCAACTTCTTATTGTCAAACCGTTTTCCATTATGTGTAACAAGGAATGTAGAATCCCAAATCTATAGATAATGTTCGCTCTAGATAAACTTGGTGGTATTTGCTTCGGTGATAGAAGTTAGTTATTTGGCTTCGCCCATTTCGTAAAATAATCGGTAGCCACTATCATATATTGAGTGCTAGCTCTACCCTTGGAAAGTGGACCTACAAAGTCAACACCCATTTGGAAAAAGGCCACGGACTACTTTCATTGTTAATTATCTTTCGCACTTGTCACAGTCACTTGATATAGCTAGAGCATCCTTTTCATGGTGACCAATAGTAACTTTTTCAAACATCTTGTGCGCCATCGACCACCCTCTTTCGTGGCTACCACAAATTCCTTCATGGATTTCTCACATAAAGAATTAAGCCTCAGCTAGTTTGATATAACATGGGAGTGAAGTGGAAAACCTCACTTTCAAAGTACCACATCCCCGAGGAAAAGCGGAGACAACTCTTATCCTTAGCTTTTTAGCCTCCATTTTATCGATGGAAGCTTTTGAGTCATGAGATAGTCCCTAAATTGTGCCATCAACTTAAGTTGTTCACCGATCATAATTACTTCTTCTTTCACCTCAATAGAGGGTCTTTCCAAGTACTCAATGGGAATGACTTATAGAAACTTTAAATTCTGGATGCTGGCTAACTTTGATAGAGCATATCAGCATTGTTGTTTTCTTCACGAGGGATTTAAGATATCTCAAATTTATCAAAGGCATGCAAGAAGTCCATGATACGGTTAAGATAGGCAGCCATTCAATGGTCTTTTGCTGAAAAATCGCCATTTACCTAACTTGCCATAAGTTGGGAGTCGATATTGACCATAGTCATTTTCACTTTCATCTCATTGGCCAACTTGAGACATGCTATCAAAGCCTTATATTCTTCTACATTATTTGAGGCAAGAAATCAGAATATTAGGGCGTATTTAAGGTGATGACCATTGAGGCTTATTAGTATTATACCAAACACCGACCACGATTCTCCATAAGATCTATCTGCAAATAAGGTTCATCAGACTGGTTCATAAGCCTCGGCATCCTTAACATCCATCAGAATTACATGCCCTTTTTGTAAATTTTTATCTGTTAGGGCCTGACCTTTAATGGAGAATATTGGCCAAAACTGGATGTCAATCTAGCTTAGCATAATGGTCCACTTTAGCAACCTTCCTAGAGCATCAAGATTTTGGAGCACCGCGCCTTGATGGGTAGGTTAATAATTCGATAGCTTGGGACTGAAAATATGTCCTCGCTTAGTAGCAAACATGAGTGCTAGGGCGAGCTTCTTCATATATGGATCTCGCGTCTCGACATCCTATAAGGCCTTACTCACATAATAAATAGGCATCTGCTTATTCTCCTTAGACCGCATTAGCACCACATTAGTTGCTCTTGTTGAAACGACTAAGTAAATCTACAATTTGTCTCCTACAAGCTGGATTGGACAATATAGGGACTTTCCCGAGGTGATCTTCGTATGCAAGGGCCTCATCATACTCTGTTGTCTACTTGAACTTTTTCTTTCCTTTCAAAACTTTGAAGAAGTGTGAAAATCTATTAGTGGATTTAGAAATAAAGCGATTTAATACGGCAACCCTTCATGTGAGAATCTGCACTTCCTTCGGTTTATGTGGTCACTTAATCTCTAAAAAGGCTCTAATCTTTTCTGGATTAGCCTCAATCCTTGCTAATTAACCATAAAGCCTAAGAATTTACCCGAAGCTACTCCAAATACGCATTTGAGTTGGTTGAGTTTCATTTGGTACTGTTGGAGGATGTCAATTGTTTTCCCAAGGTTTTTCCAAGGTAGGCGATGGGATCTTCAATTTTTAAACTCTTGACCAGCGCGCCATCAACGTACACTTCCATTATTTTTCCAATTTCATTGGCGAACATTCAATTCAGTACAAAAACGGTCAATGACATGACGTATGCTCTTCGTATAATTCACACATAGGAATCTGATTATAGCTTGAATAGGTGTCTGTTGTGAAAATAACATGATTGCAAGTTTACAATATCGCAAACAAGTAATAAAGTGGACTTTTTGAGTTCGGATTATTGTTCCCACGAAAACTATCTTATTTAGATACTAGTTAAATTAATCAAAGTGCTAGTCTATTGTAAATAGTTTAAAATAAATTGAGTTGAAAGATTTAAGCTAGAACTTTGGATTTTTTCGAAAATAATAATAAAGAAAAAATCAAGAATTAATAAAATATGATGGTTAAAGCGTTTGGACGAACGAATTCACCTAGTTATCATCTCTAATTTCTCTTCTCAAGATTTATTCCTAAAGTTGTATTCGGTCGAATTCACAAATTTAAGCTAATTTACCTCTCTCGAGTTCAAATTAGTCATTTCTAATTAAGTCAACTTAGGCAGTCAGAATGGTCCTTAATTAGATGCATTAAATCTCCTAATAATTCAATTCAAGACCGTGACAATAACAAAAGCGTATCTCTATCTTTTATCCAATTGTCAGATTTTACTACGTGGTCTAGATTAATAATTTACCTATCGATTCATTACAATCCACAAATCAATGACAAATAATGGCAAATTATCTCAAGCATTAAGAAAAGAAGGAAAATCAAATACATAAACAATTTATATATTAAAACTTGAGATTCGAAATTAAAGAATTAAACTTAGGCTACATCGTTCATTCAAACATTAAATCTAGCTATTCATGACGCGGGAGAAAGAAAAGATGAAGAGAATTGAAGACATAACCGGATCTTGAAAATAATAGATGAAGAAACGCTGAATATTTTGCACCAAGAAATCTTTGTCTTCAAGCTCCAATCTTCAATTCCGCCTTTGTTCTTCGTCTCTTGGTATCTCTCTCTCTCAATATGATTTTTACAAGATTTAACGACCCCCAATTATGAGTGTATAACCCATATTTATAGGTCCCTCATGATGCCCTAAAAGATCCCTAAAAATCACGGGTTACAAGTTTCCTAATTGCTTTAGGACTCAAAAAGGAAATAAAATAAAAAGAAAATTGCACTGCTAGAATTTGGCTTGGGCGAACGCCTGTGTATGTTCCGGCGAACGCCTGTGCCAAGGAATTAGCCTCAGTTATTTCATGATGTAGCTGGGCGATCGCCCAGCTTTGAGCTCGAGCGTTCGCCCAGCTCTCTTTTCTTCGTATCTGCGCCTTTGGTCCTTCAACTTTTGATTGTGGTCATTTTAGTCCTCTGATTTATTCTTTTATTTCAATTTAGTCCTTTTTTATTTGCAGTCCAGGTCCTTCACTTTTGTATGTTTGCAAATTGATCCCCATCTCCAAGTTTTCGTACACTTTCAGTCATTTTCACCTATTTTGCTTTGTTTTTCTCCAATTCCATCCGATCTTGGGTTTTGACCTGAAATAATTAAATCAACACACAATTAAGTAGAAAAGTACTTATGAGCACTTACAATTGTTCACTTTTGATGGTCTAGATAAGTGCAAAATCACACTTATCAAATACCCCCAAATTTGAACATTTGTTCGTCCTCGAACATAACTATTTACTTCAACAATCAAACAAATAATATTAAAATATACTATAATAGATAGCTTGCCGCATTTGCCTCATGTTTTTGAAATAATTAAACAATTCATAATAAAACTTCTAAATCATGCTACCAAAATCAATCAGTTTTACTTATCCGATGCTTGACAGATATATGTATGTACGCATAGTCAATCCAATCACCTTAAACCTTTAGGTTGGTAATATTCTGCTCCCAATGGTCAAATATTTCATTTCTCTCTCGTAAGAATACACACCCCCATACTGATATTCAATTTTCTCTCCCTGGTATTAGCTCTAGAGTGATTCTCAAAACACTTATTCTTTTACTGCTCAAAATTTGGTTAGGTCTAGCCAATACATTAGCTATCTAGATCTGTGATGATTCTCCCTTCATTGAGTGCTTTGACCATCAAGTTTTCACTAGGTAAGTCAAACCCACTAGCCATCTATATCCCCAAGTTATGCGCACAATGGTCAAATCTTGCTTTTGCTTCATTTTTTTTTCAACAATTTATATTGATATATATCTTATGTGTAAGACCTCACTCTCTTAAGCTTTCTAGATGACCCTTGTAGCGAGCTTTAGGCCGATGACTCCCAGGTCTGTTAAACCTTAGGGCACCGAGTTTTGAGAACTCCAATGGACTTTATCACTCGAGTCAACTAGGCTACGAAGAGAGATATAAGATAATGCAAGTGCCATGCCCTTCATTTTTTTTTTTGCAAGATAAACACGCGGGGATTAGATTCCTAGCATCCGATCAATACCTAGATTCCACTTGGTAGCCAAAATACACTCCACACAACTATTACTCAAATACGGAATCAACACCTATCTAAACAACTTCTGCAATGGTTTAACCACCCCCAAACTATCCTTTCAACTGGTTAGGTAATTGAGTTGTCAACTAGTGGTTTTGGTTTTCACAACTTATGTTCACTGTTGTATTCAATATAATATACTAACCAAAGGTAGTGATATTCATAACTATTGTGCTCACACTTAATCATATCTCACATGGATAAGTATAGTCTATAAAAACAATTTAAGTAGCATCACCTAGTCATAATTCATGAATTGATAACAATTTCAAATAATATCATCATAAGCCGGCAAGGCTATCCAACATACAAGCACACAATTTTTTTTTTTTTTTATAATACACATAACAATAATGAAAATAATAAAGTCACACCCCCAAACTTAAAATTCATATTGTCCTCAATGTGACTAAAGAAAGCAAAAGAAATATGAAAGGAAAGAGTTAACCCGAATCAAAAGGTGTCGAGACAAGTCGGACTTTTCAGCTAGTCAGTACGCATTGGAATCGGAATGACGATGTGCAACCTGAAATATGAAAAACAATAATGATTAAATATACGTAATCACTAAAAAATGGGAAACGTGCTCTACTTTCTAATGCAGTCCTAAAATTCTACATGCAATGCAATAAACATATAAGGAATAGAAAAATGGATTGCTTCCCATTAAGCGCTCGAGTTATAGTCTAGAGCTCGACTTTTTTTTTTTTTTTGCAAGTATCAGTTTGGAGGCTTGAATTGATCTTTGGAAGTCTTGCATTGCTTGCAATTGCCAGCTTTGCACGCTTTTTCCTTTGCTCTCCATATTTTAAATCGACCATTTTCATCTTTAATTGGTGCAACTAGTCCATCTGTATCCAGTTTGCAGTTTTCTCGGCCAATTGTTACCTCTTCATCAACTCTAAAGCACTCCTCGAGGTCGATAGGTTGCTCGGGTATTGTGTACATATCTTGAATCTTTGTTCGTTCATTCTATACCCTCAAGATTAGCTCACCCTTTTCAACATCAATAAGGGCCCGACTCGTTGCTAAGAATGGTCGTCCCAAAATGACCGGCATATTGCTATCCTCTTCGATGTCAAGGACAATAAAATCAACCGGAAAGAAAAAAATTCCACCTTGACGAGCACGTCCTCAACCACACCCGTGGGTACTTGATCGATCTATCGCCAGTCAGAGAGATACACTTATTGCTTTTACTTTTCCCAACCCTAATCTCCTCAGAGATGAAAAGAGGCATTAAATTTACACTTGCACCTAAATCACATAAAGCATTAAAATTATAAAATTCTCCAATTGTGCAAGGTAATTTAAAACTCCTGGATCTTTTAACTTCGGTGGCAACTTATTTAGCAGAATAGCACTACATTCCTCAGTTAAAGCCACTGTCTCGTTTTCATCTGGTTTTCTCTTCTTGGACAACATTTCTTTCATAAATTTCAAATACAATGGCGTTTGAGCTAATGCGTCGACAAAAGGAATGTTGATATGCAGTTTCTTGAAAACTTCAAGAAATTTTTCAAACTGCTTGTCGAGTTTGTTCTTATGTAGCCTCTGAGGAAATGGAATTGGTGGCATATAAGCTTTGACAGGAATTGGCGCCCTCACTTTTGATGATTCAGTAGATTCTTTTGAAACTTCTTCTTTTGATTTCTCATGTTGTTGTCCAGTTTCTTCTTCCTTAATCATCAACTGTTCATCATTTTTCTCTGTTCTTTTCACAAAAATTTCTGGCAGTTGTACCCCGCTCCTAGTAGTGATAGTATTTACCTGTTCTCTTGGATTTGTTTCTGTAGTGCTGGGTAAAGTGCCTGGCTTTCTATCTAACAATTGTAGGGCTAACTGACCAATCTGAGTCTCTATTTTTCTGATAGACGCTTGTTGATTTTGACTGTTGATGTCCAATCGCTCCAATGCTTTATCAGTTTTACGCATATCTTGTTGGAACATCTCTCTAAACTCGGTCCTCTTTCTTGCTGAGCATTATATGCATTACCACTTTGTTGATTCTCAGACCATCTAAAATTGGGGTGTTGCTTCCAACCTGGATTGTATGTTTGTGAATATGGATTGTCACTGCGATGTGTATTATTCTCGCACAAAATTGACTGCTTCCGAGAGGCCAATAACATATAATCGATGTCGAATGGTTAGCTCCACGCTTCTCGCACATGATGGTTGCTTGGATTGCATTCACTCCTTGCATTGGTGTTCTCGACCAAGAGCTCCACCGCTTTGTCAATGTAGCAAGTTGTGCATTGGTAGCTGATAGACCATCAATCTCATGTATGCCTGCTACTTTTCTTGGAGTGGTACGATCAAATGAAAACATGGTCTGTGTGTTTGCAATCAGCTCATAGAGATCCCATGCTTCGTTGACATTTTTATTCGCGATGGACCCGTTTGCGAGAGAAGGCCACCGTCGATTTAGGCGAGGAGATAGCCCACAATAAAAATATTGAGCTCATTTGCCTTTTTAATGCCATGATTTGGACATTTTCTCGAGAAATTCCTTGAATCTGTCCCAAGCTTCATGATACCTTTCGCCCTCCAGTTGTTGGAAAGTAGAAATTTCCAACTTCATTTTTGCTACTTTAGCTGGTGAGAAGTATTTATTACAGAATTTTCTAGTTAAATCATCCCAAGTGGTGATACTAGCATGTGGTTCTGAATCTAACCATTCTAGAGCCCCCTCCCTCAATGTATATGGAAATAACCGAGAGTCTGATGGCATCTTCATTTACTTCTTGAAACTGAAAATTATGGCACATGCGTAAGAATCTGGAGAGATGAGTATTAGGATTTTCACTCGCCTTTCCATAGAACTGCAGGTGATTGCTGAAGAGATTAATCAAATCGGCCCTTAATTGAAAGTTGTTTCGACCAAAAGCTAGATAGACTATGCTTGAACGATCGGGGCTGCTGGGAGTTAGAAATTGAGCCATTGGCATGTTCCCATCATCATCTTCCTCTTCATGTTGCTGAATTTGCCGGCCGCCAATCGAGCTGCTTCCATAGCGGCAACTCTTGCCGCTTGTTGTTCAATTCTCTTCTTATTTCTTCATCCGCCATCCGAATTTGATGTTGATCTCTCTGCTTTTTTGTTGTGTTCTTTGCGTCTTCATCTCGAAAGTACGCTCAATCTCGGGATCGAAAGTCTCAAGTTTGCCGCCTTGTGTACGCAGAGCATGCAACGAACACCTTTTACGTAGTAAAATAATGGAAAAAAAAAGTCTAATAATAATAATGATAAAAATTAGAAATAACAAAGTAACGAGTCTAATAAATAAAGAAAAAAAAATTAAAATAACAAAATAAAATAAAATAAAATTTAACACTAACGATTAATCTAAACTAATATTAAATAAGAATAGTCCTCAAAACAGCGCCAAAAAAACTTGTTGTGAAAATAACGTGATTGCAAGTGTACAATATCGCAAACAAGTAATAAAGTAGACTTTTTGAGTCCGGATTATCGTTCCCACGAAGACTATCTTATTTAGATACTAGTTAAATTAATCAAAGTGCTAGTCTATTGTAAATAGTTTAAAATAAATTGAGTTGAAAGATTTAAGCTAGAACTTTGGATTTTTTCAAAAAATAATAATAAAGAAAAATCAAGAATTAATAAAATATGATGGTTAAAGCGTTTGACGAACGAATTCACCTAGTTATCATCTCTAATTTCTCTTCTCAAGATTTATTACTAAAGTTGTATTCGGTCGAATTCACAAATTTAACCTAATTTACCTCTCTCGAGTTCAAATTAGTCATCTCTAATTAAGTCAACTTAGGCGTTCGAATGGTCCTTAATTAGATGCATTAAATCTCCTAAGAATTCAATTCAAGACCGTGACAATAACAAAAGCGTATCTCTACCTTTTATCCAATTGTCAGATTTTACTACGTGGTCTAGATTAATAATTTACCTATCGATTCATTACAATCCACAAATCAATGACAAATAATGACCAATTATCTCAAGCATTAAGAAAAGAAGGAAAATAAAATACATAAACAATTTATATATTAAAACTTGAGATTCGAAATTAAAGAATTAAACTTAGGCTACATCGTTCATCCAAACATTAAATCTAGCTATTCATGACGCGGGAGAAAGAAAAGATGAAGAGAATTGAAGACATAACCGGATCTTGAAAATAATAGAAGAAGAAACGCTGAATATCTTGCACCAAGAAATCTTTGTCTTCAAGCTCCAATCTTCAATTCCGCCTTTGTTCTTTGTCTCTTGGTATCTCTCTCTCAATATGATTTTTACAAGATTTAACGACCCCCAAATATGAGTGTATAACCCATATTTATAGGTCCCTCATGATGCCCTAAAAGATCCCTAAAAATCGTGGGTTACAAGTTTCCTAATTGCTTTAGGACTCAAAAAGGAAATAAAATAACAAGAAAATTATTGTTGCCTTTTGGCACAGGGCGAACATGTGCCAGGAATTAGCCTCGCTTATTTCATGATACTGGTGGGCGATCGCCCGACTCTCTTTTCTTCGATTCTGTGCCTTTGGTCCTTCAACTTTTGATTGTGGTCATTTTAGTCCTCTGATTTATTCTTTTATTTTAATTTAGTCCTCTTTTATTTGCGGTCCAAGTCCTTCAACTTTTGTATGTTTGCAAATTGATCTTCATCTCCAAGTTTTCAGACACTTTGAGTCCTTTTCACCTATTTTGCTTTGTTTTCTCCAATTCCATCCGATCTTGAGTTTTGACCGAAATAATTAAATCAACACACAATTAAGTAGAAAAATACTTATGAGCACTTATAATTGTCCACTTTTGATGGTCTAGATAAGTGCAAAATCACACTTATCGGTGTCCATGAAGCTCGACAAGGAATGCCCTACCATTGTATCAACGAGTGACCAATGCGAGACAGACAGGAAGTCATCTTTGGGGGAGCACGCCTTGTTCAAATCCAAAAATTGATACATATATGCCACTTTTCCTCAATGTTTCATACTTTTCCGGGTTGAGTGGTCTTCTTTTATGCTTGTGGGGACGAAATTTAAGATCAACATTCAAAACATGACAGGATAACTGAGGGTTAACTCCTACTATATCTTTATACCTCCATACGTAACATCAAGATTTTGATTTAAGAACTCTTCCAGCCCCTACTCATTTTCTCTAACAAGTCGTTGTCGATCTGGAGTACTCTGGTGCCATTTTGACTGGCGGCAAAGCTCCACATCTTTTCAAATGGAGAAGGTTGAGGCTTAGAGTTCACACTTCTCAGGTCAATTTCATCATCAATTCTTTTGGACCGTTCATTTTAGAATAATTTATTATGTGAACTTCGTTCACCACAACATTAGTCATTACGTCATCCAAATTTGTATTTATCATCATGACATTGTTGGGTCAACTCTCGAGATCCTTTCTAATTTCTCCTAAACTTTTCCATACCCGCCTCCGTCGGGAACTTTGCCACACCTGCCTCTCTAATATTGTAATTCAGGTCTTTCGATCATCGCATTGTAAATCGATATGGTATTGACTATAAGGAAGTCTTGAAATATTCTAATCGACTTAGGGCTTTGCCAACAACAACCGGGAGAGTGATCTTGTTCCTTAGAATTATACTTTCTTCGGTGAAGCCATATACTTGGTCTCGTGATTGGGGTCATCGGGTGGTCTTCCTCTATTTGATCGAAGGTTGAACCAAGATAATATTACGAACTTATGTTATCGACCAATACAATCTTCATTCTGTTTCTTCGCCACCTCATCATTCATTACTAGGACATCGCAATGAGTTATTGAACTCTTTCTTGTCTTTTTCAATAAATCGAATAGGTTCGGAAGTGACGTTCTTTGTCTTGGCGGGTCTTTCCCGTGTACTAGGAAGTTTTTCATATGAAGGTCACCGACCTCTCGGACGTAATTCCTTTGTGCATTCATCGGTTGACCAATGATATAAAGACCTCCGAGATAGTCTAAATTTCTCTTATAGGTCCTTGACCGCCTCGATTGGTGTGGAAATTCTTTCTTGATTTATCTTTCTCTTGTGCAACCTAATCCCAAGGTTGCTTCGCCTTTGCCGTGAGGGCTCATGATCCGGGCGCGTGAGGTCGATATGCTATTCTTCCCGATTGCCTAGCATTAGAGGATCTATTTCTCTCAAAGAATAAGGTCTTCCATTGTTGTCCTTATGTTTACATATTCGCTTATATATCATACGAATCGAGCTTAGATAAGTAGGTTTAGCCGCACTTGACGCTTGAAAAGTAGTCTCTTGCCTCTGGATGGTCTCTACTTTAACTATTTTCTAGTGAAGCAGCTTGAGGTAACTCTTTAAAAACGCCCCGGCTTCTACCTAATATCATGGATACGTCTAGTAGGGGCTGAACAAGGGGTTTTCATCGTGAACATGTGTGTAAACCATAGTTATCGACTCGGTTCGAACATCGACCGAACAAGGAGGTCAAGTTACCGAGTCGTTGGTTCAACAGTGATCCGTGGTTGAATCGGTGGGTCAATTAATATCGAACCGATAAGTCTATTTTTATTAATTCATCACTATCATAAATGTATTTAGCAAAATAAGTACGAGACTACTAGTATCATCAACTTATTCTTGTAAAAAATAACATAAATTATTGTATTTCATTGTATTAACATATCATTAATAGAGTGGATAAGTAATTGGTGCATCTTTTGGGTAAAATATGGTAATAAAAAAATTTGAAAATTTTTATTATGTAATGACCCGGCCGGGTCATCGAGTCTCGGGTAACTGCATTACTAAAAAACCGGTGGTTTTTCCAGGTCGTAAACAGTTCGATTGTTGGGTTGTCAAATTAAGAGAACCGGACCGGTTAGGACACCGAGTCGCCGGTTTTCCGGTCGGGCCGGTCTGGGTTTAATAACACTAGTATAAACTGATTTTTCAAATCTGGCTAGCTGTGAATGTTGCCAGATGTAAGCTTGTTGTAACATTTCTTGGCACATTAGAGAGAGTGAAGTGGAAGCCTCGACACTTGTGCGCGGAGCTTGCAATTAAGAAATTCATGTGGGTATTGTATACCCTCACATGATCAACAAGGTTACATTTTCTACTGTACTTCTATATTTTATTCATGGAAACTTGCTCGACTCTCTCAATACTTTTATCACGACAGAGAAGAAGACGTACTCATCATTATTTTTCATTTGTTGTGGACTAGGAGTTCTGTGTCACATCCCATCTACTAGTTAGTGAGGAGAACAATGGTCTTCCACTTTGATGGTGGGTCCAACATCCTTTTGCCTACTTATTCTTACATAACCATATATTGCCTCATTCATTGCCAACTCGATACATCCTAACCTACTAAATACACTGGCGGACCTATATTGTCTTTTTTTTCACTCACGTGAGGCCAATTGTTCTCTTCCATGTAGCTAGCCAGTAGGTAAGTTGGTAGTCCATTGAGTACAATGCGACACATAGGGCCTTCGCATTGTGCCGATTCTTCCACTTGGCTTTCTCCATCCTAGAACGGCGGCTTGACCTTGCTACATGATGAATGGTCTCATGGCAACATTCTCTTCAGCAAAGCACTACATGTTTGTAGCCATATTCTCAACTGTTTGAGACAATAGTGACACTATTCTCGAGGACCTTCTATTCCTTCTTCTCTGAGTATTTTATCCGACAAAAGATGTTGGACTTTCAAATCTTGTTCTCCTTGAATTCTCATTGCTATTTGACATATTTTCACTCATTTTAACTATTTCACTCTCGATGTTTTGTGCGAGATTCAAAAGACGGTGCCAATTTGTTGACATCAGAATCTGGCTAGACCTAAAGCCAATAGAAACTCTCCACGTCAAGGTTTTCCACAATTGACACTTGCATACTTGAGCACACATTAGACTGTCGACGACCAATTATACGGTGGTAGTGCAATGGTCAAAGACACTCATACGATCAAGTCAAGTACTGGAAAATGTATATAGAAGATGAATCTAGAATATATAAGTAATCTTACGTATTTGTATATATATTTTGCATACAAATTTCGTACCATCAAATGATTAGGGAATCTCGTATTTATACATAAATGGTGAGTGGCGTTTAGGTCATTTTTTAGACATCATTTGATTTAGTAAATAATCCATTCCAATTTCCAAAGTCACTAAATTTCATCAATTTTAAAGTTTCAAATGATTGGATTGGACATGCAAGTAGGGACATATTCTGCATGTATAGATATGACGTATTAAGATTGTAGTGGAGTTGTTAGATTTCACACTACGATGCCTCGTCTAGATTTGAGACTGGAACGAGGCTACATAGGTATCATTCATCGTTTCTAATTATTTTCAAGTGTTGAATTTATGCTTGTCGGACAAGGCTTCCTGATATGCCTTGGTTGTCGAGACTTAAGTATTAAGCTTAGAATTGTCTGACACACTTATATCGTCGTGCCATGTGTTGTCTTTGCCCTACAAGGCATCCACGTAAGATGGAAACTTTTCTATATACAACAATAGATTCCTCATGTTAGCCAAAAATATATATTTATTTCTTTTTTACCCTTATGTATTTATAATACAATTTGAAACTATTATTGAATAAAGGAAATTAGACAAAATAAATGTTTTTTTATTGTACAATTTGAAATATGGCCATTTTTTGAAAGTTTTGACCAAATAGCTATTTTCTTCAAAACTTACTAAAATGCCCTATAAAATTTTCATAAATTCATTTTTCTATCATTAATAGACTTTTCACTTTATCTTTTATAAAATCTAAAACTCATTTTCAAATTTTCTCACCGAAACATCACTTTCTCTATCTTTAGAACTGCCATATATTCACCAATACATTGCCACCGGAGTCTCGTCTGAATCTACTCAAAAATACAAGAGGAATCATTGGAAGTTAATTTTGTTCTCCAAAGGAAAATAGAAAATCAATTCAAAACACGGTTCTTCTCTCCTCTTGAAACTGGTGGGTCATCTCTCCAACCACACTAGGAGTGGGCATTTTAACCCAAACCGAACCTCCCAAACTAGAATCGGAGGTTCCAGTCCAGTTCTAAAAAAATAAAATAGGAACCAGTGAGAACCGATTGGCTCTAGGTCGGTACTTGTTTCTTAGTACCCGACTTAGAACCGAATTTGTTATTTTTTATAAATTTTTTATTTTTTACATTTTATTTACTCTGACCCAACCCAACCCAACTCAACACCACGGTACCAAAGACAAATCCAAGACCCAAACAAAAAGTCCAAAATCTACCACTACTAAACCCAAACTTAATTGACACAATTCCAAATACTCAAATTCTAAATTTTCAATCGCTATTTGCCCACCACCCTTAGCATCAACTTTATGTCGTTGAAGGGATGTCCATTGCAACCCACCCATTCAAAATCTTGTGAAACTCATTACACAACAATCAACTTTATGTCAAATAACGTAACAACTCATACTAACTAGGATGTGTGGTGCCTTAAAATAAAGTGTCCTCTATTTATACTTTATGCAATGCTTAAGTGTTTCACACTACAATCGATCCATTTTATTTTCCAACGCATTTACACTTTACATATGGAGCACAAAAATGAGAAGAGTTTGTTCAGAAAGCACTAGGGTCGGCGGGTTCAAGCACCACTTACGTATATCAACTCATATCCAATCTGCTTTGCAAGGTTCCACATCTAGATATGTATGTAGACCACATCGTTCTTGTGAGTCGTGTATAATTATCGTGGACCCCACAAGCGTAGACTAGACAATGCATGCACGTTTTCCCATGATGCACTAGAACGTGACAATGTCCATGATTATATGAAATATCCGCCATTACACAACGCGATTAGAATAGTAGAGCATACTGTATATAATGTTGTGGATGTCATAAATTTGAGTTTCGAGGATTACAAATTCGAGTATGGGAATCCAGTGTGGACTTACCTTGAGATATTTTCAGTTTTTGAAATTGTCATCGAAAAATTACTAATTGCGTATTACCAATGTAATGACTTTGGTATGGTAATGTGACGTGCCTACCACATCTACTTCTTTCTAAACATATTTCACTATTTTTCAGTGTCATTACAAAAAATTGCACAATAAACATTACATGAAGATTAATAACCAACTAGTTTTTTTTTTTTTAATAAATACCATGAAAGGTTATTTAATGGACTGCGTGACCTAGTGATTTGGAAGAATTTAGTTTCACTTGCATTCTTGAAGATTATTTATATTTTTCAAATGACTCAAATAAATAATACCAGTCCAAAACAAACAATTGTGGTCCCTGATGGCACGTCAGGGTCATCCTGGGAAACGCCAATCATTATTGACTATGAGAATGTCCGCCAACCCAAGTGACGTGAAATATCTCCAGTTCCTTTTTCTCAACTGGAAGAAGAGCCCTCGCCTTGTCGTTCTCTCTGTCCCCGATGTAGGATCCAATGGACTGGTCATTGGAACAAGAGGACGAAAAGAGTTGAGTCATCCATTTCATCCAGGCTTTGGTCCGGGTTCAAAGGTGTATATTCTAGGCCAACCCAATTGGAGAAAACACCATCCAGTCATTATTATAAGCTCTGACGAGAAAGGGTCAGCGAGTCAGGCACAGAGTCAAGTTTGAAGAGGGTTGATGCTGTGTCGTAAGCACTAGCTGAATTAATGTTTCTATCCTACTATTTATAATATGTTAAATGATGCTAGAATTTCTCTGTTTGCATTCGACTAGGTATAAGTGTTACCATTTCCATTTACAACTTCATTTTGACTATTTATGTTCCAAAACTTATGGTTTAACTGCTTGAGATCACGATTAACTATTGAGTTAGTTGACTCAACAATTAGTTAATTGTCGATTATTTTGTTAACTTTCAACTTGTAGATTTTAGACCATTTTCAATTTCTAGCACTTGTTATGTGGAAGCCTGAAACAGAACATGTGTAAAGTACTTTAATGAATGTACTAGCAAGATCATCACATAAATCAAGAAAATGTGCATCATTGAAATAATGCAAGAAGAATAAGATGTTTGAGAAAAGAGCAAAATATTCAAAATATTATTAGTTAATGGCAAAATATTCAATCAACATGAAGTTGTAACCCATAACTCAATGGAAAAATATTCAAAATAATGGTTACACAATGCTAATTGTACAATCAAACAAAATGTTAAGTTACTTCTACCTATGGGATAATGGCATGGGGTTGGAATAGGGATGGCAAAAAAATCCCCTGCCCGGGCTCCGTCCCGCCCCGCCCCACCGAATAATAGGGATGGGTATGGGACAGAATTTTCTGCCCTCGGCGGGTCTGGGACGTGTCCGGGGCAGTCCCTCCCCGTCTCCTCAAATTTTTTTTTTTTGAAAAATCATAAAATATAGTAGAAATTATAATTTTCACTAAAAATAGACTAAAGAAGAATCGAACCCGGGTTGTAACTTATAAACTACAAATCTTAACCATTACACCACAACCCAAATCTTATAATTTTTTTGTTTTGTTTGGTACTAATATTTAAAAAATTTGTATATCTTTTTTTTCATTATTTTTTCAGTTTAACCAAAAAAATAATAATTAACCGAAGGGCAATTGGCGGGTCATTGGCCCCGCCCCATTGCCATCCCTAGGTTGGAACATGTTTGTCTATTATGTCCAATTGTGCAGTCTACTACATGTTCGAGATCTTGTTGGACTTTGTTTTGCGCACGTTGGCGCTTGGTTGGGTGCTGTCCAATCTTCTGGCATACAATTGGAGAGAGCATTTCTATCGTACGAAATTTTTACATAAATTGAACTCGCCTTAATTTTCCACAAGGTATGTTTCCATAGAGTATGCACCTTTCTAGTAAGCAGCCGCATAAAAGGGAGAACAAAATTCATAACAAGTTATCGCCTTAGACGTTGCGACGCAAGTAGCATGCACACAGGGCATGTATTTCAATTCAAATTTTTGACAAGTACAAGTCTTTTCTAGAATGTTGACAATGCGTGTCTCGTTACCTATACCCACTCGGTGCAAAATGTTAGTCATTTCATGAACCCGCAACGTTGTTCCTGCATCAAAGGTAGTGCGTAGCTCGACTTCTATTTTGGGAGTCAACGTACTTGTAAATTTCAATGCCCAATTACATCATTCAAAAAAATATCGTTGCAACACAAACCTTATATGTTCAACTAAAGGAATGATCAGAAAACGTAATTCCCATCTCAACGGCAAGTTCAAGGACTCGGGTTGTTTGATATCGTGACATTATATCGATTCCCATGAAGTGTGCTCTAAACCAATACTCAAATCCAACATAAACCAAATATTCATATAGACATTCATTCATCTTACAAATTTGACCTATACAATATTCAAAATCTTTGACGTAATACGCTCGCATGGCTATCAAGAATATTCCAACGTACCATATACCACCGTGCCTTTTTCAATTGTTGCTTTCCAAATGCCACATACAACAATCATGATATGAATGAGAAAACAATACTCGTACTGCATTCAATATGCTCTTATGCCAATCAGATATGAATACTAGATTCGAAGTGTCGCTTACCTGTTCTTTTAAATTCGACATAAACCTAAACTACGAGGCATCTTTTTTAGAATTGGCAACCCCTACACAATTGAATTAATTTTTTGTTAGCACCATGTCTAGCAGCTACAAGCAAAATTATTTTCAAATTTTCTTTCAAGTTTGTACCGTCAACACAAATCACCGGTCTTAGGTATGAAGTAAAGCATTGCATACTTTCACCAAAAGTAGCAAAAAAATACAAGAATGTGTTGTGTCCATCTCTTTCAATGTATGTCACAAGACGTGATTTTCCTTCTAAGCATGTAGTAACACGATGCCAATTTCTAATAACTTTCCTTCACCGAGCCCATTACAAGAATAAGTCAATTTTCTTTAGTTCTCCAAACCTTATCGTAACTAATAGTCACACCTAAATCCCGTTCGACGTCACCAATTATTCCAACCACGACGTATGGTTGATTTGCATCGTACAATCGATACGCGGTGCGATGCACAATAGTGCTCATTGTTTGTCTGTGACCATTGATTAGGAAATCCAATGAACATGTGTGTTGCTTTTCATAGTTTCAAACTTGAAGATGTTAGAGGTCTTGATTTTTGAAGCACACACTTGCCAATTACAGTTGACATAAACATAAACGACCTGAAGTGTGCTTCTATTTGATTTCTTTACCTTAAATTGAAATTTCTTCGCTAAGGCAAACTTTTGAAACTTGATACTCAACTCATTCTTACTGAGAAAAGTCGTACTGCCATGTAATTCTACCGTGTCCACCACATGGTCATCGACCACGGGTTGTGATGAAGCAAGAGGTAACACATTCTCCACACCGCCATTGTCATTACCAAAATTATCGTCATTATGCGTAATATTAACGAGATGATGTGACGGAGATTATGGTGCCTTACCAACTTCAATATTTTTCCTCCATTCACAATGGTGATTCAACACCACATCGTCAACATTCTCAACTAGAACATTGTTTATCGCTTCCAACTGTGGTGCTTGTATATAGTTCAACCAACCATCTAAAGTGTATGCGAGTCATGACTCAACATCAAACACTTGTGATGTAGTCGGTGTGTCCCTTGGTATAAGAATAACACACATTGCATTTTTCTTGTGAATTGATATGTACCACTTCAAGTCCTCGTCATCAACTAGATCAGCAGATGAGAGATTCATCAATAAGACTTTAAATTTCAACTTAATCTACCAAGTAGTACTACCGGAAATGACCTGGTAGCGATCCAGTTATTGTTGTCAAGATTAAACTATGAGAAGGAATTTAGAGACAAAGTGGTTTGGAATTGCTTCAAATTCTTAATTGGGTAAATTCAAAGCCGGTCACTGTTTGTGTACTTATGGACTCTAAAGTCATATAGTCAAAACTTAATTCAATTAAAGTCACATTTTAGAGCTAAAAGACCAACATACCCTTAATTGTAAAAAAACGCTAATTGTGATACTGTTTGTTTTGATACTCTTAAACTTTTCAAATGTTTGTGCATAAGGTCCTTTTGTAACGAAAAATGTCAGTTTGATCGTTAAATAGTCATTTTTATATGACAATTCTACCATTATTTTGTGAAGAATGTATCATCTATGTTTAACCTGGACTTCAATTTAGGAACAAGTTCCGCATAACTTATATATGTTATAACTTCAATTGATGTTGTACGGTTGCCAACCCATTTGCAGTCATCGTCTATGTTGCGAAACTCTTCGCCATGCAACCCAATAAATCTTAAAGTTTCAACCATATCTAAAATAGTAACACGAAAGAATATGATCAAGATATATGTAATTCATCAGCATGACAACACATGAGTACATATTGCCAGTCTTTTTACAATTGTCGATATCGATAGTTCTAATTGGATTGTTGATCTCGACAATTGTTCTAAGATTTTCGATATCGACATCGATGGTGCTATATTTAATAATTGTCGACACCTACGTTAGCAACTTCCAACATAGGAAAAATTTGTTGGAAGTAAAGGATATATAGGAAACAAAATTGAATAGAGAATTAATTGCACAAGCTCTGGCCTAATTGCGGGGTAGTGGCGGTGATGGTGATGATAGAGAGGAGAATCATTGGAGAGAGCGGGACAGTGGGCATGGGAAAATACAAAATTGAGAAAGATTGTCTGACTAATCTTGCTAAACATGCTATTATTGTACGTTCTGATGTGCAGGTAATGGTGGTGGCTATGGTGGTTGGTAGGAGGATGTCGTGGTGGCGCAAGTTTTGATTGGGTTTGGGAAGTGGGGTGGGGTGGGGTATGTAGGAGTTTGGGGTGGGTGAAGAAGATTACTCTTTTTTTCTCTTTCTTTTCTCTTTCTCTATCTTTTTCTTTTGCTTTTTTGTATTTATTTATTTTCATTTTATTTTATAGTTAAGGACAAGAATATTTTTTTATAGCACTTTAACATAATTTTTTGACGAATTCTGTATGTGGGGACTATTTGTGCCAATTATTCAAAGGTTGGGGATGATATGTGTGAATAAAATTGAATGAGGACGAAAATACGACAACCTTGAAAGGATATGACCCTTAGTGTGATTAACACTTAAAATTTTCGATCAAATTGATTAATTTCTAGGAAAAAAAGAAATGGTTAATTTTGACAAATACATTGAATGTAATTATTTGAAGAAATATTACTTAGGGTAACTAAAGTGTTCATCCCGAGCTCTTGAGCAAGAAGACATGTCCATATCCTTTTTTTTTTTTGCGAATTTATCTCCAACCTTCAAGAAATTAGCAGAGTTCATCATTTCTGTCTAGTTTGGCCATAATGATCGCATAAAATAAAAATTTACCATTCTATTTAAATAAACGAAAAGAAAATAAAGCAGCAAAATTAAATTAAAATAAAAGAAAAATTACAATGGAAGCCCGAAAAAGAAAAGAATTTAGAAGACACTTCATCTTCCCCAACCAATCCCATCTACCCCACTTATGACCAACCACCACCACCCCCATATGCAATCATGTCATCGCCATCGCCATCGCCATCGCTTCGACCGACCACACCCAACCTCTTCTCCCAGTCCCCAAACCAAGAAACACTTGTCCATCCCTTAGATCTTCCCAAATTTTCTCTACAGATTTATATTACACAATACAAAAGCTCGTTGTTTTGCTATTATTTGATTAGATTCATTTTCCATTCTAAATACTTCTTCCATTTTCTCACTGCACGAGGTCTATGTTTTCTCAATTCAAGAAAAAAAAAAAAAGAAAAACAAGGATAGAAGGAGGCTGATTCTTGGAATAAAAGTAATATCCTTTTAGCAAAGAAATGCTGCCCATTTGCCATTTTTTTTGTTTTATTGTAGTTTTAAGATTTTACTTTCTTTAAGCATATAAGGGTTCATTTCTAGGATCTAGAAAAGAGACCCTTGTTGCCAAGTTTTAGACGTGATAATTTAGAATTATTCTTATTTTTTGCCAATTCATGTTGAATGCACTACCTAATTCTTCTTGTGGAGGTTATTGGTGCCTATATATTGAAGTTGGTATTTTTCCTTATTTCCCATAATATGATTTCTTTTAGTGTTTTCAAGTCAGCATTCCCAAGATCTCCTTGAATTTGCGACCAAAATCACGGTGGAACCACCATTTTTTATAATAACTAGAAGAGAAAGTGTCAGAGGTGCCAGGAGTGATTGGGGATTATAACCAAGTGGAGAGGTGGTGGTGGTTCCAATGCGACGACGGAAGATTGGGAGTGGTGAGAAGAGGTTGGGTGGTGGTGCTGACGATGACGGTGGCTCGATTGCATACGGGGTGGTGGTGGTTGACCGTGGGTATATCCTTACAATATATAAGAGTGATTTTGGAATTCACTATTCACATCATCAACCAATACAACGTCGTACTAGAGTTTTTTTTTTTTTTTTGGTATAGGGTATATAAATCAGCAGCATCATTTTCACTCTTCACCAAACCATAGCCGCGTTCTTCCTTCTCAATCCAACTGATATTTTGGCCTTTGTTTGTCGATTTGGGTGCTTTCTTGTGGTTAATTTCTTCTCTGTTCAATACACAAACCGATGATTTGTAAAGAAAATAATTTTCACAGATCTATCTAAATTAATTTGTTGTCCTTGTGATCTCTTCAATTTTGGGACATTCATGGAGGTAGTTTTGTTTTTGTAATTTTGTTTTATTTTGCCTGTTGTTTTCTCCTAGCTAGACCATTTCTCTCCATTTACAAGTATGTAGGTATAAAATATGTTGAAATTTGTTAAACACAGACTTTAGATTCTACGTTCCTATATATTTTTGTAAATTGCTCTTTGTTTAATGTACTATTTTTGAGTTTTTGTTGTGGTCGTTTAAGATAAGAGAGATATTTTTGAAGATCTGTTCAAAGTAATTATTTTCTTTTGTTATTTATTGATTGCAGAGCATACATCAGTTTCGGGCTTGTGTTGGTGTTTGTTCTTCTATTTCATCCATTGTTATGCATTGCCCAAGTCATCTCCTTGATTTACAGGTGTGTTGCTTTCAATTTCAGTCTCATTTCATCGAATCTAGGGTGTTTCTAGACTTTTTGGTTTGATTTTTTGTCATTGTATTGCACTTGGCTCTTCTCTTCGATTTACATGTGTGTTGTGGTAAAATGTGTTGAAATTTTATGAAATTATTAGCTTTTGGTGTTTGTATAACTTTCTATAGTTTAGCTCCTTTTCTTTGCATGTATTGTACTCTATCAAACTTGACATTCACACATGATGATAAGGGCTCAAGATGGAACTGTAATAAAATTTGTTCAAAGATTGTAACAGAAATAAAAGAAAGAGAAGCTTGTATCGAGAATTTCTACGTAATTTCTATTTAAATTGATGTTCAAATTAGGTATTGTATTTTTTAATCCTTCTAGTAATTTTTTGTTTACTGTAGAGCATTTGAGTCATAAACTCATCTGGAAATAAATCTCCCTAATCCATTTTATTTATGCACGTGCATCAAAGTTTTATGTTCTTGATGAATTATTATACTGGAAAATATTGCTATTTTTAGAGCATTTGCTTGTATATTTCTTGTTTGCTTTCACAACTACCGTCGGTTTGCAAGATAGTCAATGGAAAATTTTGTCATTTAACTCTTCTATCTAATTATGATTTTTCTTTTCATATGCTTACAAATGAAATGAATTTTAACTTGCCCCTTATTAGAGAAGGTTTGATACAGAATAACTCGAATTAGCCAGAAAAATAATAATAATACGAATTTGGGGAGTTTGTTTTTATAAAAACAAAAAGAAAAATTGCCATGTTGATGCTAGCAGTTTCGGCTGAAATGTTTATTGGCTGCATTGAGTCCAAAGGTATATTGTTTTTCTTCCATGGAATGACTCTTGGATAGAATGGCCAATTGGATCATACTGGATAAGTTTCTAGAAAAATTAGCATCAAATTGGTCACCTTGTCGTCTTAAAAATTAGAATCAGGTATGAGATTGACATTTTCTCTTTTTCTTATATTTTTAATATATATTAGAGCAATTTCCTGCTCATACCATTGCATCCAGATTTTTCGTTTGAAATTGCACAATTTTGTACCAACTCTCAACTTGATAAAAAGTTCTATTTTCTTTCTTTTACAAGGAATGGTTTTGCATCTTATCGTTGTTGAAAAACTGATGGAAAAGAATGTAGTGATCCTATTGTATGATATGATCCTATTGGGTGAGATTCACAGCTTTGTTTCCTTGATTTGTCATAAACAATGTATTTTGTATCTTAGTATAATGATGGAAATGTCTCCGATGCTCAAAATTGGTTAAGGTCTTAAATGCATGAAATTGTCACTTAAGAACAGTTATTATGTTTCCCTTTATAAGGCAAATATTGTTTCTCTTTTTAATATAGAAATTCAGCCAGCTTGTATTTATAAATGATGAGTTAGTAAATATAGTTGATTGTTCATGTTATGTCCACTTTATACCTGTGTCTCTTTCCCATTTGCAGATGCGGCAATTCCAATTACTTGCTTCATATTAGTGTGTCTATTTGCTTTACAACACTTTGGCACGCATCGCATTGGTTTTTATTTTGCACCAGACATGGTTTGTATGCATCAGTGCTCTTAGTTTGTACAATATTTTTCACTCGAATCTACATGCTTATCAAGCACTTTCCCTGTATTACATGCTAAAGTTTTGGAAGACAAGAATGGGAGGGTAGAATTCTTTTGTGCATAACAAGTGAACCCCTTGGGCTCATAAGTTTCAGAAGTTTCATGGTCTCTATCACATTGCATGTGCATCAATGTTTCATGTTCTCTATCACATTGCTCTCAAGCTCATAAGCAATGTTTGTTGATCTTGGACACTTCTTGTATGGGCAATTCAGATACACTTTCTCAAACCATTTTCATCTCTTTTGTGATCTTTGGCAATAATGCAGCACATAAAATCTATTTTACCTTTTTGTTAGGACTAATTTTTAGTAAGTGTTTTCATACTTGGTTTAGAAGTTTTTAATAAATTTCTCTTTTTAATTGTTTTTCGATGTTTCAAGGGATGCTATACGTGTCAGTGTTACCATTGATGTAACCAACAAAGAACGATATTATTTTGTAACTCAGTTCTATGAGAAAGTAATACACTAATTTCATACTCTTCAATAATTTTTTAGGAAATTTTGGATAAATGTTGAATTCCCACTACCTTTCTCTATGTGATTGACAATTAGATGTTGTAATTGCTCTTTATCAAGGGCTGGAACCTACAAAAAGAAAAATCATAATGATGTGAATAAATATGGTATGTGATCTAATACTTAATTTTGCAAGATCATATGCTTTTCTTTGTTTTTAGGACAAGAGAATAGATTTGACTCACCTAAAGGTATATGCAATTGATGTTGATGAAACTAATGAGGTAGTAATTAGTATAGGCTTTTAAACTTTATCATATAGATCTTATGTGGTTTGAGATTCCATATTGTCCATGTACTTCTGACACTTGAGGAACTGTCAATTTGTAAATTGCTGATGAACAAATATATATAGCTTGATGATGCATTGAGCGGAAGTCGGAACAAGGCTAACGATGGTCGCATTAAGGTCTGGATACATTTTGCAAAACCGCGCGTGAAATCATCAATCTGTACTTTATGCCCATGTTAATGAAATCTCTAACTCAAAATTTATGTCAACAACCATTTGTGTTAACTCATCATTTAAAATGAATGGTGAACCATTTGTGTTAACTCATCATTTAAAATGAATGGTGAATCATTTTGAAAATTTCAATGTGTAGCATGTTCACATTATGAACTTTCTATATGATGCTTATAAGTCAAGCACCATTTAAGGACACACTTAAACTTGTTGATTTTTTAGCTGACATTTTACCAAATTTGTAGAATTTTAGAAACTAGCTTAATCTAACTTTAGTAACTTTGGACATCTAACCTCATTCTATTGTTCATCTTTTGTGGATGAATTAGAAATAATGTGAATATCAATATTTCTTTGTCATTTTCTTTAGATTCTTACATTCAATAATCAATATTGGTTTCGTATCAATATGTAAGGCCTCTTGCATATGTTTCATCACACACATGTTGTTTTGCTTACTGTTCGTTATGATTTATGTGCCTTCATCTCTAACGGTTGGTAGCAAGTTTGTCCTATTCCTATGCTTTTAATTGTTTTAAAGAAGCTTGCATTTACAAGAAGTGGTGCTTGTAGATGCTATCATTTGTTCTAAATTCGTCTAAACAACCTATAATTTTACTTGTCTCTGCAATTTTTCATTGCTAAGTTTTATTTGCAAATAATTTGTTAATGGGAGATCAAATTATACAAGCTTATTCGATTTTAGTATATTACATGGGTTGATCTATTGAAAATTTGGCATCTTCCAAAGCATGGAATATTTTCCATACTTTTAAATATCCAAATGGTATTGTTTTCATTTCGAGTAAAAATTCAAGGCAATATCCTATCAAGACAAAACAATAAGGAAGCTTGCATTTACAAGAGTGGTGCTTGTAGATGCTATCATTTGTTCTAAGTTCGTTTAAACAACCTACAATTTTACTTCTCTCTGGAATTTTTCATTGCTAAGTTTTATTTGCAAATAATTTGTTAATGGGAGATCAAATTATACAAGTTTATTCGATTTCAGTAAATTGCATGGGTTAATCTATTGAAAATTTTGCACGTCTTCCAAAGCATGGAATATTGTCCATACGTTTAAATATCCAAATGGTATTGTTGTCATTTCGAGTAAAAATTCAAGGCAATATCCTATCAAGACAAAACAATTGATCTGTGTGTGTGCACGCGTGTGTGTGTTTGTTTGTGTGTTTTTTTCTTTGTGGGATGGGAGTGTGTTGAGTAACTTATTACCATTTTCTTATTCTCTTATTATTATTATTGTTATTGTTTCGTTTCGTTTCCTCTTCTTCCTTCCATTTTGGGATAAATATAAACAAACATATCTCAGGGTCTAAGCTATGTGATTGAACTAGAAAAAGGTGAATAGCCTTTTTCTTTTTCTTTTTCATATTGATCTTTGAGAAGCGGAAAAATTACCCTTCTAAAACTTTTTATACGGTGACAACATAACAAACAGTTTTTTATTCTACTCTGTTTTTTCGCAACATTAGAGAAACTTTCTTATTTTGTGTTTTTCATCTTTCTATCATAATCTTCCTTCGTGTAATTTCCTTCTCTGTCCCAAAAGATATCCATTTTGATTTTTTTGATTTTCTTTTATCTCTTTAATATCCCAACCTCCCCTTTTTTTTGATAATTTTCTTTAGTTTAAACTATTATTTTTTTTCCCATTTCTCTATCTTTTGTTTTGGTATTCTAGTCCTATTTGAATACTGATGTGGGAACAATGTCGCCTTTTGAGCATGGAAAAGTTAAGTTTTGGACGACGGATGAGAGGTTAGATAAGAATCCTTCACTCAACCTTAGTTTGCTTAGATCTAAATATTTGAATATTGTTATAGTATTGTTTTAATTCTGTCATTAAATTGTGATCCATGGTACCAGATATAATTGATGTTACCATCTTGTAAAGATTGAGGCTATTTCATGATTTGTATAGCATGTAGTCTTGTCTTTAATGTGGTACCAGATATAATTGATGGTACTGTTGTAGTTTTCCTTTTTAAAATTTGTTTGTTGGGTGTTGAGTGCATGTTGTTATATTTCCACACGATTTTAAGTGTTTAGGTTCTTCTTTTTCTTTAGCTTGTAGGAGCACGTTCTTCAAGTGGCTCCGACAAGAGAATAAGCCATCAGGGCTTGTAAAGTATGGATTCGGTTTAGTTAAAGGAAAAGAAAATTACCCTATGGAGGATTTCCATGTTGCTATGTTTGTACAGTTTCATGGTCGCTAGCTAGGAGTATTTGCTATTTATGATGGGTATTTGGGTGATTGTATGCATTGTTTTTCAATATCTTAAAGGAGGTTTTTGTTTCTTAAAATGAATTACCATGGAATTGACAGCTTAGTATGATGTATATAATTTATTGAGATGAGTAGGATTTAAGAAAATAAATCTATAGATGGTATATTTCTTGATCATATGAGTTTTCAAAGTATCTAATCAGTTATTTTGGGTTAAAATTGTGGTTTAAATGATTATTTGAGATTGTTTGAATTTTATGGTAGTTTGGAAAAGAAGGAATACATTTTTCCTTTGAAATGATATATGACATTTGAATTGGGATATCCCAAAAAGCAAAGAGTGAAAATTTGTATGTTCAATATTAACTATTGTATAACGTTTATTAAATTTTAAATACGATTTCTTTCAGGTAAAATACCTTTTTCCTTTGAAAGGATTGGTGACATTTAAATCGGGATACTCCGAAAGGAAAGAGTGGAAATTTGTATATTCAATATTAACTATTGTATAACGTTTATTAAATTTTAAATTCAATCTCCTTCAGGTACACTTTCATATTAGCAATACATGATTTTTTTCTTAGTTATACTGCACTACTACTAATAAAACATACCATAACAATAACGTTAAAACAACTAAAAATATAGTATTACAAGTACGCCACGTGCAATGCACAGGCCAAAAACTAGTATATATATAAGAGGCGATGTGAGATGATTCACATAGATTAGTAACGAGTTAAATTGCATATTTTGATTCTTTTCCACTTTAATAGTTAGGCAATAAATAAATAGAGAAGAATGGAAGAACAACCTGAAATGAACTCAACCTTGGTGTCGCCACCAGGGCAATGGGTGGTGCAACCAAGGCCTTGTTGGTTTTGGATGGCATACAGTGGAACCTAAAACTATATTTGACCTTTGGTGGTGTCACCGGTTAACTAGTTCCTTCATTTCTCTTAACCTTTGGTGCTGTCAACAAACCCGTTGGTGGTGCCAAAATCATGTAAAAGAAACTAATTAAAACAATTGAAATGATTTTAAGAAATTTACCCTATGCATAATTGAATGAAGGATCACAAGCCAATCTATAACCTCGGCATCTATAATCTATGGGATGTTATGAGCGTAATATCTATGAATCTATGGGATGTTATGATGTTCTATTTTAATTGCTCATATCATTCCCAACTTCTTAAGTAATTCAGCAAATTTCCATGTCTCAACAACAAAAAATGAGAAAATATTTCTATGTTATATAAAGCTTTTGCTTATAGGGTAAATTACACTTTGGATGAGCGTAAATGAACATTCATCCCCAATTTAACAAGATCGAGAATTCGTCGATTCCTTGAGTTACTTAAGCCTTGAACTTATCGATGGTTGTAACTTTTCATGGCGGACGTGATCCCATTATCGTGTCAAAGTGGTTGGTGGATTATCTTGTTCGGGTTTGGTGACCTTACTTCACATTATTTCATTTTGTTGTTTAAATTACACTAGTGGTGGTGGTGGGGTTGTGGGGTTTGACATAGGTGAGTGGTTGGGGATGTTGGGGACTTATTTATATTTTTTAAAAGGTTAGGGACCTCAACTACAATTTTTATATTTTATTGTTCTTTTTTGTTGGTTTAGTTTGTTTAAGTTAGAAGACTGAGTTGTCATGAAAGACCATCTACATGAATTACTTAAAATGTTGAGGATGATACGTGTTATTAAAATTGAATGGTGACGAAATTGCGACAAAGTGAAAAGAATAGAACCCATAGTGTAATTTACCGTTGTTTATAACGTGATTAATTAAGGTATGTTACTGTTTATATGTCAAAGGTATGATGTAAGTTATGAAATTTTTTTTATCACTTGGTATTTTACGAGGCTAAAACAATGATGCATACACTATGGTATATTTATGATTATACTTAAAGAAATGACAAATTGCAAGTAAGATGAATATATATTCAATTTTGTCATATAGTGTCAAAAATGCAACACTGCACGATAAAACTTGATAGTAAGACTTTTTATGGTCACAGAGAAGTCTATGAAAGATGAGTGAAGAATATATCCATTTATATGTATATCATATATGAATATCTTATGGACCAGTCTAAGAAAAACCAGTATATGTATCATATTGGCCAACTTATGGGCCTTTTTGTGGATCAAATGGCTAAATTAAGGGCCTTTTATGATTATGATTATGATTACAAGAGCAGCTTTTATAGTGTATAATGGTTACAATTTGTGGCACCCAACAATAAGAATAAGTCATGACATGCATACGCATACGCATACATATAAACATATAAACATACGCACAATTGACAATTATGCTTACTGAACTATTGTTCATTCTAGTTCTATGTTGAGGATGATCTATCAAGGCTGACGGAGCTCTCGGATGACTATATGAAATTGTACGCTGGGTTATGCTGATAATGATTGATGTGGATGTATTTACTAAAATGCAAAAGTTAGTAGTTGTAAACATTACATAAGATAGTTGATTTTATAAGAATTACATTTTTTTCAAAAATATAAATTTTACAATTCTTTTAAAATTTATGTATGATGTATCATAATAAATTTACAATTTCGAAATACCTCGACACAAGTAAATTGACGATTAACTTAAACGTCATTTGTACTTTATAGATGTTAATAAGTTCAGATTGTTTTAACGATTCCCTCAATTAAGATTATACAAAGTCATATTTATTTATATGGAAAAAAGTTATAGAATCATCAAAAATTATAGTGCCAAAAAAAATTGAGTTGTTACACACTGGTTCAACCAGTGAGTCATTGTCGGACCAAAAGTCTAGCTAAAATATTTTTTATAAAAATTATATATGAAGAATATACATGATAAATATAAAAAATAAGATATCATGTAATTGAAATATGAAGTTCAAGTAATTATTAATATTTTAAGTGAAGTAAAAAAGTTACTATAAATTTTAAGTATTTGTTTTGATTCTATACATTGTTGTTTTATAATTTTGCGATTTATGAAATTTTTAAAATGTTTATTTATAACATGTTAAAATTCTATTGAATTACATAAATAACAAAATCGTGTATAATCAGTATCAATATAATAAATTCTTTCAATTATATTAAAATAAAATTAATTATGAATGTATTATATACTTAGAGTTACACTAATGCACAAGATCTAACATTGGTATAGTAGAATAAAGCATGAGTTTTAAAATAGACCCTATTTCAACTCTCCACTCCACCACATTTAAAAACTTTTGATGCATTGCATTTGAAACAGCCATATTAAAGAAAATTTGGTAATCAGTTTCTTCAAAAAACAGCCTGATTGGGCGGGTTGGGTCAAGTCGAGACCGGTTTTATTTCCAACCATTCCCAATTGAGCACCCTACCCAGTGTTGATGAAACCGAGTTGCTGATTTTCAGGCTGACCAGGCAGACCAATCCGAGTTTGAAAACAATGCTCAAGATATTAGACAAGATTGAGCTTAAAGGAACACTAGTCTCAATATCTTCTTCCCAACCCCAACTAAAGTGATTGCTAAATCATTATCGTAATCTTATTGATATCTTCTAACTTAATATCATAAGGGATTCCGAGACATTTCTATCACCATGGTCAACAAGAGTATATCAACTGTAGATAATCAAAGAGTTTGAACATCTACCTCAAACTCTATATTTGCGATGTTTATTTTCAAAAACATCAATAAGATTACAGTCTGGATTGTATAACACTCTTAGCAGGATGTTGCACTAGTCATTTGGATACATTTGGGTTGGACTAGGAGTAGCAATGGACGGACTCGGCATGGCCCTATACAACCCCTTGCCCAGCGCCTTCTGTTGGACCATAGGAGGCCAGCCCTTTTTTGAGAGTGATAGCCTGGAATAAAACCTATCTAGGTGCTTTAGTAATTTTTATTATATAAAAAATAATTTTTTAGGGAAAATTGCCTATAAGTCACTTGCTTGTTTTAAATTAGGTCAAAATATTTTTCAAAATTGTGATTAAGTCATACTCTTCAGCATTTTTTCAAATTAATCCCAAAATTACCCCTGTTATTTATATTTCCCATTGGCGTCTTCTTCCTCCTTACAAACCTCCTCTACCACGGCTGAGCAATCTACGGCTTGTAGTCGAAATTATAACTTCAAGTCCGGCGACGGTGGAAGTGGATGTAGAGGTGGAGGAGGAAATGGATGACAAGGTGGTGATTTTTGGTCCCATATATTCTCATATGCGGCAATTGCGAAGAGAATCTTCAGACGAACCTCCATTTTTCTTCGATAGCGCCACCTCTACTTCTTCGATCACTAGTGGCTTTCCTGGTTTCCATGCCACTGCAACTTCACCCAGGGAAAAAAACCCAACAAATTAGCCCATTTTTCCTGGTTTCCATGTCACCCCAGCTTCTGATTTTGATCTGACATAATTATCTTTACTTTACTGAAAATTTTCAAGTTAAATATGAGTTTTAGAAGCCATCATTTAGAAGGTTGCTAGACTCAACGTAACATGTGGCTGTGCCCATGAGGAATAGTTTCTGCTGAGTGTCGAGATGATGCAACAGCTATTGTTGATGTGCTGTTTTATGATGATGCAGTAGCTGTTGATGCTGCTTTTATTTTGCTGTTGATTGCTATAATTTTCTTGCTGGTGACAGACTGCAATTTTTTTTAAAAACTCTGACCATTTCATATTTGGTAAGGATAACAGACTTGCATATGGTCTTAAATTAAATTGTGATTCTAATTTTGACCTGACAGCACTATCTTTACTTTACTGAAAATTTTCAAGTTAAATATGAGTTTTAGAAGCGATCATTTAGAAGGTTGCTGGACTCCATGTAAAATGAGGCTGTATAAGCGAACATATAAGTATAAGTACATTTTTTGTGATGGGAAGAGCGTATAAGCGAATGTTTAGGAAGTATATTGGTTGTAGCTATGATTTGTTGCTGTAAATAGCAGTTTGAATTTATGTAGGGACGAAAAAGCGGCCATTAGATTATTCTTTGTGTTGTTAGTCGTGTGTGTTGTTTGATACTGTATTAGAATAAAACAATATCATAGAAATAGAAAACAGTATCATAACAGAAACGGTGCTCGAAATTTTTATTATAATATATTTTCAAAATCATCTCGATGATAGATTTTTGCCGTTTGAAGTTGTCTCTTTAGCTTAAAATGACAATCTTTAGTTTTTCATGTCTAAACAATATCTTACTAAAACAGTATCATATCTTAATAAAACAGTATCATAGATAAATGTATCTTAATATATCAGTATCATACATGAAAGTATCTTAATAAAACAATATCACATACACAAACTACAACCCAATAAAATAATAGTATCATAGATTAAAACATTATCGTAATAAAACAGTATCAAAGACAAAAGCATGATATAAGTATATCATAACACTTTATCTAAATAAAACAATATCATAGATATAACTAAGTAGAGATGTTTTACTGGTTGAAGTAATGATATTGTTATTAAAATGCTCCATTAGTAGTACAAGACCATTGATACTGCTTGCATTCAATAACATTATCATAGATTGAAACAATATCATAGATTGAAACATTATCATAATAAAACAGTATCAAAGATAAAAGCATAGATAAAACAGTATCATATATAAAACTAAGTACAATATGTTTTTAATGGTTGAAATAATGATACAGTATCATATATAGCACATTATCTAAATAAAACAGTATTATAGATAAAACATTATATAAAATTAAGTACAAGATGTTTTAATGGTTGAAGTAATGATAATGTTCTTAAAATATTACATTAGTAGTACAAGATCATTGATACTGTTTGTATTCAATAACAGTATCATATGTTAAAAATATTATCATAATAAAATAGTATTAAAGATAAAAATATAGTATAAATATACTAACACAGTATCATAGATAAAACAGTATTATAATAAAACAGTATCAATGAATTAGCACTTTTTTTAAAATTTTAGGGGTATGTTGGTCTTTTAGCTAAAATATGACTTTAATTGAAATAAATTTTGGTTATATGACTTTAGAACCCATAAGTGCACAACAGTGACCGGTCATGAATTTACCTAAAATATTTTGTATAATGCAGCAGGCGCTGCATTCTATTTTCTTTTCACAAATAGGGGTTACAATATTTTTGGAGTAAATCACACATATACACTAGTTTATAACTAGAAATTAAAAAATTCTGGTCAATATAATTAAATTGAAATGTATTATTGAATTATAATATAAATTGAAAATTACTAGACATTTAAAGACTTGTTTTTTTTTTTTTTTTTTTTTTTTGAATGTTGCCTTATTAAAATCAATTCAACTATTTCATCACAATTTTATCCCACAAAATCCTCCTATTTTGAAATTTAAATTTGAAAGTCACCAACACATCATATTTTCGATACCAAACCAAATCAACAAGGGCAAATTACATTAACACCCATAAAATTGAGGGCTTTTTGAAAAATCAGATTAAAAGTAATTTAAAAGAATTGTTAAACATTAAAACTGTATTACATACGCTCAAATCCAAATTAACTCCATAATCAAACAAAAACCCGTCCTTGCTAAAATCCAAATTAAAAACAAACAAAAATTTCCTACAAATCCAAATTCATAATAAAAACGGATCTCTTCCAGATTATTTAACGAATTTCTTGTTGTTTCTTCTCCAATTTAGCACAAAATCAGAACTCAAAATTCAAAATTTCTAGGTAATATGATAAATTTTATTTCTTCTTCATATTATTTGAATTACATAATTTTCTGAATTTCGTTTTGAAATATTCAATAATATGCTTAGTACGTGCATACATATGGTTTTGAGGTAATTATCTCATATTCCGATTTCAATCTCCAAAGGTTAATTGTCTCATATTTCAATTTTAATCTAGACACATCCTTCTTCATTCACTTCATTATAGATTTGTGATTTTTTATATATTTGTTTGTGTTAATGTATATCAACTTTCAACTTTAGATCAATGGTATTGAGTAAGGTCTTCTCAAAATATGTGTGAATATCAATTACCAAGTACAGAGATGCATACAAGGTATTTGTAAAAATATAAATATGAATATGACTTTTTGGATAGAAAGTGACACAACAATGTATACAAGTGACACAAATAAATTTGGATCACAATCTTCTATGTGGTTGATTTAACTGTTGGATTTAACTTGATATTTGTTGTGCATTATTGAATGACATGAATTATTGAGAATAATCAAACATTAATGTATCGTTTTTTTTATTTTGAATATGAATTGAGGCTTTAGTTAGAAAAGTGACATGCTTTGTCACTATTTGCTTAAAAATGATAGATTAATATATACAAATGACATAAACAAATTTGGATCATAATCTTCTCTGTGTTTGATTTAACTTGATATTTGTTGTACATTATTGAGTGACGTGAATTATTGAAGATGATCAAATATTAATGTATGGTTTTTTTTTTATATGAATTGAGGCTTTAGATAGAAAAGTGACATGCTCTGTCACTTTTTGCTTAAAAATTGACAGAACAATGTATACAAGTGACGCAAACAAATTTGGATCACAATCTTCTCTGTAGTTGATTTAACTGCTGAATTTAACTTGATATTTGTTGTACCTTATTGAGTGACATGAATTATTGAGGATGATCAAATATTAATGTATCGTTTTTTTAATATGAATTGAGGTTTTAGATAGAAAAGTGACATGCTCTATCACTTTTTACTTAGAAAGTGACAAAACAATGTATACAAGTAACACAAATAAATTTGGTTCACAATCTTCTCTATAGTTGATTTAACTACTAGATTTAACTTGATATTTGTTGTGTATTATGGAGTGACATGAATTATTGAGGACGATCAAACATTAATATATTATTTTTTGTCTTGAATATGAATTGAAGCTTTGGATAAAAAAGTGACATGCTCTATCACTTTTTTCTTGATGATACAAGTATTAAGGACGATCAAACATTAATGTATCATATGTTGGTTTTTTTTTTTTGCAGATATGGATAAAATCAATATCTTCATCTATTATAGGGAGAAATGGAAACAAGGTAACCAATATATAAATTTTAAAATGACTGGAATTGTCATCCCAATAGAATTCACTTACAGCGAACTCGAGGGCATGATATATTCAGTTACAAACATAAGTCCAACAACACAAGCAATAACAATACAATATAAGGTGAAGAAAAAGCTGCATCTGATGAAGATTTTAGACAATAATTCTCTCACATTCTATTCGGAGCTCAAAAGAATGGAGAAACATCTTGCAAGCTTTTCTTTGTGCGTAGATGTCACACCGGTTTCATTATGTCACAGAACTAAAAATTTTGAAGACATATAACTTTCAAAAGTTGCTACTAGTGAAGAAAATGGCATGATGCAATTACAAGTTTTTCAAACTCATGGTTTGGCAACAACATCAGTTCAAAGTCTACCAACTATTGAAGGCTTAGCTGTTGATATTTTATCATGCATACCGGATGTTGAAGAAATGAGTAATGAAATGGAAATTGAAATTATTTCATTTGTTAATTTGAATGAAATTGCAAAGCAAAAGGTTTTTAGGAACAAAACATTGGTAAAGAAAAGTATTTCAGTATATGCGATAAATAAAAACTTTCAGTTCAAAGTAGGTAAGTCGGACAAGAAAGAATATGTGCTAAAATGCATAGATGATAATTGCAAATAGACTTTTAGAGCTTCAAGACTTGGATGAACATAAATGTTCAAAATAAGATATATGAGAAACAATCACACGTGCTCAAATAACATCATCTTGGCAAATCATCGTCAAGCAACAAGCTCAATAGTAGGAGAAT
Organism: Forsythia suspensa; assembly: GCA_023638005.1. Lineage (NCBI taxonomy): Eukaryota > Viridiplantae > Streptophyta > Magnoliopsida > Lamiales > Oleaceae > Forsythia > Forsythia suspensa. Next base: position 25,184,965 of record CM042666.1, on the reverse strand, counting down.
GCATCAAGTACAAGTATGTCTCAACAAAAACAACATACACTCCCGCAGACATAATAAGTGACATGATGAATACATACAGAATGTCGATGAGTTATGAGAAAGTTTGGAGATCTGAGAATAAAACTTTGGAATTGGTGAGAGAGATCTGACAGAGTTGTATAAAAATGTTCCATAGTACTTGTACATGATAGAACAAACAAATTCTAAATCAATTACAAGAATTGAGACTTATGAAAACAACAAATTTAAATACTTCTTCATGGCATTAGGAGCATCTATTCAAAGTTGGGAGTATTGTAGACTTTAATAGTGATTGATGATGCGTTCTTAAAGAGAAATTATGGTGGAACATTATTTACAGTATGTACACAAGATGCCAACAACAACATTTTCATATTAGCATTTGGAGTTGGTGACTTAGAAACTAATAATTCATGGAAGTGTTCTTACTTATGTTAAAAGAAGCATATGGTAAGCGAGAAGGATTGTGTATAATCTCATATGGTCACAAAAGCATAAAAAGTGCAATCCAAAAGGTGTATAAGAATGCAATGCACGGTCTATGTTCCTACCACCTGTTATAAAATTTAAAGTCATCGTTTGGCAAAAAAAAATAGAAAAAACATTATACAACCATTCAATAGAGCTGATAGAGCCTACACGAAAAATATTTTGAGTTCCATATGAAACAACTCGATAAAATCTATAAAGGGATTCGACCACACCTGGTATGTTCAAAAATATTTATTTTGAATACATAATAACAGTGTATATAATAAATTATTAATATTTTGATTATTCTTTATACAAAAAGAGATTGGTTATTACAAGTGGTCAATGGCATACATGACAAATAACAGGTTTTCTACAATGACTTCAAAAGGTTATCCTATAGAACTTTTATTAGAATCCTTAAAATATTTGTTGCAAGAATGGTTTGTAAAGTACTTAAACGATACGCGGGCAACTTTCACAAAACTAGCAAACAAGCAAGAAAAAATATTAAGAGAAAAATCCATGGAGTCAAAGAAACTGAAGGCAAAAGACTATAAATTATATGAACTAAATATCATTTATATGCTGAGTGTTATATGGATCTACTTATAATTACATATCAGTATGAGTTAAATGATTGAAAGCATGTTTGTAATCTTTATATCAAATTAGTGTAATTAAGGGCTTGTTCGGTTCTTATTTTTTCCCAAAAAATCCATTTTTTTTTTGCCTACTATTTTTTACTTTTCAAACTTTTTACACTAAAAAAAATTTGAAAAGTCAATAAAGTAACAAGAAAAACTCATTTTTGAAAAAAAAAAAAAAAACTACACCGAACAAGTCCTAAATCTTATTTTCATATGAGTGCACATTTGAAAACATATAACTAAGTGGCAAATTTTTCACCTTTTAGATAAAAAGTCGGTATTTATTAAATATATAAAGTTTAGTTGTTTTTTTTTCATTTGAATTAATGTTTGATTGGAGAAGGTTATGCTTTTGTAGTCTTATTATATGATGAGTGTTATTGTAATGAAAACATGCTTATACTAAAAAAGTGATGTAGTGTGTTACTTTCTCATAAAAGTGACGTAGTGTCACTTTCTCAGTAAGTTGGAATTAAACAATATGAAAGCATGATTTAATAGTCGTAGTTTATTAATACAAATTTTTTCTTGCATTATTTGCATAGGCATCGGCTTCAAGTTCAATAATATACCAAGTCAATAATGTTTGTACCTCATATTTGATTAATATTGAAAAAATATATGCACATGCAATCAATTCCAAGTGGATAAAATCTCATGTGCACATGCATTGGCGGTTATTTCAAAGATAAAGGACAGCTCATATTTATATTGTTCAAAATATTACACAACATAGATATACATCCAAACATATAGTGGTACAATTTACCCACTTGGAGATCGCAATGATTTGAATATATCAGATGATATAAAAGCCAGAATAGTCTTGGCTCCTAAACCAAAAAGAAAATCTGGACGACCTAAAGAGAAAAGAATACTATCAAAAGGAGAAAAAAAGCAACGTACAAAATGAAGTAGATGTGGAAAATATGGCCATAATCTAAGATCGTGTCAAACTTCAACACATTTGAAGAAGAAGCCACAAAAGAAAAGAAAGTTGCAAGATTTATGAGTGTTTTTATTTTTTATTATCTTTTAGATTTTTTGCCAATGTATAATACATATCTGAAACTCCAACACTTTTGGTGAATATTAATATTACATTATGTTACTTTTAGAACAAAAAGTAACACAATGTCACTTCTTCATACATATTGGTTTTTCTATTCAAAATAGATATTCATGTGCTTTGCTTTTGTATAGGTACTAACATTAGAATGACATGTAAAATTTATCACTTAACACTAAAATGTATACGTAATACTTCAACTATTAAATAAGTTTGATGAATAATGATATTACATTATGTCACTTTTAGAACAAAAAGTGACACATTATGTCTTTTATAACAAAAAGTGACACAGTGTCACTTATTTATACATATTGATTTTTATATTCAAAATAGTGTTGACATTCTTGTACTTTACTTTTGTAGACATTATAATGGCATGTAAAGCTTATCATTTAACACTAAATTGTATACATGATACTTCAACCATTAAAGGAGTTTGATGAATACTGAAATTGTCACTTTTAGAACAAAAAATGACACAATGTCACTTATTCATACATATTGGTTTTTCTATTCAAAATGGTGTTGACATTCCCACGCTTTGCTTTTGTATAGATCCTAGCATTATAATGGATGTAAAACTTATCATTTAATACTAAATTGTATACATGATACTTCAATCATTGAAGAAATTTGATCAATACTGAATTTGTCACTTTTAGAACAAAAAGTGACACATTATGTTACTTTTATAACAAAAAATGACACAATGTCATTTATTCATACATATTGATTTTTCTATTCAAAATAGTGTTGACATTCCTGCGTTTTGCTTTTGTATAGGTCCTGATATTATAATGGCATGTAAAACACTAAATTGTATACATGATACTTCAACCATTAAAGGAGTTTGATGAATGCTAAAATTGTCACTTTTAGAACAAAAAGTGACACAATATCACTTATTCATACATATTATTTTTCTATTCAAAATAGTATTGACATTCTTGCGCTTTGCTTTTGTATAGGCCCTGATATTATAATGACATGTAAAACATATCATTTAACACTAAATTGTATACATGATACTTCAACCATTAAATGAGTTTGATGAATATTGAAATTGTTACTTTTAGCATAAAAGTGACACAATATGTCACTTTTAGAACAATAAGTGACAATGTATAAATGATATTACATTGTCACTTGTTTGTTATACAAACTCCTAACTTGGCTATCAAAATGTATACATGGTTTTCATAATTAAAGTAATGTATCAATCAGATGCACTTCCACAATCTATATACAATAGTCGGACAAAAATCATCCAATATAATTGTGTTTTGTCACATTTGACATGAATAGCAAGTCACTTCTACACAAAAATAATTTGTAATTACATTCTTTGCAAAGAAACTTTCAAAACCTAAACTGTTAATCCCATATACATGAAACTAATTCACCATATACATTACATTTATACATAACATGTAGTCTTAGTTATCTCCTCTTACAAAAAATTGTTTACAAAAATATTCCAGCCTTCTATGGCTTGTCAAACATCATTTGGCACCCAATCATTATCAGTGTCGTAATTCACCACTTGCTTCTTTTTGGCATACACATACAAATGAGTGGCCAAGTATTTTCGAACCTGTGCAATGTTGAATGTCTTTGGAATCTCTTTCAACATTTCTTTGATGAAATATTCAACATATTTAATAATGTAAATTCCACAATCACCACTAAAAAAAATAGAGGGCACATTAACCAAGAATTGAAGGCATGCCATACATTTCTATCTATCCGACATATAAAAATTCAAATTATTAAAAAGTAATATAACTCGTTCTTTTGTTGTGGTAGTTTTGGAACCATTTTTACAACAAATAATTTTAGTGCCTCTTGTTCTAGAATGTTTTTGCCCTCAAAGAACCTAGTGTTAAACAGAAGATGAGGAATCATAACTGAAAATGGTTGAACACCTTCAAGTACAATAGGATTCTTGACTATCTTATTGTAGGATTTATACACATTCAAACACATCTCCTTGATGTCAAAAATGGCATAGATACCAATGAGTTGGGTTAAACATCCTCAAATGCATAAGGACATGGTCAACATCACGCCAACTTGTGTTGCAAGGCATGTACAATCCAATTGGATATGAGAGAAGATAAGTTTGCTTCACTATGACTAATGGATCTTTCAAAAAATTATCATACAACCTCCTAACTTGGTTGTCAAATGCAAAGTCCGTAGTTGTAGTCTTGATGTTTATACCATGTCCATACCTTAACATCTTCCGCAGATAATAAAAACACACATCCATATGATATAAAACAAGTGTATAAAAAGAATCAGCAATGTATTAATAAATTATATACAAAGTGACTTATAAAAAGTGACATATTGTATCACTTTCTTAGTAAAAAGTGACATACTTATAATAAAAAGTGACATATTGTGTCACTCTCTTAACAAAAAGTGACATATTGTGTCAATTTTTTTATTAAAAAGTGGCATTATGTCACATACTTACTTATTTATCGTCACCAACTCTTCTTTGTACCAACTCTCGAATGCTTCAACATCTGATCCGTATGGGTGCACAACCCAACATTGAACGCAAGCGTTCCCTTCACTACACACTTTTTAGTACTCATCGTAGAATCATATTCATTAACCTAGGGTGACTGAAAAAGTGCGACAAATTTCTTTTGCCTCTTCAAAGGTGCATCAGGAGTGACTTCATCATCAATTTAAAATGTCGCAAAAATATTAAAAAGTGTCAAGTTATATTGTGTAGAAACACAAAAAATAAGTCATTCAAATGAAAATATTCAAACAACAATTGCCTCTTCAAGTTTATATTTAGCTAAAACAGCTGTCCCAATCTCATCAATTTTTTGTCAATCCTCATCTTTCAATTCAACATCATCATCAATTATATAAATCGCACAGGTTTTAGACGATGATGCACAAACAATCTGAACAAAAATGTACAAAATACCACTTTTTGCAGTGCAAAAATAGAAATAACAAAATAAAACACAAAATAAAATGTGAAAATAATACATCTTGATGCATTTTTTTGGCTAAACTATGAACCGCAACATTATCAACAATCATCCAGTCCTCTTCATTAAAATTTATTAAATCTTGATCAATAGGCTGAATCAAAAATAAATAAGTCACATTATATAGTGCACAACAACCAAAAAAGTAAATCTCAAATGAAAAATACAATACATTTGAAATTGAATAATACCTTTTCCAACATATTTTTAGCTAGCCTCTCAATACTTTTTCTAGTCATATCAAACTCAATACCCAATGAAAAACTAGGACAGTCAATTACATTCTTTTTCATGTCCATTATATCATTAGCTACATTTTCTGCACCATTCTAAACATAAAAATAAATAAAAAGTTACATACATATCTGTATAAAAAGTGACATAACTCTTTAAAAAAGTGACAAATATGAAAAAAAAAAATTCAAATTCATATACTAAAAAGCATGTTAAAGGACATATAATACCAAACATATTGTTTCCAAATCAACTACATCAACTCTGTCATCCACCTATTTCATTTCTCTCAACATTTTCACAAAAATACATAAAAGTGACAAATTGATTTAAAAAATGATAAACACCTCCAAAAAGTGACATACATCTCTTAAAAGTGACATAAATCTAAAAAATTGACATCATCTCTTAAAAAGTGACATACATTTCTGAAAAAGTGACATACATCTAAAAAAGTGACATACCTTCAATATTTGTAGGTCATTCACTTTGCTTTTAACATTTGCCACCCATTCTAGAATTTCTTCATTCGATTTCACTTTCTCTTCATGTTCTTTTATTTATTTTTCAATTTGAATAATAGATTGAACTTTGATTTCAAGCTCTACTAGTAGATTCTGAATTTTTTCATTTGATTGTATTTTCAACTCTATATCTGTCAGAAGTTTCAAAATAATGTTATTTGATTCAACTTTCTTCTCAATCTCCACTAAACGTTTCAAGATTTCTTCATTCGATTCTGATTGTCTCTGAATATACAAAAAGCGGAGAAAAACAAATCATAAGAAACAATAAACAAAAATGATATAGAAAGCATAAAATGGTAAATAAATGCTCGAAAAACTCAATTGTCTTCATTTTATTCAACTTTGAAGAACTGACCATCGTCAACTAATGGTTCTTGGAGTGCAATCATCAGCTTCGACTGATGAATAACAAGATGCTCAAAGTCGTCATCGTCATTAGCATCTTGCCCTTAAAACTTGCAATTCACAAACAACCCATCAATGTATGCCTCCTCATTCTATGCGTCAGTTGGCCTAACATCATTAACTTCAACTGCAAAAATATATATTCATAAATTTAAAATAACAAAACAAATAACAAAAAATGATGAAAAATGTAAAGAAAAATAGCATAAATAATAAATAGAGCTTACTTTAATCAAGTCAAAAACACGTTTGTTCAATTGTAACGATGTCAAATGCACATTAGAACTCCAAATCAAAATCCAAGGAAGCAATGGCTTGTATTCACACAAAAAAATTTCTCAACTATTACACGTATAGTCTCATATATCCAAACTTGAAAAGCTAGAAGAAAACCATTAAGGCTATACTCCAAATTTTGTTTTAAGGATCTAACTTCATGATCCTCTTGGTGAATGCACATTTGAGAGACATCAAGGTCAAACTATATAACTCATTCTCCCATGGAAAATATTACATTTCACCCGACTCAACAAGTCCAAAAATTGAATCATCAACACATTTATGGTATGATGTGGAAAATAAGAACGACGAAACAAGATAATAATACCAACATCTACCACATTCTTGTCTACTGTATCATATGGTAACTCTTTAAACACATTTTCAACACACTACTGTTGAAATACTATCATACTTCTTGAAATATTTGTCATTAATCATACTATTACACATTCAGTACTTGGTAAAATCACTATTACCCACGCACTGAAGGCCAGATATTAGACAAAATTCTTCAAGAGAAAATCTAACCAGTTTTCCACTAATGTTGAACCATAATTCATTAATGTTTTGTTGCTTCACCTACTTTAATAACAATTGGTGAATCAACGGAGCATGAATCACCATTTTTTTAAAATCAATGTAGGGTCCAAAGCATGTTTCTCTCAATATTTGCTTTTGATTTTCAGTAAACTTTTCATTCAGGCATTTGATCACTATATGAGGTGAGTAGAAAGTCACTTTACCAAGAAATCAATAGTCCTGGAGAATCAATTGCTCCCAGTCCTACCAAAAAAAAAATAACAAAGATGGTTAGTCAAATAATAATTTTATAGAATGAATATATATTAAATAAAAGTGACATGCACTATCACTTTTTAAGTAAAAGTGACAAACATCTCCAAAAAGTGACATAAATATAAAAAAATGACATACATCTCAAAAAATAGTTATCATACTAACTATTTGTTAGTTTGAATGTTCAAACTTATTGCATTTGGAATATGAACTGGCTATTAATACCATATATTAAATAAAAGTGACATAATTTGTGACTTTTTAAGTAAAAGTGACATGATATGTCACTTTTTAATTAAAAGTGACAAACATTTCCAAAAAGTGATATAGATCTAAAAATGTGACATACATTTCTTTAAAAGTGACATACATTTCAAAAAACAGTGATCAAACTATCCATTTGTTAGTTTGTATCTTCAAACTTATTGTATTTATATATTAAATAAAAGTGACACGCTCTGTCACTTTTTAAGTAAAAAGTGACAAACATCTTCAAAAAGTGACATACATCTCTAAAAATAATGATCATAACATCTATTTATTAGTTTGCATGTTCAAACTTATTGCATTTAGAATATAAACTAGCATATTAAGCCAAAAGTGACATATTTTCATACAAGACAAAGTGAACTTGAATACCATCAATTAAATAAAAGCGACATGATCTGTCACTTTTTAAGTAAAAGTGACAACATTTTCAAAAAGTGGCATACATCTATTAAAAGTGATATAGATCTAAAAATGTGACATACATATCTTTAAAAGTGACATACATCTCAAATAACAGTGATCATACCATCTATTTGTTAGTTTATATGTTCAAACTTATTGCATTTGGAATATGTACTTGCTTTCAATACCATATATTAAATAAAAGTAAAAGTGACAAATATATCCGAAAAGTGACATAGATCTAAAAAAGTGACATATATCTCTTAAAAGTGATATATATCTAAAAATATGGCATACATCTCTTTAAAAGTGACATACATCTCAAAAAACACTAATCATGCCATCTATTTGTTAGTTTGCATGTTCAAACCTATTGCATTTACTTTTTAAGTAAAAAGTGACAAAAATCTCTTAAAAGTGACATAGATCTAAAAAAGTGACATACATCTCAAAAAATAGTGATCATACCATTGTATGTTCAAACTTATTGCATTTGAAATATGAACTGACATATTAAGCTAGAAGTGACATATTTCCATACGGACAAACACAAAAAACAGGTTGGTGAACTTGAATACCATCAAATTGCACTTTAATCTCATTTTTGTATGTCATTGATTTGACAATGGTTACAATGTGTCATTGATTTCCTAAAGGCACCATCATCAATCAGTTAAGAATGGAAAACAGAAACACAATTTCACAAAACAAAAATCTCGTAAAATGTAAAAATTAAAGCAGTGGTTCACACAACAACCATTGTCACTGATTTTCCTAATGGCAACATCATCAATTGAATAATAATGGAAAATAGAAATTCGATTTCACAAAGTAAAAAATATCTTAAAATGTAAAAATTAAAGCAAATCGAAAAAATAAAAAAATAAAAAATAAAAGAATAAATCGAATTAACCTTTGGTTCATGTTGTGCAATATTTTTCTTCTTCTTTGAAGATCTTTCTACTGGAACACATTTCTTCTTCGTCCCCAAAGATTCTATAACGAATTTGTCGCCTTCTCCAACCATGTTTAAAGTTATAATGTTAAAAGAATGAAGAAATGGACAGAAACTATGGATTAGTGAAGGAATTTGATCGAATTTCACTAGAAATCGCAGAGAGTAAACAAAGTTAGGATTTGTGCACTGTAATAATCAATTTTTCATTTTTACACTCCCGTATTCTGATCTATTAACGAAGTCCATTTCTCAACACTTTTAAAAATGACCGTATTTTTCAATTTTTTCTGAAAATGGTTTTCACAATCAACAATTCATAGTATCGAGAAGAAGTTCAAGCAATTGAAAAATATGAACATAATTATTTCGACGACTTGAATAAACAATTTCTAATATCATATTCTATTTTCAACATTGGTAACAAGATGGAGTACCCAACAACAAAGTAATAAGATGAAGTACTAATCATGCAGCAATATATGTTAATCACCAAGAATAGCATATTTATAAAAATTAAGGAATCAACAAGTGAACAAAAAACAAAACTCAATCCCCAAACACATAATACATTCATGGGAATGCACTAGTACAAAATAAGAGAAGAAATGGATAAACATTTAGAAGGAAAAAGAAATAAGATAATCTTGTTTCCTTCCGGAAGTCATTTTGTTCTTCTATGATTTATTTTGAAGTTTATGAATGATTTTGTTACTCTTAATTGTAAGCGTATGATGACTAATGTTGCTCTGTAAACGTAACTTCTCATTGCTTTGAGTAATCTTGTCACCACTTCGAGTTATAGCCATCAAGCTATGCTTGAAAAAATACAAAATAAAAATAAAGATTAGTTAGCGGATCGGGTTTGGAGAGAAGAAAATAAGGAAAAATAAAATGAAAAATACTTTTTCATATGGATTTTCTCTCCTCTTCCAACATGTAGAAAATCTCTAGTGGTGGCGAAAATGTTTGGCAACAAAAATCGGTGGAGAATGGATTGATTGAATCGGAGGTAAAATGGAGATGATGGAGTGTGAACGTGTAGAATGAGAAGTTTAATATTGATGTGATTTGGTTTGATGTAGTAATTAATGAGAGGTAAATTGGGACTAATTAGAGCATCTCCAATGCAACACCTTTTAAAAAATCTATGTGTCAAGAGAGAGAAAAGAAATGAGTAGAGAGTATGTAGAAAGATGAAAGAGAAGGAAAAATAGATGAGAGAGATATACATAATTTAATGAAAAAATGGGTAGAATGTATCTAACATGATGTCTACAACTAGACGGCATGTTGGACGGACTTCTACAATAAATCTTTACACATCGCCTTCATCCCCTCTACCTCATCGCCACATTAATTGAACATTGTTACATTAGAGATGCTGTTAAGATTATGATTATGATTAGTAATAAATTTATGAGTATTTGTAATTGATGAATATAGATGAATTTAAATTTTTTAATAATATAGTAATTATCATTATAATTGGTGTGTCCACTAATCTACTAAAATTTCAAACAGACTAATATATATTATTAAAAAATTAAGGACTAGATAGAACGCCTAATTTTCACATTTTTACTTTACCAAAATAAATGGCTAGGTCCTAGGGCCAAGGTTAATGGGCAGGCCCATAGGAACACTCGGCCCATTTTCTACCCCTACGTTGGACAAATGGGTGCCAATAGCCTAATTATTCAAAAAAGGAAAGAGATGGCGCGTGGAACTCCCTCCATGAGCCCCACAATTTCAGCAAATAAGAAAGGGAAATTGGCGCAAATGGTCCCTAACGTATCATGTTAGTGCGCAAATGGTCCCTAACCTTTTATTTTTGGCGCAATGGTCCTAACCTATCCATTTAGGTGCGGAAATGGTCGTTTGAGACGGATTCGTTAAAAAGTCCACTTTCATTTGGTGCGCAAATGGTCCCTATCAATGTTTTTGTCTTTATTAGTGGGGTAAAATTGTCGAGTTACATCTTTCTTTCGATTGGCGCAATGGTCCCTAACCTTTACCTTTTTAAAGCGCGAATAGTCCCTAACCTATAATTATATTTTGGTGCACATTAATTCTTATTTGATGAAAAAGACAAAAATATATTTACTTTTAATTAAAAAAATTTGCAATTGATTCCTAACCTTTAAAAAAAGTAAAAATAAATCCCGATACTTTAATTTTTTTATTAAAAAAAATTAAAGAAAAACTAACAAATTGACAATATACTAAATTATTTTGTATATTTTATAAACTATTATAAAATAACTAAAATTGAAATCATAATTATTAACGAGTGTGCTAATTAAAATTATTTTATTGTTATTAAGTAATCATATTATTTAAAATTCAAACTTTAATTTTATCATCACGAAATAAAAGAAAAATAAATTTGTCAAAATAAAATTTTTAATTATGCTCAACACAAATTTCGATTTTATCGATCTCATATTTATTGAGTTAATACAACCCACTTTTTGAGCCATTAAAGAAATTGACCAGTCTTATTTTAAAATTTAATTTATTTTTGAATTAAAAAAAAAGGTTTCACCCCACCCCACCACCATCCATCCCACCACCCCCCCCACCCCACACCTCATTAAAATCAGGGAAGGGAGGGTTTCCCCCTCCGGTCCGACGTCGGCGGCGGCCAGGGAGAAAACCCTCCTTCCCGGCCGCAAACCAAGGGGAGAAAGCGTGATTAGGGGGAGAAATCCCCTAATCGCTGAGCCATGACCAAACCGGGGATTTCTCCCCGGTTTCGCGACCAAACCAGGGGGATCCCCAGGTTTGGTCGCCAAACCGTGGGGAGAAATCCTCCTCCTGGCCTGGTTTGTGGGGGTGGGGTGGGGTGGTGGGTGATGGGGGTGGTGAACTTTTATTTCTTTTTAAATTCAAAATAAATTAAATTTTAAAATAAGAATGGTCCAGCTTCTTTCATTCAAAAAAGAGTTGGATTGACCCAAGAATATGAGATCGTATAAAATCGAGTTGGGTTGAGCATAATTAAAAAATTTATTTGTGACAAATTTATTTTTCTTTTATTTTGTGATGATAAAATTAAAGTTTGATTTTAAATAATATGATTACTTAATAACAATAAAATAATTTTAATTAGCATACTCGTTAATAATTATGATTTCAATTTTATTTATTTTATAATAGTTCATAAAATATACAAAATAATTTAGTATATTGTCAATTTGTTAGTTTTTCTTTAATTTTTTTTAATAAAAAATAAAGTATCTGACTCATTTTTACTTTTTTAAAGGTTAGGAATCCAATTGCAAATTTTTTTAATTAAAAGTAAATATATTTTGTCTTTTTCATCAAATAAGAATTAATCACAAGCACCAAAATATAATTATAGGTTAGGGACTATTCATGCTTAAAAAAGGTAAAGGTTAGGACCATTTGCGCCCAATTGAAAGAAAGATGTAACTCGACAATTTTACCCCCACTAATAAAGACAAAAAACATTGATAGGGACCATTTGCGCACCAAAACGAAAGGTTTCTTAACGCACTTTTAACTAATCCGTCTAAAATGACCATTTCCGCACCCAAATGGATAGGTTAGGACCATTGCGCCAAAAATGAAAGGTTAGGGACCATTTGCGCACTAACATGATACGTTAGGGACCATTTGCGCCAATTTCCCAATAAGAAAATTAAATAAATAAAAGATGTTACTTTATTCTTTAGTCATAAATGACAGTCAAATGATTATTTTGACTGTGAAGTTCGAGAAAACATTAATAAGGTCTTGTTTGAAAACAATTTTTTTCCAAAAATATCTATTTTTTACTTACTATTTTTAATTTTTCAAACTTTTTACACAACAAAAAAATTTAAAAAGTCAATAAAGTAGTAAAAAAAACTACAATGAACAAGTCCTAAATAAGTATAAGTAATTATATTTACACCATATTTTTTTTTTATTGTACCTAAACTATTTTTTAGTTAAACTAAAGGTTCTTCAATATTTACTAATTATCTCACTTATATCCCTACATGTTTTTGTCGTATTTTTATTTTCAAACTTTCATTAATTAACAAACTTAGTCTCTAAAATATATTTATATGCAAATATTCTATTAGAGTGTTTTGTAATTATCGATAAATATTTTATCTCACTTTTGTATTTGATTTTTTTTCTTATTCAAAAATATGATGTGCAAATAAATCTTTTTACGCCCCCTAACAGGTATTTTGGACAAAATCATCATTAAAGTCAACTTTTATTCATTAATGAAAAGTTGATAATAAAATAGGAAGAAAAAAAAAATGGGACCAAGTGCAATAACAAGCAAATGTTGAACACCTTTAATATAATTAAAAAAATTGTGCAACAAAAAAAATGCAATTGTAATATAATCACCCAATAAGTTTTGCTATGAGAGACAGAGAGGGTACTTTTTATCAAAATAAATATTTTAATATAAAAAAATTCAACATGCGACTCATATTTACCATATTCTCTTTACATAGAAAAACTCTTCATTGGACATTCACGCTGCTCACCAACTCACTCAAATTTTACTAATCATTTTTACTGAGTACATGTTTGGTTTAGTTTAAAAATTAATTTTTCAATTCAAAATAGTTTATTTGATCAATATTTTACCTTCATAACATGACATATTTAACTATTTTGTGTTGAAAATTAATTTTTAAAATATACCAAACAAGTACTCATACTATCATCACAATTCACAAGCCGTGACTAATAATTTCACTAAGTATTTTCAATATTTGTCATTATCATTTTTTTTTTGTAAGAAAAAAAAAAAAAAAAAAGCTTCAAATGCTGCATCTCTTCTGCTCTTCACATGAACTTCTTCCTCGCTGAATTAATTTTTCGTATGCGAAGAATAACTTACCGATCTCGACAACAACGAAAATTCTGAAATCATCAAGAAAATAAAAAATAATTAACATATTTAAAAAATAATCAAGCAAAAGGAAAATCGTAGCATTAGTATTTAGTCTTTTAACTTATTTATTCAATAACTAGTTAGGTGTGTTCTCTTTGTCACAGTTTTGCTTTTGAGTTTTGAATTCACTTTTGTGTTTTTGTGTTTTGAGTGTTTGTTTTGACTTTTGAAAATACGTTCTTTTTGGTGTTTTTGAAAATTGTTTGAAAACATCTAATTTAAAAACGTTTTTACTTTGAAAATTTTGAAAATGATTTTGTATGATATGTTATTCAAAAAGTTCATTATTTAATTTTTAATACTTTAATGCTAATATAGTATGAAAATTTAATAAGATAGACTATATAATACTAATACATTTGAATACTTTCTTAAAATAATTTAATGCTAATACAATTGTTATATATATTTCACTATTTATTTATTGTCGTTTTGCAAATTGTTTGCCACTACCGCCATTTTCAATATTTGTCATTATCATTTTTTTTGTGTAAAAAAAAAATTTTGATTCTATATATGTGAATAGGTGTGTGTGAATAATTGATTTTTGATTTTCACATATATATTTTCTAACAATTTTGATGTTAATAATTGATTTTACAACATGAAAATCATCTATACTTATGTATTATAACCTCTAATATACAAATATGTATCAAAACAAGTCAAAAGATGCAAACCGTAATAAAATGTGATTGAAATTCAAAAAAAAAAAAAAAAATTTACGAAATTTCTGCCGATCGCCGTAAACAGAAATTCGAAAAAAAAAAGGCGGAAGGATTCGAACTTGAGACCAAAAGCAAAAACGCATATTTAAAAAATAATGAAGGAAACGCCCAAAAGGAAAATCGTAGCATTAGTATTTTTTTGTTTTCTCCATTTTCCAAATGGTCGAGAACAGCGTTTTACCGTTTGAAAACTCAAAATGTAAATTCAATAACTAGTTAGTTTTTACCATTTAGATGTAATTTTCAAAATTTCAAGTCGTCCAAACTCTGTTAGTATCTACTTGATTTTCATGAACACATGTCACACTTCAAATTTCTTAAAAAACATCACGTACTGATCTAATTGAATTAGTGATCGCTTTTGAGAATTTTATTGTATAATCATGATGAACCGTGAACGTATGGAGACCTAGTCCAAAATAGGTTTGGACCATTACTACAATTTTTAGTACAGCTGCAAATTAAATGATTAAATCCTTTTCTTTCCTTTTTTTTATTTTTTATTTTTTTTATTTTAAGAAATGTACCTTCGGATGAAGAGTTGAAGCTTTTCTTGCAATGAAGAATGGCGCCTTGTATCCCATCATGCTGCTGCAACAGAGAATCGTCTCTCCGGTTCACAGCCGGCGGCGTCATTCCGCAGGCCGTCGAAGCTGATCGGCTTTTCGTCAAATGTTTGCTCACAAAACTACCCACTCTGCTCCCATCGGAAATCTTAATCGGTGACATATTCAACGGCGCCTCCACCGGAGAAGAGGTCGGCATTACAGGATCCGAGAAATTCATAATCCAATGCTTCCTTTTCGAAACCTTAATATGTAGAGGTTTGATTAGCTTCAAATACTTGGGCACAAAAGACTTTGAAGATCGCTTTGACGAAACGTAAATCGAAGATTCATCACAGATTTCTTCAAGCAATTTGCTTCTCAAGCTTTTATCTCTGGCGAAATTGGAAGAAACCGGAACTTCTTCAACTTTGCAATTCACCGAATCACGCTTTCTATTTTCGCTGTTGATCTCCGTTTTGTCGCATTTTGATGATTTCTTCAAACCCATGATGAACACTTTGAATTTCTGAGTAGTCTTCGAAAGAGCAATTGGGGACAGAGGCTTTGAACTGTCTTCCGGCGAGAAATTTTTCTCTTTCAAAAAAACATCTCTGGGACTTTCTATATTGGGATTGCAATCGGGCGATTGGAAAACCAAATCGAAGAAAGAGTCTTCATCGTCGGTTTTTTCATCGTTGGAATTTTCCGAGCTATTAGTGAAACAATCTCTGTCGGAGATGACGTCAGCTACGGCAGGGGCGGCCATGGAATTTGGCCAGAATTTAAGCTTGCTAAGAATTTCCATTGATTGAATAGTAAAAGACCACAAGATGGAGCTATTAATAAAGGGTTGGCTTTTTGGGGAGCTAAAAATTTATGGCTTTGGATTCTGGCAAAAGAATAAACTGAGAAATTGGGCTTTTGGAAAAGCAGAATTCAAGAGAGCTTTTCTTTTCTGAACAACGGCGCCTGGGGTTGGGGGTGGGGTGCCGGGTGTTGTGATGTAATAGCACAGACAAGGATTCGTATCAACCAAAACAAAAACAAATTTGGACAAAATATTCTTCAAAACAATCCTTTTCTAAAAGAATTTGAATGGAATTTACATTCGAACACGAGCTCTAGTTGTCTAATTTTTTATTGTAGTTGATGTAAAACCGGTCACCGATTCTAAAAATGATCTGTATATTAGTTAAATTGTTACGTGGACTTCATTAAACGATGTTTTACTTTAAATTTTTAAACATTCATCTTAGTCGATGGAGACGTGCGTGTATCTATTTAGTTCGATTCTATGGAGAACCAAACTGGAACCGAGAACCAATTATTATTTTCTAATAAAACTATCGGTTCTATCTAAAATTATAGAATCGAACCAGAATCGAATAATTGGTTTAGGTTTGATTTGGTTCAATTCTATAATTAATTTTTTAAAAAAAAATAATGATGCAAATTATCATACAATTTTTTGTCACTAAAGATTAATTGATTTTAATTTAGAAAAGAAAATAAAGATTTGATGAAGTAATTCATTCAAAATTAATTGATTTTTGTGTTAAAAAAAATTAGTAAATTATTTGATAGAATTCGACAGTCAGCAACACGCAAAACAACACTATTAATTATGAAAATTTAAAAAAATATTAATTAACAAATTATAACCGGTTATGGTTCTTAGTTAAGGGTTCACAACCAGAACCAGTCGATTTTTAATTTTAAGAATTAGAACCGTTTGATACTTACGTGAAATCGAAGTGAATGTATATATAAATTCTTTTATTATTAATGAATGTACATACGACAAATATTAAAATTAAAACTTTTAGTATTAATGAATGTGTATATGAATTCTTTCACTCATTTGTTTTATTTATTTTAGATTTACTTGACGATATAAACTAATTAGAATTTAACGTAGTACAAAATATGTTAGTTTTAGATTTTAGTTTATATCTTTTTCTTCTTTTTCATTTATTATGATGAAATTGCATTGTTATGACGATTAATAATTTATATATTTTAACTACTTAAATCATAAATCTTTTAATTTATTCTGAATTGACTTATAGTACAACTCATTATCAATCTTAAAACATTCTTGTTTCTGTTACATTTATCTTCAACATTAATGATGACAAAACTTACATTATCCATAATATTAAACTTTGGAATTAAAAATATTAAATAAAACTTAAAGTATTTGGGGGGAAAATGGGGTAACGAAGAAACTTCCAAAAAGAAAAGGCAAAAGAACCAAAACGTAATAAAAGAGTTGAAGAAAAGACGAAAACTTTTGCTTTTTCCAGTAATTTAATAATAATAAATCTGACGGGTCAGACATTGGGTTCTATAAGCTTACGGGTCACGCTTGCATCTTTTAAGCGGGTCAAAGTTAGACCCGGACTTTTCTGTTAAAGCCTAAAGGTTTGACTTGATAGCTTCAACGGACCTGATTTAATATTCCTACATATAAAAGCTTTAAAAAATGCTTTGTGGAAATAAAGTTTTCTTTTTTAATTATAAAAATAAAGTTGCAAACAACGTGGGAAACAAAAGGGAAAAGAAATAAAGTGTCTAATTCTGTAAAAGGATATAAAATTTGCATATGTATTGCTTTACTTCTTTGAATAGTTAGACTTATAATAGGTCACATATTCGGAAAAATAAAAATAAAAATATATAAAATACACTTACCATTCGTAACGTTTTTGTTTCGCGCGGAATGTGTATCTTTCGCCAACAATTAAAGGATTCAGACGATGTGTAAGAGACGCCAAACCTTATGAGACGATGTGTAGAAGTGACGCCAAACCTTATGGTAGACAAAGTCCCAACAAGGGTGTTTTTGATTTAGAAGACCACAATAATGACAAAGGATGAAAAGAGCAAACGAAATGCCTCCAAAGGGCACAAGCACACTAGAATTCACTTGTAAAAAGAAATACTTAAGACTAAATGGAATGAAATTACATTTCTCTGCTTTTTGAGAGTTCCTTCTTTTCTTACTTGATCAATCTCCTTTCTTTTATACCTTGTCAAACGGTTTTATCACACGCTTTTCCTTCGCCTTGCATAAAAACTTCTCATCGCCAGCTTCTTCCTTATCGCCCAAAGAACCACCTCGTCGCCCAATAACCGCCCATTTCTTCCATAATGATTTCAACTGCTTGTAACTTCCCATGATGATTTAACATGATGATTTAACTTCTTGTAACCCCTTCATGAAGCAATCACTTGTCGCTCAATAACCGCCCATTTCTCCCATGATGATCCCAACTGCTTGTAACTTCCCATGATGATCCAACTTCTTGTAACTCCTTTATGATAATTCAAGTTTGTAACTCCCGACAACGTGGGAATAATGATAAGAAAAATGAGAAAACTACTTATGAACAGATTACTCTTATGCCGTGATCGACCATTCTAATCGCCCAACGCCATGAGCGCTTTTTGATCCGGGCGATGTCCATTTTGGGCCCTTCCGGCTTGGACAATTTCTATTGGGCTCAGATACGAATTTATTTGGGCATCCGTTGGGCTGGCCGACATATTTTCTAAACCTATATACTTGGGCATTCGGGCATTTATTATGGGCCTATATGTACAATTTTCTTAAGTCTCTTTTTAGGCCCTTGTTATTTCATATGTCAACAATTACCCCCCAATATGGCTTAATTAACATAATTGCTTATTTAATTAGCCATATTCACTCGATGGCGTTTAGTCTTACGAAAGTTTTTGGCGCCTTAAGTCCTAAATCCTAAAAGCACGATTTACATAAAACCCAAAAGGCGCCATTACCAATGCCCACGTCCGACCCTCATCATCGTCCCTTTTCTCCCTCTATAAAAAGGACACTATTCATTCATCTTTTCTTTACCTCCCATTCATCCTTCCAAACTGATCGTCTCACTTGCAATCTTCTTGTCCATTTTCTGAAACCATGTCGACGTCCGGAGCTTCCTCCAATAACAGCATTACTTTCGAAGATTTCCAAGACCTCCTGACCAAACCCTACGTAAACCCATCAAATCTTCTACCTTCTAGGCCGGATATGAACGAGTTCTACTTGAGCCCGCTGCTCGTGACGCAGACTTATCACTCTCGCCACGGCCTCGCTTTTTTCCTTGTACCCAAGGACCTCCTTTCTTGGACCCATTCTCATTGAAGCCAATCCGCGAGAAAAGCATTCGCACATGGCCCAAATCGATACCACCTTCCGCCTCGGCATGCTGCGTATGATGAAGCATGCTCCTTCGAAGGCACTTTTGATCGTGCTAGGATTTCGATCTTTTGGAAATTGCCACACGCCCTCCTCTATATGATCCAGCTTCTTTTCCCCATCGCCTAAAGCTTCGGTCTTCGAGTACAATACCTTCGCTTTCCCCTCGCCCAATGTCGATTACTCTACGGGATGTTGGTGCTTTGGTTAATCTTCCTCCTCCGGGCGATACCATCTCTCCCGCTATATTGATATCCTCCTCGCTCCAAAGTTTGATAAGAAGTTTACGGACTCCTATTCAGGCATGCAAGAGCTCTATGATAACACGGGCAAAGATCCCACACATGCAGAGCGTGTGGCTTTCCTCCAAGTTTGGCTATGTAGGTACATTCTTTGTGTTCCTAGTCTTAAACCTTCCATGGCCTATTTGCCTATCGCCCACGAGTTAGCTCTTGGTAGGTCTTTAAACCTTTGTTCTCTGCTTTACGCCGCCTTCTATAGAGGCATGGCTTACCTTCAACATCGCCTTAGGACCAATGCTTCTCCCTCTTCGGAAGTGGGCCTCTTTGCTCGCTCAATTGTGGTTGAGAGCATACTTTCCACAACTTGGTGTTCCTTCAATTCCCCTGTGTCCGTGAGTTGTTACGGGCTAATTATTAACCAATTAGCTCCCGTGGATATGTCTAACCGGACGTCTTTACATTCTTTTTATAATTTAAATTCAATTCCCTCGTTCTTTCCTTTCTCCATTCATCAAGTTCCAGCCTACGTTCAACCTCCTCTTAGTTTGAACGAGGTGAGTAATGTCTTGCCCGCTTGGGTCCAATACTTGATTGGCGAGAATTGTTTCATGACATTCTCACGGGCACTAATGCCAAGGCTGGGGTCAAGTCTATGCTCCCAGCTTCTTTGCCCGACACTTGGTTTTGGCCAAACTTGGCCCCTTCCTCCTTGTTACTCAAAGAGTTTTCAAGAACGTTTTCATACCATCACCAAAGTGGAGGCCCAAGCTATAGATGAGCGTAATGCTTCCTTAATGAACGGGTTTTCTTTGGCTCCTTTCAATCCCACTTTGGCCGCTCATCCTCTTTTGAACAGCTTTTGGCCTTCGGTGAAGCGTAGGCTCTTCTCTACTAATGTCGCCCAAGCATTCCACATACTTGAGGGGTCGGGTCTTGAGGACTTCCATTTCTTCTCCTCCGATTCCTATCCTCGCCGTGCCCATATCCGTCAAACAACCCGCTTCCTTCGCCTTCCCCTACAAAGCCTTCGACGGTGGCGTGCTGTGATGTTCTCACCGCACTTACCATTCAATTCGGTTCTCCTCCTGCTCATACCGGAGTTGCAAGAGGTACATCCACCGTAACGGCGGCGTGCATCGGACCCATCGATCAAGGCGACGATGAGAGTGATGATGATGGTGCTACTCCTCCTCCGAAAGCGTAAGAAAGGTAACCTGATTTTTCTTCATTTAAAGAACTCTTTAGCATGAATATTGACATTCTCTTTGTATTCTAAACCGTAGGGAGTTACTTCTCCTTTGAAAAATCCCCATCATCCGACCCTTCAATTCTTCAATCGTCCGAGCCGACCATAGATGTGGATTTGCACGAGAAGGATTTGGAGACCCTACCGCTTCAATCGCCTGTGCGCTTGAAGAATCGTCATCATTTCGTATGCTTCCCTCCGGATGTAGAACCGGGTGGTAATATGTGCTTATAGTTGTAATCATTTTTCGAATTCTACCATTTGACATGGCTTTACTCTTGAAGCACTTATCATCATTTATCCTTTTGCAGAAAGACCAATTGACTTGCCGGTTGTACCTAAACCAATACGTCCGGTTGCATCTGAGCCATCACGTTCGGATAGGGGTGACTCTTCACAAGCGGTAAAATCGCCCAGTGGCACACTTCCCCCTTCTTCCTCTAAAACCACCGATGAGGTAATTTTTCTTTCGATTTCCCTTACCTTGCTTACTTCCAAAGAAACACTAAGTAATTGTTTCATCTTTACAGGATGTCGATACCATCTTGCGCCTATTCGTGACTTGTTTACATCATGGGAACAAGTGAAGGCTAGTCGAGGCCGCTCGCTCGTCTTGACCATCGTCCTTCTTCGCCTCGGTGCTTTCTCCATGGAAAACATGAACATCCTAAAGCGGTGATGCTTGAATATACTTCCTTCATGGATATGGATATCTCACATGCTAGTGCGGCCAACCATCGGGACAAATTTGAGCATTTAAGCCACCAAATGGCTCAAGCACTTGAGCTTCCTTCGCTCAAACTCCCACCGATCTCAAGTTATCGTTGAAAGTCATTCATCAAGAGATAAGTGCATTGCTTGGCCAAGAATGTGGAGCTCAAAGTCAAGAAGACTCAATATGTCGCAGCCATAACCGAAAAGGAATCCTTCACCAAGAAATCGATCAAGCCAAAACAATTTGAACGAGATTTCTTCCAAGTCATGGTTGAAGACTCCTTGATGATGAGTTTGGTCGCTCGGATGAAAGAAATCCAAGAAAAGATGGACGATCATAAGGCCCAGTCAAGCGTACCAAGAAGCGCAATGCTTCACGAAGTTGAACGGGCTAAATCTTTACTTGAGCGTTATTCAAGTTTAGAAGTGGACGATGGGTTTATGGATGAACTATCCGTCGCTCTGCTTCAACAAATACGATGAGTGGGAAAAACTTAGAGAGCAAATGCGCTCTATTTGGGGAAGGATGTAGTTAGGATTTTAAAGTTTTAAGGACGACTTTTGTTTTATCCAGCTTTCCTTTTGTAATGGCGTACCACTTATGGCAACCAAATTATCTCGATGAAATGAAAGGCTCTATTCGTGTATAAATTTCATCCCGTAATGTTTAAACCTCTAATCATTCAAAATCCCAAACCGACGG
Source organism: Forsythia suspensa (assembly GCA_023638005.1). Classification (NCBI taxonomy): domain Eukaryota; kingdom Viridiplantae; phylum Streptophyta; class Magnoliopsida; order Lamiales; family Oleaceae; genus Forsythia; species Forsythia suspensa. The sequence goes on along the minus strand of CM042666.1, from coordinate 25,162,525 downwards.
AACGTACTTCTTTAAATATTTGCCATTAATAGATCTCATGTGCCTCATACCATCCAAATTTTCTAAATGATATGCCCCATTTGGCAACACCTCTTTAATTACGTATGGTCCTTCCCAATTTGGTGACCATTTCCCAAACTTTGGATTACTACTATCCAATGGGAGTATTGTTTTCCATACCAAATCTTTCGTGTTAAAACATTTGGCTATAACCCTTTTATTATAATATGAAGCCACTTGTCTTTTCTGAATTTGCAATCTATCTAAAACGCTCAACTTTAGTTCGTCCAATTCTAATAAATTTTGAACAAGTAGTTCAGTATGCTCATTTTCATCTATATTATTTTGCAAACGTACTCTGATCGATTGCACATTAATTTCCATAAGCGACATTGCTTCTTGCCCATATGTCAACTGGAAAGGAGTCACTTTAGTACTAGATCGCGGCGAAGTTCTGTAGGCCCATAACGCCCTATTCAAGCATTCATGCCAATTTCTAGCATTTTCGCCTATCATTTTCCTTATGATACTCTTTAAAACCTTATTTGACGATTCTCTGGCATTGGATTGGGCGTAATAAGGCGTAGAGTTTGCCAACTTGATTCCAAACTCGCCGTAAATTCTTTCACTTGATTCCCGCTCAAAGAAGTTCCATGGTCCATCACTATAGTTTGAGGTATCCCAAATCTATATACAATATGATCACGAATGAACTCAATGACATTTCCTTGGGAAATTTCTTTTAAGGTACCGCTTCTACCCATTTAGTGAAAAAATCAGAGCGACTATTATAAAAGTGTGTTGCTTGGACGATGGTGGGTAAATCTTTCCTATCGTGTCTATCGCCCAACACTTGAAAGGCCATGGTTTAATAATAGGTACCATTTCCTGGTGGCACTCTTTGGATTGGGCCATGTTTTTGACACTCCAAGCAACTTTTGGCATCTTGAACGCATACCTCGCCCATTTTAGGCCAATAATACCCATTCCCGATGATCAACCACCTCATCTTTTGGCCACTTTTGATGTGCTCCGCACACTCCTTCATGTGCTTCGCCATAACCACTTTAGCTTCTTGCAAATTTATGCACTTCAAAAGTACACCATCTGAAAGGCTTTCTTATATAATTCTCCTTCAACCAAAGAAATAGTTCGATGAACGTAATTTTAACTTCCCAGTCGCTTCTTCTTATTGGGTTCTTCCAGAATTTTTGTATTTCTTCTCTCCAATCCAATGCGTCTCCATTTGTATACAATGCACATTAAACCCTTCGCCTTCGTTGAAGTACGTGCAATATCGTTCGCATCAAGACGCGCGAATCGTTATTCAACATTTTTGAATAACTCGATGCCATTTGGGCCAACTCATTTGCCAGATCGTTGTACATTCTATTAACGTATTGAAGCTCTACTTGGTCAAATTCGTCCAAGAGCTCTTGAGCGATGCCATATTGACTTATGACAGAATCACTTTGGCATTTAAAATCGCCATTCAATTGATAAATTATTAGTTGAGAATCACCTCGGATAAGCACGTTTTTCGTCCCCAAATCCAATAATAATTCTAAACCGACAATCAACGCTTCGTATTCGGCTTGATTATTAGTACACATTTCAGTTAGGGCGAAAGCAAACTTGTAACAAACCCCTAGTGGGTTTATTAGCACTACCCCTACTCCTGCACCTCTAGCGGTTTTTGAACCGTCAAAATATAAAATCCAGGGTTTTAGCTCGAGTGAATTGACTTCTAATTCGATTTCCTTAGGTACGTCCAAGCACGGATGATCGGCCAAAAAGTTAGCCAATGCTTGATTTTTTACCGTCTTTTGTGGTATGAACTGTATTTCAAATTCTGATAGTGCTAAAGTCCAAAGACCAATCCTTTGATGCAAAACAGGACGAGAGAACATGTACTTAACCAAATTTACTTTAGAAATTAAATAAATAGTTACAGGCCGTAAGTAAGCCCTTAATTTAGTACATGTAAAATACAAAGCAAGACATAATTTTTCAATAGCAGAATAATTACATTCACACACAGTAAGTCGTCTACTGAGATAATATATCGCCCTTTCTTCTCCAAACTGATCGTCCTGGGCGACTAGTCCGGCTATTGACTCCTGCTCGGCCGATATATAAACTTTCATTGGCCGACCTTGGATAGGTGAAACTAATACTGGTGGATTTGACAAATATGTCTTCAGGCTATGGAAAGCCTCTTGATGCTCCTCCTTCCGAAGTCGTCCTGATTTTTCAACTTTAGAAGAGGCGAGAAAGCTTTCGTTCGCCCTGCACAATTAGATATGAAACGTCGTAAGAAGTTCACTTGCCCAAGGAATCTTTGCAATTCCTTTTTGTTCTTAGGTGGTTTAGCCTCTAAAATGGCTTTTGCTTTATTTTTATCAAGTTCAATTCCTCTTTCATGCACTAGGAATCCTAGGAAATTTCCCCGTGATTAACACCAAATGCACACTTCAACGGATTCAATTTTAATTTATATTGTCTCATCCGTTCGAATGAACGTTTCAATTGTTGGAGATGGTTTTCTTCTTTCAATGATTTAACCACTATATCATCAACATAAACTTCAACGAATTCTCCTATCATGTCATGAAAAATTAGATTCATTGCCCTTTGATAAGTGGCTCCTGCATTTTTAAACCAAAAGGCATGACCACCCATTCAAAACATCCTAAAGCACCGGGCATCTCGAATGCGCTTTTATGTATATCTTCTTCACTATATAAATTTGGTTGTATCCTCGAATATCCATCCATAAAAGAGTACATCACATGTCCAAATTAGCTTGAATCTACTAAGGAATCTACCGTTGGCATTGGATATTCATCTTTGGGCGTTGCTAAGTTCAAATTTCAAATCTATGCAAACCCTAATACTACCATTTTTCTTTGATACAGTGCACAATATTAAACAACCATTCAACGATCTCGTCCGTCTTATAAAACCCGCTTTTAACAACCGTTCTATTTCTTTCTTTACTTGAACAATACATTAGGAGCAAAACGTCTGGGGTTGCTTATGTGGTTTAAAGTGTGGCTTAGTTGGTAGCTTATGTTCTACCAAATTTTTATCTAAACCGGGCATGTGTTCATATTCCCAAGCAAAACAATCTCTATACTCTTTTAACAAAGCAATTAACTGTCACTTACCTCTTTGCTAAGCATCCGATCGACAAATGTTGGGCGATCTTCTTGTTCCTCTCAATATTTACTTTCACCAAAGGGTCTTGTGCTTGGCATGCGTGCCTGCCTTCACGACTCCTATCACATCGTCGCTCAAGCTCCTTGTATTGATGTCTTCGCATCTAAACAATCCACCTTATTCACTTCTCGCCAATATTCTGTTTCTAACTTGAACACGGCTAATTTATCCCTTAAAATCTTTAAAGCCGCTTTTCTTTCTTATTTCTCCTTCAAGACCTTTTCTCGAAAAGCCATTGACTTGGCTTTGACATCCTGAAGGTTAGAACATGTGATGTACTCTTTTATGGATGTAGTCCATTTCTTCTTAAAAAAAAAAAAAAAAAAAAAAAAAAAAAAAAAATCATTGGCTCTTCAAGGCCACTATGTTTGGCCTCATTTGATCGAACATTTCAAGAAATGCATCTATTGATAATGGCTCCTCGCTCTGCGCGATGATCCGAGTTTCTTCACCATCTTGGACTACTCTCACAGCCCATAATTTCCTTCATACATAAACTTCTCGATCGAGTTCGCTCAGTAACAAAAGGTCTATGATCCGCTTGCACCACTTCGGCTTCACCTTTATCGCTCCAAAAACTAGACACCGATGGAGTGACGAAGGTATACAACGATTTCCATGAATCCAATCTCTTCCTAACAACACATTGTAGCTAGTCGGCCTGCTATTACAAAGAATACCGTGGTTTTGGTGATAGTTCCTACCGCTACGTCCAAAGGCATTACTCCTTTGGCGAAGTCACCCCGCCATTGAAGCTCGTAAGGATAACTTCAAGTGGGGATCAAGTCACTCTCCGTCTTAGCAAATTTCTTTATCATTCTAGATGGAATGGTATTAATAGCGCCCCATTATCTATGAGAACTTTGGCTGTGGATGCCATTGACTAGAGCCTTTACATATAATGGCCTCAAATGTTTGGTTAAATTGGCGTTGGCTTCTTAAAGATGACCCTTTCATCGCCTCTATCTCCACTTCTTGTTTCCCGTCATCCTTTGGATCGAAATGTCATGTGTCGTCGTTTACGTGCAACATTTCGCAGACCGATCTTCATCTTGGGGGCTCTTGAGCTTCTTTGTCGCTCACTTCCTCCCAACCCGTAGGGGATGGTAATATTGTTGAGGTGATCCATACTTTTCGTGAGCGCGCGGTACCCTCATTTTCCTCTTGGGCCCCCATATAACACGTAATAATCAAAAGATCGCCCAGATGGTTCGCCCAACAAATCTACTTCTCGTACACCTTCTTGATACAAATTGCTTTTAGCAATTTGTTATATGAAACTCCTCTTTTCTTCTTCTCTCGACTCTAAGTCAATCTCTTCTTCCACATCCGCTGCCAGCCATCATCTTCTTCTTCTCCTCCATAGATATCTCCTGAGGTTTGCCCGATTTCTACCTCGCATTCCAATGTGCATGCTTCTTCACTCTCATCGCCTTGTGGCCCCTCATCCCTTTGCTTTTAAATTCATTGGCAAGCGATAATTATTAGCCAATATTGGGGTAAAGAACCAAACCGAATGGTGATGGATTGTCCAGATCATCTTCATCTTCGTCCTTGCTTTGTGTCTTTCAAACTTCGACCTACCGTAAGAATCTTCCGCAATTCTCCTTGAATCATTCACATTATGTTCCTTCTCATCTTCGAGATTTTCTTTAGCAACCGTGTTGGAGAAATTGGGCGATTTGGGACGATCACTTCTTGTTGCCGCCTCATCATTCGTCCATAATTTCTCCGATGACGCGTCTCTGCGTGTCCTAGTCATTTGATCAAAGGGTATCACCCTTCCCGCACTTTATATTGGAATGAGTGCCATACATTCGATCGATGGGGCTGTGGCCTGAACGTTCTATTGTTGAGCATCGGCCTGCCGTTGTACACCGGCCCGCCATCATACATTGGCCTCGACTGTCTTTCAAAAGGAGGCCGTGATACCTTTCGTCCTTGAACAGTTGGAAATTTTGGGTTGTGTTTGGATGATTGTGATACTCCCATACTTCCGCTTTCTCCTCTTCATCTATTTCTCTCGCTACATCTAGCACACAACACTTTTTATTCCTTTCAACTTCTTTACCTTTGAGACGCTCGAACACGCTGGATGCGGTTCAAGATCTTCGTCCCCATTATCGACCACCAATTTGAATTTAGGTAAACCACTTTTGAAACCTCACGACAACATATTGACTCCTAGTGGCATGGAAAAGGATTCTCATCCACCGCCATCTTCTTTTTAGCTTCAAAAGTAATTACCTACGATTCGATGGCATCCTGTAATACATGACGAAAAACCAAACAATTATTAGTTGTATGAGACCATGCATTATGCCACTTACAATATTTTTTCCCTTAATTTGCTCGAGATTTGGCAATTTGTGTTTATCGCCGCTTTTATTTGCTTGTCTTTATACAATCTATCAAATATAGTATCTCTTGGTTACATCGAACGAAAACGTTCTAGCCTTCTTCTTGCTTGTATCTCTCGTAGGCTCGTTTTTCGCCGCCATCCCCGAATTAATTATTAACGGACATTCATAAGCATCTCCTTTAATCAATTCGCCAAACATATTTCAGCTTTGATCATAATATTCATCCACAACGTGAACGTCAAGTTTGGGTCTCTATAATAAGTCCCTTTGCTGGAATTTTTCATTTGTTCCTCTTCCCTTATCAAACGCTCATACCTAATCACATTGGCCGTTAATTGAAAGAGATCAGGAAACTCCCTATCCTGAAATTTCTTTTTCAAGTCGAAACTTAAACAACTTTGAGCGATCTTAACAAACTCTTTTTCGGGTAAGGGCACAAAGCATTTACTCCTAGCGCCTTAAACCTTTGAAGAAAAACTTCACCCATTCAGGTTGGCATTTGACGAATTCGCCAAATCACCCAAGGTGACTTCGATTCGCTTTTATAGAATTGGGCGTGAACAACTGTTCTAATTGTTGCCATGTCCGAAACAGAGTTTGTCGGCAAATTAATGAACCATGAAAAAGCTACTCTCTGTTAGCGAACTAGGAAACAACCTTATTTTATGGTAATCACTTACTTCACCGCATTGCAAAGTGTAAATCGCCTCTACATGTTCCAATGTTGAGACCTCCCTAAACCCCGTGAATAGTGAAAATTCCGGCACTTTATATCCCCTAGGCCACGGATAGGCTTGGTCTATCCAATCGGGATATGGCTTTTTATAGGTTGGCCTAATGAAAGGACGATTCCAAAAGCCATCCGATCTTGCATTATCTCGGTAATTTGGTTTCTTAAAGCCATGTTTGGATCATATGGGACTCCTATTGGTTGATTCACAGGTGGAATCATTTGAGGTCTATTGTTTAAACTGGATTTGTGGCCAAATTACCATTACTCATGGTATTATTGCCATTTACTTGGACATTTGCTCCTTCGTTAACACGTGTTGCGTTTTGTCCTATATTTGGCATATTTTCTCTTGCATTCGGGCTACCCCCCAAGTTGGACGATCCCACATTATGACCACTCAAATTGGCCACGTTGCCTCCACCCACATTTGACGTCGATGGTATAAAAGGCATTTCTATTCCTTGACTAGGATTTATAGGGTTCATTGTCGGTGAATTGTGCCCTACAACCGTCCTAGCTTGGAAATGATTCCTATATTTGGCAAATTTGGTTGACATGTCCGCCTACTAACCTAGTTATAAGTTCATTTAAAGTACTTAATTGTTTGGCCATGTTGTCGTAATGCACATTTCCGCTTGAACAAATTTTTCCATATCATGAACATTTTGCAAGCTTACTCGTCCCACGACATCTTGCGTGAGTTCGCCAAGTAATGCGCCAAGATGGTTCGTGGACTCAATTCCGTCATCGGCTCATAACGGCTTTGATTTTGTCCCTCCGTTGTTGGTGTATTTTGTCGTTCTTCATATCGCCGATCACGGATTGAATTACCGGGTCGGTCGGTTCCTTATCCGAGAGTTCTTGTGAGGCATATTGTTCTACCTTCTTGTATCTTCTAACACCAAAAGTGTCCCACCGGGCGTGCCAAATTGTTTCGCGCGGAATGTGTATCTTTCGCTAACAATTAAAGGATTCAGACGATGTGTAAGGGACGCCAAACCTTATGAGACAAAGTCCCAACAAGGGGTGTTTGATTTAGAAGACCACAATAATGACAAAGGATGAAAAGAGCAAAACGAAATGCCTCCAAAGGGCACAAGCACACTAGAATTCACTGTAAAGAAATACTTAAGACTAAATGGAATGAAATTACATTTCTCTGTTTTTTGAGAGTTCCTTCTTTTCTTACTTCGATCAATCTCCTTTCTTTTATACCTTGTCAAACGGTTTTATCACACGTTTTCCTTCGATCTTGCATAAAACTTCTCATCGCCCGGTTTCTTCCTTATCGCCCAGCAACCACCTCGTCGCCCAATAACTGCCCATTTCTTCCATAATGATTTCAACTGTTTGTAACTTCCCCATGATGATTTAACATGATGATTTAACTTCTTGTAACCCCTTCATGAAGCAATCACTTCGTCGCTCAATAACCGCCCATTTCTCCCATGATGATCCCAACTGTTTGTAACTTCCCATGATGATCCAACTTCTTGTAACTCCTTTATGATAATTCAAGTTTGTAACTCCTGACAACGTGGGAATAATGATAAGAAAAATGAGAAAAACTACTTATGAACAGTTACTCTTATGCCGTGATCGACCATTCTAATCGCCCAACGCCCTGAGCGTTTTTGATCTGGGCGATGTCCATTTTGGGCCCTTCCTGGCTTGGACAATTTCTATTGGGCCTGTATACGAATTTATTTGGGCATCCGTTGGGCCTGGCCGACATATTTTCTAAACCTATATACTTGGGCATTCGGGCATTTATTATGGGCCTATATGTACAATTTTCTTAAGTCTCTTTTTAGGCCCTTGTTATTTCATATGTCAACAGTTTTAAATACATTTTATTTTTCTTCAAAATTTTAATTACTATTACTTTCTTATTCAAAAAAATTAATTTTTCTCACTCTTCGTACATATATCTTTTTTTATAAATTAGCTTTCTATCGAGTCAAGTATCTTGACTGAATTAAACAATTTGTCACAAAATTGTATTTTTTTTATTTATTAAAATTGTGTGTATTTGTCTGTTAAATTCCTGGAAAATACAAAGCTAACAACTTCAACTTAAAATAAATAAGAAATTAAATAATATCATACATTATATTACTTGATTTTTTATTAATTAAACAAAATTATTTGTTAGATGATGATCACTTAGAATTTCCATTTCTCCATTTTGTAATATTGGGGGAAAAAATGAAGTTTTTTCCCTATATTTTTCATACATTATTAATTTCTGAAAAATTATTTTTATTTCTACCAATTGTAGTTTAAAGAAAGTGAAGATAATAAATTTTGTAAACTTCAAACAAAAGATGATTAATATATTTAATAAAACATCATAAGTTTCTAGTAATCAAAATTTTAAAGAATAATAAAATATTTAAATAAAAGGTGTGTAAAGTATTAAATGATGAGATATACAGGGTGTGATTTATTATTTCATTAAGGGTATTTTAAATGTTCAGCTATTTATAATTGCAAATTTGTAATTTTTTCAGCAAATTTTTTTTGTTATCATTAATTAAAATGTAGTAGGTAAAATGTAAATTTAGAAAACATATTATGCAAAGTGTAAATATATTCCTAAAAGCAGGGTGTATTTTGTAAATTTTCCAAATAAAAGTAAAAGTATGTGGAACAGTGGTTGGTCTAAGTATTACTGTTGGTCTATTTGTAAAGATAAAAGGTAAGTTCTATTGATAAAGATAAAAAGATATATTTGATAAATTTAGGAGAACATGAATTTATTGTTATTGTTATTGGGAGCAAAATTGAATTCAAATATGACATTATTTGATCTTGAAAATAAAGGTTTTCCATCTAATTCTTAATAAAAATTTAGATCAAATCATTGAATTAAGTAATAGAGTGTTCAAGAATATTATACAAATGAGAGGATCGTACACAATAAGGTTTAACCCAATCACGCAAGCATCAAAGCGAAACAAAAACAATAATAGCTCAGAATATTGTACTCTTTTGTTTCAACCCAAAACAGAACCCAAGAACGGTACTATTGGCACGCAGAAATAGAAGCCCATTTAAGGAACCCAAAAAGAAGCCCAGGTGAATTTATCTATGGGCCCAAGATGTTGCCCAATTTTATCGAACGCCCTAGTTTTGGGCGAACCCAGAGAAAGTATCCGGATAGACCCAGGACAGACGTCGCCCAGGTCTAATGAATGCTCAAGATTTGGGCGAAGAGAATGATTATTCACTTTATGAAGTAACTGCTATTTAACGGTTTCCTTTTTATCCCCACGTATCACATTCCAAGAAGTTACAAACGGTTGAATTATAAACCGTAGAGATGTGTGATAAATTAACCATCATGGAAAGAGTGGGTAGTTATTGGGCGATGAGTAGTTTTTTCGCAAGATTGAAGAGAAACCGATTGATAAGAAACCGTTTGGTAAAGTATAAAAAAATGAAGATTAAACCGAAGAGAGACAAGATGAATCACTTTCAACAACAGAAAAATATGTAACTTAATTCCCTTTCAGTTTTAAGCATTTATTTGCATTGTATTCCAGAGTGCTTGTGCCCCTTAGAGGCATTTTGTTTTGTCCTTTTATCCTTAGTTATAGTTGTAATCTTCATAAATAAAACATCCATTGTTGGGACTTTGTCTCAAAAGGTTTAGCTTCCCTTACACATCGTCTGAATCTTTTTAATTGTTAGCAAATAGTTCATTTCTGTGAGAAACAATTTGGCACGCCCAGTGGGACATTGGTGTTCGAAGATACAGGAAGCGAAACACAATATGCCTCATAAGAATTCAGATAAGGAGTCAGCCAACCAACGAGTTCAGTCTGCGATCGAGCGATATGAGGAACAGCAGAATACTCCAGGAACAGAGGGACAAAATCAAAGCCGTTATGAACCCATGACAGAATTGAGTCCACGCACCATGCATACATTGCTTGGTGAACTCACACAAGACGTCGTTGGACAGGTAAGTCTGCAAAATGTTCATGATATGGAAAAGTTTGTCCAAAATGAGAATGTACACTATGACAATATGGCCAAACAATTAGGCACTTTAAATGAACTTATGAATAAGTTAGTGGGCCAAATATGCCAACCAAATTTGCCAAGTATAGGAAATCATTTCCAAGCCAGAACGATCGTAGGGCATAACTCCCCAACGTTGAATCCAAGTCAGGGAATAGAAACGCCTTTTATACCGTCAACGTCGAATGTAGGAGGAGGCAGAATAGCAAACTTGGGTCGTCTAACTTGGAGGGTAACCCGAATGCAAGAGAAAACATCCAAAATATTGGACAAAATGCCACACGCGTTAACGAGGGGGCAAATGTTCAAGTGAATGGCAATAATGCCTTAAATAACAGTAATTTTGCCACAAATCTAGGGCCAAATAATAGGCCTCAAATGATGCCACCTGTGAACCAACCTATAGGTGTCCCATATGATCCCAATGTGGTTTTGAGAAACCAAATCGCAGAGATAATGCAAGATCAGATGGCCTTTGGGATGCGTCATTTTGTTAGGCCGACCTATAGAAAGCCATATCCCAATTGGATAGACCAAGCATATCCGTGGCCTAGAGGATATAAAGTGCCAGAATTCTCATTGTTCATGGGCTTGGGAGAGGTCTCGACGTTGGAACATATAGGGCGATTTATATTACAATGTGGCGAAGTAACGAATTATCACAAAATGAGGTTGTTTCCTAGTTCATTAACAGGAATAGCTTTCTTATGGTTCATTAATTTACCAGCAAATTCTGTTTAGACATGGCAACAATTAGAACAGTTGTTTCACACTCAATTTTATAAAACTGAGTCTGAAGTTACTTTGACCGATTTGGCAAATTTACGTCAAATGCCAACTGAATGAGCAGAAGTTTTTCTTCAAAGGTTTAAAACCGCTAGGAGCAAATGTTTTGTGCCTTTACCTGAAAAAGAATTTGTTAAAATCGCCCAAGGTTGTTTAAGTATTGACTTAATAAAGAAATTTCAGGATAGAGAATTTCCTGACCCTTTTCAATTAACGGCCAACGTGATTAGGTATGAACGTTTAATAGAAGAAGAACAAATAAAAAATTCTAGTAAAGGGACTTATTATAGAGACCCAAACTTTGACGTTCATATTGTAGACGAACATTATGATCAAACCGAAATATGTCTGGCCGAATTGGTTAAAGGAGACCCGTATGCTTGTCCTTTGGCGATTAATTCAGGAATAATGGTAAAAAAAAAAGAGCCTATGAGAGATACAAACAAAAAGGCTAGAGTGTTCTCATTTGATATAACCAAAGCTGATACTATATTTGATAGATTGTATAAAGACAAACAAATAAAACATAGCGATAAGCACAAATTGCCAAATCCTGAGCAAATTAAGGATAAGAAATATTGTAAGTGGCACAATGCGCATGGTCTCATACTATTAATAATTGTTTGGTTTTTCGTCATGTGTTACAGGATGCCATCGAATCAGGACGAATCACTTTTGAAGCTAAAAAGAAGATGGCAGTGGATGAGAATCCTTTTCCGCAGCCACTTGGAGTGAATATGATAACTGGTTTCAAAAGTGGTTTACCTAAGTTCAAATTGGTAGTAGATAATGGAGACAAGGATCCTGAACAACATCCTAGTGTATTCGAACGTCTCAAAGGAAAAGAAGTTAAAAGAGATGAAAGAGTTTTGTGTGCTAGATGTAGCAGAGAAATAAATGAGAATGTAGAAAAAACAGGAATATGGGGCCGTCACCATCGTCCTAACATGGCCCCAAATTTCTAGCCTATTCAAAGGCGAAATGTACCATTTTATGGAAGGCCTCCTTTTGAGAGACAATTCAGGCCGATGCACGATGGTAAACCGATGCACAACAGTATACCAATGCTCGACAGTAGAACATTCAGACCACAACCTCGTCAATCAAATGTATGGCATTCATTCCAATATAGCGCAGGAAGGGTGATATCCTTTGATGAAATGACCAGGATGCAACAAAGACGTTATCAGAGGAATTATGGACGAATCAACAACAAGGGATAGTACGTCCTAAAATGCCTGATTTGTCCAAGACAACTAATAAAGAAGATCTCGAAGATGAGAAAGAAGACGATATGGGCGATTCGATGGAAGGATTACCAGAAAGTTCCTCTAGTAAGTCAAAATTTGAACGACATAAGAAAGATGAAAATGAGGACGATCCAAGAGAATCCATTACCATTCAATTTGGTACATTGCCCCCAGTTTTGGCTAATAATTATTTACTAGCCAACGAATTTAAAAGTAAAGAAGATGAGGAGGCAAAAGAAGACGATGAAGAAGAACATACACGTTAGAATGTAGAGAAGCAATTGGTCAAACCTCTCGAAATATCTATGAGGAAGAAGAAGATGATGGTATGACTGATATTGAAGAAGAAATTGACATGGAAACAGAAAGAAGAAAAAGGAGAGTCTCATATAACAATCTACTGAAACAACTATATCAAGAAGGTGTCCGAGAAGTAGATTTGTTGGGTGAATCATCTGGGCGATCTTTTGATTATTACGTATTATATGGGACACCTAAGAGAAAAATGAGGGTACCACACTCTAAAAAATATGGACCACCTCCAATGATATTGCCACCCCCTACTGGTTGGGTAAGTGGAGAGGAAATACAAGAGGAGAGCGATATAGAAGTTCAAAAGGCGGAAACAGAAGATCAGTGTGAAATGTTGCACGTAAATTTGGTGCAGGAAATAGACTCAAGAGATGACAAACAAGAAGTAGAGATAGAGGCAGCCGAAAAAGTCATTTTCAGGAAGCCAACGGTAAACTTAACTAAACACCTAAGGCCGTTATATGTGAAAGCTTTAGTTACTGGCATTCCAGTAGCCAAAGTTCTCATTGACAATGGGGCCGCTATAAATACCTTCTCATCCAGAATGATAAAGAAATTTACAAAGACAGAAAGTGATTTGATCCCAACGGAAGTCATTCTCATGAGTTTTAATGGAGAAGCAACTTCAGCCAAAGGAGTAATGCCATTAGACATAACAGTGGGAACTATCACTAAAACTACGGTATTCTTTGTAATAGACGGACCTACTAGCTACAATGTACTATTAGGGAGAGATTGGATTCATGGAAATCGTTGTATACCTTCGTCGCTCCATCAATGTCTAGTTTTCTGGAATGATAAGGGTGAAGCAGAGGTGGTACAGGCAGATCATAGGCCTTTTGTCACAGAAGCAAACTCGGTGGAGAGGTTCATGTACGAAGGAAATTATGGACCTGTTAGGGTAGTCCAACAAGGGGAAGAAACTCGAATTATCGCGCAAAGCGAAGAATCATTCTCAGTAGATGCATTTACTGAAATGTTTGATCAAATGAGGCCAAACATAGTGGCCCTTGAAGAGCTAGTAATTGGAAAAAAGACAATCAATAAATGTTAAAGAACATGGCCAGCCTTCAGGCCGTCAAAGCCAATTCAATGGCTTTCAAGAAAGAGTGTAAAGAAAAAATGAAAGCAGCAGTGGCTTTAAAGATATTGAAGAACAAATTAGCAGTGTTCGAGTTAGAGCAGAACATCAGCCGGGAAATTAATAATGTGGATTGTTTGGACGCAGAAGGGATGACTACAAGAAATCTGGACGATGATGTGATAGGGGTCATGAAACCCGGGCATGCTCAGGTACAAAATCCTTTGGTAAAAGTGAACATTGGAGATGGACGAGAAGATCGCCCAACATTCACCAGTCAAATGCTTAGCAAAGAGAAAATACAGCGGATGCAGCAGAAGGACGACTGGCAGAGGAAGAACGAGCAGTTTGATTAGCTTTAACTTGTTCCCAAGATGTAAACAAGTCTTGAATGGAGCGTAAAATGGTATCAGCGTCCTGTAAAGGTAAATGCAATTATTTAGCATCCTCATTATAGTAAACAACATAAAGGGGATGAGATGAAGACAACCTCATGAACTGACTCATCAGTAGTTTTGGAAGAAGAAGGAGGAAGTATGCTACTAGACGATTTGACCGCTGGGGAAGATTCATCTTTGTCTGAGCGTATTGGTTCTTGCACAACTGGCAAATCGATTGGTCTTTCTGTAAAAGGACGAGAAAACAGTAAATTCTTAACTAATGTCATAACCAATGATGCAATTAGGAGAAAATGTCATAAACATGCATATATTACCGTCTGATTCTACGCTTGGATGAAAAACGTCTTGAAAAGATGAAGATTCTCCAACTGGCTGGGCGATGGAAGTTTCTGGATCTTCAAGTCCTTTCTCAGGTAAATTTGCCTTAATGAATGGCTCAGATAGGGGAGGAATTGGAGGACTGGGCGAAGTAGAATCTTTCAAAGGAGAAGTGCAGCCCTTCTGATTCAGAAAACAAATAAGGCATCAATATCTACATTGATTCTTTTATTAAGTAAGGAGAAATCATACTACTTTTCTTCTAGTAACAGGAGAAGCATTATCATCGTCATCACTATCATCATCAGCTTGATCTGATGAATCCAAGGCTGGCCATTTTCGGCTGGATGCACCTCTTGTGACTCCAGTTTGGGCAAGTGGAGAACTGGACTGAATAGAAATCGCGGTAGAGCGTCTAGTACAGATCGTTGGAGATTTGAAAGAGGAGAGGAAGGCGCAGGATGTTTAATTGATATGGGCACAGTATGAATAGGATTGGGAGTAGAATAAATGGAAGTCCTGGAAGACCCCGACCTCTCAAGTAGATGGAAAGCATGGTTGACATTGGTAGCAAAAAACCTACGTTTCACAGAAGGCCAAAATTGTTCAAAAAGAGGGTGAACGACCATAGTAGGATTAAAAGGAGCCAGAGAAAATCCAGTCATCAAAGAAACATTGCAGACATCAATAGCATGTACTTCTATCTTGGTAATGGTATGGAAACGCTCCTGGAAACTCTTTGAGTAACAAGGGGGGATGGGCCAGGTTTGGCCAAAGCCAAGTTGACGGGCAAAGAATTGGGGAGCATAGACTCTTAGCATTGGTGCCAGTCAAAATGTCATGGAACAATTCTCGCCCAGCTAGGTATTAGGCCCAAACGAGCAGGACAGTACTCACTTCATTCAAAGTAAGAGGAGGTTGAACGTAAATGGGAATTTGATGAATTGAGAAAAGAAAGAAAGAGGGAATTGAATTCAAATTATAAAAGAATGTGAAGACATCCCTATTAGACAAATCAACAGGGGCTAATTGGTTGATGACCAGCCCGTAACAACTAACTGATCGAGGAGGTGTTGAAGGAGTACCAAACTGTGGAAAATACGCTCTCAACCACAGTTGAGTGAGCCAGAGAGGCCCACTACCAGTAGGAGAGGCATTAGTCCTAAGCTGATACTGAAGGTAAGCCATACCTCTATAGAAAGCGGCCAAAAATAAGGAACAAAGGTTCAAAGGCCTACCATGTGCCAATTCATGGGCAATGGGCAAATAGGCCATAGAAGGTTTAAGACTAGGCACACAGAGAATATACCTACACAACCAAACCTGAAGGAAAGCCACACAATCTGCATGAGTAGGTTCTTTGCCAGAATTGTCATAGACCTCTTGCATGCCTGAATAGGAGTCAGTATACCTCTTGTCAAACTTTGGAGCAACGGAAGATATCAGCATGGCGGGAGAAATAGTATCGCCCAAAGGTAGGAGATTAACCAAAGCACCAACATCCCTCAGGGTAATTGACATTGGGCCAAGAGGAAAAATAAAAGTATTGTACTTAGAAGACCAAAAACTTAGAGCGATTGGGAAAAGTACAGGATCGTAGAGTGGGGGACGTGTAGCAATTTCCAAAATGTCAGAAATCTTAGCACGATCAAA
Source organism: Forsythia suspensa (assembly GCA_023638005.1). Classification (NCBI taxonomy): domain Eukaryota; kingdom Viridiplantae; phylum Streptophyta; class Magnoliopsida; order Lamiales; family Oleaceae; genus Forsythia; species Forsythia suspensa. The sequence goes on along the minus strand of CM042666.1, from coordinate 25,146,377 downwards.
AATTGCTTTCATGGCGCTGTGCTTCATCATACGTGCATGCCAAAGGCGGAAAGTGGTATCAGTTTTGGGCCAGGTACGAATGCTTTTCTCGTGAATTGGTTTTAAAGAAAAGAGGTCCAAGAAAGGAGGTTCTTGGGTGCAAGGGAAAAGCTGGGCCACGGCTACCCGCCAATAGAATCAGCGTTGTTAAATGATGGACCCAAAAGAACTCATTCAAATCAAGTCTAGATGGTAAAAGGCATGATGGATTTGCGTAAGGTCTGGTTAGGAGTTCTTGGAAATCTTCGAAGCTAATGCGATTCTCTGAAGAACTCTTTGAAGTAGCCATTTAATGTGAATTGCAAAAATTTCAAAGGATGATGAAAGTTAAGTGCTTGGATATGAATCAAGAAATAGATGAATAGTGTTATTTTATAGATGAAATAAAAGGCAGCGACGTGATAGGAGCAGAACGTGGTCATTAGTGCAATGTAGTGGCGTGTTTTTTGATTTGCATAAGTCGCGCCTTTTTAGGATGTAGAAGTTGAAGTGCTATGAAGTTTTACAAAAGATGAAGCGACACTAAGTGAATATGGCCAATTAATACATAATATTAATCTAGTCATATTGGGAGGTAACTGTTGGCACGCAGAAATAGAAGCCCATTCAAGGAACCCAAAAAGAAGCCCAGGTGAATTTATTTATGGGCCCAAGATGCCCAATTTTATCGAACGCCCTAGTTTTGGGCGAACCCAGAGAAAGTATCCAGATAGACCCAGGACAAACGTCGCCTAGGCCTAATGAATGGACATCGCCCAGGCCTAATGAATAGACGTCGCTCAGACCTAATGAATGCTCAAGATTTGGGCAAAGAGAATGATTATTCACTTTATGAAGTAACTGCTATTTAACGGTTTCCTTTTTATCCCTACGTATCACAATCCAAGAAGTTACAAACGGTTGAATTATAAACCGTAGAGATGTGTGATAAATTAACCATCATGGAGAGAATGGGTAGTTATTGGGGGATGAGCAGTTTTTCCGCAAGATTGAAGAGAAACCGATTGATAAGAAACCGTTTGGTAAAGTATAAAAAAATGAAGATTAAACAGTATGTAACTACCTTTCCTTTCAGTTTTAAGTATTTATTTGCATTGTATTCCAGTGTGCTTGTGCCCCTTAGAGGCGTTTTGTTTTGTCCTTTTATCCTTAGTTATAGTTGTAATCTTCATAAATAAAACACCCCTTGTTGGGACTTTGTCTCAAAAGGTTTAACGTCCCTTACACATCGTCTGAATCTTTTTAATTGTTAGCAAAGAGTTCATTTATGCTCGAAACAGGTATCCCAAAAATCTAAGACTTCTCTCTTCATTTACTCACTAAGACTTCTTCACCAAGAAAAAGAAAAGAAAGAGAACATCTCTAAAATCAGAGGTTTTCATAGAATAGAAGAAGGAGACAAAGCAGAAGAAGCTTTGGAATCGCCCACACCAAAAAGCTGCGAATTTGTTTTCCATTCTGCATTAGGGAAACAAAGGGTCGTACTTATACCCTTGCTGTCAACCAGGGACGGAGGCAGGATTTTTGTACTGTGAGGGCGAATAACCGATAATATAAATCAAATTTAAAATGTCAAAAATATTATTGCTAAAAAAAAGTACTCTAAGATAGTATTAATATTCAAACCCAAACAACATTAAGTTGTTTGTACAAAAATTTCAAGTTCCAACATAAGTTTTCCAAAACAACAAAAAATCTGTAGCACAAAAAGTGTAAATTAAAGTACTTACATTTATGTCATCATAGTTGCTCTCGCCAAGTGTTCATATTCTGAAACTGTTGGATGTTTTTTTCATTACCAACAGTATCAAATGCATCATTCTCAATATATATAACCAAACAATCATTCATCCATTGATCACCCATCCGACTGTGCAAATAATTCTTAACTATTTTCATTGCTGTGAATGGTCTTTCGATAGTTGCAGTTACAACAGGCAGAATTAAAGCTAACTTCACAAGTATGTACACTAATGGATATACAACATTCTTTTTTGTCTGGACTAATGTCTTTGCAAGACCACCAATTCTATTAACTTCTGAAAATTCATAAGCAGACCGCACATCAATTATGTAAATCTCCAACTGATTGTTAACTACTATGAGATCAACTTCAGAAAATTCCAATGAATAAAACCGAGCAAGACGGAGCAACTTATCCTTATCAAAAGCATACAAAGAATTACTTTGATTCAAACATGCCACACAAAGAAGTAACTCGGTGTTTATCTCCGTGAAACGATTATTGAGCTAATGAAATTGTTTGTCTATCACCCAATAAAATAGTTCAACTCTATAATGATGCAAACTAGTATGACATCCGGCATTACGCCATTATCTCCCTGGAAGAACATAAACATCATCCATGTTTATAATAATAATCTCATGCTTCTCACAAAAAGAAGAAATTTCATTATGTAACAATTCCTATCTATCATCTTCTATAAATGTTGTTTCGACAATTTAACCAATATCATAACATTTACAATATCTTGATCTTTTCTTTGAAGTGCTTGTGACAACTCATTTGTAATTACCAATATATTTTTCATCAAATGCATGTTGAATACAAACTCAAAAGATTGAATTAAACTTAACAAAGCACAAGCTTCACCTTTTTTCTCTAAACTTGTACCATCATGTGAAACAATTTCCAGTACATCAACAACAGAAGAAAATAAAATAATCAAATTTATTAATGTACCATAATGTGACCCCCATCTTGTATCACCAGGTCGGGCCTATGGAGATTACTTTCTTGATTCAAACCACGTCCACTTGTAATTTCACCATTACTCAATACTTCAACGACTTTTAGTTGCTTGCTTTTCTCTTAAAATGTCGCAACGCATGCATGAACCTCCAACAAGATTCACTAAGTTACTAAGAACATTAAAAAGAATAGATATTTGGCCATGACTTTTTGCAATTGCTACAAGAACCAACTGAAGTTGATGTGCAAAACAATGAATATACAAAGTAAATTGATTCTCTTTTAAGATAAGGCTTTTAAGACTATTGAACTCTCCCTTCATATTACTAGCTCCGTCATAGCTTTGACAACATAATTTTGACAAACTTAATCCATGCTTTGAAAATAATGATTGTATTGTTGCTTTAAATGACAATGAAGTTGTGTCGTGAACATGAACTATTCCAAGAAATTGTTCAATGACGCTTCCCTCTTTATTAATGAATAAAACACAAGAAATCGGTAAGCACTACTGTTATGTACATATCCGATACATATGCAATCAACAGTTTTTGGTCCTATTTTCACCTTTTTTGGTGTAGGTACCGCTACTTTGGCAAGACACCCCCACATTCGTAAGTATTTGTATGAAGGCTTTCTTCCTTTCAATGACTCGTAGGGGCTCTTATCTTCTTTCTTCCGGGGCACCTTATTTAAAAGGTAATTAGCTGATAACACAACTTCTCCCAACATGTTCTGAGGTAATCCAGAACTTAACAACATTGCATTCATCATTTCTTTCAATGTTCTATTTTTCCATTCAAAGAAGACACCATTTTGTTGAGGTGAATAAGGTGTTTGTTGTTTCATGTTTAATTACGTGTTGTGCATGTAATTCAAAGAAATGATGATTCATATTCACTACCTCTATCACTTCTCAACACTTTGATCTTCTTATTGAGTTGATTTTCAATTTCATTCTTATAGAGAACAAATTTCTCTATAGCTTCCTCTTTACTTTTAAGCAAATACACAAAACAATATTTTGTGCTATCGTCAATAAAAGGAATAAAATATTTGTTTCCTCCCCTTGTTTGTACAAATTTTAAATCACATACATCGGTGTGAATTAAATCAAGTGGTTTGGTTTTTCTTTCAACAGATTGAAATGATGACCTTGTCAATTTTGCCTCAACACGAGTTTCACACTTATGTTTATTGTCAATTTGGAATGTAGGTATGCAATTCAAGTTAATTAGTCTACGCAAAGTGTCGTAATTAACATGTCCTAGTCTACCATGCCACAAATTGGAAGACTCAAGCAAGTAAACAAAAGAGTTTTTTATTTTATTCATTTTTTGGCTTAATAGCCATAACATTGAGCTTAAAGAGCCCATCACTTACATAACCCTTTCCTACAAACATTCCAAACTTAGACAAAATGACTTTGTCTGACTCAAACACCATACGAAATCCATGTTTGTTTAACAGCGAGCCAGACACCAAATTCTTGCGAATCTCTGGCACATAGAGCACGTTGTTTAGAGTCAGCTCTTTCCCAGATCTCATCTTTAGAACCACTTTTCCATGGCCCTTGATTTCAGAGGTTGCTGAATTTTTCATATATAGCTTTTTTCCATCTCTTTCTTCAAAACCACTAAACATCTCCTTGTCGGAGCAAACATGTCGGGTAGCACCAGTGTCAATCCACCATTCTCTTAGATTTGATCCCACCAGATTCACTTCAAAAATGACAGCAGCGAGGTTCATTTCAGACACATCATGTGTGATGTCATCAACCATATTGGCTTCTTTCTTGTTGTTCCTCTTCGGCAACCTGCACTCCAATGATCTGTGACCTACTCTGTCACAGTTGTAACATTTTCCAGGAAATTTCTTCTTGGAAACTCCTCCTTTCGGTCCCATCTTTGGCCCTTTTCCAAACTTGTTTTTGTTCGTCTTAGAACTTTGACCATGCTCCACAACGTTAGCTTTGGCCATTGGAGGATTAACCCTTCTTTTCTCGAACTTTTGTTGTCTTCTTCAATTCAAGTCGAACAATCGGTTCTTCATGTTCATTTCCTTTCGCTTGTGCTTGTGTAATTCTTGAAATCTTTCCAAGCCGAGGCGACTTTTCAATCATTCTTTGCCACTTGAAAGTTTTACTTAAAACCATCCCCCGGCATGAATCTCGTGCAAGATTACTTGCAATTCTTGTAGTTGACTGATCACGGGTTTTGAGTCTACCATTTTATAATCGAGGAATAGGCCAACAATGAATTTCTTGGCCCCTGCATCCTTAATTTTATATTTGCGGTCTAGAGACTCCCACAATTCTTTCGCCGTTTTCATTGTACTATACACGTTGTATAATGAATCTGCCAAGCTATTCATGACATAATTCCGGCATAGGAAATCAGATTGTTTCCAAGCTTCAACAGCGCTGACAGCTTGTATATCTCCTTTACCTTGTTTAAGTTTCGGAGCTTCTTCAGTCAAAATCTCACAAGATTCAATGTGATCAGATAAAATAGCATTTTCTGCTGCCACCTTTTGAAATTCAATCCATTGAACTTCTCAGATTTTTCTCCATGAGTAACTAGAACATTTACATGACCAGTTGGATCTAAAGTTTGGGTCACAGCAAAACTTGGCACTTGTACCATAGTCTGGTTCACAGATGGACTTGGCACAGTAGCCACAGTTTAGTTTTCAATAGTCACAACTTGAGTAATTGGATCAGTTGTCATTTTCTAAAACAAGAGAATAATTTTAGTTCCACTTTTAAAATAAACAGAATAAACAATTCTGTTTTTCAGTTTAGTTACACTTGCATTTATGAAATTATGGAAAATCTAATCCCAAAAAACAAATGTTAACCAATTTCTTTTTGTCTTGTTGATTTGAATAACACGCAACTAAAAGGCTTCCAGGTGAGGATGGGGGTCACAATTGGACCACTTAAATCCCAAGCTCTCCTTAGACAGTTTAGGTCCTTTTGACAAAGCCTTCCAGTTTTACGAATACACAAATCAAGAAAATTCCAACCAAACTAGTTTCACTGTTTTTGATTTTTTATGTAATATGAGTTTAAGGCGAATCTGTTTTAAGATTGTTATCCACCTTTTGAAATAAAAAAGAGAAACTTCATATTACATGAACAAGAAACAAAAAATTAAATTAAGAAAATTGCAAAATTAAAATTGAAGAAAAAGTACAAACCGAGGCTCAGACATGTACAGCTTTCCTTAAAATGATTCATCCCCATCAGAGGTTATGAACGTCTGCCTCCCGGGATACAATGGTAGAACCGGTTGTACCAAATGAACCGACCTCTTCGCCTAAACTTTATCACCTCTAAAAGAAAACTTGGAGGAACAGAAAGGAAGAGAGAAAATGTTTGAATTGTTGTGTAAAGAATGATGAAAATGGACATCCTTATATAGGCCTTATAGTGACCTTCCAATTCCAAATCCATCATTAACAAGAGAGTTACTAAAGTTACAAAATATGAAAGGATGAGAAGATGGAAGGTCTCAAACAAATGAAGAGTTTAAACTTTTCATTCACTTATTTCTAACAGATAACTGCTAGCGGTTGCTCGCTACTACAGTCTAGTAGAATGTCTAATAGCTGCGAGCTAATCACATGATTTACATCTGGTTAATATCTTCTAAACATAGAGAAGTGGAAAACATCATGAATTGCAACTAAACCTAGTAGTATAGCTAATCGGTAAGCTATATTTTCCACTTTCCTCAAAAATTTATAAGGAGTTAAGATTCTTAAGTCGGAAATTTCGTTTCTTGTTGAAACGTAGCCTCCTCTCAATGATGATACTTTCAGAAAACTTTCTTTCCAACTATCAATTTCAAATCCGTTGACCAACGATCGACTGAACACTTTTGCCCAACCTTTTAGAACTTGAAGTTTATTGATCAATAATAAATTGATTAGCAATCTATCACTTCGTAACACTACTACGAGAGACAACGAGGTATACTAAACTTTCTAATATCTAATTAAAAATTTCATCCTAATCCTTCTTTCTCATGAGCATCGTCATTAAGTGCTTCCTCTTCTTAAGAACCATTACTAAACGAACGATCATAAGACATATGATAGTGGTATATGTTGGAAACTGGCACGAGAATTAGCCAGAAAATAAAAATTTTCTTTAATTCATAAAATCAGGATCTTTGCTAGTTGTTCACGTATTTATTATAATTAAAATACTAATGGATTAGTATTATACCTCAATCGATAAACGATATTAGTCTGGATCTGATTCACGAGCTTGCTGCTTCTGATTCACGAACTTGATGCTCCCAACGTTCAAGCTTCTATGGTATTCTCGAAGTCTGAATTACACCGGCGTGTGGGCACCTTTTAATTAATTCAAAAGACTAATTTCTAGACTTGTCAGATCTAGAAAACTGAGAAACTAAATTTCTTCTCTTTTCTTGATTGAATCAATTGGAATGAATTTATATCACAAGCAATGTGATATAAATAACGGCAAGTGATCTGATTGCAAACAACGACAAGAGTCTTGATTGCATCCAAGTCCAATTAGTTTATGATTGATTTAATTACATATGTAATCCATGAACTTATATCACAATTATAATTAAGTCCAAAATTTTTATAGTAACTGTGATTAAGCCCAAAATTTTATAGAGCTACCACAGGGTCCTGATCGGACATATATTTTCCAAGCTCCAATAATTAGATTCTGTCTAGTCGACCCTGGACTCCTCAATCTATCATTAGTTTTTTGCTTTTTCCACTAAATGCAAGAGACTGCACTCTCGGAATATATAAAATTATAGAAGCTGTAATACTTTCCTCTGACCTACCGTATATATATTTTATCTCTGTCTGAGATCCGATAATTAGGTATGAGCATAAATGATCGTTTTGTCCCTCTAATTATTCTCATTAATTTTAAGTTACATTTTCTTCAACGGTCCTGTGAACTAATCATAGATGTCGAAGTTTAGCCGTCGCTAAACACTGAGCTCAAATTTATAACCGTTCAACAGAAGATACTTAAGTTGTCACTCGACCCATTTTTCAGACGACGGCCTCGACACGAATCGTGTTCTCTCATCTGCGCTCATTCTCAAGCTCCCAACTCATCGAGATATTTGATCAATTAAATTGATCTCACCCATTGGTAAATCAAAGAACCATCAAACTAACGAAAAGATATACACAATCCTGTCAAGGAATTTAGATGAAAGATCCGGTGATCAATTGGAATTTAATTATTCGCACGGTCATGCTATATGATTAAATTCAACACGTGGTCCATTCAATACACTCCAAGTGTACTAGTGTCACCATCAATCTATTTCTGTGATAAGGACAAATCGCAAATCCGAATGATTAAATAGTCAACACTATAACCTTCCGGTAAAAGGTGCCAACCCTTATACATTAGTTATGAACAATTTTATTGATGATCAAAATATAAGTTGTATCACACTATACTTCTCAACGCAAGCATCCAACTTATATTATCACAAGTGATCATTGGCACTTTATTTACATACTCAATATTAAACAAACGCAATAATAATAAATGAATACAAACCAAAGTTTTATTCAATATAAAATTGTCATTTCATCACAGCAAAATTATACTATTTGGACATACAACCCAACAGTATAGCCTACTCATTAGGATGCAAAGACACAATTAGGGCATGCACGAGCTCTTTTCGACTAAATCTATGGCCTAACATTTTAGCATTTTTGTGCAAACCATCCATGTAATGCAAATCAGAGGAGGATCCAGAAAATCATGTTGTATCGACAAATTCTCGTTCAATATAGAGTGTCATAAAATTAGCAAGAAACTCATCATTGTCAACTCCAACAGAATGTGTACTTGTAGTAGATTCATCCATTTTTTTTTTAAAAAAGAGAACAATAATTTCCCTTCTTGGAGCAAGGTTGATAATGTTTCATTTTTAACTCTAGAAACACGATTATGAACAATTCATAAACACCAAAACATCATAACTAGAATTTAAAAAAAAAAAAAAAACCCCAATGGGACGTGTCCCACCAAATTTGCATTTGTTTTAAATTTTAAGCACTAAACCACATGTTCATGTTCTTCATCAATTTCGTCCACATAACAAATAAACTAATTGAATTTTGTGTGCTCTACTTGATTGAATTTTAATTCAAAAGAAAGAAAGTGTGTAGCTTAAATAACTCACTCAGAACGCTTTTTAAAGGATTGACAAATGAAATTGATTAAATATCTTTTTCCTTTAAACTATTTGAGAGTTATCTAGCTTGAGTTATGTGTACTAATAGTTTCTTTTTCATTTCCATGAAGGAAGAAAAAAAAAAACTGAAATCATAGTCTAATTGATTTTCTAGGCTGTTCGTAGAACTATTTACTCGATCGCAAAATACTTCTAACAGAGGAACAAATATTCAATTTTGAAAGAACATATTGTCAACCTCTTTCAATTTTGAAAGAACTTGCATTTTTGGGCTTTTCGTAGTGGGAGCACCACGGGTACTTGCAAGCACCTTCTTGTCTGCGACCTTGCCCCCCACTACTTCACATTTACAAAATAACTCTTTCTATTAAAATAAAACAAACAAAACACAGGTAGTGAAAAACCGAAATACTTAGTTATAGTAAGCACGAAGGAGCTAAATGAAATATGTTATTTTTATACATATGTTTAGAAAGCATTTACCTAATTTTCCATTTTTGTAAAATAGGAGGATACACAAAAATACCAATTGAAAGAATAAGTTCAATTGAAAGTTTTGATTCATCTATCATTATATATGGCATGAACAAAGATAAATAGACATGCATAAAAAACGAAATTGATTCATCATTTGTAACATCTATCCATCTCAGACCCAAATCAGTTCAGTGGGACTTTCATTCGTTTTTTTTCCATCAAGAACGTTTTCTAAAACTCTTTGACCCTCGAATTTGGAGTATCCTACTTTCACGCAATTCACAGGGGTCAACAAGCCATCGATATTTTTCTGATCAAGGGTGTAATACTCTTTATAGTAACGGTCCTTATATATCGTATTAACAATTGAAATATAGTCGAAAGAAAAAAATCTCAATTTGAAAAGGCTTCTTCCTATATCTATGAATTCCATTGGACCTAGAAATAATACATTGGAAGATTCCGTTGGTCTTCCAATATCAATAGGTTGATTGTGACAAGAAATGAATCATACTTTTAGGATGACTGACTCTTTAATCCAGTGCATATAATGTCTTTTTCGAGAGCTAGAGGAAATGCATCTTAGGTACATTGCCTTTACTTACTTTCCCGCGTAAGTAGGAATTTTTTTTTATCCTTTTTATTTTTATTTTGAGTATAGCGGGAGCACCAACTCCTTCCGACCCATCAAGCTCATACTCGTGGATGGAGAATTCATTCGAGATGCGGGTCTTATTAGAGATTTTTTCCGAACCAGAAATAAAATAAGACTAGATATCTATCAAACAAATGATTATGTATTGCAAATATTTAAAAGAATACCTCACTGCAATAAATACCCAATTTTTTTCGTTCACTAAGATAGTGTTTGATACTTCTTATACATTAAAAGATAATATATAACATCAATTTATGTGTCAGGTAATTTCCCGTGTCTCGTCCTGTACAGTCTGTTTGAATTAAGTTACATCAATTTATTCATTGCATATAATTTGATTTGAACTTCTCATAATGTGAATGTTAAAACAATACATCAAGTGGTGCTTAACAATATATCTGATAAACTGCACGTTTACAATTACATTGGATCAAAGACCAATTTCAAAGTTTTAAAGGCTGCCAAGTGCCAATTAGACTTAGAGGTATAAATAATAAATTAAAAATGAAGGCATAAATAAACAATAATTTACTTGCAATTAATATTCTATACAAAATTTTCAGGGATTATGTGAAGTAATAATTTTTGCTTTTCTTGAATTTTATAAATATTTGAAATTTTATTTGTTAGTGATACATAAGAAGAGAAAAATTACAGAAATGAATTAATATAATACTTCGGGCAAACAACAAACTCATTCAAACTATCAAACATATTCATAATCCAAATCCGATCAAGAAATAAAATAAAAAAAAACTAATTAACGAATATAAGTAAAACCCATATAAAAATTCTATAAGAAATACACTTTTTCCATAAATGAATTCATGAAAAGGAAAAATAAATTTAAGAGACTAAATAAATGGGCAGAAAGTTTTCTTGAGAAATCAAGAAACGTACCAATTACCAAGGTTCCAATTAACACAAATCCAAACTCATAAACTCCAAAGACAACAAATGACACTTCTAAACTAATTGTTGAATGGGTTAGATTTGGGAAGAATTGGGAATTTGAAAATTGGAATTCAAATGTCGTGCGTCGATTTGGGATCTCTGCCTTTCTGCCTTTTTTTTGGGACTTCACAGTTATGGTATTTGGTAGGTTGTGTTAGGTGGGTTGGGCATTTGGTTATTTGTTAAAGTTTGGCACATTTAAGAAGTTGGCTGGCAGTGAATAATATGATGGTGGGTTGTGGGCTAATTTTAAAATAGACTGAATTATAATTAATTTTTTTTTATTAAAAGTGTATCTGGGCAAAGCACAGCGCCCCCCGCCCCTGGCCAAACGTGGTATCAAGTTATGCTTCCTATACCACTTATAGGACTTATACACTAGCCTTTTTTGTTGTCTAATTCTTTTAATATGGGCCGTTGATACCTACTATAGTAAAAAGGGTAAATTCAAGACTGGTCACTGTTTTAGCGCTTATAGACTTTAAAGTCATATGATCAAAACTTAATTCAATTAAAGTCACATTTTAGAGCTAAAAGACCAACATACCCTTAATTGTAAAAAAATGTCAATTGTGATACTGTTTTATCGTAATACTGTTTTATTGTGATACTGTTTTTTCTATAATACTGTTTTATATAGATAATGTGCTATGGTACACTTACACCATATTTTTATCTTTGATATTGATTTATTATGATAATGTTTCAACCTATAATTGCAAAATGTTTGATACTCTTTCGATCAATGATACTGTTTCTATTTACTGAATTTTTTCATTGTTTCTAATGATACTGAAATATTATGACAAAGTTTCAATCTATGATACTGTTTAATTATGACAATGTTGTCTAAGAGTATAATACAAAATGCTTGATACTCTTTCGATCTATGATACTGTTTCTATTTGTCGAATTTTTTTCTTGTTTCTAATGATAGTAAAATATTATGAAAAAGTTTCAACCTATAATACGGTTTCAATCTCTTAGTTTTATCTTTGATACTGTTTAATTATGACATGGTTTCAATCTCTTAGTTTTGTCTATGATATTGTTTAATCCTTGATACTGTTTTATTTAAGTAATGTGCATTAATATATTTTGATACTATTTAATCTATAATACTGTTTTTATTTGGATAATGTACATTGGTGAACTTATACCATACTTTTATCTTTGATACAGTTTTATTAAGATAATGTTTCAACCTATGATATTGTTTTATTAAGATATTTTCATGTATGATACCAATATATTAAGATACATTTATCTGTGATACTGTTTTAGAGAATGTATGATACTGTTTTGACAAGAAAAATTAAATATTATTATTTTAAACTAAAGAGATGACTCCAAAACGGGTAAAATCTCATCGAGATCATTCCGAAAATATATTATAATAAAAATTCTGAGCATGTATGCGAATTCTATGTCCATTTCTGTTATGATACTGTTTTCTATGATAATATTTTGTATAATACAGTATCAAACAACACAACATGACTAAACATTAGATGGTAGAACATTCAAGCTCCTATTTACATCAATTAGATAGTGGAGCATTCAAGCTCCTATTTAGATAAGATGGTGGAGTATTTAAGCACATATTTACAGCATTCAAGCTCCCCATAAATTCAAGCTCTTACTTATATAAGATGGTAGGGCATTCAAGCCCCCATAAATTCTAACTCCTATTTATATAAGATGGTGGTGCATTTAAGCTCCTATTTACATCAGATAGTAGAGCATTCAAGCTCCTATTTACAGCATTTAACATATGTTCTTGCTTCAACATATTACGAGTCTCACAAAGATTTCAACTCACATTTCTTGACATTTCTATTTAATAACAAAATTTTCCTGTTTCTCATACCTATAACCTTTCTCTGGTTCTACCATTTTAATTATAACCTTGAATTGCATATCTGTTAAAAAGGCAAGGATAAAAGAGTGAAGTAGACAACTAAGAGTCAAACTCATAAACCCAAACTTCCAGTGCCAGAACTTCAGCCACAAGGTGAATGACACCCATATCTTCTTTGAAACTCTAACTAATATAACAATGAAAACTATATGTTTCAAGTTACTCTCAGACATCATCAAAATGGAAAACCAGAAAGAACTTACCCATCCTTCTTCAAAAATATTGTTTCATATTTGCATGATTAATCTTGTTTCATATTTGTATGATTAATCCAGAAGACTTTCAAGTTGCACAAAGCCACAAATGTGTGTGTGTGTGTGTGTGAGAGAGAGAGAGAGAGAGAGAGATTGTACCACAAATCCTGACACTAATTGACTCAAGCACTTGGAACAACCAAGAAATCAATTGGCGGGGTATAAAGCAGGAGCGTGAAATTTTAACTGCACCGTAGAAGAAGCACTCGCTGGAGGTTGCCGAAGGTGTAGGGGGTTGTTGCCGGAGGTGGAGGAGGTTATCGCCAGAAGTGGAGGAGGTTTGTGGAGTTGGAAGATTGTGCCAATGGAAAATATGGTTAAAAAGGGTGATTTTGAAATTAATTTAAAATATTGCTGTAAAGTATGACTTAATCACAATTTTTAAAAAAAAAATTGATCTAATTTGAAACAAGTCATGTGGAGATGACTTATTGACAATTTCCCTTAGTAAAAACCCATCTATCATAAAAGGGAACGTGAAGGAAAATAATCCATAAGGAAATAAAATATACGCATAAAATATTTCTTTGCAATTCAAAATTATCCTTTAACTTGAACTTTAATTTGTATACCTTAGATCATTGGTGAATAGTTGTTCATTGCCTTTCTTGAAGATAGTGGATCGTTAAATTTTTAAAAACATTTATTCTACATTAACGTTTTAGCATTTGTTCTGATACCACTAGAGGTGGCAAATGGGCTAGAAGGGCCAACCCATCCTAAAATCAAATGGGCTACACAAAAATTGGATTGGGCTGGCCATAGCCCAGTTTTACTAGGGCCAATAATTTGCTGGGCCGGCCCAGCCCAGTTGGGGCTATCGGGCCACTGGGCCAGCCCAGAGTCAAATTTTTACTCTTTCTTTTCTTTTCTTTTTTTATATTTCAAAACAAAAAAAAATAAAAAATAAAAATTTTGTGGAGAGGAGGAGTGGGGGGTTCATCTTCTTCCCCACAACCAACACACCTACAGATTGGGGAGATTATGTCATCATCATTAAATGAATCGAAATCCATGCTTCGGTAGCAACTCTACTCTAAACAATGCTACTGGGCTCTGCTGTGTTTCTTTTTCATCTGGAATATTAAAAAAAATTCACCCTTCTTCCTTCAGTGAGAAAAACTTCATTTGATACTAACAAGAAAATAATTTACCCCCGGTTTGGCCGCGAAAAGCATTAAAGAATGAAAAATTCCATTCCCCCCGCCGTTACAATCTCCCGTTCTTTTCTCCGAGGGTGTACCGCTGCTGGAGGATCTCGGGCTCGACTAGGCCCAAATCATGAGACCCAAAGTCAATCCCGACATAACTCTGGCATAGACAAACCACCGACATAATCCCGACTTAATTCCGACAAAAAGCACTAAAAAATATGAGATCCTGGCATAGACAAACCACCATACCATTCCAAATTCAATTTCCACTCCCAGTACGCCGCCGTTGATGCCGCTACCATTCCCGATCGTCACTTGAACCAGCGCTACCACATTTATCAGATGCATAATCTTTTTTTTTTTTTTTTTTACAATTTTGGAATTCTCAGTTCCACAATTTAGGAGGAGCTCAAGTTTTCAAAAAATTATGAGATTATTATTGGTTGAGTTGGAGAGAGACGGCTGTTGGTATTATGGGATTATTGCTTGATTTTTTCCACTGAAACTTGCTTGCAATGATTTTTTACTTTGATTATTTACTAGGCCAGCCCGGGTGGGCTAAATTTGCCCGGATGGTCTAATTTTACCGGGCCAAATAGGCCCGGTTTTATTGGGATGGAATTTTAATGGGCTGGCCTGGCCCAGACTCTGGGTTACTCTGGGCTAGTCCACTGAACCGGCCCATTTTGCCACCTATAGATACCACGCTACAATGCCCCAAGATCTAATTTCGAGCGCTGACTACTTTGCTATCTTTTATAAACTCAAAGAGTTGTAAACATACCCTTACCTTTGAAGAACTTAATGTCGAAAACTACAACTTTAAATCTTATTTTTTTTAATAAATATGAATAAATTTGTAACAGTATAAATTAATGCTCCTAAATGGAAGTGAATTTGGAAATATACAACTTAAATTAAAATGCTTAATCTAGATGGTGCAACATCGTTTTACTTGGTAAAAACAGAATGTTGCAACTTCATACTATTCTTTTAAAACACACAAGGAAATGAAATAAACTTACTATTATATTTAAACAACATGTTGTAACAGATGCAACATGATACAACATCACATAACTTATTAAAATACTCAATCGTCATGTTGAAGTATAAATCTTACATTATAACTTACATAAATTAAAGTTGCAGCATGCAGAATCAAATTAACTTACTTATCAAAATATTGTACGTATATTTTTGTAATATAATCCATGTTATTTGATTAATCAAATAAGTTAAATTCCTAACAGAACATAAGTGTAAATTCCATTCCAATTTAAATATCACATATTGAAACACATACTTGTCATGTTCATAAACCATAATTTGTTTCACAAATTCAGAGTTACAATATAAGTTGGAAAACGGTTTTAAACATAATTTATTTAAATAATCTAAAACGAAATTTATTTAAAACAACATCTTGTTGAAACATGCCGATAGCGTGTTGCAACACAAACAAAAAACTTATTTTAGTGCTAAATTGCTGAAAATTTAAAATAATCGGAAACTTGTTGGACTTTCATTTAAGATGATCACCATCGAGAGCTTCAGCCAACGTTGTAACACCTCGAAAATTTAGAAATTATTTCGAGTTAAGTAAAATTCTTAGCGTGTTTGAGGCAACATGTCCGTCCAAAGTCCAAACGAGGTCTATTAATAATAAACGATCCAAGTTTACAAGAGAATATCCTACGATTTTTAAATTAATTAGGTAATTAAATAAATTATGTAATTAATTATAATTATTTTACAAAGGGCAATATTTGTAGGATGTTTATAAAATATGGTAAATTGCACTGTATCAAAGATTTACCAAATTCTAAATGGGTAAGTTCTTTAATGTGCACCCCACCCCACCCCACCCCACCCCACCCCACCCCACAAAATCGGCCCCTCCTCCTTACACAAAAATACACTATTTTCAAAGAGAAGAAGAAGAAGAAACAACAAGAGAAATTTTAAGTTTATTCAAAAAATTTCATCCCTCTTAATCAATATTCTAAAAAGCGTTGCGCCGCCTAGGCGCTAAGCGTGACCTCCACGCCTCGCCTAGGCCCTAGGCGCGCGCTTTTTTGGTCAACTATTTTTTTAACTAAAAAGCTTGCGCCTAGTCACGCCTAGGCGCGCTTAATTACGTCTAGGCGCGCGCTTTTTAGTTAAAAAATTTATTTTTATTTTTTTTAAAAAAAATATTTAAAATGATATTAAAAATAAGAAAATGATTTTTCACGCTTCGCTCTCGCCTCACCCTCGCTTAAGCCTCGCCTAGGCCCAAAAAGCTTGATGCTTGGCCTCTACGCCTAGCCACACTTTACGCTTTTTAGAACCTTGCTCTTAATCAAGAAAACAAGGTAGGAATATCTGTATTCAAGTTGATTTAATCTCTTTTATGTATTGAAGTTATGTGTAAATTTTATGCTAAAAAGTTATATTTTGTAGCCATCCGGAAAAGAAAGTAGTTTATTCCATTGGAATCAACAATAAAAGAAGTTCATCCCATTTTGCATGTTCAAGAAAAAAAGATTATGGTTTAAATCATTCAAGATTAAACATAAGAAAGAATTTGGGGTTTCGACCCTTGAGCTCACCGGAATTAAAAGTTTGTATAGTTTTTTTTTTTGCACAATTACAATATTTAAATTGAGATTTGCATTATATTATGTTGGTATTCCTATTTAATTTTTCCAAGCTCACCATTGTGCCCTTCAACGATTGATTTTAGGGTTGGATAGAGATTTGATGATGAAGGAAATAAGCCATGAAAAAGATTTGGTCAAGAAGATAAACAATAGGTTTTTTAAAAATCCAATAAGGATTCTAAACTTAAACTAAAGTCCTTATAGTTGATAAGTCACTTTGGTAAACTTTTAGAATAACGTCTAGAATTCTACATTAGTAGTCTATTTTTTGGACTGTGAAAGATAAGAATATGAGAGACGTGCTACAGCCTCGTAGAGAAAGTTTTGGAACGTCACAGCTTGGTATTAGATCTTTAGAGTTTTAAATTGGTTTTGTAGACTAAGAAAAGTTTCGAAATCAATAGAGAGCTAAACAAGTAAAAAATTAAAAATTTTATCCTAGAGCAGGTTTCTGGCCGCTCAAGTGAACAATGTTCACTACTTAAAAAATAATGTTACATGTTTACATAAAAGTTTGTAGTTTATCACTAATTGAAAAAAGTTGAAAATGTAAGATTCCCCATGGCTATCCTATTTCATTTGATGGCTACCATTCTTAGACTCAGTTTATGATTACTTGAGACAAAAAAAAAAAGCTAGTATTAATACTTCTGAAGTTGAGTTTGCATATAATTATTTTTGCAATCAAGAGAATGCTATATATTTTTCTTGAAAGTTTCTTAATCTTGTTTGGACTTATGTTAGACTGGACTTAGGAAAAAATGACTAGAATGAGGTATACCGCCTAAAAGTCTATTGGTTTACCATGTCACCTAGGACTACAAGCTTTAGCGAAACAAGCCTATGAGAACTTCGATTCCGAATTTTCCTACCTCAACACACTGAGAAATTCCTTTATTTGTGGTGAAAGGTGACGATTTATGAGAATAGAATTAGTGACGTCGAGGCTATCAATAACCTTTTGTGTACCTTTAACTCATTTGGAGTATAGATGAGTAGTATAATTAAGAAACAAATGTTGAAAGAAAACTAAATCATATCGACGTCGAGACAATTTACTTTACCCTAGTTCACTATCATGAAGACTATCAAAACAGGGCATTTGCAAGTAACAAAGAAGAGCCAAATGCAGAATTAGAGGATTCCGTCAATCAGCCAATGCCTAATTAGGAAGAAGATTCAAACTAGACACAATTTGCTTAATTTCCATTATATTTTTCTCCTTTAGACTTTCTTTTGAGATTACTTTCTAGATTTTCAGTTGTAATCTAATTTTGCTCTTGTTACTTTCCCTATTATTATTAGTCTCCAAACAATTGTGGTTTTCTGACATTTTGTCGAAGATTATTCTAACAAAATTCCAAATTTCCTTTATGTCGTTTGAGATATAATAGTATTATTGTTGCTTGATGGACAAACTTAATTTTGGCTAAAGAAAATGGCACCCTAACTCAAAACAACCTAATCAGAGATCTCTTAAGAATAGTGCAGGACCTGGCCAGATAGAGTCAGGCTCATCCCCCTCTGCCTCCTACCCAACCTACAACTCCAACTGTTGTCAATCATGCCACCATGATAGAACAATTTCATAGGCACAAACCCCCTACGTTTGATGGCTCTTTAGGACCCCTAGTAGCAGAGGAGTGGATGCGTAAGTTGGAGCGCATCTTCTGATTGCTGGCAAGTATTGATGCACAGAAAGTTAAGTGCATGGAATTCAAGTTCGCAGGTGATGCTAGTTGTTAGTGGGAATCCATGTCCTGCAATAGGAGTGAGGCAGAGTAGGACACTCTAACTTGGAACTATTTCAAGGAGGAGCTGATGGAGAAATATTTATTCCAGGCACTAAGGGACATCAAGGAAATTGAATTTTTAAAGTTAAGGCAAGACAACATGTCACTCCTAGAATACGAGTGGAAATTTAAACATTTATAAAAGTATGATCCTCACCTTGTTGATACTAAAGCTAAAAAAATCAAAATGTTTGGACAAAGATTGAGCAAAGATATAAGCTTAATTCTCTTGTCCCATAACTTCACTTCTTATCAGGAAATGCTAGCTCGGGCTAAGACAGTTTGGTACTATAATGCTAGTTTAGATCAGTCTGCTCCTCAAAATAAAGATTTTTCTAAAAAGATAAAGTGGAGTGGAGTGGACAGGACAAAGGAAAAGAAAAATGGCAAGAAAAGAAGCCGAATACATGATCCAACAACGTCAAGCCAGGAGCCTCCGCTCCATCCTGTCGAAAATATAACAAGACTCACCTAGGATAGTGCTTGTTTGGAAGAAATGTATGCTACCAATGTGGCAAACCAGGCCACATGAGCATAAATAGTTCAAAACTGTCCAAAGGAAGAGATGGAAAGGAGAAAGAAGGAGATATGAACAAGAATAAGAATGGGAAATGGCAAGTGTTCACCCTTATTCAGGAAGAAACATACGAGAATCCCAACATGATAGTAGTTACCATTCTATTTTCACATTTTCCTGCTTACCTGCTTTTCGATTTCAGAACAATGCATTATTTCATCTTTTCATCTTTTATCACTAAGGCTAGACTTACATGTGATAAATTGGCTAGTACACTAGAGGTTAGCATCCCTTTAGGCAAGTCGCTATTTTACGAATCAACTAGCTAAATCAGTTAAGATAGAAATTGGAGGGACAATACTAGAAGCAGATTTGTATATCTTAGAAATGAGAGATTTTGACGTAATCCTAGGCATGGATAGGTTGGGATGCAACCACGCGTCTATCAAGTGCTACGAAAAGGAGGTAGTACTTCACAAACCAGGAGAGAAGTTTTATTTCTTTAGGATAAAAAGGTCAGGTGAAGTAAAATCTTTCAGTGCCTCAGGTAAATCACAACCAGAGTTAACTGTTGAAGACGTAGGTGAGATACGAGAGTTTTTCAACATTTTTATGAAGATCTACCAGAAATTCTGCTGGACCGGCAACTGGAGTTCACGATTGACTTAGTTCTCGGAGTGGCACCAATGTTTAGGCACCTTATAAAAAGGCATTGCAAGAATTAGAAGAACTAAAGTCTCAACTTCAAGACTTTTTGGATATATGTTTTATTCGACCAAGTGTATGGGGGTGCACCAATTCTTTTTGTGAAGAAGAATGATGGGTCGATGAGAATGTGCATCGACTATCAAAAATTAAATCAGCTGATGATAAAGAATACATTTCCTCTTCTGAGGATTGAAGATTTGTTTGATCAACTGAGATGATCAAAAGTGTTTTCTAAGATTGTCTTGAGATCCAGGTACCATCAATTGAAGATTAAGGCTAGCGACATACTAAAAACATCTTTTCGGACTCGTTATGGGCATTACGAGTTTGTGGTCATGCCTTTCGGCTTAACCAATGCCCCGACATTATTCATAGACCTAATGAACATAGTGTTTCATGAATACTTGGAAAAGTTCGTCATAGTTTTCATTGATGACATCTTGGTATACTGTGAAAATCTTAAGCAACATGAAGAACACCTCAGAATAATGTTGAAAATATTAAGAAATGAGAACTTGTACGTCAAATTCAAGAAGTGCGAATTTTGGCTAGATCGAGTAGATTTTCTTGGGCACGTAGTTACGGCCTAAGGAATTGAAGTCAACCCAGCCAAAGTGGAGGCGATAACAAATTGGAATCAACCAACCAATGCTAGAGAAGTACGCAGTTTCTTAGGGTTAGTCGGTTATTACCAAAGATTTATAGAAGGTTTCTCTAAAATTGCTGAATAGATGACTCATTTAACCAGGAAAGGAGTAAAATTTTAGTGGGACAACAAATGCGAACGAAACTTTCAAGAACTTAAGCAACGTTTAGTCACAGCTCTCGCAGTACTAGAAGGATTGGAAGGTTTGTCATTTATAGTGATGCATCCAAACTAAGTTTGGGATATGTGTTAATACAGCATGTGAAAGTTATCGCCTATGCTTCGAGGCAACTAAAACCGTATGAACAAAATTATTCAACGCACAATCTAGAATTGGTTGCTGTAGTTCACTTTTTAAAGATATGGCGTCACTATTTGTAAGGTGGCAAGTGTGATATTTATACGGACTATAAGAGTCTCAAGTACTTCTTTACCCAGAAGGAGTTAAATATGAGACAACAAAGATGGTTGGAGTTAATAAAGAACTACGACTGTGCGATCCATTATCACCCAGGTAATGCCAATGTTGTCGTTGACACCTTAAGCAGAAATATAGTAGGGTAGTTGACATCGGTAATCACAGTACATGAACAACTAGTAATGGACTTCAAAAGACTAAAGTTATAAGTTTTAGCACCACCAAGTCAACTTACTACAAGAATAGCATCCTTGATGATTCAACCCACTTTTAGAGATAGAATTCAAGAGGCACAAGATAATGACCCTTTTCTGCAAAATATCAAGGCCGTAGTTGGTACAGATAAATGCAAGGATTTTAGTTTGAATATAGACGGTGTACTCATGTTCAAAGGAAGATTATGTGCACCCAAGGATGAGAATTTGAGAAAGGAACTTTTGGAATAAGGCCGCTCATCCCTTTGCACAGCACATCCTGGAGGAACAAAGATGTATCGTGACCTTAGAGACATCTTTTGGTGGAGAAACATGAAGAGAGATATAAAGTTGTTTGTGGATACATGTTTGGTGTGTCAACAAGTTAAATCAGAACATCAAAGGCCATCATGGCCGTTGAATCCATTAGAAATACCAAAATAAAAGTGGAAAGAGATCAACATGGATTTCGTAGTAGGTTTTCCAAACTCAGCAAAATGTTACAATGCCATTGTGGTAATAATGGAGTGATTGACCAAGTTGGCCAACTTCTTACCAGTAAAGATGACTTTCAACATGGACCAATTAGCGCAACTATACCTTAGAAAAGTTTTCATGTTGCATGGAACCCCCTTATCAATAGTGTCGGATAGGGATCCAAGGTTCACATCAAAATTTTAGAAGAGTTTGTAGACAGCCTTGGGCACCAAGATT
The DNA here is from genome assembly GCA_023638005.1 of Forsythia suspensa. Lineage (NCBI taxonomy): Eukaryota > Viridiplantae > Streptophyta > Magnoliopsida > Lamiales > Oleaceae > Forsythia > Forsythia suspensa. Next base: position 25,124,348 of record CM042666.1, on the reverse strand, counting down.
AGCTTCAGTATTGCTTATCATCCTCAGACAGATGGACAGTCCAAGCGAACTATTCAATTTTAGAAGACATGTTTCGAGCATGTGTTTTGGACTAGGTGGCAATTGGGAGTCTCACTTACCGTTGGTGGAGTTTGCTTACAACAATAGCTTTCAGGCCACGATAGGGATGGCCCCTTACAAGGCACTTCATTGCAGAAAATGTACATCTCTAGTACATTGAGATGAAGTTAGAGAAAAGAGAGTGTTAGGCCCTGAAATCGTTGAATAAACAGTTTAGGCTATTGATATAATAAGAGCCAGAATAAAATATGCCCAGGATCGACAGAAAAGCTATGCATATAAAAGGAAAAAATATTTATAACTTGATGTTGACGAAAAGGTTTTTCTCAAAGTAGCACCAATGAAAGGCGTTCTCCATTTTGGTAAGAAAGGAGAATTAAGACCTAGATTCATTGGACTTTTTGAAATACTCGAAAGAATTGGTAATGTTGTTTATCATCTCTCTTTGCCTCCAAAACTCTCAACAGTGCATAATATTTTTCATGTGTCTATGATCAGAAAATATTTTCATGACCCCGAACACGTGATAGACTACTAGTCTTTGAAAATGCAGAAGGACCTAACTTATGAAGAGACCCCAATCCGTATTTCAGATAGAAAAATTCATGTTTTGGGAAACCAAGAAGTATCGTTAGTCAAAGTTCAATAGCGAAATCATGGAATGGACGAGGCCACTTGGTAGAAAGAAGAAGAGATCCATCATAAGTTAAATTTCGAGGACGAAATTTTCATTAGGAGTAGAGGATGTAACACCCCGAAAATTTAGAAATTATTTCGGGTTAAGTAAAAATTCTTAGCGAGTGTTTGAAGCCACACGTCCTTTCAAAGTTTAAATGAGGTCTATTAATAATAAGCAACCCAAGTCCACTAGAAAAATATCCCATGATTTTTAAATTAATTAATTAATTAAATTATGTAATGAATTATAATTATTTTATAAAAGACAAGATTTGTAGGTTGTTTTCAAAGATGGTAAATTTCACTATATCAAAGACTTGTCAAATTCAAAATGGGTAAGTTCTTTGATGTACAAGCAAGAAGATAGAAAAGACCAAAAAAATCCTCAAATTTCCTCTTTTCTCCTTCCCCTCTCATTCCAAATCGGCCCTCTCCCTCCCCTTGCACACAAATACACCATTTTCAAATAAAAGAAAAAGAAGAAGAAGAGAAGAGAAGAGAAGAAAATAGAAGAAGAAGAAAGAACAAGAGAAATTTTCAAGTTCATTCAAAATTTTTCATCCCTTTTAGAAAAAACAAGATAGAATTTTATATTATATATATATATATATATTCATATATATATATATATATATATATATATATATATACATGCAAGTTTATTTAACCCATTTTATGTATTGAAGTTATATGTATATTCTATGCTAAAGAGTTATAATTTGTGGCCATCCGAAAAAGAAAGTATTTTATTCCATTAGAATGAACAAGAAAAGAAGTTCATCCTATTGGATGTTCAAGAAAGAAATATTATGGTTTAAATCATTAGGAATAAAACCTATTAAAGAATTTGAGGTTTCAACCCTTGAGGTCACCGGAATTAAAAATTTGTATAGTTTATTGCATAATTTACAATATTTAAATTGGGATTTGCATTATAGTATGTTGGTATTCCTATTGGGTTTTTCCAAACTCACAATTCTCCCCTTCATAGATTTATTGTAAAGTTGGATGGAGACTTGATGATGAAGGAATAAGCCATGGGAAAAGATCTTGTCAAGAAAATAAACAAATTGCAATTTTTGAATGATGTTTTAAAATTTGAAATTTTTATGTTATGAGATGATTTTGTTAATAATATTAATTTTTTGTCATAAACTTTCTTGGAACTCTTTGTAATGAAGTTTCTAATTTTTGGAGTATTAGAGATTGATTAAATGGTTAAAGGATGACCTGAAAAGGTTCTATCCAGAATTTCTAGCAAGCACGTCTAGTTTCAAATAGACGTCCAGAATGGTATACTTCAGGTTACATAATAAAATTTTATGAGGCTGATGACCTGTCACTTTAGGTCCTTTAAGACTTGGAATCACCTCTTTTAGATGTCTGAAGAGCTAGATATGCAAGTTCTGGTAATAATGGATAGTTTTGCTCGGGAATGTCTTATATATTTTGGAGGTTAATTTGGAAACCTTAAGAAATATATTAAATTCTGCATTTTGGATATGTGTTAATAAATTACATTATGTTTTGCCTTTGAAAATATTATAATTTTTCAAGGTCGTTTGATTAGGGAAAATCAGATTTAAACACGAGTGATGAAAAGTTGTCTAGTTTCTGTTTTTCATGTATTTTGCATCCTCTTGTGGAGATTTTAACCTTTTCATAAAATTCTAAAATTTCAGTATGTGTTAGAAGGGTACTTTATGAGAATTTTTTTAAAATTTCATAAGTTTTTGTGACCGTTTGGTTGTCCGTTTTACGCATGAGAAATCAGAAGAAGACAGGAAACTTATTATTGATTCAAGTTAACAATAAGTTTTTTAAAAATCTAATAAAGATTCTAAACCTCAACTTTAAAGTCCTTATAATTGATAAGTCACTTTGATAAAGTTTTAGAATAACGTCTAGATTTCCGTATTAGTAGTCTATTTTTCAAACTTTAAAAGATAAGAATATGAGAGACGTGTCAGAACTTCGTGGAGGAGGTTATAGGATGTTACAAACGTCATCCTCTATCGACCAAACATCTATAAAATTATTTAATTTGATTGAGTATAACATTATACCCCATAAGACAATGAAACAATTTCATGCTTTAGATCAACTTTCTGTAATGTAAACATACTTACAAATATTTGAAACTTTTACATTCCTTGAACATGATTGTTCATATCAATGTTCAATTGTAGTACTACAGTATAATTTCGATTCATCCCAATCTCAAATTTAGAACCATAAACACATCTTAATCTCAAATTTAAGGTCGTTACTATACATTATGTTAAAATTAAAACATGAAATTTAAAATAAAATTTATAAAGTGTCTTACGTTGACTTGAAAAATGAAATGAACATTTAATTTCTTGGAAATATATTCAACCTTGAACAATACTTTCTTGTTGAAATCATCCTTCTTCTTCCCCTTTTTTTCTAAAATTTCTTAAATTAAAAAAATTAAAGGAAATATTTTAACATTATAACAATATGCAATAAAATATGAGTGCCTAGAAGAATGTGATGGGGATGTTAGGGGTTTGGGATGTTTAATTTGTCGATATATAATCCCCAACCTCTTTATGGGATAAAGGAAAAATCTTTTTTTTTTAGCATAATTCATCCCCAACCTTTCAATTGTGTAGCAAAACTTAACATTTCCTCTATTTTTAGCAAGTGTTAAACTCGGCCCGGCCCGTAATCAACTCCCAAACCGGAACCCAGGTTTTATTAAAAACTTGTAAAAACCCGTACCCGCCCGGTTTGAAAACCCGTTGACCCGTTCCCCGATTTTATTAGTTTTAAAACCATTTCTTTCCACAATTAATTATGTTGAAATTCATCTCTCTCTTGCACGAAATGGATTAAAGAATGAAAAACCAAAAAATTACTTTTGAGTTATTTTGTTTGTTATTTTGGAAGATCATTTTTCATTTTTTATTTTTTTAATTTTATGAAATTCAATTTCTTATTTACCCTTAACCCTTGTCTTCCTAACACCTATTTTTAAATACATTAAATGACTATTTGTCCTCCTCTTTAAACAAACAAAAAATATAGAACAAGTTTTCTCATATTTTTTACTCTCTTCTTCCACAACCAGTTAATACATTTGCCATAAGAAAGGTGTTCTTATAGTGGAGTTTTGAGTTCATCTTCTAATGCAAAAGAAGTTGAACTAAACAACGTTCGATTTAATTTGTTGTATCTGGAGGGACAAGTCAAGAAGATAGTTGTTGCACGGTGATTGAGGATTTCCAACACCGCAGAGGGCTTGAATCTCCTTAAAGAGAGCGAGATACCCGCGCCTCAGCCTAATTGGTTACGAGTTTGCTTCTAAATTTAGTTGTAAATTTTTATTTACAATTGTATTTTCACTAACAATTTTAAGGAGATTCAACATGGAGCAAACCGTTGAAAAGCCAAATGAGAATGTTGGAGATCTCAACAAGCCATTTCGCTTCAAAGGGACAAACTTTAAAAGGTGGAAGGGTAAAGTTCTCTTTTACCTCACTCTTCTCAAGGTTGCCTATGTCCTTACCGAGAAGAATCCTAAAAAATTAAGTACTGAAGGCATGAGCGATGATGAATATATTGAACATGGAGAAAAGGTCGAAAAGTACGAAAAAGATGAGTATAATTGTCGTTACTATCTTTTAAATTGTCTTGCCGATCATTTCTATGATTATTATGATACTACTTTCACGTCTGCCAAGAAAATATGGAAAGCCTTACAGAGTAAATATGATACTGAAGAAGCCGGTGCAAAAAAATATGCAGCAAGTCGATTTTTTCGTTATCAAATGGTGGATGGAAAATCTGTGGTAGAGCAAGCACAAGATTTTCAAATGATAGTTCTTGAAGTCATATCTCGAAGAGATTAAGATTGGTGACAACCTAGTTGTTGCTGGCTTAATTGACAAACTTCCACCATCATGGAGAGAGTTCCAGAAAAATATGCGACACAAGCAAAAAGAGGTGTCACTAGAAACGTTGATCACACGCATTCGAGTGGAGGAAGAGGCTAGAGGACAAGATGCACTTATTCAAGAGAGTAATGGACATTCCACCAAGGTAAATTTAATTTCTACAAATGAAAATTTGCCTAGTAATCGATATTCAAAAATAATATGTTGAAGCCTAGAAAAAGATCGTGAAAAATCTTACCAACATGCTAAGAGAAATTCAAGTTAGTGGAGTAAGAATCAATCACATCCTTCTCAAAATCAACGAGGTAAGACTTGTTTTGTATGTGGCAAAATGGGCATATTGCTCGAATTTGCGAATACTGGAAACGTGAACCTATACCTCAGAGCTAACGTTACTTAGAGAGCCATTTGTGGCTATGATAACCGATATCAATATGATACAAAGTGTTGAAGGATGGTGGGGATTACGTGCAAATAGACATGTTTGCTATGATAAAGATTGGTTCAAAGTTTACACTCCTTTTAAGGAGTCCAAAACTATAATGCTTGGAGATTCTCACACTACTCAAGTTCTTGGAACGGGTGAAGTTGATCTTAAATTCACTACGGAAGAGTTTTAACATTGAAAGACGTGTTTTATCGCCTTCCATGAGAAAGAATTTGATGTCAAGTTATCTTTTAAATAAAGTGGCTTTTAAACAAACTATGGAATCGATCAATATGTGATTACAAAGAAGGGTATATTTGTAGGCAAAGGTTATGCTTGTGATGGAATGTTTAAACTCAATGTTGAGAATATTAATAATAATGCTTCTAATTACTCGCTTATATGCTCTCTTCATTGAATTTTTGGCATGCTCGCTTATGTCATATTAATAGTAAATATGTGGGAGTCATAAGTAGTTTGGGATTAATTCCTAACATGAAAAAGGATTTTGAAAATGTGAAATTTGTAGTAAAGTGAAGATTACAAAAGACCTCATAAAAGTGTAGAAAGAAATACCGAATTATTGGAGTTAATTCACACATTTATGTGAATTTGAAGGAATTTTAACTCGTGGAGGAAATAGATATTTTATCAATTTTATTGATGATTGTTCGAAATATACTTATGTTTATTTATTGAAAAATAAAAGTGATGCTTTTGATTCTTTTAAAATATTCCTCCTTGAAGTTGAAAATAAATTCGGTAGAAAGATTAAAAGAATTCGAAGTGATAGAGGTCGAGAATTTGAATCTTTTGGATTTAATTCTTATGTTCAATCCTTGGGAATAATCCATGAAACTACTCTACCATATTCACCGCTTCTAATGGTGTAGCGAAAGAAAAAAATAGAACGTTAATTGATCTTACAAATGCTATGCTATTAGATTGTGTGCTCCTCAAATTTTTGGGAGAAGCGGTTTTGATTTGCTTGTTATGTGTTAAATAGAGTGCCACATAAAAGACAAAAATAACACCTTTTCGGTGTGGAAGGGGCATAAGCCAAATCTGGGATATCTAAGAGTATGGGGTTGTTTAGCCTTTGTGAGGTTAACGGATCCTAAAAGACCTAAATTGGGAGCAAGAGCTACCACTTGTGCTTTTCTTGGTTATGCGGTACATAGTACAGCCTATAGATTTTTGACATTGAAAATAATATAATTTTTGAGTCGGGGTGATGCTATTTTTCATGAAGAAAAATTTTCAATTAAATCAAAAATAGTGGGGTAAAGAATTTGAACAAAATATTTTGAAATCTAACTCTTCTACTCCTATTTTACAAAATCAAGAAAATTCTCAAAATGAACTCGGAATGAGTAAAAGAACTAGAGTTGAGAAACATTTTGGTCCCGACTATATTGTTTATAATGTTCAAGAAAATCCAATTTCTTTACAAGAAGCTTTATTATCACCGATGCTATATTTTGGAAAGAGGTCGTAAATGATGAGATAGAATCACTACTTTCTAATAAAACTTGAAATTAGTTGATTTACCACCAGTGTTGTAAAACCATAGGGTGTAAATGGGTCCTAAAAAAATTAAAACCGGATGGAAGTATAGATAAGTATAAAGCAAGACTCATTGCAAAGGGGTTTAAACAAAAAAGGCGATGTAGACTTCTTTGATACTTTTTCTCCGGTTACTAGAGTGACATCCATTAGATTGCTTATTGTCATTGCTTTGCAATTCATGATTTTATTATTCATCAAATGGATGTGAAAACAGCTTTTTAAATGGTGATCTAGATGAAGAAATATATATGGACCAACTCGAAGGTTTTTACAACACCGTGAAGAAAGCAAAGTGTGTAAGTTGTCTAAATCTCTTTATGGCTTAAAGCAAGCTCCAAAACAAAAGGGCATGAAAAATTTGATTCTTGCATGATTAAATGAGTGTGATAAGTGCATATATTATAAATCATGGAAAAATTCACATGTCATTATTAGTCTCTATGTGGATGATTTGTTGATTTTTGGCTCTAACATTTTTGTAATCAATGAGACAAAAAATATGCTTAAGAGCCATTTTGACATGAAAGATCTTGGAGAGGCTAATTTTATTTTGGGCATGCAAATTACTAAAACATGTGATGGAATTTTTCTTGATCAATCAAGTTATATTGAGAAAATTTTGAAAAAATATAACTATGTTGATTGCAAGCATGTTTCTAATCCTTTTGATTCGAGTATTCATCTATTTCCTGTTGAAAATGAAAATGATGTCATAAATCAAAAGGAATATGCTAGCATGATTGGTAGCTTGCGATATGCTACTGATTGTACGAGACCTGACATTGCATTTGCAGTAGGGGTACTCAGCAGGTTTACAAGTAAGCCAGGAAGAGAACATTGGCATGCTATGGACCGTGTAATGAAATATTTAATTGGTTCAAGAAACTATGGCTTATTTTATAAAAAATATCCTGCTGTTATTGAAGGTTTTTCTGATGCAGATTGGAATACATTGTCAGGTGATTCTTTATCTACCACTGGATATATTTTTAAATTGGGATTGCTAATTCTACTATGGAAGCCGAGATTATTGCTTTAGCTTCAGCCAGTGAAGAAGCAAATTGGTTAAGAGATTTATTACATGAGATCCCAGTGTGGGAAAAACCAATACCTCCTATATTGATTCATTGTGACAGCACAGCTGCCATTGGTAGAGTTAACAATCGTTATTATAACGGTAAATCCAGACCTATAAGAAGAAAACACAGTACTGTGAGATCTTATTTGAGCAGTGGCATAATTAACGTGAATTATGTTAAATCTTGTGATAATCTTGCAGATCCATTAACTAAGGCCTTGACAAGAGAGAGGGCGGAATACTTGAGGGGATGGGACTTAAGCCCATATCATCATGAGCCACATATAAGGATACCCAACCTAGGGACCCGGAGATCACAGTAACTAGGTTCAATGGGACAAACAAATTATAAGGTGGCCGAAAAAAAAATGCACAATTATTTTTCCCATCCTTATGATGTAAGTGCATTAATCACATAACGTTTGGAGGGTTGAGTTTTCTAAAAAAAAAACTCTTAATAAAGTCTCAGAGCTCGTATGAGTGGAGTGTAATAGTTGCGGAGCACTCTTGATGATTTTACCTATGTGAGTGCGAGAGTGGGGCCGCTCTCTATGAGAATGTGGGCATTTCTCAAAAAAACACTCATGAAAAACTGGGATCAGCACAAGGCCGTAATGTGCTAGCCATTAAAGCTCATATCAACACCTAGATTATTATGTGTGAGCAGTATTTCTTTATTTTCCTTAACCAGTTATAGTTCAAGTCTGAGATCACTACTAACTGTGGAGTAGAGATTGCTGTTTCACTAGTGAAGGTTCAATGCAGAGTCATACCTATCATGATGCATAATTATCTATCTTTTGGCAAATGTATTTTGACTTATTTTCAAATAATAAAATGAGTGGGAGAATGTTGTAACATTTTATTTTTTAAAATAATTTTATTATTGTAATATGAAAAGTTGGAAGTTTCATGTCTTGATTATCGAATATCATAGGTCATGAGTTATAGTTGTTTGTTATTGTGGAAGATCATAGGACATAAGTTATGAAATTAAGTGTATGAAATTTAATTTCTTATTTACTTCTATTGTCTTCCTAACACCTATAAATACTATGCTATTCTCTCCAACTTTACACAACAAAATATATGAAGTTTAATATTTTACTCTCTCTACAAAGTTAATACATTTGCCATAAGAAAGGTGTTCTTATAGTGGAGCTTTGAGTTCATCTTCTAGTGCAAAAGAAGTTGAACTAAACAACGTTTCGATTGGTACATTGTATCCTGGAGGGGACAAGTCAAGAAGATAGTCATTGTTGCCGGGTGATTGAGGATTTCCAACACCGCATAGGGCTTGAATCTCCTTAAAGAGAGCGAGATACCAGCGCCTCGGCCTAATTGGTTCTGAGTTTGCTTCTAAATTTAGTTGTAAATTTTTATTTACAATTGTATTTTCACTAACACCATATAATCCCCAACCTCTTTACGTTAAAATTAGGAAAATTTGTAGTTTTCGTCTTTAATCTTTTCAAAATATAGCAAATTTATCTTCAACCTTTTTTTTAGCATAATTTATCCCCAACCTTTCAATTGTGTAGCAAAACTTAACATTTCCTCTATTTTTAGCAGTGTTATCGGACAGAAGCCGGCTTGGCCGCCGGTCAACCCATAAACCAGGAACCCGGTCTCAAAATCGGGCTGATTATTTAAAAAAACTCTCTATTTAAAAACCCGTTGACCCGTTCCCGATTTTATTGGTTTTAAAAATCATTTCTTTCCACAATTAATTGTAACTGACCATTGAAATTCATCTCTCTCCTTGCACGAAATGGATTAAAAGAATGAAAAACCAAAAAAATTACTTTTGAGCAATTTTTGTGATTTTCAAAACCTTATTTTTCATTTTTTAATTTTTTTTGTACATTTTTTAATTTTTTTAATTTTTTAAAAATCACCGAGTCAACCCCGGTTCGACCCTTTAACCCTTGACCCTTTCACTTTTCTGGATCGATGTCCAGGTCGATTTTTAAAACATTGATTTTTAGTCATTAAATGACAAATTTGTCCTCCTCTTTAAATAAACATAAAAAAAGTAATAGAACAAGAAAAAAAATTATAAAGAAAGTCTCATAATTTTTTTAAAAGTACAAAGTACATTCTTCTTCCACAACCACCATCTCATCCCACTACAACAACCACATCCACGCCACCAAACATTTACCAAAACCACTCACCAGCATTTTTCTCAGATCTTCACCATTATTCTTGTATTCCCTTTTTTTATCCCAGTTGTTAGTGCCACCACCTTTTTCTTTCTTTCTTTATCACTAGAAAATTTGCTGAAAACCGGCAAATCATCCTTTGTTTTCTCCTCACCCCCTCGCCGTCTTGTCCAAATGGCCTATCTTCTATTCTCTACCATATCACTCTCTTCTCCTCTTCACTTACTCTCTCTTCTCAGGTTTAAGGATGGACTCACTACTTCGGTGACCCCAACAATGGGAAATTCATTTGTGCTACCGTTGATTGTGGCTCCGGCAAGGTGGAGTGTGCTGGCACCGACGCAATACCTCCTACCACACTTGCAGAATTTAGCAAAAATTATAGGTGGTAGCTTTTTCATGCTGCAGACAAAATTTCTCCCTTAAGTCCACCATTAGTGGTAGATTGAGGGTTTGTCGAGGCCTCCTCGTTTACGCCATTTGATAGTGGTGGCGGTGGCGACGTGGTATGGTGATGGCAACGTGGTGGAGGTCGTGGTTGTGATGGGATAAGATGGGTGGGTGGATGAGGAGGATGATTTGTACTTTTAAAAAGTTAAGGGGTTTCTTTTGCAATTTTTCTTAATTTTTTGTTGTTTTATTACTTTACTTTATTTTTATTTATTTAAAGAAGATGGATAATCTGTCATTATTTGTCAACATGGACGCGATTTGCAATTAAGTTAAAGGTTGTAGATGTGTGGTGCTAAAAATAGTCAAGAGTAGATTAGTAACACATTGCAAATCTTGAGGACGAAAATTACAAATTTCTCTTAAAATTAACATGAAAATAAATGATATTATTGGTGATAATAATATCATTTTATGGTCTTTAATCTTAGCTGATTACCAACCTAAATAATCTGTCAAACAATCCCTAAGACTACCCAAAAAATGAATAATCCTGCTACATCTTGAAGTGTCGATTAAACTGAAAAATAATTATTTGATACTCTTTTTGTGCTCGAAAATTTACGAAAGTGATACGATTGCAATCCTTATATTTTCTCCATCACATGTCATGCCTTAATGTACATAACTTCGGTTGACTCGAACTTTTTCGAAAATTCTCAAACTGAACAAAATATATTCTTTCATATAATTTGAACTTCAGAAATATTATTTAGCTCAAAAAACCAAAATTTCATAATATTTTTTGAAATGTGCAATTTAGTCCCCGAAGTTTGCAAGGTTGCAAATTGATCTTGAAACTTACTAAAATTGCATCAATGCATCTAACCCTCAAATATTTTCTTATGGTAATCCTCAAAATGATACCTATAGTCTGAAATTCATAGACATGCAAATTCCCAAAAGAACTTTTCAAATATTTTGATCAAGTCCAAAACTGCTTTTTAATCCTCAAATAACTCATATAGTCACTAATAAACCTTAAGTTCGTCATTCTTTAAGTTAGATCTTATTTCTTGAAATTTCCACGTGAAAGAATTGAAATAAATCTAATTTAGTCATCAAGTTGTCAAACTTTGCATTTAAGCCACTCGAAAAGATTGAGGGTATTACACAAGGCATTTCTAGAACTCATTAATTATCCAATCTTTAGTAGAATTTGAATATCTAATATGGTGGTGAAGACGACAACTGTGTTTATGGGCTGAAAATACATGTTAAGGGTAGAAAATATGATTCTGGGATGTATGATAGGTAGTTGGGTGTTTTCTATGAACTTGATGTTCCCTTTTTATCCCTTGCTGGTTGGGTTAGTTGAACTTCATGTTAAAAGTTCATATTTCCAAACTGAAGTAATAAACTGAGTAACGTCATTTATACATGAGAACATACTTCCTAATGAAGGTTGAGGTCCAAACTTAGAGAAAGCATGAGTTTTTCCGATAACATGTTTAATTTGCAATATGAATTTGCTTTTGGAGGTAAAAGAATATAGTTTCTAGTTGCCTAAACGAGTAGTAAAAGAATTTGATGTCCAAAGTATAATCTTCTTGTAAGAACCAACAAAACCTTCCCTAATATATTCTGGAAACCAAAGATTAAAGAACTTCAAGTACTTGATCTTTATTACCCAGAAAAGAACCAAAAGAAGAAGAGGATCATAAAAGAAGAAAGGGGATTTCTGAGAAAACAAGTGAGAGGATTGTTTTCTCTACTCGCACATGAAAAGCCAAACAACTGAAGAGTCACCAGTAGAATGCATATAGTGGAAGCCCTCAAAGAGCAATCCAAAGGCCACCAGATAACCACATTCCAGCATCTCATGCCTATGCTCTATTAACAAAGACGAGATTAAGGAATTGCAACTTTAACCAATTTTGGTGGCAAACCACGTTTTCTCTCAATAGATCCACTTTGCTACCAAGAATTGGTTGATCACTTGTGCTATGATAAGTGTGTTTTGTGCACTTATTTTGGCCTTTTAATTAAGCATTTATCCCGTCATATAGTTGATTTTCTACTTAATCTAGTTTATTACTGTTTCTATTTCAGTTTTGGACTGGTTTGTGAATAATTGAAGAAGATAGGATTTTTTTTTTCTTTTGGAATTAATTGATAAATCTTTTAGGACGACAATTGATTGATTTCAAATTGTCGTTTGTGTTTGAGAATTAATCAATAACTGGATAATTGCTGAGTTAAACAATAGTGGATTCTGAAACCTTGGTACTTTAAACATCTTGAATTTTCAATTTTATCTTTTTAGCATAGTTCATTAGTCTTTTAGTTAAACTATTTCAACCAAAATCATTTAGACTCAACTAGCCTAGAATAATAGTTAATTTAGATTAAATTAGACTTTCCTCATAGCAGTCTCTGTGGGATCGACCTCGTTACTACTTTTCTATATTCCAATATATTCGTACACTTGCGAGTTAATTAAAATTTGACATCAAGTTTTTGACACCGTTGCCGTGGACTGGGTCTGAAGGTTAATTTAATCTTAGTTAATTTTATTTTTGACTAGTTATAATTTAGGATTTTCTTTTCTTTTATAAAAAAAAACCAAAATTTTTTATTGTGCATGCTTGGTCGTAGATCTCTAGAAATTAAACTAGAACATCTAGATAGTGAAATTGAAAGGACTTTTCACCAACGAAAACGAGCCACCAATCTAGATAAAATTGAAGGAACCGAAGCAATAATCGCTATGAGTGATGAAATTGAGGAGAGACCTTTTAGAGACTATTTTAGTCCATTGACTAATTTGAGCACCTCATGCATACAATACCCACAAGTAACTGCTAGAAATTTTGTGCTAAAACCGAGTGTGCTTAATTGTCTTCCATCTTTCTATGGTTTAGATAGTGAAGAACCCTATAATCATCTCACGATTTTTATGTCTTGTATGTGAGACATTTAAATATGAGAATGTTTCTCCGATAATGTTAAACTTAAATACATTTCTTTTTCTCGAAAGATAGATCTAGATCATGGTTTAAGACGTTACCTGCTAATAGTATTATATCTTGGGAACAAATGGTTGCTAAAATTTTGAATAAATATTTTCCTGTTCACAAAACTAATGTTATTCGCAGGGAAATTTCAGAGTTTGTGCAGAGAGACGAAGAACCATTCTATGAAACTTGGGAGAGATTCAACGGGGTTCTTATAAAATGTTCACATCACGGATATGAAAAATGGCACTTATACCAATATTTTTTGGAGGGATTACTATCTCATATTCAAGAATGGTTGATGGCCACAAGCGGTGGAGAGCTTATGTCTATGAATGCTACAGAGATTTGGAGCTTCTTTCAAAAGCAGGCTGACAATTCACAACAGCGGAGTCGATCTTCTAGAACTGAACCAAAGAAAAGAGGAATTTATGAAATTCGAAGCAATGAACCTAGCTTAGAAGTCAAATGCATGATAGAAGATATCTCTCACAAGTTGACCTCATTGATGCGGCAATAGTCCCACAGAGCCAGATGCATGTACTGATCAAGCGAATGCCCTCAACATGATTAGGAAATAACCTTACAATCCTTATTCTAACACATATAACCCGGGATGGTGGGACCACCTCAATTTTTCTTGGTCACAAGGTGTTCAACAGGATAGTACGGCAGGTCAGACCCCTCAGCAAACTACCAGACAATTCAATCAAAAAATTTCACAGCCAAAACCATGGGAGTAGACAATTCAAAACTTGACAAAAGCTACACAAGCTACATTAGAGCATCAGAATCACACCATTCTTGAAGTTTAAGAATGAAATACGCACTAGCTAGAACTCACAGGCACAATCCATCTCCAATATGGAGAACATGATGGGGGCAACTGGCTTCATCAAGACGACGGTTAAGCGAAGAACCATCGAGAAAGGAAAAATTTCCAGTCAGCCATTTCCTAACCCGAAGGGAGTGCACAATATTGGGACCGATTCAAGCAACCAACATGAGAAGGCTAAATTCATCATGACTTTGAGACGTGGCAAACTGTTTGACAACAAAGTAGATATTTCAAAGCAAAACACATCTCAACCAATTTCTCCAGGTACTACCCCAACTGATGATTCAGTCCAAGAAGCTCCCAAAGAGGACAATGAGCCATCCTACATTCCAAAAGCCCCATTTCCTCAGAGGCTAACAAAGGTAAAGCAAAGTGGTTCTATCAATGATATCATGGAAATCTTCAAGCATGTAAGTATTAATATTCTTTACTTGATGCTATTAAGCAAGTTCCTGCTTATGCTAAATTGTTAAAGGACTTATGTACGAAAAAGAGACAATTACATGTGCGCGAAAAGGTATTTTTAACTGAATAGGTTAGCTTTATAATTCAAAGCAACACCCCTCCAAAATTTAAAGATCCAGGTTGTCCTACTATCTCATGCATCATAAGAAACCATAAAATTGAAAAGGCTTTGCTAGATTTAGGAGTTAGTGTTAATCTTCTTCCTTACTCTATGTACATGCTGTTGGGTTATATGTCCAAATAGTATAATTTTGCTGTGATGAAATGATAATTTTATATTGAATAAAACTTTGATTTGTATTCATTTATTATTATTGCATTTGTTTAATATTGAGTATGTAAATAAAGTGCCAATGATCACTTGTGATAATATAAGTTGGATGCTTGCGTTGAGAAGTATAGTGTGACACAACTTATATTTTGATCATCAATGAAATTGTTCACAACCAATGTATAAGGGTTGGCACCTTATACTAGAAGGTTGTAGTGTTGACTATTTAATCATTCAGGTTTGCGATTTATCCTTATCGCAGAAATGGATTAATGGTGACACTAGTACACTTGGAGTGTATTGAACGGACCATGTGTCGAATATAATTATATAGCATGACCGTGCGAATAATTAAATTCTACTTGATCACCAGATATTTTATCTAAATCCCTTGACATGATTGTGTATATCTTTTTGTTAGTTTGATGGTTTTTTGATTTACTAATGGGTGAGATCAATTTAATTGATCAAATATCTCGGTGTGTTGGGAGCTTGAGAATGAGCGAAGTAGAGAACACGAATTCGTGTCAGGAACTGTCGTCCTGAAAAATGGGTCGAGTGACAACTTAAGTATTTTCTGTTGAACGGTTATAAATCTGAGCTCAGTGTTTAGCAACGGCTAAACTTCGACATCTGTGATTAGTTCACAGGACTATTGAAGAAAATGTAACTTAAAGTTAGTGAGAATAATTAGAAAGGCAAAATGGTCATTTATGCTCATACCTAATTATCGAATCTCAAACAGAGATGAAGTATATATACTGACAGTCGAGGAAAGTATTACAACACGTAATTTTATATATTTCGAGAGTGCAGTCTCTTGTCTTTAGTGGAAAAAGCAAAAGACTAATAATTAGATTGAGGAGTCTAGGGTCGACTAAACGGAATCTAATTATTGGAGCTTGGAAAATATATGTCCGATCAGGTCCCTGTGGTAGCTCTATAAAGTTTTGGGCTTAATTACAGTTACTATAAAAGTTTTGGATTTAATTGTAATTGTGATATAAGTTCAGGGATTACATATGTAATTAAATCAATCCTAAACTAATTAGACTTAGATGCAATCAGGACTCTTGTCGTTGTTTGCAATCGGATCACTTGTCGTTATTTATATCACATTGCTTGTGATATAAATTAATTCAGTCAAGAAAAAAAAGAGAAAATTCTGAAGTCTTTGGTTTGACTCGAATTTTAGTTTCTTGGTTTTCTAGATCTGACCAGTCCAGAAATTAGTTTTTAATTTAATTAAAAGGTGCCCACACACCGGTGTAATTCAGACTTGGAGAATACCATAGAAGGCTTGAACGTTGGGAGCACCAAGTTCGTGAATCAGAAGTAGCAAGTTCGTGAATCAGATCCAGACTAATATCGTTTATCGATTCAGGTATAATACTAATCCATTAGTATTTTAATTATAATAAATACGTAAACACCTAGCAAGATCATGGTTTTATGAATTAAAGAAAATTTTTGTTTTCTGGCTAATTCTCGTGCCATCAGAGCGGTCTAGATCGTTCACGTGTTTGTTATATTATCTAGATTTGATAATTGCATGTTCTAGTCGAGCGATGTCTAGGATTATTTGTTTATATGTTGATTGAATAATTGGTATTGTCTTTAATGATTCGTGCTTAGAAGCGTTTGAAAGACTTAAAAAAGTGTTGACCACTGCACCTATCATTTGACCACCTGATTGGAATTTGCCTTTTGAACTCATATACGATGCATCTTATTATGCTATAGGAGCAGTTTTAGGACAAAGATTAGATCGATTGCCTTCTGTTATTTACTATGCTAGTAGAACTTTTAACGATGCACAATTGAATTATTCTACTATAGAGAAAGAAATGCTAGCTATGGTATTTGCATTAGATAAATTTCGATCTTATCTTGTAGGGTGTAAAGTAATTATTTTTTCTGACCATGTTGCCCTCAAATATCTTCTCACTAAGAAATATGCTAAACTAAGAATGATTAGGTGGGTCTTGCTTTTGCAAGAATTTGACATTGAATTTAGAGACAAAAAGGATTCTAAAATGTTATAGCTGATCACTTATCTCGTATTGTGCTTGATTCTGTACAGAAAAAACTACCATTAAATAAGTTGTTTCCAGATGAACAACTTATAAGTATTGATGTTGTACCTTGGTTTGCTAACATAGTTAATTATCTTGTTACAGGCAAACTTCTAGAACATTAGACTAAACAAGATAGAACTAAGTTCCTAGCTGAAGTGAAGAACTTCCTTTGGGACGATCCTTATTTGTTTAAACACTGTGTTGATCAAATTATAAGGAGATGTGTCCCAGAAAGTGAATTCTACAGTGTTATATCTTTTTGTCTTGACCAAGCTTGTGGAGGCCATTTCAGTGCTAAAAAAACTACTACCAAAATTTTACAGTGTCGATTTTATTAGCCTACTCTTTTTCTTGACACTTACATTTTTTGCTCTTCATGTGACAGGTGTCAATGCATGGGAAGCATTTCAAAAAAACATGATGCCACTTAATCCTATTCTCGTAGTTGAGCTCTTTGATGTCTGGGAGATTGATTTCATGGGACATTTTCCTCCATCATTTGGTTATCTCTACATATTAGTAGGTGTCGATTATGTGTCCAAGTGGATCGAGGCAATTCCATGTAGGACCAATGATCACAAAAGTGTAGTGGCATTTTTGAAAAGCAATATCTTCTCTCGCTTTGGCACCCACAATCCATTATCAGTGATGGTGGATCTCACTTTTGCAATAAATATTTTCAAACCCTACTAGCAAAATATTCCATTACACACAAAATTGTAACCCCATATCACCCACAAACTAGCGGTCAGGTAGAGGTTTCAAATCGAGAAATAAAGCATATTTTGGAGAAGACAATTCGACCTGATAGAAAAGATTGGTCTCTACAACTTACTGATGCATTGTGGGCATATAGGACAGCTTTTAAAACACCCATTGGAATGTCCCCTTATAGACTGGTGTATGGGAAAGCCTATCACCTACCGGTTGAGCTAGAGCATCGGGCTTATTGGACCATTAAAAAATTCAATTTTGATATGCATAAAGCTGGGTCAAAAAGGAAAGTGCAACTAGCCGAACTTGAGGAGATTTGAAACGACGCCTATGAGAATGCAAAGATCTACAAGCAAAGAATGAAGGTATTTCATGACAAGCATATAGTCAAAAAATCATTCAATCCAGGTCAAAAAGTACTATTATACAATTCTCGCTTGCATTTATTTTCAGGTAAGTTACATTCTAGATAGTCAAGCCCATTTATTGTTCATACAATTTACCCCCATGGAGCTATTGAGGTTAAAAATCCCAAAAATGGTGACATTTTTAAAGTTAATGACCAAAGATTAAACCATATTTGGAGTTTAACTCTCGAGATGGGGAGGAAGAAATTGATTTGGGTGATCCTATCCATCCATCTTAAACTCGCATACACTGAAAAAAAAAAGTTTTTTTGTGTTTTCTCTTCTTTTTTTTCTTAACAGGACTATGGGTTGTTACAATTGATCCTGAGGTGCAAAAGGAGTTCAACTAAACCTTCAGCCAGCCAGATCCATCTTTTCCACATCTATCTCTGGAGAGTAACTGAGATTTTCCTCCTTTTATTTACTTAATTTTGTTCTTACATTGTGGACAATGTACGGTCTTTGTTTGGGAGTGGGATAAAAAGTCAGGATACTTATTTGTCTGTTGAATTTGTTTATCACTCTGGTCTGTATAACTGAAATAATTGTGATTTAAAAAAACAAAAACAAAAAAAAATTTAATAGTTTATTTGTTTAGTTACTGTTGAATATCTTACCGCCAATCATGATATCTGTTCAAAATCGAAGTACATTTTTAGTAGACTATTAGACAACACTTGATCTCGTTCTTTTATCTGAATACCTATCCATGTTAGACCTGATTAAGGAAGCACATAGCCCCTATTGACTTATCGTTTATTGGAAACATGACTTGAGTGTTTATATTGATATTGTTGACTGAGTATCATTATGAAAAATTCCGTTCCTACATCCTTAAGCTAGTGACCAAACTGTTTTGAGAACAGTTTGGAGGTGTTAAAGTTACTACTTCTGTTATGAGAATTTTGATGGTTTGAATTTTCTGGGTCTCATCTTTGGTTGAATCGGTTATAGTCAAGGAATCTAAACTGAGCACTACTCATTGCTAATAAAATAAAATAAAATATCCGACTCTAGCAATTAATCACTGCTAGGGTATCTTAAAACCGATGCCCTATGGTCATCTCGACTTGGGAGTCATCGACCAAAGCTCGCTACATAGGTCATATAGATATTAAAAAAGGGAAAAAGAAATTGAAATTGATATATATATATATATATATATATATATATATATATATATATATATATATATATATATATATATATATATATATACATCTTTACTTCTCTATTAGCATGTGAAACTCAAAACAATTAAGCTCATGTCCGGATATCTTAAAACTTGATGCCCTATGGTCATCCGACTTGGGAGTCATCGACCCAAAGCTCGCTACAAGGGTCATATAGAAAGCTAGTGAAAGAGAAGTATTGCACAGGATGTAAGATTGTTAACATGAGTTGAATAAATAAATAGAGGTGGAAGTGCTCAATAAGGATTGCTAGATTAGAACCCTAGAGACTAAAGATGAGAATTTAGAAATCACTTACCATCCTAATTCTAAGAATACAAGTTCTAAGTTTTACCACTTTATTTGAAAAAAAAAAAAAGCATTGTACTGATCAATAGGAACCAATTTTGCTAGAACACCTCGGGATTGGAGAGAAAAGTATTGGAAGCGTGAGAATTTACGAGAGGTGTGAGGAATAAATGACTACAAAGGGTTCGAGATTGTAAAAATATCAACAACCCAATATTGGTCGTGGTCTAATACATGTATAAGTTTAATTTTTGGCTATTCACACACTCACAAAAGGTTGAGCATCGGATAAGTGAAAATTTTTGTGTTGTTGTTTGATATCCTTCTAAAAGTGTTGCTTTTTTTTTCAAACTTGAGGCATATGGTAGAAATTTAACCTTGACTAATTTTCAGTTAATTCTATTAGATTAGTTTAAATTTATATTTTATTTTGTTTTTGTTCGAGGATGAACAAATGTTTAATTTGGGAGTGTTTGATAAGTGCATTTTGTGCACTTATTTTGGCATTTGAATTAAGTATTTATCTATTCATATAGTTGATTTTCTACTTAATCTAGTTTATTACTGTTTCTATTTTAGTTTTGGACTAGTTTGTGAACAATTGGAAAAGATTGGATGAGAAGAGCAATAAATTAAAAGATATTTCAAAAGTATGCAGACTCAATTACACTCAATTGAAAGTTGAAGGACCAAGTTAGAGATTATGTAAAGTTGAAGGACCAAATGGGATGTTATGAAAAGATGGAGGACTGAAATGACCAAGACCTAAAGTTGACGGACCAAATTGGTGGCTGTTGAAACAAGAAGGACCAAAGTGTGAGAATTCAAAGATACAAAGTGTGAGAATTCAAAGATACAAAAATGGCTAATCGGCCATGCACAGGCGATCGCTTCGAGAATAACTGGGCGATCGCTCAAGCTAATTTATCCTACGTTTTTATTTATTTATTTTATTTCCTTTTTTAGTTCTAATTTCGTTAGGTAACTTTTGGCCCACGGATTTTGTACTTTTTAGGATCTTTTGGAGCACAATTAGAGTAGTATAAATATGGGTTATTAACTCATAACAAGGGTTGGATTTTTGGGAGCCAAGCTTGGAGAAGACGGAAGAAACAAGAGAAGATAGCTACTTGGCGAACAAGAGTTCTTCGAAGATTTCTTCTCCTTAAATCCATGCCGGGTTCTATCAATTCTTTTGCTTTTAGTTTAATTATGTTCTTCTAATTTTCTTTAGCCAAGGTAGATGATGAAACCTTGTTTTAATTAAGTGATTATTTTGTTATTCGTTTAATTCTTTTTTAGAGCTTTAACGTTCATGGTTTGTTCTTGATCAGATTAATTAAATAAAATTTCTTTCATCTTAAATATCATGTATTTCTAATAGTTAGATATTGATTTAATTAATTCATGCTTGGTGTTTAAACATATCTATTAATTTCTTTTGATTCTTCGTTATCTTTTATCAATTTGGAATACATAGAATGCTTAGGAGAACTTTGATTCTTTGTTTTCTTTTCATTGAATGTGATACGGGGAATGCTTAAGTAATTTAAGTTTGAAGCTTAAGGGGAGCCTATATTGAATTTTTTTTTTCTTTTGGAATTAATTGATAAATCTTTTAGGACGACAATTGATTGATTTCGAATTGTCGTTTGTGTTTGAGAATTAATCAATAAGCGGATAATTCTTTGAGTTAAACAATGGTGGATTACAAACCTTGGTACTTTAAATTTCTTGAATTTTCAATTCATCTTTTAGTATAGTTCATTAGTCTTTCGCTTAAACTATTTCAACCAAAATCATTTCGACTCAACTAGCCTAGAATAATAGTTAATTTGGATTAAATTAGACTTTCCTCATAGCAGTCTCTGTGGGATCGACCTCGTTACTACTTTTCTATATTACAATAAATTTGTACACTTGCGAGTTAATTAAAATTTGACATCATGCTAAGAACATCATCCAACTCATGCTTCACTTACTCATGGAGCTGCAAGTTTACATTTAAAACATAATCAATTTAAACACCATCAATTGATAGTAACTTCAACCAATTTTTTAATTTATTCAAAGGAATGACTTTGGTATCCATATCAGATGAGTTATATTGAGTAGCTATCTTTTCCAATTTAAAATCACCTTTTGATATGATGTCCATTATAAAATGATATTTGACATCAATATTCTTTGTTCTATCACAATATATTGGATTTTTACTTAAATGAATAGCACTATGATTTGTCAACAAACAAGACGTCATTTTCATCAACAAAGTCAAACTCTTTTAGCAAACCACTTAACCAAATCCCTTCTTTGATTACATCAGTAGCTTCTATAGAAGATCTTGTGAAGCTGAGATTTCCAGCTTACAACGATACCACACAAAGTGGAATAATAGGCATATGTTGATATCCTATTATCCCCGTCCCCAACAAAATCAAAATCAATATACCTTTTAAAGTTACCCATTTTCTTATTCTTTCTAAAGATTAACCCCGAGCCAAATGTGCCATTTAAGTACTTGAGTAGCAATTTAAAGACTTTCTAATGTCTTTCTCCACGATTAGCTATGAATTTGCTAAGTATACTAATGTCATGAGCAAGATCGGTCTTGTGCATATCATTAGGTACATGACAGACCCAACCACATTAGCAAAAAGTATTCTTTCAATTCTCTCAATTTCAATTTTTTTTTTTTGGGATAGACATCAGAAGATAACTTAAAATGATGTCTGGAATTAGACATAACAAACTTTTCAAGGATTTTACTTTCACAACTTTGTTGATTAAAAAATAACAAATTATTTTCTTTATTTCTTTGAATTTGCATTCCTAAGATTATTTTAACTGTCCATACTTCTTTCAATTTCAAATTGAAAATTTAACTTTTGCTTTATTTCTTGAATTTCACCTTTGTTATGACTTGCTAATAGCATGTCATCAATATAAAGCAACATATAAAGTGAATTAACCCTACCATTTCCTTTACAGTAAAGGCAATATTTATATTTGCTACTTTGGAAATTAAGATCAAATACAAAAGTATCAAATCTTTTGTGCCATTGCCTTGGAGCTTGTTTTAGTCCATACAAAGACTTTTTAAGCAAATAGACCATTTTAGACTTCTCCTTTTTCTTAACACCTAATGGTTGACTAATGTAAATTATTTCATCCAATTCAATTCATCATAGATGATGGTAATTTTCACATCTAACTGGTCCAATTCTCAACCAAATTGAGTTATTAAGGCTAGAATGAATCTTATAGTGTTGTATTTTACTATGAGTGAGAAAATTTTAGTGTAGTCCACCCCTTATTTTTTATTGAACCCTTTTGCTATTAATCTAGCTTTATATTTGACTTTGTTCTGACCTCTTCCATTCTCTTTTATTTTATAAATCTATTTACAATATATCAATTTTTGGATTTTGGATTTTCTACTAATATCTAAGAATTATTATGAAGAAGAGAATTCATTTCTTCTTCCATAGAAACTTTTCATTTGTCTGACTCTTTACACTTTACAACTTTTTTATAACTATGTTCATTATCAGTTACTTCTTGATATATAAGTAAAGAGACAAAATTATCATCATTATACCTAGTAAGTGGTCTGATATGCCTTC
Source organism: Forsythia suspensa (assembly GCA_023638005.1). NCBI lineage: Eukaryota > Viridiplantae > Streptophyta > Magnoliopsida > Lamiales > Oleaceae > Forsythia > Forsythia suspensa. The sequence goes on along the minus strand of CM042666.1, from coordinate 25,101,161 downwards.
TTTGCTGTGAGTTGATACTCACCAAGGGGCGAAGTTGCAAAATTAGTAGGATTTTCATCCATCTCCAGGTTGATTTTAATTTCTCTTTCTCCAAATTTTCTTCGTCACCTAGATTAGAAGACTCCACCTCAATTTTAACATTTCTATCATGCAAGCTTACAATGTTTTCTTTTAGACAAGGCATTATTGACTCATTGAACACTATATCCATTCTAATTATGACTTTATATAATCTTTCTTCTCTAACCCACAATCTATAGTGTTTTACATTTTTCCTATAACCTAAGAAAACACATTTTACAGTCCTAGGCTCCAATTTTCCAATATTTTGGTGGGCATATGCAGCACATCCAAAAAAAAATTAGGTGGGAATAATCTATAGATCTTTAGGTCCAAGGAGCCTCAAGAACTTTAAAGTTTATTGCACTTGAGGGACTTCTGTTTACCAAATAGGCAGCAGCAGTCTTTACTGCTTCACCCCAAAACAACTTTAGCAAACTAGAAGTCAAATGCATGCATCTTACTTTATTTAGAAGGGTTCTATTCATTATTTTTACAATTCCATTTTGCTAAGGAATATAAGTCGATGTCCTATGTCTTAAGATTCTTTGAATTTTACAAAATTCATTAAATTCAAAGTTGCAAATTTCAAGACATTATATGTTTTCAACACTTTAATCTTAGATCAATTTGATTTTCTATTTGTGTTTTTCAAACCTTAAAAATTGAAAATGTTTCATCTTTAGTTTTTAACAAAAACACCCAAAATTTTATAAAGAAATCATCAATAATCAGCAAATAGTATTTTAAAACCAGGTTGTGTAGTAACATAAGTAGGACTTCACAAATCAGAATGTAAATAATCAAGTAAATGTTCAAATTTATAAATTCTAAGTAAAAAAAGAAGCTTAACTTTCTTTCCTTAAATTCATTTTTCATAAGAATTAATATCACCAATATTGGATCTTTCAAACACATCCTAACTTTGTAAAGTTTTTAGACCTTTTGTTCCAATATGACCTAACATTTCATACCATAATTTGGCTAAAATGTTTTCATCATTTGAAATTATTGCTGAAAAACCAAGAACATGTTTTGCTTCTAGGAAATATAAACCATGTCTCTTTTGGGAATTAATGATCAAGTCATAATCTCTAAAGATTTTTATTTGTTCCTGATCAATTTTTATGTGAAACTCCATATCATCCAAGACACCTAAAGATATAGGTTTCTTTCAAGTTCTAGCACAAATCTTGTTTTATCAAGAACAAGAATAGTTTTATTTTCTAAAATAATATTAACTAGCCATATTCCATTAATTGTACATGTCATATTATTCTCCATTACTACTTGTCCCCCACTTCTTCTTTTTTTGAAAATGGCCAACCAGCTCTTATTAGAGCACATATGAAAAGTACAATGCAAGTCAATGATCCATTATTGATTCAAGTGCCTTTCAGAACGCATAAGCACTACCTCATTTTCAGTCCATTCCTCATTGTAAACTAAAACATCAGTTCCTTATCTAGTCCATTTTTCTTTAAATTTATTTGTCTTTTGTAGCAATCTTTAATAAAATGACTTGTTTTCCTACAACAGTAACATTTCTTACCTTTAGCATTACTCTTGGACTTGGTTTTATCTTGACCATTCCATTTACTCTCATTATTTTCTTTCTTAGAGTGATAATTTGATTTACCATTACTTTTTCCTTTTATCACTAATGTCTCACCTCTCAAGTTGTCTCTAGACTTTGCCTTTAACTCTAGGTATTTATTTCTTAGGACAATTATTATATTAGTTATTAATGTAACCCTCCCATATTCTAGAGCATTTTCAAGTCTCTGTGCCTATCATTTATGGAATTTAACAAGACCACTGCCAATTGATCTTGTGAAAGTTTTTCATCACAATTGACAATGTTTTGTGTCAATTTGGTAAATTTATTCAAGTTTTCATCCAAGTCAAAAGAATGATCCATTAAAAGAAAATAAATGTTTAGTAAGTAACATTTATTTGGAATAGTTTTAGTCACATATTGGGATTGAAGTTTGGTCCATAGTTGAGCAGCAGTTTTTATATCTTTAATTGTTCTTGTGCATTTTTTTGATAAATGCAAGAAAATTCTACTCAATGCATTTTTTTCTAATTCAAATTTCTTGGAGAAAATTATATCATGAGGCCAGCTAAAGCTTTAGCACTTCTTTGTTGCATCAAATTGCTTTTAACTTTTGACCATATATATTAATATCCCTTTTCATCAAAAATATTAAGCTCAAATCTTGTTGCATCCATTAAAAAAATTAGAAACACCTTTCCTTAAAAAAGGTAAACACACAAAAATACCCCAAGTTTTTATGTGTTCAAGAAAGTAAGCTTAGACTTTCCATAGAAGATCTTTATACAAAAAATACTTTTCCTTTTTTTTTTCAACAGTAATTTCTATACGACTATGCTTCAAGACACACACCAAGTGGATCATAGAAATTTATCACACAATACTTATAAAATGTATATTGAATCACACAACACATATATAAACACATTGTCTCCTTCAAGAAACTCCAAGTTACACTACATGTACTAGATTTATCTCATATTCCCAAGGCCTTGAAATAGTCTTTGGACAAAGATTAGTCTCCAGAGGGTTTTGTGAATGGAATCTAAAGAAAAACAAATAATATTGAAGATTATCTAACCAATAATAACAGAAATGCTATGGATATGAGAGATCTCACCTAAGACGTGTAATATATGTATAGAAAGTTGAGATTCACCAAAGAAATACTATAGATATGACAAAATTTTAAGGGATATGGAGGTATTGGTGACGAGTGTTTCTTTGTACGTCATGAGTAACAGATTTATGTTCAAGGTTTGCAAGTCATACAAAAGTGAACATATGCTGAAATGTTTGGGAAAAAATTGCAAATGGGAGTTTAGAGATTCAAAAATTAGGGTTGACAACCATGTTCAAGAGAAGACATATAAAAAATAGTCATAATTGCTCAATGAGAATAATATTAGGAGATTACCATCAAGCAACTTGCTCAATCATTACTAATTAATTAAGATACAAATTTCTTTCTGTAAGAACAATATACACAGCATGTAACATAGTAAGTGATATGAGCAACACAATATGTAACATAGTAAGTGATATGAGGAAAATATACAGAGTATCTAATAGTCATGAGAAACCTTTGAGAGCTCAGGATATAATAAGGGGGGATATTAAACAGTTTCAGCATACATTTATATGTTAAAAGAGGCTAATCTAGGTTCTTTCACAAAAAATGAGACAAATGATAGTGATAGGTTCTTGTACAGCTTCGTAGACCTTGCGACATCAATAGAAGGCTGGAAATATTGTAAAACAGTTATGGTTGTCAACTAAACATTCCTAACAAGTAGTTATAGAGGAACTCTATCCGTAGCATGTACAAATGATGCGAAGAATAACATTTTTGTGCTTGCATTTGGTATGGGTGATTTAGAGAACGATAGTTCATGTCATTAACTCTTTTTAAGACTGAAAGAAGCATTTGGAGAACATAATTGATTATGCATAATCTTCTATAGACATCCAAGTATTGAAAATGGTGCTAAAAATGTGTATCCAAATGAAATACACGGTGTGTGTTCTTACCATCTACTAAATAATTTGAAAAAACAGTTTGGAAAAAAGGAAAAGGGTATTAGACAACCGTTCAATATAGCTTTAGAGCTTGCATGATATATGATTTCAAAAATCATATGAAATATCTCAACAATATGAATAAGGAGATTCAGAAGTTCCTAGTAAGTTCAAAAAATATAGTATCAACCATATAATTTGTTCACGTGACAAATTTATATTAACAATATCATCTAAAATAAATACAGTAAGAGAAGGTTGGGCATCATAAATAATCCAGGACATACATAAAAACAAATATATTCTCAACAATGGCTTCGAACATCATCAAATCTTTCAATTATGTCACGAAAAAGGCAAAAACTTTTCAATAGAAGCTTTGTTTGAGAGCTTACGTTACGTTGTATGGAGCACAAATAGTTTTTGAATAATTTGAGCAACTCGAGATCAACCTTCACAAAGCTTGAAACAAGACATGAGATTATGCTAAGGGGCGGACAAGGTAATCAATACGAATGCATGAAGAAGATCTTCATTTAGTTGTCCAATATAAATTTCATAATGATTTATTACTTTAAGTTTTGCAACATTTCAAATTGATGAAATGTTGTGTTCGCATGCAATATCAGTAATTTCTAAGGTTCACTTGTCGGTATATGACTTTTGATTGGAGTACTACACCAAAGAATAATACATAGATGCATACAAAGGAACAATATACCCCATACATAATAGAACATATTAGACAATACTGGATGAAGTCCAAAATATGTTAATGCTAGCTCCAACATCAAAGAGAAGATCAAAGGAGAAGAGATTTTGGTTAACTGAAGAGATATTAAAGTAACAAACTATGATAAATGTTTGGAATTCATAATAGAAAAAATTGAAAAAATCTAGCCCCATTGATGAAAAAGCCTGTGAAGAAAATGATTTTTCAACTTTCTACAAAATTGGAGATATGAAATTGAAAAAAATGGTCATAGCACGCACTACAAGAAATGGGCATTACATCGACGAAAAAATGTCGTCGCTATTAGTATATGAATAAAGTGATGACACTGTCATGTTGTTTCTTTAGTTTTACAGCTTTATAACGGCGATAGGTGTCATCGCAATAACACAAAATCATCGGTAATTTTTGTAATCTATAATGACGACAATTGATGTCGTCGCTATAGAGTTCACTAATGGCGGGAAGTTTTTGCATCATATTTTCTACATATAGAGACGACACTTAAGTGCAAGAGTCATAGCAATTAGTCAAAATCTACAGCAATGACTTCACAAGTCGCTGCTATAGACCGAGACAAAGTATTAAGATGATATTTTCGTTGCTATACCACTAACACATCGTCTCTTTAGAGTTGACAAATGATGAGATATATTGGCACTCTTTTGGATATTTGTAAGGATGACTTATTAACTCTATTGAGACGACATTGTTGCCGCTATTGGCAGCTCCTACTTCAGCCTTTCCTCTTTATTCTTCCTCAATTTATTTGCCCCCAATTTGGCATGAGACACAAAAGCGGTGACGAAAACCAAAAAAAGGTAAATTTTGGACATTTGGTGAGCTACACTTACATATTTCCATTTATGTCTTCATTTCATCTTATTATAATGTGTTTTTGCTTTGTGATGTTGGGTTTGATTATGTGGGTTGCAAAAATTTGATTATTTGAGATATCTTATTGTATGCACTGCAATACATTTGCATAAACCTCCTCGAATTCTCTTGTTTTTGGAGACTTTGTCATTGATATGTGAATTATGAATTGTATTGCTAATAATTTTTTCTGTTAAGCATATATTTTTGCTTGTAGATTTCGGTGGTATCTTCTTGTTGTTCTTTGGGTGTGGACTATATATAATATAGTAGAAAGTTTGGAAAGCTTTGATAGTTCATAAATTTTTCTATCTTTTATATTTTTTGTCTAGTTATTTTTCTCTGAACAAGAATTTTGTGGGCAATAAAAAATTGGTCTCAATTCTCAACAGTAGTATCAAAGAGTCATGTTGTTTGGAGTGTTGGAGCTAATGTGGAGAAATTTGACAAAGATTCAATTTTGGCTTATGGCAAGTACAAGTCAAGGATGTTTTGATTCAGTCTAGACTACACAAGGCTTTGAAAGGAAAACCAACCCCTATTTTTGACAAAGATACTAAAAATCCAGTATGAATAATGATGATTGGAAAGATTTGGGTTTGAAAGTTGCAAATACGATACGTCTATATCTAGTAAAAAATATTCTTACAAATATTCATAGAATATCTGCTGCAAAGGAACTTTGAAAAAACTTGAACAGTTATATCAAACAAAGAGTATTTCAAATCGGTTGTACTTGAAAGAACAGTTTCATTCTTTGCGAATAAATACAGGTACAAAAATTTCAAACCACTTGAGTGTTCTTAATGGAATCGTTCTGAACTGGAGACTATTGGAGTTAAAATTGATGATGAAGATAAAGTGTTAAGACTCATATGGTCTCTTCCATCCTCCTATGAACACATCAAACTAATTTTGATGTATGGGAAAGAAACTATAAGTTTTGAAGAAGTTACAAGTAAATTAATTTCTAAAGAAATGAGGTTAGAGTGGTGGAAGTAATATTTGATATGAAAACTCGTTACTTGTTGCCGAAAAATAGAAGAATAACAACTTCATGAAAATGAAAGTATTATATTGGAACTATGGACAACCTGGTAACGTGAGAAAAAAGTCCAAAAGGTAACTGTTCGATATCAGATACAAACAATAAAGAGAGAAATGATGTTGCTTGAGTAAATATTTACATCTTCGTGGCATGTGCTAGTTGTCATGATAGAGGATGTGTTACTACTAGCTAATCCACATGTTTTCCCATGGATATTGACTTGACATTAATGTAAGGTGTGTGGTAGAATTGATGTCGATGGTTGATGAACTTCTAGGTAAGTTAAGCAAGAAAATTACAACATAATTTTTTAGCAAATTTATTCGACATAAGCTGATGAAATTCTTAGAATTCGTTAATTCTAAATAATTATACTTATATGGTGGAGTATGTTAATTCTCTATTTTGAGAATTGGGATCGTCAAAGTTTACCGATTTTTTTAAGTATTGAGATGAAGAGTTGCAGAGGAGATTATTGAGTTTTGACTCATTTTTCGTCAAGGTGGAGATTGTTGGAATATTTTCTCAAAACTTGTCAAAATTGAAAGATGCACCAATTGTTGAAATAGAAAAGATGTAATATTATATTATATTATATTATATTTGGTGACTAAAATTGAACAAGTTTTCAAATCTTAAACACATTTGACAGTCAAAACTTAGAAGAAATTTAGACCATACGTTAACTATAAATTGACGTAGTTTATTCACTTTTGTGTATGTTTTTTAGAAAAAATTGTAAGCTTAACATCCTAGTTGTTTTTCTTGTTCTCTTTATGGGTTTTACAAAGAATAGAAATTGGTGGGTGAGGTAAAACTTAGGATATTATTTTTCTTAAGATACATGGGTATGATTGTAACAATTTTTAATATAGTTGAAAGGTTTGACCGTCCATAAATTTTTCTATTTTATATTTTTTCTATCTTGTTATTTTTTCTCGAACAAAGATCTTGTGGAGAATAAAAAAAATTAGTTTCAATTCCCAACAAGTTACTGAGTCTGAGCTTGTTTCGAATCTGTTTTATTCTATCTACCCCATTGTTAATTATTTAAATCTTTTTATGCTGATCATTTTTCCCCTTCACACACCTTTGTTAATTTCTAGCTCAATATAGCATCTTCAATTGTTGGTATATCGAATTTGGCTAAGCCTAAATTAATGGTTTTGGATGTAAAGAGTATTAGGAACATTATGGGAATGTTCACTTGTAAAGACATTGAATCTTTTTTAAATCTTGGAATTCTCCTAGGGAGCTAGAGTTTCCTAACAAATGAAAGTTTGAAATATTCAGGCTATTTCATACTTCTTTAAAATACATTTCTAACTTCTAGGTTCCAAATATGTCCCATGTAATGGTGTTAAAGCATCTATGATGTTATTCTAGTATGAACATGGGAGAATCACAACATTTGTTTTGTTCTTAATTGTTTGGAATGATGAGTTAAGAAATTCACTGCATTAGTTGAATGCTACTTTTAGCTCTTGAAAGCATTATCAACTGAAACTTTTGTCTATTTCATTCTTTACATTTATTTTGGGAAATTTTATTATTACTTCCGAATCTTTCTTCTTTTCCTTCATTTTTTGCTAGTGAGATGGCAACAAGACGTTGGTACTAGTCTTAAATCACATGGACTAAGTAATGCAATGCTTCTTTATATTCATATCCTATGGCTAGATGCATTCTAAGTTGCTAGATGCAATTCACCATGGCTTTTATTGTTATGTGCTAACTATTGGTGGTATCATTGGGTGTAGGGACGAGATAGGGTTGGGCCTTACTGGGCCATGACCCTGCCCTATCATGGACCAGAATATGATGGCGTTAAAAAACATTTTTGCCAAAGCCCAGTCATGTGAAAATGTTAGCCTAGCCCAGTCATTTGAAGAAATCAACAACCATTTGTTCGGCCAAAATCCCCATTTCAAATCATTAGCAAGAGTAGCCCTAATTTGTTTAGACTTCTACTCTAATTTGAAATAATCTCCATTGTTTCCTTTGGCTTTAGAGCAGCAAGTTCCATTGAGATTCAATTGGATCAGCGGCCCAGCCCAATCTATTTGAAATCTTCAACAAGTTTTCAGTGAGGGCAAGCTCCAGTGACTTTTTTTATGATATTTTTTTTTTTGAGTGATTTTTTTTTTTGCAGTGAAGGCAACTTCCATTTAATTTTTTGTGCTCTAATGATTTAATTTTGCTAATGAAGTGATATTTTTTTGCTAATGGTTTAATTTTTGCTGCTAATGGTTTAATTTTGCTATTGATGGTTTGTTTAATTTTGCTGTTGATTTGTTGTTGTGCTAATGATTCAGTGATGATTTTTTGTTGCTGACCAATTGAATTTTGTTGCTGATTCATTACTAATGAAGTGATGATTTTTTTACTACTGGAATGTTCTCATGCTAAAGATAACATAAACATTGTGAAAATATACTCCAACCATTGTTCTCTTTGCTTATTTCACGGTGTTGTTGTAGATCTATTATGATATCTATAGCATAATTCTATCATCTTATCAAAATATTGATGATTTTAGATTTTGTTCAAATAAACGGGTATGGAATTTGCATACGGGCTTAAATTTTCTATTATAATAAGTTGATTCTCGAAGATGGATTTTTGCCATTTGAAGTTGTTATGTAGTTTAAAATTGCAATCTTTAGTTGTCGTGTCTATTTTCATTTTTTTGCATTTATTTCTCTTTTAGAATTTTATTTCAATTAAAATTTACTTGTATAATTAATTGTTGTAATTTCTTGATTTTTTAGAATATACAATGGTCGCACAACCACCACTTACAAAGAAAGGAAAAACGACATTGCATTCTTTCTTCAAACCAATAATATATACACCAACTGAAGATTCAAATCAACATCAACATACTCTTCCAACTTGGAATCAACAATCTCTTCCAACTCTATCTTCCGATATTAAGCGGGATCTAGGAAAAAAGAATAACATATATGACTATTCTCTTGATAAAATGGATGAGATTAGATGGGCATATTTGATAATTGGGCCTTATCAACCTAAACTCCAAGAATATGAAGAAAGAAATTATAAAGATAAAGCTCTTCATTTCCAATATAGTTGGTTTAATCAATTTTCTTGGTTGGAGTATTCGCCTTCAACTCATAAAGCTTATTGTTTTCTGTGCTTTCTTTTTTGTAATAATGGACAACAGGCTTCTCTTTCAACATTAGTAACTACTGGATTTGATAATTAGAAGAGAGTTCAGGAGAAGGAGTGTGCATTTCTTCTACATGTTTGTTCTTCAACTTTATCACCAGGTGTCCGGCAAACGCTCAAGATTTAATGAGACCGGTCCAACATATTGATAAGGTCATTTATAGAGCATGCAAAGAGGAAGTTATGAAAAATCGACTGTGGCTAAAGACGTTAATCGTAAGTGTTCGATGGCTAGCACTACAGGGGTGTTCTTTTAGAGGTTACGATGTATCTGAAGAGTCATTGAATCGTGGAAATGCAATCGAATTGATTGATGCATTTGGAGAAATGAATGTAGATGTTAGAAACATTGTGTTGGATAATGCTCCAAAAAATGCCAAATATTCTAGTGTGGATATCCAGAAGGAGATTTTGGGAATTATGGCCAACAAGAGTGCATCTGATGATTCAGTTGAAAATTGGAGATGCTTATTTTTCTCTTCTTGTTGATGAAGCATAAGATGAAACTCACCGAGAGCAAATGGCCATTATCTTGAGGTTTGTGAATACTACGGGTATTCTAACAGAACGCTTCTTTGCTATCAGAAATCTTAGTGAAACTTCTTCAGAGACACTAAAAAAAGATATATATGATGTTCTTGTTTAGTACAACCTCAGGGTTCATAAATTGAAAGGTCGAGGGTATAATGGTGCTAACAATATGAGTGGCCAATGAAATGGACTTCAGGCATTGTTTCATAATGATTGTCCATATACGTACTATGTCCATTGTTTTACTCATCAATTGCAATTGACATTGGTTGCTCTAGCCAGGCAATGAAATCCTATTTGGGACTTCTTTTCTCTATTATACCATGTCATTAATATTGTTAAATCTTCTGCTAAGCGCAATACTGAGCTGCAAGCTATCCAAAGAGCATAAATTGAAAATATGTTAGCAACTGAAGAACGCGAATTTGGATGAGGGGCTAATCAGATGACAACCTTACAATGATCAGGAGCTACTCATTGGGGTTCTCATTACGAAGTTGTTAAGAGTATGACATATATGTATACTGCAACTTTCAAGGTGCTTGAAGATCTTCTTGGCAACTGTTCAAATTCAAATGCTTGGGCAAATATTCGCGGTCCTTGCAAAAACAACAAGAGCTTTGATTTTGTATTTGGATTGCATTTAATGAGTTTAATTATGGAAATCACTGATTTTCTTTGTCAAGCATTTCAAAAAGAATCTATTGACATTCTTGCTGCTATGAGATATGTCTCCACTGCAAGAACTCTTCTTCGAGAATTAAGATAATAGGGTTGGGAGAAACTGCTTTAGGAAGTAAATGATTTTTGCTCAAGACATGACATTAATATACTCGACCTAGACATCATTATTGGACGTGGTCGCAAGAAAATTATTGTTAAGCATCATTATTACTAGGAGTGGGAGTGGGTTGGGTCGGTTCGATTTTGGACCCAACCCAAACCCAATCCAACAATTTTGGTTTGGAAAAAATAGAACCCAACCCAACCCGCCAATGGGTTGGAACCCGACCCATCTTGGGTCGGTTTGGTTTGTCGGTTGGGACGATTTTTTTTGCCCAATTCAATTTTCATAAAAAATAATCAACCCAGCAACTAAATTTGTAACTAAAAATTACATGGAAGAATTTACAACAAGATCTTACTAGAAACTTACCAAAATTGTTGCAAAAGTTGTAAAATTTCTCAGAAATTGCTACAAGCAGAAACCCCAAATTTGAATAACTATTTTTCTTATTCCGATTCACAAATCCAAACCAAATAAACAACAATAAAATTACAACAAACCACAGAGTTGAATCAACTCCTAGAATCAACTCCTATATATATATATATATATATATATATATATATATATATATATATATATATATATAGATATAAAGTAAGAAAGATGAAAGATACGGTGGTATAGGAAAATTAGACTTGGTCTCGCTATCTTCGATGTCTTCTTCATGACTAGTGTGTACGTGCGAGTGTGGAGACTGATTGGCCGGCAATGATGGACTGAGTTGGCCGACGGTGGAGATTATATTATGTGGAGAGAGATTGGGCTTGAGTTTTTTTCTCTGCGTGGTGGCTTGGAGTGCTGCTGGGTGTGTGTGTTTGTGAATTGTGTAAATGATTTAGGTTTTGTTTGGCTGGTTGTTGTTTTTTTTTTAATCGGGTCGGGTTGGTATAGGTTAGGTCGGTTTCTCCAACCCAACCCAAAACCTGACCCAACTCGATTAATAATTCACAATTTCTACCCGAACCCAACCCAAATAAACTCAAAAATTGACCCAAATCGGTCGGGTCAGGTCGGTCGGGTCGACCGGTTTGGGTCGGGTTTTGCCCATCCCTAATTATCACTTTGACATTTTCAATGAAGCCATAGATTATCAGTTGACTTACAAGATTTAATGAGACATCAGTTTGACTCCATAAACTTAGTGTGTCTTTGGATCCTAAAAATTCATTTGAATCTTTTAATACAAATGATATTTATGAGCTTGGAGTGGAGTTTTATCATGAGGATTTGGAACGCCAAGAGAGGAATGCCTTGTTGACTAAATTGAAATATTATCATGAGTATGTGATTCGTGATCCTCAATTTGAAGTACCCACGCTTTCAAAATTATGCGAGAAGTTGGTTGAAACATGAAGGTCAGGGGATTACAAGATGATAAGTAGATTGATTCGCCTTGTGTTGACATTGTCTGTTTCTACTGCGACTCTTTGAGAGAGCATTTTCAGCAATAAAACATGTCAAGACGTCAATTTGCGGCAAAATATGTGACGAGTTTCTTCCTAATTGTATGAAAATTTTTGTTGAGAAAGAGCTTGTTAATAAAATAGATATAGATTCTATTATAGATGAATTCACAGTTGTAAAATATCGTCAAGTAAAACTTTCTTTTGCTAATTTTAGATCTTGAATATTTTTGTGCTACGACTTCTTGTAAGATTTTTATAGATTATGACTTATTTGAAAATATTAGATTCTCATTAAAATAAACTCAACAAAATTTTGGGGGCAGCAACCCCCGTAAAGGGGGTTTCCTCTCCACCGGCCCACTTTTTTGATATATCCTGGCTCCGCCCCTGATTGGGTGAGCTAGGCATTGGAAGTTGTTGAAACTAGAAAGTATATATATATATATAATATATATATATATATATATATATTATATATATATATATATATCAAAGCTTATTCACTCATCCATCTTTAGATCAACTCTCGGTTTTCGAGTTTTAAATTGATTTGTGTGTATATATATATATATTGCGGAATTTGAATTGAAATTTACTTTTCATTTTATATATTTTTTGGGGTTTGAATTTGGAATAATATTGATGAGGGAGTATTCTATCTACAATGTTCTTGTATCTATCTGTACACATTAATTGTTTGTGTTTTTTAATATACTTCTTGTTCATGTTTTTTATAAAAAAATTATATTCCTTTACACTTTGAAATTGACTAATGTTTTATTTTGTCAGTTGCTACTATGGTCGATGTCATGTCTCACGGAGGTGATAGTGTAGGCCATCATCTTCATCAGCCACCCCACAGACTGCAGAGTTCATGCGAGTCCAGTAAGAACTTTTGTTTCAATATTTTTTATTTTACAATTTTCTACTATCACTTAATTATCGTTGAATTTCTCATTAAACCGTAATATATTTTATTTTACAGCACCGTCGATGAAGAAACAAGGTGTTTCTCGGGGTATTAACCTCGAATGATTGGCAAGCGAACAACAAGAGGCTACTTCCCATCGCATTCAACAATGTCAAACACATGATGTAGTCGATCGAGAACTACGCGAAGTACTTCACAAGCCTGATCAGGAACCAAGTGAAGTTCACCATGCTCATGTGCTACACTTTTTGGGCAAAGGCTCTAGTAGAGTAGTGGACATAGGTGTACGTAGGATCATCGAAGTAAGAAATACAATTTTATTTCATTATAAATACAATAAACATATTGTTCCATATCATATGTATTTACTAATATTGTTCCGATATTACGGAGCTACTTCGACCTTCAGAGCTTTGATTGCCTACTGTCCAATCGCTACCAAGATTACAAACTAAAAATACATAATCACTTCGAGGAGCACAAACCGAGCCATCCGTACTGCGAGCTATCCACCGAGGACTAGCAGAAGTGCTTGGACTTCTTCACAAATTCTAATTTTGTAGTATGTAATATCATTTTTGTTTTAGATTTCATTCTTATTTGTATAAACTTTGCAGTTACGTAACGCTACCTTTCTGTGTCTTCATGCACGGTCGGCGAAGAATAGGGCAAATCGAGTTAAGGACAAATACCCGATCGTGCAGGGCTCAAAGAGCTTCTCTGCCACGCGATAAAATCAGGTACTAGTAAATTTTTATCATTCGATTATATTATCTTTAATTCATAACATATCCATTTCTAATAAAATTTTACACTGAAATTGTTGCAATAGGACTCAGAGACCCAGCAATGGTCGGGCGTTATTGAGTTCTTTTCGACTTTCCACACTTTTCGGTTTGACAATTGGGTGAAACCAGAGACAGCTAAGGACTATATAAGTACAACTTGCATTATAACATTGTAATTGCTTTCTCAACATTCACTATTGTTAATTATTTGTGTTTTTTCCCCGCATAAGATAAACTTGTTGAGGTGAGGAGGTGGGGAGACTTAGCAGACACATCTATGGAGTTGGATTGACTTTAAAAGGCAGATCTTCCTTCATGGATTACACTACTCCATCAAATGTCCCACAAGTAGCCACCGGTCTATTAATTCTGCCCATTTTGAAGATTCTTGGTTTACGATGTACTATGCCCAACTCCACCGAATGGAGAGAAATATTGCACGTCTTATAGCTAATTTGTAGCAATGATTACCAGAGATCATGCCAGATGAAGAGAGAATGACGAGTACAACGTTCCGTAAAGTTTGAAATCTGGAAAACAGCTAAATTTCTAGCAAAACCATTTTCGAGTAGCCATATTTAGAGTAGTGTTTTAACCTCTGTGGTAGTCCATTTTCTACAATTCAAAATGCGTTGCGAAGATCCCCGTGCGATCTACGATATGGTATAAGAGATGTTGAAAAACAAGTATGCATCGATCTTCAAAACCCGACCCAAAAATGGGTCCAGGAAGTTAGAAATCTACCAACAATTGGGGTTTTTGCAATGATTATCCTAGGAGCTATCCCTAGTATCTTTATTACACCCTTCAAAACTATGGGCAAATGGGAAAGCATTAAATGAAGGCCAACAAGAAAATCTTAAGCAAATCTACCCAACTTTACATGTGTCACAATGGGGATAAAAGCATTTATGATGGGAGGGTTAAATTCTTCCTATAAATACCCCTCCAATTAAGCCACAACCTACCCATTTCTTTTCTCTAAAATCTTCATAACACTTTTACACACTCTCTAACACTAAATAAGAGGAAAGAACCCACTTTAAGGGGAAAAATACATCTAATAGAAGAGGTGAGTAAATAGTTTAATGAAAAGCTTGGTGTAGAGGTTCTCTAATTTAATAGAGAAATCTCCACACCCGAGCCTCAAGGCCCCAAATCAGACAGTAGCATAGGTGGACCAAGAACCTCAGGTTTCATGGTGGAGAATGTCAGATCTCAAGGGCCGAGAACTTAGTTTCAAAATAAAATACTTTTAACACTTCTCTGCTCTGAAAGGTATTGGTACCTTTATTTACAGTTCTACGATAGGGTATCAATACTCCAAAATCTCTGCGATAGGGTATCAATACCCCCAAAATCTCTGCACCATGTATACCGAGACCAGTTTATGCACGGTCCTGATACCCTTATTTACATATTTAAGCAACATTCACATCATATAAGATTGTGATGTATAGAACTTTTAATTTCAGGTGGATCAAGGCTAACCACATCAAGTAGTGAGTAACTTACGTTATTTGTCTTATGTGCAACACAATAAGTATATACATCTATATATGTGTATACATTATATGTGCTCTTATGTGCTCCAAATGACATATGTTGATGAGATTTATGAGATATTATGAGCATCTTGAGCCTATTTGTCATTTATGCAACAAGAAAAAAGAATGAGAATGAGAAAGTTATTTTGTGTTATACATGCACAACTTGAGATGAGAAAACAAAGTCTATATGTAAACCTCAAGCCTATTTGTAGACCACATGGGCAACAGTAACCCACAAAGGGATGGTAAGGGTTCCCAAGATTAGAGTTGATCAACTATGGCCAAGGGTTAGAGCCACCCGCATGAGGACTTGAAGTCCGATTAAAGAACAGCCAAAGGCAACAATAGCCTATAATGGGATGTTAAGGGTTCCAAGAGTTGATCAACTATGGCCAAGGGCAAAAGTAGCCCATAGAAGGACGGTAAGGGTCCAAAGAAGTTTGGCCATCGTGCTTATGCACAAAGGATGTTTATTTTGAGTGCTTGGTGTACAAATATTGCTTAGGGAAGTGCCCTAAGAAAGATAAAAGATACATTCATGTGCAACATCACACATGCACCGTATTTTACTCATTGAATGTCACCATTCATAGTCGTTTCATGACTCTTGTAGGAAATGGATTGAGATATCTATGAAGTCATGGGACTAAGGTGTGAAGTAGCTTCGGTTGGCCAAGAATACCATTTGATCACCAAGATAGATGATGGTGTTCATATGAAGTCACTTACCTTGTTGTGGACGTATTTGATTATTGGACTATGGAATATCTTACAACTTGCTTTTATGAAATGTAATAACTTAAATGAACTCGTCTTTGACATACAAGCACTTTCCTTTTTGATAAAGTATCTAGTAGCACTCTTTAAACAAGCTCAAGACATATGGATTATTCATGAGACGTAATGATTTGTCATGAGCCATTTTGGAACAAAATTGTAAGTGAGGTACTTCATTTCCCTTCTTAAGCCCATATCTTGTAGTAACCTACGATATTGGAGGAAGAATAGATCAAAAGACGAGATTCACATGTTTTACTCTTCCGCTATGTTTAAGTTGTCAAGCTTTCTTTTATGGCTTTTCATTTGATTAAATATACATACTTTTACATAACAAAAATAAGGCGAATCCGAAGCAAAAGAAAAAGGGTGACCTCCAGATGCTGTCTCTGATTATTTTCTAACCATTTTTCCCAAAAGAAAATGAAGAAAACCATTACAAATATGTTTAAATCCAGTTTTTAATCAAACCAAAGAGTTGAACTATTTTCTGCGTATAAGGGTACTAGTACCCTCAAATATGGTTCCTATTACCCTACTAGACAGAATACCAAAAAAAAAATTTAGACAGAATTTGGGTAGCCACCACAAGAGTGCCTCATAAAGAGAGGTCTTGGATTCGAATGACTAAGGATGCGAAAGAAATTCGTGAGGGGATAAAATGGGCTCCGGCCCTCCCAAAGCGGACAGTATGGATGAGTGCGACTAGAGTTAAGATTCCAGACTAGAGGGATCCCGGTCGTCACATCTAATCCTGTTCTGTTTTTAATTAAAATAATAATTATATTATATTATTTTGTATATTTGACTAACAGATATAACATGAGATGGCAAGGCTTCTGCACTAAAAATGTGTTTTCTTGCCTTTTGCAGTCTTTTGGAATCAAAGTGGGATACGAGGGAATCATGGGACCATCTCTTGAAAAGAGGAGCTACCTCTCAAGGAGGATCTTGCTATAGTTGAACTTGAAAGTGGGAATCGATTCTTTAAACAGATCTTCTAAAGTTGTTTATTCTGCAAAGGTTCTTCATGTGTCTCCACTATTCAAGATTGTTTCCAATTTGGTTTTCAAATTATGACATTTGTAAAACAGTAAAAGAGATACATTGAATACGTTTGTACATCCTATTTTTATTTTTTATACTTGTTTGACATATTAAAATAGATAATATCAACCCAATTTGATGATCAGGAACTTGACATATAGTACTCACGTCCTTATAATGGCACAAGCACAAATTCATGATTAACATTATTTTTCATGAAAAAAATTATACCAACAAGTTATAGAAAAAGGAAAGAAATTACCAACCAAGAAGTGGATAGGGAAGTACTAGTGATAGCGCCACCAAGTAATGCGCATTGAATGTTAAAATCATCTTAAAATTGTGGATGTGGAAAGGGGGTTTCAGTAATACACATGGGTGCATTGTTTCTCTACGGGTCGCAAACAAACGTCATTAAGTACAAAAATTATAACTTCATATTGCACTCAGGGTGTTACTGATGGAAAGTGTCGACATGTATTCTTATTTCAAAAACCAACCCGATTTAGTTCATGTTAGGTCCGGTTGGCAATTTCGCAGTTAATTTGCCCAGACCTAAGTGTCAACATCGATTTCAATTTTCAACAAAACTTAAACAACTATTCACATTTTTACTTATGCATATATTGTTGCTTTGCTCAAAAATTTATAACTACAACTGAACTGTCTTTTATCATTTATATTACAAACAATAAAAATCTAATTGTACATAAATTTTAATTTCGTAGCACATTGATGCCCAAAAAAATTTCAAAAAAATAATGATGAACTAACTAAAATTCTTTCCCAATATCAAACAATATGTTATATGACAAAAACTGCATGATCAATTAATAAACCTATTCACATTCACAATACATACAATGATTAATATGTCATCCACATAATATAAAATAACTCAAATTATTTCCCTGCATCAAACAACAAGGTACGTGACAAAAACTATAATTTCAATTCATAAACTCATCCACAATACCTACAATGACTACTGAATAATTCATTAGTAGCTAATTCACCAAAAGCTCATACTTTACTCATTTCTACATGTTCTTAAACAACAAAAAAGACAATGTTGTAAATGGAAGCATACAATTTCAATTTTTAATACCATAAATAACTCTCTCTCTTCATATATAATCAATTTATTCTATGCCTAATTACTAAATTTCAAACACACTACGTTATATAAATGTTCCAAACAGTAGCGTCAATTCAAACAAAATCCAAACAATTTCCACAACTCAAATTCTACATATATTATTCTTTCTTAATTTTTACAACTACGTTTGAAATAATACAATTTTTTTCTTTTTTTTCCCTTATTATAAAAATCAAATTATACATAAATTTTATCTTCCCCCAAAAAAATCATAACCACACATACAAAAAATAATAATAACTAAAATTCTTTTCTCATATCAAACAACAAGCTACATAACAAGAAATACAAGTTAAATTAATAAACTCATTCACATTCACACTACGTAAAATCACTAGTTCACTGAAAGATAATTCACCAAAAATCAAAACATTGGTATTCCCAAAATATACTCAACAAGCTAAAAAACAATGCTAAATATACAACCACTCAATTTCAATTTACATTGCCACAAATTACTCTCTCCTTTCATATTGATTCTATACCATAATAATAAGTTTTAAACAACTCTACTATATAAATATCGCATATGTAAACATTCACTCTAACAAAAAATCACAAACTTATTTACATTTGAGCTTTTGCAGGTATTATTACTTTCCTCCTAATTTTTACCAAACACTATGATAATTCACTTACACATACATTTAATTTTTCTAGCACATTAGTATGAACAATATTTATTTACAATTTCATTTTTGCGAAAAAAATTTATGATCAACAATTGAAATTTAAATTTTTGTGTAATTGTAAGGTTTATCTTCTAATATTCATATTAATAACACCTCCTTATTGTCTTAGCTTATTTTCCGTTTAGAGTTCATAATGGACGAGACCAATAGTGGCAACATAATCGTAAAGCCGTGGACAGTAATATAACAAATCTACTAGTATGCACTAAGAATAACATAGGTGTTAATAAATGCAATATCAATCTCAAACAACTTTGGAAAAGACAAAAATATCTAATCAGCAATTTTCAACCATTGTATGATTATAGAGGTCACTCAAGCTTCGCCCTCGTTCAATTTCCAAAAATATGGAAGGATTAAAATTTGTCATGACATTTCGTTCGTAGAAAAAGATAAAGGAAAAGCAGAATAGGAGGCATCATCAAAACATTCAAATGAAATTTTTGCATGGATATGGCATGCGAAGAAGACTACAACAAAAACGATATAGTCGGGTGTAACTTAACCTACAATACTGATCTCATATCCATACCAAATATCCAAATGCAAGAAGCATGACACTATAGAATAATTCTCTCTAATCTCCGAGAAAGTCTATATTCAATAACTCAAAACATACAGCTTTCAGACTTTGTTTCGAAAGTTCAAATTCTAATCTAAATGATAGACAAGCACGAAGTTTTACTAATGTCTCTATCTTTGTCATTCAATTATTTTAAGTGTGATATTAAATTATTCACATTTTAAAAGTTCTACGAAACATTCTGTGTATAATTAAAATAACATGAAAGCATAGAAAAATTCGCATCCATGAATCTCGAGCTTCTAGATATTGTAGATGACGGCCTTACAATCAAGTCTAAATTTCAGGAATTGAAGATCTACATCGACGAACTATATACTACAACTAATGATTAAACAAAAATTGTGTATATTATTATTACATAAATTAAACAAATGTATTCTCCGATGAACTTTAATTTTCGTCCTATATGTTTATTATTAAGTTTTATGTTTATGACTAATAATTCTTGTTCTTTGTAAACATTTTACCATTAATTACACAAATCATGCAAGATGTTCAGTTAATAAATGGGTAACCCTTTTCCATGAATATATTAATAATTGTTTCATATCTTGCACCACATACCATGAATATATTAATAATTGTTTCATATCTTGCACCACATACTTTATTTCAATATAGATATTCATTTTATATTATTATTGTCAAATTTAGTACTCTACCATGTGCAACACACATGCGTTCACTAGTAATAACAAAAATGCGTAAAAGTGAAAAGAGTAATTAGACTGCACTTATTAATATTGAAACAAGTAAACTTAATAAATTGGGAAAAAAGATATATATTAACGTACATTAGATACTATTAAATAAGTATTAGATTAAACATGAATATTTTTCAATGGACTAGAAAACGGAAAAACTAACAAATATTCATAAGTTCTATATATTTTACACGGCCTAGCCTATTGCCAAAAAGAGAAATTACAAATCTTGTATATTACAATAAAAATTACAAAAACTTTTTGAGTCATCACTAAATAATTGTCTAAGTTGACAGAAATCTAATTCAATAAATATTTTGAAAGTCTTAAAAGTAATTAAATTTTTTTTTATCATGAATAAAAATTTGTAGGGAACCAATTTTTTCAAATATAAAAATCTAGGTTTTTTGAAAATTTAATCAACATATTTAGCCACAACAAACATATTACGAACTAAAATATTAAAAGAAAATATTCGATTTTGAATCTTTTTATTTGCTAGGTATATTTGACTCTAAGTTTTCAAAGGGACATAATAGATTTTTTTTAAAGATAAAATTAAAAAATTATTTATGTATCTTTTTATGGAAAAACAAGCATTTTTAGGAACTTCGGGAGGGACATCCAAAACTTCTCCCTAATAGAATTAAAAGCCAAATTAATAATTGTAAAATAAACAATTAAGTGTAGTATTTTCCTTAATCACAAATCAAGACGGATATGAGCAGTAATTCTATAGATTCAAAAGGCAAATCATTTTCAAACAGAAAGTATAGCCAGCTAAAATAAATTAAACATGAAGTATTCTGACAAGAACAAAGGAAACCTTTTTTTCCTAATAGCAACACACATGAACAATGAGATATACCGATCTCCAAAAATGGCTGCACAGAAATGAAATGTAGACGAACAAAATGATTAAAAGCATTTCGGTATGCATTTTCAACCAAAAAATCTATTTTTTGAGCATGAGTTTGTTGAGTTTTAAAAAGAATTTGAGATGAAATGACCAAATTGCCTTTTTAACTTTCGAATGCCATTTTATGACATTGAGGACAATTTTGTCAAATGAGTCCCGTTCCCCTGCCCCTAGGGGGTAGGAGAAAATTCACCCACCGCTGACGTGGCGAGCATCACGTCAGCGGCCATTTTGAAACACATTTTCATTCAGCAGAGAACCCAATGAACCCATTTTGCTACTCCAATCAGAGAAGAAGAAGGCGGAACCGATGAAGAAGGACAACCAACGAAGAAGGAAAAAAAAAAAAAAAGTTGCCGGAACCCAAACTTTGAAGATGTTGTGAAGAAGAAGCTATGAAGAAGGAGAACCGACGAAGAAAAAACAAAAAAAAGGGGTTGCTGGCAGCGTAGATCTCGCCAGATCTGCGCTGAGGCGGAAGATCCAGCTGGATCTGCGCAGTGACGCAAAGATCTTGCTGGATTTGTGCGACGGGTCGCACAAGTTCAGTAGGATCTCTGCAGTCGAGGTGCACAGATCCAGCGAGATCTGCGCTTGGTTGCACAGATCATCGGATGCGTGCGTGGTCGCACGATCGGCGGCGTGGATCCGCCGGAATCGCGCGGCGGCGGACGGTCGCGCAGATCCGGTGTTTTCTCCGGTAGATTTTTTTTTTTAGTTTTGTGCCATGGTGGATTCCGGTAGTTGATGATAAAATGGAGAAGGTTGGTGGTTGGCGGGATTCCGGTGGTTGATGATAGAATGGAGAAGGTTGGTGGTTGGCGGTGAATTTTCGGCAAAGACGATGCCAGATGAAAATATGTTTCAAAATGGCCACTAATGTGGCGCGCTCCACGACGTAGAGCTCGCCCGTCGTCGTGGCGGGTGATTTTCTCCTCCCCTAGGGGCGGAGAGAACATGACTCTTTGTCAAATTTCAAAAGTGTGTAAGAAGAATTGTTGTCAAGTGGCCCATCACATTTAATACAAAATAGATTTTGGAATTGTAAAAAGCGGTCGAACATGCACTAAATATTTGCCTCTCAATGAATTGACTTGAAATAACATAATGATCGTTGGGCATAGGGCATCATTTCATATCCACTTTTGGAAAAGAATTAACTCTTACTTCTATACTAGTTTTTGATATGTGCATTGTACGTAGGCATTGCTTAAATATATACGTATAAAAAATTTTAGTATAAAAATTTTTAATGTATAATATGTAAATAATAAATATGAAAAATATATTTTTGAACATATTATTTAATACAATTAATTAAATTAAAATTCTATTAAGAAAAACTGAACTAAATAAACACATAACTCATACAAAAAAAAAATTAATGACTCGTACAAAAAAAATTAAATAACAAAGATTCGTAAACGATATTTGGATGTTGGTAAAGTGATATGGTAAAGTGACCATTTTTATATTTTTTATTGAATTGCATCACTTTGAGAATTTGAATTTGACCAAACCCTCATTCTTCAAACTCGGCTCCAACTTTTTTATTTTTTTTACTAATGAATCAAAAGTCAAATATTAAATAATTGTATAGAATTTTCTTATAACAACAAATAAAAAAATAAAAAAAATACTGAAAAATTGAATAAAAATCTGGACGAATGTGTGAATGGTAAAAAACAAAATTAAGGAAAAAAATAATAGCATTTATTTAGAATAATCACTAAAAGTGAACTGGATGTAATTGTGTACAATTTGCTTATAAGATAAAAGAAAAAAAATAGTAAAAAATTGAATGGAAAGGTGTAAAAGAAAAAATAAGAAAAAAAAAATTTGTTGGCTAATGATTGGCACACACCACAATAAATAATAAATAAATAAAGGAAAAATTGTCTATAAGTCACTTGCACATGACTTATTTCAAATTAGGTCAAAATATTTTTCTAAATTGTGATTAAGTCATACTTTTATCAATATTTTAAATTAATTCCAAAATCATCCCTTGTGATCCATAATTTCCATTGGGCGGCCTACTTCCACCTCCACAAACTAGCCTACTTCCACCTCCACAAACTATCTCCACCTCCAACACTGCTACATACCACTACTCTTGCCCGCCGCCGCCTCCGCCTCCGCCTCCGCCTCCGCCTCCACCTCCGCCTCCGCCGCCAATCGGCATACCAAACATGTATAAGAGTTTCAGTTTATTTACACAGATGCATCGTACGTGCTTTTCTCAATAAGGAAATCTGGAACACAATGAATTTAGATTGGAAGAAAGAGTTTCTTAGTGCAAGAATTTCAGATTCAGATCTAAAGACGCTTTTTAGTTTATCAAATGAAGGGTCAATTTTTGGTTATCTGTCACTACAACATAAAATTTGCGGATGCGGGAGCATATGAGGACTTTGTTACCCAAATTGCAGTTGTTTATACCCCCGATAGAATGGATAGTGATTTGGGTGAGATATTTCTTAATTGTTCTTGGAAACTATTGGATTAAATGTCTGCAATCAAGATCTTTGGAAGAAAAGTCAAAATCTGAGGCAACTAATTTTCGAAACTTCTTTTTAAATGCTATGAGAACAACAATGTCGTGCTTGATTCAGATGCATTACTGTCCTGGATATATATTGGGGAACAATTGGCATCCTGGATATTTGCTAGTAAAAAGAAAGCACAACAAGGTAAGGAAATTTTTCAGTTACATTAGCATCTTGGACATTTGCTAGTGAATGATCTCTATTGTAAAGAGAGAATTAAAAGAAAGCATGATGTCTCTCAAAGTTATGACTATGTGCAGAGGAAGTGGCAAGAAGATCTCATCGTTAAAAGAGAGCATGATATTTGATACTGTATTATAAAAAAACAATGTCATAGAAAACATTGTTAGTCATGTATGTTGTTTGTTACTGTATTATAGAAAATAGTATCACAGAAAAGAGTATCACAACAGAAATGAGTATAGAATTCGCATATGTGCTCAGAATTTTTATTGTAATATGTTTTCGGAATGGTCTCGACGAGCCGGTCAAGACCAGCAGCTTTGCCACTACGTACGATGGATTTTACCCCTTTGAAGTCGTCTCTTTAACTTAAAATAGTAATCTTTAATTTTTCTTGTCAAAACAGTATCATACATTCTCTAAAATAGTATCACAGATAAATGTATCTTAATATATTAGTATCATATGTAAAATATTTTTTGACATGTTATTGGTTCAATTAGTAGATTACCTTAAGGTGAATCAGTTCAGAGGGCAGTGAAAGAGAGTTTGAAGTCACCCTACAATTAGTAGAGAGTACGTATTTAGATTCACACCAAATTTTTGTTGGTATGTCATTGGTTCCTTTTCTCTATTGATATCAGTGCACGTCTCTTTTTAAGATTATCAAAAAATGATTAAATTTGCAATTGCAAAGAATCGCATTTCCTTGTTTGAAGTTAATAGAGTGACTCAACAATGTGAGGATATAAGTATAAATTATCACATTCTGGAAGAATTGTTTGATGATTTTCTATAGAGTTGTCATGATTTGTTGTTGTAAATAGCAGTTTGAATTTCTGTGGGAATGAAAAAGTTTGATGTGGGTATTGCTATAACAAAAAGTTGGCCATTAGATTATTTCTTTGTGTTGTTAATTAGTCATGTGTGTTGTTTGATATTGTATTATACAAAACAGTATCACAGAAAACAGTATCACAATAGAAATAAACATAGAATTCGTGACACGCACTCGAATTTTTATTATAATATGTTTTCGGAATGGTCTCGACGAGCCGGTAAAGACCAGTGGTTTTGCCATTGCGTACGATAGATTTTACCCATTTGAAATCGTCTCTTTAGCTTAAAATGGCAATCTTCAATTTTTCTTGTCAAAACAGTATCATACATCCCCTAAAACAGTATCACGGATAAATGTATCTTTATTGAAGCCACCCTTCATCTTTCTCTTGTTGAACATCCTTTGAACTAAATCATTTTCATTAACACTCCTAGTTCTTGATTGGTCTTACGCCATTAATGGACCAACTAATCGATCGGATCCTAAACAAAGTTCACTACAAGAATCATAAACTTGTACTTGACTACTCATAACACCAAAACCTTCTGAATAGTCACCACAAAACTGGTGTTTGAAAATATTTTATGCAAAAAACATGGTCATATCGAAAACTCCAACATGGTCATATAAAAAACTCCAAAGTTTTAAACTGATTCGTGAATCTCAAGTTAGCCATGAATTAGATATTATTGAAATTTCAACTGTTAGAGAGATCTGTCGAGGCTATGAACATGTTTGAAATTCAATTAGGACATAGATTTCCATTGAATAGATAAGTATAGATATATAGAGTGTTTAATAGTAGACGAATTAATCAGTAGAGAATAATATTGTTCTTAAAATGCTCTATTAATAGTACAAAATCATAGGTTTAACAGTATCACAATAAAACATTATCACAAAAAAATAGTATCACAATAAAACAGTATCACAACAAAACAGTATCACAATTAACGTTTTTTTTTTACAATTAAGGGTATGTTGGTCTTTTAGCTCTAAAATGTGACTTTCATTGAATTAAGTTTTGACCATATGATTTTAGAGCCTATAAGTATACAAACAGTGACCGGTCTTGAATTTACCCATAAATAAAAAGTAAGAAATGGGCTAAAGCCACACACCACAAATTACAAAAGAAAAAAAAAAAAGAAAGAAGAAGAAGAAGAAGAACACCCCCACCACCACAAAGAAAATTGTATTTGTCAAGTTACTCGAAAAAAGTAAATTTTTTTTTAACTCGACAAAATTTGTCGAGTTACTCGAGAGAGATTTAATTTTTTTTTTATTTTTCCTTTTATTTTTTAGTTTATTTTTTAAAAATTTTTCACTATTTAATTATTGGACTCTTATTTATCTGTCAACACCAAAAAAATTAGTATGGGAGATCTACTCGACAAAAAAAAATGGTATCTGAGTAGTGTCGAGCTGCTCGAGAAAGAAAAAAATGAAAAAAAAAAAAAGAAAAGAATTGTGTACAATTTACTTATAAGATCAAATAAAAAAAATTGGTAAAAAATTGAATGAAAATATAGACGAATATGTAAATAGTAAAAGAAAAAAATATATATTATTCTCAAAATGGGCCTTGTCGAGTAACTCGACAAATGGGATTCCTATTTGTCCGTTCGACAAAAATAAAAAAAAAAAAAATTAGTATGTGGACAAAGTGTTGAGCTACTCGTCAAAAAAAAAAAGGTATATAGGCGTTGTCGAGTTGCTCGACAAAAAAATAGTCTTTGTCAAGTTGCTCGACAAAATTAAGAAAAAAAAATTGGTATTTGGAGTCGCACGTAAAAAAATTGGCCTTTTGTAGAGCTGCTCGACAAAACTAAGGAAAAAAAATTAAATTTGTTTAGATTGAGATTGGAGAAAGAAAGAAAAATGAGAAAAAAAAAAGAAAAGAACATGAAAAAGGAGAAAAAGAATTGTGTACAATTTGCTTATAAGATCAAATAAAAAAAATTGGTAAAAATTGAATGAAAATATGGACGAATGTTAAAAGAAAAAAAAAAAAAAAAGGAAAAATATATATAATTGCTTTCTAAAAAAAAAAAAAAAAAAAGCCCATTTTGCTTGGCTTGACTTTAGTTTGCCGATTAACTAACTAAAAAAAAAAGTCAAAATTATGGCTTGTCAAAATGGCTTTTGCTAGGCACTAATCTTTAAAAAAAAAAAAAAAAGTAAAAAATTCTAACTGTGTGAAATGCAATGCCAAAATGTAGTGTTTTGGACGAAAAAATCTATAGTAAAAGAGTACGATATATAAATATGGGATGCCAACTGCAATTGTAATTGCTGCTTTATACTGAAAGGAAAATTGCATATTAAAGTCTCTAACTAATTGTCTCAATAACAAGTCAGTCATCAATATTTAAAATAAAAAATATGCAGTCCCATTTTTATTCCAATTGAGCATTTAGTCTTTAATAGTAGAAGTTATTTAAATCTTCGTGAAATATCACATGAGAAGCAAACTTTAATTGATTCTCATCATCGAAGACTATTGTTCATTGGAGTCAATTTTTTATACGACCAACTTGTTACTGTAAAAATAGTTTAGGAACCAGTAGTGCAATTTTCTCCATTTTAAAAGTGAAAAAGGACGCCGTTGCCGGGGATCGAACCCGGGTCACCCGCGTGACAGGCGGGAATACTCACCACTATACTACAACGACCTGTTTGCCAAAGAGTGGAAATTAAAAGTAAAATATTATTGTTAGTACATCAATTGCATCCATTCATCACTAATTTCCCCTCCACGGTGGAGTATATTGTGTGGTGATTTTGTTAAAAAGTGCTGTTTTTCCAACATTAAAAGAAAATTTCTAGTAGATGTTCTGGGACTTTTGCATTTGAGTTCTTAATTTTTTAATTTTGATGTTCGAGTCTTTGACTTTTCGAGTTTGTAGCACTTGATTCCCAAGTGTATGATTTCTATTTGTTTATAAAAATCAAAGTTTATCAACCCTATTCTTAATTAAAATATAAAATATAAATAAAGAATAAAATAAAGCACTCAAGTGACCTAACTTGAATACATATATTTCATGTCATTGTTACTGATTCTCTGTTTTCATGGGACAATTTCAAAATTATTTAGGGCTTGTTCGGTGTAGTTTTTTTTTTTTTTCAAAAAATTGGTTTTTTTGTCCACTTTTTTTTTACTTTTTAAACCTTTTTATTATATAAAAAATTTGAAAAGTCAAAAAAAAATAGGCAAAAAATAAAAACCGAACATGCCTTTAATCTCATATTGTACATTTTGGTCTCTTACTTTACCAGTTTTGATCCCAACTTGATTTCGTCAGCAGCTAATAAAACAAGAAGGCAATGGAACTACACTTCACCCCAAAACCTTTTTCTTTTCCTACATCTCATGATGCAACATCGAGTGGAACTTTTAGGTATTCGGTATTAGGTCAAGATTAAATTGACAAAAATAATTCAAAAATATACATGTGCTTTAGAAAGAGAAAGTTTGTTCGATCCAGCCGAAAGTATGATTCTTTTTCATTAATTAGTGCTAGTACTTTTTTAGTAATTATATTATGATATTTAACAATTATTATTTTTGTATTAGTAGACAAATAACACTTTAAATTATAAGAACAACGAATCGAACAAGATAATATGACTATTAAAATGTGTTATTTGTAAAAATAAATAAATAAGTGGAGCGACAGAGAATGGTGACCGTGGACGGTGGCAGAGAACAGTGGTGGTTTTCCCAGGATATGAATATTCACAAATAGATATGTTCTATATTATAAAGAATTCGTTCGTCTTTTAAAAAAATGAGTGAATCATTATTTGGATAAAAAAATTTGTCCTCCTCTTTTCGAATATAAATTGTTATCCGAATAAAAATATATCCAGACATCAATTTTATCTAAACAAGATAGTACAAATTTTATCTATTATCTTTATCTAATGACTATATACCAAACGGTTCCTTAAGAGTAAATCCAAGCTTCGTCAAACACGCTCTGTTTGTTTTCAAATATTTTTTCATCACATTTTAGCTTTTAAACTTGTAATATGATTAATTAGGTGATTTGAAATAATTTAAAACGCGTTGTTTTCTACAGTCAACCGGTTTCGCGGGGACGTTACGTTTATTGCTAAAGTCCAGTTAGATTACAGCGCCGTGTCTTGCTTTTTTTTTTTTTTTTACTTATTGCGAAATTCTTGATTTTATAACACAAAAAGTGTTAGCGTTTCTTGGTTTTTAGGCTTATAGATTAATGTATTGCCTGTGACCCACTGAAATTAAAAAAAAAAAAAACCAGGAATGTCGCGTAATCACTCTAATAATTATAATTATATACTCCACTTTGTCAAGTTAAAGCTTTAATTTGCACGGTTATAATTAATATTCTAAAAAATATAAAACGTAAAAATCGAGCTTCAAATTTTTTAAATTTAGGTGAGGCATAGAGAAGAAGGAGTCGTGAGTGGTGGCTAGGCGTGGAGGCCGCGTCTCACGCCTAGAAAAGTGGTTATAATTCGTTACTTATTTTCTCTTTATATCAATCTTGTCCGAATGTTTGTTTGAATTTAAGATAGAACAAATTGTTAGTTTGAATTTAATGAACTCTTATATTATGTTGAAATTTGGGGTTCTATTTTAAAAAGCTAATCTTGTTTAGATGAGTAGTTCAAGTTTGTATATTTTATTTATTTATTTTATCTTTATTCGATGTAAAATTTACTATTAACACGTTGTCGCAAGATGTTAGTTCGTATGGGAACATTAATTTTAAAATTTGATCGTTCATATGAGTGTTAGAAATATAAAATTACTTATTTAAACTGAATGGGTTTTGATATGAGTTCTACTTTAAAATATAACTATGTTAAAAAGAGTTGTTCAAACTTTATGTTAGTTAGGTTGTGTTTGATTCAGAGTGGAAAATTTGGGTGGCGAGAAAAATATTTTCCATGGAAATGAATTACCAAGAAAATTTGGATTGGAAAATGTTAACAAATTTTCCATGGAAAATAAATGGGTTGGAAAAGGTTAACAAATTTTCCATGGAAAATAAATTCTCCTATCCCATAGAAAATATTTTCCTCGAAAACAAGGAAAATATGGCTAAAAAGTGAAAAACATGGAAAATATTTTCCATGGCAAATCAAAAATTTCAATCAAACAAAAGATGGAAAATAAGTGGGAAAATACATTTTCCAGGAAAAATTTCTTACAATCAAACAGACTAAAAGTTGGAAAATGGGTGAAAATGAAAATTTTCCATGGAAAATCAATCCAATCAAACACAACCTTAGTGTCAATTTAATTTTGCTAAAAATCATATTTTTTTTATTTTTTTATTTTTGTAAATTTTGATATAAGTTAATGAAATATATGTTAAAAAGTTGATAAAATTATGGGTCCATGAAATGTGTGATTAAAATTGATTATTTGAATTTGACTTCAGTTTTTTAACAAAATTTTAAATAAAAAATTTAAGTCAATAATTAATTTTAACTATATGACATATCATTTTTTCAGTTACATATTTTATTAATTTTTATTCAAATTAACAAAAAAAAAATCTAATTTTTATCAAAATTAAACTGATTTATAATATTTCTATATTTGATGTATTGAAAAGTGCTTGTTAGAATTAGTATGGTCCACTAAAAGAAATAACATGTGCAGTGGGCGGGTCAGTGGCAAGAAAAACAGAAAACTCTTCACTCTTCAGCTGCGGACCTCCACAATTTGGATTGTTAGGTCAAGAGAAAAAGAAGGTGCCGTCATGGACAATCGTTGCTGTATGTGGGGTCTCCCTCTCTCTCTACACACACATACACACACATATATATGTATTTATTTATTTTCTCTCTCTCTCTCTACGTGTGTTTTTTGCATTGCATAATTGACTCTAATGATACGGCACATATATTTCAGTGGGGTTCCTTGAATTGACGGTGGGAAGATTCCCCGATGCTTTCGATTTTTTAATTTTTTTAATTTTTTTTTAGCCAGTCAACTTTTATGAGGTAAGGGAAGAATGCGACAACTATAATTTGATTTGAATTTGAAGTACGCCAGGAAGATTGTCATTGCCAGTGAATACAATTTTTTATGTAATTTGACAGAGATAATTCTGGGCTGGAGTAATTGATTGAATTTGTCCTATTAGTCTTCTAGTAATTTAATTTTGTTTCTATCATGTAAACTGTAGGCATCTAATAACATCGTTAATTTATATTATATACGTTAATCCTTTGACATTTAGAAAGTTGTTTAGTAATTAGGTGGGGGCTGGATCAGCCTGTCTATAAAAAATTGACCAAGGTGAAGTGACTTGTAAATTTGTTTGTCCAACGTAGAAAATGACAACAAGCTTTGTTCTTTTGAATTATTTTTCTTACTCCATTCGGCTCATAATTAATGGAAAGAAATATATTCTATTTGATTTTGAAGTCCTCATATAGCACTTCTTCCAATCCTGGATGGGGATCACTTGTAGGAATGACATAATGCTAATGCATGTTCTACACGGCCAAGGAAGCATCGGTTTTTAATATCATTATGGTCGTTTGGAAGAGCATTTTTCTCTATCAGAATAGTCGCGTAGTGGTTCCTTTTGAAGACTTTTTCTCTGACCTATACTTATCTAGTGGAAGTTAAAGACTTAAAGGTCTCTCTCTTTTTTTTTTACCACCAAAGATTTCTATTCATTGACATCTTGAATTCTTGATGCTTAAAATCCGCAGTTGATTTGATTCTTGGATTATCTGCTTATGTTGTTTTGCTTGCGCGAATAGTTTATGTAGTCAAACCAATACGAAACTAATCAATGACAAAATGTTCAAACCTGTAGCTGTTTTTGTCACCAACCCTTTACTAAATGGCCAAACCTTTCTCTCTCTTTGTTTAATATTACTCTTTGATGTATAATTTTCATGTCGGGCAGCTGTTTTTACACATTAAGTGGACTTACGTAGTGATTCCACTAACATTCCTATCACAGTATATATATGTACTATTGATTGTTTCCTGTGGCTGCAAAATAAATTTCTTTCTTTCTTTCCCATAAAACAGGGAGGTTTCCAACCATAAACTCCTATCCCAGTTTTCATTCAAGAGATAATTACACTTCTTAATTGTGCTCGGTCCGATCCAAGCCTTGGATTGGCCTAACTGCAAGGTTTTCTGGTTTGGTGGACTGTTTTTGCCATTAAAGGTCTGTTTTGCTTCCTATTTTCAGCAATCAGCAAGAAGAAGAGCTTTGAGGTAAGAACTTTGGATTTTTCATTGTGACAAGATATTATGGTTTTGGATCATGTTATGCATTGTTTTGTTCTAGTTATGATGGTTGTCAACCTACTGCAACCCTCTTCATTTGCTCGAGCTTGAGAACGGTTATGAGAAACTTAGGCTGAACTGTTCTAATTTCGAGATGGAAATTTCATAAATCATTCGAAGATGGGAACACAGTTCTAATTTTTCTAGTAGAAAGACTGGTAATTTCACCATTGGAAAACCATTTTAAGTAGAAAAATAACAACATATACTCAACCAAGTTTGCAATTTCTGAGTACTAACACTAGCATATGAATTTATATGTGACTGGAGTATAGTTTACCTTTCATTTGTTCTGTATCGTTGAGTGAATAATTGAAATCTGATGTGATTGTAACGTCCCCATGTTCTACTATTTTATTTCTGACTAATGGGAATCATATAGTTGTGGAAAATGGTACACTCCTTATCTTGTTTCTGTTTTCCCTGTTTTTGTTTGTTTGCAGGAATTATTTCTTTGATAAAAAATCCCAAATCTATTGTTTTATTTCTTTTGGTACTGCATGTTACCTCATACATGGCATCAGATATTCA
The DNA here is from genome assembly GCA_023638005.1 of Forsythia suspensa. Classification (NCBI taxonomy): domain Eukaryota; kingdom Viridiplantae; phylum Streptophyta; class Magnoliopsida; order Lamiales; family Oleaceae; genus Forsythia; species Forsythia suspensa. The sequence goes on along the minus strand of CM042666.1, from coordinate 25,068,373 downwards.
GGAAGCGAATAATGATAAAATTTTGGAAGCTGAATATTTAAAATTCGGGTACTCGTGATGACTAATCACACAAGTCCTTAAAACCTCTTTTGAGAGACGCAATAGCATGCTAAGAATGGATTCATGTTTTCTTACTTTATGACATAAAACTATTTATGCTTTCTGTTGTAGTATTGTGAATTATTCCTAACAGAAATATATACATTTTAGAGGTGCTATTGCCTTGTCATGGAAACTAGCAAACAAAACCAAATGTCAACGGGAGATTCCCCTGAAGTGCTTCCATCACTGATCAAAGCTATTAGTTCGAATGAGGTGGCTGGCTTTGATAGCATTAAAGAGCTTGATGATGTGAATGATTTATTCAAATCAATCGGCCATCCTCCCAGCTCTTCAGCTATAGTAAGTTCTTAATCCTCTGATATTCTTCAGTAGTACTTGTAATTATTCAGATCTAAATGGCCAAGTGAATTAATAATGTTGATAAACGTGAATACCTTTCGACTCGGGTTAAAAACATTGTTATTCGCCGTATATTTTTTCCAATTAGTCACTAAACTTGCATTTTAGTTTCAGTTTGGGCACCCTGTCTACCTCCATCTTTCAAAAGCAATGAAATTGCCACTTGTATGACGCATTTATATTCTAGACTTGGAATTTTCTGTAATGAGTATAGACAATTGAAGGCATAAAAGTGATAAAATAATAACATGACATTGCTTAAAAAGTCCATTAATGGATAGGTTTCGTCATCCAGATTGGGAAAAATGCTTATCTCAAAAATCCAAAGCATTTACAGAAATGACAGTAAAGTGCCTTTGAGACTATGAATACATAACCTACCTATGAGTTAACTTATTGATGGGTGGGTGGGTGTATGTTTGGTACATACAAACAATTAAACACCTTACTAATATATTACTATTTAATTAATAATAGCAGGCTATTGAAGAAGCTGCTGTGGAAGGACAAAATGATTTTTCTGTATGTCAGAGGATGCATTCTGTTTCAATCAGCTTGCCACCTTCTCCTGTTGAAGCTGATTTACTGAGCACAAAAAAAGTTCTTTTTAGAGATAACTTTGGAAAAAATTTGTGCACTGATATTCCAGATTCTGCTACCACATCCCAAGGGAATAGTGCTCAGGGAAGAAAGACGAGATTTTATTCTCAGCCAATGCCAAGAGGTTCTGCATTTATTGAGGCCATTCCTAGTGGAAAATCTCCCAACCAGACAGACCTCCCAATAAAGAATCCCAAAATTGATAGGCTGAAGGATAAAAGATTCGACTCTTTCAAGACATGGTCTGGAAAACTTGAGAGACAAATATCAAATTTGCGTGGTAAGAATAGGGAATCTGAGCAAGATTCTGAAAGTCAGAGGCCGGCGGAATTTGAAACTCTACCCGTGGATCGATACTTTGATGCCTTGGAGGGGCCAGAATTGGAAACTCTACGGGTACGTGTTTTCTATTTATCATCCTTCTGGTTCAGTTTGATGCATATCATTTTTTCAAGAATTGAATGGTCGTATTTGCAAACTAACTACACGTCATCTGGAAAAAAAGCTTGATTTTGGAGTGGAGAAATTTCTTGAATGATATTTCATTCTTCAAAAGGATCACATTACAACATCATCGAGGAAACATATGCATTTTATTGGCAACCTATTCCCCCACCCCCGACATCTTTGAATAATGGAATGTACTCTAGGAGTTTGACTATAGTAAATTAGTTTAGCAGCGGAATAAGGGTATTAAGAAAGGGGATTTCCCAAGGATCTAAAACCCCAACCCCTTTTGGGGGTATGCATACATGTAAAATGAATTGGGATATTATTGTGGAGTGTCTGTCATTTAAGTAAAACTAGAGTTGGTTTGATTATATCTCCTTGGTACAAATTTTCTTATCTATTGTCCAATAATGACTTTGTAATGTAGTTTTATTCTTCCACCAGTATCAAAGTAGAACTACGTTAATTAATCCCAAATCACTGGTTTTCTCCTTTACAGGCATCTGAAGAAATACTTCTTCCAGAAGATAAGCAATGGCCATTCCTTCTACGCTATCCCATCTCTTCTTTTGGTATCTGTCTTGGTGTTAGCGGCCAAGCCATTATGTGGAAAACCCTAGCTACTTCTTCCTCTACGAAGTTCATCCATGTTAGCCCCGACATAAATCTAGTTCTGTGGTGCATATCTCTTGCTCTTATGGCAATTGTCTCTATCATTTACGGTCTTAAAGTGATTTTCTACTTTGAAGCCGTTCGCCGTGAGTACTATCACCCAATACGTGTTAACTTCTTCTTTGCTCCATGGATTGCCCTTCTGTTCTTGGCTATTGGAATTCCACCCTCAGTTTCTCAAAATCTGCATGCATCTCTGTGGTACATTCTTATGACCCCCATTTTTTACCTCGAGCTTAAGATATACGGACAGTGGATGTCAGGAGGACAACGCAGGCTTTCTAAGGTGGCGAACCCCTCGAATCATCTCTCGGTTGTTGGGAATTTTGTTGGTGCATTGCTTGGTGCATCCATGGGGCTAAAAGAAGGGCCTATATTTTTCTTTGCTGTTGGATTGGCTCATTACATAGTCTTGTTTGTAACTCTCTATCAGAGACTTCCAACAAACGAGACACTTCCGAAGGAGCTCCACCCAGTTTTCTTTCTGTTTGTTGCTGCGCCTAGTGTTGCGTCTATGGCATGGGCAAGGATACAAGGGTCGTTTGACTATGGATCACGGATTGCCTACTTCATTGCCTTGTTCCTTTATTTCTCACTGGTTAGTTTCTCTCTGACTAAAGCTTAGCATCTATATGCATTCGGCAAAAAAGAAGTTAAAATCTTGTTTATTATAGTGTCCAATACTACGTACCAATCATGCACTTGAAGGGTAGTAGTTGCTTTGGTGAACATGTATGCTGATCTATTTCCATTTTCTCCTCTCTTATTCAGGCTGTCCGTGTTAATTTCTTCCGAGGCTTCAAGTTTTCATTGGCATGGTGGGCTTACACCTTCCCAATGACTGGAGCTGCCATTGCCACGATCAGATACTCAGACGTGGTAACAAACACATTAACCAAAAGCTTAACCATCGTCCTTTGCGCTGTCTCTACACTTATAGTGTCAGCACTGCTTGTGACAACCATTATTCAAGCCTTTGTACTCGGAAAACTATTCCCGAATGACATAGCCATAGCTATTAGTGTGAGAAGGCCTAAATCTCGAAGATGGTACCACAGAAGAGCTGGCAGTTCGGATACTAAAGACATCGATCAATACCTTAAATATATAGATTCAGAAGGTGGCAAAGATATTGAGGCTTCTCTTACAACTGCAAGATCCAACAACCAGGAGGTTTCTTCTTTTGATTTGAAAGATGTCCGAAACAATCATTGTCATAAGATGCCACTGCCGTGAAATATTTATGGCATGTTCGATAATGTGGGTATCACACTACTACACAAGTATTAAAGAAGAAAAATAGTTCAAAGAAATTTTCATTATAGTATTAAGTCTTGTCGAGTATTGGGTACCATACATGCCGTTACGAGATTCTATAAAACTTGTCCACTTGATCAAGGGAGGAATTCTTGATATCTGAGAGTTCTAGTGAACTTGATTGAGCTAGGAGGAAGACTGCGGTTTTATATGATAGATAAGAACGAGTTAACAGCACCTTTTCAACTGTAAATTGCAAGGGGTTTGTTCATGTAGGCATTGCAATGGGCAGAGTCGAGTCGGCTCGGCTCGTCTTCAAAAAGGGCACTCGGTTCGGCCCATGAGCTTGTGGGCTGAACGGGTCGAGCCGAGCCGAGCTACCCACGAGCTCGGCTCGGCCCTCAATTTTTGATTTTTGATTTTTTAAAAAAATTTGAAATAAAAAAGGAATACAATATCGAGGATCTTTTATGTTAAAAATTAAAGATTGAACACCCGCTTCCTTTTTCTGGACTTGGGATCGGTTACTTTGAAAGTAGGGGGAGATAAAATTGTACACGTCAAAATGTTACGTGTATAATTTTTTTATTAAAATAAGAAAAAAAAAATATCAAATACGAATACAAAATAATATTTACTAATAATCTGAATATTCCATATTCAAATTTTCAAGTTCTTCGGACATTATTATGTCCACTTTGTCTTGGATTCGAAGTTCGGCGTCATCATAATCATTTAGACACAGTAAACTTTCTAAAATGTCGGCTTTGAGTCTTGACCTGATATCAGACAAAACTCTGTCACTTGTACTAAATACAGGTTCTGATGCTACAGTTGAGACATGATGTTTTAGTAGATCACATGCCATTTTTTAAAGAATTGGGTAACTATGTTGATGTTGTCTCCACCATCGTTAGTATATCAAAATTTTCTCTCTTTGTTATCTAACATACTAAGCATATCATACGTAAAATACATAACTAACTCTACAAGTGTATCATTAGAACGGAAAATGGAAGAACTAGAAGAAGAATCAACTGATTGTTGACCTTGACCTTGACAATTCCTATGTATATTAACATAACTCTATAAGTTAATCTCATCAGTTGATGACGAAATATATGTTGGATTAGGGGGTCGTACAACGTTCGTACCGGCCTTTTCAACATAGACCTCATACATAGAACGTAAAGTTTGTTCTAAATTAGCACACGTTACTAAATTTTTGTAAGTTAATTTTTCTGAAATTGCCATTATTATTACTTTCGTATCCTCTAAGTTAAGTTTAGGATCCATAATACATGCTAATGGAAATGGAAATAACATAGGCAATTTTTTCCAATATTTTCTAAATTTAACTTCCATGACCTGTATAATACTAGAAAAAAGAGCAAAATTCTTATACCTATTGAAATTGTTAGTAATATAATAGAAATGATTTAAAACAAGTGGAGTAGTTGGATAATACACACTAGAACATGCATTTGTTGCGTCGTAAAAAACTTTTAAAAATTTTCTAATATGACCACATAGTTCTAAGTCATGTAATTCTAAATCATATTCTGAGTCGTGTGAGTGTCGACCATTATAATATACAGTAATGCAATCTTTGTAGCCTTGTAAAGTTTCAAGCATAAGATATGTTGAATTCCATCTATTGGCAACATCAGTTGCAAAACTTTTTGATTGTAGCCCATATTCTATATATAGAGTTACAAAAACTTGTTTTCTTGATGGTGAGACTAAAATATAATTAATAACATATCTAATTTTTTCTAATTGGGGTTGTATAAATTTTAATCCATCTTGTACAATCAAATTAAACACATGACATATACAACGAATATGAAATAAAATACCATCAAAATCTGGACTACAATGTTACATTAATTTTTTAATTATTATATTATTTAAGCCTGCATTATCAAATGTAAAACTACGAGTCTTAGAATCACATTTAAATTCATGTAACACACCTAGTAAAACATGATAAATATTATTTCCATTATGAGGATAGTCTATTTGTTTAAATGCTATTACTTTTTTATATATTATCTAATTATTATCAATATAGTGTGTAGTTACAGGTATGTATCCTTTTTTGTTACAACATGTTCATAAGTCTGATGTAAAATATACAACACCGTTGTAATTATTAATATTATTAATAATAGCTTCTTTCTTTGTATTATATCTAACAATAGTGTCTTTACGAAGTGTATTTCTAGAAATATTAACATACATTGGTTGGAGATATTTTTGGATGAATTTCGTCCAATGAAGATTGTCCACCAAGCATAGTAGAAACTCGACATTTGCTATCAATTCCGGCAGTCCTTCGTGGCATATGAATTTTTGTGAATATATCCAGTTGTTGAGAGTGGGACTACTGGACCTAGCTCTCAAAAATCCAAACTGGAGTTGTAACTTATTTGTATCCAAATCTCAATGTTTATATTGACACTTTTTAAAGTGTCTGTTTAGATGGGTCGTGCCTATCCTCTTGTGCCAAGCTAACTTCTCTTGACAGTGTTTACACTGTGCTTTGAACTCAGGGACTCCGTCCACTAGTTTACCAGTCGGCACCAACTCAAAATGCTGCCAGCACTTAGCCTTTTATTTGATAGCTTTTCGTTTAGTGCTAAAGCCGATGGTAGTTTGTGTATCGGCATCTTCTTGAAAGTCTTCCAAATCAATTGGATCAGCACTACCACCAAACTGATTAAGAATATCATCTGGAATTTGAATATCATTAAAACCACTGAAATCATCTTCACTTTGATTGTATGCCATTTGGAATAATAGAATAAAGAGAATAGGAGAAGATGAAGATGTAGTTGAAACTAGAAAGTAAAAACCAGAAAATAGAAATGTAGAGAATTAGTATGAGTGGAAAATTACAACTTAAAATTATAGGGTAATATCTAGATAATGAGATATTAGATACTAATTATAGCATTAATATTGACAGAATGAAATTTGAGAATTGTTAATGGATTGAGTATATAATTGAATGAGAGATAAGAGATTGAACTATGTAAAAATGATTTTAGAATATGAGTATTTATAGAAAAATAATGAAATTGAAAAAAAAAAAAAGGTGTGACCAACAGTCCCTTAACCGTGACCGTTGCACGAGTCACGAGCCGAGTCAGCTCGTGGCTCGTGTTGCCACTGGCCCATGAGCCTAAACGAGCCGGCTCGTTTTTTGGGTTTGGCCCTAGCTCATTCCTCGACGAGTTCGAGCTCGAGCTGGACCGAGGTTTTATAGGTCGAGTTGGCGAGCTCACGAGCTTTTTTGCCACCCCTATATTCATGTATGAAAGGTATTTGAATATATGCATTTGTTATGTGTTCATTAAGCAAGAGTTACTTATATAATCTTTTTTAAGATAAAATTGATCGTTGCTTATTTTTGCTGATTGTTGACTTCATTTTAAAAAATTTTGAAATATGGAAAAGTTTAGAAAATGATTTCTTGACTAGGGATACTCGACTCAGATGAATATTTAAAAAAGAAAAAAAAAAGTGAAAATATTACACGACTAAGGTCGAGTTTTTTTGGACGTAAAAAGTGAATTTTCATGATAAGTGTTGAAAGAGAACTTTCCTTATTGAAATAGGTAAAATTGAGTTGTTATACTTGTACGTGTTGGACTATAGGTAGAATCTAATTGACTCAAGTCAAGAAGGACGCATTATGATTTTGTATTAGTACATTAATAAAGGTGCTATTCATTTTCAGAGGATAACATTTTTGGAATATAGAAATTTATATAAAAGTAAATTTAAGTTATTTTAAATTTAGATTATGTTTGGTTTTGCTTAAAAAGATATTAAAAATCTAAAGTCAATATCAAAAATTTATTTTAATTATATATTTTATGAAAACTATTTTTTATCAACTTTTTAATTACACATTTTATCAACCTTTATTAAAATTTGATAAAAAATTGATTTTTAGCAAAATCAAACAGATAGTTAATATTAAATACTTTAAATACAATTTTTATTCAATAAATAAAAAAAGCAATGTATTTGCACACCACTTTTTTTTGTAAGCCCCGACATACTTTAATTATAATGAAGATCTCCGAGTATTGTTGAGTTTCGTATTTATGTTTCTAGCTATTTTTTTTTACCATATTAATTAAGAAGTCATAATTTTTTTTTTTACCCTTCTTATTTTTTAATAAGTAAAATAAATAATAAATAAAAAAGTTTGACAAAATATTTATCCTTCATTTTATTGCTCATTAGCAGAAATATGACAAAAAAACTAAGAACATAAGTACTAAAATATCAAGTGGAAATTAGGCCCCTTACTTTATTTTTCAAAAAAAATTGAAAAATACGGTTATTTTTAAAAAATTTGAAAAGTGGACTTCTTTAATATATCAGAATGGAGGGGTAAAAATGGAAAATTAATTACTACAGTGCCTTAAACCCTTCCTCACGTTTTTTCTCTGCGATTTCTGGTGAAATTTCTCAAATTCACTCGCTAATTCATAGTTTCTGTTCGTTTCTTCTATATTTTAACACTATATTGTTCAACATGGTTGGAGAAGGCGAAATCATCGTTGCAGAATCTTCAGGGATGAAGAGAGAGTGTAGTTCAGCGGAAGGATCTTCAAAAAAGATGAAAAATATTGTTCGTTTATTTTGTATTTCTATATTTTTTTTCGATTGCTTTGTTAATTCGAATTTATGTTTTCCATTATTATTCAATTTATGATAGTGCCTTTAGGAAAATCAGTGACAATGGTTGATGATTGAAATTTTTACATTTTGAGGGATTTTGTTCTGTGAAATTGCATGTCTATTTTCAATGATTAACTGGTTGATGGTGCGTTTAGGAATCCAATAACACATTGAAACCATTGCCAAATCAATGATATACCAAATGCAATAAGGTTGATATGTCCCTTCTCGTTTGATATGTTAGTTCATATTCCAAATGCAATAAGTTTGAACATCCAACTAACATATGATTTTTGAACATTCCACTATTTTTTAAGATTTATATCACTTTTAAAGAGATCCATGTCACTTTTTGAAGATGTTTGTCACTTTTTGGTGATGTTTGTCACATTTTACTTAAAAAGTGACAGAGCATGTCACTTTTATGTAATAAATAAATACAATAAGTATGAATATCCAAACTAAGAAATAGATTGTATGATCATTGTTTTTTGAGATTTATGTCACTTTTAAAGAGATCTACGTCACTTTTAAGAGATATTTGTCAATTTTTACTTATATAGGTACAATAATTTTGAATATGCAAACTAGTAAATAGACTTTATGATCACTTTTGTTGTATATATATGTGACTTTAAAAGAGATGAATGTCACATTTTTATATATATATCATTTTGAAGAGGTATATGCCACTTTTTGAAGATATTTGTCACTTTTTGGTGATGTTTGTCACTTTTTACTTAAAAGTGACAGAGTATGTCACTTTTTACTTAAAAAGTGATGAGCATGTCACTTTTATGTAATATATAAATACAATAAGTATGAATATCCAAACTAAGAAATAGATTGTATGATCATTGTTTTTGAGATTTATGTCACTTTTAAAGAGATCTACGTCACTTTTAAGAGATGTTTGTCAATTTTACTTATATAGGTACAATAATTTTGAATGTGCAAACTAGTAAATAGACTTTATGATCAACGTTGTTGTATATATATGTGATTTTGAAAGAGATGAATGTCACATTTTATATCTATATCATTTTGAAGAGGTATATGCCACTTTTTGAAGATGTTTGTCACTTGTTGTTTGATGTTTGTCATTTTTACTTAAAAGTGACAGTATGTCACTTTTTACTTAAAAAGTGACAGAGCATGTCACTTTTATATATATATAAATACAATAAGTATGAATATCCAAACTAAGAAATAGATTGTATGATCATTGTTTTTTGAGATTTATGTCACTTTTAAAGAGATCTACGTCACTTTTAAGAGATATTTGTCAATTTTACTTATACAGTACACAATAATTTTAAATGTACAAACTAGTAAATAGACTTTATGATCACTTTTGTTGTATATATATGTGACTTTAAAAGAGATGAATGTCACATTTTTATATCTATATCATTTTGAAGAGGTATATGCCACTTTTTGAAGATGTTTGTCACTTTTTAGTGATGTTTGTCACTTTTTAAGTAAAAAGTGACAGATCATGTCACTTTTATGTAATATATAAAACCAATGAGTATGATCATCCAAACTAACAAATAGATTGTAAGATCACTGTGTTTTTGAGATGTATGTCACTTTTAAAGAGATCTATTGTCACATTTTTAGAATATATCATTTTGAAGAGATGTATGCCACTTTTTGAAGATGTTTGTCACTTTTTACTTCAAAAGTGACATGGTATGTCACTTTTAAGTAAAAAGTGACGATCATCATCACTTTTATGTAATATATAAAAACAATAAGTATGAACATCCAAACTAACAAATAGATTGTATGATCACTGTGTTTTTTAGATGTATGTCACTTTTAAAGAGTTGAATGTCACATATTTGGATATATATCATTTTGCAGAGATGTATGACACTTTTTGAAGATGTTTGTCACTTTTTATTTAAAAAGTGACATATCATGTCACTTTTATGTAATATATAAATACAATAAGTATGAACATCCAAACTAACAAATAGATTGTATGATCACTATTTTTTGAGATGTATGTCACTTTTAAATAGAGCTACTGTCACATTTTTAGACATATATCAGTTTTTGAAGATGTTTGTCACTTTTTGGACATGTATGTCACTTTTTACTTAAAAAGTGACAGAGCATGTCACTTTTTAAGTAAAAAGTGACATATCATGTCACTTTTATGTAATATATAAATACAATAAGTATGAACATCCAAACTAACAAATAGATTGTATGATCACTGTTTTTTGAGATGTATGTCACTTTTAAATAGAGCTACTGTCACATTTTTAGACATATATCACTTTTTGAAGATGTTTGTCACTTTTTGAAGATGTTTGTCACTTTTTGGACATGTATGTCACTTTTTACTTAAAAAGTGACAGAGCATCACTTTTTTTACTTAAAAAGTGACAGAGCATGTCACTTGTTGAATATGTTTCTCACTTTTATTTAATATATGTTCATTCTATTTATATGTCACTTATATAGTAACTAACCATCTTTGTTATTTATTTTTGTAGGATCGAGAGCTATTGATTCCCCGCACCTATTGGTTTCTGGGGAAAGTCACATTCTACTCTCCCCATGTAGTCATCAAAACCTTAAACAACAAGCTTACGAAACACAAAAGAAAATGTTTAAGGAAACCTGCTTTGACCGTATTTGATTTAAAAGAAACGGTTATTCGAGCTCGATTGATTCACCGATTGTTATTAAAGGCGGTGAAGCAACCAAATGTAAATGAATTATGGTTCAACATTGATGACAAAGTGGTCGATTTTCTATTGAAGAATTTTGTCTAATGTCCGGACTTGATGCGTGGGTAATGGTGATTTTACCAAGTACGTAATGCGTAGTAATACGATTAAGGACAAGTATTTCAAGAAATATGATAACATTTCAACAGAGTGTGTTGAAAATGTATTTAAAGAGTTGCCATCTGATACTGTTGACAAGGACATGGTGGATGTTGGTATTATATATCTTATTTCATCATTCTTATTTGCCACATCATACCATAAAAGTGTTGATGATTCAATTTTTGTACTTGTTGAATCGGGTGAAATGGAATCTTTTCCATGGGGAAAGGAGTTGTATAGTTTGACGTTAATGTCTCTGAAGGGTGCATTCAGCAAGAGGATCATGAAGTTAGATCCTTCAAAAAAAAATTTGGAGTATAGGCTTAATGGTTTTCTTCTTGCTTTCCAAGTTTGGATATAAGAGTCTATTCCTGCAATAGCTGAGAAAAAATTTTGTGTGAAGTACAAGCCATCGCTTCCTCGGATCTTGAGCTGGAGTTCTAATGTGCATTTGACATCTTTACAATTGCACAAACGTATTTTTGACTTGATAAAAGTAAGCCCTATTTATTATTTATGCGATTTTTCTTTACATTTTTCATTACTGTTTGTTATTTTAAATATATGAATATGTGTTTTTGCAGATAGAAGTTAATGATGTTAAGATCACTGATGCAGAGAAGGAAGTGTCATATACTGATGGGTTGTTTGAGAATTTAATATCTCAAGGGCAGAACACTAAAGACGATGACAACTCTGAGCATCCTGTTATTCATCAGTCAAAGCTGATGATTACAGCCGGCGATGACAGTTCTTCAAAGTTGAAGAAAAAAAAGATAGTTGAGTTTTATGAGCATTTATTTACCTTTTTATGCTTTTTATACCTTTTTTATTTATTGTTTCTTATGATTATGTGTTTTTATCTGATTTTTGTATTTTCAGAGACATTTTGAATCAAATGAAGTAATATTGAAACGTTTAGCAGAGATTGAAGTGAAACTTCAATCAAATGAAGAAATTTTGAAACGGTTGGCAGAAATAGAGGCGAAAGTGGAATCACATGACGATATTTTGAAACGGTTGACAGATATAGAGTCGAAAATACAATCAAATGAAGAAATTCATAATCGACTAGCTGAGCTTGAAATCAAAGTTCAATCGAATATTCAAATTGAAGAGAAAGTAAAACAACTTGAAGATAAAGTAAAATTGAATGAAGAAATTCTAGAACGGGTGGCAAATGTTGAAAGCAAAGTGAATGACTTGCAAATGTTGAAGGTATGTCACATTTTTTGATCTATGTCACTTTTTGGACACAGTTTGTCACTTTTTGCTAAGAAAGTGACACAGTTTGTCACTTTTTGATAAGAAAGTGTGTCACTTTCTAATAAGAAAGTGACAATGTGTGTCACTTTTTGCTATAAGTGTGTCACTTTTTGCTATGTCACTTTTTACTCTAAGTATGTCACTTTTTACTATGAGTATGTCACTTTTAAGAGATTTATGTCACTTTTTATATAGATATGTATGATACTTTTTATTTATTCTTATGTCTAGAATGCTGCGGAAAATGTTGCTAATGATACAATGGGCATGAAAAAGAATGCAACTGATTGTCCTAGTTTTTCATTGGGTATTGAGTTTGATTCGACTGGAAAAAGTATTGAGATGCCAGCTGAAACTAATGTGGAAAAGGTATTATTCAATTCCAAATAAATTGTATTTTTAATTTGATATTTAATTTTTTGTTATTGTGTACTATATAATGTGACTTATTTATTTTTATTCGATCTATTGATGAAGATATAATAAATTTTAATGAAGAGGACCGGAAGATTGTTGATGATGTTCTTTGCTCATAGTTTAGCCAAAAAAAATGTATCAAGATGTATTTTTTCACATTTGATTTTGTGTTTTACTTTGTTAAATCTGTTTTTTGCACCGCAAAAGTAATCTTTTGTATGCGTTTTATTCGATTGTTGATGTAAATGATGATGATGTTGAATTGAAAGATGAGGATTGGCAAAAATTGATGAGATTGCGTGCAATTTGTTTTAGCTAAACATAAACATGAAGAGGCAATTGTTTGTTTGATTATTTTTCATTTGAAAGACTTATTTTTGTGTGTTACGCACAATATAACTTGACACTTTTTAATTATTTTGCGACATTTTAGGCGAATGATGAAGTCACTCCGGATGCGCCCCAAGAGGCAAAAGAAACTCTGCCAGCTTCTTCTTGGGTCCCCATGGGTAAATCAATATGATTCTACGGTGGGTACTTCTACGGTGGGTACTTCTCTGATGGGAACTTCTCTTGCAAAGCGTGTGGTGAAGGGTGCGTTCGCATTCAAAGTTTGGTTGTGCCCCCCCATTTGCTCCGGATGTGGAAGCATTCGAGAGTTGGTACAAGGAAGGGTTGGTGACGAAAAACAAGTAAGTATGTGACATAATGTCACTTTTTAATCTGAAAGTGACACATTATTTTTATCCAAATGTTTTTGTGTAAAAAATTAAATCAACCATAGAAAAGATTTGTTATTCAAATGTGTTTGTGTAACTTGCATACATTGTTCTCATCACTTTTGAGCAAAAGTGACAGAGCATCACTCACTTTTTAGGCTAAAAGTGACGAATATGTCACTTTTCAATCCCAAGTCACAATTCATATTTAAGATAAAAATTTGATGCATTAATGGTTGTTCATGCTTAATAATTCATGTCACTGTAAATCTTGCATTCAAATCAACCACATAGATAATTTTGATTCAAATTTCTTTCTCTAACTTGTGTACATTGTTCTGTCACTTTTTGAGCAATAAGTGACAGACCATGTCACTTTTTAGACAAAAAGTAACAGACCATGTCACTTTTAAAATAAAAAGTGACATAGCATGTCACTTTTCTATCCACAAGCCTCAATTTATATTCAAGACGAAATAACGATACATTAATGTTTGTCTAAGGTTCATACAATGTTCTGTCATTTTTTAAGCAACAAGTGACATAGCATGTCACTTTTTAAGCAAAAAGTGATAGAGCATGTCACTTTTTTAACTCCAAGCCTCAATTCATATTCAAGGGAAAATAACGATACATTAATGTTTGATCATGCTCAATAATTCATGTCACTCCATGATGCAGAACAAATAACAAGTTAGACCTTGTATTTAAATCAATCATAGAGAAGATTTGTTATTCAAATATGTTTGAGTAACTTGTATACATTGTTCTGTCATTTATGAGCGAAAAGTGACAAAGCTTGTCACTTTTTAGGCAAAAAGTGACAGAGTATGTCACTTTTCAATCCCCAAGCCACAATTCATATTCAATATAAAAAATTGATGCATTAATGATTGTTCATGCTCAATAATTCATGTCACTATATAATGCACAACAAATATCAAGTTAAATCATGTATTCAAATCAACCACATAGATGATTTTGATTCAAATTTGTTTCTCTAACTTACATATATTGTTCTCATCACTTTTTGAGCAATAAGTGATGCACCAAGTCATATTTTAGACAAAAAGTGACATGGCATGTCACTTTTCTATCCCCAAGTCTCAATTCATATTCAAGACAAAATAACGATACATTAATATTTGGCTAACATTGTTCTCATCACTTTTTGAGCAAAAGTGACGGACTATCACTTTTAAACAAAAGTGACATAGCATGTCACTTTTCTAACTCCAAGCCTCAATTCATATTCAAGACAAAAAAAAGCGATACATTAATATTTGATCATGCTCAATAATTCATGTCACTTCATAATACACAACAAATATTAAGTTAGATCTTGCATTTAAATCAACCGTATAGATGATTATGATTCAAAGCAAAAAGTGACAGACAATGTCACTTTTTAAACAAAAAGTGACATAGCATGTCACTTTTCTAACTCCAAGCCTCAATTCATATTCAAAACAAAAAAAAGATACATTAATGTTTGATCATGCTCAATAATTCATGTCACTTCATAATACACAACAAATATTAAGTTAGATCTTGCATTTAAATCAACCGCATAGATGATTATGATTCAAATTTGCTTGTCTAACTTGCATACATTGTTCTGTCACTTTTTGAACAAAAAGTGACAGACCATATCACTTTTTAGACAAAAAGTGACATAGCATGTCACTTTTAGGAAAAAAGTGACAGAGCGTGTCACTTTTCTATCCGAAGCCTCAATTCATGGTGTCACTGCATGTTACAGATTTTGTACCAGTGTAATTGTATGTGACATTTCTTTTTTGTAATGCAGAGTTAATCATTTCAATGATGAGAATGTTAAGATTAGCCCTAGCTTCTACTTCAGCGATGTTTCAATCTCTTCAAAACTATGGTGGTATGAATTAGTGACAAGCAATGAGGCTTTGGATGACACAGTAAGTTTTTGTTTGTTAGTTGTTTGGTTTAAGATTTATGTATAAAATTTATTAATACATTGCTGATTCTTTTTTATACACTTGTTTTGTAGCATATGGATGTGTGTTTTATTATTTTCGAAAGATGTTAAGGTATGAGCAGGTATAAAATTCAATGGTACAACAACGGACTTTTCCTTTGACACCAAGTTAGGGGTTGTATGATGATTTTTGAAGGATCCAAGAGTCCTTGTTCAAAAAACTTCTCTCTTGTCGTATCCAATTGGATTGTACATGCCTTGCAACACCAGGTTGGTGAGAAGTTGACCATATCCTTATGCCTTTGAGGATGTATAACTTTCGGCTCATTGGCTTCTTTATCATTTTGACATCAAGGAGATGTGCTTGAATATTTATAATTCCTACACTAAGGTGGTCAAGAAGCTGTTGTACTTGAAGTCATTAAACCATTTTCGATTATTATTCCTCATCTTTTGTATAACACTGGGTTTTTCGCGAAAAAATATTACTGAACAACAGAGCGCTAAAACCACTTGGTGTAAAGTTGGTTCCAAAACTACCACAGCAAAAGAACGAGTTAGTTTGCTTTTTAAAAGTTTGAATTTTTATATGTTGAATAGATAGAAATGTATGGTTTGCCTTTAATTATTGGTTAATGTTTCATTTTGTTCTTTGCAGTGGTGATTGTGGAATCTATGTGATTAAATATGCTGAGTATTTAATCAATGGAACGTTGAATGAGATGCCAAAGACATTCAATATTGCACAGGTTCGAAAATACTTGGCCACTCAATTGTACGTGTATGCGAAGAAGAAGCAAGTGGAGAATTATGATACTGATAATGATTGGGTGGCAAAGGATATTTGACAAGACAGAGAAGGCTGCAATTTTTTTTGTAAATAATATTTTTGTAGTAGGAGTACATATGACATGTAAATGTAGTGTATATGGTGAATGTAGTTTCATGTAAATGAGATTAACAATGTAAGTTTTGAATGTTTCTTTGCAAAAAATGTAAGTACAAAATATTTTTTTATACAGGTGACATGCTATTCGTGTTGACAGCTAAGTTATGGGTTTTAATAACGAATGGGTGACATAGTAGGTCACTTTTCGTTGTAAAAGTGACATGGTGTGTCACTTTTTATTATAAAAGTGACAGCGTGTGTCACTTTTTGTTCTAAAAGTGACATAGTGTGTCACTTTTTGTTCTAAAATTATGGAAATTATGTATATACTTTGACAGCCATGTTAGTGGTTTTAATAACGAACAAACGACATAGTGTGTCACTTTTAGAACAAAAAGTGACATAGTGTGTCACTTTTCATTATAAAAGTGACCATGTGTGTCACTTTTTATTCTTAAATTATGGAAATTATGTATACACTTTAACAGCCATGTTAGTGGTTTTAATAACGAACAAACAACATAGTGTGTCACTTTTAGAACAAAAAGTGACATAGTGTGTTACTTTTCATTATAAAAGTGACAGTGTTTGTCACTTTTTGTTCTTAAATTTTAGAACAAAAAGTGACACAGTGTTTGTCACTTTTTTGTTCTAAAAGTGACATAGTTTGTCACTTTTTGTTCTTAAATTATGAAAATTATGTATACACTTTGACAGCCATGTTAGTGGTTTTAATAACAAACAAACGACATAGTGTGTCACTTTTCGTTATAAAAGTGACGTAGTGTGTTACTTTTCATTATAAAAGTAACCATGTTTGTCACTTTTTATTCTTAAATTATAGAAATTATGTATACACTTTGACAACCATGTTAGGAGTTTTAATAATGAACAAAAGACATAGTGTGTCACTATAGTGCGTCACTTTTTGTTCTAACGAACAAATATGTGCGTCACACGAATTTGAAAAGAAAAACTAATATGCAAAAGTGACACAAATGTCACTTTTTGTTCAAAAAGTGACATAGTGTGTCACTTTTTGTTCTAAAAGTTACAATTTCGGTATTCATCAAATTCCTTTAATAGTTGAAGTATCATGTATACAATTTAGTGTTAAATGATAAGTTTTACATTCCACTATAATGTCATGACCTATAAAAAAGCAAAGTACATGAATGTTAACACTATTTTGAATAGAAAACCCAATAAGAATGAGTAAGTGATACTTTTCCAAATAAAAAATAAAAAACTTATAAATCTTGTAACTTTCTTTTCTTTTGTGGCTTCTTCTTTAAATGTCTTTGAGTTTGACACGATCTTCGATTGTGGCCATACTTTCCACATCTACCACATTTTGTACTTTGCTTTTTTTTCTCCTTTTGATGGTATTCTTTTCTTTTTAGTCGTCCAGTTTTCTTTTTTTGGATCGGGAGCCAAAACTATTCTTGCTTTTACATCATCTGGTATATTCCAATCATTACGATCTCCAAGTGGGTAAACTGTACCACCGTATGTTTGGACGACATCTCATTTGTGTAATATTTTGAACAATACAAATATGAATCTTCCTTTATCTTTGCAATAATCGCCAATGCGTGTGCATGGGATTTTGTCCACTTGGAATTGATTGCATGTACATGTCTTTTCTTCAATATTCACCACATATGAGGCACAAATATCATTGACTTGGTATATTATTGAACTTGAAGCCGATGCCTGTGCAAATAATGCAAGAAAATAATGTATTAATAAACTACGACAATTAAATCATGCTTTCATAACATTTAACTCCAACTTACTGAAAAATTGCACACTATGTCACTTTTTACTCAGAAAGTGACACACTCGGTCACTTTTTATTCAGAAAGTGACAACCTATGTCACTTTTTTTAGATAAGCATATTTTCATCACAATAACAATCAGATATAATAAGATTTCAAAATCATATACCTTCTACTGATATTTAATTATAAATAGAGCCATAGACGATATGAAATCCAATTCATGCCACTTTATACTAAGAAAGTGACACACTCTGTCACTTTTTATTCAAAAAGTGACAACCTATGTCACTTTTTTTGGATAAGCAAATTTTCATTCAAATAACAATAAGATATAATAAGATTTGAAAATCATAAACCTTCTAATCGATATGTAATTATAATTAGAGCCATAGACGGTATGAAATCCAAGTCATGCCACTCTATAATAAGAAGGTGACACACTATGTCACTTTTTACTCGTCGAAAGTGACACACTCACATCACTTTTTATTCGAAAAGTGACAACCTATGTCACTTTTTTTTAGATAAGCATATTGTGATGCCACTTTATACTAAGAAAGTGACACACTATGTCACTTTTTATTCAGAAAGTGACACACTATGTCACTTTTTTTAGATAAGCATATTTTCATTATAATAACAATCAGATATAATAAGATTTCAAAATCATAAACCTTCTACTGATATGTAATTATAATTAGAGCCATAGACGATATGAAATCCAAGTCATGCCACTTTATAGTAAGAAAGTGACACACTATGTCACTTTTTACTCAGAAAGTGACACACTCTGTCACTTTTCAAAAACACACTATATCCTTTGTTGGTACATGCATGTTTTCATTACAATAACATTCTAGCATATAAATGATATTTAGTTCTTGCAATTTATAGCATTTTACCTTCAATTTCTTCGATTCCATGGATTTCTCTCTCAATATTTTTTCTTGTTTGTTTGCAAGTTTTGTGAAGGTTGCCCGCGCATCGTTTAAGTGCTTCACAAACCATTCTTGCAACAAATATCTCAAGGATTCCAATAAAAGTTCTATAGGACAACCTTTTGTTGTTTTTGTTATCGAATTTACTGATTCAACTATATTTGAAGTCATTGTAGAAAACCTGTTATTTGTCATGTATGCCCTTGACCACTTGTGGTAACCAATCTCTTCCTGCATAAAGAACAATCAAAATATTAATCATTTCTTGAATACATTGTTATTATGCATTCAAAATAAATATTTTTGTACATACCAGATGTGATCGAATCCCTTTGTGGATTTCATCGAGTTGTTTCATATGGAACTCAAAATCATTTTTCGTGTAGGCTCTAGCAGCTCTATTGAATGGTTGTGTAATGTTCTTTCCATTTTTTTTGCCAAATGTTGACTTTAAATTTTGTAGCAGGTGGTAGGAACATAGACCATGCATTGAATTCTTATACACTTTCTGGATTGCATTTTTTATGCTTTTATGACCATCTGAGATTATACACAATCCTTGTCGCTCACCATAAGCTTCTTTTAACATAAGTAAGAACCACTCCCATGAATCATTAGTTTCTAAGTCACCAACTCCAAATGCTAATATGAAAATGTTGTTGTTTGCATCTTGTGTACATGCTGTAAATAATGTTCCACCATAATTTCCCTTTAAGAACGTACCATCAATCACTATTATAGGTCTGCAATACTCCCACCCCTGAATAAATGCTCCTAATGCCATGAAGAGGTATTTAAATTTGTTGTTGTCGTAAGTCTCAATTTTTGTAATTGATCCAGGATTTGTTTGTTCTATCATGTACAAGTACTTTGGAACATTTTCGTAAAACTCTGTCGGATCTCCTCTCACCAATTCCAAAGCTTTTTCCTTAGATCTCCAAGCTTTCTCGTAACTCATCGACACTCCGTATGTATTCATCATGTCACTTATTATGTCTGCGGGAGTGTATGTTGTTTTTGTTGAGACATACTTGTACTTGATGCATTCTCCTACTATTGAGCTTGTTGCTTGACGGTGATCTGCCAAGATGATGTTATTTGAGCACGTGTGATCGTTTCTCATATATCTTATTTTGAACATTTCATTCGTCCAAGTCTTGAAGCTCTAAAACACCATTTGCAATTATCATCTATGCATTTCAGCACATATTCTTTCTTGTCCGACTTACTTACCTTGAACTGAAAGTTTTTATGTATCGCATACACCGAAATACTTTTCTTAACCAATGTCTTGTTCCTAAAAACCTTTTTCTCTGCAATTTCATTCATACTAACAAATGAAATAATTTCACTACCTGTTTCATTACTCATTTCTTCAACCCCCGGTATGCATGAAGAAACATCAACAGCTAAGTCTTCAATAGTTGGTAGACTTTGAACTGAGGTTGTTGCCGAACCATGAGTTTGAAAAACTTGTAATTGCATCATGTCATTTTGTTCACCAGTAGCAGCTTCTGAAAGTTGTATGTCTTCAAAACTTTCAATTCTATGACATAATGAAACCGGTGTGACATCTATGCACAAAGGAAAGCTTGCAAGATGTTTCTCCCTTCTTTTGAGCTCCAAATAAAATGTAAGAGAATTATTGTTTGAAATCTTCATCAGAGGCAGGTTTTTCTTCACCTTATATTGTATTGTTATTGAGTGTGTTGCTGGACTTACATTTGTAGCTGAATATATCATGCCATTGAGTTCGCAGTAAGTGCATTCTATTGGAACGACAATTCCAGCCATTTTAAAATTTGTATATTGGTTACCTTGTTCCCAGTTCCCTCCATAATGGATGAATACATTTATTTTGTCCATATCTGTAAAAAAAACACCGACATATGATACATTAATGTTTGATCATCCTAAATAGATGTATCATTAAGCAAAAAGTGACATAGCATGTCACTTTTCTATCCCCAAGCCTCAACTCTTATTCAAGACAAAATAACGATACATTAAGGTTTGGCATGCTCAATAATTCATGTCATTGCATAATACACAAAGAAAATCAAGTTAAATCCTGAATTTAAATCAGTCACATACAAGATTTTTTATTCAAATTTTCTTATCTAAGTTGCATACAATGTTTTGTCACTTTTTAAGCAAAAAGTGACAGAGCATGTCACTTTTTCAGTAAAAAGTGACAGACAGACCATGTCACTTTTTAGACAACAAGTGACATAGGATGTCAATTTTCTATCCCTCAAGCTTTAATTCATATTCAAAGCAAAACATAACGATACATTAATATTTGTCTAAGTTGCATACATTGTTACTCATCATTTTTGAGCAAAAAGTGACGAGCATGTCACTTTTTAGGCAAAAAGTGACATAGTATGTCACTTTTCAATCCCAAAGCCACAATTCATATTCAAGATAAAAATTGATGCATTAATGGTTGGTCATGCGCAATGATTCATGTCACCTATAATGCACAACAATTATCAAGTTAAATCCAACATTCAAATCAACCACATAGATAATTTTGATTCAAATTTGTTTCTCTAACTTGTATACATTGTTCTCACTTTTTTTGAGTAAAAGTGATGCACCATGTCACTTTTTAGACAACAAGTGACATAGGATGTCAATTTTCTATCCCTCAAGCCTTAATTCATATTCAAAGCAAAACATAACGATACATTAATATTTGTCTAAGTTGCATACATTGTTCTGTCATTTTTGAGCAAAAAGTGACAGAGCATGTCACTTTTTGAGGCAAAAAGTGACATAGTATGTCACTTTTCAATCCCAAGCCACAATTCATATTCAAGATAAAAAATTGATGCATTAATGATTGGTCATGCTCAATGATTCATGTCGACTATAATGCACAACAATTATCAAGTTAAATCCAACATTCAAATCAACCACATAGATAATTTTGATTCAAATTTGTTTATCTAACTTGTATACATTGTTCATCACTTTTTGAATAAAAGTGATGCACCATGTCACTTTTAGACAACAAGTGACATAGGATGTCAATTTTCTATCCCTCAAGCCTTAATTCATATTCAAAGCAAAACATAACGATACATTAATATTTGTCTAAGTTGCATACATTGTTTCTCATCATTTTTTTTGAGCAAAAGTGACAGAGCATGTCACTTTTTTGACAAAAAGTGACATAGTATGTCACTTTTCAATCCCAAGCCACAATTCATATTCAAGATAAAAATTGATGCATTAATGGTTGGTCATGCTCAATGATTCATGTCGATCTATAATGCACAACAATTATCAAGTTAAATCCAAGATTCAAATCAACCACATAGATAATTTTGATTCAAATTTGTTTCTCTAACTTGTATATATTGTTCTGTCACTTTTTGAGTAAAAAGTGACAGACCATGTCACTTTTTAGACAACAAGTGACATAGGATGTCAATTTTCTATCCTTCAAGCCTTAATTCATATTCAAAGCAAAACATAACGATACATTAGTAAAAAGTGACAGAGCATGTCACTTTTTAGGCAAAAAGTAACATAGTATGTCACTTTTCAATCCCCAAGCCACAATTCATATTCAAGATAAAAAATTGATGCGTTAATGGTTGGTCATGCTCAATGATTCATGTCAGTCTATAATGTACAATAATTATCACGTTAAATCCAGCATTCAAATCAACCACATAGATAATTTTGATTCAAATTTGTTCTCTAACTTCTATACATTTTTCTGTCACTTTTTGAGTAAAAAGTGACAGACCATGTCACTTTGTAGACAACAAGTGACATAGCATGTCAATTTTCTATCCATCAAGCCTTAATTCATAGTCAAAGGAAAATAACGATACATTAGTAAAAAGTGACAGAGCATGTCACTTTTTAGGCAAAAAGTGACATAGTATGTCACTTTTCAATCCCCAAGCCACAATTCATATTCAAGATAAAAAAATTGATGCGTTAATGGTTGGTCATGCTCAATGATTCATGTCAGTCTATAATGCACAATAATTATCAAGTTAAATCCAGCATTCAAATCAACCACATAGATAATTTTGATTCAAATTTGTTTATCTAACTTGTATTCACTGTTCTGTCACTTTTTGAGTAAAAAGTGACAGACTATGTCACTTTTTAGACAACAAGTGACATAGGATGTCAATTTTCTATCCCTCAAGCCTTAATTCATAGTCAAAGCAAAATAACGATACATTAATATTTGCATGTCACTTTTTAGAGAACAAGTGACATAGCATGTCAATTTTCTATCCCTCAAGCCTTAATTCATATTCAAGACAAAAAAAAATACATTAATGTTTGTTTATGCTCAATAATTCATATCACTTCATAATACACAACAAATATGAACTTAAATCCTCTATTTAAATCTACCGGATATGTGATTTTGATATAAATTTGTTTGTTTTATTGGCATACAATGTTCATCACTTTTCAAGCAAAAGTGACGAACATGTCACTTTTCTATCCATAAAACCATATTCATATTTACATTTTTACAAACACGTTGAATGCATCTCTCAGAATTGGTAATTTATATTTACATATGTTTAGAACATCTTACTCAATACTATTGATCTAAGGTTGAAGTGGATGAAGAATGATATGTCTAGATTATCAAGAAGGATATTCTGAAATAAGCTATTAACACGAACAAAAATATAAGATATCACAAATCTACAATGAAAATCAGAATATGAGTTCAAATTTTATGTAATTCAAATAAAAACTATGAAGACGAAATAATATTACACGAAATTTTGGATTTTTGAGTTTTGATTGTGCTAAATTGGAGAAGAAACAACGAGAAATTCGTACTATAATAATCTAGAAGAGATCCAATTTTATTATGAATTTGAATTTGTATGAAAATTTTGTTCGTTTCTAATTTGGATTTTAGCGGGCGTGTTTTCGGTTTGAATGTGGAGTTGGTTAGGTTTTGATTTGGGTTTGAACGTGTGAAATACGGTTTTAATGTGTAAATAACTTTTAAACTGATTTTTCAAAAAGTCCCCAAATTTATGGGCGTTTGTGTAATTTGCCCAAATATCAAAGATTGAAAAACTTTCAGTGTAATTAAGACTTAATGTAAATAATAATAAACATATAGTATGAATATGATTACTCATTTGAAAATGAATTTATTTTTTGAAAGTAGATATCACTCGTATCTAACCAAATTACCAAACAAACAAAAATTGTTAGGTTGTCAATGTTAGTGCTACTTATGTCAATTTTCCAAAAAAAATACTTGCGAGATCAAATTCATTTTAGAAAAAAATAAAAAATTATGCCCAAGATCAGACTTGAATCAAATTGAAATTTAGGACGCCTATTTTCTTTACCTTAAATTATCAATTTCAAGTCCAACGATTTTTCATTTCATTTGAATTATGCGGATGGAGAACATGCAATTTGCAGAAGAGCTCGTTAGAGAATTTCTTGTATTCAGAGGATTTACAGAAACTCTCAAATCTTTTGGAAAAGAGCTGGGAACTGATATTGGCAAGGGATTTGAAGTCGATAAGATTTTAGACTTGATTTTCTCCGGTTATACCCCCAAATTCGAAGCCGAAAAGCTGATTGATTTGCTCAGTTTCTTCAAACGATGTTTTTCTCATTCTGATACTACACTGTTTGCTACACTGTCGAGATTAGAGCAGTCTATTCTGCGGTATTATATTGTTAATGCAATAAAGTATGGAAGGAAAGACAAAGTAATGGAGTTTTTGGGGATAATTGGGAATGACTTGTTGCAGAGAGATCAAAACTGGAGTTCATGGTTTGGTGGGGGTTTTTTGTCCCTTGTTAGTTGATTGATTTCTTCGTCTTCCCTTTTTTTTTTTGAATACATAAAACGTTGTTTATCAAATTTGTCATGCAGCGATTCCGTATATTCAGAATCCACACTTGGACCCGCAGTTTCGTGTGTACTTTTCAGAGGAGTGGTTTCGATCCTTACACCTTGCTGTTAGGAATTTCTTAAGTGAGATCTTTAATGGCACTCATATCCTTCAATATAGATAGATGCATTTTTATTTTCTTTCTGGTAGTTATAGTTATAAGTGATAGCATTTATTTGTGTGATGTGGAAACTCCTTGGCTAGTTTGACTTGATATTGTCATGGCAGTATTTTCCTCCCTGATTTAATTCGAGTTTTTCCTTGTCTATGACAGCATGATGCTTATAATTCATTAATTCTATTTTATTTAAGAAACATATGTTATGTGGTCTGCTTAAGGTTCTGTATTGCTTGGACCCTCTATATTGCAAAGAAAGAAGAGATGGATAGAGGGTCGGGGATTGTTGGTGTTCAATTTATCCGTAAAAATCCCCATAACTGGATCGATTTTGACCACATAGATTGCAAATATGTTTTAGCATTGCAGTACGACATATTTTGCAATCCCCTGAAACATTCATTTTTTGTAGTTTCCATTTGAATGGTGTTAATGACTGTCTCTACTGGGGCCTCTTGTCAATCAAAATAATAAGAAATACCTTTCCTTGTTTATAATTACATATTTATCTAGCCGTTATTTTGAGACTAATATAGGAATTAACTGTTCAGGGTGAAAACTTTGATCTAGCTTCATAGATTTCAAACATGTTAGGCAGGGACCATTTGGCTATAGTTTTTCCAATTCATTTCTTCCATTAGGAGGTTGTTGACAACTTAAAAACATGTAGAAATCTAAATTTATCTACACATATAATTTATTGCCAGAAAAGTTGAACTCCTTTTAAGTTATCCTTAGCTATTCTACGCACCCCTGCTTTATTGAAGATAAGTTCTGAAAGGAATACTGTGAACCATCTGATGAAAGAGAATAAAAAACTTAATCTCAAGTTATCTCAACTTCAGACTTTGCTGGAGGAGAAAGAGGCGCAGTTGTGTCATTCAAGAAGGTGAGCTTCTTTGATGTCCAATGCTATCTGGAATCTAATTCTCGCTAACTTCAGTGTTTTACTCCATTAGTGCTTCTTCAGTAAGGGAAGTAGGAGGCCGTGGAACGGGCAGCTTCTCTCACTCTGTAGCTGGTGCTGCAGATGAAGCTATATTTTCTTCTAGTTTTTCAGATAATATTCTTGTGCCTGACACTTCACTCATAGATGGATGGGAATCATTCCAGAATCAAGATGATGCTCAGTTTGCAGAATCTCGTTCTTCTAGGGCTCATGCTAATGACCACCCTGGTGAGGGTAGGAGAAGTGATGCTGACCAAATGTTCCAAAACGACTCTATTGTTGGTAAGTTGGTTATAATTTTTTATGGTTTCTTTAACAAATGGGATGGGTTAAGAGAGTGACCTACATATATGGCTTTTGTCCTACATTGAATTTTCTGTGACAACATTGAAGAAATCAACCTATCTATCCTTCTAATAGCTTTTCCGATCAAGGATCAAAGTCTTCAATGTTAGGCAGAAGTACCTTGAATTGTTTGAAAAGCCAGCAGAATGTATTATTTACTATATATAGGTAGAGAAGTAGCTTGAGTTTGATTGTCAGTGTAATATTTTCTTGATTTTACCATAACCAATCAATAGTTTGCCAGAAGAGAGATCTGAATGAGCTGGTTGGTTATTTGTTATTTGGATGCAAGTGTTTGGAATAAGATGCCCTTAATTTGTTTTGAACTCCATGCTGATTTGTGATGTTGGTTGTCAAGGAATTTTTGTTAGTAACTATAAATTGTGGGTTACAGAAAGTGGCTCAGATGTACAAGGAGAAGAAAAGTTTCCAGAAGTGAAAGCAGTTTTCCAGGTAAAGTTTTCTAGGGTAAAAATGATAACGAGTTTTAACGTTTTCTTTTTAAGAAAATTTTTTGACTCCTCTATTTTGCTGCTTTATTACATGCTTATTATTTTGCACTTGAAGTTTGTAGTATCCTTCATTTTCAGGACACATTCCTGGGTCACACAAGTCCAATCAGTTGTTGTCGCTTTTCTGCTACTGGAGACAATATTGCTAGTGCTTCTATGGATGGCACGGTCAGGTGAATATTTTTTAGAGGTGGCAACATACTCCCAGGAAACCCAACGCTTACATTTGATAAAGTTGTAGCTCACTTCAACCCCAAGTTTGTAATTATAGAAGAGTTGCAAACTCTTTGATCTTCTTCTCTTTATTGATAATGAAGGATATGGACATACGATTCAACTGCTCCAGCATCTAAAAATGCAACCATCTATTGTGGAGCAGAGATCATGTCTCTTGAGTGGGACTGCAAGTCGGATCGTTTGGTATGTAAACATGTGTTACAATTTCACATGCAAAGATGATAATTGTTTGTCACACTTATAGAGAACTATGTTTTGATTATTGGAGAGTGGACATTTAATATTTGTATTTGATTTTTATTTGACTAAAGCTACTCATAGGCACTGCTGATGGAGGCATTAAAGCGTGGAATGTTGATGCAAAACGAGTTGTTTGTGATCTCAACTCAGCTGAAGCATACCCAAGGTTCTCATGTTTTTCTTCTTTTGTCCTTCTACTCTGTCTTCTCTCTCTTTCTCCTCACCCTCAGCCCTCTCTCTTCCTTGCTTAACCTTCTCCCAGCATCAGCATGGGAAGAATGAACTTATGGGCCATGTTTCACTTACCCTTTTGTGTTTTTTTTTCTTGTAATTGTTATCATTCAGTGTCTTGGACCTGAAATGTAGCCCCGTGGAACCGATTTTTGTTTCTGCGGCAGCATCCAGAAGGTAAATTCAGCAACACAATTTTGTTTGTATTCTAGTATATCAATGGAGCTCTTATGATGTTTCCATGTTTAGGCCGTCTAATTTTCTGAGTGTTATTTAGTATTTTTGTGGTATATTAGGCTGTTGATCAAAGTGATGATGACCCAATGGATATTGACTTTATAGTTTCTCTTGTTATGGAAAAATCATCTGTGCGATGTCTATTATTCTCTGTTCATGTCATAAAAACGTTTCATTGTGTTTGCAGGCAGGGAACAAGTTATTATGATAAACTTGGCTTCGCATCATTAACTGTATGGAACATGAGGACATGGAAGGCCATGGTATGTGTTTGAGTGTTGCAGAAATTTTGTTTGAATGCAGAAGTCCTTTTACTCTATGCTTGTTTCATTTTCTCTCTTTCTGGATAAAACAGTTATGGGGCCTTAATTCCTTTCAATTTTATTGAAGGCAGTGCTTCCACTTGGTAAAGATCCACCAGCAATTACTTCACTGTGTTTCAATCACAATGGAAAGCTTTTAGCAGCTGCTGCAACTGATGGAATGATTCATATGTTTGGTATCCTTTTTCTTAGTCTTCAACAGAACGGAACTGTTCATACATCAATCATAGCTGTAATAATCTCAGATTTATGAACAAATGTATATGCCTTAACTAGAGAAAGATATGTCTGCTGGCCTGCAAGTGACTGGGTGGCCTGCTCATGATTCGGCGATTGGTTCTGTTCTCTTTGGTCCGGACGAGACCAGCATCTTTAGCTTGGGCACCGATGGAAAGGCAATAAGTTTTAGCAACAATCAATTATACGTTGAAGTCTCATTTATGATGCAATTGGGTCCTCTTCGTCGGCCTGTCAAAATTGGAATTAAGCCTTTAGTGAATGTAACTTTGTATTGTGTGTGACAGATAATTGAATGGAGCCTGCAAAGTCAAGGCAAAATTCTTTGGTCAAGAAAATGCAACAGGTAAGAGGTTGTTTTGTCTGTAGGGATTTCCCTTATCTTACTTTGAATAAGCAGTTCTATGCACTCACACTCACACTCACACTCACACTCACACTCACAGCCATTTTGTTGTGAGCAAATTGGTTTCTTTGGCCCCGTTGGTGCATCTTAAGATTACTTGACAATGATTGTTGGAATTGATTGTCAGAAAATTGATAGTTAATTGAATAATCTGGCAAGATAGTTTGGTATGGCAACTAAAGAATTTTGAACTGCATAACCTGTGAAAAACGCATAGACAATTCTAATCTGTTCGTTCTTGTAGGTTCTACGATCCTGATAATTCGTCACAGTTTAAACATGAAATGGCATTAGATGCTAATGGGAGAAGACTTTTGGTGACATCTAATTCAGTAAGCGCACCCATATACCAGGTAAATCTTTCACTACTTGCACTGTTGCACATAACTAGCTTTGTTTCTTTGGCTAAGCTTAAAATGTTAACTTATAAGTAAATGAGTAAGTTTCGTAGTAAGTAATTTTTTTCTTGGGTCAAATTTGGAAATAAGATTGTTGTCTCTTTTCTTTTTTTTTTTTTTTTTGTTAAAATCTAAAAAAGGTTAAGAGTGTATTTTGCCCTTTTTAGGTTCTATAACATGAGGGCTCCATAATGTAGTTTCCCTTTCCTATTGACAGGTTCGAGGTCCTATGAGTGGAATGAGAACTCTTTCTCACAGCGGACCTATAACAACAGTGGACTGGCATCCGACTTTGCCCATCTTCTTGACAGGGTCGGCTGATCACTCAGTCCGGGTCACATCAATAGTTTGATGGTTTCTAGTTGCTTTTTACTTGTCTTTGTAGTCCAAGAGATGGGGAGGAATGCGAGGAAGAGGTTACCGTGAATTAAATGTAACGTGTTCTTGTTGTCATTTATTGATCTAGTAACTATTGTTTAGCAACATTTTCCTCTAATTCTTTTTTGTCTTCGAGCCTTAAAAAGACAGTAATTTTTTTGAGATCCATGTCATAGCCGCATGTAATCCTTTTGCTATGAAAATCAAATGAAATTATAGATTTTTTACATTTGGTGAATTTCTTTCAAAGCACCCCTTTCAAATGCTATATATGTGAAACGAGTTTGCCATCTTGACCAAGTGGTAATGCAATCCCATATTTCGTAGAATTTGAGACCTAGTTCAGTAGGAGCTCATCGAATCTCTTGATGAGAGATGACTTAATGCTTTTGTTTAATAGCATGTGTATTAGAGGCCAAGTATTCAATCTAGGAGAAGATTGAATATTATAATAAACAAGATTGTTTTTAGGTCGTACATCTTACATTACTTGACACTAATTGGCTTCAATGTGAACATTCCATCGATTGAGAACATGTTTGGTTTAGATTTTTTTTTTTTTAACACTTTTTTTCCTAACTCATTTTCAACTATATATATCATGGGGCCAACAACTTTTATCAATTTTTCAACCAAATATTTCACCAACTTTTTCAAAATCTCCTAAAAAACTACTTTTAAACTCCACCAAACAAGCATTGAAAAATTCATTTTCAGATCTGAAAATGTTGGCCGACATGGCGAGAGGTTGGAGATAGAGGCGGCGGGGGGGGGCGGGGGTGGGGTGGGGTGGCGTGAAGATGGAGGCGGCGAGTAGTTTTAGACGGTGGTGGTGGTGGTGGTGGTGGAAAGGATGTGGGTTTCGGTGGTGGTGTAGTAGTTGATCTAGATTTGAAATTCTAAATCTAGATTAGAGTGTGGTGGTGACAATCGATGGTGTGGAGTGGTTTTAGATGAGTAACATAATGTGTTATATGTGTACTGTGTTACCTCTGTATTCTTTGCTAGTAACATAATATACTACCGTGTGGCACCGATTGGTGTTATATGATGATTTTTAGTTTTAGTTGGTGGTTTCAAATAGCGGTGGTGGCTTCAAACTTGTTGGTGATTATAAGCTGGTTTGGGGGCTCAATTCCAAGCGTGATGGTAGTGGCTAAAATTGGTGTTTGAGAGAAAATGGTTAGTGGACGATGATGGGAGCAAGGGTGGCATTGGTGGTGGTAAGTGGCGGTAGATATTACCAGTTGGTGGTGGTATTTTGGGTAATAAGCACATTTCATCTCTATCGTTTTCTTACATTATGCAAAACGTCACTATCGTTTGGATTTTGGCATTTGGGCCCTCCTAAATAAATGTTTTTTTTGCGAAAAAAGTCTTATGTCGTCCACATTGATTAACATTTGACGTTAATCACGCTTCCAATACACTCTCTCAACTTGGTAAGGGCAATTTCGTAAAGGCACAAAAATCTACTGTCGAGGATGTGTTTGTTAAGAAAAAATTGATGGAAGAACCGTCATTCAGTGAAATGAAGCCCAAGAATCAGAACCAAAGTTCCCAAATTCTTCTCATCAGTTCCCCAATGAAGAACAATTGATCCGCCTTTATGCTCTCCAAATTTTGTCAATACTCCTCTAGGTATGTTCCAAATATACAATGTACTAAACGTTCTTCATTATTAATGGATTTTTGTTGTGGGTGCTACGTGAGAAAGAAAATTGTTCAAATAACTTCTTCTTATCATCTGGTGAAGGAAATGGCAACACCAATATCAAACATTACAAGGATGGGGTACCACAATATGGTAAGTTTAATACTTAGAAAGATAAGTATCTCATGCTCGTATGATGTGTGCTGTTTATTGTACAACTACAGTCTGGTTGCTGTCTTGTTTAAATTATGAATGCAATACTGGGAGGGTTACTTACAAGCTCTTACTAGCATTTTCATGTTCATGCATATGGCAATATTGATTTTTTCACTCTTGAAGTGCACCATGGAGGCAAATTATTCAATAAATCGAATAATGTAGTGTATGAACATGGGTATGTTATGTTCTTGGACTCTGTTCTGCCCAAACACTTTACCAGAGGCATGTTGGAAAAATTTTGTGATGCATGTGGACCGGTGATGAATCTGTAGTTCTATTATATGAAATAAGGAATGAGTTTGGGTAAAGAGTTAGTGAGATTGAAGACTAAAGTAGATGTTAGGGAGATGCTGAGGGATAGAAATGACTGGAGGATCGTAGAGATATACATTGTAACCACTCTTCACACAATCATTGGAAATGGAGGCTTTCGAAGAATGTAATGATGAACTTGATAAATGTGTGAGCAATAAAGAGGGTGGAATGGGTAATGTCAACATGGATGAATATTATATCCTTGCATTTGAGTGCAGAGGGATAGAGAAGTTTATTGGCATGATGATTTCTCCAACAGAAATCAAGAAGAGGTGTGGAGCTAGTTGGAAGAACCTCTATCATACACTGATCTTGCAGGTGATGTACATAATGCAAGTGATCCACAACAATGCAACCTAATGCATACGATAATGGTGCTTCTCACAATGAAGAGCAATGGGAAGTGGAAAAAATTCAGATGAGGGATGATGTGCATGATGGAGAGCAAGTGAGAGTTGAACCAGATGAATGACTTGTAGAGTCAGATTATGAGATGGAGGATGAACATGTTACTACTGCTGAAGCTGAAAAAGTAGAGTTTGATTTTGGGTTTGGTATACTAGAAGGGCAAGATGTTAGGTAAGATGACATACTATGGAGACTCTGATGAATTAAAGAGTTTGGATATTGGATAGTGAAGATGAAAAGGAAACAACATCCATAAAAAGAAGTAAAGAAGTAGAGTAGATGCTTTCAATCCAATGATTGACATGGATGAGCCAAGTTTCAGAATTGGTAAATGCATACACAAATATAATTGTGCTAATTCCATAATTGTGCTTCTATTAAGTGCAATTTGTTTCCACTTGATGGGCTTACATTTGAGTCAACAAAGGTACTTAAGGCTGCAATTACTGCACATTTAGTGAAACAAAAAAGAGAGATTAAGTACAAGAAGGATGACACTCGTATATTGAGCAGATTGAAGGCAGTTTGCAAAGGCTCTTGAACATGGGTATTGCATGCAACTAAAAGAGGGGAAGTCAAGTTACATTGTGAACATCTTCCGAGGAGAGCATACATACCCCATGGTGTATAAAAACAAGATAAACAACTTAACATACTTAGCAGAGAAGTATCTATCTGATTGAAGGGCATAATGAAACGTGTCAGTCAGTGGGTTTATTGATAGTGTAAAAAGATGGATTGTGTGACATCACATTATGGCAGGTATATAGAACAAAGAGAAAAGTCATAGAGAAAATAAAGAGGAGTGTGGCTGATCATTATAAGGTTCTATGAGTCTACTGTGAGGAGTTGAAGAGCACAAATGTATGAACCACTTGTCAATTACAAGGTCATTTGGTGAGTTCAAAAGAATTTACATTTTTTTAGGTGCATACAAGGAGGGTTTCATAAGTGGATGTAGGAGAATTATAAGGTTGGATAGATGTTTCTTGAAGAAAGAATTTGGAGGTAATTTGTTAACTACAGTTGTAATAGATGGCAATAATGGTTTGGATCCAATTGCATTATGCAGTGGTCGAGACTGTGAATGGATAAAGTTGGAGCTGGTTTTTACAGTTGCTAAAAGATAATGTTGGATTGCATATTAGTCCTAGCTGAATATTCATATCAGACAAGCAGAAGGGATTGGTGAATGCAATTAGATCTTTATTTAAACACTATACTTCAGTGCACTGCATAAGGGTTTTGCATTAAAGAATTGTTTGTGTTCCGCATCTACCCAAGCGGCGATATAATGTTCTACTGTGCAATAAGAGGTTATGTATATAATTTTGCATATAATTGTACTCATAAAAATATAAGTATAAATATACAATATTACTATTGTTGGGTTAGGTGGGAAAAATAGATTTTTGTGCACCGACGAAATTGCCCTTAGGAAGTTGGGAGAGTGTACTGGACGCATGAGTTTAACAACAAATGTTAACGGATGTAGACAGTAGTGACCGTTTCTCGCAAACAAACGTTTATTTAAGGGTTCAGATTCCAAAATCTAAACGATATGAACGTTTTGCACAATAAGAGCAAACGATATCGATGAAATGTGCTAATTACCCGGTATTTTGTGAACGGTGTTGGTTGAACAAAAAGTAAGAGTAATATATGTAACATAGGGTAACATAACATTTTACTCATGCAAAAATTTGATTTTTTAATAGAAAATAATATATGAAAACAACATGTTAATCACATAAGACGATGATTTTTTAATAAAGAGTAACATATGGTAACTAGTGTAAAAATGTGGGTTGTCAAATGAAAAATGAAAATATTAATTTTAAATAAAAATGAACTATTTTTTAAAAGATTATAGAAAAGGTAAATTATAAAATATAACTGAAAAAGATGGTATTTTTTAAAAAATTATAAAAATATAAATTATAAAATTTACCTGAAAAATATGGTATTTTTTAATTTTTTTAAAAAAACAAGTTTGGCGAAGCATAAAAATTGCCCCTAAATTGTTTAGTGGAGTTTAAAAGTAATTTTTTAGGAGATTTTGTAAAAAAATATTGATATGTGTGATTATGAAAATAATAAAAGTTATGAGTCCCATAAAA
This sequence comes from Forsythia suspensa, assembly GCA_023638005.1. NCBI lineage: Eukaryota > Viridiplantae > Streptophyta > Magnoliopsida > Lamiales > Oleaceae > Forsythia > Forsythia suspensa. The sequence continues at coordinate 25,034,166 of CM042666.1, read as the reverse complement.
TATTTGGTTAAAAATGAATTTGAAAAAAAAAAGAGTTTAAAAAAAATTATACCAAACATGACTTTTGTGCCATTTGCATTAATTTTCCTAGTCGAGCATGAAAAATTACTGGATCCACGTCAAATTCTAGTGGACTTTGGGCCCATTTGTCCTTGAAACTCATGTGGCAGCTTACAGTGTTTGATGAAGGAACAATTATAATTTTGCAACATATTTGATTTTTTTATTAAAATTCTTAAATTACTTTTCAATATTTTAAATTTTAAAAATAAAAAATGTAACAAATGTAACACATATTTTTTATAAGAAATATAACAAATATAACAAATATAACAATAAGTGTTATAAAAATAAAAATAGTATTTTAGAATAAAAAAATTAAATAATATTTTTTAAATTATTTTATATTTTTTGATTTACGTGAAACTATTCTAAGAATAATTAACTGGCTTATGACGAATGGCAAGCTCATTGAGGAATATGATGGTCTCGACCGTAGACAATCATATTATTCCACTCCCAATAATGAAAACCCAAATTTGCCCTTCCCCTAAAACCCAAAGTCCCAACCGTTTTGAACAAAACTGAGCTAACCTCCATTTCGATACAAACAAAGTTTACACGCAAACTCCAAATTCGTCGCCGGTTTCTCCAGACACTCAACTCTCTCTCTCTCATTTTGTATACACTTTCTCTCACTACATTTTTCCATCTGCCTTTCGAGTCAACTCTTTTTTCTCTCTCTAAAAGTTTTGTACTGTAGTGATGGCGCAAGTGGCGGCGACGCGGTTGATTGACGGCGCATTTGCTTCGAACAACCCGAGCTCTGGATCTCTGCAAAGAAAACTGAAGCCGTTGTCTGGATTCACGCCGAACGTATTGGCTCAGGCTGAGAAGAAGAGCCGCAGCCGCCTTGGAGCCGTTCGTGTTAGTACGCAGATCACTGCCAGGAGATCTACGCAGGAAGTCGTTCCGGTGTCTCCTGAAGATGTTCCCAAGGTCTTTTATGTTTTTTTGTTTTGATTTCGTTGTTATTGAGAATTCATAAGTTTTTGTTTATATTTTGTTTGCGAAGATTGACTTTTTTTAGCATATTGAAGTTGGTTTTTGAAGCTTAATGGCGTTCTGTGGAATGTATTGACTATTGACTATTTTATTTTAAAATTTTCATTTGGAATTAATGCTGTAAAATTATACATTCAATGCACACAGCAGACCCCAAGTTTATTTGAGAGTGATGTTTACCTTCTTGTTGTTGTTGCACATAGCTGATGTTAGCTACTTAGCTGGCAATGGTTTCTGTTTTTTTCCTTTGGGGTGACGGTGAGGGTGGTGGGTTGAGAGATTTCATGTACTTATAAACTTATTCTTCACATGGTTCATGGTTGAAGCATTTTAAACGTGCAAGTCATTGGAAGAAACATACATTGTAAGATTTCAGTGCACTTGCATGCTCTATCTAATAGCACCTGATTGCTATTTCCGTGGACTAGGTAGAGGAGCATGTTCAGAATTTGCAAGGAATTCGGCACCTTGGTGACACATCAGTGGGTATGTGGTCTAAGCCAACTGTCAGACGCAAGACAAAGATTGTTTGCACGATTGGTCCCTCAACCAACACCAGGGAAATGATATGGAAGCTGGCGGAGGCTGGAATGAATGTTGCTCGTCTGAATATGTCGCACGGAGACCATGCATCACACCAGAAAGTCATTGATTTGGTTAAGGAGTATAATGCTCAAGCAAAGGACAATGTTATCGCCATCATGCTTGACACCAAGGCAAGTGTCTTCTTTCGGTTCCTAGACCACAGCTTAGCGTATCAGGGTTCAAATTGACAAGAAGTTTCTAGTAACATATCAGTCATCATTGATAGATACTTTCATTGAATAAAAGGATGTTGTTGTTAGGATGAGTTCATGATACTTAATGGTGATATTGGCATACACGTAAAAATTGTGTCTGCCTTTGAAACCCATAATTCATATTTCAGAAGTAGATGCTTGATGATGGGAGTCCATTCCACTGGCATGTCATTTGTGCTTCAAAAGGGAGCTAAATATTATTGTAGAATGGATAGGAGTCAATCAATCAAGATATCATGAATAAGGAAATACTGAATTCAATATATTATTCGAAGAGAGCATCCACACAAATCATATTCTTTTAAGTGCTAAGACATTTTATATTGTGGAAATTCTGCTGGCAGGGTCCTGAGGTTAGGAGTGGCGACTTACCTCAACCAATTACATTGTCAAGTGGTCAGGAATTCACTTTCACAATTCAGAGGGGGGTTGGCACGGCAGACTCTGTCAGCGTCAACTATGATGACTTTGTAAATGATGTGGAAGTGGGAGACATGCTTCTTGTAGATGGTTTGCGACAATTCACTTCCTTTTTCTTCTTCTTTTTTTAATATATATGGAGTACCGATTAAGTAATAAACCACAATTTATATGGGCATTTGTTTATCTGCTTTTCTTTGCTTTGTTCATTATGTGGGCGGAAAATATTTAATTATGGGCAAGGTCACATGACTTTACTAGTGCCCAGTATGGGGTAGATTTGATATTTACGAATTCAACTTTGCTCCCATGTTTTTGTATATATAGGCTCATTCAGAACTTATGTTTTTAGCTTTTCCCCTCTCTTGTTCTGTGCATGTCTTTGTTATATTTTTTTGGGGCTGGTGCTTTAGTCCTAGATTTAGACATCATGTGGATTCATGAATGTCCAACCTGGAGACACAAGTTGAAAATATGTTCTGTTATTTATGATTTTCTGCTTTAATTTTTAATTCACAATCTAATATTCCTTAGTATTGTAGGTGGTATGATGTCATTCGTGGCGAAATCTAAAACTGAAGATTCAGTGAAGTGTGAAGTTGTCGATGGAGGAGAGCTTAAATCTCGACGACATCTCAATGTCCGAGGAAAAAGTGCTACACTTCCATCTATCACTGGTCAGCTGCAGCAGACATATTCTTTACAATTAATATGGCTAATTTTTCATGTGCATGTTTAGTTCGACTATTGGGTATTAAGTTTATTGTTTTGCAATTGAATGTGCATTTTATCGTGCGTGCAACAGATAAGGATTGGGATGACATCAAATTTGGGGTGGACAACAAAGTTGACTTCTATGCTGTTTCCTTTGTCAAAGATGCAGCTGTGGTTCATGAATTGAAGAATTATCTAAAAAGTAATGTTTATAACCTATCTCTTGTAAGTACAATCCATATATACAAATTCTATCTGTTTTTAACTTGTATTATCATAATTTGTTTTCGTGCAGACTGCAATGCAGATATTCATGTCATTGTAAAGATTGAAAGTGCAGATTCCATACCAAATTTGCATTCCATCATAACTGCATCTGATGGGGTAATTTCACAAGTTTATTTAAAACATTGAATTGTAATGACATTGTTAATTGATTAAGCTCTTGTATCCATGTTGATTTTTGAGTTTAATGCAAATCAAAATTGAGTTAGAAGAAATTGATCTTAGACTTGGGTCCTTGCCAGTGGTAAATTCTTTGGTAATTGGATAAGGTAGTAGTAGTGGCATAAACTGATTTGTTTATCTTCCATAATACCGGACCAATAGTGGAAACAAGAATAAACGAAATGGAAGAACGAATGACCAGGACTCCTAGTTTCCCACTCAGCCTGAAACTGCTGGAACAGTGCAGTGTCGGGTTATTTTTCACTTAATTAGGTTACTTTTTGGAGCCAAAAGAGCTTGAGATCGAATGTTGTTTCCTGAGTCATTGCTTACCTTTCGTCCTCTAATTGGGTGGCTTTTGACTTATACTGCAATAAAAGCTGTATTCATTCTCTCTTCTCAGGCTATGGTCGCAAGAGGGGATCTTGGAGCAGAATTGCCAATTGAAGAGGTCCCTTTATTGCAGGTAATGTCATCTTATGGTAGTTTAGGGAATACTTATGATTCCTCTCTTGTTTTCTTTATGTAAAGTGGAGGAAACATGGGCAGCTCAATGTTCCGTTGTCTGGTAGATGCATATATCAACTCCATTCAATATCTTAGTGAAGCATTTTATCGAATAATGTAGGAAGAAATAATCAGGATATGTCGGAGTATGGGGAAAGCTGTCATAGTGGCAACAAATATGCTTGAGAGCATGATAGTTCATCCCACACCAACCCGAGCAGAAGTATCAGATATTGCAATTGCAGTTAGAGAGGGTGCTGATGCAGTTATGCTTTCTGGAGAAACTGCTCACGGGAAGTAAGTAGCTTTTCCTTTGTTCTTGTTTTAGTACTTGGATAAATTTGGCCACAGTCAATTGGGGTGTTTGGAAATGGGGATGCACAACCCACATTATTACCTATATTTTTAGCAGATATTAGCAGTCAATGCATATTTGTTAATCTTTGCCCACATAACCTGGCATGAGGACCCAGTTTGAATTCTGGGTTGACCGTTCTTATCCTGGGTTGACTAGTAGGTTGATGGAAAAAATAAAAAAATAAATCACTAAGAATATGCCTAAAATAGTGGTTCCTTCTTGAAATATTATTGTATAATATATTGTGTGCATTGTGTTAGAGATAAACCCATGTGAACTATTGTTCACGATCTTGATAATTACTCTGAAATAAGTAAAAATCTAGTTGCAAAGATTTTCTTGTTTGATAAAATATAAGGCTAGATTTTCAAGGCAGCTTTATGATTGTCTCTCTCTTTTTTTTTTTTCAAAAGACCTCATTTGGCTGGCTTGATGTAGAGGTGTCAAGACGGCCGGGTTGGCAGAACTCACATCGGCCCACCCGTCTCGACCCGAAAACGCAGGCCGGCCTGTGAACTGCGCGGGCCGTTCACTGGCCGAGGAGGCCGAACTGTGGGCCGAAACGTGAACCGGGCAGGCTGTTCACGCCCAGGCAGTTCGGCTTTAACTGCTGGCTTATTTTGATTTTTTTTTAATAAATGGTAGAGAGCCGTTTAAAGTGAAAGATGTGATAGATGTGTGCTGTTTTAGTCTTTAAATATATATAAAAAATAGAAATTGAATTAAAAAATTAAAAAATGTGAATTTATCATTGTAATTTATTTTTTATTTAGTAATTTAATACATTTTTTCCTATATATGTAAACATATTTTTTTAATTACAATAAGTAACTAAATTTTTTTAGTAATTTTAAAAAAAATTAAAATTTTATTCATATGGGCCGAACCGGGTTGAACCGTGGCCCACATGGGCTCGACCCGGATGGGCCGACGGTGGGTGGGTCGGGCTTGTGTTCAATTTTTGTAGGCTGGGTTGACCCGGCCTGCAACTCGCCGTGGCGTGAATTTTTTCTAATGCAGGCTGTCACCGGACTTCATCGGAGGCAGGCCAACCCCTAGCTTGATGAGTTTAAAGTAAAGGTCACGAGCTCGAAACTCAACCACATTACTCTCTTGGTTACTAGCTAACCCGAGTCATTGGCTTCGGTCAAAACGAATCACTCGTTAATGCCAAAACCAGTGACCACCCTGTCCCACTTTGCTAGATATGTAAATGGTCCAATTATGAACTTGAGCTGGCAAAGGCACTATTTTACAGGTTCGCTGTTCATCCGGCTGGGCCAAACTGAGTTTAATAACTATGGTCAGATGGGTTGAATCAAATATTTTGGTAGCCATAAAACTAGTAACAACATATTCACTAAGAAAGTCCTTCCATACCAGAATTTGGTCCCAACTATTGATGTACTCTATTACATTTTTGAAAATGTGTCTGTTTGGCTAAACATCTGGTCTACTTTCCAAGATCTCCACAATTATTGTGTTTAAATCAAGGGTAAATTACTTATAGTCAATGTTCAGAAAACCGAACCGGTCATCGACCCAGAAAAAGCAACGGGTCAAAAGGTTGAATCGAGGTTGAACCGTTGCAATTAAAAAATTAAAAAATTAATCTATAAATCTCACAAAATTTTTAAAAATAAATTATTTGTAAACAAACCAATATTTAATTATTTATAGACAAAATCACTCACAAATATCCTCGATAGACTAGTATTCAAGAGGCTGATAATTTTTTATATGAAAAAACCGAAAAAGTACTTAGTAATAATTGGGGCTCATTAAATAGAATTCAAACCCTATTCATCTCACTTTTCATCTTTTTCTTTCCTGGATACTTTTCTCGAAAGTCTCAAATAAAGAAAAGGGTAAATTCTCATCTGTGTCCTCTTTCATCTCTGGACACTTTTTCTTCCTTGGATACTTTTCTCACGTAGCAAATAACCTCTGCGTCTTCTTTCAAAGATGGAAATTAAAGGGTAAATTCTCATCTCTGTGTCTTCTTTCAAATGGCAACAAACCTATAATTATATCCCCGAATTTCTGGTGAGTTATGGGCCAAGTTATGCGAATATAATGGGTGTTGCTGAGATCGTTTCCTCTCTCTTTTTCTTTTTGGTGTGTGTGCGCCTGTGTGTTCTATGGAATTTTTGCGGCACTTTGGCTAAAAGGCCATGTTAAACCAAATTGAATCGGAAGAGATGCTTAATTTTTTGCTAAATATTTTCTCGACCGGTTTAACACTATTATTTTCAACCCGGGTCGCGGTTGAACTTCTATAAAACCCGGTTTCCGGTCCGGTTCTCTAATAGACGGTTAATTTAGTAATCTGGACCGGTTTTAAGGCCGGTTCTCGATTTTTTCGGTTGAACCGGCCGGTCCGGTCCGGTTTTCTAAACATTGCTTACAGTCCTATTCTTTCAACATTGTAACAATATCATCTCATTCTTTCATTAATTTGCACAGATGGTCTCCAAATAGTCTTTTTGACAATTTTACCCATAGTTTAAATAAATTAAAATAATAAAAAAAAGAAAACATAATGAAAAAATTATAATTGAGATCCCTAACCTTTTCAAAATTGCAAAATAGTCTCTTTACATTCTATTATTTAAAACACTTAAAAAAATAATAAAAGAAAACATCATTTTCTTCTCCCATCCCACCAAAATCCCCCTGATTTTGGACCCAAACTCGCCGGAGTTTGGATCCGAAATTGGGGGAGAAATTCTCCATGATTCCACGCAAAACTAGGGAGAAATCCAAGAAAATGGGGGAGAATTCCAGGAAAAGGTAAAAGTAACCATCATCTTCAATTCATCCATCTCCCAACAACACCACCAAAATAAGCAAAAGAGTTGGCATATAAATCTGATAATGGATGTTTTGATGGTCAATTTCATTTGTCAAAATTCTTGCATTTCCAAGTCCAGAGACAATAAAAAATATTGTAATCCTATATGCTCATGTGCACAATCATCTCTTTCTATAGTTGGGCATATAAATCGAACAATGGGTGCTTGAAAATCGTGACCTTCCGGCTTGAGAATTGTTTCCGCCACCGTCTCCATCTCTTCAATCTCTTCTTTATGCACATATATTTTTTATTTCATTTCTTTGAGTGGGTCATGTGTAAAAGATTCGTTAGATGGACTCTTCAAGAAATTGGATTTAATGTGGGGATTTTGGCGTAAATGGTCCCCAACCTTTGCCCTTAGTGTGGAATTGGTCCCTTAACGTTTATTTTTTTGGCATACAAGTACCTAACCTATGTGTTTTGGTGCGAAATTAATCCTTATGGGATGAAAAAGACAAATATGTCCTTAGTTTTAATTAGAAGAAATTATATGTGGATTCCTAATCATTACAAAACGTGTAAATAGGTCCAAACTTTTATTTTTTATAAAAAATTAAAGAAAACTAATGAGTTTTTTTTTTTTTTTGAATTAACACTTTAGTAATAAACATGTCAAATAAAATTATCATTTTTATTATTAAGTAATTATATTATTTAAAATTTAAACTTTTATTTTATTGTTGTATAAACAAAATTACTTTGTCACAAACTTGATGTTCAAATACTTTTATTTAATTGAGTTATATGTTTATTAACTATAAATATTAGAGTTCCAACTATATTCTTCATATTTTAATTTATCGTTTTATTTTTGTTCAAAAATAAAATACATAATGTGTAAATTAATTTTTATTAGTATTTTTATGTTAAATAAAAATGTAATAAGATTAGTTCAAGTTGTGTAATAATTTTTATTTAATAAAACTGTAATAAAAATTTTATTTTATTTGACATGTCTGTGGTTTTGTTTGTAAACAATTAAAATTTTGCTAAAAAGCTAAAGTCAAAGTCAATATTTAATTTTAACCACACATTTCATGGGCCCACAACTTTTCAACCATACATTTTACCAACTTTTACAAAAAATCTGATTTTAATCAAAATCAAACACACCCTGTGTTTAATTTCTATTTGACATATTGTGTGATTGTGGGTATATAATTTTCTCAATTGAGTGTGTACATACACTATTGAGTATTTTTTTTGAATGCTCATGTTTCAAATTATTTTATTTATCATATTTAATAGTTTGGTAGCGGCATGATGGCATGTGGTAGTGACTAAAATTTTAGGGATTTTGGCGCAAATGGTTCCTAATTTTTGCCTTTAGTGTGGAATTGGTCCCTAACGTTTATTTTTTGACAAACAAGTTCCTAACCTATGTGTTTTGATGTGAAATTGGTCCTTATGAGATTAAAAAGACAAATATACTCTTAGTTTTAATTAGAAGAAATTGTATGTGAATTCTTAATCATTACAAAATGTGTAAATAAGTCCAATATTTTTATTTTTTATAAAAAATTAAAGAAAATTAAAGAGTTTTTTTTTTTTTTGAATTAACACTTTAGAAATAAATGTCAAATAAAATTATTATTTTTATTATTAAGTAATTATATTATTTAAAATTTAAACTTTTATTTTATTGTTGTATAAAAATAACTGTCACAAACTTGATGTTCAAATATTTTTATTTAATTGAGTTAATATTTATTAACTATAAATATTAGAAATCTAACTATATTCTTCATTAGTTTTTTTAATTTTTTTATAAAAAATAAAAGTATTGGACCTATTTGCATATTTTGTAATGATTAGGAATCCACATACAATTTCTTCTAATTAAAACTAAGGGCATATTTGTCATAAGGACCAATTTTACACCAAAACACTGGTTAGGGACTTGTTTGCTAAAAATTAAAGGTTAGAGACCAATTCCACACTAAGGACAAAGGTTAGGGACCAATTCCACACTAAGGACAAAGGTTAGGGACCATTTGCACCAAAATCCTGAAATTTTATATAAATTATGTCGATAGGTGTTAGATGATCAAACCTGTTATATGTAAGTTTAATTATCCATGTTTTCATGTTAAAGTTGTGAATTTTCCATGTTTCCATATTTTTATGTAAGTTTAAAATTGTTAATTACCATATTTTTAAAATTATTTAAAATTGTTAATTACCATATGTAAGTTTAAAATTGTTAATTATCCATGTTTTCATGTTTCCATATTTTTCTTTAATTTTTTATTAAAAATAAAAGTATTAGACCTATTTGCACATTTTGTAATGATTAGGAATTCACATACAATTTCTTCTAATTAAAATTAAAGGCATATTTATCTTTTTCATTCCATAAGGATCAATTTCGCACCAAAACACATAGGTTAGGGACTTGTATACCAAAAAATATACGTTAGGGACTAATTGCACACTAAGAGCAAATGTTAGGGACCATTTGTGCCAAAATTCCTTTAATGTGTAAAACAATGTGTAATTAAAGAGGTGAGGTGCGGTGGGGTGGGTGGGGTGAATGTTGTTTTTTATTTTTGAATTCTTTTGCTTTTAAAACTATTTTGCTCTTTTTGAATTTATGAATTTGTTGGTTGAATGAGTTTATTAATGTTGAAATGCATATACAAGTGATGCTAATTTTTTTTCTTTGTTGGTTGAATTCTTTTTTTCTTTTTTTTTTAATTGTTTGAAATAATTAAATGTAAAGAGACCATTTTGTACTTTTGAAAAAATTAGGGACCCCAAATGCAAATTTTCTATTTTTTTTTTCTATTTTAATTTATTTAAGATAGGGGCAAAATCGTCAAACGAGAATATTTGGAGACCATCTATGCGAATTAATGAAAGATTGGGAATAATATTTGCGAATAAAATTGAATGAAGGTGAAATTGCTACAAACTTAAAAGAATGGGGACTGAAAGTGTAATTTACCCTTAAATTAATTCCTTTTTTCACATATTTATTTTTCTTTATTCTCGTACTATTACCTTGTCCCAATACGATTGACTTGATTTCACTTCCATGGAAGATTTCCTCTTAAAGCTGTCAAGGTCATGCACACGGTCTCTTTGCGGACTGAAGCAACTATAGTTAGTTCACAAACTCCATCAAATCTTGGCCAAGCCTTCAAGGTATGGGTAGATTTTATTAATAGCTTCTGAGTTTGTTATTTTATATGCCTGCATTTGAATGTGGACCTTAATTATGCTGAATTCTTACTGAAAATTTTCATTATGTGCAGAATCACATGAGCGAAATGTTTGCATTCCATGCAACAATGATGTCTAACACACTTCGAACTTCAATTGTTGTCTTCACGAGAACTGGTTTCATGGCTATTCTACTGAGCCATTATCGGCCTTCTGGCACAATATTTGCTTTCACAAACGAGTGAGTCTTGTATATTACGTTACATTGAACTTGTACAATTGCTTTCTGAAGAGAAGTCAATGTGTAAGAACATGAGAATCTGCCCTTCCAAACGTTAAGGTGCTTTTAGTGGCTGATTTTCTGTTAATGTGCATAATTGAGTCAATTGTTAAATACTTTAGTAACTTACTGTAATGCGGTCATTTGAAAGGTAAATCAGCAGATGATTCTGTATGTACTTCAATTGATGTCTTATGACAATTACGTCCTCATGAATTGACTGATTGCTTAATTGTGTCATAGGAAGAGAGTACAGCAGAGACTAGCATTGTACCAGGGCGTTTGCCCTATATACATGGAATTCTCAAATGATGCTGAGGAGACCTTTGCAAATGCATTGTCTTTGTTGCAGGTGAGCTTTCATGTTTGCTTGATTTTTGATCATCATCACCAGATGTTATATAGGTGATAACTAAGACCTATCAGAAAAATTAGAAACAAAGAATTGATAGGTAGATACGTAAGTTCAAATATAGTAGAAGTTCGTTGTGACAAATAAATTGATGAATCAATTGACCTTGAGATATGAAATTTTTCTTCTTGATATGATAAACAACAAAACAAGTTGTTGATAAGTGGCAGTAATTGGTGTTTATTTATTAATATGTTTCTGGATCTGTTCTAAGACTTGAAATAGATGTTCTTTTTTCTCACTACTGTGTTATTATCAATCTATAGAAGCAAGGGATGGTGAAAGAAGGCGAGCAAGTCGCGCTTGTTCAGAGTGGGAGACAGCCTATCTGGCGGTTCGAATCCACTCATAATATTCAGGTCAGGAAAGTATAGGGGGGAAAGGAGATTGGAGATCTATGCCCGTGCATTACATTCATTGTCAGCTCCTAAATGCTTCAGTTATTGTTTAGGCATATTTTTCTCCCACACCTTGCCGCATTGCACTCAAGGTTTGCTTACCTTCTGGCCAAGTCCTTTTCTTGTTCTATATATTTTTTTTTTCTCCTTACTCTCAGATTTTTGCTTTGTTCAGTAAAAAATGTTATCCAGTTTCTTCGAGGTTGTAACAAATTTAGTACTTGGTAAATAAAATGACAGTGGAATTCACCATTTTTAGTTTGTCTCCTCCTGTTCATTGTTCAGTGCCCCTTCCCCTTTGAAAGGGGAAAAGGGACATTTGCTGAAGGAGTCAGAATTTAATTCGACATCATTTGTGAAATCCCCTGCCCCTTCAGCTTTCTGTGTTAAGGATTATAAGCATTTGCTTTTTTGATTGATTGAAATCCATTAGAATATTCCCTTCTTATTTTGGCACAATATTAGAACTATATGGATAAACTGCATAATATTTACAGCATTTTTATTTATGAATTAATATTTACAAGAGACTCAAACAGCCTAACTAAAATTGATAATATACCGACCCTAATTTAATACTTTAAATTCTTAAACTTCACAAGTTCCCAAGCACATTATGACACAATGAATGAGATAAGAATTTCTTATCCACAAATACTAAACCCTAAGACAAACAAAATGCAATACATATCTACTGCGAAGCCAACATAATGGAATGACTTTAATTTACTTACACCCAACTATGAGGCATAGGATAAGATTTTTCAGAATCCAAATTTTGACCAACTTCTTGATTATTATCTTTTGTTCCTAAGTTTGTACTTCCTCTAAGCATTGTCATTAAGCTTCCTCCATGCACCCTACCTTCTGGAAGAGACAAATCATTCAAGCTGGCGTTTCCATGAACAAAAGTTTCTTGTTGTCCATAACCCATTGAATCAATCCATGTGCCAATACGTTCAGAAAGACAGCTCCCAGTTGCAGAAAACCCTTTCAACTGGGACAATGTGCTAGGGTGTGGATCCTGCATTGTAGAAACCATTGGAACACTCTCGTGCATCTGTTTATCAAGAATTTGTGCACTGTGGGCAACGCACAAACCAGATTTCCCTCTAGCAAACTTATCACATGGAATGGCACCTTGACCACCAAACTCTGAATCCAACTGTCCCCAAGAGCATCGTTTTCCACCACCATGCGCTTTGCAAAAATCAGTGCTTCCTTGTGCACTCTTTGTGCATCCTTCAAACTTGCACCTTCTTCCACCCCCATGACGGACACAATAGTTTGTTCGTCCCCTTGCACTCTTAGTACATTCGGGCATGGAACATCTCTTGCCCCCACCATGACTAACACAAAATGAAGTTCCCCCGTGCACACTTTTGGTGCATCCCACGAATGTACATCTTTTCCCTCCACCGTGGCCTTTGCATAACAGAGTACTTCCTTCTGCACCTTTTGTACACCCCAAAAATGTGCACCTTCTGCCGCCACCATGAGCTTTACAGAACATTGTACTCCCCTGAGCACCTTTTGTACATGCAGGATACTGACAACGACGACCGCCTCCATGAGATATGCAGAGGCCAGATATTCCCTCAGCACTCTTAGTGCAATTCTCCATCATGCACCTTTTCCCACCCCCATGACGAATGCACATGCCAGACTTACCTCTTGCAGCACGAGCACAGCCCTGTTGACTGCAGCGCCTACCACCACCATGACCTATACAATATTCAGTACCGCCTTCAGCACTCTTGGTACACCCAAGATACTGGCAACGCCGACCGCCTCCATGCGCCTTACAGAAAACTGTCCTGCCTTCAGCTCCCTTTTGACAGCCTTCCCTCTGACACCTCCTGCCACCTCCATGGGCAATACAGAAACCAGAAGAACCTCTTGCTCCCTTGATGCATCCTTCGAACTGACAGGTTTTCACGCTGGTTCTCTGGTGCTGTTGCTTATTAACTGACCCAGAAGGACCAGCAACTGAGCTTTGTGTCGTTGCCGGAGTTGATGCAATGTTTGGGGTCGCTGAAGTAGGATTTTCCCGGCAATGAACTTGGTCCAAAGGAATGAAAGTCTCTACATTTTGCAATGGAGACACAAGAGGCCCAATTTTCCAACGAGAAGATGTTGATCCTTCGTCCACAAGTTGAGCTGTGGCAGCTAAAGCTGGTGACTCGGAATTATTCTGGTAAAGACTAAACACTTGAGTATCGGTGGTGACATCAGATTCAGCAGGTCCAGTGGATAGACTCAATTCTAGGTCTAGTTTAGGCTTCCTCACTTCAAGTGTATTTGCAGCCCCAGCAGGTAACTTAGTTGGATTGGCTGTCCTGTCATCTCCTAGGTTGATGTTAATACTTAGGCCAAGATCAATAGAAGACTCTTCCATTTCTTTCCCAGAGCATATGTCAGTGCAAAAACTTGATGAACGACCCAATCCAAGAACCAGAGAAGATCCATCTTTCAAGTTAATAGGCCCATCAACAGCATTCCATTTCCTCTTGCTTCCATTGGAAAAACAGGAGTTTGGCACACCCGGTGAATTAAGATCCGGAGCAGCATAATTGACAAATTTGCAAAGATCTTTTGACATAGAGGCCAAAGTAGCACAGAGTAGCACGGGACCGCTGGGGCGGGGGCGCTGTCTATACACCGTTAACTCACGCCTAGAGGCAGACCAATGAAAGAACGTTAAAATTACAAAAATTTACAGATAGCTTAACTTTTGAGGTCTAAAGCCAAGAAGAAAAGAGGGGAAAAGCTAGCTAATGACTAAAGATCAAACGGATGCTTCCAAAAGCAGGACAACATCCACCACTAACAAAACCTGATGTGTCCTGGCGATCCATTCTAAGAGATGGAATATAATTTGAGCAAATCACAAGCTACAGGAAAATATCAATTGAGAAACATCTGTATCCATTGCAGAAATAATTGGCCACTAGTCATCCTGTTCCAAGCAAATAAAATTCATTACATGGTGATAGTTTGGCAGATAAAAAGTAACATAATTTAAATATAAATGAAAACCCTGTAAGCAGATTAGAGTAGCTTTGATAGAATTAACTCAGACAGTTATCTATTGATATTAATCGAGACTGACAGCAACTCAAACAAATCATAAGTGCATAAGCAGAATAAAACAACCACGAGTTGTCAATTTTGAATCAATACATATTTATATGTTGACTATAAAACTCGTACTCTACATGAAATGATAATCTTTGTGACACCATGAGAACATTTTAATCAAAAAAAGAAGAAAAGCCACCAGAACTCCACTTAATCAATAAACAAAAAATAAAGAATTTCCCCTACATTCCCATTTAAATAAGAAAACGTATATACACGCAGAATTACATATAGATCATAAAAAATGCATCAATATAATTCTACTTCAATTCAAACAAACGGGACAAAAATTAGTTAAAAAGCTTAAATTATAGTCCAATTCATTCAATAGCACAAATTTTATCTCTTTTGTTTTCCATCAATTGCTCAACTTAAATCAGATCACAAAGAAAACCAGATGCAGAAAATTAAGATCTTATGTAATATCGTGAGTAGCAGATTATATTTCCTATAATTAAATTTAGAAGTACCTTCTAATTTAGGGAATTAAAGGCGCAAGAGAAAAATCAAAAGCTCTGCGGCGACAACTAGGGTTTTGGAGTGCCCGCAAATCCGAAAGAATTTTAAGTGAGAGAAAAATTGGTGGACAAAAAATGTGTGAGAAAATTGAGTGAAAATTCAATTAATAGTAGAATCGTCGGCGCTTGTTAAGAAATTGGCGCACGTTAAGTTCGGGCATTTCCGATTCTCCGCATGCTCCCTCACGTTGCTTCCCGTACGTCCTCATAGTTTATTTTTGGGTTAATTACACTAATAGTCCTCATTCTTTCAGATTTGTAACAATATCATATCCATTCAAATTTTTTTAGCAGATATCAACATCATCCTTCTACTTATTTGTACATATGGTGCCCAAATGACTTTTTTGACAATTTTGCCCATGACTTAAATAAATTAAAATGATAGCAAAAAGAAAAAACAATGAAAAATTACAATTGGAACCATAATATTTTCAAAAGTACAAATAAATCCTAAACTTTTTTATTTTTTTACAAATTTTCACTTAAAATAAAAAAAAAAATTTAATCAAGTCCCAAAACTTCTAATTATGTTCACCAAAATGACATTTGAAGTCTCTACATATTTCGTCCAGTGGTCCGTTCATTAAAAAAAATTTATACCCGTGATTTAAATTTAACCAATTTAACAAGGACAAAATAGTTTATTATATTCTATTATTCAAAATAATTTTTTTTTTAAAAATCAAACCCCATCCCAACCCCAGAAATGAGATATTTCTTCTCCTATTGCTTAAACCTAAAACCACTTGGGGTTTTGGATCTGCTGACTCCACTCATAAAAAATCTTGGTGTCAATAACCAAACCCAGTAAAGGAACTTTAGATGCCATATCCTTGATACATAAACATGGGTATCAGGACTGTCATAGCTTTTCTTATAGAAGCGTTCCACAAATATATATTTCCAACAATATCAAAAAGATCATCTGAGAAAGAATTATCCTAAATTAGTTGTTATCGAATGATTGTACTCAGCACTCTAGATCTTAATTATAAATCTTAAAAGTTTCATTGTTTTTATACATGAAGTAGTGCTCGTTTTGTTAAAATTGTAGTGCCCGAGAAGAATTTATCCACTATTATCTTCATGCGAGCATTGTGGTGCTGTTGCTGATTATTTTGAACGTGGTGTTTGAGGTGGGTATCAATGAAAATTGTTGACCTTCAAAAATGGCTGTCAAACAGGAATCCCACGTCTTATCTTCTTACGTGTAATTTTCCTATGCACTTGACCGCCATGTGGTTTATTCAACCACGTAGATGTTCTTGGAGTAGAGTAGGTGTGATGTTTGTGTGTGGGAGGAACACACTATGGTAGAGATAGTGGATCGAGGGTTCCTAACTAATAATTTCACAAGTGGTTATCAACACTTAGAGAAAATTTGAAATATCGATAATGAAAAAAAATTAACTCTGACCAAGATAATTTTTTATTTTTCATGTGTTACACTTGAAATGCGGTGACATTTTTTCGCATACCATGTTAGTGAACTTTTTTAAACAACATAAGATTATAATAATTTATAAATCATATTATCTAGTACATCAAATCACTAACGGCAACTAAATTACACTTTAGCTCTTATTTGGCATATATACAAATTAGATTTTTATGAAATTTTGATAAAAGTTGATGAAACGTATGATTGAAAAATTGATAAAAGTTGTAAGTCCATAAAATGTGTGGTTGAAAATAAATTTGAGAAAATTTTTTTTTATAAAAAATGGAGCCAAACATACTCGTAATTTCAAATAACTATGTTGGTATTTTTGTTCCATTTCAAATGTGATAAGATTTTGATTCCTAGTTAGGAGTATGCCAAGTCCAATACTGGATGCACGCATGAAGCATTAAACAAATACATAAGATTATACAAGTTGATTCATATTGCTAAAGTTATGAAAGAATATGTACAAAACCTCTTTTATTCCTTGCTATGAATTTGAGAATAATGCGAGATATTATTGATCTGTGGGACTCATTTGACTTAAATAAAAAATTAGAAGGAGCGGTTTGTAAATATTAAAAATGTTGGGAAAATGTTTTAATCATCACATGGTTGTACGCAAACGATGCAAGTCTCGAGCACACCCAATTGCAACCACTGAGTACCAGGTTTAAGTGACATAATCAATGACGTAGTCGCTAAAGCAGCATCTTGTAAATCGTTCATGGTGCGCCACCTGGGGTCCAACCTTTACAAATCACACACTTGGTGTGATTAGGTGTTTTAGAGTATTGAAGATTTTTTAAAATATCGATAAAAGAGAGTGATTTTTAGTAGTTTTTAGTAGTGGTTTTTAAAATAGTCTAACCTATATTTTGGAATTTATTATCTAGTAATTCTAAAAGTTTTTAAAAGAATTAAATTATATATATACCCATATATAAAAAGAAATTCAAATTTTAAAAAAATTATATATCTATCTAATATTGAAAATATAAAATTAAATTTATATTTTTGCATATATTTTTTATTTTTGCATATATTCTTTTATTTTTACAAATATTAAGTTTATGATAGTTTTAAAAATAATTGTTTGAAAGGATAAAATTAGAAGAAATTTTGAAGAACGGCAAAAAACTATCGATTTGGAGGGTTGAGAGATAACTCAAAATTACAGTATACCAGTTTTGGCCGGTTTAAAAACCACTCAAAACTAGTGTTCCAAAAAACTGACGATCACCGCTTTTTCTAACATTTTATAAATGGTACTACCTAAAACTGGTCAAAACCGGTAAAAAAAAAAAACTCCCAAACAGGCTCTTATGCTGTGCTTGAGAGTTTTTTTTGTACTGATTTTGAGTGGTATCTTCTATGAGAAGTTAGAAAAATTGGCACTTCTTAGTTTTTTGGAGGCGCTAATAGTGTAATTTGGAGTGTATTCTCAACTCTCAAATAAGTGATTTTTTGCTGTTTTTCAAATTATCTTTTAATTTTACTCTCTCTGAATACTTCATTCTTCCTCTTCTCTCCAAATGCGCATTTTACTTCTTCTCTCCAACAATAATTTTTTATGGGCTTTTTTGCACAAATGGTTCATATTGTTTGCCCTTACTACGAATTGATGACATATCCTTATATTTTTGACAATAACATCCATATTTCAACATTGCTTGGCGCAAATTGTCACTTTTGTTTATTGTCGTTCAATTCTTCTGTTAAAAGAGTGCGTGCAGTGCACAATGTGTAACAATTTGGGGCATGAAAATAAAGAAAATTTTGTAGCAAAGGTCCAAAATCTTTCAAAAATACATCGAAAGGTCCCAAACTTTCTAATTCTAACACATATGTCACAAACCTTTAAATAAATGTATGTCACATATGTCACAAACTTTCTAATTCTAACACATATGTCACAAACCTTTAAATAAATGTATGTTCGAAGGACTTTTTGAAAAAAATTGTCCAAATTTTCGTTTGTTTCAATGGTCCAATGTTAATTTGACTGACTTTAGAGCATTGTTTGGATTATTTTTTTTAAACCTTTTTTTCCAAACTCATTTTCAACTACATATTGTATGGGATCCATAACTTTTATCAATTTTCAACCACACATTTCACTATTTTATTCAAAATCTCGTAAAAAAACTACTTTTATTTCTAAACTCTATCAAGCATGCACTTAATAAGAAAAAATAATTAAAAATTGAAGAAAAAAATTTGTCATCATTTAAAGAAATAAAGAAACCAACCCACGATTGATGCCTAGTAGAGAAGATGATGACAATTTTTTTCTTTCCCATAGAATTCTCACCTGCGTAATATCTACCACTATAAAACTAAAAGCTTCAAACTTTTCTTCTCTCATGGCTTCCTTTTCTGTGCTACAAAATTTTTCCTGCTACTTATTCTTCTCTCTGCAGTTCTTATAGCCTTCATTATTCACTTGGAAACTTCCAAACCTGCAACTCATGTGTACGAGTATCACAGCACCAGGTTCCGGGAGTGTACCAAGTGGGACGACGTCAACCGACAATTTCTTGTCTCTTTTATGGGTGGGTGGCTGTTTTAGGGAGGTTCCGGTGCTGGAAGACTACATTTCAAGAACAGTTTTGGAGGAGATTCCAGTGGTGGAAGACATGGGTTTAGGTAAGAATTCATTGCTCGGGTTCGTTGTTGACCGGCCAAGGAATCGGATGGCTGTTCCCATCGCCGATGTGATTGGAAATTTGTACAGTTTGGTGGTGGCCTATGATTGGACGACTTGGGAATGGTTTTTTCTAACTAAGCTCAGTGGCCCAAGTGAGTATAGAATTAATAACAACTCCTTTAATAACTGGAAGCAAGTTTTTGGCATGTGGTGCACTATTATTCAAGACTTGAACTTGGTAGATAATTGGGATGGGTTGCAGGGGCGGAGACATGATTTTTGTACTGTGGGGGCGAATAAAGCGACAATATAAATTAAATTTAAAATGTCAAAAATATTATTGCTAAAAAAGTACGGTAAGATAGCGTTAATATTCAAACTCAAACAACATTAAGTTGTTTCTACAAAAATTCCAAGTTCCAATATAAGTTTTCCAAAAAAAAAAAAAATTTGTAGCACAAAAAGTGTAAATTAAGATACTTACATTTATGTCCTCATAATTGCTCTTGCCGAGTCTTCATATTCTGAAATCACTGGATGATTTTTTCATTATCAATAGTATCAAATGTTTCATTCTCAATATATGTAACCAAACAATCATTCATCCATTGATCACCCATCTGACTGCGCAAATGATTCTTAACTATTTTCATTACTGAGAATGCTCTTTCGACAATTGCAGTTGCAACAGGCAGGATTAAAGCTAACTTTACAAGTATGTACACCAATGTATATACAATATTTTTTTTGTCTGAACTAATGTCTTTGCAAGACCACCAATTCTATTAACTTCTGAAAATTCATAAGCAGACCGCACATCAATTATATAAGACTGATTGTCAAGCACCATGAAATCAACTTCAGAAAATTCTAATAAATAAAACCAAGCAAGACAGAGCAACTTATCCTAATCAAAATCATAGAAAGAATTACTTGGATTCAAACATGCCACACAAAGAAGTAACTCAGTGTTTATCTCCGTGAAATGATTGTTGAGCTCATGAAGTTGTTTGTCTATCATCCAATAAAAATAGTTCAACTTTGTAATGATGCAAATTAGTATGATATTCGGCATTACGCCGTGATCTCCTTGGAAGAACATAAACATCATCCATGTTTAGAATAACAATCTCATGCTTCTCACAAAAAGAAGAAATTTCATCAAGTAACAGTTCTCATCTCTCATCCCTCATCTTCTGTAAACGTTGTTTCGACAATTTAACCAATGTCATAGCATTTACAATATCTTGATCTTTTCTTTGCAGTGCTTGTGACAACTCATTTGTAATTTCCAATACATTTTTCATCAAATGTATGTTGAATACAAACTCAAAAGATTGAATTAAACTTAATAAAGCACAAGCTTCACCTTTTTACTCTAAGCTTGTACCATCATGTGAAACAATTTTCAGTACATCAACAACAAAGGAAAATAAAATAATCAAATTTATTAATGTACCATAATGATATCCCCATCTTGTATCATCGGGCCTATGGATACTACTTTCTTGATTCAAACCACGTCCACTTGTAATTTCACCAATACTCAATACTTCAACGACTTTAGTTGCTTGCTTTTCTCTTAAAATGTAGCGACGCTTGCATGAACCTCCAACAACATTCTCTGATTTACTAAGAACATTAAAAAGAAGAGATATTTGGCCATGACTGTTTGTAACTGCTACAAGAGCCAACTGAAGTTGATGTGCAAAACAATGAATATAGAAAGCAAATTGATTCTCTTTTAAGATAAGGCTTTTAAGTTCATTGAACTCTCCCTTCATGTTACTAGCTCCATCATAGCCTTGACCACGTAATTTTGACAAACTTAATCCATGCTTTGAGAATAATGATTGTATTGCTGCTTTAAGTGACAATGAAGTTGTGGCGTGAACATGAACTATTCCAAGAAACCGTTCAATGAAGCTTCCCTCTTTATTAACATAACGTAATAGAACAGCCATTTGTTCTTTAACTGTTACATCACAGGACTCATCAATCAAGATGGAAAAAAAATCATCTCCAAGATCATTGATTATTGCATTGGTAGTTTCAGTTGATGCTGCATTTACAATTTCTTTTTGAATATCATGGGCGGTTACTTTATGATTTTTTGGAACATTTTTTATTGTTATTGTGATCAGCAAGAAATTTTAGAAGCTCTAGAAAGTTACCTTGATTAAATGAATCGTCGGATTCATCATGTCCATGAAATGCCAACTCCCAACCGTAAAAGAAACCGTGTACAGTCTACTGTTTCAGTCAAACGAGACCAATAATCCTTTCGAGCTTGTTCAGATTGTCTAGAATATGCAGTTTCAATATGTTGCCTTTGATTCATTAAAGTTTGACATTTGCTCCAAACTTGATTATGAGCACTTCCGGGGCCTCCTATATGCATTTGAAGTCTAACTTTTTTTTTTTCCCAATTTTTAAATCCCCTTGAAACAAAAGAGTCGCTTCCAGACCGTTACTCGTCAACATCCTCTCTCATAAGATAACAACACAAACAGAAATCAGCTTCCTTTTCAATACTAAACTCTAAACAATTGCTAAACTCATCAAATCATTCAGACTGGAAACGACGCAATTCTTTTCCCTGCTTTTTTTTTGTTTAAAATTGTGTCCACGAAGTTGACATGGATCTCTCAGTAAATAAGTTATTCAAATTTCATCTCTATCATTAGGATTGGGATGATAATCACAAATTTTCTTTCGCAAACTCGGATTAGTTAGAAGACTTTCAAAATCAATACGCATATACTTAGATTGTTGTGGATCCACACTTGCTTGAGTTGAATTTTTCTTCGATTTTGTTCTTTTGATTAATAATATCTCCATATCTACACTGAAAAACAAATCATTAGATAGAAGCTATTTCCCTTCCCTATAAACTGTAAGCAATGCAATGTGCCCAATCAAATTAATCATAAAATATCCAGTAAACTATAAGCAATGCAATATGCCCAATCAAATTAATCATAAAATCCAGTAAATTGTAAGCAATGCAATGTGTCTAATCAAATCAATCATAAAATATATAATGATATAACTGCGAGGGGTTCTATGTTAATCCAGCAATAAAAAATATGCTGCAATTTTTATGAAATTTATGGAAAATCTAAAGGGGAAAAAAAAAACAATGAACACATGCACAACAAGCAATATCTCAAAAATTTTAACACAAAATTAAATCTCAAATACATATATAAGTCAACATCACCGAAAAAAGAGAGTTGTGAAGTGCGAACCATGTTCCAACATAATTCCTAAAAATTCAAAAATCAATATCTCATAATCAAAACTTAGATCTAGGCAACGGAAAATAACAAAACAAAATATAAGAGATTCGTCAAATATAATTGAAAATTATTTTTTATTAGAAAAAATTACCTCGAGATGGAGGCACTGGTGGATAATCGGAAGGAATGAAAGATTATAATCTATTTGCCATTTTGCCCTAATCCCCTGATTCTTGATGGTGAAGATGGAGGGATACAAACAAAAACAAATGATAAAATGGGTATATTGGTAAGATATAAATTTTAAAGAAGAGGCAAAAAAGTAAAATTCAAAATAACTCAAAAAAAAAAAAAAAAACTTAGACAGTGGGGCCGTCCCCACTGCCCCCACACTGGATCCGCCAGTGATGGATTGTATGAGTGAATGGGATGGTGCACTATTATTCGTTTGCTACATAGAACCTGGTAGATAATGGGATGGGTCCATACAATATGTAGTTGAAAATGAGTTTGAAAAAAAAAAATTTAAAAAAAATATTTTAAACATGCTCTAAAGTCAGTCAAATTAAGGTCGGACTATTGACTTTTGGCCAACTAACGAAAATTTGGACGAAATTCTTCAAAAGATCCTTTGGGCATACATTTATTTAAAGGTTTGGGACATATGTGTTAGGATTAGAAAATTTGGGAGCTTTCGACACATTTTTAAAAGATTTTGGACATTTGCTGCCAATTCTCCTTTATTTTTTATGCTCCAAATTGTTACAGGACTCATTGTGCACTGCACATGCTCTTTAACGGAAGAATTAAACGGAAATAAACATAAATGACTATTTGCACCAAGAAATGTTGACATATGGATGATATTGTCAAAAATAGAATGATAGGTCCCCAGTCTACAGTAAGGGCAAACAATAGGGACCATTTGTGCAAAAAAGTCTTTTTTTTTTTTTTTATGTATTATTGAATTATTTTTGAAATTTTTTGCGGTCGAACACATATTTACATTTAAATTTTTACATACTTCATATTATTTACACATACTTACTTTTTTTAATATATGGTTATATGTGTAATTTAAAAAAAAAAAATTCAGAATCGTTAGATAAAAAACTCTAAAGTATGAGTTTGACTGTTTTAAAAACTGCTGCTAAAACCAATCAAAATCGGACCCTCATAAACGCTCAAAATCAGTACTTTAAAACTCCCAAGCGAATCTTTAGTCCTAATTTTCATGACAATTAAATCTCAACCTTCCATTTTTAGTACAAGTGAATCTTTGTCGAATAAATTCCGTCATTTTTTTTGGGTAAAGTATCACATACTTAGGACAAGTCTTCTTGAAATTTGTTATATTATTAATAATCTCAATCTTTTAGTTTAGTAGCAATTAGGTCCTTAGTGGACAAATTTACCCTTATATTTAGTTAACAAGCTAAAAGTCAATTAAAAAGACATTTTACCCTTATCTTCAAATAAACAAACAATTAAATAAAAAACAAGATTGAAATATAATATATATATATATATCCTTCTTCCCCAAGTCCACGTCAAAGTCATTGGAAGTAATTGGCGATACTTATAGTTTTTTTTTAAAGGAGTTGGGTTGGCGTGGGATCGAGGGGAGAGGAAGAAGAATTTATGTTTTTCTTTTTTATTTCATTTTTTTTTGTTTATTTAAAGAAAATGATAATATCATATTCTCAATAAAATTTTAGCTTGTTAATCGAAGACAAGTGTAAAATTGTCCAACGGGGGACATAAGTGCTGCTAAAATGAAAAATTAAGGATGTAAGTGCTACGATTTGAAAGATTGAAGAACAAAATGCAACAAAAGTAAAAGTTTGGGCGACCTCTGCTGCTATTTCCCTTCTTGAAAATATTTACATTCAGTGATCAAATAACTCGTCATATTCGAGTTAGTTTTGACTATAGAATTTCGTTCTGTCAAATACAACTTACCAAAGCAAATATTAACTTGTTGTCAAGGGTAGTGAAACAAGTAGGCTTCCGCTCCACCCATCACAATACGTGTCAGATTAGCAAAGTGCTTGATTTTCTATCTAGTTGAAAAAATTAAGCTCTACTCTCAAGTGTAAAACTCAGCCGCAAAACAGACGAATTGCACTTGATAACTTTGAAGCTGTGCATATAAATGTTTCAACTTCTCGACTGTTCACAAGTTACAAGTTACAACACATTGCTACATTGTAATTTTGCTCCGCCACTTTGATCACTCTGTTTGAGCTGCAAATGTTCCCAAACTTGCCTCGGATTATTTCACCATACTCACCCTCCCAAACGCGTTACGAAAAATGCATTTTCCCTAGCTACCCTTCCGGTGCAGCACACATACATGACATTGCAGTTTGCTTCAATGGGATTCTGCAGAATGATAGTGAGACCAGTATTCATTGACAAGCTGTCCAAAAAGTGAATCTTCTCTCTTCATTAGCTTCGCCGGTTCATCATACTCAACCAGTTTCCCTGCATTAAATTCCAAATCGTAGTTTGCTTAAAACATGTTATATGGTTTACTTATTTTGAAAGTAACTCTTACCTTGCTCTCAAAATTAGTAACTTGCATAATTCTAAATTATTGATTATTTATTTTTAAGCATACTAGTTTACTTGTAAGTAAAATTTTAAGCTTAGCCAAACATGAAGTGATGAACAGATGAAGTAACACAACTCACCATCTCTGATGGCTAGAACCATTGTACAATCCATCACCGTCGGTATCCTATGGGCAACTGTTATCACTGTACAATCTGCGAATTCTGTCCTAATAGTTTTTTGCAAGATCGAGTCCGTAGCATTGTCAATTGATGCAGTTGCTTCGTCCAGTACCAAAACCTTGCTTCTCCTCAACAAAGCACGTCCCAAGCAGAACAATTGTCGCTGTCCCATGCTCCAATTCAATCCATCTTCCACAACTGAAACGACGGGTTTAATTTGATTGTTATACTATGATAAATGTTTGTATCAAACATTTTCGCAAAAACTTACCCGGAGAGTCAAGGCCCTTTACTTTCTCCTGAACGGCCTCTCTGAGTTGACACTTTCTAAGAACCTTTAAATTTCCAAAAAAGAAAAAAGCAAAGGTAGATTATCATCTATTGCTAATACTAGACCATACTCTGAATGGCCTACTTTCCTAGTCTATATAAAGGATTCTGGTGGGAGCCGTTTTTATGACAGACATAATAATAAAAAATCTACAGTGCCAAGTGCACATAGCTCTTAAATTGATGGTGAACTACAATAAATTTGTGTGCTACTTAGCATTTTTGGTTCCCTGTTTGTTTATTGTTGTTCTCAAAATCAGGAATTAGGTCACTGATCCATAATAAGCAGTTCCTGGATGTGAAGAAACTTAAGGAAACTAAGAATTACCTCCCATATATCCTCGTCAGTATGTTGACCCAACGGATCCAAGTTGTGTCTCACGGTTCCATTGAAAAGAGTTGGGTCTTGAGGTATAATCCCAAAACGAGACCTCAAATCGTGAAGCCCGATCATAGAAATGTCAACTCCATCCACCACAATCTTTCCTCCAACAGGCTCGACCAGACGAAACAAGGCACCAATAAGAGTAGTCTTCCCACTGCCAGTTCGGCCGACAATACCAATTTTATGTCCTCCTTCAAATGTGCAACTGATTCCACGTAGAACAAGTGGCGTATCTGGCCTATATCTAATCTGTTTTGCAATTAACATTATTCAGTACATAGTAATCCTTTTATTAGACTGAAGAATAATGCAAGCAAAAATTACCTGCAAGTCGTGAATCTCCACTTTACCCTTATTTGGCCAATTGACTGGGGGACGGTTTTCTTCAATCACTTCAGGAGCCTCACTTGGTATGTCCATATACTGGTTAAGCCTTTCTACAGAAATTATATAATTTGCCAGCAAGCACTGGTTTTGAATGGAAAACACTAGTGACATATTTAAGGAGAGACCATAGGACAAAGCCATTCCAATAAATCCTGAAAAAACAATGCATGGAATTAGGAAGGTTATATCTTCAAAATGTAACAAGATGATAGACAACTGTACACGACTCATATCAATATGACTCGCAACATATTTGGCCGAGCTTTAAAAAAAAGTGAAGCCTGTTGCCAAACACGTTTGGGAAACTGACCTTTTTTCATACTTTTGAAAAAAAGTTGCTTATTTTGGAAGTAAATCTTAAGTTATTATTAAAATAAGTTATTTCCAAATTTCACCAATAAAACATATTTATTTTAAAACTTACTTATTTACATATAAGTAAATTTATTCATGAGTTAACTTTTTAAGCTTAGCTAGATATCTTCTATAATCCACAATATTGTTGCGCACCAGAACTGAAAGTTCCAGTAGGTAGTAAAACCATGCAGAGAGCCGAGGAGGCAAGAACAGTTGCACTAATCGTTTCCAGCCGTTGGATCAACCATTCATTTGCTGCAAAATAGTGGAAGAAAGGACTGGCATTTGTGTCAATGAGTTGAAGGTTCTTAGAGAAAAAACGCTCTTCCTCTTTAAAAGCTCTTATTGTAACAGCTCCGGACGCAGATTCAGCAAGATGATTTGCTACAAAAGATTTAGTGGTGCCGTTTATCCGCATCAACTCCTTTGCAGAGGAAAAGTAGTACCCCTGGAGACATGGAAATTCATATTGGTTACACAAGCTGACATTGACAAAGAAAAATCATGAAGACTAAGATGCACCCCTCCTCCCTCACCCTCCTGGGAAGGGTAAAAAAAAAGTAAACCAAAAATTGAAAAAGAAAGAATTGTTTTATTGTATGATGCAGATAGTGCTTGAATTTCTTTTAGTTTGAGGCGTATGCGTAGTATTCTTAGGACAAGAAGAAGAATTACCTGTAAGCGAATAGCAAGAAAGACCATTGGTATAGAGACAAATAGAACTTGCCAGGTAACAACAGCTAGCACGGCAAGATTAGAGTAAGCATTTGTGGTTGATCCAAGCGTGAAAATCAAGTTAAACGGAACATCAAGATCGACAATGCTCAAATCAACAGAGACCTGTGTGAATTGAATTAGACGAGCAAATCATTAGTTTCAAGGGTATCTTCATCTCATTAAACACATCTTTTAGTGCATGTTCGTTTATGTAGTATTGGATACTACTGAACACTATAACAAACAAGATTTTAGCTTCTTTTTTTTTATTCCTTAACAATGTCGAGTGTTATCCAATCCTTCTTAACAAACATGCCATTATTTCATAATTGAAATATTTTACCCGGCTCAATATTCTTCCCAAAGGTGTAGAATCGTAAAATGACATGGGTGCACGGAATAAAGAATTCAGCAATTGTGAGAATAACGATTTTGATGACTGCATGCCCAGAAAAACTGTGCAGAGGGATCGAGAGAGCAAAAACGATGTTGATGTGATTCCAATCAACAAGTAAACAGAGATCAATTTTAATGTGCTGACATTCGGATCATCAACATATGCAGCCATCCAAGAATTCTGGAGTATTTGACCAATCACAAATGTAAGATGCGAGAGACCGGCAATGAAGAAAAACAAAAACCCTTTGTTCTGATTTAAATACGTAATGTAGGGCTTTAATCCTGTATCCCCAACTTCCTTTTCTTCTAGCTTTATCAACTGATCACCTCCAGATGCTTTAGGTTTCTTGTCTGAAAAAGTCTTGTGAATCTCTATAGAAGAAGTTTCGTGTCTTTTCGAAGAAGTCAACCCTGAAAGCCTCTCAGAACCAGCCGTCTCTTTGTGTGCATTAATAAGATCCCGAAATTCTTGGCTTGTGGCCAGCAACTGAGGATAAGGAGCTGCATGCAAAATTTCTCCGTCTGACATCAACTGTTCAAAAGAGTAGACAAATTGCATATATCTCTCATTAACGAAAATAGAACCATGATTTTGGGAGAAAAAACTGAAAATTCACATAGCTGTGCAAACACATTACTAGGTTAGAAATAATGCAGAAGTAAGGATACACATACACTACAATGTTCCTCGCTCACATCCGCCAACTTGAGCTAACCAGACTGATAAATTCAATTTGAAAACCAAGAACAAAAAATCAACTTCTTCAACGAGAGAGAATTTGGTGGTCGAAAAAGGATTGGTCAGTTGTGAAAATTACACATCTTACAATGCATGGAAAAAGTGTTTCTTAAAATATTGTGTGGGCTATAACCAGTGAATTATTATAATGTTGCTAGCTCACATTTACCAATCAGCAGAAACCAAACTCCAAAAATCAACTTGAAACCAGGATTGCACAACTAACTTCTTGAAGTAGAGAGAATTTATGGCAACAAAGAATTGGGGGAAATTATACAGGTAAAAACATTTAAGATGTTGGTAGGTAAGTGCATGGATGGAAAAGAACAATTTAAGATCTTTATCTTATTGAAATATATTACCCTTTCCTCCAAAAATGTTACTCTCGCTTTCAACGAAAAGTTACCTTTCAAGAACATCTCATCTCGATGTCCCATTCCCTCAATTTTTCTCCAAGATACCTTATTAAATCAATTGCCCATTTGCACTATCTAGACATCAAATTCAGAGACGTGTTGTTCCACCTGTTACCTTGTAGTGGGATCCAGTGGTGCCTCGACAGGAGGTGCTCCATTATATTACAATACATGTGAGATAGAAAAACAAATTCAACGGTAAAAGATGCCAAGTGATATTAATATTTTAGCTCTCTTGAAATGGTAGCAATAACATGTATTGATAGCATTAGAATATGTGATGATAATTCACTCCGACATAAATAATTATCCAAAGTCAAACCATGAAATATAATTGAAGTTGGAGGGAGCACTAGGAAACTCCCTCCAAACTTCCACCTTTCACTACATTAGGGGACCAAACAAAGTTAGCAGGCCCCAGTAGATAAACTATATAAACCAGCACCCTGGCATTGCTTTGTAAGTGTAACTGGTCGCTTTTGGTATACAATTCAACTCCCTCAACCCCGTACCCAACCAGAAGAGGGAAAAGAAAGAAAAGGTAAACAGACATGAAAGAAGAACACCAACTAATTGGTATTCACTGGCTAACAGGATGAAATTGTTTGTCAACCATCTCAGTTTTCCACACAACAATAGCATAAATACCAATAACCCGTGTTGTTTAGCCAGGACAAGTTTTACAGCACTGAACTAAAAATCTTAAATATAAAATAAAATGCGTGAACAACAAACTCACCAAAACAGAATCAAAAGCAGGCAGGAAGTCAACTTGATGAGTCACAAGTAAGACAGTCTTCCCTGCAAGGGCTCCCATGACATATTCCTGCAAAGATTCAATCCAGCTTGTACCTTACGATGACCAATATACGTAAAGCTTATTACTATTAAATATGTGCTTACGTTGAATAGGCTCGTGGCAGTGTGTGCGTCAACAGCACTGAAGGGATCATCCAAGAGATATATTTGAGCATCTTGATACAGAGCACGTGCAAGCTGAATCCGTTGCTTCTGGCCACCACTAAGATTAACTCCTCTTTCTCCTATTTCAGTGAGATCACCATAGGGTAGCAACTCAAGATCCTTTACTAGTGAACACCTCTCTAAAGTATCTTGATATCTCTGAAAGTCCAAGGCCAACCCGAAGAGAATGTTTTCTTGAATACTTCCTGTCTGAATCCATGCTGATTGAGAGACATATGCAATAGTTCCACGTACTTGAACCTGGAAAATTTAATTGGGACAAAACCGGATGAATGGTCAAAGTATATTCCCAAAATTCATGGAAAAAAAGGGCTAGAATGACCGTGCTCATTAACTGTCACGTGAATGAGGTGAAAGTAAGAACTTACAGTTCCTTGGATGATAGGAACCTCTCCTAGAATTGTTGAAAGAAGAGTTGACTTGCCTGAACCTACTTCTCCACAGATTGCAATCTTCTCACCAGGTTTAACTTCCAAATTAATGTTTCTAAGTGTCGACTTTGATGGAGTCTCGTCCCATGACAGATTTGCCGACCTAATGAAAATGCTTTGTTCTATATCAGGTACATCAGACTTCATCCTGACTTTCGCACTTTCCAGCTCAGGTGCCTGGAGAAATTTCACAATCCTGGCAAATGAAACTTTAGCTTGAATGACCACTCCAATAACATCAGGAATAGTTCTAACAGGGTCCTGAACAAGACGTAATGTTGCTACAAAGGTGAAAACATTGCTAGCAGATAATGGAACACCAAGGAAATAGCAAGCGCCAAAGGTAGCTGCAGAGACTAATACGGGGGATGACCAAAAAAGGAAGCTATTATATGCTTTACGCATCTGCACAGCCAATAACCATTTCTCTTCAATTTTCCGCAAATTCTCTATAACATTCTTGAAATGAGTTTCCCATGCATATAATTTCAACACCTTCATGTTCACAAGAGCCTCTGAAATAGCCTTCAACCTTTCATCTTGTGCCACCATGAGTTTAGATTGGAACTTATGCTGTAATTTTGCGAGAGGAGTATTACAAAGGACAGTGAGAATGATTACTACCATGGCTGCAAATGTCGCAAGTCCTACCGCACGGAAGAGAATGAAGAGCGCAAGGCAAAGCTGGACGCTTGTTGTCCATGTCTGATGGAACCAGAACGGAAACTCTCCAATCCGATAAGCATCCACAGTGACATAGTTCATTATTTCACCACTTGAATGAATCAGCTTAGCAGTATTAGACAATCTCAGTTGCTTCTTGTAAATGGCTGCCGTTAGTAAAGACCTTACCTTTAGACCAATTAGTCGGCTCCTAAAGTACCACTGTCTTTGAGATAAGGATTCGAGGATCTTCGTAAAGAAAAGCAATATGGCCAATACATATCCCTCGTTTTTAAAACTTTCTTTACCTTCGGCAACCTTAATGAAGGCATTAAGAAGAAGCGGACCAGCAGAAAGAGTAATTACCTTCAGCAGTGCAAAAAATCCAGACATCAAGATCTCTTTCCAGTGGCACAAAAGGATTGTCTTTAAGATTGAGGGTTCGGCTGATGGATCGGTTTGTTTCTGTCTGTTAAAAATCTCCGTGAATAGCAAGTAACACGACTCTGCTCGATCATCCCCGCGCAACTTCGGTATATCCGCGTCCTCAAGAGTTTTCTCCCTTCCCCTTTTCATCAGTGGATTCAACCACCAAAATGACAGTTTACTGATAAACATGGCTTTTGCAAATGGAGTGACATCACTGATAGAATGAGTTTTATTGCCGTTATTTTCGGCGCCAACCAATGGAGTGTAAAGATCATTTTCGTCATTATCTTCATATTTGTAGCTTCTATAAGTACATGATAACAATAAACTAGATCCAACTAAAGACAAAACATCTAAAACTATCTTAATCAACAACTTCTTTCCAAGAATGGCAGTAACAATCGATGAAGCACAAGTAATTCCGGCAAATATGAAAGCTAGAATGGATAACAACCTCAAAGGGACTCTTGAAAAATACTGTCCCCTAAGGCTCACAGTTAAACCGACTAACAACCATATTAGTCCATGAAGCAAGAACACGATCCACCAATGAAGAGGTAGAAGAGCTCGAGTGTTCCTCAACTTCTCTTCTACAATCCAAATTCCCAAAGACAAATAAATCAATCCTAGGAGACCATTATAAACAGCTGAAATTACCCGCAAACTTGATATGCTAAAAACCGAGGCAGTCGTCAGCCGGGATTTTAATGATGTTTTGTAAAACATAGTGAATACGAGCATGATTAAGAGCAGAACATCGCAACAAACTATCAGTGCGTGATTAATACATGTAAAAGGGAGTGTTTTAAAAGCTAAATCATCTCCGCACAACATCCCATTACCATCTGAACAATTAGATGCTCCACAAAACGCAGTCCATAAATCCTCCATCTCTTCTAGTAACCTTCTATGCCTTGCCAACTGAATTGAACAACAAAAATATATTCAAATCAGCAAGCAAATCCAAAAAGTAAATGGTCAAGAAAATAAAAGAAATGAACACAGAGAACCCGAAAATCAATATCCATAACTGCTATTCATCTAAAAGTTACAATCATCCAACCGAAACTATTACTCAGAACAAAATAAGTTCACATATAGTCTCAAACGGTCAAACCAACATAATTCTTAAAACAAACAGGAAACAGCCAGTGATTTCTACTCACGGAAAATGGAAATCAAGTCGATTTTTCTTGGATTCTTGGCAAGGAATTGTATGACTCTATCTCTATAGCTCCCTTGTTCACATGAGAAAGTTACAAAAGTAGTTTTGATTAATAAATGATAGTAATGTCAGCATACTTAGTATTTTACCCACCCTCCTCAGTCCTCATCACCGCCCCCCTAAGCCTCAGCTGTCACAGCTCTTGGGTACATGTAATTTCCTTCTGAAAAATGTAACAGATGAGGATTTATGATTCTAAAACTGCTACAATGCACAGATATTTTGAAATAGAGAAAAAAAATACTAATTAAAACACAAAGAAAATTCGGTGCATTAAGTAAATGTATACGTAAAACCATTTGTGGCAAACATTCTAAGCAGTAAGCAATTTTCCAAAGCCGGAAAGCAAAAAAAAATCAACTAATTAACCCATGTGTTTCCATAATGTGCAAATTTCATAAAATAATGCTACAAATCGATGAATCCCAAAGAAGATAAAAATATATATATATCATGCGAATAAAGGAAATGGTTCAAAACCAACCAGACAAAGCCAAAACGTCTCGGGATTGTCTGCAAAGGCCCAAAACTTGTATACTTTTTAAAGTAGAAAGGGCATAAAGCATCTGGTATACGGATAGTTTTACACAAAAAAAAAATCAAGAATCCAAGTTTTTCTAACATATATATATGAATCACTCCGTGCAGTTTGTGCGTGCATGTGAAGGTTGGTGGATATATGTGGTGGTGAATTTGTAGGCTGGTGGGGGTGGGGTGTGAGTGGGGTGTGGGTAAATAGCGTCATGGCTCACGTCTCAGTAGAACGACAATTGTTGTCGTCTTTTGATTCTCGCCATCCTTTTCGACTTCTCTTTTGTTTTGGATTTTGATTCATGCTTTGGTGGAATTAGAGACGTATCAGACTCGGCCGTGTCCTATTTCTTTTGTTTTTATCTTTTATCTTTTTATTCGTGACATTGACAAAAAGAAAAATAATTAAACACGTTTGACAAAGTTTTTATAAATTACACATTTAATGAGACCTACAATATTTATCAACTTTTCAACCATACTTAACATCAATTTTTATCAAAGTCGGTTAAACTTTTATCAAAAGTTTGTCAAACGAACCCTCAAAATTAATTTACTCGATTGATTTTCGTTCGATAATGCTCTCAGTAAGTAGCCGGAAAATTCAATTTTAATTTTTTTGATTTACATAAATGTAATTTTATGTGTTGTATTATAGAAATTACGCTCGATATGTTAGATTTTAAACTAAGCACTATTTTGATCACTTTTAATAGATGACATTTACAGAATTACATATTATCATATGTTTCATTTTTATTTTTGACATATTTATGTTTATATTTTTCGTGAGAATAAAAAAAAAATAAGTAAAAAATCATTTTTATAGAAATAACAACAAAGATGTTTCAAAATAGACTTTATGAGAACCGAGTATTCTCAATATATTTGATGTCAAATACATTAATTCTTTTTCGTCGTTTTATTCTATTTATCACCAACATTTATTTATACAAACGCATATTCAACATAATTCCAAAGGGTAAAATCAACTAGTGACTATCGAACTTTAAAATGTATTCCAACGCCACTCAACTTTCAACTAAGTTACTCATCCATCACTCGTTAACCATTCACTTGCAATACCTGACGGAATATCTTACGTGGAAAACGATCTTCTAACGAGACGTGGTAATGATGTTAAATATCTCCCAATCAACAAAAACGTACTACTCAAACACGTCTAATTGGCATGAATTTGGTTGGAAAAAATTAAAAGTGTTTTCAATTTTTTTGGAAAAAAAAATGGCGTGTTTAGGTAGTGCACTTTTATTGATTGAGAGATATTTAATATTGTTATTATGCTATACTAAAAGAGCTTTTGTCATGTAAGATATTCCGTCAGATATTGCAAGCGAGTAAGTAACGAGTGATGGATGAGAAATTTAGTTGAAAATTGGGTAGACATTGAGGTACATTTTAAAGTTAGGTGGCTAAGTAGAAACTCGGTTAAAATTCGATGGTCACTAATTACTTTTACCCTAATTCCAAAACTCTTTGAACCTCCAAATAACCAAAGGACTTATATGCAATTCTTTAATCCATAAATGGAATCAAATCAAGAGAGAAAATAGCTGGAATAGCTGGATTGAAACGTTTTCTAGCAAAATACTGATAAATGAGGAAAAACCAATTTCTGAAAATAAATTAAACAAACTGTCCAATTCCGTTTGGCTTTATTTTTACGTCACTGTAAATATTCTAGTTCCAATGTAAAGTCACTGTCAGGGACGGACCAATTGGAAAATTATGGAATTTATTGTTAGTGAATATGTGCTTGTTTGGTTAGAACGAAAGGTGTAAATAAAAAGTGGATAAAGATTATGAGTTCTATAAAATGTGTGACAAAAATTATGTTTGATCAATTTATAAATTTAAAAAAAAAAAATATTATCCAAAAATATTTTTCAACTTTAAAACTTTATATATATAGTATAGATATAGATCCACCGTTACATTTGTAGAAGTATCAAAGGCAAGATCTTTTGATAATCGGAACCAAAATATATTGCCATTTTGGTCCATCTCTTGTTCTTGTAACATATTCTACTAATATCATATTACTCTAAAAAGTGTTTTTTTAGATTTACAAAAGACGTGTTCTAATTACATAACTCTATTTTTCCTTATTTACTACCGTAGTCCGTATATTCTAATTTTATATATTATTTCTTCTATTATAACCTCACATTCATCTTTATGTATATCATTTTTGCTTTGCTCGTCTCATTAACACTGGTTATTTCATAACTCAACAATCACTAGCTAATGCACGGCAATTTTACTAATTTTTGTTCGAAAAACTCGCCTTTCAATTTTATAGATTTCTTTAAATAACGAAAACAATGTATTAGGCTCTATTTGGTACAAATATTTTGATTAGAGCTTTTGTTAGTAGAACTTTTGCTAATAAAACTTTTTTAAAGATGAAAAAAGAAATTGGATGATGATACAATTTTAGTTATGGGCGAATGACGACATAAGAGTTTTTAGTAAAAAAATGTTGATTGTTTGGTCATCAATCAAAAAATATTCTATGAATATTAAATTGATGATTTGAAAACATAACAAAAGTGCTAATTTTTTTTACTTGTACAAATGTTGTATATTTTTTTTTACTAAGCTTTAATCATTTATTCATAAATAATATTTATTTACATCCCATAAAATCTATTGAAATTAATTTTAACTAAATGAGCATGGCGTTATTATTTTAGGTGCAAATCATATAATTTATTCTATAATATATTTTAACACATCAACATATAACATATAAATGACATTTTATACTTAAAATGATAAATATTATTAAAAATTAAGATAAAAATATGTTCTAAACAATTCAAATAAATCTTTAGAATTGATGTCTAGGATAATATTTGGTATTTTAATAAATTAATACGGATAATTTCGTTAATTTAAATTTTTCATTAAATATAAATTTCAATTTCTCGTATAAGTTGAATGTAGAATTTTTTAGAAAAACTCAAAATTATTTTCTTAGTTAATAATCATTTTTGAACTTAACCAAACATTTATTATTTAATTAAAGGAAATTTGCAATTTTCATCTTTAACGTTTCCAATATATTACTAATCTATCATCAACCAAATGTTATAGCATCAGACATCTTCAACCTTTCAATTAATTATAAATCACGTTCCTAATAACAGAAATGACGAATTTGCTCTCTTCCTTAAACAAACAAAAATAAAGGAGAGCTAAAACAACAAAAAATAAGAAAAAATTGTAAAAAAATTCCATAACTTTTCAAAAATACAAAGTATCTTCTTCTCCACACACCCTACACCCACCCACCCACTCTAATCCCACCATAATCAACATGATGGGATAATAAGGAAGAACACATTTCAAGATTCAAAGTTTCAAAAATTTTAAAACACACATTAAGAAAAATAAAGATTTTCATAAGAATCTTTCAGGAAATTAACATAAAGAGCAAGCTTTCTTGATATCAGATTAAGAAGCATCGGAGCGAATCCTAAAGATTCTTTCATGGATCACTCACAGCAGAAGATGAATAAACACTTAAAATCTTAAAAAAAAATTTCACATTTTTTTTGAATCCTTGAATTAAATCCAAGAACTTGATGCAAAACCATACCCCACAGCAGCAGCCATTAGGAAAAAAATTTATTCAAGATTTTGCTAAACTCACAATGCAAAAACAGAAATCGGTGTTTATCTTTATATAGTTCTTGGAATAAAATAAAAATGCAATGAAAATGAAAGAAACTCACATCACCATTTTTAGTTGCAGTGAAAATGTAGTCGATCATGAATTTGATGAATTTATGGTACTAATAAATATTTAATAGCATATTTAAGGGGACGAATTTTTTCCATCTTAAATATGTCATTAATGACAGATTGAGGGATTGCGGGGTGTTGGTGGTGGGGTGAAAAAGGAGGTGAGTGGGTGAGTGGAGAAGAAGATATTTTGTAGTTTTTAAAAAGTTATGAGACTTTTTTGTAATTTTTTTTATTTTTAACTTTTTTTTTATTTTTGCTTATTTAAAGAGATGGCAAATTCTTCATTATTTGCTATTAGAGAAGTGATTTATAATTAATTGAAAGATTGAAGATGTCTGGTATTATATAGAAATTGGTTGGAGATAAATTAATAACATATTAAAAAGATTAGAGACGAAAATTACAAATTTTTATTTAATTAATTATACAACTTTTGTCTTCCCAAAAAAATGTTTTTAAACTTTGTAGAAGTCTTTCCCAGACACAATCTTTAATCATTTACAGGAAAATTCCACTTTTCCAACTTCATATTTAATCAAATTGTTTGATGATAACGATTGATTTGTGACGTGAAAATGCATTTAATTATGTATATATGATAAGGAATGAATTCTTTAATCACTGTAATAATATTTTAATTATTCATGACACGATTCTTGTCCTGGTGGAATTGATTGTACTACTGAATGCGACTTTGGACATGTGGTCAAATATTTTTTTGTAAACTTGCGGTTGGAATAAGGTGAACTTAGATTAGATATTTAACTCAAAATTGCAGTTGTGGTCTCTACTCTTCACCACCTAAACCACTTAAAGTTCCAAATCAAAATTTCTTAACATTCAAGTCCCTAAGTTTTTCAAAATGCAAATTGGTACCCACTAGATGTAAACTTCAAAAATACCATTAAAGTGTCAAGTATAATCCTACACACGATCACTTCTGACAAAATTATTTCATCAACCCTTTATATTATTTTTACAAAAACAAAAAGAAGAAGAAGAATCGTCGTCTTCATCAAATTGCCAAACACTATTACTAAAATCCTTCACCACTTATCCCTACAACAAAAGTACTCCACTAGTCGTCGTATAATACTTTGCCATCTAGTAAGTGCCAATCTACATCATACATAAAAGTTTGATAAATTTTGATCAGTGATCCACGTGTTTCAAGTGACAAATTTTGATACTAGAGCTGTATTTTTTTCTTGTTGGATCTTGACTTCTAAACACCAAGGACTAATAATAGTGAAATCAAGTAGAAATAACTCACAAGTATACTTTTTTGATTTATTTTTCTTAAAAAAATTGATTATGATTGTAGAATTAACCTGCCTACTTTTAACCTTTGCTTGTTCATGATTGTAATTGAACAAACATTGTTTCCACGTGAATTGATTGGATAAGTACAATTTGCTCCACTGACAATTGCTGACCAGTTTCTATACGTCTCATAATTTACTGAATTACTATTTTGGTGTGGAAAAGTGAAATCTTCAAGGCTAAGACAATATTTATTAAAAATTGATTAAATGTTTGATTAAAAAATTAATAAAAATTATAGATACTATAAAATATATAGTTGAAAATAAGTTTTAAAAAAACTTGGTCAAACATGCTCTAATTGATTATTTGGTTTTATTTTAGCAGATTTTGATAAATGTTGATGAAATGTGTAGTTGAAAAATTGATAAAATTTATAGGTCATATGAATGTGTGGTTAAAATTAAATATTGACTTTAACTCAAATTTTTATCATTTTTTAAGCAAAATCAAACAAGACTTAATTATTATGAGATGTGAAAGTTATGGGTCCATTTGTAGATCTTGTTCAATTTATATGAACAATAATTTCAGTATCTTAAACTTCATGATTTTCACAGATAAATACTGAGTAAACAAGAACATACCTTGATTCATAGCAAATAGTCTTTAATTCTGTATCTTGAATATCCGTCTAATGATTTAATTGCATATATCTAATCTCCAAATGCACTTTAATATGTGTTTAATTGTATGTAAATTGAATTTTCGATTTCAACCATTCTTAATGAACTTAGCATTTTTGATTTCAACAATTCTTGGACTATAGTTAAGACAAATAAAATCTATATCCTTTTGATTTATTTTTTAAACCAATAAAGTAACTACTAATCATTCTAAAATCCAATTGTCTTTTATGTGAATTATTCAAATTGGCATTCCAACCATGTTGGTGCCTTAAACTAGGTTTTCTTCTCCGAATTCAAAATGTATCTTTGGAACTGATTTACTAGAACTTGATTCGATATGTAAATATCGATTTTAAAACATACATTCACAACAATAAGGGTAAAGATGAATTACTTACCATATTCCTAACCATATCTATCAGAATACGATTATGCCTTTCAACTGATCTATTCTGCTATTGCGTACCTGACATAATGTATTGATACGAGTTTAGCAAATGGACCTAAGTATTACTTCCTATAGTGTTTACTATTTATATCAGATCGTATGATTTTCACATTTCTATCTAGTTCTCTTTTTACCTCATTGATTTACACGCAAGTGTGTCCATTGCTTTAGATTTATCATGTAATAGTTAATATGAAAACCATCAATAAAGGTGAAAAAATAATTTTGTCTACCAAATATTTGGTATATAAAAAAGGATCGAAAATATCAATCTGAAAGTAGAATTTTCATCTACCCATATGCTTTTAATTCCAACATCAGCATGTATGGAAAGAAGAAACTCGGCAAAATTACTTTCAAGTTTCATTTTCTATTAACCATAACATAAATCCAAGATCCATAGATTGAATCTAAATAAACTAAAATATCCTTTCTTAAATTTGAAACTATATCAAAAGCGTAATGTTTTATAAATAGTCACAAAAGTATGAGAAGCATAAGGGACGAAGTGTTTATAATAAGTCCAAATGATAATGATTGTCTAAACTTAACGATAAGTGTGAATCTCTTTAACTGAAACTCTAACTTAATTCCCTTTAACTAAAATTCTAACTTAGTTCCCCCTCACATAAACAAAATATGAATATGTCTTCATGATTTTGGTTGAGGAGAATTACTACATTATAATGGACACATAAATAGTCGTTTCATATTTCATTCACCAAGTATTATAAGGAACTCCAATTAAATATGGTTCAAAACATTCCAAAGCACTATGCTTACCATTATTTTTGAAACCATGCCTCATATTTATGAAAATCTTTCAAATAGGTCCATATGTTTTAAAGAATTTACACTTATCACTATTTTGTTCCTTATAGGGAGTCTTATGTATGCTCAAGTATGTACGTGTCCGGATATAGCATACATAGTAGGATTATTAGGCAGATATTTGAGTAACTCTGGGATGGATCATTCAAAAGTAGCCAAAAGGATTATGCACTATTTACAGAGAACAAAAGATTTCATGCTCACCTATCGGAAGTCAGATCATTTGGAGATCATTAGGTATTCTGATTCCGATTTTACTAGATGCTAATACAGCAAGAGATCTACGTCGGACTATATTTATCTACTAGTTGGAGGAGCTATATCGTGGAAGAGTATTAAGCAGACGTTCATAGCTCCATCCACTATGGCAGCTAAGTTTATAGCTTGTTATGAGGAATCTAATTATGGGATATGGTTGCAAAATTTTGTCACTGGGCTGCGTGTTATGGATGCGATTAAAAGACCATTGATGATATATTGTGACAATAAATTGGCTGTGCTATATTCAAACAACAATAGAAGCTCTACAAAGTCAAAGCACATAGACATCAAGTTTCTTGTTGTTAAAGAGAGAGTTCAGAGTAGTCGGTGTCTATAGAGCATATTGGCACAAACTCCATAATTGCAGATCCACACACCAAGGGTTTGTCGACCAAAGTGTTTCACGAGCATACATCTCATATGGGTGTTGTATTGTTTGATAATGTACTGGTTTAGCAAGAGTTTGTATTTTGATTTTTTTTTTTGTAATAGACACACTTTATGATTATTTTCTGCAGAATAAAGTATATTGATTGTTACCAATCTCTGAATTTGGTCTTTACATTTGTGGTTTAACATTGAGATTGGAAAGTTCTGGTATGATCTCATTAAAGAATAAAGTAGGACCAATTAGAAATGGACATGTGTTAAGATCACATTGCATGTAATTTCTATGCTACACATCCATACTCGATCTATGTAATTGAATATGTTGGTATGGTGACCATTGATGGGTTTAGTTACCAATTAATGTGACGAAGACCGCTTTGATCTCATGCTAATATAGTAGATGGACTAGATTGTAATTACGAAGATGTTTCAAGGCAAGATATCAATTTAAGTGTACACATAAAGTTTAAGATATAATTGTTTCGGATAACATATGTAGCTCAAGTGGGAGATTGTTGGATTATTTATCTCTATAATGGGCTACATATTAAATTGTAATTATATGTACTATCTAATTAATAGGACAATTAACTGATCCGTTGATTGGGCCATGGAGACATCTAAACTGAGTATGTACTTTGTAATGTATAGAGACCGGATCCTGATCTAATTAGGTTTGATGGACTTCTAATTAGATTAAGGTATACAGAATATAATAAATAAGGGTTATAGTCTCCAGGTCAATCACAACTTTTTCTCTTCTCTTCTACACCATTATAGACAGAGTTTCCATTGAGCATTATCGAGGAGATTAGATTGTGGAAGATCCAACCCTCTCGATTTCAATATCAATGGAGACATGTATTATTCTGAATTAATTGTACTTGATAATTTGACATGATATATGGATTTTTAAATTATTAGCATGTAATTAAAGACTATATACTTTATTTCTAACATCGGAACCAAAATATATTGCCATTTTGGTCCATCTCTTGTTGTTGTAACATATTCTACTAATATCATATTACTGTAAACAAAATGTTTCTTTAGATTTACACAAAACGTGTTCTAATTATATAACTCTAATTTTTCTTGTTTATTACTGTATATTCTAATTTATCTTATTTCTTGTATTATAACCTCACATTCATCTTTACATATATCATTTTTGCTTTGTTCGTCTCATTGACACTAGTAATTTCACAACTCAACAATCACTAGTTAATGCACCGCAAACTTACTAACTTTTGTTTCAAAAACTCGCCTTCTTTAGATAACAAAAACAATGTAGTATTCATCACAACTATTTTGAGTATAATTTTTGTTAGTAAAACTTTTTCCAATAAAACTTTTTCAAAGATGAAAAATGAAATTGGGTGATAATATAATTTTAGTTATGGGCGAATGACGACATAAGAACTTTTAATAAAAAATTGTTACTACTTGGTTATCAATCCAAAAAATTTTGTGAATATTAAATTGATTGTTTTAAAACGTAAAAACGAAAGTGCTAATTTTTTGTTACTTGTATAAATACTATATATTTTTAGATGGAGTTATTATTTTAGTTGCAAATCATATAATTTATTCTATAATATATTTTAACACATCAACATATGACATATACGATAATATTTCATACTTAAAATGATAAATATTAATGAAAAATTAAGATAAAAATATGTTCTAAACATTTCAAATAAATCTTTAAATTGATAACTAGGATAATATTTGATATTTTAGTAAATTAATACGGATAATTTCGTTAATTTAAAATTTTCATTAAATATAAATTTCAATTTCTCGTATAAGTTGAATGTAGAATTTTTTGGAGAAACTCAAAATTATTTTCTTAGTCAATAAACACTTTTGAACTTAACCAGATATCTATATTTTAACTAATGATTAGTGTGGGCACGTGCGATGCATGTGATGTATCAGTAATTAGGAATATAATAGTGTCTATTATATAGAAATTGTAAACATATACCACATCTGGAGTCACAATACTCATCTCAAATACTGTAAACAACTACCACATCTGAAAATCACACCCCTCTAATTAAAATAATCTTAATCACTTAATTCAGCACTATCGATAATACAATAACTTGAAACATCACACACATACGTGTATATATATGAACTTATATACACACAAGGGATTGACTTTCACAATGACTCTTGACCGATATAGAGTTTATGATAATCTACATAATCAACATGGTGAATAGACTATATAAATGGTATTAATAATTGGATGCAAATAAGCAATTAAAACCAAATAAATTATGATCAATTCACGTTGCATTCTCTATTCCCAAATGAAAGTAAATGTCTCTAATAATGTCGCACCACACTGATTTCGGACCCGAAACTGATGTAGTACTCTATTCGAAAGTGGAGCACGAACCAAACCTAAGTTTAGCACAACTAATCTTTTCATTACTCATCCGGTTATCTCTATATGATGTATTTCCTATGTTTAAATAATGTAAAATTCCCTTGAATCACCTGTTCAGTTTCTTTCTATTTTTTTTTCCAAAAATGATAATTACTAAAGTTTTAATCAAGAGTTCGAATCCACAAAAAATTTTACTTGATGAATGGATAGATGAATGTTGACAGGTTCAAATACTTTAACCCCAAGAATTGTATTTCATGGAATCTGTGTAGGTGCTTTTGAACATACTTTGTAACTAGATGATTTCCACGCCCATCGTATACCCCAAAATGTACCGATCGAAAAATCCAAAAAAAAAAAAAAAACCAAAGCTTAAAAAAGGTATAAACACGGAGCAAAAGCCCATGATTATTTTAAATATCTTAAGAAAATAAAAAGACACAGATAAACATATATACATGTAACTTTTTTTTTTTACATCAAGTACAATAATACTTGAAACTTATGAGGTATGATAATTGATTGAAACTCAACCAAACAAAATGGAAAGAGAAAGAAGAAAATGGGATGTTTACGTTGGGTAAACAAATCATATGTCAAAAAAATTAATGAAGATAAATATTTGTCTCTCAAGAAAAGCTACCTTAAAAAAGAGAAAGTAGAAAAGGTAACACGTACTATCCTGATGCTAAACAATGTCGATGTAGTCATACCATATCATTTCCAGACAGTTCACTCAAAGAATCGGAATTTGGAC
The DNA here is from genome assembly GCA_023638005.1 of Forsythia suspensa. Taxonomy (NCBI): domain Eukaryota; kingdom Viridiplantae; phylum Streptophyta; class Magnoliopsida; order Lamiales; family Oleaceae; genus Forsythia; species Forsythia suspensa. The sequence goes on along the minus strand of CM042666.1, from coordinate 24,990,194 downwards.
TGAGCGTTATTGACTCAGCTAGAATATATGGTTAAGTAATGGCATCAGGTATATATTTTCTTACAAATTTCATAAACTGGAACATGTGGAAATAATTGACTCACCATATACACAATACTATATGAGAGAATAAACAGATCAACTTTTAGTTAATATTGGAACTCATAAACCTAAATATCCTTATGAGAAGATGCGTTACTTTTAAACAAACAACAAATGCCATAGCTCTAGAATTGTGTAAGATAAACTCCCTAAGGCAATTAATAAATTGTTTTCTACACAAGACATCAACATAGGATTAAAACTAATGCCCAATGCATGTTTGTATCTATCTTCGTCCATATCCATCTTCATAAAAAATACTTCATAAATCCAATAATGCCAAACAAATATAAATATAATTGGCTACATGAAGAAATTGGAGAAAGAAATAATTTCTTATATTTTAGATTTCATACATATCACAAGTATATATATAGAGAGATATCTACAGTTATTGAGTCAATCTCTATCACACGTAATTAGCCTAGGAATATGGATGTATAATCATCAGTTCCTAAAATTAAGCTTATACAGAAATTATCTGTAATTACCTCCACTAATTTAGCATGGCATATATACACAAAATATTCTTCTATGCTCCAATACTCCCCCTCAAGCTGGAACCAAAGAATTGATGGATCCAAGCTTGCTCAAAAGCCTGTGGAACTGAGTAGTCGACAACACTTTGGTGAACACATTAGCAAGTTGGTCATTAGAACACATATATTGAGTGTCAATTAATTTAGATTGAACCTGTTGACGAATGTAGTGACAGTCCACTTCAATGTGTTTGGTTCTTTCATGGAACACGGGATTAGAAGCAATGTGCATAGCGGCCTGATTATAAAAAAAAAAATTCATAGGAATGGAGCTAGGACAGCCCAGATCAATAAGAAGACTATTAAGCCATACGAGCTCACATGCTGCGGAGGCCATCGCGCGATACTTAGCTTAAGCACTAGATCGAGCGACCACATGTTGTTTTTTACTTTTCCAAGACACCAGATTACCACCAACAAACATACAATAGCCATTAGTAGAACGATGATCAAGTGCATTACCAGCCCAATCAGAATCGGTATATCCCATAATATTAGTGTGACCATTACGGGTCATGACTATTCCACGACCAATCGTGCCCTTCAGATACCGCAGATACGTTTTACCATGCCTAGATGTTGAATGGTTGGAGTGTGCATATGTTGACTAACAAGACTAACTGCGAACGTAATATTTGGTCGCGTGATTGTCAAGTAGATGAGCTTTCCCACAAGCTTCTGATAATAACTCGGTGAGTCTAGGGCTTTTCCCATAGAATCAAGCCTCAATTTGCTATCGAGAAGAGTTGCAACGGGTTTGGTGTGTAACATCTCAGCATCTTGAAGCAAATCTACAATGTATTTACGCTTGTTAAGGAATAGCCCTTTGCTAGAAGCTACCATTTCAATCCCAAGAAAGTACTTCAATGAACTAAGATCCTTGATTGGAAATTGATGCTAAAGTTTCGTTTTCAGCTGAGCATTAAAATCAGTGTTATTCCCGATAATAATTAGATCATCCATGTAAATTATTACCACAAGTTTGTCAACTGAACCAAGCCGAACGTAGAGAGACGAATCACCTAAGCTCTTGCTAAAACCAAGAGCTTCAAGAGCAGTGCTCAACTTGGCATGCCATGCACGGGGACTTTGCTTCAAACCATAAATTGATTTATAGAGTTGACAGACCAAATTGAGATTTTCACTTTGAGGATGCCCGGGAGGGAGCTTCATAAACACTTCTTCCTCGAGATCACCATGCAAGAATGCATTTTTGACGTCCATCTAAAACAAGGACCACTCGTTATTGATAGCCACAGATAAAAGAACTCGTACCATAGTTATCTTGGCAACGGGAGCAAAAGTTTCCTTGTAATTGACACCAAATTTCTGAGTGAAGCCTTGAGCAACAAGGCGTGCTTTATGCCTATCAAGAGAACCATCAGAGTTGAATTTCGTTTTAAACTCCCAACGACTACCAATTGCATGTTTTCCCGGATGAAGAGGCACTATAGTCCAAGTTTTGTTCTCGACAAGATGAGTTAATTCTTCATGCATAGCTTTCTACTAAACAGTTTTGGATTTGGCTTCTTGAAAGTTCTTTGGCTCAGGAACGTTTGATATAGCTGTAAGGAAAGCTGTATACAAAGGTGATAGTCGTTGATATGACATAAAATTAGTGACAGGGTACCTGACTGTATTAGCAACATAATCTGCCAATTTTGCTGAAGGGTGACACGTTCGTGGAGGATTACGTCGGAGAGATATTGGTTCACCTTGTACATGGAAAAATTCTTGCTCGGGTGATTCTATAATAGTTTCTTTGGAAGGAGCACCAGAGATATCCATGTGATCGTCACAGTGTTCAGTGGTATCCTGAGCTGAGGTAGCTTGGTTAGGAAGTAAATCTTGAGTAGGTTGATGACCAGAATCAATGCTAGGCAAGGGAAATAGCTTAGACAGCTTATCCCCCTGACTAGAGGCGACAAAATATGGAATTTGTTCAGCAAAGCGGACGTCTCTAGTCACATATAATTTCTTGGAGAGAGAGTCATAACATTTGTACCCCTTTTGTGTTTGAGAATAACCAAGGAATATGTACTTAACAGCTTGATGGTCAAGTTTGTCACGGTAAGCAGTTGAGACATGCACAAAGCAAGTGCATCCAAAATTTTTGAGATAAGACAAATCTGGAGCTTTGTCTTGCACTCGACTGGGTAAACGATTCACAAGATAGGTTGCAGTAAGAACTCTACGAGACCAAAAATGTTTTGGGACATTCATCTGAAGTATTATGGCTCGAGTTTTCTCAAGCAAATCACGATTTTTTCGTTTGGCAATCCCATTTTGTTGATGTGTATTAACACAACTAGTCTAGTGCAATATCCCATTAGAAATCAAATAGTTTGTCATGTTATGAGACATATATTCAGTGCCATTGTCAGATCGAAGAATTTTAATATGAGCTGAAAATTGGGTAGTAACCAACATGTGAAAATCTTTAAAGAACTCAAATACTTCAGTTTTTGATTTCAATAAGTACACCCAAGTAATCCTAGAGAAATCATCAATAAAGGTTACAAAATATTTAAATCCATCTAGAGAATAGGAAAAAGGTCCCCAAACATCTGAATGTACAATTTCAAATGGCTGAGTAGTACGAGACAATAATGAATTAAAAAGAAGCCTAGAGGACTTAGAAAAATAGCAGATGTCACAATCAAGAGTCCCTTTAGGTAGAACCCGATTTATTTTTCTAAGAACATCATTTGAAGGATGTGCAAGACGGCTATGCCATAAAATATGCTCATAGATGGGAGAAGAAACAGCCTAGAATCCCTTGGTAACCTAAGAATTATGAGAGAAGTAGTAGAGTCCATGCAAATGAAATCCTTCACCAATCATCGCCTTGGTGACGAGGTCTGAAAGATAACCTTGTAAGGAGTAATTATAACTTCACAATTGAGCGAGGATGTCAGTTTGCGAACAGAATGCAACTTAAATGGAAAGGAAGGAACATACAGAACATTAGCCTCTATAGTATCTGAAACAAGCTTAATTTTGCCCTTATCCTTTACAGGAGCACCTTTCCCATTTGCTACAGAGATGAAGGAAGGTGTAGAAAAGGAACGAAAATCATAAAGATGGGTTAATTTATTTGACATGTGATCTGTGGCACAAGAATCAATAACCCATACATCATGCAAACTATCAATTTCTAATGCAGTCAGAAAAGAAATCTGAATACCTTGGCTAGTGTCAAAATATGCATCAGCTAAAAAATCAGCAAAATGACAAAGAAGTGCAGCTGGTCGATCTTTTTCTTGATTAACAGCTCTTCCTTGGACAGCTCCCTGACCATGCCTGTCTTGTAAATAATTTGCGAAATCATTAAGTAAAGCAACAGGATTAGAAGAAAAAGATTCAGTGGAGTGTGTAGCCAAATGAGCATTATGATCAGGGACTTGTTTTTTATATCTTTTGCCCTTCTGATTTTTGGAAAGTTTGGGCTTCATCTCTGGGTGAAGAATCCAGCAACGATTAATCGAGTGTCCAATATTATGGAAATGCTGACATTTGAGATCAGGGCGTTTGCCCTTGTAAGACTTTTCTTCAAAAGATGAACGAGCAATATAGGCACGGACATCTGGAGGACTGGGATTAAGAGTACGTGGCATGACCTTCTTGCGTACTTCCTCACCCTGAATGGTCGCGCAGATATTCTTGAAGGATGGTAATTTGGTATTCATTAGAATATGGCTCCTTAGATCCTCAAAGTCAGGATTAAGACTAGCCAATAGCTAAAAAATACGGTCCTCCTCTGTTCGCTTCCGCAAAATAGCCGCATCAATAGTAGGAGGTCTATAAATCTCCAACTCACTCCAGAAACTCTTCAAGCTCCCCAGCAAACTTACGAATGGCTTTCCATCTTGATGAAGGCTTGCAATCTCCCTGTGAATTTGGAAAATCTTGGCAGAATTGTTTTGGTTGCTATACATGTCACGGACAACATTCCAAAGATCCAAAGAGGACTCTGAATAGCTGAAAATCTCAGCAAGATCACGTTCCATCGAGTTAAGAATCCACGACATAATCTGTTGGTCTTTAGACAGCCAAGCCTCATACTCCGACGAACTTGATTCAGGAGATTTGGCAGTGCCATTAATGAATCCCAACCTTGAACTACCACCAAGAGCAATGGTTATTGCCCTCGACCACGGAAGGTAATTGAATTCATTTAACAAAACAAAACCAATTTTTGAGAGATGTTGACATCACCATAAGCAATATTGGATGAAGAAGAAACCACCTCCTTCGACCCTCCAGTAGCAACGATATCATTTGCCATAACAATGATTAAAAAGACACGAGCAGGGTGCAAGGATCACCGCTCTGATACCATGAAGAAATTGGAGAAAGAAATAATTTCTTATATTTTAGATTTCATACATATCACAAGTATATATAGAGAGATATCTCCAGTTATTGAGTCAATCTCTATCACACGTAATAAGCCTAGGAATATGGATGTACAATCATCAGTTCCTAAAATTAAGCCTATACAAGAATTATCTCTAATTACCTCCACTAATTTAGCATGGCATATATACACAGAATATTCTTCTATGCTCCAATACTATATAAACAAGGCGCATATAGATACACCATTTTCTACATTATTCTCTTCAGTCATTGTATATCTTCAAAACAAACCTTCTAACCTACAAAAAAATCAAATGAGGATAATGTTGCATTTGTCTCCAATAATAATGCTTGAAGAGTAAATAAATTATACAATAAAAACATAGCAAAAGATAGGCGCATATAGAGCACCCTTGTTTACAAGGATTATATTATTCCCTTTTAAATGTGAAAGAGCAAGATTCTTTATCTTTAAAAATTTAACAATGCACAAATAAAGACAATTCAAGCTTCACACCATGTAAAAACCTTTATAAGATATTCTTTAATGATGGAAAAGAAGGATTGCACAAATCTCAGAAGTTGGTTATTTTTGAGAAAAAATTGGTTTTTTTTTCACCCACAAGATATAATTAAGTTTTATTGTGGGTACAACGTACCTCGACAACTTAATTTTTACAATAATTTCCAAAAAAGTAAAAGGAAAAACTTCTCACCTAGAAATTATAAGAATTTTTCAACAAATGTGGGGGGGTTTGGGGATGGGAACGTTTGGACACATGTGAGCCTTTAATCACTTTAAGAAAGTTGATAATGGCAAGTAGATTCTTCTTGTGCTCCTCAAGAAGCATGTATAAAGTTCATGGTGTACTTACTAAATACACAATAAAAACTGAAAAAGAATAATTTGCCGTGTTAATTTTGATCTATCACTCCCTCTTCTATCCTGATGTGTCGAAATCTTGGCACTTAAATGAAGGGGTGCCTATTTAGGTTAACACAAAACATAACCCAACCGCATAAGTCATTATTCCTTTAATTTATCCTCTGGTGCACATCAACTTGTAGGCAAAGTTTCATTTCATTTCTTATCAATTTTTAGTATAACCGCACATTTCATTTAACACATTCTGTGACACTCGAATCCTGAAATCCAAGGGCAATAATGACATATCATGAACGTAGTAAAAGATAATGTTTAATAAATTTTGAAAATTCATGATTAAAAGATCATCAAATAGTATCTTATTTAAAACACAATTATTCTGTAAAACAAATACTTAAAATTCTTAATTAAATAGAAAATTTCTAAATTAAATAGAAAATTTCATTTCTTATTTAGCATGGCATATATACACAGAATATTCTTCTATGCTCCAATACTATACAAACAAGGCACATATAGATACACCATTTTCTACATTATTCTCTTCAGTCATTGTATATCTTTAAAACAAACCTTCTAACCTACAAAAAAATCAAATGAGGATAATGTTGCATTTGTCTCCAATAATAATGCTTGAAGAGTAAATAAATTATACAATAAAAACATAGCAAAAGATAGGCGCATATAGAGCACCCTCGTTTACAAGGATTATATTATTCCCTTTTAAATGTGAAAGAGCAAGATTCTTTATCCTTAAAAATTTAACAATGCACAAATAAAGACAATTCAAGCTTCACACCATGTAAAATTCTTCATAAGATATTCTTTAATGATGGAAAAGAAGGATAGCACAAATCCCAGAAGTTGGATATTTTTGAGAAAAAATTGGTTTTTTTTTTCGCCCACAAGATATAATTAAGTTTTATTGTGGGTACAACGTACCTTGACAACTTAATTTTTACAATAATTTCCAAAAAAGTAAAAGGAAAAACTTCTCACCTAGAAATTATAAGAATTTTTCAACAAATGTGGGTGGGTTTGGGGATGGGAACGTTTGGACACATATGTGAGCCTTTAATTACTTTAAGAAAGTTGATAATGGCAAGTAGATTCTTCTTGTGCTCCTCAAGAAGCACGTATAAAGTTCATGGTGTACTTACTAAATGCAAAATAAAAATTGAAAAAGAATAATATGCCGTGTTAATTTTGATCTATCACTCCCTCTTCTATTCTGATCTGTCGAAATCTTGGCACTTAAATGAAGGGGTGCCTATTTAGGTTAACACAAAACATAACCCAACTGCATAAGTCCTTTAATTTATCCTCTGGTGCACATCAACTTGTAGGCAAAGTTTCATTTCATTTCTTATCAATTTTTAATATAACCGCACATTTCATTTAACACATTCTGTGACACTCGAATCCTAAAATCCAAGGGCAATAATGACATATCATGAACGCAGTAAAAGATAATGTTTAATAAATTTTGAAAATTCATGATTAAAATATCATCAAATAGTATCTTATTTAAAACACAATTATTCTGTAAAACAAATACTTAAAATTCTTAATTAAATAGAAAATTTCTAAATTAATCGCTCGACCACGGGTGTAGTCTATACTTCGATCTCCACAAGTCCTAATTACTAGGAAGGGGAAAATAAAAGGGTGAAAAAAATCTCAATAAGTATATACGTGTTCATATATTAACAACTTTATGGAATCTTGAATCTTGAAAATTGAAATATGAAACTTGCATAGAGGAGATACAAAAACTATACCGAACTTAGATGATAACAGTTCTTCGTGCGTAACACAACTAAAACTCCGATATGATCTTATAACATACATGTGGATCCATGATAATATTCCATAAGTGTAATATAAAAACATGTCATGTGTATACTTATTTTTCTTGAACGATTGAAGAAAGTTGATTTGCTAGACTTTCAATTCAATATTTTGAATTGTGTGCTTATTATATATATAAATCAGCTAGTAGAAACTGAGAGAGAGAGAGAGAGAGAGAGAGAGAGAGTATATCTTGTGGAATAAAATATTGTACATAAGGGTCTATTGATAGGTTTACTAAGAGACCTAATTGAATTCAATCGGGAGTCTTTAAAAAGATAAACATGATATTGGACTCTTATCTATAAAAAACCAACTAAATCTTAAGTAATAAGATTCATTGAGGATAACTCAATCTTATTAGAACTTTATCTTAAAAGTCTATTCAAGTTTTAAACGATGTAAACTATTCTAATTATCACAATTAAATTAATTAGTTAAATGATATGCAAGATTATATCTAATTATCTAATTAAAACAAAATCTGTAATACGTGTAAAAGAAAATAAATTGCGCTCTGGTCCCAAACTATTGGTTTATATATCCAAATTAGTTCCTAATCTTTCTAATAATAAATCTTACCCATAGATTCAAATTTAACGGCTACCTATGTTTGTTCCTGGTCTTATACATTCATCCTCTTTGGGTTCTTTAACATCAAGTAAATCAATTTGGGAAATGAACTTAATACACAATATAGACTCTCAAGATTAATGAGCTCAAAAATTCCTTTAAGCTACTTTCACATTTCTTCATTTCATCATTAACAAAAATATACTCATTTTTTGAAAGAAAACTTTGCTGGCTTCCACATAAAATACAATAGCTAAAAGGAATGTCCAAAGTGGTAACGAGAAATGACGTACACAATCATACAATCACAACAACCATAGTGGGATAGTAGATTCTACTGCCAACCTTGAATATTCCAAGGCAGAAATTGACAATGGCAAATTTAAGCAGCAAATAAGAAGGGTAAAAAAAATTAATAAACCAGAAGGCCCACAACCTTTAAGTTTATTTCATTATGACTCTTATTAACGTCGCTCTGAACTTACCCAAAACAAACATATTCATATGAAGTTAATCCCTGTTGTTTATATCAATTCTTCTGCAAGTAATTATAAGTTTAAATGTTATAGGAAAATAAATTTGGGTAATGGGAGGTGGGTCGACCTCCAATTCTGTTGCCCATTAGACTAAGAAGAACAGAATGCCAAGTAGCAAAATAAATCTTAGTAGAAACAAAAAAATCAGTAGGAAAATGTCCAAGAATTGCATGATCAACAAGAAAAATTAAAAACAAATAAATATGGGTTTAGGTTTTGAAAGACTAATTTTCCTAGATGATTGAAACAAAAAACAAAAAACAAAAAATAGATGATTTTTCCTTCATTGTTGTGTTAAACTAAGATGATTGAAAAAAAAATGAACATAGACTAACATCTGCAATCTGTGACTAAAGAAAGAAATGGAGAGAAGATAGGTAGACAGTGGTGGCAGTGGCGGTCTTAGAGGACATTTTCGGTGGTGGCGGCGTTTGTAGGCTTGGAACACCATTGTTAGGTTTTCTATTCTCAATTTTGTTCAATCTGTTTTTTGCTGCTAGTGTTGAAATTGTGAATATTGGATTACTGTTCAAAATGGCAAGAACAAAGTTGTTTTAGTTGATTGTTTTGAACAATAACTTCAAACATTTACACTTTTAAAATAAATAGAATAAGATGAAGTACACCTAATTGTTTTTAAATTTTACAAAATTCCTCCCAAACACAATCTTAATCATTTACATGAAAATTCCACTTTTTTCCAACTTTAATCATTGTAATAATATTTTAATTAATGATCACACGATTCTTGTCCCGGTGGAATTGATTGCACCAAGTTTTGTCGGATACGGAACGCGACTTTGGACATGTGGTCAAATATTTTTTGTTAGCTTGTGGTTGGAATAAGGTGAATTTAGATTAGATATTTAACCAAAAAATTGCAATTGTGGTCTCTATTCTTCACCACTGAAACCACTTTAAGTTCCAAATCAAAATTTCTTAACTTTCAAGTCCCTAATTTTTCTAAATGCAAATTGGTACCCACTAGATGTAAACTTCAAAAATACCGTTAAAGTGTCACATATAACCCTGCACAATCACTTCTGACAAAGTTATTTCGTCAACCTTTCATATTTCTAGAATTTAAAAAAAAATGAAAAAAGAATCGTCTTCTTCATCAAATTGCTGAACACCGTTAGTGAAGTCCTTCACCACTTATGCCTACAACAAAAGTACTCCAGTCGTCGTAGAGTATTTTGCCATCTAGTAGGTGCCAATCTACATCATACATAAAAGTTTAGAGAATTAAATATCGATATTTTTTATCAGTGATTCACATGCTTGAAGTGGAAAATTTTGATACCAGAGTTGTATATTTTCCTTATTGGATCTTGACTTAAAAACACCAAGGACTAATAATAGTGAAATCAAGTAGAAATAACTCACAAGTAAACTTAATTGATTTCTTTTTCTTAAAAAAATGAATATGAGTGTAGAATTAACCTGCGTACTTTTAACCTTTTCTTCGTGTTCATGATTGTACTTGAACAATATTTTTTTCACGTGAATTGATTGGATAAGCACAATTTGCTCCTCTGTCAATTCCTGACCAGATTTCTGCATATGTTTGGACATGCTTAAATTATAATTTTAGTTAGTCAAATTGATCAAACATACTTTTTATCCACACATTTCATAAGACTCACAACTTACAACCTACTTTTTATCTACACATTCACTAACAACTTATAATATAAGCACTTAAAAAATAATTTCAACACTACCAAACATATATGTCCCATAATTTATTGAATTACAATTTTGGTGTGGAAAAGAGAAATCTTCAAGGCAATGACAATATTTAGTAATTGAAAAAAGTTGGTGAAATGTTTGATTAAAAAATTAATAAAAATTGCAAGTCTCATAAAATATGTAGTTGAAAATAAGTTTGAAAAAAAAAAGTTATAAAAAAACTTGGTCAAACATGCTCTAAGTGATTGTTTGGTTTTATCGTAGCAGATTTTGATAAACGTTGACAAAATGTGTGATTGAAAAATTATTAAAAGTTACGGGTCATATGAAATGTGTGGTTAAAATTAAATATTAACTCATATTTTTAACAATTTTTAAGCAAAATCAAACAAGACTTAATTATTATGACATGAGAAAGTTATGTGTCTATTTGTAAATCTTGTTCAATTTATGTGAACAATAATTTCAATATTTTAAACTTTATAATTTCACACATAAATACAAAGTAACTAAGAACGTACCTTGATCCATAGCAAATGGTCTTTAATTCTGTATATTGAATATCTTGAATCTTTGTCTAGCGATTTAATTACATATCTTTAATCTCCAAACACACTTGAATATATATTGTTTAATTGTATGTAAATTGAATTTCTCACTCTTTACCTCTCATATAATGGCATGAATAAATTGATGGAATAACATGTCCTTTTATAGGTAGAAAGATGACTAAGTTTCTAGTTAGACTGTAATTGTATTTTCTATCAAATTAATAATTAACGTTCTTAATGGAAACTAACTTCACCAATAATTATCTAATTAATTATCTATTAAATATATCTATAAGATATATTATCAAAACCAATAACTTATCATGTGAGCCACATAAATTCCAACATTCTCACACTTGACCCATATGACAATGTGCCTTTATGATTTAATAATATCATGATTATGCGCGCATACGTATGGATAATCATCAAAATTGAGTACATTACCAAGATGGGTTATAGCGATTATATATAATTAGATTGATATAGTTCATTCTATGTATTACAATATTAGCAACTCACTCAAGTATACGTAATGGTCCCTTAATGTCGTTGTCAAATACTATTCTTGTTATCATCATCATCCAATCTCATACATGTATTTATTGGTAACCATAAAAGAAATAAAAAACAATTCAATTGTCATTGATGAGCTCAGAATGTTAATGAATCACCATAAAAAAAATATTAATCACTACTGATAAATGTGATTTTACACTTATTTAGATCATCAAAGTGGACCATTGTGAGTATATTTCAGTGTAATTTTATTTAATTATGTGTTGATTTTGTTATTGTATGTCAAAAATCTGAGTTTGGTGGTGTTTGGAGCAAAATTGGCAAAATAAGACTAAATTGATATAAAAGTGGAAGTATGGAGACCAACATGCAAACATCCAAATGTTTAAGGATATACAAATATATAAGGGTAACATTGAAATAAAAGTTTAACTTTGATGGCTCAATTGGCAATACTGTAAAGATTTGGAGACCTATCATGCAAATAAATGGGTACTAAGAAACAAAGTGAGGATGAATTTGGCCCATGCGATTGCATGGACAAAGTCCATTACGATCGCGGGCCATTGAAATTATAAGCAGAGACCCAATTTGTCCTTCCATGTGATCGCGGGCCATTGACTTATGCGATTGCATGTGCTTTCTAAGGTTCCAGGCCCAACATATTATTTTTGTTTTCTTATTGATTTGGACTTCTTTTTGGACACGGATTGAGGTACGAATTTAGGGTTATTATTGGCTCTATAAATACACATTATTAGATAAGAAAAATAGAGATATTTTTACAAGAAAAATATACACAATTTTAGAGATATTTTAAGGAGAAAATTCAAGTTTGGGAAGGAGATTCAAAACGGAGGCAACACAAGATCATTGAAAACTTTCAAGATTAAGGGTTGTACTTATATTTTCTTTTCATTTACCAGAACATGAATTATTATGTGATTTGTACTTTATTTTTCACCATGTCCGGCTAGATTATTTGTTAGAATAAACGATATAGCTATTGACTTCAACTTATGTTTAATTCTATATTTTTTATTTATTTTCATATAAATTGTGTTGAATTGACGTCTTGATTTATTTTTAGGATTTTTTAACGAGAGTTAAAATTCATAAAATTAGTTGCATGTTAATTGAGAAATTACATGTAGTATCCTCAATATAGCTTTTTCATGAATAAGTTGTTAAATTGAGAAATTGCAACTTTGTTTATGCAGTTGTCCTAAGGGTTTAAACATATTTCACATTGAATTATTAATCGAGAGAGGTAAATTTGATATTGAGAAGTAGGTAACTAGATTTCAAGAGAGATGAATGTTAGTACTTTAAATTGGATTTGTTGACTGGTAACACAATGTTTAAACCAAAATATAAATTGAGCATGAGTAGGGTTAACTAGTGAAATCGGGAGTCTTAACTATTTTCTCGCATGATTTTTCCCCCCCTAAAAAATCTATTGTGCTTTTGTATTAATTCTTTCTAGTAGTCTTTAGTTTAATTTCAGCCAAGTAAAAATCAACATTTTATTGTGTGTTTGTTTGTTAAAGTTACTTGAAATTAAAGTAGTAATTAATTACCAATCCTCGTAGATTTGACACTCAACTTTGTATACACTGGCGCTACTCGTCACGTTTGTGCTGAAAAGGAGATGTTTTCATCCTATACTCTGATCAAATGGTGACAGTTATTCATAGACAATTCAGTAACATCAAAGATTGTTGAATTGGGAAAAGTTGTGCTTAAAATGACCTTGAACAAAGAAGTAACTCTCATTGATGTGCTATATATTCCAGACATTTGCAAGAATTTGGTATCTGATGCTATGCTTAGCAAGAATGGATTTAGACTAGTGTTCGAATTTGACAAATTTGTACTCATCAAAAAAGCATGTTTGTGGGCAAGGGGTACTTAGCCAATGGGCTATTCAAAATGAATGTGATGCCTAAAATTCGTGAATTTGATAATAATAAAGTTAAATCTTCTGCTTACTTGGTAGAGTCTTTTAATTTATGGCATGATAGATTAGGACATGTCAACTTTAATACTTTACGAAAATTAGTAAGTTTAGATTTATTACCTTCTTGTTCTTTCGATCAAAATTATAAATGCAAGGCTAAGTTAGCCAAAACGCCGTTTTTATTTAGTTGAAAGGAACACAAGTCCTCTAGAGTTAACCCACAATGATATCTGCGATTTAAAGTTTGTGCAAATTAGATGTGGTAAAAAGTATTTTATTATTTTTATAGATGATTGCACAAGATATTGTTATGTCTATTTGCTAAGAAGCAAAGACAAGGCCTTAGAAGTATTTAAACTATACAAGAATAAAGTTGAGAATTAAGTTAGCAAATGAATAAAGATTATTCGTAGTAATAAAGGAAGAGAATATTGAGCACCGTTTGAAGAATTATATTCTGGAATTATTCATCAAACTAGAGCTCCTTAATCACCTCAATCAAACAGTGTTGCTGAATGCAAAAACCGTACTCTTAAAGAGATGATGAATGTTATGTTGATAAGTTCTGGTTTACCACCGAATTTGTGGGGAGAAGCAATCCTCTCAGCAAACCACATTCTTAATAAAATTCCACACAAAAATAAGAATCAAACTCCTTATGACTTAAGGTCACAAACCTTCGTACAAATTCCTAAAAGTGTGGGGTGTTTAGCTAAGGTAGAAACACCAAAACCTAAACAGATTAAGATATGGCCTAAAACTATTGATTGCATATTTATTGGATATGCTAATAACAGTAGTGCATATCAGTTCTTAGTACTTAAGTCAGACATTCTTGATGTACATGAAAGTACTATCATTGAATCTAAGAATGCTGTATTTTTTGTGAACATATTTTATTGTAAGGATGAAAAAGAGATAAGTTCACAAAAATGAACTTTTGATACAACTAATGGTGATCATCAAAGTAATGAAAAACCAAGACGTAGACGTAGTAAGAGGGCTAAGACGTCAAAATCTTTTGGTCTAAATTTTTTAACTTATTTGTTAGAAAATAAACCAAGGACATTCAATGAAGCAATGTCTTGTCCATAAGCTCTGTTCTAGAAAGAAGTTATCAATAGCGAAATTGATTCAATTATGCATAATCATATTTGAGAATTGGTAGATCTCCTACTTAGAAACAGACCATTAGGTTGTAAATGAATCTTCAAAAGGAAATTGAAACCTGATGGATCGATAGATAAGTACAAGGCTAGATTGATAGCTAAAGGATTTAGACATAAAGAAGGCATTGACTTTTTTGATATATACTCACCAATAACAAGGATCGCATCTATTAGAGTATTAATTGCAATCGCCGCATTGCATGACTTGGAGATCCATTAGATGGATGTCAAGATAAGGTTTTTAAATGGTGAGCTAGATGAAAAAATTTATATGGAACAACCCGAAGTGTTCATGCTCTTGGACAGGAGAAAAATGTGTGTAGACTCGTTATGTCCTTATATGGACTAAAGTAAGTGCCAAAGTAAAAGTAATGGCATGAGAAGTTTGACAAAACTATGTTATCAAATAGTTTTAAGAGTAACAAGTTTGATAAGTGTGTCTATATCAAAATCACACCAAACCCTTATGTAATTGTATGTCTATATGTTGATGATATGCTAATTATGAAAAGTAATCATGATGTCATAATGGCAACTAAGTAAATGTTGACAAAATATTTTGACATAAAATATATGGGTGTAGCAGATGTCATAGTAGGAATTAAAATCAATAAGACATCTGAAGGACTTGTTCTATCTCAGTCTCACTACATTTAAACTATACTTAAGATGTTTAATCTGTATGATGAAAGTCCAACTAAAACTCTGGTAGACTTAAGTCTACATTTGGCCAAGAATAAAGGCGAACTTGTATCTCAATTGGAGTATTCTCATATCGTAGGCAGTCTAATGTATATTATGAACTACACGTGTCTAGATATTCTTATGCAATTAACAAGCTTAGCAGATTTACAAGTAATCCAGGCAATGACAATTGGAAGGCATTGATTATAATTCTTAGATATCTAAAATTCACTTCAAGTTATGGATTACATTTTACAAGATACCCAATTGTATTAGAAGGATACAGTTATGCAAATTGGATATCAGACACAAAAGATTCAAAATTCACAAGTGGTTATGTTTTTACTATTGGTGGTGCAGCAGTATCTTGGAAGTTTTCAAAACAAACGTATATAGCTCGATCCAGAATAGAAAATGAGTTCATAGCTTTAGATAAAGCGGGAAAGGAAGCTGAGTGGCTTCGTTATTTCTTAGAGGATATTCTGTGTTGGCCTAAGCCAATTCCTACTATTAGTATGTATTGTAATAGTTAGTTGGCTATCGGAAGAGCACAAAGTAGTATGGATCTTCTTTAGCATTGTCCCAATCATAGAATAGTGAGTATAGTGAGCATAGCGAGCCTCGCCCAGAGATGAGGAAAGATTCCAAGGTTGTACATGTGAAATATGAGGATAAAAAGTCGGTACAATCATGCGACTTAGATGACAATGACGATAACCTTCCGTTCTCCAAAGAACTAAAGAATAGAGAACTACCAACTGGTTTCAAAATATCTCATATGGAAAAGTACAATGGACGTGGCGACCCTATAGACCACATCAATGTGTACAAGATGAGGTTGCAAGGTTATATCCCAGTGGTTAATTGTAGAAACTTTCATACCACCATGGTCTCTAACACAAAGAGGTGGTACAATAAGCTGAAACCCATGAGCATCAGGAGTTGGCCATAGCTGAAGCAAGAGTTTGTCAACACCTTCATCAGCAATCGAACAACAGTAGCCGATGTGGCCCAACTCCACGATATTCAGCAAAAAAAGGATGAGTCAGTGAAGAGTTACTCCAGGAGGTTCAACAAGGTCATTAACAAAATTGAGAATGTTACCGATGACAAAGTACTTGATACGTTAATAACCGGGCTCCACATGCAAACCCCTTCTGGAGAGACATTCAGAACATAGAACCCAAGACATATATCCAGTTGGTATACCTCATCCCAACAATCTCTACAAGAGGTTTAATCAGACCGAACTCAGTCCAGGGCACCTACCAAGCCATCCATAGCCATCCCTCAACTGTTGGTTTATCTTTCCAAGTTGTGTTGTATGCACTGAACTCAAGATCACGATATGGAAGATTGTCTGGAGGTGCGAGAACTAATTGATCAAGAAAACCAGCGGTAGGGAGAAGGGCATCGACAGGCTCGAAGAGGACGAGGACCTCCCAACCGTGGGCGAAGACCCCAACCTTGGTGCCAGAATGACCGTCCTCACCTTGATGATAGAAGGAATGATAGGAATATAGATCTACCAAGGCAAAACTGACTTCTAAAGGTCCATCATGTCTATAAAATTAACACCATAATTGGAGGGCCTTATGTCGGGGGCTACACGATGAACTCGCAGAGAAATTAAGCTAAAGCAAGGGGAAGCCAATAAAAAGCTAGCAAGTTCATGGACACTGACCCAGGGCCCCACCCATCATTTTTATAGAGGATGATGAGGTTGGTGCCCATTACCCACACTACGATGCCCTAGTAGTACACACTGTTGTCGCCAATAATGGACTAGACAGAATGTTGGTCGATGATGGCAGTGCTGTGAATATTCTATTTGGTAGCGACTTCGATCAGATAGAGATAGACCATAGCTTATGGACATCTCGGAACCACTGTTCGATTTTACGGGTACAACCTCATCCCGCGAGGAAGGATTACCCTCTCCGTGGATTTTGGAGAGTCCATGTGCCACGTAAAAAAATTCATTGAATTCTTGGTGGTCGATATCCATTCTGCTTATCACGGGGTTCTGGACATACTAGCTCTAAAAGACTTGCAAACAGTGACATCGATTCACCACCTAACAATGAAATTTCCGATATCTAGTGGAGTTTCTATCATCCAAGGCAACCAAACAGAACATGTGGCCTGTTACGTGAATGCGCTCCGTAAAGCAACAACATGTGAGAAGATGACCCTCTCTGTAATGATGGTAGAAACCAGGGCAATAGAGATTGAAAATGAGAGAAGCGAAGAGGACATGGTCCTCGACAAAGGTCTCGACCCTCAGATTACTGGTTTAGACTCGCAAGCTTCACCAGTAAAGGAGTTAGAAACATTTTTTGTTAACCTATTTGACCCCTCCAAAGTACTACATATGGGTCATGCCTAGATGGAGGGCTAAAGGAGAAATTGAGACAATTTCTGAGGAAAAACCTCAACGTCTCCACATGGAAGCACTCCGACATGGTGGACATAGATCCATCGGTGGCGTGTCATGTCCTAAAAGTAGATCCAAAAGCCCTCCTAAAATACAGAAGAGAAGGCCGTTAAGTACAGAAAGATATAACGTGCTAAAAGTAGAAGTGGAGAAGCTGTCAGCAAATGGTTTCATCAGAGAAGCAGTGTACCCAAAGTGGGTGTCCAACCCCGTATTCGTAAAGAAGAACAATCACAAGTGGAGGGTATGTATAGATTTCTCTTATCTAAACCAAGCATGCTCAAAAGATAGCTTTCATGTACCTCACATAGACCAACTAGTTGACGCCACTGCTGGGCATAAGCTACTTAGCTTCATAGAAGCCTGCTCCGGCTACAATCAGATATCTATGTTCGCTGGGGACGAGGAGCAAGCTTTATTTATAATAGATCGGAGCTTGTATTTTTACAAGATGATGCCATTCGATCTGAAACATATCAGAGCCACTTATCAGAGGTTTCGTAGAATAGATCTGGGATACCATAAAGGTCTACATCGATGACGTGCTAGTAAAGAGCGTGGAAGTCGAAAACCACATAGCACACCTAGAAAAGATGTACGAGGTCCTCTGCAAATATCAAATGAAGCTCAATCCCTTGAAATAAGTTGTTAGAGTTGCCTCTGGAAATTTTCTGGGATACATGGTAAATTAATGCGGAATCAAGGCAAACTTAGAGAAAATCAATGTACTTACACCCAAGTAAGTACAGAGCCTCACCTGGAGATTGGCAGCCTTAAACCGATTTATATCTAAGGCAACCAACCGGTGTCATCTTTTCTTCTAGGCCTTCAAGGAAGGAAAGTAATTTTAATGGACAGAGGAATATGAGAGCTCCTTCCAAAATCTCAAGTACCTTCTCGAAAAACCCACGCTTCTATCCAAGCATGGGCTTGTGGATAGGTTACTGGTTTACCTTGCAGTATCAGATAGAACTGTCAGCTCGGTGCTAATCCGTGAAGAATGACCATTACAACTCTCGGTGTACTATGTTAGTAAGTCTCTTCAAGATGCTAAATATGGTACATGGACATGGAAAAGCTCGCCTTGTCCCTAGTCGTCACATCATGAAAGCTCCAGCCTAACTTCCAGGCACATAGCATTGATGTACTGACGAACCTCCTACTGATGTAGATTTTCCAAAAACTAGACACTTCTGGAAGATTGATGAAGTGGTCTATAGAATTCAGCAGGCCAAGCATTAGCAGATTTTATGGCCGAATTCATCCACATCCCTGATGAATTGCAAGAGACCGAATTCAAGAAGGTACCAATATGGAAATTGTATGTTGATGGATCCTCGGACGACATCGGAGCTGGAATCCTACTAATGAGCCACGAATCACAACCTCAACTATGTACTTCACCTTGAGTCAAAGCCTCAAACAACCCAGCTGAGAATGAAGCACTCCTGGCTGGCTTGAGGTTAGCACATGAGATGAATGCTAGAAGAATCCAGATCTATAGAGACTCACAGCTAGTTGTCAGTTAAGTTAATAGGAATTTTACAGCTCAAGAACAAACGATGGTGGCCTATTTGAAGTAGGTCATGGAATTCTTACTACACTTCAAAAAATTTGAACTGGTCCAAATCCCAAGAATCGAGAATAGTTATGTGGATGCCCTATTCTACAAAGATTTAGACTTGATGAAAGCCATACCAGTTGAGCGACTCATTTGGTCCACGATTTAAGACATCATGGCACTGACCTCAAATCAGCGAGCCTCTCGACTGGATGAGGAAAATCATTGCATATCTAACTGATCAGGTACTTCCAGACAATAGGGATGAAGTTTGCAAGCTTCGTAGGACGGCCGCAAAGTTTGTCCTCCTGGACAGAATTATGTACAAACGAGGATTCAGCTCGCCACTTTTATGATGTATGGCTAAGGACAAAGTTGACTATGTTATACGTGAAATATACGAAGGAGTTTGTGGCAACCATGCAGGAGGAATGGCTTTAGCACAGAAAGCCTTGAAACAAGGATATTACTGGCCAACAATGAAAAGAGATTCTCACGATTTTGTACGAAAGTGTGACAAGTACTAACATTTCGCCATTGTACCAAAGCTCCCAGTCCAGGATATTACTCAAGTAACCAGCTCTTGGCCTTTTGCCAAGTGGAGGGTCGACTTCATCGGTCCTCTCCTAACAGGCAAGGGATGAGTCAAATTTACCATAATAGCTGTAGACTACTTCACTAAATGGTGCGAAGTCAAGCCTCTGGCAAAGATACTAAATGAATGCATAGAAATTTGTATGGAATAACATAATATGTCATTTCAAAATTCTACATTCCCTAGTCTTAGACACCAGGACTCGGTTCGTTGGAAAAAAATTCAACTCAAATTGTGGTAAGCTCGGTATCAGAAGAGACTTCTCCACCCCTTACTGCCCCCTAGTCTAATGGGCAGATCTAGGCAGTCAGTAAGATTATCAAACACATATTAAAGAGGAAATTGGATTCAAAAAAAGGTGGAAGAGCTCTCTGAAGTCCTCTGGTCCTATCGACGTCTTGAACACCAACTAGAGAAACTCCTTTCACCATGGCCTACGGGGTTGAGGCAATGATCCCCGTCAAAGTGGGGGTGTACTCTCAAAGGCACCTATACTTTGACAAAGTCGTCAACGAAGATCTATACAGATTAAACCTTGACTTGCAAGATGGAAGGCACGCGAGTTCACAACTTTTCCTGGCAATCTATCAGAGAAAAATGGCTAGATACTACAACTCAAAGGTTAGGAACAGGAGTTTCAAGGTCAATGATTGGGTCCTTAAAAAGGTTTTCCCACTAACAGAGAAGTAGGGACCAGAACCCTAGGTCTTACATGGGAAGGACCATACAGAATCTTTGAAATAAATTGAACCGGGACCTACAAGTTGGAATATTCCAGTAAAAAAAAAAAACAAGTCGTCTATGGAACATCACACACCTTCGTCCGTATTACTAGTAGGTTGTGCGGTTAACGTGCATCTGGTTGTCGATGTTAATGTCAATTTGTTTTTATTTATTTTGAACGCTGCAGATAATTATATCCAAAGTCTAATTATTCCAATACATTTCTTCCATTACCAATACTTTCTTCAGTAACGAGGGAGTACGGTTCACAGCCATCTACTTAACTCGCTGGGTAAAATACTTAACACATTCAACGAAAGAATAAATTGTAGGGTAGCGATGAAGTATGGTTTGCTGCCATCTCCTTAACTTACTGGGTAAAATACTCAACGGGTTTAATGGAAGAATAAATTACGAGATAGCGAGAGAGTAGGGTTTGCGGCCATCTCCTCAACTCGCTGGGTAAAACTACTTAACGTGTCCAGTGGAAGATTAAATTATGAGGCATGGAAGAGGGTGGTTCACGGTCACCTCATTAACTCGATGGGTAAACTACTCAACGCATGAAACTATTAGTCAAACTGTGAGGCAGCAAGGGAGGATGGTTCATGGTCACCTCCTTAACTCGCTGGGTAAACTATTTAACGCGTGCAACTATCATTCGAACTGTAAGACAGCGAGGGATTGGGGTTCACGGCCACTTCCTTGACTTGCTATGTAAACTACTTAACACATTCAACTACAATGAAATTATAAGGCAGCTAGGGAGTGCGGTTCGCTCGCTAGATAAACTACTTAACACGTTCAACTATCTACAAAATTGCGAGGTAGTAATGGTTACAAGTTCAATTACTAATCCAATTACAAAACAGTCGAGGCCCTCGCAAACATCTTATTCAACTTTTAATAATTAAGCTACAAGACAGCCTTGACAAATGACTGGGCACCAACAAAAGATAGATCAATGACATACGCTAATCTCCAATAATGTGAAGATATTATAGTTGGCAAAAAAAAAATTTCCATTCGGATAAACAAAGATGTAAGTACAAGAAATGAGTAATATAAATGAAGTTCTAAAGCCTCGTTGCCTCAAAGGGTAGACACAAAATAGGCACTATATCAGGCCTTGTTGGTGGATGTGTCATCAACATGAGAATGAGCCTTATAGGTTGGAGTTGGAGTCGGGCCTTCGGGCTGAGCAACAGGATTTGGAGCTCGGAAGGCTGGGATTTTTCTGCCAAGAGAAACGAGAGATCCCATTCTAGATGCACGGCTTTAATTCTCTCCGTAAGCTGGTCACCGCCAGCTTCCATGAACAAGGCAACGAGGTGGGCGTACTCAGGTGTAGTCAGAAAGTTCTTTTTGTACGAACTCACCGTCATCACCTCTGCCTATGCCACCAAGGCTCGTACATCAGCCAGTTTTCCTTGGCCCTTTGAGTCTCCTCCCAAGAGCCTCATATTTTCAGCCACCATGGCAATGATTCTCTCCGCCGACACAGTCCGCTCCTCAGCCAAATTTTTGGCCGTCTCAGCCACCCTTCTCTGGCTAAGGGCTGCCACCACTCTTGTTTTCGCCAACCTCACATCTTCGAGGACAGCCACAAATTTTTTCTTCAAAACAACCTCAGTCGCATTAAATCCGTCTACCTTGGACTAGAGTGCCTCGTTCTTAGAATCCAACTTGCCCATAGCTGGTTCAAGTTTCCCAACGAAGCCTAGAAGGGTATTGTACAATTCATTATTTAGCACAAAGGCACGGGCCAAATTCATGGAAGCCATAGTAATATGCTTTTTCATCGAGGCCTTTTCTGCGGCCTTTTTCCACAAAGAGGACCAAAACTTGTACACACTCACTGTCGTCGGTACTGAATGAAGTATTTCCAAGACTAAAGAGTCAAGCTCATCCCGGCAGGAATTGATGTTGATATAGTTAGCACCTTATACCCCCGGTAGGTTACTGCAGGTAGACTTATTATCCTGAGGCACTCGAGTAATCCAACTTCGACAAGCCTCCTCAGTAACTCTGACCTGATGAGCATCCTTTAGCAGGGCGTCACCGTCGCTCGTGGACAGAGGGGCCTCATCTTCTAGCTGTGAGCCTCACCTTCTTCAACGTCGATCCCATTTTCTTTGTCTCTAAGCCTTTTATCTGAAACAGATGAGGAAGATGGGCCTCATCTAGGAGACAGAAGGGAGACGACGAAAGCTGGTGGAGAAGGTGGTGGCGATACCGCCTATAGAAGAACTCATCATGTAATTCATGAGATGGAGAAGGTGAGGCTTCTCCTTCTTCATTGTTGTCATCCTCGTCCATCGCAAAGACAAGGATATTGTTAAAAATATATTTGGCTGTGTATATACACGAAAGTGTCAAAAATCATGAAACGATGCAGGGGAAACACTAAATTAGAATGGAAAAGCTAACTCACCCATTAACCCAAAGCAAACCAAATAACTATTGTCTTGAAGAAGGTTGCTGAGCTTCTGAAAATCACTATCTAGGGAACGAACCTTGGCCCACTTCGCCCACATGTACTCATGTTGCCTTATTGGGATAGGAGATTGCCGCACACTGCAAAGACAAAAAATGGGATTAAGTCAAAAAACGGAGAAAACAATAACAATTTCAAAAAAATAAACATACCAAGCTCTCCGAAATGTTGGAGAACGCTAATGTTCGGAAAGGGGTCCGAAGGTCTAAACTCTCAATTTCCTAAGGCATAAAAGAAAGTGCACTTCTAGTTTGGCACTTTATTAGGAGAATCGGTCATTGTTCTCCAATTCTGTCCTAGCCTTAGGGACATATTGTATCACCCTAGACCGACAAGGTCTGTACATTGTCTCAAAGGCCTCCGCTGACATATCTTCTCCTACTCAGCCACCGTCCATAAAATAAAGACAGTGCCCATTTGATCCCACCCATTTGGAGTAATTTGGCAAGGGACAAGGTTAAAATCTTGAAGAACCTTTTGGAAGAACGGATGTAGGGGCAGCCAAAGGCCCTGCTGCATTGCCAGCTCGTAAATAGGAATACAACTATTTGGAAGATTGTCTGCTTGGTCATGTGACCAGAGGACAAGAAAGCTGACGTCATGGGCTCAAGATCCTCATCATTTATCTTGCTAGGGACCATCAAGGCAATAGTGGTCGAGGAAGAAAGTTCCTCGTCTAAGAGATGACCTCTGGGGCATCTCTGTTGTTCAGCTACGACCTCATCTTCGAAGCCCCGCATGTTGAGACCACTAGATAATAGGCAACCGTGGGACGTCCTAAGAACTCTTCGCCATGCTCTGGCTAGAGAGAAAGATCACCCATGATTTTAGTGTCCGTGTGAACATCCCCAGACATATATTGGGAATCCTCACTCCCGGAATCCATTCTTTGTGGATCAATCTTCCTTTTGAGGTAAAAATGTATAATAAAAAGGGTAAATGGCTTGAAGATTGGACGGGAGGGTTGGCGATAGATCGAGAAGGAAAAAAGATTAACACAACAAAAAAATAGAGGTGAAGAAGTAGAAGCTCCTCTTTACCTAACTGAAAGCATTGAAGTGGATGATCAGGACTATCGTCGGAGAATATGGAAACCTGTAAACTGGAAAGCTCTGCCGCTCTGAAAGTGGGTTGCAAAAGGTAAAGTGAAAATGAAGGGGTTGCTAGGGTTTAAATAGGTGGGTCCAAAGCATCTTGGCCGTTGATTTTAGACCCCCAAATTAGGACCATCAATGCAAGAAACATGTGGCAACACAAAGGTAAAAAGGTGGGATTTTTGAACAACTAGAATTTAATAAGTGGGGGCGCACGCCCGTCCCTACGCCTGTCCATAAAAGAGCTGCTGTGATAATGATCCTGCATTCTCGGATTACGATACATATACCCCATCATTACGCCGTCTGACAGCGCATCTCTCCAATTTCAAAAAACTGAACTCCAAGTTGGAAAAACGCCACGTAGATCCCACTTTCTCAACTTTCAAAACTGCACAAGTCAAAGCCCTCGACTGCTATAAATAAACAAGCCTTAGGCTTGAAGGACTATATACATTAGCGAAGGCCCTACGAGGGCCCAATTACTCCAAATGACTTATCAACACTGCAAAGGCCTCTCTCGACGGACAATCTTTAGTAAAAGGCCGCTAATACATGCCCATGTTAAAGGCCTTCACCTTCTTAAAAAAAATAAATAAATAATATATATCTCACTCTCTTAAAGTCTTACGCCTAGCAATATAGACTCAGACTTGAGGGACTATTATTACCACCTTAATTTGGCAAGGACTCTAAATCAAAAAGAGAGTCCGAGCAAGGGCATCCCAAATCTTCGATTCGGTCTTACCTGGCAGTCAAAGTTTTGAATTACGATAAAAGGCCCTTGTATTCTAACTCATGGCCAAGCAAAGTCCAGGAAGATCTTCGCACCTCCTGAAGAACCTTAGTTCCTCGCCAGTTACCCCCATCTTAACAAAATCCCCTTGGGCAATTCAATATTTTGGACCAAATGGAAGATAACTAAGAAAAGGAGTATGTTTGATTAAGAGAACCAGATTTACAAGGAAAGTCGATCACAATATCCTAAAAATCAGCATCAACAGGACAATCTTGGAGATGGAGAAGAGTTAGGAGAGAATCTTAGAAGATCATGGTAAGATGGAATTTGACCTTATCCTTTAAGGAATGAAAATCCCATCAGATTTCTAATTGATTGCTTCCCTAAATCAACTAGAACTCTTCCCCTATAAATACCATACCCATATTCATTCCAAGGTACGCATTTTTCTCTACAATAAAACTCTAGTTAAATCTTTTCCTGCTTGTCTCTACCATACCCATATTTCCCTATATATTTTACACCGACAGTTGACTTTATCGTTGAAGTACTAACGATGGCAAACCCTTTTTTTTCTCTGTGATCTTGGTGCCTAACAATTGTCCAAGTATGCAGGTAACATACAGACTGACATAAGATTGACTGGAGATTTGTTGACACGTAGATAATACATATTTCAAGGTCAACACATATTAGTCAATTTACTTACATTCCACCTAACTCTAATAGTGTTATAGTGAATTTAAACGACATGTGATGAAAAGGCAAATGGTTCAGAATGAACTAAACTAAGAAGGAATTATCAATTTTCATCTCTAAGGCTTTTTTTTTTCTTTTTTACTTTTATATTAGTTATCTTAGGGATGGCAATTGGGCCGAGATGATCGTGGACCTGATGACTTAGTCTAACAAAGCTCAGCTCATTGTGGGTCTGGGTTTGTCTAAGGACAAGCCCGGGGCAGGGTAATGAAATAAGGGCCGAGCTGACTCAGCTCGTTGGACTGGCTCATGGTCTGGCCCAACGGATCGACTCGTGTAAATTTTTTTTAACAATGCCCAGAAAAAAATATATTTCATTAAAAATAAATTAACAAGCATGGGCTCGTAGGCCGGTTCGGCTCAGCTAGGGATGGCAAAAAAATCTGCCGTCCTGTGCCCCGTTCCCCTTCGCCGAGTAATAGGGATGGGTCCGGGGCAAACCTGCCCCGCCCTGTCCCTCAATTTTTTTAAAAAAAATCATAAAATAGAGTAGAAATTATAATTTTCACTAAAAATGGACTAAAGAAGAATCGAACGCGGGTTGAAATTTATAAACTACCAATCTTAACCACTACACCACAACCCCAACCTTATAATTTTTTTTTTTGTTTTGTTTGGTACAATTATTTAAAAATTTTGTATATTTTTAATTATTTTTTCAGTTTAACAAAAAATAAAAAAAAATTCACTGGGACGTTTAGCCGGTCAAAGGTCAGTCCCCACGCCCAAATGACCAAGCCCCCCCGCCCGCCCCACCCCACCCCACCCCGTAAATTCATGGATCGCGAGGCGGTGACTCATCCTAGACCCGCCCATTGCCCACAGGCTCAAATTTAAGGCCCACGGGCCATAGGCCAAACCAGACTCACCTATGGAAGACGAGCCAAGCTCATGCTC
Source organism: Forsythia suspensa (assembly GCA_023638005.1). Lineage (NCBI taxonomy): Eukaryota > Viridiplantae > Streptophyta > Magnoliopsida > Lamiales > Oleaceae > Forsythia > Forsythia suspensa. The sequence goes on along the minus strand of CM042666.1, from coordinate 24,963,468 downwards.
ACCCCGTCTCTATACGGATCGAGCTGTGCCCGTCCCATTGGTTGAGTTGGGCCCCGGTGGTCATGGGCTAAACTGACCTGACTTGGCTCATTGCCACTCCTAAGTCATCTCTAGGACATGTTCATACATGCTATGCTTACTATCAAATTTCATGGCGGTAAGGCTAACCATAAAGCTAGAGACTTATCAACAGTTCATATTCTATACACTCCAAATGTTCTTTCAATTTATAGAAAAGTTATTTTAATATTGCTAACTAATTCTCAAAATTTAACATGGTCAATCATTTCCAAACTTTATAGAAAAATATTTTCTTCTTTATTGCTTCTATCAATAATAGCAATAGATTTCTCAGATAGCAAGTCTAGATCAAGATCCAAAACACCTAAGTGAAATTAGACATGCTTACGCTAATCCACGAAATTTAATCTATTAATTATCGAAACGGATGAAGCATAATAATGAAGAGAAAAATGAATTGATATAATAAAGTAGATGCTCTATATGTCAATGCTTTGAGATATAAGATAATCTAATTCAAATAGACAATAAATATATATATCGAAGCTCTCATTTGGGTAGATACTACGATACACTATTGTTAACCATTACGATGTTTTGTATTTATCTTTAATAGACAACTATGTTATTTCTCAAGTGATACATTCTATTTATCTTTAGATATATAAAATGAACAATTAAGAAATATCAATTACCCTGTTATGTTGATTAATCATATGATGGATGATCTACATTTGGGTGACAAAATATCTCTATGATTAACAAAAGTGTTACTCATGTACTACATATCATTAATAAACATCTATAGTAAAGGGGAGTAATGATCTCCCACCTACAGCGAGTAGGAGATCATTTACCTATTGATGATGTCGGAGTGCCACACCAGTCCACATAACACACAACTGTGTCTGGATACAAATGTGTCCACACACAGTGGGTAAATGATCTCCTACCCACTGTGGGTAGGAGATCATTACTCAAGTAGAGAGTACAACATACTAAACTTTATTAGATAATTTGACATTCTCAAAACATTCTAGTTTGACCACTTTGGTGGCTAACAATCTATACATAAAATAAATATCTTCAATTGAGTAATAAAAGTTTCCTCCACATTAATATTGATTTATTAAACAATTCGATATTTACGAACCATTCTAATTTGGTCGCTTTGGTGACTAACAACATATATACATAATATGAATATATTTGAATTGAATAATAAATATTTCATAAGGTACGTACACAATAATTTTTCTTTATTAAATAACTAGATATTCATGAAACATTCTAGTTTGATCATTTTAATTAGGCCTGGACATCAGGTGGATCGGTGCAGATATTTTAATACTAAGAACTACATGTTATACTTTGGGTATTTCGTAAAATAGAACCATTATGGTCCACGTAATTATTAAAACCAAACCCGAACGGAGACTGTCGGTTCTGGTTCGGGTCCGGTTCTATTCATAACATTTTCTTTTAAAATTATGAGTTGAAAACATGTTTTAAAAAAAATTAAAAATAAAAAATCCGTTAATATTAAAATACATTAGATATTAAAAAAATTTCTGAAACACACAAAATATTCATTGGAAAAATAGACACCATAATTGCAAACCATAAATTACGCTTAAAAAAGAGAAATTACCTCTCAAAATTGGCGATTCATTTCGGTTAAAGAGGAGCTTCGTCTTCGCCGCCTCACTATGTGTTGAGCGAGAGTGAGAGACATGCGACATTATTTTTATTGTATATCTGAAAAAACAGTGATTGATAATTTTGGATTTGGATTTGGATATTTGGAATTAGGTCAATTTAGTTTGGGTTTAGGGGTGGTAGGTTTAAGGTTTTTGTTTGGGTTTTGGACAGTTGGATTCTTGTTTTTGGTGCCATGGTGTTGGATTGGATTATTGAGTCAGGGTGAACAAATTATAAAATTATAAAATTATAAAAAATGACAAATTTGATTTCAGAGTCGGGTATCCACAATTTCAGCTCAGCTCTCGATTCTGGTTCCAATTCCTAATTTTATATTTTTGGAACGAGACTGGAACCTTCAGTTCTAGTTTAGTTCCAATTCGAGAGGTTCAGTTCTGATTAAAATACTCACCTCTAATTTTGATGTTATCCCTCTTGTCACTATATTCTCTCTCCTACAAGAAAAATTTGGATTACAGAAGATTATAAAAAATATTGTTACTATCAAAATTCGGATTCCATATTTATTTGAATGGAATCTAGTGACATTAATACACGTTTTGTAACAACCCATGCAATAATACCAAAAATTCAATGCAATGTAACATGTTTTGTATCAATGAATGTAACATCTTTTTAACACTCAATGCAATTGAAAATGATGCGCAACAATTTGTTTTTCACGATCCATGTTACATTACTACGGAATTTTGTAACAACGCATGCAAAATATTTTTAACACTCAACGCAATTTTGTAAACGCATGCAAAACTTCTTTCCACGACCAATGTAACATTACTACAGAATTTTGTAACATCAATTGCAATGTTTTTTACACTCAATGAAAGTAACAAACAAGTAACAACAAACATGTAACATATTTTGTAACGTCGGCTTACAAAATCTATGATTTTGAATGTATGCTTGGATTGCAACGCCGCTTTCTTCCCATGTTCCGGCGAATCCTTTTTTGTGAACCGCCGAGTTAATCTTTGAGTTGGAGTATCCATTGCACGGATTTTGGCTTCAATAACAGTGAATCAATGGCTGCCAATACTTATAAATTAAAAATTCGTGGGTATGGTTTTGCTGATTAGGATTACGGGTCTTGAATAATGAAGAATTGAATGGCATTTTGTCGAGGAAACATGAATAATGGTTGATTGTTCAAGAACCCTAGAAAATTATCACACTCTCTAATTGGTTTGGTCGCTAGGTTGAAGCCAGAAATTTTGGGATTGTGATTTTGGTGTACAATAATTTGGGGATGAAAGGATTTTGTTGGCATTTGTTATTTTAATATAATATGTAATTATTTAAACATCACACAATATTTTTCGAATAAAAACAAATGGAAAGTAGATGTGGAAATATATTTCAAATACACAGTAGGATTGCAATTTCCACGATATAAAATTAAGGTAAATTTACGCATATATACTAAATTTTGAATAGAAATTGAAATATACTTGTCTTGTATAAAATAATTAAAAACTATCAATTTATGATTGTATCAATTGAACATTTAAAAGCTATGTTACTTATAAAAAATTATCTTCTTGAAAATTAATACAACCGTTTCAATTGAAAATTTTATCCCAAAAATTCCTCTCAATCTTATTTTCGAAATTCAAATTCTCCTAATGTAATCAACAAATTCAACGTTGCTTATCTGCTTCTTCTCCGGCACCATTTTCATAATTTCAGAAAACTATTGCAAAGAAAACATAAAATCGTTGAACATTCAATGCATGTAATTACATATTGCAATCTTCTAACTTTTCGAATGATTACCATAATCGAGATTGGACTTTTTTTAACATATAATATAAATGAAATGCAGTTTCATAAGAATATTGATTTGAAGTAACAACCTCGAGAGAGACAACACACAAATCTTTGTTACAAGAATTTAGTAACAATTAACCAAGAATTATTTTGAAGTAACAATTTGAAGCATCGCATATTTGTACGTACACGAATATAATGTTCAACAACGTACTTGTGCCAACCGAGATAATTAAATACCACCATATATCATAACATAATGTCATAACATTCAATAGTAGTCAAACTCTATTGTCCCGATGATTTTTCTTCACGATGAAAAGGGTGCACACGATTCTGCTTTTGGATTTGGATTTGGATTTGCTACTACTACGTATCGTAGCCATCTCACAATCAGAGAAAAATCGATTTGAAACAAAAAAAAAAAAATAATGAAATATTGAACAAAAGAGATAATCATGAAAATATAAAATTTTCTTAATTAAGAAATAAATAAGGAGTTAAATAAGAAACACATGATCTTACTATATATGGTTTGAATTTAAAATGGACTAGATTTAAATGGTGAGCATTCAATGCGTAGTACGAAAGGTAAATTTTAGAAAATAATTTGATTGTCACTTAAATTTGGTAATGATATGATTAAATCTCTTAATAGTAGCTGTAATAGTTAATAAATGATAATGTTAATAAATAAATAAATAAATTTTAACAGTACAATAAATGATAAATATAATTTTATATAAAAAAAAAACTATATAGTAAAATTCAAAATTTCAAAAAAAATAAAAAATTAGTACATGATATAATTTTTACTTAACTCGGATTTTTATCATATTTTTAAGCAAAATCAAACAAGGCTTAATTATTATGAGATGAGAAAGTTATGGGTCCATTTGTAAATCTTGTTCAATTTATATGAACAATAATTCCAATATCTTAAACTTCGTGATTTTCATAGACAAATACGGAGTAACAAAAAACGTACATTGATCCATAGCAAATGGTCTTTAATTCCGTATCTTGAATATTTTGAATCTTCGTCTAGTGAATTAATTGCATAACTCTAATATCCAAAAACACTTTAATATATTTTATTTAATTGTATGGAAATTGAATCTCTCTCTCTCTCTCTCTCTCTCTCTCTCACACACACACACACACACACACACATATAATGGCATGAATAAATTGATGGAATAATATGCTATTTTATTTGTATAGAGAGAGAGAGAGAGAGTCAATTTTCCTAGTTAGAATGTAATTCTATTTTTTTTTAATCAAAATAGAGTTCTTAATGGAAACTAACTTCACCAATAATTATCTAATTATTTATCTATTAGATATATCGATAAGACATATTATCATAACCAATAACTTATCACGTGGTTCTAACATCGTTGGTTAGATTGTTTCCATTATGTGGTAAGTCGACCATTGTGATTTGTTGCAATTTGATGTTCTATCTCTTTTCTCGCTCTCTTCTGTGGAAAATACGATCGATTTTCGGACCAGCAACAACTAAATCTACATCGTCCAACTGTGTCATGCACCGAACAAGAGAACATGAAAGAGAAAAAATGAAAAATTTCAAATAACGATAGAATACATTATAATCAAAGTTAATAAAACAGTCTCGGCAACGGCACCAAAAACTTCTTCAGTTAAAATCGCAAGTGCACCATATCACCAACAAATAATAAAGCGGACTATAGAAGTTCGAAATATCGATCATATGAGGACTAATTACAATTATTAATTTTAATTAATCAAGAGCTATATTAATGTAAAATCAAGATTTCAAAGACAACAAATGGTTTGATTCTATCTAAACACTAACTAATTTTAACTAATTCCTAAATTAGAGTTTTTCGTTAGAGAACGATTTTATTCTATTATAAAAATTGATCAATCAAATGAATGTCGGAACTCACAAATCAACAATAGCTATCTTGTTGAATTCCGTACCAAACAATGGCAATTTACTATCTTACATTAGTAATTAATTTCACAAAGTTACTTGATAATTTCTCTCGATTTACTCAATAAAGTAAATCCACTATATTTCTATGTGACTTTTAATCTAACCAAGAGCATTAATGATCACGAAATAATTAAAGTTTGCACAAAGAAAAAGAGCATATCTCTATCTCTTATGTAACTCATATGTTCTACAGCTAAATTAGTGAATTACTTTTCAGTTTCATCACAAATTCACAACCACAATCACAAATTGACCAGATTTATGAAAAGTCAAAACGAAAGATTATAAAAAATTAATATAAGATAAGAATTAGAATCATATTTTAATTACTAGAAATAAATAATCAAACTACATCTACATCATTTGTCCCAACACGAGAATTTTAGCTTAACATAGTATTGTTCAAACACAACGATATAATATCAATAGAATACATCATTTGATTTAGTGAATAGAGATGAAGAGATGAAAATATGTTCTTGCACCAAGCTTTGATCTTCAACCATTGAGAATGACCACGAAACCCTTAATTTCTCGTGTTCTTTCCAAATCTCTCTTTAATATTGTGTATATTCTCCTTTGTTCAACTCCATCAATTGACATAGATTAGGTCCTTATATAGTCTTTAACCTCTCTTGAAATTCATGCCTTGAAAACGACAAAAGTATCCCTAACTAAAAAATTCCAAAATTCTAAAAAATTGCCCAGACGAGCCGTGGTCTGCTTATTGTGGTTGGACCGCGACCTACAATAGTTATTGTTGGCCAATTTTCTTTAACTTGCAGTTTGGTCTCCATCTTTCAAAGTTGTGCAATTTGGTCCTTACTTCGAGTTTTTCGTACATGTTTGGTCCTTTTATCTTCCAAAATATTGATCCCATAGCTTCCAAAGTCTTCCACATTAGTACCTGCATCTCTATACACATTCAAAGTTGGTCCTTTTCAAGTTCTAAAAGTGTTTAATTCAGTCCCAATTTTTTCTTTTTTGTCTCAAGTACCTCCAAATTTGTGTTTTTACCTGTAATGACATATTTATACTAATTTAAGTACAAATTCGCTCAAATTACAAATATATATTCAGTTTATAAGCTCGGATAAGTGTGTAAAACACACCTATCATTCAACTTGTCCTTCATAGTTGAACAATTTTTGTTGCACTAACTATAAATCTATTTTACTACTAATCAATGATCATTATTGTCTAGTGTATATGTTTAATTTTCCCCTTAAGGATTAAAGATGGCCAGCAGTTTCATGAGCGGAGCTAGAAATTTACTCAATTGGGAATAGAGATTAAATAAGTTTTTTTGAAACAATTTATTAGTGATAAAGAAAGTTAGAGATATAAATGTGACGATGAATAAAAGTTAAGAATACGATAAAAAAAGTTAGAGACATAAGTTTGACGATAAATAAAAATTAATGACCTTTATTGCAATTAAAATATAATAAATATATAAAAAAATATAGTATCAATATAATCACCCATGAATATATCATGCTTCTTTCTCAAACTTTCAAATTCCAGTGGGGACACTTTACTCCCTGGTTATATTTTGACGAGGATACATTAGCATATAATTACTTATTTTTCTCAAACTTTCACATTGCAGCGGGGACAGTTGCCCCGATAGCAGATTTGCTAGCCTACATGTGTAGGCTTGTAGCGGCCAATCTGTAGCACAAGTGAGGTAGGACTAGGGGTGGCCATAGACTCGGCTGCTTGTCAGCCCAGACCATTTGGGCTCGACCCATGGGCTGCTTAACTCAGCGACAGGCCTAGATTCGAGCCGAGCCGAGCCGAGCCGAGCCAATCCACGAGTCCTTGTAATAGGTTGCAGCTTTGTAGCCCATTGGTGTGTCTAACCGGTTGTAAAAAGCAACATGTCATAGCCTGTTGATAATAGGTCACTTTTTGTAGCATGATTTTTTTTATTAAAAATTTACTGAATTTAAGGGGGGAAAAATTGAACGGCTCATGGACAGACCCAGGCTCGTCCAATGGGTTGAGCCAAGCCTTGATCCTCATGAGCCAGTCCAACACATCACGACCCATTTCCACCTCGAGACAGGACCAAGCCAGGGAGCTCAATGATTGCCAAGGGTAGATTCAAGAATTGACATAGGGGCCTTATATATATATAAAGCGAACTTTGACGATAAAACCACACATAGTTAGAAAAATTTAATGAATCTTACCCTTCAATATACATATAATTAACACAAAACATTAATTTAAAACATGAAAAAATAAAAAATAAATTAGGGTTAAACTCTCCATAGAAAAGTGATGTCTCATTTTTTTGACTTATACACCAAACAAAATCTTAATGAATTAATAGGCAATATAACATAAACGATTGAGTGTTGACCAACACTTGTTTTATATTTGTCAGTATAAATTTTAACAAATTAATCGTGACCTAAATACATAACAATTAATTGATTAACTATAAATAGATTTTCAAATTCATCAATATAAAAATTAATATCATAACAAAATAAATTTACAAGAGATGATATTATTGGCCAAAATCAGTTGGCATAAAATATAGAGAAATTGGTGCAAATGGTCCTTAACCTTTGTTCTCGGTGTGCAGACAGTCTATAACCTTTATTTTTGGGCACAAAGGTCCCTAACATATAGATTTTGGTGCGCAATTGGTCCTTATTTAATGAAAAAGACAAACATGCCTTTATTTTTAATTTGAAAAAATTTCAATTGAATTTCTAACCTTTGCAAAAAGTACAAATGGGTTCAATACTTCTATTTTTTTATGAAAAATTAAAAGAAACTAACAAATTGATAATATACTAAATGGCATAAAGGTCCTTAACATATATATTTTGGTGCGCAATTGGTCCTTATTTAATGAAAAAGACAAATATGCCTTTATTTTTAATTTGAAAAAATTTCAATTGAATTCCTAACCTTTGCAAAAAGTACAAATGGGTCCAATACTTCTATTTTTTATGAAAAATTAAAGGAAACTAACAAATTGATAATATACTAAATTATTTTGTATATTTTACGAACTATTATAAAATAACTAAAATTTAAGTTCATAATTATTAACAAACGTGTTAATTAAAATTATTTTATTGTTATTAAGTAATCATATTATTTAAAATTTAAACTTTAATTTTATCGTTACAACATAAAACAAAGAATAACTATAACAAACTTGACTCAAGCATTTTTATTTAATTAAACTAGTCGTTTATTAACTACAAATATTAGAATTCAAATTGTATTGTTCATATTTTAATTTATCATTTTATTATCGTTTAGAAATAAAAAACACATGTTTAAATTAATTTTTATCAGGTTAAAAAAAAATGATAAGATTGATTCAAAATCATAAAATTATATACAACATTTTATTATTTATGTAACTTAATTTTTATTCAACTTTTTAACTATCAAATAACAATTATATATACCTAAAGCACAACAATTTTATATTTTTCACTTAATAAAAATTTAATTGACACGATTACAGTGATATATTTAATATATTAAATTAAATACTATTTAATAAATGTACCGAACATATTTGCACATTTTGCAAAAGTTAGAAATCCAATTACAATTTTTTTTTTTTTTTAATTAAAACTAAAGATAATTTTATCTTTTTTATCAAATAAGAACCAATTACGTCCAAAACACATATTAAGAACTATTGTGCCTAAAAACAAAGGTTATATACCATTTCCATACCAAGGGCAAATAGTAGATATCATTTGCACCAATTTTCCTAAAATATAATTTACTAATCCACAATTACTCAAAATAATAAATAAATAAAAAATATTCCACCCCTCCCCCACGCACTCCACCTCCACCTCCACCTCCACCTCCACCTCCACCACTACCATTATTAGCCCACAAGTCTCCACCATGACCTCGTAGATACAAGAATCGAGCCTCTGCACCACTGCCACCAGGCCAACCCCCTCTCCTCCTCTTCACTCCCTGAAATCTTTCATTCCCACTCTTCCTCTACCACCTACAACCATTATTCCATCAACTAACAACAAAGGGAGACACTTCCTTGAGCAATAAGACCAAAAATGCAAATAATTAATTGAAGTCAAACAGTTCGGATTTGTTTTCTTACCGTTTCTTCCATTGAGCTAAATAACCTTTTCCCCATAAAGTGTAATTAGTAGTAGTATTTTTTTTTCTTTCTTTTGGCTACTTTCAAATTTCTTTTGTTACATTGTGAGAGCTCTAGACTCTAGTAGCCTGAGCATGGTGCAGCGGAAAGTGCAAGGCTTGTGAGGTCAGGCTAGTAAGCAGCCATATCCACAACACCCGTAAAGGTCTCCGAGGACGAAGAACAATTGAGGCAAGCCGAGGACAGGTTGAACACTTGAACTTCGAATTAGAAAGGGCCATGTATAACACTGCAGTTTTCTTCACTGTGATTCTGCAGAATGATAGTGAGACCAGTACTCATTGACAAGTTGCCCAAAAAGTGAATATTCTCTCATCACTAATTTCGCTGGCTCGTCATACTCAACCAGTTTCCCTGGCATTATATTCAAAAAGTGTTTTGCTTAAAATATGTCATATGGCCTGCAAAGCCCAAAAATACAACAGGAAAACTTCAAGTAAAATAACAGAACTTACCATCATTGATGGATAGAACCATTGTACAATCCATCACAATTGGTATCCTATGAGCAACCGTTATCACAGTACAATCTGCAAATTCTGTGCGAATAGTTTTTTGCAAGATCAAGTCAGTAGCATTGTCGATTGATGCAGTTGCTTCGTTGAGTACCAAAATCTGGCTTCTTCTCAAAAGAGCACGTCCCAAGCAAAACAACTTTCGCTGCCCCATGCTCCAATTCGATCCATCTTCCACAACTGCTTTTTATTTGAGTGTTATATGTACTTGCTTGAGAAACCGTTTGCATGAAAAATTTGTCAAGAAAATTACCAGGAGAGTCTAGGCCCTTGACTTTCTCCTGAACAGCCTCTATGAGCTGACACTTATCGAGAACCTTAAATTTCAAAAATAAAAAATATTGATTATCATATATCGTAGATACAAGATCATACTCTGAGTGCAAGCTGTCATGGGCATTAATATTTCTGTATTGGATCGTCTTAATTGTTGGGAATTGAGACCGGATTTAGCCACAGGATCCTGTTCACATAAATATTAATAAGACTGAAAAAAATAAAAATATATGGAGAATAACAACACAAAAGATTTTTACGTGGAAAACTCTAAATCGGAGAAAAACCACAAACTGTGAAAGACAGAGATATTCCACTGCATGAAAAATTGATACAATCGCATAGAATCCTATGATGCACCGATACGAATACATGTGTCCGATACTACACGTATCGGATACGTCGACACTGACACGCCGCCGATACGTTGATTAAATTTTTTTAATTTATAGCCTAAAGAAAATAAAAATTTCTATACTTATTGCATAAAAAACAATACGAAAACATGATTGACTCATTTTAACATTAACAAACAAATAATTAGCCCTTTTAAAATCTTGATCGGCCCATACAAATTAACCTATTTTTTTTTAAACCCTAAACAAATATCCGACGAAGTGTCCGACACCGACACGCCGGTGGCGGTGGAGTGTCCGTGCTTTTTAGATAGAATCTCTCAACCCACACCCTTAAGTACAGCAAGAAAAATAACCTAGACTTTACCACACCTACATTTTTGTACTCCTTATATAAACCACAAACAACAAGAAAATTTCTTGGATGCCAGGCCTAATCTTTCGACTCTGAAGTATATACAAAAGAGAGAAGAAAAACACGTCAATATATAATAAAATTGACCTAATATTTTTCAATGGCTCGGCTCGGAAGAAAATTCCAATCGAGTATTGACTGGCTCCACGTGAACAAAGGAAACACCAATTGGCAAAAAGGAAACGTTTCCTTTCAGATTGTTGAAGATTCCATTACAATATTTTCCTTCCAATTAAAAAAAGCACGCACAATTGCCAATAAAGGGACCACCTTAATTAATTTGTCCTATTTGCAGTGAAGCCCTTTAACTTTTGGCCCTTTAATGCAATTTTCCCAACCATAATTTCCTACTGTATATAACGGATTCTATAGGGAGCCGTTTATCTTATGACGTAGTAGAGGTGAAAAAATCCTTGCAATCTCCTTCCTCGCAATAATGAAAAACCTACAACAATCTATGTGTTACTTTACATTTTTTGGTTTTGTGTTTGTTTATTATGGCTCTTGGAATAAATGAATAGTTCACTAATCTATAACAAGCAGTTCCAGGATGACAAGAACTCAAGGCAACCAAGAATTACCTCCCATATTTCCTGGTCAGTATGTTGATCCAACGGGTCCAAATTGTACCTCACGGCTCCATTGAAAAGGGTCGGGTCTTGAGGTATAATTCCAAAACGAGACCTCAAATCGTGAAGCCCGATTTTTGAAATGTCAACTCCATCAACCACGATCTTTCCTCCCACAGGCTCTACCAGACGAAACAAGGCACCAATAAGAGTAGTTTTGCCACTGCCAGTTCGGCCAACAATACCAATTTTGTATCCTCCTTCAAATGTGCAACTAATTCCACGTAGAACAAGTGGTGTATCTGGCCTATATCTAATCTGTTTCACGGTTAAAATTATTTACTACATAATGATACCTTTATTATACTGAAGAATAATGCAAGCATGCAAGCGTTACCTCCAAGTTGTGAATCTCCACTTTACCCATCTTTGGCCAATTGACTGGGGGACGATTTTCTTCTATCACTTCAGGAGCCTCACTTGGTATGTGCACATACTGATTAAGCCTTTCTACAGAAATTATATAATTTGCCAAAAAGCACTGGTTTTGAATGGAAAACACAAGCGATGTGTTTAGTGAGAGACCATAGGACAAAGCCATTCCAATAAATCCTGCAAAAACAATGAAACGTATTAGGAAGGCCATATTTCAAAATGGATTATGAAAAGTTGAAAACTCAACATGACTCATATTTTTTGGGGAAAATATCACTATTGGTCTCCAACCTATTGTCCAAATAGCAATTTGGTCCTACACCTTTCATGTAATTGCACACTCAATCCTCAACGATGGAAACCGCCCAAATCTTTGTTAAATTGGTATGTGACCTTAATATATCCAACTTTATGGAGTTTGATTTATTTCCCAACTTGGGTCAGTGCCCACAAATTTAAAGTGCGACATGTTTCCATGAGGGCCCCATGACAATTTAATGGAGATTTGGACGCTTTATATCTTTGGGGGCTGAGTGTGTAACTATAGTCAAAAGGCTGAGAACCAACTTGCTTCTTGTTTGAGGATCAATGAGGCAATTTTCCCTATTTTTCTTTTTTCTTTTTCAGGAATTAGTAATATGACTCAATCCAGAATAATATGATGGCACACCAGTGCTAAAAGTGCCTGGAGGTAGTAAAACCATGCAGAGAGCTGAGGAGGCAAGAACGATTGCACTAAGCATTTCTAGCCATAGGATCAACCATTCATTTGCTGCGAAATAGTGGAAGAAAGGACTGGCATTTATGTCAACGAGTTCAAGATTCTTTGCCAATAAACGTTCTTCCTCTTCAAAGGCTCTTATTGTAACAGCTCCGGATAAAGATTCAGCAAGATGATTTGCTACAAAAGATTTAGTGGTGCCGTTGACCTGCATCAACTCCTTAGCAGAGGAAAAGTAGTACCTCTGTAGGCATGGGAATTCATATTGGTTATACTAGCTGAATTGACAAGGAAAAATCTTGAATACAAATATGCAGCCACCTCCCACCCAAACCCCCAAAGAATCCCAGAAAGGGAGTGGGGGTAAAAAAGGTATGCTCAATGATGAAAAACTCAAGATTTCTACCCTGGAAATGCACTTCTATGGCACGTTTTGTAGGTAGGATTAGATAGTACTAATCATTATTCCATAAAAAAAGAACTAAAATCTTGTAAATTATACTGTCGAGTCATATCAAATACTGCGTACTAAACAAACACCTATAGTTTTCACTTCATATCTTCCTTGTTTTATCATTTGATGCAGAAAGTGCTTGACATTTCTTTTGTTTTGGGGCTTACTGTTGGAAGATTTTAGAATAATTGGAAGAATCGAGAATGATTCCAGCAGATTACGTGCATGTTTGATAGTGCTGAAATTATTTTTGAAGTACTTATAAGTTATGGGTCTATAATAAGTGGGTAATAAATTATGAGTCCTACGAAATGTATGCATAAAAAATATGTTTAACTAATTTGATCAGCGTAAATTATAATTTAAGCATTAACAAACAAGCACTTATTATACTCTTTTGTAATAGTTCTGTATAGTTGTCAATACATTAGCTGTCTACTTGGATTTTTTATATAAGTCCTAGAAATCAGATATATAATTAGACTAGGATTATTCTGTCCTTATTTGTCATGATATTGTAAACTCTCTTGTACCATTAAAAGCCTTGTAGAGATTCATAATAAACATGAAAAACTCTCTACATTCATAGTATCAGAGCATATAAAGCATATAAAAGTCTTGACTTCAAGTCTCGCCGCTACCCATTTAATGAAATTGTACACGTGTTAGGCTTTGATGGAAAAAAAATTAACCCCTCCTACACATGTAGGGGCGTGTTGAAGACAAATTTAAATGGTATGCATGGGATCCTCTCTTAGAGCTTAAGCTTATACATCAAGTGGTTTAACACTTACATTTAGCATTCTTACGATCACAATGAGAATTACCTGTAAGCGAATAGCAAGAAAGACCATTGGTATAGAGACAAATAGAACTTGCCAGGTAACAACAGCTAGCACTGCAAGATTAGAATAAACATTTGTTGTTGCTGCAATGGTGAAAATCAAGTTAAAGGGAACATCAATATCCACAATACTCAAATCAGAAGAGACCTGTATGAATGGAATAACACAAGCAAACAGTTAGTTTCAAGAATACCTTCGTGTCATAAAAATACAGCTTTTATTTCATACGTGAAATATTTAGTTATTTACCCGGCTGAATATTCTTCCGAAAGGTGTAGAGTCATAAAATGACATTGGTGCACGAAATAAAGAATTTAGCAGTCGTGCGAATAATGATTTCGACGACTGCAGGCCCAAAACAACGGTGCAGAGAGATCTAGAGAGCAAAAACAATGTTGATATGATTCCAATCAGCAAGTAAACAAGGATCAATCTCAATGTGCTAACACTAGGATTATCAACATTTGCAGCCATCCAAGAATTCTGTAATATCTGACTGAGCACAAATGTAAGATGCGCGGAAAAGGCCATTGAAAAGAACAAAAACCCTTTGTTCTGATTTAAATACTGAATATAGGGCCTAAATCCCGTGTCCCCAACTTCCCTTTCTTCTTGCTTTATCAACTGATCACCTCCTAATGCTTTAGTTTTCTTATAATCGTGAGTCATGCGAATCTCTCTGGAAGAAGCTTCGTGCCTTTTCGAAGAAGTTAACCCAAAAAGCCTATCGGAACCAGCAGTCTCTTTGTGTGCATTAATAAGATCCCGAAATTCTTGGCATGTGGCCAGCAACTGAGGATAAGGAGCTGCATGCAAAATTTCCCCATCTGACATCTCAAAAGAGTAGACAAATTGTATGTTTTTCTAATGATAAAAGCATCATCAGAAATTTGATAGGAACATTATTGTGGGAGAAAAAAACTGAAAATTCACACAGCCAATAACATTAACTAGGTTAGAAATTATGCAGAAGTAACTAAGACACACTACAATGTTGCTCACTTGCACTAACCAGACTAATAATATCAATTTGAAAACCACGAACGCGATCTCAACTTCTTCAACGAGAGAATAGGTGATAGAAAATGATTGGGGAAACTGCAAATTTACAATAATCTATATGGGTGGAAAACAAACAGATTTTTAGTAAATTGTTTGGGCTATAACAAGTAAATTATTATCACGCTGCTAGCTCACATATACCAATCGGCAGAACCCAAACTCAATGTCTTTTACCTTCCAACAACGTCAAACCACAATGTCCACTCTCCTCAATTTTAATCCAAGCTACCCTATTAAATAATTACAATCTAGACATCAAATTAAGAGACATACTGGTTGGGATTCTGTGGTGCCTTGACAGGAGGTGCTCCATGATACTATAATATGTGATAAGAACAAAGCACATTCAATAGTAAATAAGATGCCAGGTGATTACAATATTCAAGATCTCTTGATAAGCACGTCAAAAACTGAACCACACAGCATCTTACTTCTTTTCAACTCCAACATAAATAATTACGCAAAGTCCAGTCATGAAATTCTATTGAAGTTGGAGAGAGTACTGAACAACTCCCTCCAAACTACCACATATCACCACATCAGGGAACCATTTCAAAGTTAGCGTGCTTCAATATATAAACTATATAAACCAGCACTAGTGGCATTGGTTTAAAAGTGTAAGCTTGTGGCTTTTGGTATGCAATTCCCCTTCCTCGCGCCCTGCTCCCCGACCGAAGAGAGAAAAGAAAGAAAATGGTAAACAGACATGAAAGAAGACCACCTACTAATTGGCATTCACCAGCTATCAACAGGATGAAATTGTTTGTCAACACATTATAGTTTTTCCATACATCAATAGCATAAAGCTAGTACAAGTTTCAACACTGGAATGAAAAACTTAAAAATAAAAGAAAATGCATGAACAAGAAACTCACCAAGACAGAGTCGAATGCAGGAAGAAAGTCAACTTGATGGGTTACTAGTAAGACAGTCTTCCCTGTGAGGGCTCGCATGACATATTCCTGCCAAGATTCAGCCAGTTTGTACCTTATGTTAAAGGAATAAACGTAAAGCTCATTGTTATTAAAATTGTGCCTACATTAAACAAACTTGTCGCAGTGTGCGCGTCAACAGCACTGAAGGGATCATCCAAGAGATATATTTAAGCATCCCGATACAAAGCACAAGCAAGTTGAATCCGTTGCTTCTGGCCACCACTAAGATTAACTCCTCTTTCTCCTATTTCAGTGAGATCACCATAGGGTAGCAACTCAAGATCCTTTACTAGAGAACACCTCTCTAATGTATCTTGATATCTGTGGATGTCCAAGGCCGTCCCGAAGAGAATGTTTTCTTGAATACTTCCTGTCTGAATCCATGCTGATTGAGAGACATATGCAATAGTCCCATGTACTTGAACTTGGAAAATTTTATCAGGACAAAACCAGATTTATGGTAAAAAATATATCCGTAAACTTCACCGAAAATAAATTTAAATATTGCCAGGAATAGAGTGCAAAAACATATTTTGAAAGTGAAAGCCTTGAATGAACGAGATAACGAGCTTCCAGAACAATGGGAACTTCGTAAAGTAGATCATTATGAGTCTTAGGGTGAATTTGATTGGGAGCTTCAAGGAAAAAGGAAGGGGGAAATTTTTTATGGTAAGAAATTCATCCATTCGATTATCTCTTTAAAAAGAAAACGAAGGAAACAGAGGGCCTGCTGAATTTCAAGACAAAAAGAACTTACAGTTCCTTGGATGATAGGAACCTCTCCAAGAATTGCTGCTAGAAGGGTTGATTTGCCTGAACCCACCTCTCCACAGATTGCAATCTTCTCACCAGGTTTAACCTCCAAATTAATGTTTCTAAGCGTCGGCTTTGATGGAGATTTGTTCCATGACAAATTTTCCGACCTAATGAAAATGCTGTGATCCATACCATGTACATTAGAATTCAACTGGACATTCACAGCTTCCAGCTCAGGTGCCTCGAGAAATTTCACAATCCTGGCTAATGAAACCTTAGCTTGAATGACCACTTCAATAACATTAGGAAAAGTTCTAACAGGGTCCTGAACCAGACGTAATGTCACTACAAAGGTGAAAACATTGCTAGAGGTTAATGGAACATGGAGGAATAGCAAGCGCCAAAGGTAGCTGCAGAGACTAACACAGGGGAACACCAGAAAACGAAGGTACTAAATGCTTTACGCATCTGAACAGCCAATAACCATATTTCTTCAATTTTTCTCAAATTCTCTATGACATTCTTGAAATGAGTTTCCCATGCGTATAATTTCAAAACCTTCATGTTCACAAGAGCCTCTGAAATAGCCTTCAACCGTCCATCTTGTGCCATCATGAGGGTAGATTGGAACTTATGCTGTAACTTCGCGAGGGGCGCATTACAAAGAACCGTGAGAATTATTACTACCATGGATGCAATTGTTGCAAGTCCTACAGCATGACATAGAATAATGAGTGCAAGACAGAGCTGGAGACTTGTTGTCCATGTCTGATGGAACCAGAAAGGAAATTCCCCTATCCGAAAAGCGTCCACAGTGACATAATTCATTATTTCACCACTCGAATGTGTCAGTTTAGCAGTATTAGACAATCTCAAATGCTTCTTGTAAATGGCTGCTGTCAATAAAGACCTAACTTTTAGACCGATTAGTCGGCTCCTGAAGTACCACTGCCTTTGAGATAATGATTCGAGGCTCTTTGTTAAAAAAAGCAACATGGCCAATACATATCCCTCGTATTTAAAGCTTTCTGTACCATCAGCAACCTTAATGAAGGCATTAAGAAGAAGCGGACCAGCAGAGAGAGTAATTATCTTCAGCAGCGCAAAAAACTCGGACATAAAAATCTCTTTCCAGTGGCATAAAAAAATAGTCTTTAAGATCGAGGTTTCGGCTGATGGATCGGTTTGTTTTTGTCTGTTAAAAATCTCTGTGAATAGCAAATAACACGACTCTGCTCTATCATCCTCACGCAACTTGGGTATATCCTCATCCTCGAGAGTTTTCTCCCTACCCCTCTTCATCAGTGGATTCAACCACCAAAATGACATTTTACTGATAAAGCCGGCTTTTGCCAACAGAGTGACATCACCAACAGAATGAATTTTAGTGCTGCCATTGGCAGCACCGGAACCAACCAAAGGAGAGTAAAGATCATTTTCGTCATCATCTTCGTACTTGTAGCTTCTATAAGTACACAATAACAGTAAGCTAGACCCAGTAAAAAAAGCAGCGTCCAAAACAATCATAACGGAGAACTTCTTTCCAAGAATGGCAGTAACAAGCGATGAAGCACAGGTAATTCCAGTAAATAGGAAAGCTAGAATGGATAACAGCCTAAAAGGGACTTTCAAAAAATACTGTCGAGTAAGGGTCATGGTTAAACCCACTAACAACCACATTAATCCATGAAGAAAGAACACAATCCACCCATGTAGAGGTAGAAGAGTTTGAGTGTTACTCCACTTTTCTTCTAAAATCCAAATTCCCAAAGACAAATAAATCAATCCTAGGATACCATTATAAACGGCTGAAATTGGCCACAAACTTGATATGCTAAGGAAGGAGGCAGGCATGTGCAGAGACTTTAATGATGATTTATAAAACATAGAGAAAACGAGCATGATTAGGAGCAGGACATCGCAACAAATAATTAATGCATGATTAATACACATAAAAGGGTGTGTCATAGAAACTAAATCAGCTTCGCTGGACATCCCATTACCCTCTGAACAATCAGATGCTCCACAAAATGCAGTACATAAATCCTTCATCTCGTCTTGAAACCTTATAGGCCTTGCCAACTGACTGCATAAGAAACCAATTCAATCAGCAAGCAAATCGTCAAAAAAAATAAAACGAAATGCACACTAAGAACCCAAAATCAATAGCCACAAGCAAATCAAACAAGTAAATCGTCAAGAAAAAAAAAAAGAAATGCACACTGAGAACCCAAAATCAATAGCCTCAAGTACAATTCAGCTACAATCGTCTACCCAAAAAAATTTCATTCAGAACAGAAAAATTTCACAGAGTCTCAACTCTCAAGTTACACAATTGGAAATTCGAACAGCCAATGATATCGACATAGGGAAAAAACAAATCAAGTCGATTTTCTTGGATTCTTGGCAACGAATAAATTACTACAATGCATATATACCTCGAAACAGGGGAAAAAAATTAAAAACCAATTGGAAATTGCGTGCATAAAGTAATTGTACGTAAACCCATGTATGGCAAACATTAAACCAGTTACAGATTTAGTGTCGTTTGTGTTAGAGATTATAAACTAGTTTATTTGACCAAGAATGGTAAAAAATGACAGCTAAGAAAGTAAATCTTTTTGTCAAATAAACAATTTTTGGTCAAATAAACTGATTTATAAACTCTATCAAACGAACTCTTAAGCAATTCAAAGCAGAAATATAACAATACTAGTGAAAAGTTTCCAAAACTAATGAGAGTCTCTCGTAGCATATTTATCCCAGAGTTAAAAACATACTTTTTCAACTTTTTTGGACCGCAAACGCATATTGCCAAAATAACAACTGCTTTTAAGCAGAAAGCAACAAAAATCAACTAATTTTGTGTTTGAGTTTCTCTATGTAGAAGATTCAGAAAACAATGCTACAAATCACTAAATCCCCGAGAAGATAAAGAGAGAAGATAATGCAATTCAAGGAAATGTTTTGAGACCAACCAAAGCCAACAAGTCCGGGGACTAACGCCAAAACTTGAATACTCTTTTATAGCGGAAGGGGCGTACATAAAGAATAACCATGCTACTTGTACACACTCGATTCTGGCTTCTTTACACTTTCACACGTGTCAAATAAGAAGGTGCTGTTCTTCAAGGTTTGAGCCATGTGTTTTGAGTTTTGAATTCATTTTGTGTTTTGAGTGTTTGTTTTGGCGTTTGTGAAAACTCGTTCTTTATGGTGTTTTTGAAAATAAAAAGCTCGAAAACGCTTTCTTGAAATTTTAAGAAATTTGGAGTTGGAATTAAAACAATTAAAAATAATTAAAAACAATTCAAACTTTGAAAATATTTAAACACAATTAAAAATATTTAATTGTAGAATTAAAAATAATTAAAAATATGTAATTATGGAATTAAAAACAATTTAAACTTGGAATTAAAAACATTTAAATACAATTAAAACATTACATTATGAAATTAAAAATATTTAAAAACATTTAAAATAAACTAAAAATATTTAATTATGGAATTGAAAACATTTAAAAACAATTAGAAAAATTAAAAACATTTAAAATGAACTAAAAACATTTAATTATGAAATTACAAATATTTAAAAACAATTAAAAATATTTAAAATGAACTAAAAATATTTAATTATGGAATTGAAAACATTTAAAAACAATTAGAAAAATTAAAAACATTTAAAATGAACTAAAAACATTTAATTATGAAATTACAAATATTTAAAAACAATTAAAAACATTTAAAATGAACTAAAAATATTTAATTATAGAATTAAAAACATTTAAAAACAATTAAATACATTTAAAAACAATTAAAAAGATGCAAAGGAGGTGGGAATTGAACCTGTGACCTCCCTCTTCCGCATCCACGCTTCTGGCCATTTGGACAGGGAGCCGCACTTTGTTAAAAATACGCGGGATATGATTAAATAATCTATTTGTGTAGGAAGCGTAAAATTAAAAAAAAAAAAATGCTTGAGGTCGGATTCAAAACGCCGACCAAACGGCCAAAACGCTGCGTTTTGGCCATTTTTTGGCCAACAACCTCTTTGTTAACAAAACGCCCAAAATGATGTTTTTATTGTTTTCCGTTTTCTTTGTATTTTTTTTTTTGTGTTTTCAAAAAAGCATTTTTAAAAATAGCAATGAGAACACGTTTTGACTATTTTCAAAAATACAAAACAGAAAATGACTTGAAAACACCAAAGAGAACAAGCCCTAATTGGTTCAAATTATTATTTATTTGGCCAAATAAATAAAGTGACCCAATCATTAATTGACACATGTAAAAGTGTAAGTGAGTGTACAATTAACATTTTCCGTGAGTGTAAGGTTGTATGTACGTGTCTCTTGTACAGGGCTGATCAAGTCACCACAAAGGGGTGGGTGAGTGTAAGGTTGTATGTATGTGTCTCTTGTACAGGGCGGATCAAGTCACCACAAAGGGGTGGGCTGGGAAAGAGGTGAACCTCGGGCTCCACTCACGGGGTTCGGAGCGGCGCCCCAAATTTTTTTGTTTTTGTTTTTCACAAACTACAATTATTTAGTAATGTTTTAAAAATCGACTCGGACATCAATCCGAAAAAGTGAAAGGGTCAAGAGTTAAAAGGTCGAACCGCCGTTGACTTAGTGATTTTTAAAAAATTAAAAAAATTAAAAAATTTACAAAAAAAATTAAAAAATGGAAAATAAGATTTTGAAAATCACAAAAATTGCTCAAAAGTGTTGTAAAATTATAGATAATAATTAATGACTATTTAGTTGTATCTAGATGTCTATGTAGTTATCTATTTACTCCAGAAGAGTGTATTCTAATCAGGTTGTAACTCCCTTTGGAACCCTATAAATAAGAGTCATTGTTATAGTAAATGGATACTTGAGTTTTGACTCTATCTATTTTCTTCTCTTTTTCTCTCTATTTTTCTAGTTTCATAACACGTTATCAGCACGACACTCCAACCAACTGAGAGAGAAGCAAAACATTTGGCCAAGACGTGACCATAAAGAAAAGAAGAGTTTGCAGCCCAAATTCCATTTTCCCAAAGCAGCAGGTATTCTTTTTGTTATAGTACGGTGGTTGAATGATTTTTATATTCCAAATCTAATATGCAACTGAGGCATAAGTATGTTATCATCAATCAATATATTATTTAATAGTAAAAATAAAGTAATGATTATATTTTAAATTTGTCATAATTTTACTTAACTATGTACGATCACAAGACGATGTTAATGTATGTTGATTCTGATGATCCATATAATAATTTACAACAGTGTCAATCCTAACCAATTCTAATTATCCATGATTGTATATTCATTACTTTCAAAATTCACATTCTCTCCTTATTTATGTAAATTCCATAATTTTGGATTCTTTTCTTTTTCCTTTATAGAAACTTTTGCATAAATTTTATATTGATATATCATACTATTGCTCCTGAAGAGCATATATTCATAATGATATGTTGGTGTTCTTGAAGAAACACAACGTTAATATTTTGATAGAGTCATATGTCAAACCTAACATATAAATATTCTAGAAGAATATTTTTTTGTTGCTTCATAATAAGCAAAGATTTATATTACATTAATATTCCAGTATAATATTAATTGCTCTCGAAGAGCCTAATTTTACAAGATATAATATTTTATAAGAATATTATAATATTACTCTTGAAAAGCAAATATTTATTTCAGAATAATAATTTGTTGTTGCTCCTGAAGAAGCACAACGTTACTTTAATATTCTGGCAGAATATAAGAGCATAATTCATAAAATCTAATATTAAGCTATTGTTCCCGAAGAGCAAATTTTTATAAAGTTTAATATATTTAAATTATTTGTTGTTGCTCCTGAAGAAGCACAACATTATATTAATATTCTGGCATATTACTTGCTCTCGAAGAGCATAATTGTAAAAGATCTAACTTCTAGTATGATTTTGCTCATGATGAGTAAATCTTTAAATAATAATATGTTGTTGCTCATGAAGTAGCACAACATTATATTAATATTTCAGTCGAATATTACTTGTTTTCGAACAACGTAATTTTATAAGATATATTATTTTATACAAATATTGTATTAATAGTCCTGAAGAAGTATAATATTATAAATATCAATATTTTAAAAGAAAATGATATTATTGTTTCTAAAGAAACATAAAGTATAGAAAATATTAAAAAGGAATATTGTGTTGTTGCTCTTGAAGAAGCACAGCTTTACAATTTCAGAATATTAATGTTGTGTAATATTAGAGTGTTGATACACTTGAAGAAGTACTATATTGAACTAGAAGTTCAATGTCATAAAAATTTTATTGATTGGTATTACCGGTTAGACCGTCCCAGAATAATATGATGTGAATTATTAATGAGAATATTTATTGAAAACCAGAAGATTTTTCAATATAATGAATTCTCATGTGATGCTTGTTCTCATTGTATATAAACTAGTAGACCTTCACTAGGTAAAATCGGGACTGAATTCCCTGCATTTCTGAAAATTATTTAAGGTGATTTATGGGGGCCCATCACCTTCCATGCTGACCATCTATATATTATTTGTATCTAATAGATACATCTACTAGATGATTGTATGGTGTTATTATTTGCAACTTGAAGTTTGCGAGATTACTTGCTTATAATTTTCAGATTATACAACCAAGACGGTGATGTGTCTTGTCAATACTAGTTAGTCTAAATCTCAAACTTTTAATAAATATTAGTTGAGATGATGTTAAATGGTTTAGCAATATTGTTTTTCAACGCCTCCAATTAAATTTTAAACCATTACTATTGAGAACAAATCGCTTCCCATTTTTGTCCAAGGAATGCTATTTTATATGTTGAAATACTTATACGCATCATGCCAATATCAAAGTTACTCCCGCTATAGTTGGCTTATGGTCAGAGCCTAATATTATCCATCTAATGATTTTTGATAGTGCAATATATGTACAATCGGTCCACTATAGTGCACTGAGATGGACTTTGAAAAATGTTGAGAATACATGTTTAGTATGAAACATTATAAAATATCTTAAGTCCTAATGAGTGATATTTTATAATACTGTTTTTCGAATATCATTTTGACAAGACAATTTTCTCAACATTAGGAGAGAGAAATTGAGTAGCTGGAAAGAATACATGAAAATGCAGCATATTATATTTTGTAGATCATTGCACAAGACAATATGAACCAGAAGTTCGACAAATAACTCATTTGTAAGTTATACATTTGACAGATGCATTTACTGACCAAAGAGACTAAATCAAATCTCATATACCAGCTCTAAATGCTCCAATTTATATTAACGTCCTTGAAGGACAATCCATTAACATTATATCTGGTAAATTAATGACACGCCTGAAGCGTGGTGATATTTGATTCCAAAATTTCTCAAATTAAAAATGGAGCCAATTATAAAGATGGTCATATTGAGGAGGTGTATACTCTTGGAGGATATATATACATAACTAATTATAAAACTCAGAAGAGGTTCAGCTAGCTAAAATAATAAAATGAAAAGATCTCGTTAAGTTATGCCCTTATGAGAAAGAAATGGATTCAAAAATAAATGTTGTTGACAATACTTTTGTATATAAAGAAGTGCTTCATATTATAAAAGGTAGTGAAAATATTGAAAGAAATCTGTCAAAGAATTAATTGGCCAAATGAAAGGATGCAATCCAAGTAAATTGAACTGACTAGAGAAACCTGAAGTTTCCAGACCTATAGTCGGAGCACCTAAAGGTGTATATTTATGCGAAAAGAAAATGAGAAAATTAAGTCGTAACATGTAATGAACGACTTTTAACATTATGAATTTCGCAAAGGCTTTTGTAAAAAAATCATAAGTTGATATCTTGTTAGTCTGTCAATGCATATATACATATAATGAATATTGTTATAACCATCTTATCTGGTATGATTAATAAAACAATGTATATAAATCTCTGGAGGATTTAGTATGCCTGAAGCATATAGTTCAACTTTTCGAGAACTTAATCGATCAAAGTACAGACCTAAAGTGATATTATGATGAGAGAGAGTAAATACGCGTTGTACTCTTTTTCTTGACCAAGGTTTTGTCCCATTGGATTTTCCTGGCAAGGTTTTAAATGAGACAACTTTAATGGCGTACTAAAGAATTATGTACTCTTTTTCCTTCACTAGAATTTTTGCCCACCGAATTTTTTCTAGTAAGGTTTTAATGAGGCATATTCTTTCTGTAAATAATATGCAATTGAAAGTGGTATAAATATTATAGTTATGGATGTCCATAACCTACAAAATATTTTACCATCATCATAACCCTATGGTTATACTCCCGTGTATTATAAATTGTATATGAGACCCCTGAGAAGAACAACAACAAGATCTATTTTTAATATAATTGTATCAAACCATCATGCTGATTACAGTCAACCAGAGATAGTATATGAAGATGATATTGCTGGAGGTTATAACATGCTGATTAACAAGATGGTGACATTGAAGACATTGACGCACAAGATATAGATAGCTCGATATTGATTGAAATCAGTTGGAGTAGCTGTACTCTTTTTCCTTCACTCAGGTTTTGTCCCACTGGGTTTTTCAGACAAGGTTTTAATGAGGCAGCATTTGAGTACTCTAATTTTTGATTTTTTTTTTCTATTGGTATTTTTGTCCTATTGAGTTTTTGCCAAATAACGAACCAGTTATTGTGTAATAAGTCATTCAAAGGGGAGTGTTGTAAAATTATAGATAATAATGAATGACTATTTAGTTGTATCTAGATGTCTATGTAGTTATCTACTTACTCCAGAAGAGTGTATTCTAATCAGGTTGTAACTCCCTTTGAAACCCTATAAATAAAGGTCATTGTTATAGTAAATGGATACTTAAGTTTTAACTCTATCTATTTTCTTCTCTTTTTCTCTCTATTTTTCTAGTTTCATAACAAAAAGTATTTTTTTTGGTTTTTCATTCTTTTAATCCATTTCATGCAAGGAGAGAGATGAATTTCAATAGTTAGTTACAATTAATTGTGGAAAGAAATGATTTTTAAAACCAATAAAATCGAGAACGGGTCAACGGGTTTCTCAAAACTGAGCGGGTCAACAAATTTTTGGGCAGGTTTTTAAATAGATGGTTTACATAACCAGCCTGGTTTTGGGATCGGTTCCCGGTTGAACTGACCCGACCAGGCCGGGCCGAGCCGGTTCTGATAACACTGTTATTTAGTCTATTTTTATGAGAATTTAATGTATTTTTATGAGTCATAATCTTAAAAAAATTTACAATAAGTTATTACACAAAAATATGCAAAATCTAAAACTAGATAAAAAAAAGTTGTGCCAACAATTTTTTAAATCCTTTGTTTATCATTTAAATTCTTTTGAAGTGGGTTTGGGCTTTGGACTTATATTTGGGTATGGGTGATGTCTATTATATTAATTGTTTCGATTTTTTTTTTTTTGCTGGGTTTCAAAAATTTCTTCCAAAAAAAATAAATTATGGTAGCCCACACGTTCCCTGGCTGATCCTCCACTGTCAATCTCTACTAGGGGGTGAATTTGGATGTTGGTGGGGATTTTGTGGGAGAAGAAGTTACTCACATGTTTGAAGACGGGTAATTAGCACATTTCGTTTCTATCCTTTGAGTCTATTGTGCAAATCGTTCCTATCGTTTGAATTTTAGCATTTGGGTTCTTAAATCAACCATTCTTTATGCAAAATGTCATTACCATCTATTTTGTCAATTGTTCCCGTTAAATCAGCACGTCATCAACAATGAAAATTCTATCCTTTGAGTCTATTGTGGAAATCGTCCATATCGTTTGAATTTTAGCATTTGGGTCCTTAAATCAACCATTCTTTACGCAAAATGTCCTTATCATCTATTTTTGTCAACTGTTCTCATTAAATTAGCACATCATCAGCAATGTCTCATTTTATAAAGGGTATTTGTTGAGGATGTTTGTATCGCTTGGCTTACCTTTAATAAAGATTGTAGTGAAAATAAGAAATTGCCGCAAGTTGGGTTCCCCAGCTAGGTTGATCATTCTTTGTCACCCCCATCATTTATCTGCCTTAGATGGTTTATTTTCTGCTTGCCTTTGTCATCTCAGGGCTTAGGCTCGTCTGAGTTTTTCCTTTGTTAGACTCAGGCTCCTTTCGAGATTTCATGCCTTTGATAATGAAAAATGTTTCCTCAGTATCCACATACTTATCTCATCTTCTTAGTAACTCATGTATCGTATCCAGCGTGTTCTTGGAGAGTGACATCTTGAAAAGGTGATTGCAAGTTCCATTCATCATGGCAGTGACTACAGCTGACATCTGTAGATCCTTGATCCCCAGAGTGACCCTATTGAACCGAAAAATGAAATCTTTTAGCAGCTCATCCTTGTCCTGGGTCAATTGCATCAGTCCAATAACTATCTTCTTGACCCGCTTGCTGCTGACAAAGTATGCAGCAAACTGCTTAGAAAAATTATTAAACGTGTGGATAGATTTTGGAAAAAGGGTTGTTACCCAGTCCTTTGCCTCCCGCCTAAGTGTTAGCAGGAATGCCCTGCACATAATACTATCAGGAGTGGCTTGTAACATCATCAGATCAACAAAGGCCTTGAGGTGATCAACAGAGTTAGAGGACCCGTCATACTTCTCCATCTTTGGCTGTTCAAAGTCTTGTGGTAAGGGAACAACCATTACTCCTTGAACAAAACGATCTTTTTCCATTACCAAAGATTGTTGCCTGCCACTTTTCTTAAATATAGCTTCTGCTATTTTGTGACCCATCATATCTTCTAACTGCTAATCGAGGACTAATATTGGTGTCTCACCTAGTGTAAGTGGAGCCAACCATGACAGTTGTCCCTAGAGTAAAAAGTTCGGGCCAAACGTTAGTGAATGGATGTTGGGCACAAATAATGGAGCCAAAGAACCCAGGGCCAGCGGTAGAGCCACTGTTGGCGGTGGTTCCATTGGTGGAAGGTTAAGAGTCTGGGGTGGAGCACCTAGTGGTGATGGATCCGCTAGTAGAAGACTAGGAGCCTATGGCAGAACACCTAGTGGTGATGGTCCTGCCAATGGGAGATTGGGAGTCTGGGGTGCTTAAAAAGCAACAATGTTTCGATCATGGAGTTGAGCTACCAAAGTCGCCACTTGAGCCTACAATGTCGTAAGTTGAGCAGCAGGGACAAACTCTTGTTGCAGGTGGTGAGTGGTGGTGTTGGACTTAGTGTCAACATCTTCGATGGGGCCTGAGGCGAAGGTCATATTCTTCGCTCTTATAGTTCGAGCCATGACTTTTTGTGCAGTTTTCCACAAACGGTGTCAATTGATGAAAAAAGTTTTTCTCTTCTTCCGAGTGCGGTGGTGATAGTAGTGGAGACCTGCAAAAAGTGGAGGGGATTCTGTCCCCAGTGTTCACTCCAATGTGATAATTAATAAATGATGTAGGAGATATCCAAAAAGGAAACTGTGCAGGATAGCAGTGCTTAAAAATATGGAAGTTCTCTTACCTGGGAGTATCTATATTTATAGGAGTTATCATGAGTGACATGTGTCACTATCTTTAATGACGAGTGCCATTTTACCTCCCTCATTACTAGAAGTTAACGAGGAACGTTAAAACTTCTCAATCAACAATAATAAATGTCACTTCGTGGATCGTGGGTCTGACCAATTCAACGACAGTCGAATTACTACAATCCATATCCAAGATGCGAGTTATGAGACCATCAGGCCGGGCGAGTAATGAGGTGGGCGTGCCAGGACGCGCCACCATTAATCGACAAAATATAGCAATTGTTGTCGTTTCTATCATCACCAGACCTTGCTACTACCGGTTGTTTTTTACTTCTCCAAGTCATAAGGTTTTTCCTACAAAAGCAAAGTATCCTGAAGTATATCTTATGTTGGTGTCCGGACTGAATTTTAGTCCGAACTGACACGTGAACTTTCAGTTCGGATCGGCTATTGCTCAGCTCGGACCGGCCTCGCCTTTCAGGTCGGACCTACACCAGATTCGTCATGACTGACATCATCAGTGTAGGTTGTCCTTTGGAGTGTCAGGTGACGGTCTAGCTGCAGTTTATATTACTTAAATAAGCCTGCATTAAATGCCCAAAAAAGGGGATGTCTTGTAAGCATTAAATGGCCAAGCTATGCATTAAATGTCTAGCTTGGCATTAAATGCAAGTAATCATTGTAAATTTCCCTATAAGTATGAGGAAATTAATGTCCGAAGAAAGAACACAAGAGGACGGAAAAAAGACACTTATACAAAGAACGTACATTTAGTTCTCCCTGCTCATGTTTACCTAGCTAAAACCCAGTACGGATTCAGCCGACCTGAACACCATCATTAAGTTGACTTGGGATTAGTGCAAACCATTTTCCGACGTCAACAGTTTGGCGCTAGAAGGAGGCGGTCATTTTCTAAAAAGGCTCTCCATTTTCCACAACTACCATACACCACACCAAAACACTCAAAAATTATCCAAACATGAGTCGTAGTCATGACTCAAGGGCTCGTAGCCACGGAAGAACTGGGGAGTCGTGAGTCAACCTTCCCCAGGTCTTCCATCGTTAGACAACAGGGAGAAACCTCGGCTCGAACACATGTGCCCGAGGGAGACGCAGTCCTACAGAAGCTTGAATACCTAACTCGAGCTATTGAACGGCTCGAGAGAAATCAAGCCACTATCAAACGAATTTCTGACTCAGAAGCTGAGTCACCGGCACACGATGAGTCTAAAAGCCGTCGAGTAAAACGAAGACTAGACTTGCCAAGAGCCCATCGTAGCAAGGGAGGAAAAAGTGTGCGCCCCGGTCCCAGGAAAGCTTCCACGCAACGGTCGGTTCAGATTTGACCGCTCAGGTCATTCTTCTCAAGTCCCTCACGAACAAGAGGCACAAAGAAAGAAGAAAGCTCTCGTCCATGCGGCAGCCTCGAGTGTACAGACACTCCGGATGAGCTTGAACTCATGAAGCAACGACTAGCCGAACCGGAAGCGAAGCAAAAGAATACCCTCGGAAGAAGTCACCACGGACGGCGTTCCCCTATTCACGGAGGACATCTTGGCAAAACCTCTCACGGAGAAGTTTAAAATGCCGCAGCTTGACTAGCTATGAGGATGGCAATGATCCCGGCCACCTCGACAGTATACCTCTTGGATGGAACTCCAAGGAGCCAGCCGACGCTATCATGTGCAGAGCATTCCCCTCACCTTCGAATATAGAGCGATGAGGTGGTTCAAAAATTACCACCGCGCTCCATTCGAAGTTGGAATGACCTCTCGGTCGGTTCGTCTCAACCTTCATGGGGCAAGAACTCGATCCACCCCGAAAGAGCGCCTTATCGGCATTAAACAAGGCCGAATCGAAACACCGAGGTCCTACATGGATCGATTTAGCAAGAGGATAGTGGAGGTGGACAAAATATCGATGATGCCGCTTCGATGGCGCCCCCGCTGGGACTAAGAACACGGACTCGGCTCGGTGGTCCGCTCACGAAGACGGACTCGCTACCTACCAAGACTTCACGGCTAGAGTCGAAAA
Organism: Forsythia suspensa; assembly: GCA_023638005.1. NCBI lineage: Eukaryota > Viridiplantae > Streptophyta > Magnoliopsida > Lamiales > Oleaceae > Forsythia > Forsythia suspensa. The sequence goes on along the minus strand of CM042666.1, from coordinate 24,932,896 downwards.
ACACATCGGCACCGAGGAAGCCACCTCGGACCAGAGAATGACCGCCCGATCGTAAGGACAAAGACGAAGGTAAAGAGAAAGACCGAAAGCGGAGAAGAAGGAGAGTCCTAAGAAAACACCGGATTTTCAACATGCAGGCCCCCAAGGCCCACCACGCCGAGGTACCGTGGATACCATATCCTAAACACTTCGCTTGAGAATGTCCTAATGAAAACCAAAGGCAAGGCATCCTCAAAAGTCCAGCTCCTATGAAGCGAACTCATCGTGGCTAAACCAAGGGAGATACTGCAGGTACCATCAATCGGCTGGGCACGACACGGATGATTGCCGTGATTTAAAAGGAGAAATTGAAAGCCTCATTAGACGAGGCCACCTGAAGGAGTTCCTAGCGCGGCCATCTGGTGGAACTGAGCCTTCCCAGGTCCATGACCGAGCTGAACTACCACCTCCACCTCCACCTCCACCTCCACCTCCACCTCCACCCCAACCCGGACGAGGTGAAATTCACATGATAGTCGGTGGGAGTCAGAACCTGGAAGGATCAAGGAGACAGCGCCGTAAGTCCTCCAGGGAAGCTCACAATAGCTACCAAGTGTTAGCAGGTACAACAGCTAACCCTGATGCGGAAAAATTCTCTTTTTCCGAGGAAGACGCATCCCATGTATTGCAACCACACTCGGATGCACTCGTCATTACTATGCCGGTCTCCGGCGTCAACATCCATCGAACATTGGTAGATGACGGGAGCTCCGTAAATATCCTATATCTCAGAACATTCAATCAGATGGATCTCGACATTCGGCACGTTAGGCCTTTCCCAAAGCCCCTGCAGGGGTTCACTGGGGATTGTGTAAATCCCAAGGGCCAGATCGCCTTGGTGGTTGAGCTCGGATTGCCTCCCTGTCACAGGAGGATCATTGCGGATTTTGTAATTGTAGATCTCCCATCTAACTACAATGCCATCCTAGGGCGGCCAATCCTGCATGAGCTAAAAGCAGCCGCGTCCATCTATCACTACACCATCAAATTCTCCACTCCACATGGGGTAGGAGTAGTACGGGGAAGCCAACTGGTAGCAAGGAGCTGCAACATCAACTTCGCCCGAGCAGGGGTAAACACAATCCGGACTGACGCTGAGCTTGCAGCTGGGAAGTCCGAGGATGATCTGGATGGAAACACAGTGGAAGATCTGGGTCACCTTGACCCCAGGTCGGCACAAGAGCTACGGAAGGCTGAACCAGTTGAAGACCTGGAGCAAGTAGAGGTCGACCCCAGCCGACCTGAAAGGGTCCTCCACATCGGAAAGGAACTCAAACAACCAGTAAGGTCCCAACTTACAACCTTCCTGAAAAGCAACACTGACGTCTTCGCATGGGAACACACGGACATGGAATGAATTGATCCCAAACTCTCGTGCCACAGACTGAATACCAGTCCGGACGTCAAACCAAAACAGCAACGCCGACGTCCTCTCAATCCAGAGAGGTACGAGGCCCTAGCTAAGGAAGTCGATAAACTACTCAAGTGCGGCTTTATTAGGGAATCACTCTATCCCCGGTGGGTAGCCAACCCTGTTCTCGTAAAAAAGAGCGGCGGAGCTTGGAGGGTGTGCATAGATTTTACTGATCTGAACAAAGCTTGCCCTAAAGACAGCTTTCCACTCCCCCGGATAGACCAAATGGTGGATGCCACCGCTGGGCACGAGCTCCTGAGCTTCATGGATGCGTACTCCGGCTACAATCAAATTGCAATGCATGAGGATGATCAAGCGCACACCTCCTTCATCACTGATCGAGGTTTGTACTGCTATCGAGTTATGCCCTTCGGGTTGAAGAACGCCGGAGCCACTTATCAACGGCTGGTAAACTCAATGTTGTCCGAACTCATTGGGAAAACTATGGAGGTGTACGTTGACGACATGCTTGTCAAAAGCACCAAGGAAATGGACCACGTGGAGCACCTCTCCGAGATGTTCTCCATACTGAGGAGATATAAAATGAAGCTCAATCCTAACAAGTGCTCCTTCGGTGTAAAGTCGTGGAAGTTCTTGGGGTACATGGTCCACCAAGAGGAATCGAGGCCAACCCGGAAAAGATCGTAGCTCTCCAAGAGATGAGGCCCCTACTAAGATCAAAGAGGTACAGTAGTCTTGGGCGTATAGCGGTAGCTTAGTCGTTTTGTTTCAAAATCGACCGATAGGTGCAAACCCTCTTCGACGCTTTTACGCGGAGGAAAGGAGTTTAAGTGGGCGAGGAATGTCGGCTAGCATTCAAGAGTCAAGAGGCAACTGGCACGACCTCAACTACTCTCCAAACCTCTAGTGAAGGAGGTCCTCACTCTCTACTTAGCAGTCTCGAAGCACTCAATTAGTTCCGTACTCATAAGGACGGACGAGGGCATCCAACACCCAAAGGTACTATGTCGGCCAAAGCGTTACGATGCCGAACTTAACTACACCCCGATGGAAAAATTGACGTATGCCCTTATCATGTCTGCAAGAAAGCTCAGACCCTACTTCTTGCAACATCCAATACAGGTCCTGTCAAACTATCCTCTGAGACAAGTCCTGCAGAAACCAGACACCTCCGGGAGACTTATGAAGTGGGCAGTTGAGCTCGGCCGCTTGAGCTCCACTACAAACCACGGACCGCAATCAAGGTCAAGCTCTCGTGAGACTTCATTCTTGAGTTCAAATTTTGAGCACGAGCCCAAAGACTGTAAAGGAGGAAGTCTGGACTCTCTTTGTGGATGGCTCATCGATCGAGACTCTCGGCCGGAGCCGAGAGTAGTCCCGATGAGCCCGGACCTAGAGCCACCGTGCCCAATCTCTACGATTTAATTTACGTGCCTCAAACAACGAGGTGAGTATGAGGCCCTAATTGCCGGGCTAAGGTTTGCGAAAGGTATGGGTGCACTCAACCGCTTGTGTACAGCCGATTCTCACCGGTGGTCAATTAAATCAACAAGTCCTACCAAACCAAAGACGATAGGATGGCGTCTTACTCACTCATTGTGGAGCAGAATCAAATCATTCGCCCGCCGCCGAGGTTAGCCAGATTCCCAGGACACGTAATGGCCTCGGCCGATGCACTAGCAAGACTTTCTACCAAAGAAGGGCATAGAAGAGTCGGAGAGCATCCCGATTGGAAGACTCAAGAGCCCAACTATATCTCACCTGAGCAAATTAGCAACACGTCCGAATCGAGCTCCACCGGACCGACGAGATCATCTAATTCTCGAAAGATGGGAAGGTACCCCAAATAGCGGGGAAGCTAGAAAGTTAAGAATCGGGGCAGTGGTACACTATAATCGATAACATCCTGCTCAAAAAGGCTTTTCGCTCCCTCTCATGCGGTGCCTAAAGGAAAACGAAGCTAACACGCCTCGGTGAAGTCCACGAAGGAGTATCGGCAACCACACTGGGGCACTCCTTGCACTCAAGATCTTGAGGCGGGGGTATTTCGCCATCAATGAAGAAGGACTCCATCGATTTTGAGGAAATGCGACAAATGTCGAAATTTGGTCCCTCCATCAAAGCACACCCAAAGAGCCGACCTCAATCCTCGGTCCGTGGCCTTTCTCTAAATGGGGAATTGACCTCATCGGTCCCATGCCGGAGGGAAGAGGTGGAACTAAGTATGCCATAGTTGCCGTGGATTACTTCACCAAATGGGCGAGGCGTAATCGCTTGCCAAAATAATCGAGCGTAAAACTACCAGCCTTCATATGGAAATCGATTGTCTGCGGGTTTGAGTCCCACATTCGATCATCACGAGCACAACGGCAAGCAATTCGACAATGCTAGACTCGTGTCATTCTGTGAAGACCTCAATATCATAAAGCACTTCTCCACTCCAAACCACCCCACCAAATGGACAAGTTGAGGCAATAAATAAAATTATTAAGCATACATCAAGACACGCTTGGATGAGCCGAAGGAGCTTGGCGTAAGAGCTCTCCAAAGGTGCTATGGTCTTATCGAACAACATGCCGGCCAAGCACGGAGAGACACCTTTCACCGGCCTTAAGCACGTGTCATTATACCGGTCCGAACTCGAGCTCCCGTCTTATAGAGTTCGGGACGTTTGACGAAAATCACAACGACGAAGGCTTGAGATCCGAGCTCGACCCTCTTGGAGGAAAGAAGGTCAGGGCAGAATCGAAAACCGCCATCTACAAGCAAAGAAGTGCAAGGTATTACAATGGCAAAGTCAATGAGCGGAAATTCAAAGCCGGGGACCCGGTCCCGAGAAAGGTATCCCTAGCAACGAAAGAAAGTCAAGCGGGCACGCCGCCCCAAATTGGGAAGGACCTTACAAGATCATCGCTGCTTTAAGAAATGGAGCTTACGAGCTCGTAATGCGTGAAGGACTATCACTCGCGCATCCATGGAATGTCGAGCATCTAAAGAAGTACTACCAATGAAGACTATCCACCTATGCCCATGGGCATAAGCTACTTTTGTCAAAAGAAGCCACGGCTTCCACCTTGTAATCGCTTTCTCAAATTTATGAAATGAAGAAAATTTTACAAGGTAAAGGGCTCACGTTGAAATCGAAAGCCTAGAAAGCTCTCGACCCAACAAGGAATGACTAAGGTCGCAATCCTCTTGAACACATGAACGTGTGACCCGGCTGGGTGGCGTAAGTGCTGCGTCACCAACGCCAAAACTAAAGCTTATTCATCTCAGACATACTATGTGTGAGGAATATAGTTCGTCCAAGAGACCGAACTAGTCTGAGGAATAGAGTTCGTCCGTGAGACCGAACTATTTTCCCAAATATGTGAAATAATTCAACTTTCAGGTCGTCCCACAAGCCGTCCTAAACAGTAATGCACTATGCCGATCTGGAAACTTGGGGGGGCAATTGTTGGTGTCCGGACTGGTATTGACTACAGGTCGGGCCTCGTTCTTGAAGTTCCAGATCGTCCACGTACTGAAGTCAGAATTCAGAAGTTAATTGAAGTTCAAAGTATTTGGGCTTACTTTAATTGAAGTTCAAAGTATTTGAGCTCGGGCTAAGTTCGTCCTCGCCGAAGTAAACACTTGAAGTTTGAAGTTATTTAACTATTGGCAAGACTGAATTTTAGTCCGGACTGACACGTGAACTTTCAGTTCGGACTCCTCCACCCATCCAACCTGGTATTGACTACAGGTCGGGCCTCGTTCTTGAAGTTCCAGATCGCCCACGTACTGAAGTCAGAATTCAGAAGTTAATTGAAGTTCAAAGTATTTGGGCTTACGTTAATTGAAGTTCAAAGTATTTGAGCTCGGGCTAAGTTCGTCCTCGCCGAAGTAAACACTTGAAGTTTGAAGTTATTTAACTATTGGCAGTTCGGTTTAAGTTCCTTCTCGCACTCAGGGTTCCAGAAGTCAAAGTTAGAAGTCAAGTTACAAATCAGAATGGAAATTTTTCATTAAGTTCAGATGTCAGAAGTTGAAGTCAGAAGTCAGAAGTCAGAAGTTGAATAAATCGTCAAAACAATGAAGTAAACAGAACAGAAATGTTTCATTGCATTCAGGTCTACATGTTTACATCCGAACTACTTTGACTACAACAAAAGGAAAACCAAAAACAACAAGTTGGAGCTCATTCCTCATCTCCGGACTGAGAAGTTTCTGCCTCCTCTGGAGATGGAGGATTGAGCGTAGACTTCCTTTTCAGATCAGCGAGCTCGTCCTTAAGGAACTGGAGGTCCCAGTCCGGTCGCTTCTCCGCGGTCGAATCAATCAGCTCCTCCATCGTCAGGAAGTAGACCACCTCCTGCTCGGCCAAATAGGCATCTGAAGCTCTGAACTCAGCCACTGCTTCTTCCTTTGCAGTACTGTTCTCCAATGCAGCCTGAAGTTCAGAGTTCTTCTTCCTCTCGGCCTCCACCTCGGCCTCCAAATCGGCCCGGACTTTGGCCGCCCTCACCAGCTCGTCTGCCTTGGCGTTGAGCTCCTCCTCCCTTCTCAGCAGGATGTCCTCCGAGGCAGCTCGCAGCCTCCTCTCCTTCTCGAGGTCTTCCAGGACCTTCCGGCCTTCGTCCCTCAGTACTTGGACATCGGACACCATCCTGGCCATCTTCTCCGAGGCCGAGGTCAACTGGATGGCGGCCCTCGAAACGTTTACCGAAGCGGCCATGACGGAATCCACCACCCCCATGCCGTCCAAGTACTTCTGCTGGACTGGGGTCCAGCACTTGGCGACCGACCTGATCGCCCTCCTCGATGACAGGGGGAGACCGGCGATCTCTTCTCTAGTCGGTGAGTTCGACCTGATGAAATCCCGGACTGGCTTGGGAAGAGTCCCCCGCAGACGCAGGAACTCCCCGTCTTTCTTCGGGGTCGAGCCCAAGTCGCTGGCCGGAGTCAGGCCCTACCGAACACCTGACGAGCTGGGAGGAGGACGGTCCAGCTCGCACGGTGGTCGGAGCTGTGATCTCCTCCACGCTCCTCGCCGGACTTCTCTGAGAGCGAGGAGGAAGATCGGCCTCCACTCTCGGCCGCGAGGAACGATCCTGGTCCCCAGCAGGGACCTTTCTCTTCCCCTTGCCGGCCTGGCTGGGGCCTTGGTGTTTCTTCCTCAGGAGGGCGGAGATGTCCTTCATGCTTCCTTCGGGCCGGTCTGAAATCAGAGAGGAAGTAGTCAGACCTGAACAAATCTTTACATGAAAGATAAGTATTTTTCACAAGTAATGAGTTCGGACTTACGGGCTGTAGGACGGTCTGAGAGAGGACGGGAGAGCCGAGCAGATATTAGATTCTCTTCGGTTATCAGGACGGCACTCGACCTAAGGCTTTCGCTGATCTCCCGTGCTCGCCGAGCTCTTTCTGAAGACTCTGCTGTGGGCTCCTGAGCGACGTGTCCTGCAACCGGCATGAATAAACAGATTCGAAGACGGATACAAAGTAATTGTTGTAAAGAAGAACAATGTCTACGCTTACTTAGTTCGTGATAACGAATCGGGATCTTCGAGATCGAGCTGGCGTCGTCCTCAAATGAATCCCACCACGGACCACGGACGAAGAACCAAAACTTTTTCCAATTCTTGATCGAGTCCGGAGTCTGAGTGACGACGCTGCCCCCCGTCCTCGCCTTCACTGAAGCGTACCACCAGCCCGACCTCTTCCCGTCCGACTTAAAAGAGTACAGACTGTGGAAATCCCCAATAGAAGGGCGGGAGAAGCCGAGCTGGTCCCAAAGAACCAGGAGGCCTATCAGGATCCTCCACCCATTGGGGCAGAGCTGAGTGGGAGCTATTCCCCACTCTCGCAGGAACTTCCTGACTACCCTGGGAAAGGGTAGTCGGAGTCCGGCAGCCAGGATGGCCTGATTCAGGGCGACAGTACCCAAGGGCGGTTCGTCAGCCCGGTCATCAGGACCTGGAACGACGAACTCTATGTCGTCGGGAATCCTATACATCTGGTGCCACTCCCTAAGCTGCCCTTCCCTCACCTCGGAAGGGAAAAACCTACACTTCCATACAGGGGCCGTCCTAAGCCCCGAGGCGACCTCCGCCTCCCTCCTACTTACACTCCCGGGCTCTACTACTCGCTCACCCCTGGTCTCAGCCTGTTCAGACGGCCCAACTCGAGGGGGAACAGCAGTGATAGGAGCCGGGTTGAGGACTTCGTCCTCGTCTAATCCCTCTACTGTCCTACCCGAACTCGCCGGCTCCTCATCCTGGCCCCTGCCCCAAGAAAGAGCCTTTCTCCCACTATCACTACCGACCTCACTAGACATTCTATTGAATAAAAAGAAAGAAGAGGGGAAATGTGAAGGAGGAGTCTCAGATCGACCGCTTCTTACCACTAGATCGGAAAGGAATGGTGAAGTGGGTTTAAGATCGGAAAAGACCGCCCGCCCGACGATGAGTTCGAGTGCGCCGTGAGTTTCGATGGAGAAATTACGTATAAGCAAAGGCTTCAAATGACCCTCGCCCCCTATATATAGGGCGGGAAAATGAAAGGTCAGCACCATTAATGAGGCAATAATGACGCGACAGCTAAGGCGTGTCCTCGAGCCACGCGCAGACCTGACACCTCCATTGGGATTGCTCCACGTGTCAAACAGCATTAAATGAAGTCAGGATTGTCAGAGTCAACGGCACAGAACAGGACGGCCTCAGCCGAACCGCCAGAGGAATTGAAGACCTCCTTTCACCGACGTTAAAACAGGTCCTCAGGGGGCAATTGTTGGTGTCCGGACTGAATTTTAGTCCGAATCGACACGTGAACTTTCGATTCGGATCGGCTATTGCTCACGGACCGGCCTCGCCTTTCAGTCGGACCTACACCGTGATTCGTCATGACCATCATCGGTGTAGGTTGTCCTTTGAGTGTCGGTGACGGTCTAGTCAGCAGCTTTATATTACTTAAATAAGCCCCGCATTAAATGCCCAAAAAGGGGATGTCTTGTAAGCATTAAATGGCCAAGCTATGCATTAAATGTCTAGCTTGGCATTAAATGCTAGTAATCATTGTAAATTTCCCTATAAGTATGAGGAAATTAATGTCCAAGAAAGAACACAAGAGGACGGAAAAAGACACTTATACAAAGAACGTACATTTAGTTCTCCTCGCTCACGCTTACCTAGCTAAACCCCAAGACGGATTCAAATTTAACCAACACCATCATTAAGTTGACTTGGGATTAGTGCAAACCATTTTTCGACGTCAACATCTTATGTTATCAGCTCAACCTGCCCAATCTGCATCAGTGTAACCTTGAAAGTTCAAGTGATTATTCTTGGTCAAAAGAAACCATTTACCTGGACTAGACTTCAATTACCTCAATATGCATTCCATGGCATCCATATGAGGTTACGAGGATCATACATAAACTAGCCTACTACACAAATTGCATAAGCAATATCTGGTCTAGTGTGGGAAAAATAAATCAATTTTTCCACAAGTTTCTGGTGCCTTGCTTTATCGGTAGAAATTACATCCCAACAATAAAACAACTTATGATTTTGTTCAATATGGATATTAACAAGTTTACATCCTAGCGTATACCTATTTCAGTTAACAAATCAAGAATGTATTTTCATTGAATTAAGAAAATACCATTCTTTGATCGGGATACCTCAATCCCAAGTAAGTACTTCAAGTCACTAAAATGCTTCATTTGGAACTTCGAGGCCAAGCGTCATTGTAAGCTTTTAATTTTATCTTAATCATCACATGTCACCACCATATCATCAACATAGTAATCAAGACAGTAACTCTACCATTTCGGTGCTTTAAAAATAAAGTGTGACCTAAGTTGCTTTATTTATAGCCAAAGTTCTTCATAGACGTGGTAAATATGCCGAACCAAGTTCTTGGATACTGTTGTAACCCATACAATGCCTTCTTGAATTTGCACACCATTATAGTATTTGAGATCTTCTTTATATCCAGAGAAAGATCCATATACACTTCTTCGGCAAGATCTCCATGCAATAAAGCATTTTTTACATCAAATTGAAGAAATGGCCAATCCTGATTAACCGCCAAAGATAAGAGGCTATTGTTGTATTAAGTTTGGCAACTAGTGCAAAAGTATCTTGATAGTCAATCCCATAAGACTGTGTATACCTTTTGCAACTAATCGGACTTTGTATATTTCAATGGTCCCATCCACTTTATGCTTAACCGCAAACACCCATCTACATATCACAGTCATCTTTCCCATTGGTAGAGGCACATCCTCCTAAGTAGCATTTTTTTCAAGTGCTGCCATTTCTTCTGTCATAGCTTGGGTCCATCTAGTATCTACTAAAGTTTTCTATTTTTACTAGGAATAGAGTGTAAGAATTAATATCCAAGGTCCAATTAGTTGGGTCGGACTTAGTTACTTATTGGTCAAGTTAATTAATTAGATTAATTCATTGAGCACATTTGTTGTGCGCCTACATAGTTCTAGTATGACTAAAACTATGGTCAATTCTAGTATGACTAAAACTATGGCCAGTTCTAGTATATGACTAGAACTAAGGTTATGTTAACCTATAAATACTATGGCCCAGTGTTGTGCGCGCTGTACAGTTAATATAATCAAGATAATTTGTCGTCATTACTTGCAAGCACAAGTAAAAAATATAACCCAATACAATCGCTCTCAAAGTTCTGCTTGCATTTGTTCTTGATTGTAGAAATCCAGACCTATTCTTACTGTGTAGATTACCAATAGAGGCTAGACAATTTGACAGCTATGGTATTGAAGATCGTAACTCCAGCTAATCAGATAATCAGATTCCTCAGTGTTCATCGAGGTAAACTTCTATCATGAATTCTATCTAAGTACAAAGTAGATCCACCTTATAGGAATTGAAGATTTAATTTCATTGTACATGTATTCGTCAATTCCTTTCAGTGGTATAAGAACCTACCTTGTTACTTGTTAGAGTTCGTTAAACTACTTTGATGAATTAAAAAATAATTATTATTGATATATCAATTTGATTTAAGTTTGACAATAAAATAAAGTTATGAGTTTTTTAAATGAAAAATCTGAAATTAATTTTGGATTTAATTGGAACGGGTCGAAAAAATAAAGAAGAGAGAAGTTGGCGACCGACGGCGATGCTTTGGAAGTCTCCGCTGCTAGAGATGGCAACCAGGGATGGGTCCACCACAACTATGAAGATCCCGCGTGGTACTGCTGCTAAGAGCAATGCCGGCACCGTCGCTGCGCCACAAATAGCAACGACTGCTGCTGTTTGTGATTTGAAATTGGTAGTCGCCGATGTTTGACATTGGCGGGCCACCACTTTCTTCCACGTTTTTCTTTGGCTAGCGACACCGGTAGAGCCGGCGCCGCCAAGGTTGAAATACTTAGGGTTTTGACCTTGTTTCAATTGGAGACGGAGGCCTCTATGCAATTTTTGAAATTGCATGGGAAGCCTCCCAATTTCAAAAATTTAAATGGGTTTTCTATGGAATTTCATAAATTGCGTATGAGACGCACTATTTTAAAATTAAAAAAAAGGTCTCCTGTGTAATTTTAGAAATTGCATAAAAGACCCACCGATTTTACAATAGTAAGGACTGATTGTATAATTTTAGAAATTGTACATTAAGTCCTCAAAATTTAAAAAGAAAAATAGGATCTCAAATGTAATTTTAAATTGGATGATAAAATAATTTTTGAAAATCTCATTTATTAATAAAATTAATTGATTAATTGGATTAATTGCTTAACTTTATTGTTGAATAATTAATTAATTAATTAGATTAATTATTTAATTTCAACTAGTCTATTTTGAAATGTCTAAAAAGTTTAGACTTACACTATCAACGCTGCAAATTTAGAAATTAATATATTTTTAATATTAGATATTAAAATAGATATTTAGTTGATGATTATGGACTCGACATATTTGATTGATTGTATGATTAATTTATTTCTGTTGATTATTGGTTAGGCCTGCGAGCCTATTATTTATTTAATTGGACTTTCGAGCTCTTTTATTTGTGGGTCTATGTGTCTATTTATCTGAATTTACTTGTCTATTTATCTAGGCCTATGTGCCAACTAGTATAGGATTCAAGTTGTAGTTGGGCTACAAGGAAACAATTAGTATAAGATACATGTTGTAGCAGGAGATGGAGATTATTGCATTTAGTATTTGATGATCGAATGCAAAGGATTGACCAACTAGTCTTTCTTCTGACTCAGGAAGATTAGATAGATAAAGTTTATAATCGTCTACAGTTATTATTATGTATAATTGATTGCATATTGGATGTTAGTTAATATACATAATGTGATAAGACAAACCTCTTTGTCAAAATATTAAATTCGTATTAAATGGTTAATACAATGTGCCTTCAATTGTTTTAGTGAAAAATCAGAGTCTATTATCGACGTCAATTTGTTAAGTCGTTCAAAACTGCTCGCTCATAGATATGTTTATCACTATGAAACATTCGATGTTTCTGAACAATTGGTCTAATTTAACTAGAATTTTATTTTTTGTTGAGTCGCTTGCTCAAGAAAATAAAATTTTAAGAGCACAATCAAGTAAACACATAAGATATGTAAGACAATAAGTTGTCTACTTGATGATCTAGGAGTCACATAGAGATGTGATTGATAATAATATTTAACTAGATGTTTTATTAGGGTTTATTAGATTGCTCGAGGTTCTATTAAAATAAAATGGATCCTAGCCCACTGGAAATCTAACTAGTTCTATTGATTAATATTTGAAGGTCATTAATTCAATTTAAACAGTGTAAGTATAATTAATTTAATATAAGTCCATGTTAAATTAATTTTTTGTATTAAATTAATTATTCTAACTTGTTATTTAATTGTTGAATCATGAGTAATCATATGAGTTTGAGAGGCATATTAGATGCTAACAAACATAACAGACCAATTTTTTTGACTGGAACCGCAATCTGAAAATTGTAATCAAGCATGAAAAAAATTAGATATGTCATTGAGCAGCCAATTTCTACTGAGGAGGTTACGTCGGAGAACGTATAAGCTTACAATAAGCATAGTGATAACAGTAACACTGCAACATGTGATGCTTGCAGTATGTTACCTGAGTTAGAAAAGCAGCACGATGGTATGTATGCCTATACTAATATATATCATTTCAAGGAGTTATAATGTTGAACAGTTGTGGATTGAATGGTATGAGACATCTAAAAAGTTATTCAGATATATGATGGTAAAAAGATCTTTAGTAAGTGTTCATGTATTGAAGATGATTGGTTATATTAAAAAATTAAACCAGTTAAGTTTTACCATAGACTACAAGCTGAGTGTTGACTTAGTTCTGCAATCCTTGCCTAATAGCTTTTTTGAAGTTCAAATGTGAACTTCAACATTGATAAAATTCAATGTACCCCAGCCTAAGCTGCTAAATATGCTGAAAACTGTTAAGCCCAATATAAACAACGGATATGGGTAAATTTTGGTCATTGACACCTCTAAGGACATTAAGGAGGCCTTTCAGAAATGATCTAAGAATGCCAAATATACTGAAAAATAGTTAAAGCAGATGAAGACAAATCTAAGTCTGATGATCCATGGTTTCAATGTGGAAACAAATGGCATTGGAAGAAGAACTGCAAGGCATAAAAGAGATAAAACTAACAACTCATATATTTGGTATTGCATACTCGGTTATATAAATGAAAATGTATCACTAGGTTACATAAAGATGGATACTTAGATTCAAGTTATTATGAATCATTTGATAAGTGTGGATCATGCTCGTTGGGCAAAATGACCAAGACCTACTTTTCTGGAAAGGGAGTCAGAGTTGCAGACATTTTGAGTCTTGTACATACAGATGCTATAGGTGGCTTTTTTTACTTCATTATATTTACAGATGACCATTCTAGATATGGTTTCATCTACTTGATGAAATTCAAACATGAAGCACTTGAAAAGTTTAAGAAATTCGAGCAAAAAGTAGAAATGCAAACTGAAAAAAATATTTTGAGATAGATCACATGGATACAATTCTTTATACATCAGTAATATGATCTATTATGTATGTCATACTATATACTCGACTGGATGTTTTACATGCTTTGAGTGTCACAAGTAGATTCCAAGTAAATCCTAGTGAGAAACATTGGATCGCAGTCAAGAACATCCTTAAGTACTTAAGAAGAACTAAAGACATGTTCTTGGTGTATGGAGGAAATGAACTCGGAGTTTAAAGATACGTCGATGCCAGCTTTCATTCTGATAAAGACAATAGCAAATACCAATTCGGATATGTATTTACTTTAAATAGTGGTGCAGTCAATTGAAAATTTTCAAACAAGATACAACTGTTGATTCAACCATTACTGAACTTGGAGTAGTTCCTAGCATTGTTGATCCAATACCTTGCATTATGATAACAATGGAGCCATCGCATAAGGAAATGAACCCATGTTTCATCAATGATCAATATATATATTGAGATAGTATCATCTTATCAATGAGATGATCTTAAGAAATAATATAAAGTAGAACGGGTCCCAACAGACGATAATGTAGCAGATCCTATGACAAAGTAGTTGTCTCAGCATAAGCATGATGGTCATGCTAAATCTAATGTTATTAAGATACCTGAGTGATTAGATCTAGTTTTTATGAGATATTTTGTAATATACTCTTTATTAAACATTGATGTGTATGAACAAATTGATTAATTAAATGCTTGTCAATATTTTTAATGGCAGATCTGTTATTTTTAAATTTTATTATTTAAAATAATAGAGTTCGAAGAAAAGTTCAAAGTAACTTGTTAATCATAAGGTGTTGTGATTGTGGGACAAGTTGTAAATAACTTATTCTTGAAATATCCCTGGTCATAGTAATAATGAGATACAAATATCATTATTGCAGATAGACTAGCATGTGTTGTATTTTCTTTTGAAAAAAAGTAGCTGATCTCACGAGCTAAGATATAGATGGACATTTGAATGAATATGTATTTTTATGAGAACATGATATTGGATGACCCGCCTAGAGATTCCACATGGATAACTATTCAAACGTCAGTGGTAAAACTCTAATGTGCGGTAGTGGATTTGGTCCTTTAACTTGAGGACATCTTAGAATCTTATGTAAGGATCGCTATACTTTAGCGAGCGCTTGATGGGGCCCTAAGATTATGAGTCACCAGGATGACGTCGTTCTGGTATAATGAGAATCATATGAAGGTTATGAATGTCCAATATGAAGATTCGTTATTCCTGGAAAGTATGAGATTATAACCTGAATTTTTCTCACTTACGTTGATATAAATTTCCTCGATCGGGGTAGAGTTGTGTTGAAAATGTTTCAATCATAACTAGATTAGATCAATAAAGAGTTGAGGTGAATAATATAATTGGTTGAAATGAGATTGACGAAAATCCATATCTCTTAACCAATTGGGTAATATTGATGAAGGGATTAATTTTTTTACGGTAATTGCACATATATTTTTTCCATCATACCACATGACATTTTCCTTCACATAGATTGCATGGACACATTTCTAGATGTCAATCTTGGACGACGACGTGAATTTATTGATCTAGGTGAATCAATGAGAATATCACTACGTTTGCCATCGTGAATAATAACCTAATGGGTCACACACAAAAGGTGAGAATTGAGTATCTGGAGTTGGATCTTATCCAAGTGGGAGATTGTAAGAATTATTGTTCAAGGTCTAATTAGTTGGGTCAAACTTAGTTGCTTATGGGTCAAGTTAATTAATTAGATTAATTAATTGAGCCCATTTGTTGTGTGCCTGCATAGTTCTAGTATAACTAAAAATAGAGCCAATTATAGTATGAATAAAACTAGGGCCAGTTCTAGTATATGACTAGAACTATGGTTATGTTAACCTATAAATACTATGACCATTTGTTGTGTGCATGTACAATTTATGTAATCAAGAGAATCCGTCTTCATTACTTGCTAGTACAAATAAAATACAAAACACAATATAATCACTCCCAAAGTTCTGCTTTCATCTGTTCTTAATTGTAGAAGTCCAAATCTGTTTTTGCTGTGTGGCTTACCATTGAAGCTGGATAATTGGACAACTGTGGTATTGAAGATCGTTCCTCTATCTAATCAGATGATTAGATTTCTCAGTATTCATTGAGGTAAACTTCTATCATGAATTATATCTAAATACAAGGTTGATCTGACTTATAGGAATTGAAGATTTAATTTTTGTTGAGCATGTATTCGTTAATTCCTTTCATAGAGACAAATGATAATTGTAGTACAGAAGATGCATATGACTTGGACAACATTTGGGAAGACACATGATCACGAATGGGATACTTAGTTTTGGTTTTAAGATCAGATTCATATTTAATGGGTGGTTTACCACGATTAGAATGGGATGGAAGACAATATTGAGACAATTGAGATTTAATAAAAACATCATCAACAATTTTAGAATTAGGATTTGTGGATACCTCTAATGAAATCTCAGGAGAAGATTTGCAATTTTGTGTTGGAATGTTAGGAAACGTTGTACTATCATAAAGAGAGTCATCTTTGGCATTTGGAGTCGTCAATTTAGCAATAAGGGACCTTTCCATTCATCTGGTCTACCGATAGTGTCATTTTCAGTTGGCCAAAACAAATCTAAGATGCAGTCCTCATCCGTAAAATCCTGAGACGGAGAATTATTTTCCATAACATCTTCGGACGTCCGGGTGCCTTCATCTGGTTGACCGGTGGTGTCATTTTTCGACGAATCCAAATGAAAGAATGCATGTATTCTTTAAGATTAATCACTTCTTGTAGATTTTCCACCCGAAGTTATGAATAAGTAGTCGATGGTATAAAAAATAGTTCTTTCTTATGGAAAATAATATCCATGGAAACATAAAACCTACATAAGACGGATCATAACACTTGTAGCCCTTTTGATGGATCACATATCCTACAAAGACACACTTCAAATCTTGAGACTCAAACTTAGTACGTTGATGTAGATTGATGTGGATGCATATGAACATAAACCACACACCCAAAAAATTTAGGAGCCAAAAGTTCCACCAGCGGAAGAGTATATTGATGAGAGAGAGCATCCAATGGTCTTCTAAAATTAAGGACACTAGATGGTTTACAATTTATCAATTAGACCGCTGAATTCAAGGCTTCGCCCCACAAATGAGAGGGGACATTTTCTCCAATCAAGAGGGACTGAATAACTTCCAATAATTGTATGTTTTCTTCTCTGCAGTACTATTTTGTTGAGGAGAATAGGAACACGTTGTTTGATGAATAATACCTACTGATTGCATTAATTCTATCAATTCTTGCTTGAAGTGTTCTATCCCATTATCAGAATGAATGACTTTTATTGAATGCCAAATTGAATAGTCACCATTTTTATGAAAGAGACAAAAAACTAAGCACACATCACTCTTGTGTTGCAATTGATAAACCCAAGTCATTAGATTGCAAACCACCTCATCCCATTCTTCCTTTACTAAGTGAACTTGTGCTTTTGTGTGGGAATATTGGAACCCATCATCCAGATAGTACAATCCTCTATTTTTTTTAGCACTGCCAATACTTTATTAGTATAGATGTCCTGAAAAACACAGTTAGTATAAAAAAATAGAGCAACACAATTATAAGATTTGGTTAATTGTTTAACATAGAAAATGTTGCAATTTAATGATGGCACAAGTAAGACATCTTTAATAGCTAATGTATGAGATAGTATGATTGCACCAACTCCAATTACTGGAGATGATACACAATTAGCATTGGTAATGGTAATTTTGGAATATTTAGAAAATAAGTGGCTAAACTTGTAACGATCAAAAGTCATATGATCCATTGTACTAGAGTCAATTATCCAATCACTATTTCCAGTAAAAGACATAATTGACTTAATAGTAAATCCATGAGTTGTGGCTAGATTCTCTTTTGGATTAGTGACATCCTCCTTATCACTGAAAGACACATGTGAAGCCTTCTTGACATTTGGTTGACAATCTGGATATCCATGGAACTGAAAACATTTATCTACTATATGACTAGTACTCGTACAGTGAGTACACTTTCGATCTTTGTTTATGGTAGGCGTTTTCCAAAAACCCAACACATTCCCTTCCCCGATTGTTCGTCCAAGCACAGCACATTGGCAATTAGCTTTCACAAAAATCATAGCATAAATAGTTGTATATTCGAAAGTGGTTTAGTAGTAAGTACGTGACCTTGATCTCCATCTAGTTGAGGATCAAAACCAGCCAAAAACATATACACACGTTGGGAATTAACCTTTGTGGTATATTTCATAATATCGTTGGCACATTCCATAGTACAGTCATCAATATCATTAAGTTAGCTGCCATATTTCCATGTTGGCGGACCTTGCAAGGTAGTTGATAAACAGTTGATGCATCCTGGTCGACCGAATATGTCTGTTTGACCGACTCCCATATTTCTTTCGCCATTGTTAACCGAAGAAATAGAGATCGGATGTCCTTTGTCATTATATCAAGAAGCCAAGATTTGACCAAAAAAATTTCATCCTCCCATGCTTCATATTCTTCTGAATAAACATCCTTTGGTGCAACCTTAGTGCCTGAAACAGAGTCCTAAAGTTTTTTTCCCACAGATCTTATTTTCGGCATTCAAAGACCACTCAACATAATTGGTACCATCAAGCCATTCCGGAGTGATTAGAAATGAAATTTCTTGCATATGAAATCCAACCGATGAAATTGTAGATTCCTTCTTCTTAAGAGAATCATCACCACTATCTTTTAAATTAGTCATAGTGATAAATATACAAAAAGAAAACTTCATAGTGAAATAATAGGAACAAAAACAGCAATTGTAAATTCAGAACCAAACTTCAATTCCTAGGGTAAAGAAAAAGATATTGAAGGAGGCACTGACGCCATGTGAAAAACATAATTGTGGAATAATTTTCTGATGGTTTCATTCATTGTAATTCTCTAATTTATAAAGTTTATGCATGACCATTTACAATGAAAGAATATATATAGAATAATAATGAATAGAAAATATCCTCTAATTAAGGAAACGATTGCCGATCGAGGGCTTAAAGTATACTCTTTTTTAACCTTGATGGATTTCACAGTCGACCATTTGATAGCCATTTTCCTGAATATACTTAATAGGGCTTCAATGACCACTAGATGTAAAGTAGAGGGTTCTTGAACCCTTCTAAGCAATTAGAAGAGCACGGAAATGGACCTCTTGCAAATAAATGAATTTGGGATTTATTGTGGAACCGACCATATAGAACCCAGGACGGGCAGTAAGATACGCTAGGTGGAGTAGTCGCTTAAAATAAAGACAATTACTGATTAAGAATATTGCCCATATCAAACCCTTAATTATAGTCTTTTAATTTTAGCAATATTCACCCTAGAAATAAAATTTATATTTTTTCTTTTATTCCAATTCATATCACCCATTGTTAGTGTGGTAATCCAATTTTGATCGAAATGGTTTGAAGGGACTAGAGGGCAAGAGATCAAACGAATTGAAGAGCCATTGAAGCAATAGCGTGAAAATTTGGATTCACATTCTGAAACTATCAAAAAACAATATGACAGCTTGAAAGAGTATCATCAATGAATGGCTGCTAAGAATTTGAAATATGATCAAATCAACCACGACTCTAGCAATTTGCACAACAACAATACGACCAGTTTCCACTGAAATAACAACTTCCAAGCTCGATTTGTTAAAACTGATTTCCAGTATTTGTTGGTCCTGATGATTCATCTAGTTGGATGTTTAGGTGTACGCAGTTTTTTCCGTTAGTATGGAATCGTAAAGGGCGATAAAATCTCTTAAGTAAATTTGTTGTTTAAGAGATGACTAGCTTATCATTGTTAAGGTTCATGTTTAGACTATGGAGTTTAACTAGAAGTGCATTTAACATATTTGAGACAAATTTAATAAATTATACTCTATATAAGTGTATAATATTCTATCAGTTTTATAAAGATAGACTTACTTCTATTTTCACACAGTTTAAGAAAATTAAATTATTATAGTTGAAATAATAAATTTTACTTGCTTTTTTCTAATAAACGTCTACATTAATATAATGATAGTTCATATTTGTTGATAACAAAACACATTAAATAAGAGCATATTACAAAAATAAGAAATTAACTATAGTATTAACAAGAAAATAGATTATAATTTAGGACATGTGAATAAAAAAAACAAGTCTATCTTTATGGATGAAAAGAGTATTAAGAAAGAAAAACATCAAACATATTAATATTTATTAGTCATCTCGTACCAAGTCAACTTATGAAATTATGTTCTTCTAGATTTTGATAGATTTATAAAATGGAATTTAAATTACTAACTCCATTGTTAAATGAAAAAGTAAGTAACTTAAAATAGTATTGTCTACTCCCATAGTAATATTATAATTTGAATAGAAAAAAGGGCAATTTTACATATTTACACTAGAATGTAAATAGAAATTGAAAAATACTAAATTATATGTTGTTGTCGATTTTAATCCCGCAAGTGAATAGATCGTTAGCAAGTAATAAAATGATGAGATGAGTCGAACCCACAGGGACTGGCAATTAACTGGCAAATTAATTATAATTTAGCTTTAACATAATTAACATAGTTTATTTATGATTTCTAAGATTATTATATTCTAATTCAACTACGTCTAAATTATTACGCAAACCAAAATAGAGTAATTATCAAATTCAAGTCTTACTGGTACTAAGATCCACAAATCCACCAACGCATTTTAACAATCAATTAACAAGTACTCGTCTTCACAAATTATTGCTCTAGGTTGAAGATATATGATCCTAAAATAATCAAAAGACTCTCGACAGTTAATCAATTGTATATCTATATGTAAACCTAACTATCTCTAGTTAGATTTCGAACATAAAGACACGCATTTAATCACAACGATCATCCGAAACGATTTCATAAAGTAAAATAGTAATTCCTATTTATTATTGTATATCTATATGTAAACCTAACTATCTCTAGTTAGATTTCGAACATAAAGACACGCATTTAATCACAACGATCATCCGAAACTATTTATTATTGGACTCTATGTTATTTATTATCGGACTCTATGTTATTTATTATCACGTGCTCAGCTAAATTGAATATCTCGAAAGTAATCTAGACCACAAAACATTTGAATGACGATCAAATATCAAAGGAAATAAAGCATAATAAAGAATTAACCCTGGATCAACAAATTTACGAAAACCAAAAACTTCTAATCAATAAAAAAATGTGAGGTTTTATCATTCATCCTAGATATAAGTTGTCGAGTCGGACATGATTTCACAAAATAATATAATATATGAATAAATCATGACCCAAGAAAGAAAGAAGAAAGAGTGAACACAAACCCGTGATTCTTCATCAAAAATCTTGAAATCCGCTCTCTCAATCTTCGTCTCTTGAATTGTATTATTCTCCTTAATTGTGTATCATGCGATGTGTCTCTTCTCTTCCTTTTATATGTCTCCAAATTGGTCCTAAAAACGTCCCAAAAGTCGTGTACAATTTGTTACCAATGAAAGTTTTGTTTCCACAAGGAAATAGAATTATCTTAACTAGTTACAACCATGCGATCACATGGATCGCATGGTTTACTATCTTGCAATCGCATGGTAGTCAATGGTGCCAATCTGGTATAATTCTTGGGTTCTTGCGATCGCATCTACTTTTAACCATGCGATTGTTTTGTTTGGTCAACTTCCTACTTTGCAGCTTAGTCTTTGGTTATTTGCAAAGCAAACCTCCATCTTTCTTTAGTTTCTAATTTAGTCCCTGAATTTTTTCTTTTATTTCAATTTAATCCTCTTTTTATTTGCAACTCATGTCCTTCATCTTTTTAGAGTTTTCTTGTAGGTCTTCAATTCTACTCTTTCGTACGTTTTCGGTCATTTTTTTACTTATTTTACTTTCTTTTCGTCCAATCACCATCAGGACTCGGGTTTTTTCCTAAAAAGATCAAATCAACATGCAATTACATGGAACACATATTTACGAATACTCATAATTGTTCCTTTTTATAGATCCCTATAAGTACAAAACGAAATTAAACTTGAACATTTATTCGTCTTCGAATACGCTAGCTACTAACAATCACACAAAAAACGAAATTAAAAGCAACAAACACTTCACAAGATAAACAGCTTGCTATTCTCGCCTCAACTTTTGATACGGCTCATAGTTCATGAAAAGTTTCCAAACAATATTACCACAAACGTTTTTGCAACTTAATCCATGCTTGAGATGTGTGTGTGAGTAGTTAATTCGACGCATTTATACGTTGGTGATAACCCAAACCTCAACGGTCAAATTTCTTTTTCCACTCGTTGGATACACTTCTCCTCAAACTTGATATTTTCTTTCAATCATGGGATGTCAATTCTAATGTTGCTCTTGCTTCACTCATTACTTTCTCGAAGTTTGGTTGGGCTGGCTAATGATTGCAACTATATAAGTTTATGATGATTCTTCCTTTATTTGAGTGCCTTGACCAACAAGCTTCCACAAGGCAAGTCAAGCCTATTAGTTATCTAAATCCTCAAGTTAACTCCGCAAAGGACCATTCTTGCTAGCTTTGAAGAAAGTTTCTTTTTTTCTATTTTAACCTCATTTTCTTAAGTTTTCCAGATAACCCTTGTAACGAGCTTTAGACCGATGGCTACCGGGTTCTACAAATCTTAGGGCACCGGATTTTGAGAAACCCTATGGGCTTTATCACCCGAGTTAAAAAAAAAAACTATGAAGAGAAGTATAAGATAGAGCTAGTGCCTAGTCCTTTGCGTGCAAGAGTTTATATGTGGGGATCAAATTCATAACATCTGGTCATTACCTAGCATCCTTTTGCTAGCCAAAACACTCCACACCAATTTCAACAAACACGAAATCACCACAATCCTAAATAGCTACTCTCACGGATTAACCACTAATAAACTATTTATTCTATCGGTTAAGTGTTTGAGATGTATATGGTATTGAGTTGATTGTTTTAGTTCCACATGGCTTCCTATTGTATTCTATAAGTGCACCCACATAGCTAAACATTATCGTAGTTGTTCAACACAAACACATGATCTAATCATGTATAAGTAGTTTCACATTCAACTCAAGTAATATTCAATTCCACAAGTCATGAATTAAAGTAATTTCAAATAGCTCACATCATTAGTTGGCAAGATTATTTACAGTACACAAGCATGCAATAATTAAAGAAACATTAAACAACAAATTTTTTTCAAAAATATTAAATTGAATATTAAGCAATTTTAATCCCACCTCCCAAACTTAAAGCGTACATTGTCATCAATGTAAATCCAATAATAAAAAATAGAGAAAGATTAGAGACTCCCTAGAGGTGGTTTGGATTGTACTGGCAGATAAAAAGCGTCTGGATTGACGGTGGGGTGGTGATGGTCGACATATCTATGCGTGGAGGTCATCCATCTGGCTAGCACATTTGTCGAGATGCCTCTTGACCTGGTAGCAGCTGGATCAGATCTGACTCTGCTCTAGGTCACTCTGTCATATGATATGGTCATGGGTCTACTATGTATGCCTCATAGCATCCACTCGAGCTCGCAACAATCCGATCTTATGATGCATCCTGCGCAACTCAATTCGAGTGACTAGAATGAGCTACTTCTGTTCCACCTGGCTCTCTAGAAGTTGTCTTAGGATGTCACGACGTCTCTGAGAGATGCAGATGGCTGGAGATCCAGCTGACTGGCCCTCAGGAAGTTGATCTTCAGTAGTTTAGACGGGTCTTTTTTCCTGTTTAGTATACAGTCTCGTGTTCTCCAAGGTATACCAATTGATTGGGACATTTGGCTTCACCACTAGCTCGTCTGAGGCAATATGAATCTATGATGACTCACATATACTACTAATCAATCCCAGACAAGTGATGGTGTATCAAGTGTCAAACTGGAAGCCCAAACTGTTGATCAGTGTGTAGATGTGGCTTCCCAAGTCAATATTTCTCCCGTGATCTAGATGGAACAAAAAAATGTCCCCTGCATCATTGAGAGTGGTGCGGTACTTGTTGGGGTCGATGTTATGGCTCACAAATAGATTAAGGATTAGTAGGGTGTCCGTCAATTTGTTCTACTCGAAAAGCTTCGTAAATAGTGGCCACGTGTCATCCCGGCCATAAAAGAAGTAGGCCTCGTCCCCATATCATAGATCATGGGTAATGGATGGACGTCTTCCGACGTGATCTCGTAGTACCAATCAACAACTTGCGAGGTAAACATGATCCATTTATCCATCACCCATGTCTATCCATAGTGCTATGTCCTTGCAGTGTCGATGTCCAAGTTGAAGTTGGTGTAGAACTCGTGGACGATATGTGAATAAATCTTGTGTTATGCCACCACCTACTACCTGCATCCACCTGCCCACATCGATCAAGTTATACTACTTGAAGTGTGGAAAGTCTCCTAACTACATTTACCACTCTCTCCATATGCTTCACGTGCTGGTGACCTTGAGGAGTCACCATTTGTGTTCCTCAGATAGATAATGAGAGAAATCGGTGATGTCCACTCGTGCCCGTTTTGAGTGTTTCTGGGCACTTTTCTCTTGCCTTTTTCAACAGTAGTCGGGACGGGACGTTTTGGAGCCATGACCTACAAATTAAGCAAAGTCATATTAGTCTTGTATAAGACAAGAGAAATAGCACAAAAGGTTGCAAATATTACCCCAAACTATCTCTAAACTAAGGCAATCTTATAGCAAAAATATGCTCCACTAGCTACTTTGGGGTCGAAGAAATTGACACAACAATGTTTGAAAGTCAACCAGCACAATAATATAAGAAAGTACATGCTTTGTCCTACCACATATTCAAATTTCAAGGTATACTCATGTCGTTTGGACCTTGGAGGGGAGGGGGGCAAATTGCTAACAAAACTAGGCACGGGACAAGACCATGACATGCTATGGTATGCCCAATGCCCAAGTTTTAATTTTTTAAGATAAAAACATGTCCAACCCTCGGTGAATGATCCCACATGATAAAAATGACTAATGATTCTAGCCTATGGTCGCGCATTGCCAAAATTTTACGAAAATTTTGGTTGAAACATTTTGTCAAACATTTGTCGTGTATTGCTCTTTTGCCCTATGTGTAAGTGAATTAGGTAATCCTTGGACCCAAAATTTTTCAAACACAATCATCCACAAACCCAATTCTATCTAAACCTATTCTCATCAGCAAACATATAACATAATCAACATGGCACATTTCAATTGGATAGCATAGAATTTTGGAGAAAATGAAAGATTTTTTTTTTTGCCAACAATTTATACATACCTTTGAATCTTGCCAAATAATTGGAGAAGGATATGTGAATTGGACGAGTGCCTTGTGAAGAGGATACGTATATAACACTTTAGGGATGTTGGACTTTGATTTGAAAGGTGTTGGAAAAATATGAGTGCTACATATTTTTATATTTATTTTAATTTGGCTTACTTAAATTATATTGATGATTTTTAATGTTGAAAATAAAGGTACATGTGTACGTTCTGACTAGACATGCTATTACCAATTCAAACTGACTGAGATGATAAGTAGAATTTTTAAGAAAAATACAGGCTGCGATTTTTATTCTATTTCCTTGTGTTATGATATGAACTCATGAATAACAGGAACATCTCGTGTATTTTAGGTTACGTACCGTCTCTTATTTTCTTGGATTTGTTTAGAAAGAAAACATTTAAAGATAATTCAATTAATCTAACCATCTTGAACACAGTTTTCTTGGAAAAAGCTTAAGGCATGAATTGAAAAATAATACATTTTGTCTCGCCTCTAAGTGCTCCCATTGGATATGCTTGTCATGCCACTTTTCGTCATCTCTTTGTATAACTTGGCATTCTCGTAAGTCTCAAACGGGAATTTTTCCATCTCATTCAATTGAAGCCATCCTCTTCTTATCGGCCTCTTTTAAATCAAAGTTCAATTTTTGAATTGCCCAATAGGCTCGATGTTCCAACACGACCAGTAAATGGCACGCTTTTCCAAAAATGAGTCAGTATGGTGACATGCCAATTGGAGTATTATATGCAGTGCGATATGCCCAAAGAGCATCATCAAGCTTGTTCGACCAATCTTTTCTTGAAGTACCTCCAAAATTCTTTTCAACTCTTGATTGGAAATTTCGACTTAGCCACTCGTTTTGTGGATGATAAGGGGTAGCCACCTGTGCTTTACACCATATTTTGCTAAGAGAGTTTCAAATTGGAGGTTGTAAAAGTGTTTGCCCATGTCACCTATAATTGCCCTAAGAGTCCCAATGTGCGTGAAAATGTTCTTTTTGAAGAAATTTACTGCCACATGGCTATCATTAGTAGGTAAAGCTACGGCTACTATCCACTTTGAGACATAGTCCACAGACACCAAGATGTATGAATTTGAGAACGAAGGTAGAAAAGGTCTCATAAAATCAATTCTCCATACGTCGAACAATTCCACTTCCAAAATACTTCGAAAAGAGACATTTCTTGCTTTCTTGATATGTTTCCGGTATTTTAGCATCGATCACACTTAGTCACCAAGCTGTGGGTGTTCTTAAACAATGCCAGCCAATAAAATCCAGATTGCAAGTGTCGTTCGTATGCAAAAGAGAGACATTGTTCCAACATTTTTTCCATTTCTTCTTTCGGCACACATCTCCAAATCACATGATCATCTCTCTTCTGTAGATAATATGATGCTTCCAAAAGTAGTATTTAAGCTCCAAAAGAACTTTTTTCATTGTTGATGATCATAGTCCAGTAGCACAATGGTACTTGAGAGATAATTCACATATTCAGCATAACACGGTGCTTCTTTTCCTTTTCAGCCTGCTCTACCCTAAAAATCTACTCATGTGGGAATTTTTCATTGATTTTATCTTCCTCATTCCTTATGGGTTGCTCCAATCTTGACCAGTGGTTAGCCACAACATTCTCACTTTATTTCTTATCATGAATCTCTAAATCAAATTCTTGAAAAAATAGTATCCAACAGATTAGCCTCGATTTTACATCTTTTTTGGCAAGAAGGTACTTTAATACTGTATGGTTCGTGTGTACTATCACCTTTGATCTAATGAGATAAAATCAAAATTTTTCGAAAGCAAAGACTACAGCCCCAAAACTACCACGACTACAAAATCACTCGCGTCACACATGATCTTAAACGGAAAATCCCAATCAAGTGCCATAATTACCAGTGCCGAGATTAACCTGTCTTTAAGGATATTGAAGGCATCGAGACATTCTTTAGAGAAATAGATTTTGACATCATTTTCCAACATGTTACATAACGGTTTTGTCATCTTTGAGAATTCTTTTATGAAATCTCTATAAAATCCCGCATGTCCCAAAAAGCTTCGAATAACTTTAACTATTGTTGGCAGAGAGAGTTTCTCGATAACTTGAATCTTTGCCAGGTCAACCACAATGCCTTTAGCCGATATCCAGGTGTCCCAATAAGCACCAAGTTCGTTTTCTCACAACGCTGAAGTACAATGATCAAATTTTTGTAGCACTCATCAAATGACGTCTAAAAACTGAAAAGTAATACATGAAAACTTCAATAAATTTTTCCACCATATCTGAGAAAATGGACATCATGCAACTTTAAATGTGACAGGAACGTGGCAAAGATCAAACGGCATTCTTCAATACGCAAACGTGACATAGGGACATGTAAACGTAGTTTTCTCCTGATCTTCTGGGGCTATATGGATCTGATTGTAACTCGAATTTCCATCAAAGAAACAATAGTGAGAATGGCATGTTAATCGTTCCAACATCTGATCGATGAATGATAGAAGAAAATGGTCTTTCCGAGTTGCATCATTCAACTTACGATAATCAATGGAAACTCGCCATCTTGTAGTTAACATGGCTGATATTAGCTCGTTATTTCGTTTCTTTCAACCGTAATTCTCATTTTCTTTGGCACCATCTGAACTGGACTCACTCAATCACTATTTGAAATTGGATAGATAATCTCAGTATCAATTAGTTTCAAAACTTCTACTCTGTCTACCTCATACAAATGAGGATTAATCTGCGTTGATGCTGCACTGTCGGTGTATACGCTTCTTCCATGAGTATCTTGTGCATGAAAATAAATGGACTAATACCTCTCATGTCTGCGATAGTTCAACTAATAGCTGATTTGTGTGCTCTAAGTACTCAGTAATTTATCTTTATGGTCCTGGTCAATAGAATTTGTAATTATTACTGGAAGAGTAGATAATTCACCGAGGTATGCATATTGACGGTGAGATGGTAACTATTTCAGCTCGACAGTCGAAGCTTGTTGAATAGAATATAATGGTTGTGGAGGTCCAATGCCTAATTCCATATACTTCTTCATTCTTTCCATCGGCTCATACCAGTGATAATGTTATGTCGCTCTAGATAATAGAAAGAACCGGGAAGAAATAAGCATATGAAAAAATAATGTAGTGGTCATTATTTTAATTGAAAGCGAGGATATTGAACTGAAATCCGTCGATAATGTTGACGTAGAAATCGTTGACCAAAAATGAAAAGAAGCTATATAGGCAAAACTTCATTCTTTAGAATAATGTAAATTGTTTGCGTCTGTAGTTTGAACATATGAAATTTAATCTATGCAGGATAAAAATAGTAATTGTATATGTATATGGTACACTTGATAGTGACATATATGAAAATCTCCGAAGGATTTAAAGTTCCAAAAGAAAATGATTCATTTCGCAAAGATATAATCTCAATCTAATTGTGAAGATCATTTACATGGATTAAAGCAATATGAACATATGTGGTATAATCGCCTTAGCGAATATTTATTGAAATAGGGTTATAAGAATGACTATGTTTGTCCATGTGTTTTCATAGAGAAAAAAATATTAGATTTGCAACTATGGCAATTTCTGTTGATGATTTAAATCCTATAGAAACTCCTGAAGAGCTCAACAAAACTACATATTATTTGATAAATGAATTTGATATGAAAGATTTGGGAAAAGTAAATTCCGTCTTATGTTGCAGACTGTCTTTCCAAGAAGGATTATTTATTCATCAATCTTCTTATACATAAAAAGTCTTTAAAATATTTTATATGGATAAAAAACATACACTGGCATTGCGTATAGTCGTTCGATCACTTAATGTGAAAAGAAACCCTTTCTCTCACTTGAAGATGAAAAAAATGTTTTTGGTCCTGAAGTACCATACATTAGTACAATTGGAGCATTAACCTATCTTACAATTTGCACTCGACCAGACATATATTTTTCTGTAAATTTTCGGCAAGATTTTAACAATCAACTGTACTCTTTTCCCCTTTGTTTAATATTTTGGTCCCACTAAGTTTTTGTCAAACAATATTTTTAACGAGACAGTAATTGTCTAAATAGTCATCAAATTGGGAGTATTGTAAAATAATACTCATTCCGTCCCATTTAAATAGGCTTATTTTCCTTACTTGTTTGTCTCAAAATATAGTCCACTTACCTTATTGATGGTGTATTTGATTTTTTCATTTCCTAATATATCACCTTTGAATGTACTTTGTTATTAATACAAATATATAAATAAACTTGTACTCTTTCAAATGTAGTCAAATTTGATACTACTTAAATAAATATAAATTAGGAAAATTCTTTGCAAAATTTGTTTTCTCAATAATATTAACTAAAATTTTTTAATTCATATGAAAAACGAAATGATGGTTATATTCACACTACAATTTGTTATAAGTGCACCATATTTTTATTGTATTTAAGATCCTTAACTTTTGTTCATTATTGCAATTATGTTCTTAACTTTTTGTCATCGAATTCTTATATTCAACTTTTATTACTTAGCATATTTCATCATTGATGATGGTTTATGTCGAGATATTTTGTTTACGTGCTTTGAAATGAGGAAAAAATATTTTATCGTACTTCTGTATCTATTTTTTTTAAAATATGACAAACAAATAAGTCTTTTTACGAATTCTCAACAAATATTTTTTATGGAATCAAACACAAGATGTACTAATTAATGAAACGTTGAAAATAAAAATGTGATAAAAAAATTTAGGGACATGAGTGCTATAATGTTAAAAGATTAAGGATGTTAAATGTAATTAAAATGTGGTTCAAAAAATAAAAAGTGTTATTTGAATATAATTACCCAAAATGAAATCAGCATATATAAATGGGACAGAGAGAGTAGATAATTGTTAATGACTATTTAGTCTTATCAGGATACTTAGAAAATAATCTTATTTATTCTAGAAGCATGTATATCGATTAATATATAATTTCATTAGAACTCTATATATTTATCGTTCTAATAAAATAAATAATTCACCTTTAATTCTCTCATATACATTTAATTTTTTAACAAATAATACAACATGTGACCAAATTATATAGCATGTCACATTTTAAAAAACACATCATGTAATTTTTCAAGTGTAACACAACAACAAATAAAAATAATAGAGCATGTAACCTTATAAAAATGACAGATTTCTTATTTCACATATAAACACAAAAACATTTCAGAGCATGTAACCTTATAAATCAAAAAGATTAATCTATACAAAATTAAAAAAAAAATTATAAACAAAAAATAACACGACATGTACCAAACTAACTTAACACATTAATTCACAAATAACAAGAAAAGAAATACAAATAACTCAGCATGTAATGTTTTCACATGTAACATGACAAGAGATAAAAATAAAAAAGCATGTAATCTTATATCAACACCAAATAAACACAATGTAACATAGAAATTGGTGCAAATAGTCTCTAACATATGTTTTTGGTCCTTAAACTAACATTTTTTAGCATATAGATTCCAAACTTATGTCTATAAGTGCACAAATGGTTCTTTTAAATTAAAATTGTCCAAAATGTCAGCTACTTTTGTATGTGGTTTACAATATTCTTTAATGAGGACCGTTCTTTCTATCAATGAATTTGACAAATAATAACGGCCCTTGATTTATGCTAATCTAACGATCTAAGGCTTGGTTTGGTATTCTTTGTCTTTTAAGAGAATCGACACCTGTTTGTCTTTGCGAAAAAATCACCGTGGGAAGAATCGAGATAAGTGTTTGGTAAACTCTTATTTTAAAAGCATTGTATGTTTCAAAAGCAACATTTGAGCGTTTGGTAAACAAAAGTGATTTATTCTTTTTAACGGTATTAAACTACTAAAAAGGACATTGATTATAATAATGTTATTTTGTATTATTATTATTATCACGAGTGGTAAAATTCATTTTTTTTTTCTAGTCAAATATTTTTTAACAAGACAATGCATTCATTATTATTCTTTTAAAATAAAAATAATAAAAACCTAATAAATTTCAAATTTTATAAAAACTACAAAATAAAAATATAGTCATATAGTGCAAAAATTAATTAAATTTATATTATTTTTTATTATCCAACTTGCATCAATTCGGTTTCTCAAATGGTTATTAAAGGAATTAGTTTAATTAATTCGGGGTAAAAGGGGTATTTTAATAATATATAAATGAAAAAGCTAAAAGCAGAATTTGAAAAATTTGTCCTTTTCGCTTCTCAAAAATCTATTTGTCGAATTGAGTCAGATTATTTTATAATCACTTTTAAAAATTTTGCCAAACGCCTAAATCAACTTCTGATTGTCTGAGAATCAGAAGTTGGACTCCAAAATCAATCACAAACGGGGCCTAAATCTATTAAAACTTTTTAAAATTCATATACCCACATCCAAGCACATCTAGACCGTATGATTAACGTAAATCAAGGACTATGATTATTTGACATATTTATTTGTCAAATAAATTAGTAGGATGAACGATCTCCTACTTTAATAACACGGGGAAATTTATCGATTTCAAAATAAATAATATAAACAAAATTTTAAAAAAAAATTAACGGAAAAAAAAAAACTTAAGGAAATTAAAAAGAAAAAGTGGAATCAGCTAAGGAAAGTAGATTGAGAGAGAGAAAATGAAGGCATTGAAGTGTCCTATTTCAATTGCAGAAAATTAATTATTACCTAATTACAAAATGGATTTGAATTGGAATGTGTGTACAAATTGAGAAGATTCATTTTTTGATGTGGAAGGCAAATGAGTTGGCTTAATTTGTGAACAAGACTTAATGAATAGAAATTGGATAAGTAACGGGTTAAGAAAGATTTGCATATATGTGTATTTTTAGACATATGGATATGTATTCAATTGAGTTTTATATATTTTTATAAGTGGGTGATTTTTTAGAATTTGTAGACGATTTTTATTGATTTGTTAGGAATTTAAAAGTCTTTCATAAATTTTTGTAGATTTTCATTAAAGATTTCTGCAGATTTTTATAGATTTTTATTAAAGATTTTTATTTTTTAAAAAAAAATATTAAGCTAAATTTCTATATAATGTATTATTATTTTGAACAACTTCTCGTATGTCCAAATCATATACAATACATGTAATTAAGAACCCAAAGTAATAAATCATATTTCACATGTTAATAAAAATATTTTTCTAAAAAAATAATTTAAGCCACCTCAATTAGATTAACAAATAACTTAAAATATCAAAAAGAATAACAACATTTTAATAATGTTCAATAAAAAATGCTTGCAATTTGACAAAGTCTATTTGAGATTCAATTACGAGTATTCAAAAATCAAATTATTTCAACATTGATTTCAGCTAGCCCATTTCAAATTAATCTAAATTCAAATGCATTTACGAGCATATGTATCAATCAATTAACAGGAAGTGAGTGTGTGTGAGAGAGAAATTTGACATTTTAATTAATTGTTAAAAACGGACTTAAAAAGTAAAGTAATTTCAAGACAAAACACGTGAATCTAACGATATTTTTTAAGGAAAAATGAATCTGATATCAAATGAAATCCAAACTATCATTGACATGACACATCTCGAATCACCCTAATGGACCCAAGACGTGTAGTGTGCCGATGATGAATGCCAGCTAGATGTTGGACCCACCATTAAAACTAATTAGAATTTTCTTTGAATAAAAAGATTTTATACAAATTTTGGCTACTAGATCAAACCTGAAAAGTAATAAAATTTTCCAAACACAATTCACCAAAATAGATTGTGGACCACTTGCCCCTCCAAAATACATACAATCATTCTACAAAATAAAACTAAATAAAACAATCCTACCTACGATAATAAAATAATCCAAACAGTACATAAATCGAAGTAAAATGCAATGAGCCCATCTAACTTCCACATATGTTTCAAAATAACCCATGTGCAAATAAAATGAACATATACCCCAACACTAACAACTACATACTTTAAATAATGAATCATACAAACAAATTGATCGTGTGGCTCTGACTCGCCTCAACTTGCTCTCCAAACTGCTCATAACTCAAATACTACCTGATAAGGAAACATGAAAAAAAAATATGTGAGCTAATAGTTCAGTGAATGGAGAATTTGCAAAATAAGCATATTTTTCAATGTAATAGATTTACCAAAAATTTAATCTATACTTTCGCATAATTACCCTTCTAAAATTCGAGAATACTTTTAAACTTTACTTACTAAATAGCATGAAAATATTCTTGAGAAAACTAATTTCTCGTGTTATATACTGAGTAATGCAGACTGTAAAATATAAAAAAAAAATTAGATAATTTGATACTTTAGTAAATCTACAAAGAAGTGTCATCTGATAATAGTATATATGTGTTTCCTGCAAAATAGATAAGTTGTTATATACTAAAAAATACACCAGGAGGTATCATGAATCACTGATAATCTGAAATCTGGTCATACGTGCGTAGACTGACTGAGCATTCTCGTACACGGCCAAATTCCCTCTGCGTACGAAAGTGGATCCCAAAGACCTTTGAGATAAGCACCTTTTATGCACAGGCCAAAGTCCAATTATGTATAAAAGTGGATCATAAAGACCTATAAGATAAACACCCCTATACACGGCTCAAAGCTCCTCTGTGTATAAGAGTGGGTCATAAAGATCTCTGAGATGAGCACCCTTATACACGGCCCAAAGCCTCTCTGTGAATAAGAGTGGGTCATAAAGACCTATGATAATATGGTACATGGCCTAAAGCCCCTCTGTGCACTAGAGTAGATAAACAATATCAGATACTTTTTGGTAATTTTAGAAATTGTATCTGAATAATGGTATTTTTCATGATAAAATATAATAATAATTTGAACTGATTGATTTCGATATACTTATAAACTCTATTATATTCTTAAAACCATGCTAGTCTAACTAATTATTCTGGAAATAAGATCAATGTGACATTAACAAATCATAAAATTATGAGCTAATATACATGGTATTTAAATTTTTATATTTTGAAAAATCAGTTTTTCCACTCACAAAGCTAGTAAGTAGTAATCGAAATCTAGTTCGGTTGATAAGCCTGACCAATCTCCGTGTCACCTCCTGAAAGTTAAAATATGATTTAGATCAAACTTAAATTATCTTAAATAATAATCACTTGTTCAAAGTATGTCCACATTCAACATGCTAGTCAAACACCCCACCTTACTTCCAAGCACTAAAATTGGATCTCTTTCAATTCCACAAAAAATACTTTATAGTTGCTAATCCATTCTTCCTATAACTTATCTATACTACTTCTAAAATGGGCTTAAATGGAGAAATATTTTTGGACCATTTTAGCCTTATAATTTTTTTTAAAATTTCATATAATACCTTTAGTCATTAATGTATAATTATTTTTTAATATTTTATTTATTACTCTTTATTGTTCATCCTTATTGTACATTAAATGTTCAATAATTTACTAAATATACAATTAATTTTTTTAAATATTTAATCTATTAAATTAAATATGAAAGTGAAAAGATTATCTCAATTTTATTTTATTTATTTACATTAAGTAGATAAAAGGGATGAGAACTGGATTTCAACAAAAAAGAAAAATGAATGATAAAAATTGTAACTTTGTTAATTACCGCATTATAATTCAAATCATAGTTGTCAAAAATGAAATGGAGATAGAAAGATTATTTTTAATACATTAGATTATAGTGATTATGAACATGTTTGGTTGAGTTCTTTTTTTTTTTAAATTTTTTTTTTCTCAAATTCATTTTCAACTACATATTTTTGTGGAACATACAACTTTTATCAACTTTTCAACCACATATTTTACTAATTTTTTTCAAAATCTTTAAACCCCACCATACATATACTATAGTTTAAAACTAATGTGTGAAACTTTTTTTTTATTTTTAATTTAATTTAATTTAATTTAATTTATATATATAGAACGTTCTTTTTATCTTACTTATGTCCGTCAACAATATTCTTACAAGATAGACAAATATTGACACTTCTTTAATTTTTATTTTTTTACTTACATTTATGACATTTTCATTTACGCCGTCAAATCAAACACGTCTAATAAAAAGAGAACATACACAAATAATATTGTTCACAAGAAATTACTACTCCAACAAATGTACAATATTATGTAGTCAATCATTACATTTTCTCACAATAAAATTAGTAATTATTAATTTTATTCTTCGTAAAATGCAGCCTAGAGATCATTAATACTATAAGATTTGAAATCAATGGTTCATCAATCATCAAAGTTTAAATCACCAAAAGATCTTAATTGGGTTCAAGTTATTGTTGGTATTATCACCATATAAAACTCATCTCTAATTGTAATTGTACTTAAATGAATGCAATTGTCTTTTAATATTTATTTGTTACTCTTTTATTGTTCATTATTATCGTACATTAAATTTTTAATAATTTATTAAATGTACATTTAAAATTTGTAAATATTTAATATATTAAATTAAATATGAATGTGAAAATATGATCTCAATTTTTTTTGCCTTACGTAGATGAAAGGAATGAGAAATGGATTTTGAAAAAAATGAATGGAAAAATTGTAAATTTTTTTATTAGTGGATTAAAATTCAAATCATGGAGATGAAAAAATTGTTTTGAATACATTCGATTACAGTAATTATAATTGACAACTAAGATGTGATCTTTTTTTTAATTTAATTAATAATACATAAGACGCTTTTAATAAAAAAAAGAACATACACAAAGAATATTACTTACAATGAGTAACTACTCCAATAAATGTACAATATTATATAGTCAATCATTACATTCTCTCCAATAAAATTAATAATTTTTTTTTTCGTAAAATACAATCCTGAAGATCCCTATTAATACATCATTAATTCCATACGATTTGATATCAATAGTTCGTCAATCGTTAAAGTTCAAATCACTATATAAAATTCATCTTTGATTGTAATTGTACTTCTATAAATGTAAATAAAATATCAACATCGAACAATACAAAACAACATGTTATCAACAACTATATTTTTTTATCTTTATCGCAATTGCTACTTTAATATTTTAATTATTAACAATTAAAAAATAAAAAATATTAAAATATTAAAAATTAACAATATGATTCTAAAAGACGTCTGACGCGCAGCGTGTCTAACTAATTATTCAAAAAGAACGCACATTTATGCAAAATCTCCTTTCCAATTAACTTTATAATTGGCCAAAATTAAACTTATATACTTGAGTATGCTAAACTTCAAATAACTCCACTAAAACAAGCTTTTTGAACAAGAAATAAAATAACATGGCTTTAATAAACTTAAACTTGCTTAAATCTTGAATTTAATTCACTAGAAGAACCCTAAAAATTCAACCATTAAATCCATTACTAAACATGAATAATTAACTTATTAAACTCAAAGCAATCATTTAACTTTCATAAATTTCACATTGAAGTCAATAAGCAAAAATCTTAAATTTTAACCTCATTTCTAAAATAAGCAGGTTCTTGCTTAGCTCTTGAAAAAATGGGGAAGAATTTGAAGAATTCATGCCTTAGTAGTTAGTTTACGTTGAACAGACCGACCTCCTCCTCTTCCTCTCCTCTTTTTTTTTTTTTTTTCCTTTTTATTTCTATTCTTTCCTTCCTCTTCCGTTTTCCGATTCTTCCGCTGTGAGTCACTTTCTTAAATGGTTCCAAATCCTTTTTCATATAAGCCAAATTGCAACTTAAGTCCCTAACTTCCTTGTAGTGTAATTTAAATCCTTAAATAACCATATTTTACAACATAGGCCCATAAAATTTTCTTTACTTAACTTAAGTCCTAATTTGACTTGACTTGACCAAAAAATTTATTGACTTTGACCAAATAAATTTTGTCTCTGACTAATTTAAAATGGGTTGTAACAATCATGCATTAAAAAAATCTATAAAGACACAATTGTCATAATTAGAAAGCAAAACAACATGTTATAATCATGATAACTTTTTAAACAAAACAAAAAATCGATTGATTTTAAAAAAATCTCATTATGCAATCAAGAATAGCGCACACTAGAAAATAGTAAATTCAAAATTTACATAAATTATAAATTTAGATTTCACATAAATTATAAAATGGCGTATCTAAAATAAGTAAAATCAAATTCTTACTAGAAAAGATATAAGAAAAGAAAAAAAGAATTCTTTATTTTGGAGCTCTAGAGTCTTCACAAATCTCACAGGTATACGTGATATTTTCTTTGGAGATTTTCTATTTATACTTTCCACTAAAAAGTATCCAAAAGTTTAGTAAGTAGAGAACTCCATAAAAGTTATTCTTAATTTGAATATCTCATGACTTATAGAAACTTTTAAAAAGTTTTAATTGAATGCTCCATTACTTTTTAAAAACTATTTTATAGTCTTTAAAAGTATCGATTGAATACACAAATATTTTTAAAGAGTTTTAAAAGGTACTCCTAAATTTTTGAATTCTTAAAAATTCTTAAAAGTCTCAATTTGAATACACCCTCTTAAATAATTAATTTGGGATGCATTAAATGACGGATGGAAAAGACACCAAAAATGAAAAGGGCAACAATAAAAATTGGATGGCAGTGTATTAGTTGCAGAAATATTAGTGTTCTAAAAGGCGTTCTTAGGCTCAGAGCGTTTGCAAAACGCGTCGCATTGAGGGTATATACGTAAAAATGAGATCAAATCTTTTTGTTGACCGCCTAAGTGAGAATAGACGAGAATATGCGAGAATAAACACGACTAGGCGAGAATAAGCACGAATAATCAAGCGTAACACGCATTAGAGCAAGCAAGCCTCTGTTTTAAATTTATTTCAAGATTGGGTCAAAATAAATCATGGGATAATTAGGAGCCATACCTATTTTCTTCTTCTTCAAAATTTAGACATTTACTTAATGAAATAATTTCTTGTAATATTAGTCTATATATATATATATATATATATATATATATATATATATATAAAAGTAAAATTTAACTAGTTTAAATTCAAATACAATTAATAACTAATTTGCTAAATTTTAGGTATTTAATCTTTACCACTATTTATTAGATGAGTAATTAACGCATTTTTTCTAAAAATCTTTCATATCTCACTATTCTCAACATTTCTTCACATAGAGATGTTCCAATTACTCTAATATAGTAACAATTACATTAATTTATAGCAATTGAAAGAAATAATTCTGTAACACTTAGTAAAAATTACGTTAATTCAGTAACAATTCTATATTCTCGTTTCCGACAATAGGAAAAAATTGAAATTGATGATACTAAAATCATGGTCTACAATTGTAAAGGCGTTTTGTATAATTATGTTATTCGTTAATCCATATATTTTTACGTTATTAATTGTAAATATCAACACACACTTGTATCATTCATCATCACCATTACAATTTAGTGTAAAGTATCATTTGGAGTACTTAATAGTTCATTTTGCTATATTAATTTACCAATTCTCATCAACAAATTCGGATATTCAAGAACCACAATCCATAATCAATAACTTAATGACATTTTATAATTCTTTAATAAGCAGTAATCAAAATCAGAAAAATATCATTGATGGAGAACAGTAAAAATACAATAGATTTACAAAAAAAAATTGTAGTAGCAACGATAATTAACATCACCATTGTTCACCTATATCTCATATATTAAACCAAGTATCAGGCTGTAAATCAATATAAATACTTGGAAATGGATCAGATAACAGTAATATGATCTTTTGAATATAGTTTCGTCAAAATCTTTTGAAACACATGGGATTACAAAGATTCGCAATTGTGTAAACTGCCAATGTAGAAGACGACTAGTAATATGATGTTTGAATTTCAAATTTTGGAGATGATTAAGGGATGGTACTCATCCAATTAAAAAGTAACGGTTGAAACTAAAATGGAATAGATGAATAATGATATCTACATTTATTATCTAGTAAATATGATATTCTAATTTTTTATGTAGTATTTTTTTAATTTATTTTTTCAAACCAGTAAATTTGCAATTATCAAAATAAAGATATGCGGTTATGTTATAGGGCTGATCTTCTACCCACTTATAATGCTCACGCTGAGGTGACATCACATGATTGGTAAAAATAATGAGTGTGGGACCATGAACTATCAATCATGTGATGCCACCTCAACGTAGGCATTATAAGTGGGTATTATAAGTGGGTAAGAGATCAGTTCTAAGTTATGTTAATAACCCATAAATAATTTCTAAATCTTGCAAAAAGGTAGCCCAACCAACAAAGCTCACCCTTAGCCCAAATCTTCCCAGCCATCATATAAGCCAATATCTAGGTTTTTAATTTTTTGACATGCCAAAGAATCACCAAATCGTTCCAAAGCAAAAAAAGAAAAAGAGGCGTTTAATATTGTTGTTCCCAACTATTTTTGGAACTTGATAGAGTTGTGTTTGAGAGTGTTCACTCTATTAATGAAAGTGTTTAGACTAGTTGATGAAAAGGAGAAGCCTTCAATGGGCTTTGTTTATGGAGAGCTACTAAAGGCAAATGATGACATTAGAGAGAGATTGAAGAAGAAAAGTGACTATAAGCCAATCTTAAACATTATTGATGCAAAAGCCAAGGATTGGTTTGATAGTCCATTTCATACAACGGCTTATCTTTTGAATCCATTTTATTACTTCAAGGATCCAAGTGTAAAAAAATGATCAATTGATAACAAATAATGTGATTATTTGTGTTGGGAAGTTCTTTTTCAAGGGGAATAATCTAATGTCCATAGTGGGCCAAATAAGAAGTTCATTGGAGATGAAAAAATATTTGGCAAACAAGTTAAACACTCCTCCAATGTCCATTGGACAAGTGTCCAGTGGACACTTCTTATTTTGCCCACTAGGGGCATTAGATCATTCCCCTCTTTTTCGATGCTCAAATGCAATATTATGTTATAAACATCGAGTTGCAAAGATACACTCAAAAAGAATGTGCATTTGGAAGAAATCTAGCAACAAGTGGATGTGAGAACAATACTCTAAATTATAATCCGGGTATGTTAAAATTATTTTCTTTCTTGTTAATGATTAATATACTACATGTATATATTATAATATTTTCTCTTTCTTTTGTATTTACTAGTAAGTTGGTGGGACTTCTATGACAATGAAACACTATGTATTTTATTTTATTTTTTTTTAAAACTAGGCATGTAATTTTGTAATCTAAATCAGTAAATTGTAGGCTATGTTATTAAAATTTAAAATTTGAACATTAAAAAAATTAAAATTCGAAAATGCATTTTGATGGATATGCTTCCCATAGGCGTGTTTAGGCCTATAACATGATGCTTTACCTCGTCGCCTCGTCATGCATTACGCATTTTAGAACCTTGATAAATATAAAGGAAGAAAATGGGAAGTTGGAAAATCATTTAATGAAAAATTTGAGGGGGATTTCTCCTCATCAAATCTGCCATTAATGGCAGAAAGAAGGGTGGAAAAGTCCTGGTTGGAGGTTCAATGGTGACGTGACGATAGCAATGATGTGGGTGTGTATTGATTGGTTTGGTATGGTAGAGATAGTGTGTGTTGAAGAAGATGGTCAGTTTCAAATTTTTTTTATCACCGATCGTAAAGAGGTTTTTTCTGCTATGGAAAGAAAAAAAAACTATGTTCCCGTGCCGCTATGTCTTCAATTTCTCCCTTCAAATAAAACTATCCCTCAATCCCATCCCTCAAACAGTCATCTCCAAGTTCCACTCATTGCCTCAATCCATCATCCTAAAACTATAAATTGAGTTTTCTTCTTTCTTGTTTTTGTTTTAGTTATGACAATAGTTTTTTCTTTTTTTTTTCTTGGTTTTTTATTGATGTTATTTTTGTTGTCAAATTTTTTATATGACAACAGATTATACGGTCGGATCCCACCAATTAAACGGTATACTAGTATTATTTTTATTTTTTATTTTTTATTTTTTATTTTAAAATTAAAAAAAGTATCCTTATCAATAAAGGAGATTATAAATCACACGCAAAACTAACATATATTTTGGATAGATTCCGTCTATAAAAACTATTTGCACATCTATAAATATAGATTAGGAACATCTTCACCCAAAAATGAAATTGTAGATACGATAAATATATGTTAGATATCATTTACAGTAATTTCCCAAAAATAAAAGCACTGCAATCTTATATCTTGTTTTATTGCAATTGCAATTGCATTTCCCGATGGCACAGATTCAATAGATCACAACATTTATGGCGAGACATAATTGAAAAATCCCTTTGAATAAAATTGCCTCGCCACCATTACTATTTTCTCCCTATTATTCCATCAGAATTTTGAGCCCTTCTGCCTATTTTACCTATCATGCTGCCACCCTTTGCCAATTCCAAAACCACTGGTTTGGATCGAATGCCGCCACCCCGTGATTTAAATATGTTGTAATAAATCGTAGTAACTATTTGAATAATGTGTATCAGTGTGAGGCACATGATTTGAGCTACAATAACTGGCAAATTAGTGTAGGATCAAGGGGTGGATTTATGGCTAGGCCTTACTGAGCTCCGGCCTAGCTCTATTCTAGACCACAAGTTATATATGTTAAAAAAAAAAAAACTCAAGGCCCAATCATGAAAACCAGCGGCCCAGCCCAATAAATGCTTGATATGAACCAGCAGCCCTTTTCACGTTTAAACCAAATACCCAATTTGAAATCACCAGCTCTAATTTGTTCAAAGTCTTCGCAAATTGCAACAATCCATTACATGCTGAAATTTTGCTTCTACTTAATCCGTCCTTACTGGCTGCAAAATTTTGCAATAGACATCTCCTGGTCTTGCCCTAATTTCGCAAATCACAACATCCATTTGAAATCACCACTTCATCAGCATTCCAGTCATTCCAGGCATTCCAGTAAGTTTAATTGCTGCTGAAATTTTGCTTCTGATATTTTAATTGCTACTGAAATGTTGTCGTTGAAATTTTAATTTTGTTGAAGAAATTTTCGGAATGCTGCTATTCATCGATTAATTTTGGTGCTGTTCATTAATTATTTTTGCTGTTGAAATTTTTCATTTTGCTGCTGATGATGTTGCTGAAATTTTCATTTTGCCTATGATGGATTAGTTTTGCTGATGAAGGATCGATTTTGCTGGTAAAATTTTCTTTTGAAATGTGCATTTTGATGGATTAATTTTTCTTCCTGAAATGTGCTTAGATTTTGAGGCAGAGTTCAGAAATGTTGATGGGCAAATTTGTTTTGTTGAAATTTTGCTAGAATTTGCATACGGGTTCATATTTTTTATTATAATATATTTTTGGAATCTTCTCGACGAGCTGGTTAAAGCTAGTGGCTTACTGAAGATGAATTTTTACCTTTTGAAATCATCTTTGTAGTTTAAAATTGCAATCTTTAGTTTTTCGTGTCAATGACTTCTTGTAAGTTTTTTAAAGATTATGATTTATTTGATAATATTGTGTTCTCATTAAAATGGGCTCAAAAAAAATTTCATGAGTAGCCCACCCCTTTGCTATATCTTGGATCCGCCTCTGTATAAGATGTAGTGGATTTATTGAAAAATTATCCAAATTTCCAAACAGGCTAATAATCACAAAAAGTTTAAATGTATTTTCTTTTAAACGAGGTCTATGTTGTAATTTTGTAACAATTAACAAAAAGTTAGAATTTAACAATTCGCCCTCTAATTATTTGCCTATTTATGCAATGTCTTTTTTTGGGGGTAAATTTAAAGCTGGTCATTGATGTTGTACTTATGGGCTCTAAAATCATATGGTCAAAACTTAATTTAATTAAGGGTGGTTATATTCACACTACATTTTATTATAAATGTACCATATTTTAATTACATAAAAGTCCTTAACTTTTATTTATTATCAAATTTATGTCTTTAATTTTTTTTCATTGGATTCTTATATTTATCATTCTATTAATTAACACATCTTGTTCCTACTAACGATTTTCTTCTAAAAATTCTATTAGTGTGCTTTAAAATAAGATACAAATATTTAATCAAAATTTTGTATCTATTTATATTTTTCTTGTTTAAAAATACGATGAGAAAATGAGTCTTTTTGTTCTTTTTTAATGAAAATTTTGGACAATAACCGTTATAAAAAAACAATATGTACTAATTAATAGAAGGTTAATGATAAAAATGCGATGAAAAAACATTAGAGAAATAAATGTAATAATAAGTAAATGTTATGAACCTTTTATACAATTTAAATGTGGTGCACTTATAGAAAAATGTAGTGTGAATATATTTAGCTTTCAATTAAAGTCACATTTTAGCACTAAAAGACCAACATATCCATGCAATTGCAAAAAAAAAAAAAATGCTAATTCAGTGATACTGTTTTGTATAGTACTATTTTAGTATGATACTGTTTTGTATGTACTTAGTTTTATATATGATACTGTTTTATTTATATTTTTATCTTTGATATTAGTTTATTATGATAATGTTTCAACATATGATACTGTTTCAACCTATGATATTATTATTGAATGCATACAGTATCAATGGTCTTGTACTACTAATTGATCATTTAAAAAACAATATCATTACTTCAAACAATAAAACATCTCTACTTAGTTATATCTATGATACTGCTTTATCTAGATAAAGTGATATGGTATACTTATACCATGCTTTTATATTTGATACTGTTTTATTATGATAATGTTTCAACCTATGATATTGTTATTTAATTTATGATAATGTTATTTTATTGGTTGTAATTTGTGTATGTGATACTGTTTTATAAGATACTTTTATGTATGTATATTAAGATACATTTATCTATAATATTGTTTTATTAAGATAGTATTTTAGTATTATACTGTTTAGATATGATAAACTAAATATTGTCGTTTTAAGCTAAAGAGACAAATTCAAATGGCTAAAATCTATCATTAGCAGTGGCAAAACAACTAGTCTTGACTGGCTCATCGAAACGATTTCGAAAACATATTATAATAGAAATTTTGAGCACGTATACGAATTCTATGTTCGTTTCTATTATGATACTGTATTCTATTTCTATGATACTGTTTTATTTTAATACAGTATCAAACAATACACATGACTAACAACACAAAGAATAATCTAATGACCAACTTTTTTCATCCCTACGTGCAACAAATCATGGCCACAACCAATATACTTCTTAAATATTCGCTTATACGCTCATTTCATCACAAACAATACACTTGTACACCACAACCACTAACTCCGCTACCGCCTCTAGCTCAATCTTTGACTTAGCTGTGTGAAAAAGCTCCAGTTGACAGCATACAATATTAATAATATCCCTTGTTAAAAACTCAATGAGATTAACATTTTTCATACAATATGAAATTTCCCCAAGTACACCATTCACGATGTGCACAAGCTCTTCTAGGCCTTTTTTATCATGAGTTATACAAGAGTACCAAAGATTTGTTATCCACTCTGAGACAATATGTATAGTGAACTGGTCAATTGCATCCTCAACAACAGGAGAATTCACTTTCTACTTCCAGTCAAACTTCTCAGCAACAACTTTAGGATATTGATATTGGTTTGCAGATATTGGTTTTCCTTTGTAAGTTGCTGTTTTCCTCCGCATATCAAAATTCAAAGACAAGTAGCGAATGATTATTATTAAAAATGCAGTAGCAGGTGGAACTCAAAAATTAAAAGTCACCCAAAAATAATCAATTCCTCAAAATTAAAAGTCGCTCAAAAATTTCCAGCCATTCTAAAATCA
Organism: Forsythia suspensa; assembly: GCA_023638005.1. Lineage (NCBI taxonomy): Eukaryota > Viridiplantae > Streptophyta > Magnoliopsida > Lamiales > Oleaceae > Forsythia > Forsythia suspensa. The sequence continues at coordinate 24,888,268 of CM042666.1, read as the reverse complement.
ATCAATTCCTCAAAATCAACTATTCAGTAAACAATTCTCGAAATTTTCAAAAAAAGGTGGAATTCAATCATCAATCATCAGGCGGAACCAAAGATAGGCCACAAAGTGATTGAATAAAAATTATAATTTTGCGTCAAAATCGAGTTTGAGCGTCCAATCCAACGCCAGGACAAAGATCAATAAGATTCCTGTATATGTATATACGTAGTAATAAATGTGAATTTGGGTATGCGATAGAGGAGGTTTGTAGAGGTGGAATAAGGCATCCATGAAAAACTGGGGTAATTTTGAAATTATTTTAAAATATTATTGAAAAGTATGACTTAATCACAATTTTAAAAAATATTTTAACATAATTTAAAACAAGTCACGTACAGATGACTTATGGAGACAATTATTTAGGGTCCAAAATCCATATGCCACATGGGCCATAAAAATTGAATGGGTTTAATGACATGACTCTAACCAAAATTTGAAGGGAATTTGTTTTGATTTATTTTTCAACATTAACTTCGAGAGATACGGAATTAATATTGAGGTACAATGTAAAGGGAAATTTCACTAATAATTTACATTTTTGTATCACATTGATGATCCAACTTCAATTATTTTAATTTGATTACTGGAGTTAGAATTGTGTTTTGATTTGATCATTTCGTAGTTGATACTAAGAGTTATCCAAACTGAATAATTCGTAACTTGATTGACAGATTTCGTAACCCAATTTTTTCTGACGAAATATAACATGTACATTGGATCTATTCCATTAGTTACACATATTTAATGAGCTAGGTCACAACTAACAATTATATAAAAAATTGTCAAATTGAACAAAAATATAAGTAGAGGGATCAAATTTGAAATAAAATATAAAACAAATATTCAACCTGAAATAGACTCCAAATTGAAACCGACTTTTCACCCTAATTACCATCTTATAATATAGTGTAATTATCCTTTCTCTTCAAAAACATTTTTAGATTAATACTAATTCTATTTTTTAGCGCCACTTGTAACCGAAATGTCTCTTCACGTCTCTTTCAGCAATTTATTTATTATATATTTGTTTGTTTTCTAATTCGAATCCAAAATTGAAATCATTGATTCAGTCGGATGAACTGAAGTGCCGAAGCTGCTCACTGAACGATTTGTTTTTTTCGTTTTTCTCGGATTATTTTTTCGGATCGGCTGATAAAAAAAATCGAATTGATTTGAAGTTTAAAAAAAAGGAAAAGAAAATGCAGGGCCGGAAATCGAGCATACGAATCTTCGGAATGGCGTTTCAATCCCGAATTTCGATTCTCACGCTCTCCATGTTCGCCATCTTTGCTTCCTTATACGTTGCTGGTCGGTAAGATTTATTTGCACATCTGCATTTTTACGTTTCTGCGCAACTGAACTTAAACTATTTTTTGTATTTATGATCCAAGCATAAAACTATCAGGCAATTTCATTTGACTTGGTTTTAATTCATTAACTGGCATTCTTCGTGTGAGTTTGAATGGGATGTAATTTATATGAAGAAATAGTTTATTATTATAATTGTGGAGTTTGTCTGTGGAGTCATAAACGAAGTGCTATTTAATTAATCTCTTCTTTCTATTTGAAATTTTGCTTTTGAACAATGAGAGTGGAGAATAACGTACATAAGTGAAAATGAAAGGTTTTTTTAAGTGTTTAGATCTTCCTGGAAACAGTTATGGAAAATTAACTTAGCTGTTCTAAAAAATTCTTTAGCATTTAACTATCTTCTATTATTTTGTAATACAAAACAACTGATGCAAAGTTATAAGAGTTGAAGGAAAAAGTAAGATGTATATTTTCAATGACTTTCATTGGAGACAGTTGGGTGTAAAAAGATGGAAATAGAAAAGAGCTAGATTAGCTTGTGACATTTCCTTGGAAGAGGATCCCAAAAGGATAATAGATATGTAAAATTGATCTGCCTTGTGTTGTTTGCAAATTTTGCTGATAAATCAAGATTGAAAATCTTCACTAAATTTCATTTATTGGGCATGTTAATTTTCTATAGACACGTGTAAAGGAAAACAATATGAGAGAATTTCTGTTAAGGAAAAAAAATAATAGAAGAAAGATTACAATGTCATCAATGTGTTTTTGTGCATGCAGTTTATGGCAGGATGCTGAAAACAGGGTTTACTTAGCGAAGGAGCTTGATAGAATAACGGGTCAGGTAACTATGCTTTTGGTTACTGCTTCAGCACTTCCATATGAGTAAGAGAACTTAAACTACTCAAAAATGGGGATGATTATCAGAGTCGGATATCTATGACAAGTAAAAGCTAATTATTCCAACAAATCCTAAACCTAGCAAATCAGTCATGACAAGAATTGTTCACTGTTTTGCGTTCTGTGCATACTGATACATTAGTTGGTAGAAGAAGTTGGTATTTTCTGTTTTTTCTTAGATGAATTGTATGCCAATGAATACAAAATTCCAGATAAGCATGACTTGTTTAGCAATGGCCTAGTTAAGTTAACCACTGGGCTATATGCTGCATAAATTGGAAATTGATGATGAAATTATGTTGGACCATGTATGGTGCGGATGACAAGTTTCTGATACCAGCTCTTTTTCCCCCAAATATAAACCATAAATGAGATTGAAACCAATAGGTAGATGTTTCAATATCCAATGTCCACACTTCTATTCATCATCAGGTATATATTACTATCACGTTGTGAACTTGACATCTTTTGGTTTCATGTTTAGGGAAAATCTGTTATTTCAGTTGACGATTCATGGAAAATCATAGAATGCAGGTGACATTAACTTCTTGTTGTTGTTCATTCTTAGTAGATCAATATCTGGACATTCTTATGTTGTCATGTATTTTTATCAAAAATTCCATGCCTATTAGGGAACAGCTGAAGAAGTTATCGGCCTTGGAGATGGAACTTTCTACAGCCAGACAAGAGGGTTTTGTTTCGAAGCATTTACCAGAGATGAATAAGATTCCTAAGAAAAATCCACTTGTCGTGATAGGGATACTTACAGGATTCGGACGCAAGAATGAAAGAGATGCCATACGCAAGGCATGGATGGGAGCGGGTAAATATCACCTTTTATTCCATCTATGTTTTATTCATTGATACGGCCAGATTGGGTTCAATGCTCTTCAAATATGACATTATCCTCACGTAAAGTTCAAGAAATTTTAAATGTAAAACTTGGGGAGATAATTGGGGAGGATCTCATGGAAAAATTCTTATTTGAAATTTAATTGCAAAGCCAAAGTGGGAGCATCTCTAAGTAAAGATTTCCCCACACCAGAATAAGGAGGATTGTGTTGGCCGTTATATGGTTGCTTTCCCCTTCTTCCTTTGTATGTTAAAATCATGTTCAAATCAACATTTTGCAAAAAGAAGTTTAATTACATTTATATCTAAATATGTTTCATCATAAGTCAATCATGGATGGAACCAGAAACTTCCATTGCTTGCTTGCATAAGCTGGGGGTTAATCAGAGTCCAGTGAGATGAGCGTTCTCCTTTTTTCCCAGAACATGTAATTATCAGGACAAAAAATTTTGTAACAAATTAGATACCATTTTTTTAAAATGATACAACAATAAATGGCTTTCAAAACAGTGTTTTTTAGGAGTTCTCTTTATCCTAAAGTCAAATCCAAGCACTCGTGTGAAATAAATGTTGCATGCGCGCAGGGGGGGAGAGAGAGAGGTTGTTTTATGCATGTTTCAAGGAGATGAAGTAATTAATGTCAACCATTAAAATTTTATGCATGCAAACCATAAATTATCCAATAATGAAAATACAAAAAGGAGAATGGTGACTTCGTAAATAAAATAAAAGAATAACTCTTTAATGCGAGTTATTACTTAATTGAAAATGCAAAATCTTTTCTTGCTTGGTGTGATGGGACCCAGTACAACATGCGATATAGGTTCCTAGCTTGTCGTCTTCATATCTCAAAGATCCAATTATTTTGTAATAGTTCATATGTGAATAATTTGTTCACCTGGAAGCTGGAAAGAGAACCTGATTCTTGTGTTTTAGTGGATCAATTATACTAACTTTTACCACGAGTGCAATGCTAGATAAATTAACATGAATGGTAATAGTATCTGTATACATGGTTGTGGCTGCATAATCAAGTTGGAAAGTAATATTTAAACAATTGGAATGAGATAAGAAGGGATAAAAACGTCAGAATGCTTTTCTGTCTAAAAACATTAAATTATTCATGTGACGTGATCAAACAGAGGAGACTTAAATAAGACTTCACGACGAGTAATGTCAATCCGTTCCTCAATTCTTTTTTATTTATCTGTTCTTTATGTATAGACAGAGTCTTGATTGTTATTCTTGTAGGTGTTCTAGATGTTACTGAATTCGGTTTATTTCTTCAAGTTTACTTGTGTTTATTCTTGTTGGAACAACCACATCGTTGTCATAAAATTCTCTTATGCAGGTGCAGCTTTGAAAAAGATGGAGGACCATAAGGGGATTGTTGTTCGATTTGTCATCGGTAGAAGGTATGCTTTTTCTGATGTCTCTCTCAAATCCCACATGTTTGAGATTAGTATCGTAATGCTTTGAGCTCATTATGGTAAATCTCAGTTCTAATCAAGGAGACAGCCTGGACAGGAGCATTGACAGTGAAAACAAACAAACCAATGATTTTTTTATTCTTGTAAGTTCGTTGACCTGAGCCATTCGTTTTACACACACCTCATTTCAAAATTGTCTTTATATTCTCTTCATATTTAACACATCGTTTGAATTGGGAGAAATAATTTACATTTGCAATTCTCACAATCTTATTGATTGTAAAGTAACCAATAAGTAAAATTGAAAATATGCTGAAAATTCAAAGGTCATGATTGCTATTACGAGTAAATGAGCTACTATTTGGTGACAACTTTCCCTAGGTTGCATGAGTACTCTTGTTCATTCAGGTAATTGGCTTCATTCGTGTAGGGTAAAGTTTACATTGCTTGAATTTTTTCCTTCAAACTTCGTCTCAGGAAAATCATGTAGAGGCACCCGAGGAACTACCAAACAAGACAAAATTATTTTTTGCTCACGCTGCAGAAAATTGGAACGCTGACTACTATGCGAAACTCAATGATGACGTCTATGTAAACATTGGTGTGTATAATAAACTTCTGAAGTTTTTTTTTTTAGGAATGCAATATTTTTATTAAAGTACGAAGTTCTATTGGGTTCCTTATTATAAAAATGGGCATTCCACACTTTTAACCAATACTAAATCAACAACCTATCATATGATTGAACGTTGACCTATTCTGATAAGTTATTCCCAGCTTTGCCATTTGAATCTAGAGTTTGGTTATTAAGATCGTGAAAAGTAGCATTCTGTAGAATATGCAATGATTCATATATCTTCTGTGTAGATGCCTTGGGAAATACACTGGCTGCTCATTTGGACCAGCCTCGTGTATATATTGGGTGTATGAAATCAGGCGAAGTTTTCTCCGAAAGGTGAGTGTGGCCAAAACTTATACTAGGTCATAGATAATTTGTAAATTAGCGGGTGTGCATAGTATTTTGATTTCATCTTTAATCATTCTTCATTGAGAGACTTGTCATGGCTTTAACTTGGCAGCGGCAAGAAATGGTATGAACCGGACTGGTGGAAATTTGGAGATGGAAAAACGTAAGCAATTGTTTATTTATGAGCATCTTTAATTAAGTCTTCGAAAGTTGAATAGTTCTGGTATGAGTTTCATTTTTCAATTTGTGACTAATCCTTGACCTAAAGAAATTCTTTCTGCAATTTTGTACCGTCCGAAGTAAATCAAGTTTCTCTTTCTCCACATACGCCAAGCATCTGGGGTTTTTTGTTTTTCCTATTTAAATTCAGTTTCTTGTTACGCATACTGCTATCTAAGTGATATTTTCCAATTTTTCTTAGTATTTTCCAAGCCTCCTAGCATATTGACATGCCAGACAACCAAATGACATTATAATTCCAGAAATAGTTCTCATTGTTCTCTTTGTCATGTCTATGTTGCTTCATATGGTTTTTGCATCAGCAGTTACTTCAGGCATGCTTCGGGTGAGATGTTCGTGATATCCAAGGCTTTGGCTAAATTCGTATCAATCAATAGGTGAGTTATACTTCAGTGTGGTGGAGCAGTTTTATCACTCACAACCATGGGAAGCGAAAACCGAGCGTTTACTTTTGGTTGGCAGATATATTCTTCGTGCTTATGCCCATGATGATGTCAGTGTCGGTTCCTGGTTTATTGGTGCCAATGTCAAGCATATTAATGATAGGAAGTTTTGCTGCTCATCTTGGTCGTCAGGTTTCTCTCTCTTCCCCCCTTCCCCTCTCCCAAAATTGGGCCTGTGGAACAGGATCTTGTTATTTATTGCTTGCCTAGTAAAACTAGGTTTGAAAATTTGATTGCATTTTTGGTATATACTACTGGGTCAGACTTGACACTGGAATAAATAAGATTTTATCTTATTTTTCTTTCTTTTATCCAATCTCTCTTACAAACATGCCATTGAGTGTACAAGACATCTGAAATTAAACTCTCTAACGATTGATTTCGTTGCACCTAACCTAAATTAATTGTGCTGTTGGCTTTCAGGAGCTATATGTTCAGGTGTATAATCTGTCTCCGATGAAGATACCTAGAACAGTATAAAGCAAAGAGAGGTTCCCTTAATTTTCTATGGGGTGTTGGTACACTGCATGGCATGGAGTTCATTGCTGATGGTGTTGGCATTATTTCTGACAGAAGAAAGAAAAAAGACCTCTTTAATACTTGACTAGGTAGCATTTTACAAAAAAAAAAAAAAAAAAAAAAAATTCACTGCAGGTTCGACTGGGAATATAGTACATTTTTCCTTCTCTCTACTATCAACATTTTGGACAGAGATACTCGGGAATATACATGATAAGATGTAGGTAATAGGAACCTTTAGGTAGCAATTGACCAATTGATGAAACTATTGTCTGGTTTTCCCATTCTTGGCAGATCAAATTTACTCAATTCTTTTGTATCCTGGGGAGAATGTTCAATTTGTTTTTGTTGGATATCTGCTATCTGCTCCTTTCATGCTTGTTTTGAAGTGGTTTAATATCCTCTCACTTTACCAATTTGATTGCACAATTTATTTAATTGTGGCATGATGTTTTCAGAGTGGATGAAATTTTCCACTTTATTTTTTTCTTCATCGTGTCTCTCCTTTTTGCGGCATATCTTGGGTAAACCTAGAAAATCTCCCGTTATGCAAGTGTACTCAGTAAAACAAGTTTGAAGGGGGAAGACCGGAATTATTGTGATTTACTGTGGTCGTCAAGGACGTAATTGTACTATATATTGTACTCACGAGCGACAAACCTAACAAAATGAAGAAAAAAGGACAAAGTGTTGTTCGTGATCTCATTTTAAACCCGCACCAAAAGAGCTATGAACGTATTTCACTAAGAAATGAACGAAAATATAAAGCTTAAAATAAGTAGTCTTAAATTTATCGGAACAAAGTTTGAGTCTTTTGTTGTGCATCTTTCTTTGTTCTTTAGCACTCTTGAATTGTTTGCTCTCAAGTATCCAATTTTGTTTTTGATTTTGGTAGATGAAAAATTGTCAGAAACTCTTGAAGTTTGTTTCAACTTATGTAAAAAAAGAGATATGCTAACGAGTATTCGTACATGTTTGATAAATTGAATTGACATAAGATAAAATTAAATAAGAGAGAACAGGTATTAGTGCATGTTTGATAAATTGAATTGACATGAGATAAAATTAAATAAGAGATATATAACAAAAAAAAAATTATTTGTAGTTCATTCAGTTTAATATTCCAAATAGTATTCCTTGTGTCAATCACATTTTGTTTAGCAATTTTAGTTCGAGGTGGAGGCTCCCATGTCCCATCACCAATTAATTACAGCTAATTCCCAATTTTAACATTTTTATTAAAACAAATATATTTACTTACCATATTCCATATATTTACCTTGTTAGTAGAATTGTATATAGGAAAATATATGTATGTAATATTCCTATTTTAGGTAGGATCCTTTCATTATTAGTATATATATGCATTGTACTCTTATTCAATCATTCATTCAATTGAATCAATATAGAGAATTATTTCTCCACACATATTCTCTTTTATATTTCTTCATCTCTTTTATATTTCTTCATGGTATCGGAGCGGCGATTACGAGCAACGATGTCTCGATACAAAAATCATAGAAGCGACGATTGCCCAATCGGATTCCATGGCTCTCTGACAATCCGATCATCCCGGCTTAATCCTTGTTTCTTAACCACTTGATGGAAACAATTATGGACAATGGAGTAGGGCTATGAGAATTGCCCTCATCGCCAAGAATAAAATTGGCTTCATTGATGGAAAGATCAAAGTGCCGAAGCGTAAGATGAGAAGTATTTTATTTGGGAGCGGAGTAATCACATGGTACTATCATGGATACTTAACTCGGACATCCGGATATTCTTTGAAAGTATCATATACTCCGAATCGCCATGAAGTATGGAACGACCGCGAGATCGATTTTCTCAAGGTAACGACGCGAATATATCGAGTTCGCCAAGAAATTGCAGAGCATCGACAAGGAAATCAATCGGTGTCAGCTTATTACACCAAATTAAAAGGACTATGGGATGAATTGGGTTCTTATCACAACCCAATTGGATGCACTTGTGGGAATCTTAAGGCACTAGCTGCAAGGGATGAGAAGGAGAAGGCCATGCAATTCCTGATGGGGTTGAATGATTCTTATTCCACAGTTTGCGGAAACATACTTATGATGAGCCCCTTCCCAGATACTAGAAAGGTACACGCTATTTTGATGCAACATGAAAGACAAGTTGAAGTTACAACAGATCGTGAAGGGCAACACTCAATCAATTGGGAGAAATCAAACCGGAAAAGTGACAATCGGCCCAGCCGGTCGACCGGTTCATCCTATCGGTCGACCGTTTCGACGGAAACTGGACAGAAAAAGTGCGCCCACTGTGGGATGACTGGCCACGTTGTTGATACCTGCTATTTTATCCATGGCTTCCCTCCGTAAGCACGGGTTTCATGGAAAGAATGTGAAGCCACAAAGCAAACGCTTCACAAACACTGCTTCTTTGCTACACACCGACCCAAAGGACGAAAAAAACCCACAACCAAGGAATACGAAAGCGGATCATGAGACTTCTAAAAGGCAAGACGGGTAATGATAAGTCTCATATTAATACATCGGTATCAATTCCTCTACTATCTCTTTGAATAGTTCTTGGATTATTGATAGCGGGGCACATGACCATGTGACGAAGGATGGGCTCGTTGAGAATAAATCCATGCCAAAGCACAAAAGCTGCTTCAATTACCGGATGGAGGTCATGCCCTTATTAAATCTATTGGTCTTTGTTAACTTAGGGAATAATATGATTTGTTGATGATGTGCTTTAAGTTCCCAACTTCAAAGTTAATCTGTTATCTATCAGTAAACTTACTAGAATGTTAGGTTACTATGTGACATTTTTCCCTGATTTTTGTGTCATGCAGGATTTGACTACGAAGAAGACGATTGGTTTGGGAAGGCAGAGTAACGGCCTATATTATCTTTCACAAAGACCACAAATACATCATCATCGCCACTCGTTCTACCAATCTATGGCATAGACGCCTTGGACACCCTTCAGCCTCACCTCTCCAATTCCTAGCTCAAAATGTCTTAGATATTAGTTTTCATTCTCACGATATTTGTGATGTATGTCATTTGGCAAAACAATCTAGATTGCCTTTTAAAGTTAGCCAAATTTCTAGCAATAAACCATTTGATTTAATTCATTGTGATATTTGGGGACCTCATAAAATTTATTCTTATTCTGGTGCTAGATATTTCCTTACAATCGTCGATGATTTCTCTCGCTATACTTGGGTACACCTTATGCGTCACAAATCTGAAATTCAAGGCATAATTAAGAATTTCTTTGCACAGGTTAAAACACAACACAACATGCCCATAAAAGCCCTAAGATCCGATAATGGCCAAGAGTTTTATCCTTGCAAGCCTTTTTCGATCAAAATGGTACCAATTTTCATAGGTCGTGTCCCTATACCCCACAACAAAACGGGGTAGTGGAGAGAAAACACCGCCACCTCCTTAATGTAGCCCGTGCCATTAGATTTCAAGCTAACCTTCCATTAAAATTTTGAGGGGAACATATCAAAAACGACATGTTATCTTATCAACCGGATACCTTCTCCATTGCTTTCACACAAAACACCATACGAAAGATTGCACAAGAAATTACCATCTTATTCCCATTTGTGTGTCTATGGTTGTCTATGTTTTGCCACCAACCTTAAACCCAGCCATAAATTTGACACACGAGCCAGACGGTGTGTGTTTCTTGGATACTCCTCAGGACAAAAAGGATACACCTTATATGACCTTACCGACAGAAAATTAATAATATCCCGAGACGTCGTATTCCATGAAACCATATTTCCATACGCCTCCCAACAAAATAATGAAACCAACTCCATCCCATTACTACAATCTATGCCTCTGGATGTTGACATGCCACATTTACCTGACCCTGAGGACCAACATATAGCAGAAACAGATTCCTTGCATGAGAGTCCCATACACTGTTCAAACGGTCAACCGTCTGGTCAGTCGGTTCCCTCATCTGTTTCAACAGACAGTTCACCCGGTTGACCAGACTGGAGAATACGTGTGGAGAAATAGTTCTCTCTGTATATTGATGTAATGTAATTAATGAATGGAGTTACAAGATATATATATATATAGGTTAATAGAAACCTAATAAGGAAAGAAATAAAAAGAAAAGAGTTCTACCTAGGATAAGAATATTACATATATGATATCCTACTTATCCTACTATATGGTATTCTAATCTAAATGAAATTTTAATACTCCCCCTCAAGTTGGAGCATGTATGTCAAGAGTGCCCAACTTGTGAGTGAAATTGTGAAATACCTCCTTCCCCAATGCTTTAGTAAATAAATCTGCAATCTGATTGTTGCTTGGAACATAGGCAGTCTTGATCTCTCCCTTATCAATTCGTTCACGAAAAATATGACAATCTATTTCAATGTGTTTTGTTCTTTCATGATATACTGGATTAGCGGCAATATGCATTGCTGCTTGATTATCACAATATAATATTGCTGCTTGTGGATGATCTACACATAAGTCTGTCAGCAATTGTCTCAACCATATAAGCTCACATGTAATGGAAGCCATTGCCCTATACTCAGCTTCTGCCGAAGATTTGGACACAGTCGTTTGTTTCTTGCTTTTCCATGATATAAGTGCTTTTCCCAAAAATACACAATATCCTGTAACTGAACGTCGTGTAGTAACATCTCCGGCCCAATCTGCATCACAAAATCCTGCTAACTGCAATTTCCCACTTGATGGGAAATATAATCCTCGTCCTGGTGCCCCTTTCAAGTATCGGAGCAATCGGTGAACTGCATCAAGATGGGGTTGTCTAGGTGTCTGCATAAACTGACTGAGTGTATTGACTGAATATGAGATCTCCAGTGCGTAATGGTGAGATAAATGAGCTTTCCTACCAACCGTCGATAGTATGTGGGATCTTTCAATAACTTTCCATCGGTCGATTAAATTTCAATGATCGCTCCATAGGAAATGCTACAGTTTTTTGATCCAAGTAATCCGGCTTCTTGAAGAATGTCAAGAGTATACTTCTTTTGATTTATTGAAATCCACGATCTTGAGCGAGCAATTTCTATTCCAAGAAAGTATTTTAATGTGCCAAGATCCTTCAACTTGAATTGAGATGCAAGGAATATTTTTGTAGTAGAGATTGCTTCTCTATTATTTCTGTGACAATCATATCATCCACATATAATAGAATTGCCGTAAATGAATTACCATTGACCTTTGTAAAGAGTGAGTAATCTGCATGTGATTTGCTTGAACCCAAACCAATAATAGCATATACAAATTTTTGAAACCAAGAACGAGATGCCTGTTTCAATCCATATAAAGATTTATGAAGTCGACATACAACCGGTGTCTCTCTCTCATCGATTTAAATCCAAGAGGGGAGTCATATAGACTTCTTCATCAAGATCACCGTGAAGAAAGGCATTGTGTACATCCATCTGATGAAGCGTCCAGCTCTGAATAGAGGCAATAGCAAGTAAGCATCTCGATCAGTAGTTAACTTTGCAACTGGAGCGAAAGTTTCATTATAATCAATCCTTCTCGTTGTGTAAACCCTTCGCCACTAACCGTGCTTTGTATCGTTCAACTGCACTGTCGAAATGAAATTTAATTTTGAACACCCACTTACAACCAATAGGATGAGAATTTGGAGGAAGCGGTACAAGTGACCAAGTATTGTTTTCTTCCAAGGCACGAATTTCATCATTCATGGCAGCGACCCATTTGGGATCCTGACATCTTTGCCTCATATGTAGCTGGCTCTATGATATGAGAAATATTATATGTAAAAGCACGATGTATAGAAGAAAGGTTACTATATGATACATACATTGATATAGGGTGTCGAGTCTTTGGATTTGACCGGAAGAGATCCGACTTGAGTAGGCGGTATGATTGATATAGTAATCTTTAAGGTGAAATGGGGTTTGAATTGATCTTGAGGATCGTCTAAGTTGGTCATCCGGAGGGTGAGAAGAGGTAGGTGGATCAATTGTGGTGGACACTTTGCTCAACCGGTCGACGATGAAGAGGTGAAGACGGTCGACCGCTTAAACTCTCTCGTTGAAGCGGACGGTCGAACCGGTCGACCGTCTGGTCGACCGGTTGGTCCGAATGATTGTCCGTGATTGTCGAGCAAGTTATCTGTTTACGCTAAGTGTTGGTCCTCGGGATTTGTGAAATATGGTGTTTCAACATCTAGAGGCATAGATTGTGGCAATGGGATGGAGTTGGTTTCATCATGTTGTTGGGAAGTGTATGGAAATATATTTTCATGGAACACAACGTCTCGAGATACTATTAGCTTTTTTTGTCATTAGGTCATATAAGGTGTATACTTTTTGTCCCGAGGAGTATCCAAGGAACACACACCGTTTGGCTCGTGTGTCAAATTTATGGCTGGGTCTAAGGTTGGTGGCAAAACATAGGCAACCATAGACACGTAAATGGGAATATGGTGGTGGTTTCTTGTGCAATCTTTCGTAAGGTGTTTTTTGTGTGAGAGCAATGGTGAAGGTATCCGATTGATAAGGTAACAAGTCGCTTTGATATGTTCCCCCAAAAGTTTAACGGAAGATTGGCTTGAAATTTAATGGCACGAGCCACATTAAGGAGGTGGCGGTGTTTTCTCTCTACCACTCCATTTTGTTGAGGGGTATAAGGACATGACCTATGAAAAATAGTACCATTTTCATCTAAGAATGTTTGCAAGGATAAGAACTCTTGGCCATTGTCGATCTCAAGGTTTTTATAGTCGGGGTTGTGTTGAGTTTTAACCCAAGCAAATAAATTTTTAATTATGCTTTGAGTTTCGGATTTGTGACGCATGAGGTGTACCCAAGTATAACGAGAAAAGTCATCAACAATTGTAAGGAAATATCTAGCACCAGAATAAGAATAAATTCTATGAGGTCCCCAAATATCACAATGAATCAAATCAAAGGGTTTATTGCTAGATATTTGATTGACTTTAAAGGGTAGTCTAGATTGTTTTGCCTGATGACAAATATCACAAATATCGTGAGAATCAAAACTAATACCTAAGATACTTTGTGCTAGGAATTGAAGAGGTGAGGCTGAAGGGTGTCCAAGACGTTTATGCCATAGGTTAGTTGATCCACTGGTAGTATGATGTATTTGTGATTTTTGTGAAAAGTAATATAGGCCGTTACTCTGCCTTCCCAAGCCAATCGTTTTCTTCGTAGTCAGATTCTTCATGACACAAAAATCAGGAAAAAAATTCACATAGCAACCTAACTCTCTAGTAAGTTTACTGATAGATAATAGATTAACTTTGAATTTAGGAACATGAAGCACATTATCAACAGTCATATTATTTTCAAAGTTAACTGTACCAATGGATTTAATAAGAGCATGACCCCCATTCGGTAATTGCACAGTTTTGTGCTTTGGCATGAATTTATTCTCAAGAATCTCATCATTCGTCACATGGTCAGTGGCCCCGCTATCAATAATCCATGAATTACTCAAAGGGGTAGTAGAGATATTGATACCTGAAGTATTAACACAAGGCTTGTCATTACCCAACTTGTTGTTTAGAAGTGTCATGATCTGTTCATATTCCTTGGTTGTGAGCGTTTTGCCTTCCTTTTGGTCAGGTGTAGAAGCGGTAGTAGTGTTTGTGAAGCGTTTGTTTCGTGGCTTCACGTCTTTTCCATGAAACTTGTGCCCTGGAGGGAAGCCATGGATGAAATAGCAGGTATCAATGATGTGGCCAATCATCCTGCAGTAGGTGCACTGTTTCTGCCCGATTTCAGTCGAAACGGTTGACCGGTTGGTCGAAACGGTCGACCGGTCTGACCGATTTTTGGTTGGCCGATTGTCACTTTTCCGGTTCGATCTCCAATTGATTGAATTGATTGAATGTTGCCCTTCATGATCAGATTACTGTAGAGCCATGAGATCTGATTAGGCAATCGTCGTCTTTATGGTGTTTGTACCATAATTGTTTCCATTGAGTGGTTTAGAAACGGGGATGAAGCCGGGATGATCGGATTGCTGTAGAGCCATGGGATCCGATTGGGCAATCGTCGTCTCTATGATTTTTCTATCATCGTTTGTGCGAAGCATCTTCGCTCAGAATCGTCGCTCTGATACCATGTAGAAATATAAAAGAGATGAAGAAATATAATGGAGAATACGTGTGGAGAAATAGTTCTCTCTGTCATACCCAGTGACCAAATTCGACGATCCACAAGATCAATTCAAACCCCAATTCACACGAAAGATTACTATATCAATCATGCTCTGCCTACTCAAACCGGGTCTCTTTCGGTCAAGTCCAAAGACTCGACATCCTATATCAAGGTATGTATCATATAGCAATCTTTCTTACATTCATCGTGCCCTTACATACAATATTTCTCATATTGTTGAGCCAGCAACATTTGAGGTAGCTTGTCAGGATCCCAAGTGGGTAATCGCTATGAATGATGAAATCCGTGCCTTGGAAGAAAACAACACTTGGTCCCTTGTCCCACTTCCTCCTGGGTTCTCGTCCTATTGGTTGTAAGTGGGTGTTTAAGGTCAAATTTAATTACGACGATCATCTGTTGAACGTTACAAAGCACGGTACCGGTGGCAAAGGGGTTTACACAACGAGAAGGGATTGATTATAATGAAACTTTCGCTCCGATTGCAAAGTTAACAACGATCGATGCTTACTCCTCGTCGCCTATTCGCAATCATGACGCCTTCATCGATGGATGTCCACAATGCCTTTCTTCACGGTGCCCTTGATGAAGAAGTCTATATGACTCCTCCACCGGATTTCGTCGATGCGGGGAGACACCGGTTAATATGTCGACTTCATAAATCTCTATATGGATTGAAACAGGCATCTCGTTCTTGGTTTCAAAATTTTGTATCTGCTATTATTCGGTTTGGGTTCAAACAATCACATGCAGATTATTCACTCTTTACCAGGTCGGTGGTGATTCATTTACAAATTGTTCTATTATATGTGGATCATATGATTGTCACAGGAAACGATAAAGAAGCGATTTCTTCCACGAAGACGTTTCTTGCATCTCAATTCAAGTTGAAGGACCTTGGCACACTAAAATACTTTCTTGGAGTAGAAATTGCCCGCTCGAGATCAGGGATCTTGATAAATCAAAGAAAGTATACTCTTGACATTCTTCAAGAGGCCGGATTACTTGGAGCAAAACCTGCAGCATTTTCCATGGAGCAGTCATCAAAATTTAATTCGACAGATGGACAATCGTTGAAAGATCCCACATATTATCGACGGTTGGTAGGGAAGCTCATTTATCTCACCATCACTAGACCGAAAATCTCATATTCGGTCAATACACTCAGTCAGTTCATGCAGGCGCCTAGACAACTCCACCTTGATGCAGTTCACCGATTGCTCCGATACTTGAAAGGAGCACCGGGCCGAGGATTATATTTCCCATCAAGTGGAAAATTGCAGCTAGCGGGATTTTGTGATGCAGATTAATTTTGGAGATATTACTACGATTTGGTCGATTCACGGGATATTGTGTATTTTTGGGAAATGCACTTATATCATGGAGAAGCAAAAGCAAACAATCGTGTCCAAATCTTCACCGAAGCGAGAATATAGGGCAATGGCTTCAATTACTTGTGAGCTTACATGGTTGAGGCGATTCTTGTGATTTATGTGTGGATCACCCACAAGCAAAGAACCTTATATTGTGACAATCAAGCGAAGAATACATATTGCGGCTAATCCGATTTATCATGAGAGGACAAAGCACATTGAAATAGATTGCCATATTGTTCGTGAACGAATCATCAAGGGAGAGATCAAGATCGCTTATGTTCCAAGCGACAATCGATTGCGATTTATTTACTAAAGCACTAGGCAAGGAGGCATTTCACGGTTTCACTCACAAGTTGGGCACTATTGACATACATGCTCCAACTTGAGGGGAGTATTAAAACAAATATATTTACTTACCATATTCCATATATTTACCTTGTTAGTAGAATTGTATATAGGAAAATATATGTATGTAATATTCTATTTTAGGTAGGATCCTTTCATTATTAGTATATATATGCATTGTACTCTTATTCAATCATTCATTCAATTGAATCAATATAGAGAATTATTTCTCCACACATATTCTCTTTTATATTTCTTCATCTCTTTTATATTTCTTCAATTTTTGTGTACAATTGCATTCAAAAATTGTCTTCAGTTTCTCATATGGGGAATATGAGTTTTTGAACTAGAAAGAATAAACAAAAGAAATAATTACATGAGAGAAGTGAGGTATTTTCTTTCATGTCATTTTATCTTCTCGTTTTCGTCAAAAGTGTTTTGATATGTTATTTTTTTTTTAATAGTAATGATCTCTTATCTACCGTGAATAAAAGAATATTTACCCACTGATGTACTCCCACATCTGTTCACACAACACACAATAAATAAATGATTTCTTACACACCGTAGATAAGAGATCATTACTCCTAAATCTAATATGTATACAGTCCAATTACATTTGAAACTTTGGCCCGAGACGCTGCAATGTTGCATCAAAGCAAAAGAATTTTGAAAAAGGAGTTACAATTGGGAAGCCATCTCTGTTTTTTATCAGATCCGTGTTTGAACACGGGACCGCTGGTTATGGGCCCACCACGCTTCATTGCTACCGCCACTCGATTTTGTTGTCGGTGGTTGGTAGTCGGTTTTTTTTTTTTTTTTTTTTTTTTTGTGGGGGGAAGGGGTACTCTATTTTCAAGTGGTACTGTAAATGGTAATATTTTGTGTTAATTGTATTGGAATACTTTAAATTCGAAAATTCTCAAATTCATCCTTAAAACTTTCAATCTAGTCCCTGATGTTGCTCGTATGTCAACCAGTTAGTACAATTCTCGATTTTTAGTCTAATAGACTCCGAAGATATATATATATATATATATATATATATATATATATATATATAGCATGCTAGTATGCCATTCTTTATTTTGTGTTGGAAATGGACCACTTTGACATAATAATTGGGTGGGACCCAAGCTTCGATTTGTCAAAATAAATAGTAAATTAAATTCTACGTTTTGAGTAGATGAACATAGTATATTTAATTGTGCTAATCAATTTCATTATGAATGAGAAATTATAGTTGAAAGTTGGACAAATAAATGAGGAATAAAATAGGACATAATTGAAAAAATGTTTGTCCCACATTGGTTGGGAACTCAACCTTCAACCAATTAATAAACTCCAAGTTTGGAAATGGGTTTGGTCTCCAAGGGGCACCGCAAGTCTTTAGAGGGAGAGGACGTAGGCATGCTCATAATCGAACAAAGCCCACACGTACGCCGCCGTCCGTCCGAGGCATGGCACGGGTTGTGGGCCTATGTCTAATATTATTTTTTGGATAAATTTTATTCAAATTATCTAATTAAAAAAAAAAACTCCCTCCAAACAATCAGTTCCAAAGTGGGTTTATAAACTGTGCGCATGAACAGTAGTGGTGTGTGTGCATGGAGAGTTGCTTGCTTGGAACTACTCAACCGCCTCCTCCATCTTCCTTTAAATGTTCCTCCGGCTTTCATTCAGAAAATACAGTTTTACACAACATACAGTTCTCTGTCTTTTCCATTTTTTTCTCGTTCAAATAGTGTCTGCCATCTTCATTTCATTTCAGAGAGTTCTTCTTTTCTGGTTCGCTGTTCTTGCAGTCTATGGTGCTAACCTGTAAGTTGTTCGATCGTTGTATCTTGGGAGACGCTTTACCATTAACTGTAAGCATCGTGTGGCGGGGTAAAAACGTCTTAAGGACAGAGAACCTAGTTCTCGCCTCGATTGTTATTCAATTTTCGAAATTTGTCATGCTTTATGATTCAGTTTTATATCTGCTCTTATGTAAATTAAGAAAACCTGTAACCTGCATTTTCTTTTCATGTTAATCTGTGGAGAAGATGACCCACGAAACCCAACAACTTAAGACGTTGTTGTTGATTTTATTTTATTTAGTTGTTTAAACATTTCATGGTGTGCACGTTTACAGATATGTATGCTGTGAAATGTTTCATGAAAATTATGAAAACTATGATGTAGACATTTACAGAAAGTATGCAGTGCACGTTTCAGGAAAATTTTCGAGTATGCAGTGCATGTTTCAGGAAAATTTCCGAAAATATACTTTGCACTTTTCATGCAACTTTGAAATTCTAATGCAGTCTCAGTTAAATTCTGAAAGTCTGCTATGCATGTTCCTATTTTTCTGAAATTTTAATGTTGTTACTGTATAAGTCTATTGCTGCGGTTGTACATGTATATTGTTAGATTCCAGTCCAGTTTGATGCTATTTGATTCCAGTCCAAGTTGATACCATGATTCCAGTCCAGTCAAGTTTGATGATACTGTACATGCAAAATGTTAGACATGCTTACAGCTTATTGTACATGCTTATAGTCCAGTTTGAAACACGTGTTGTCTGTCTAGTTTGAAATTTGTTTTCATGCTTACTGTTAACTTTTGTAAATCTTAAATGCTTATTGCTAATTCATGAAATTTTGAAATTCTTCATGCTTCATGATTATTTTCTGCAAATTTTATGAAATAAAATAGAAAATAGGGAACAACATATAAAGACATTTTGTTTCTTTTCATTTTTGTTTCATAAACTATACTGCTGTTGTTACATAATTCTGATGCTATGAACAATTCATGTAAATAGTACTACTTTGCATGGTTTCTATAAATTGCCGAAATTGTAATTTTCCTAACATTGCAGTTTCTAGTTTAGATTCAAAACTGAAACTAAATTTTTTTTCAAACTGTATACTTTTCAAACCTTTCTAACATTTGTAGATTTTGGTTAATTTTCAAAACTGAAATTGTTGATTTTAACTTGTTGATCTTCTGTTTTTGAAAACAGAAATGGCCAATATTGGGCCTAATGCAATTCACCCTAATGTGGCACCTACTGTGACGCCTACTATGGCGCCTACTGTGACACCTACTGTGGCAACTACTGTGACGCCTACTTTGACTGGTTCGTCTGCATCGACTCATATTCCTGACGGGAAGAAACTTGAAAAATTTAATGGAGTCAATTTTAAGAGGTGGCAACAGAAGATGCTGTTTTATCTAACCACGCTAAACTTGGCAAGATTTCTCACGGAGGATCCTCCTTCTGTTCAACAAGGAGAAAATAATCGAGCTTCGGTTATTGCTTTGGACGTATGGAAATATTCTGATTTTCTATGCAAAAACTATGTACTGAATGGACTGAATGATTCATTACATGGTGTATATAGCATAATGAAATCTGCAAAAGAATTATGGAAATCTTTAGAGAAAAATATAAAACAGAAGATGCTGGAGCTAAAAAGTTTCTTGTCGGTAAATTTCTAGACTATAAAATGATTGACTCTAAATCTGTTATTTCCCAAGTTCAAGATTTGCACGTACTCTTCCATGATTTACATGCTGAAAAAATGACTGTAAGTGAGTCATTCCAAGTAGCAGCTGTAATTGAGAAACTCCCACCTTCCTAGAGAGATTTCAAAAATTACCTCAAACACAAGTGGAAGGAAATGAACTTGGAGGAGTTGATTGCGCGCTTGAAGCTAGAAGAAGACACTAAAAAGTCTGAAAGGAGGAATGGGGGACCAAGCATGGAAGCTAAGGCAAACATTGCTGAATTGAGTTCAAAGAAGAACATGAAAATGAAGCACTCAAGTTATGCTCCTAAGAAAATTGAGAACAACCAGAAGAACAAGAAGTTCAAAGGGGATTGCTACAATTGTGGCAAATCTGGACATCGCTCAATTGACTGTCGCAAGCCTAAAAAGCAAAATGACCGTGCACATATAGTTGAAACTGATAATCTGACTGAAGGTGTTCAAGAAATGCACCTATCTGCTGTAATATCTGAATGTAATTCTGTTGGAAATCCTAGGGAATGGTGGGTGGACATTGGTGCTACTCGCCACATATGTGTTGAAAAGAACATGTTTTCTGATTACAAAACTATCGACGGAGAACAACTGTTCATGGAAAATTCTTCAAGCTCAAAGGTTGAAGGACAAGGAAAGGTGACCTTGAAGATGACGTATGACAAAGAACTCGTCCTCAACAATGTGCTGCATTTACTAGATATTCGAAAAAATCTTGTTTCTGGTTCTCTTCTTAGCAAGAATGGGTTTAAGTTAGAATTTGTATCTGAAACATTTGTACTAACTATGAATGGAATGTATGTGGGAAAGAGATATATGACTGGTGGGATGTTCAAGATGAACGTCCTTACTATTGTACCCAAATTGAACAAGATTAATGAAGCTTCTACTTTTGCGTATATCGTTAAATCTTCTTGTTTATGGCACAACAAATTAGGACACGCAAACTTTAAATCTGAGTGCAAATTAATGAACTTAAATTTGCTACCTTCTTTAAGTTGTTCGATCGTTGTATCTTGGGAGACGCTTTACCATTGACCGTAAGCATCGTGTGGCCGGATAAAAACGTCTTAAGGACATATAACCTAGTTCTCGCCTCGATCGTTATTAAATTTTCGGAATTTGTCATGCTTTATGATTCAGTTTTATATCTGTTCTTTCGTAAATTAAGAAAACCTGTAACGTGCATTTTCTTTTCATGTTATTTTGTGGAGAAGATGACCCACGAAACCCAACATTTTGTAAAATTTGTTGTTCAACTAATTTTATTTTACAATCTTTACCACATTCTTAGTTTATTGTAAGATCGATGTGTTAGTATCTTGTGTTAGATATCATATGACACATTCAATATTTTATCTGTTAAGATCAAAATTTTGATGACTTGACACGATCAATTTGAGTTAATATTTTTCTACTTAAAAATAATTCAAAATCCCCCCAAAACTGGTCTACCAATTAACAAAGTCCCACATGGACCACTTGCCAAGGATGTTACAATGGGTAGTTTATACTTTATAGCTGAAAACCATGATTGAAATTATAAATGGCTAATAACTATTTATTTCCTAATATAAGTTACTTTCTTAGTGGGTTAATGATCTGGATTCTGAACACTTCATTGATTATATTAATAATTAGTCAAAGTAATTATTTATATTACCAAAATAATAATACTTGCAATGCAATTAGAAGCAAATGCCAGTAAGATTTGATGTGCCCACATGACATCTGCACCTCATATGCAAGCATACCCTCCTCCTACCCCTCACCCCCCTCCCCCCCTCTTTATATATATATATATATATATAGACGCACACACTATCGTAATGGTCGGTTGAGTTTTATTTATTTATTTATTTATTCGCAAACCATATGACATCACCTCTTCACGAGTCAATTATTTTCCTGCCTAATTCTTGAATATGGCATGAACGTGACTTAAGGCAAGTTTCTCATTGGCCAATGCCATGCATGCCACAAGCCAAAAATTTAGACTTTTAATATGGAATAACTTCATTTAGACTTTTATTACAAGTTCATCTCATATTATTTTCTTTGTATACTTGAGAATATAACTAAATGAAGTCATTTGGTTCATAGCTTGGTTTGGCCGCAAATTGGCGTGGCGGTGCCGATACATGACGATATTGTAAAATAATAAAAGAAAATTGGTGTAAATGGTCTTTAATTTTTGTTTTCAGTGTAGAAATGGTTCTTAACTTTTTTTTTTATTTGGCACAACAATCCCGAACCTAACCTTTATATTTTAGTGCACAATTTGTCCTTATTTGATGAAAAAGACAAATATACTTTTAGTTTTAATTAAATAAAATTACAATTAGATTTCTAACTTTACAAAGTGTGCAAATAAATTTGGTACATTTACTAAATAATATTTAATTTAGCATATTAAATATATCACTATAGTCGTGTCAATTAAATTTTTTATAAAAGAAATATGCAAAATTATTGCACTTTAAATATATGTAATTGCTATGTGATGTCAAAAAATTGAATAAAAATTAAGTTAAATAAATAACAAAATGACATATACAATTTTATGACATTGAATCAATCTTATTATTTTTTTTAACATAAAAAATACTAATAAAATTAATTTACACATGATTGTTCTTTATTTTTGAATGATATCAAAACAATAAATTAAAATATGAAGAATACAATTTGAGATATAATATTTGTAGTTAATACACGAACAAAAAATTAAAATATTTGAGCATCAAGTTTGTGACAAAGTTATTTTTCTTTTTAAGTTGTAACGATAAAATTAAAGTTTAAATTTTAAATAATATTGATTACTTAATAATAAAAAATTACTTTTAATTAACGTGTTTGTTAATAATTATGAATTTAAATTTTAGTTATTTTATAATAGTTCGTAAAATATATAAAATATTTTAGTATATTATCAATTTGTTAGTTTGTTTTAATTTTTTGTAAAAAAAAATAAAAGTATCGGACCTATTTGTACTTTTTGCAAAGATTGAGAATCTAATTGAAATTTTTTCTAATTAAAAATAAGGGCATATTTGTTATTTTATCAAATAAGGATCAATTGCGCACCAAAACACATTGGTTAGAGATTTCTGTGCTAAAAAGTAAAAGTTATAGACCATTTTCACACTTAAGACAAATGTTAGAAATTATTTGCGCCAATATTCCAATAATAAAAGTCAACTTTAATACGCTGAATTTGTTAAAAGTGAATAAGTAAGAAATTTTTATAATATATGATAAACTCTATAATAATAAATTTTGGGTCAACGGGACTCCACTAAATTGAGTCCCTGTGTATCCTACAGTATTACCGTTGGATAGTCAATATTTATAGCCTTAACAACTCCAATTTGTCATCATGTCTAATTATAAGCAACTTTCCTAAAAAATTTCTATTAGGTCACATCTTTGTTCTTGTAATCTTATGTGAACGCAAAATATTCTCAAATTAATTTACAACTTATATTGAAAAAATATATTTATTCAACAGTTTAATACGAAATACAAAAAATTTATAATTATTAATTAAAGGTTGCTTGTATTGGTTTACCAGTGTATATTACGCTACATCACGTGCAATACCCTTTGTTCGCGCGCCTCATAAATCCATGAGAGAGAGTATAATATAAATCTCTGCTATGCTTTCTGATAACACTTTCAAACATTTATTACTCTGTCCCCATACCCCAATCATTTCAATCCATCACCAACCGGTACGTTTATCTCTCTCTCTATCTCTATGTATGTATCACTTTTGCACTCAATTTTAAGTTTGTAATTTGTCTTTGGTTTGATTATTTATTCTTTAGATTTGGAGTTTAACGGTAACGTTGATTTTCAGAATTTTGGTTGGTGGTGTGCTGTAGCAGAGGTTTTGGTGGTGAGTGTTTGACTGTTTATTTTCTACTGAATTTTAATTCAACGTTGCTGGTAAAATTAAGTTTATTCTGTTTGATTCATGAAAAATTGTAGTATGTTATGAACAATCCACAGAAGAAATTGATTTTTTTTATTTAAGTTGCTATTACAATTTGTTTGTGGGAAAATGTTGGAGGAGCAGACTGAAATACAGTCAGTGAAGGACGGAAGAGAAATAATTTATAAAATACTTATTTTTTTTCCTATTAAAAACTAATTATTAATTGGGTTGGTTGACCAAACGTTTTAAGATTATTAAAACAAACGGTTATGAATTTGATGGTAACATGTGAATTAAGAATGAATTCCGTTTCACTTTCTAATTCTGCTTCTTTTGATTTTGAAATCTGTAGACAGATGGCTGAAATGCATAATTTTATTTGAGAGCTAGGGCTTTCACTTTGGAACTGGAGAGAGTGAGAGGGAAAATGGGCATCAAGTTAATTTTTGAAGCAATTTTTCTGTTTGGAAGTCTTTACTTGCTAGCAAGTGCTGAGCCCATTGAAGACAAACACGCCTTACTCGATTTCATCAATAATATTTCCCATTCGAGAAATCTGAACTGGGACGAGAGAACTTCAGTTTGCAACAATTGGACTGGTGTTACATGTAATCATGATAATTCAAGTGTGATAGCTGTTCGATTGCCTGGAAATGGATTCCGTGGTCGCATTCCTTTGAACACTCTTGGACGCTTATCGGCCCTTCAGATCTTGAGTCTGAGATCTAATGGTTTTAGTGGTCCTTTCCCTACTGATCTTCTGGAGCTTGGGAATTTGACTGGTATTTATCTTCAGTTCAATAATTTTCAGGGTCCATTGCCATGGGATTTTTCAGTTTGGAAAAATCTTTACGTATTAAATTTGTCGAATAATGCTTTCAATGGGAGTATTCCTCCTTCAGTTACAAATTTGACCCATTTGACTGCTTTGAGTCTTGCTAATAATTCTCTTTCTGGTGATATTCCTGATCTGAATATCCCTAGTTTGCAACTGTTAGATCTGTCCAACAATAATCTTACCGGAGTCGTGCCTCGGTCTCTTCTTAGATTTCCTAGTTCAGCATTTGCTGGCAATAAGATTTCACCCGAAACATCACAGCCTCCAGTTCTTCCCCCCACAGCCCAACCAAAGAAGCATTCTTCAAAATTTAGTGAATCTGCCATACTGGGAATTGTAATTGGCAGCAGTGCACTAGCATTTGTGTCGATTGCCTTGTTGTTAATTGTTACCAACAGAAAGAAAGAAGACGGGAAAGCGACTGCAGTGAAGTCAGAGAAGAAAGAAAAATCTCTCAAGAGGGCAGCTTCTGAGCATCGGGATACGAATGGAAAGCTCGTTTTCTTTGAGGGCTGTAATCTTGCATTTGATCTCGAAGATTTGTTGAGAGCTTCTGCTGAGGTTCTTGGGAAGGGAACATTTGGTACTACATATAAGGCAGCACTGGAGGATGCAACCATAGTTGCGGTAAAGAGATTGAGGGAAGTTAGTATTGGGAGAAAGGATTTCGAGCAGCAGATGGAGGTCGTTGGAAATATCAGGCATGAGAATGTGGCTCCACTGAGATCTTACTACTATTCTAAGGATGAAAAACTCATGGTATATGATTTCTACAACCGGGGGAGTGTTTCTGTATTGTTACATGGTATGCTAAACACAATAATCTCTATTTTGTTTCTTAATTCAACTCAAATCAATCAAATTTACCAGAGAAGCAATGTTATTTGCTCATTTATACACTGTAGCTACAATCTACTTCAGGTTAGGTCTTCCGGATTTAACAAGCCAGGCTAAATTATCAAAAAGAGATGTAATATAGGATTTCACATATTAAGATTAAGTTTAGATCAAATAAAATCTGTTTAATCTTATGCTCTCCCGATCCTGTTCAATTTTGCTCAGATTTTACTGTATTTGCAAAGGTTGTGTTCTATGAGTATGAAGCTATAATTAACTTTAGGTAAAGTCTTGTTCTTTTAGTATGCCAGGCTAAATGATAAAAATGCTGATTTTGCACACATTTCATTGAAATAATTTGCAAGGGCATAACTGAAAAATAGGTCAGTTGCTGAACATTTTCAACCACTCCAAAATTAATAGTGACCAGAAATCTGATGCTTCTTTTTTTTCCCCCCCAGCAAAAGAGGTGAAGATCGGATTCCATTAGACTGGGAAACGCGACTGAAAATTGCTATTGGTGCAGCAAGGGGAATTGCTTATATCCACTTACAGAATAGTGGGAAGCTCGTTCATGGAAACATAAAAGCCTCAAACGTATTCCTTAACTCACAAAAAGATGGTTGTGTGTCCGATCTCGGCTTGGCAACATTGATGAGTCCAATCACAACACCAGTAATGCGGTCTGCAGGGTATCGTGCCCCGGAAGTAACAGACACAAGAAAGGTGTCCCAAGCATCTGATGTCTACAGTTATGGCGTCCTCCTCCTCGAACTTCTCACTGGAAAGTCCCCCGTCCACGCCGCAGGAGGTGACGAGGTTATCCATTTGGTCCGGTGGGTCCACTCTGTTGTTCGTGAGGAATGGACTGGTGAAGTATTTGACGTGGAGCTCTTGAGGTATCCTAATATAGAGGAAGAAATGGTGGCAATGTTGCAAATAGGCATGAGTTGTGTTGCAAGAATGCCGGAACAGAGACCAAAAATGGCCGCTGTAGTAAAAATGGTCGAGGATATTAGAAGTGTCAATACGGGGAATCGGCCATCCTCTGAGATAAAGTCGCCAGGTTCAACACCAAGTTTAACACCACCTGTGGCTCAGATTGGATCCTCTTCAGTTTCATAATTGGATTCTTGTTTCTTGAAATTAGTTTTTGTGATAGGGTATTCTTTTCCTGTTTTTTCTTTTTCTTTTTTAACAGTGTTGTATTCTCCAAGTGTTCATTAGGAAAAATTGTTGGTCACATTATTTGGTTGATTTAGTTGTTTATCTTGATCTTCTTTGTTACATTCATGCTTGAAATTGTTTTTCCTACCTTGTTCATTTATAACTAGTTGGGTAAGTTTACCCACCGAGCTCGGCTCGTCCTTATAATTGATGTTCAGTTCGGCCTGTTGGCACGTGGGCCGATGAGTCAAGCGGCCCATGAGCTCAGCTTGGATTCTTTTTTTGTAAAATTGTTTTGGAGAATTTAAAAATTAAAAATAAATGAAGTATGAGAAGTTGAAAACCCTACTCTTATTTTAGGGCTTGGGACTAGCTACATTGAACGGAAGCGGAGTTAAAATTGTATATGGATAAGTTATTACGTGTACAATTTTTTGTTAAAATAAGACGAATGAAATATCAAATATTTACACAAATAATACTTACTACAAATTCAAGTATTGTGTATTCAAATCTTCAAGTTCTTATATATCATTCTATCCACTTTATCTTGGATACGAAGTTCGGCATTCTCTCAATCCTTCACATACAGTAAGCTTTCTAATATATCGACTTTAAGTCTTGACCTCATATCAGACAGAACCCTTCTGCTTGTACTAAAAGCAGATTCTGATGCTATAGTTGATATCAGAAGTGTTAGTAGATCGCGTGCCAAACTTGAAAGAATTTGATATTGACGTTCATTTTGTCTCCATCATCGTAGTATATAAAAAATTTCTCTCTTCATCATCTAAAATACTTAGCATGTTGTGTGCGAAATACCTAGCTAACTCTAAAGATGTATCATTAGAACGGAAAATATAAGAAGCAAAAGAAGAACTACTATCATGTTGACTACTCTTAACTGAACTAATTCCATAAGTCATTATCGTCAAGTGATGACGAAGCATGTGTTGGAACTGGGGGTCGTATGAGCATACGACCTTTTCAGCATAAACTTCATACATTTGACATCAAGATTTTTCTAAATTACTATACGTTAATGGATTTTTGTACGTTAATTTTTGTGAAATTGCCTTTATGGTTACTTTCATATTCTCTAAGTTAAGTATGAGATCTATAATAGATGCTAATGAAAATAACATATGCTACTCTTCTCAATATTTTTTAAATTTAGCCTCCATCACATATATAATATTAGAAAAAATAGCAAAATCCTTATACATATTAAAATCGTTAGCAATATAATAGAAATGATTGAGAACTAGTGGAGTAGTTGGATAATATACACCTGAACATGCATTTGTTGCGTCGAAAAAAACTTTCAAAATTTTTCTAACACGAGCGGATATTTTTCAGTCATATGTTTGCAAATCATATTCTGCGTCGTGTGAGTCTCAGACGTTATAATATGCAGTAATGCAATGTTCGTACCTTTCACAAAATTCAAGCATGAGATATGTTGAATTCCACATATGGCCTATACCAGTGCCATTTTTTTTCCTTGAAGTCTATTTTCAACACAGAGAGCAGTAAGTGAGACCGTAATATAATTAATAGCATATTTAATTTTTTTGTAATTGTACATCTATGAATTTTTACTCATCTTTCACAATAAAATTAAAAATATGACATCTATAACGAATGTGAAATAAAATACCATCAAATTCTAGATGGAAATGTTGAATTAATTTTTCAGTTATAATTATTACTATAACTTACAATAGCTTCTTAACAATAGTGTCTTTCTGAAGAGTATTTCTAACAACAGATACGTACCTTAGTTGTAGATATTTTTGTATAGATTTCTTAAAATGAGGATTTTCTACCAAGCTCAGTGGAAACTCAGTACTTGCCACCAATTACAGCATTTTTTCACGACGCATGCTGTCTTGTGAATATACTCAATCGTTTAGATCGGGAGTACCACTAGAGCCGGCTCCGAGAGATCCAAACAGGAGTTGTACCTGATTTGATACCCACCCTCCGTGTTTGAACACACACTTTTTGAAGTGTCTGTTTAGATGGGTCATGCCTATCTCTTTTTGCCATGTTAACTTCTCTTTACATTGTTTACACTGTGCTTTGTGCTTAGGGACCCCGTCTATTAGTTTACTAGTGGGCACCAACTCAAAATGCTGCCAGCACCTAGCTTTTTATTTTTTTGGCTTTTCATTTAGTACTAGAATCGGTTGTTGTATTTGTATGTGTGTCAACATCTTCTTGAATGTCATCCAAATCAATCGGATCAATACTACCATACTCATCAACAATATCGCGATGAATTAGAATGTCATTAAGACTACTGAAATTATCATCACTTCGATTGTAAGCCACTTCGAATAAATTATATAGAGAAGAGTAGAAAATTAGAAAATATAAACTAATATTGAGATAATGTGATTTGAGATAAATAATTATAAATTAATATTGAGAGATAATGAGATTTGAGAATTATTGTTGAATTTGAGTACATAATAGATTGAGAGATTGATGTGTGAAAAAAATGAGTTTAGAGAGGAGGTATTTATAGGTAAAAATTCTGAAATTGAAAAAAAATCCGCATCAAACGGTCACTTTTTTGTGACCGTTGGATGGTCTCTGACTCTTCCACTCCAGTCGTTGATTCTCTTTCTTTTATCTATGATTCTCACACTTCAGCTTGACCGTTGGACCATGAGCCACAATTCGAGCGACTCACGAGCCCTTTTGACGAGAGGCTCGTCGGCATGACGAGCCAGCTCGTTGGACTGGCACACGAGCCGACTAGTCTTTTTTTCGAGCCAAACAAGCTCAGTCTAAGCTCAGACTCGTCCCGCAACGAGCTCAAGCTCATTATGGGCCGAGCCTAGATGGGCCGAGCCGGCGAGCCCACGAGCGGCTTGACTCAACCCATTTGCCACCTTTAGGTATGTTGAAGAAAAAGAAGTATATATATTGGGCTCGCCAACTCGGCCCATTTGCCACCTCTAGGTAAGTTGAAGAAAAGAAGTATATATATATATATATATATATATATATATATATATATATATATATATATATATATATATTGAGAGTTACAAATTGATTAATAGACTAAATAATCATCACTAATTATCTATTATTTTTACAATATTCTTTCTTTGATGACTATTTATGCAATAATTGTCTCGTTAAAAATTTTGTTTGACAATAATTCAGTTAGAAAAAAAATACTAAATGAAGAGAAAAAAGAGTGCAATTAAATATCAATTTTTTTTTAGTCATCAAATGATGTCTCATTAAAATTTTGTCAGGAAAATCCAACAGGACAAAAAGTACAGCTAATCCCACTGATTTCAATAAAAAAAAAAAAAATCTTGTATGTCTTCAATTCTACCATATTACTAAAACTTATATAATACAATTTTAGTGAAATATGTTCCATATTGTTGTCTTGTTGTAATTTTCAAGTAATACCATCTTCATACATTATTTCTAGTTAATTGTAGTTAGCATAATGGCCTGATAAAATTACATTAAAAATTGATATTGATGTTGCTCTTTTGAGGATCTCGTATACAATTTGTAACATACGACAGTAAAACTATATAGTTATGTTAATGGTAAATGCCTTGTAAGTTATGAACGTCTATAACTATCAATTTATAACATTCTTTCATGTAGTCCATTACACAAATAATATGCCTTCTTAAAATCTTACTAGATAAAATTATGTGGAAAAAAACCTAGTGAAGAAATACGAGTATATTATTTTTTTGAATATGCTACGAAAGTTGTCTAATTGAAAACCTTGCTAAGAAAATTCATTGGGACAAAACTCCAGTCAAGAAAAAAAGACTACAACACGTATTTACTTCTCCTCGTAATAATATCATTTGAGATCTATATATCTTGTTGATCAACTTCTCAAGTGTTGCAGTAGATTATGCATTTGTGAACATGTCTGCTACATAAATCATCGTGATAGTTCCATGTGAACGGATAAATTGGTTGATTAAATTTATGTAGATCAAATAATACTCTGCATCATCATTCATCACAACTAACTAGTACCAATCATGAACTATTAGCAAGATACAATAATGTATCTATTATACTAAGATATGCTATTTTAGGATGAATAAGTTATTCATTATCATCTTGAGGATGAAAATGGTCATTTTTTCACTTCAAGTACAAATAACCATTGAATATCAAATGGATGTGTCATTTTTCATGTGAATTATTTCTAGGACTTTTTCTATATAAGTTGACTGATGAACAAGAATCTTATTCAAATGACATTCGGTAAACCGCAACATAAAATATCACCCTTCAGGAGTTAAAGATAGTTTATAGTAAAAGGGGATTCAAACCTAATACATATTCTCAGATTCATCAAATACCCATATTTGTGCATTGTGGTGGAGTAATTTGAACATATATTGGACAACAAAAAATCATTTGATGGAAAATATTAGGCTCTTGACCATAAACCAACTATAACTAGAGAACTTGATGTTGCCATGATGCATACCAATGTTACTGTATTTAAAATAACATTTCCTTAGCATGGTAAGTACTTTGTTTTCAATGCATCTCAATCTCATGCACCAATTTCTTGAACGTGGATGTCGGCAATGATTTTGTGAATAAGTCAGTCAAATTGTCACTTGAGAAAATTTGTTGAACATCGATGTCACCATTCTTCTGAAGCTTACGTGTTTAGAAGAATTTTGGAAAAATATGCTTTGTCCTGTCCCTTTTGATGTAGCCTTATTTAAGTTTTACAATATAAGCTGCATTGTCTTTATACAATATAGTTGAACCATTATTTGTTGAAGCTAATTCGCATGATGCTTGGATATGACGTGTTATGTTTATCAACCATGCACATTCTTGACTTGCTTCGTGGATTGCAATATGAATGATTTGAAGATGTCAAGGTTTTTCTTTACAAATCTCCATGATATAGTTGTTTCGACACGTGTAAACACATATCATGTTTGTGATTTAACTTTATGTAGATCCTAATTTTTATGAATAAAATAATTTCAAGTTAATAGTACTTTTTAGGTAATGAAGAATGTGTTTAACATCATTCCAATGTCTTTGAGTGGGTGCAGAACTATATCTTGCAAGGATATTTAAAGAAAAAGCTATGTCTGGTCGAGTGCAATCTACAAAATATGTTAATGTTCCAATTGCACTTAAGTATGAAATTTTAGGTACAAGAATTTTTTCTCCATCTTCAAGTGGGCGAAATGGGATCTTTTTTCACATCAAGAGATCGAACAACTATATGCGATGCCAATAGATGTGCTTTATCCATATAAAACAGTTTAAAGATTTTTTTCTATATAAGAAGATTAATAAACAAATAATCCTTCTAAGAAATGTTCAATTTGCAATCCAAGACAGAATTTTGTTTCTCTAAAATCTTTCATCTCAAATTCATTTTTTTTTAAATAATCTACAGTTTTGTTGAGCTCTTCAGGAGTTCTTATAAGATTTAAATCATCAACTTAAATTGCCACAATTGCGAATCCAATATGTGTTTTCTTTATGAAAATACACGGGCATACATCGTCATTTTTATAACATTCTTTCAAAAAATATTGGCTAAATCGATTGTACTACATTTGCCCAGATTGTTTTAATCCATATAATGATCTTCGCAATTTAATTGAGAACATAGTTCTGCGTTTGCTTCTAGCACTTTAAATCCTTCAAGGATCTTCATGTATATTGATAAGTACAATTTTGTACTGATTGGAGCCCACAAAAATGGATAATTATGAGTATTCTTACATGTTTTCAGTATAATTGTGCATTGTTTTCTTATCATTATAGGAAAAAAATCAAATTCAAGTGTCAATCAAACGAAAAGAGAGCAAACAAAAAAAAAGACTTAATTAAACAGACAAAGAAACTTGAGGGACTTGTCATGCAAATATCAAAGAAAAAATATTCAAGAACTGCATTCAAATAACCATACGATCGCAAGGTAACCTAGTGCTGCGATCTCAATCCACCAAGATCTTTTGCAAAACGTATCACAAGCTTTTGAACCATGCAATCACAGGGTTTTATCGGGCAATTGTTAAGTTGTTTCCTGATGGAAATGGAGCTCTACCGAGTCCAGGATAAAGGAAGGATGTAAAACACGTTTCGAAGGGTGGAAGTGAAGATATAAAAGGTAGAGAATAGACAAATCGTGGGAGGAGAATTTTGGGAGAAGAATCGAAGGGTAAAGATGAAATTGATTGGGTTTAGATGCTTAGGATTGAATAAATTTTTGGCTTTGGTTCAATTATCCTAACTACTCAACCTATGAAGAACACAACCTTGCTTGCAAGGTGTTCGACAAAACGCCCCAACTGAAATTTTTGCAAATTTTAGGGATAATGTGACCATAGGCTAGTCTTATTAACCAATGCCATCGTCTAGGATCATTCACCAAGGTTTAGGCACACTTTTATCACCAAATTCCAATGCCAGACCATTTAGGAACTACGACCTGCCATGCAGCCCACTGCAGCCTACTTTCACCTGTCTCCGTTAACATTTTCGTCACCTGTCCATTTGACCCAAATGACCTCGAAAAGCTATGAAATTTGAACATGTGGTAGACCAAAGCATGCACTACTTTTCCGGTTAACTTTTGAACATTATTGGGTAATTTTCTCGGGATTCGAAGTAGCCAAGTCAAACACAATTTTTAGAGAAAAATTACCTAAAGTTCGGGATAGTTTGGGGGTGACAAATAAAACTATTTATGCTATTTTCCATATCTAACTTGTTTTTATTTATTTTGAAGGTCATGGTTTCAAAAAGACCCATCCCAACTGCCGCAGAAAAAGGAAAGAAAAAGGCAACTAGAGGCACATCTAAGAGATCACGAGTGGAAATCACCGACTCTCTCCACTATCTATCCGAGAAGCACGAAGAAAGGTTTAAAAATCTCACTAGCCATTGGAGCATTTGGGGAGGGCAGATGTTACAGTTGGAAGATTTTCCTTACTCCGAGTTGTACAATTTGATCAACGTGTGGGAATGGTCAAGAATTGCAGAAACACATTACAAGATCTACTCCCAACTCGTCCATGAGTTCTACTCCAACTTCAACCAAGAAATCGACATACATGGGATAGAGCACTATAGACAGATGTGGGTGCTGGGTAACTGGTTTATGTTTACCCCACGTGTCATTAACCAATAATATGGGAATACATCAATAGATGTTCACCCGCTACACACTATTTAGGATATGGGTGAAGTGGCTCGGTTTTTATAAGGTCGAGACGATGCATGGCCACTACCTGAGAAAGACTTTGAGCATAGCAAATTGACAAACTCCCTGCTCATCCTGAATTTGTTCGTGAGCCATAACATCGACTCGAGCAACACCACACTACCACTAATGACGCGGGGGCTTGATTTCTATACCATCTAGCTCACGGGAGGAAAATAGATTGGGAAAACTACATCTACACATTGATTAGTAATCTAGGCTTCCAAATAGATAAGAGGCACACTGCTATTTTCCCAGCTTTGATAAGTGGAATTTGTGAAGCAGTGGGCGTTCAAATTTATGCAGCAGAGCCGGTAGTGAAATCAAAAGGACCGATCAATCGCTTTGCCTTAGAAAATGCAAGAAGGCACACTGCATAAGCTACAAGGACAGCTCCAGCTACATAAGAACAGCCTCAAGAAGGAAAACCAGCTGTGCCTCAGTCTGCCGCACCTCCAGGAGACATATATGCTACGACATATATGTCACTATCAAGTGAACCATACAGATAGGCAGTTATTACAACCATAAAGTGCATATCGAGCCTTTGTGATGCAGTCTTACTTGTTAAAAATCTAAATGTGATGGTGTCCATTACATGAGAATATATTTCTTTATAATCGATCACAAGTCTTTGTGAGAAGCCTTAGGCTATGAGTCAGACTTTGTATTTAGTAATTTCATTATTTTCATTCATCTTTCTTACAAAGACCCAATTGTATCATACATGGATTACATTTTCAGGAGTTCGAATTACATGTCCAAACACTTTGCATTTTTCTAAAGAATTCAACTTCGCCTGTATAACTTCTTTCCATTCTGGCCAATCATTTATATTTTGACAATATTCAATAGATTGTGGTTTAGGATCCTCATTTTTTATGATATCAAGTGTCACATTAAAGGCAAAGATATTGTTCATGATAATATTATTTCGTTCCCATAATTTATGAGATAACAAATAATTTATTAAAATCTCATTATTTTTGGACACTTGTGATTCTACAGGAATCATAATATTTGATTGATCAATATTTTCTATCATTATTTCATTAAAAGTTTTAGTTGGTTTTTCCCTGGTACTCTTTTCTTTTGAGGTACAAAGTCTTTGGCAACAATTGGTCGACCACGCTTCTCAAGTATTTGAGATTTATTTGCTATAGTAGATTTTCCTACAGGGACATCAATTTTTGCAGGAGTATTTTCTGCTGGTACATATGACTTTGTCACTTTCCTTATATCAAGGAATACATTAGGTAGTTGACTTGCAACTCTTTGCAAATGAATGATTTCATCAACCTCTTGTTCACATTGATTATTGCAGGAATCAAAATAAGATAGAGTTGTTTCATTCGAATAAATTTTACCATATTTTTCAAGATGTAGTTTTGCCCCTCCTAAAGTTGGTTAAAATCATTTTATCAAAATGCCAATCTGTAAAATGTGCAATAAATAAATCACCCGTTAAATGTTCAAGGTACCTAATAATGGATGGTAAATCAAAATCAACATAAATTTCAAGTATTCGTTGGGGACCCATTTTGGTATGTTGTGGGGGTGAAATTGGGTCTTGGACATCACAAACACAAACTTGTAGATGAGAAATATTAGGTTTGTGGCCAAATGGAAGTTGTAAAAATGAGTATTCATGATAAGCGGTTGGCCTTATACGAACCAATCATGCAGCAGGTAATATAGCATGACTCCAAACAAAAGTTGGGAGTTTTGTTTTCATAAGTAATGGCCTGGCAATCAATTGAAGACGTTTGATAAATGACTCTGCTAAATCATTTTGTGTATGAACATGGACAATCGAATGTTCAATGACAATTCCGATTGACATACAATATTCATTGAATGCTTGTGATGTAAACTCACCAGCATTATCATTATCAAGATGTATTGTTTTGATTGAGAAATTGACTTGTAATTTTGTGTTTGAACAAGTAGTCTAGCAAAAGCTACATTTCTAGTTGAAAGCAAGCAAACATGGGACCATCTAGTAGAAGAATCAATTAACACCATAAAATAATGAAATGGTCCACATGGTGGGTGTATTGGCTAACATATATCTCCATGGATCCTTTCTAAAAATGTTGGAGATTCAAGATTAACCTTTGTACTGGAAGGTTACCTTGTGAACAAGAAGCACATGGATAATCATTAGGTAAAATAATCTTCTGGTTCTTTAGAGTATGTCTATGTGAGTTATTAGTTATTTGGCGCATCATTATTGCTCCTGGGTGTTTAAGTCGATCATGCCAAAGCATAAAACCATAAAGCTTTTTGGTTCAATTAACTTCGGGTTTGTGACATTGTTTGAATAAATTATTTTTAAGAATGTATAATACATGCCAGATGGGAGTGCCGTGAGTTTTTCTTTTATCTGTTTCTAGTCAGGTACAAAAGAAGTTATGCAAATATATTCATTATTATTTTCTTGCATCGTCTCAATGTGGTATCCATTGCAGCGGATATTTTTAAAACTAAACAAATTTATTCTGGATTTACTAGAATAAAGTGCATCTTTTATATATAATTTTGTATTATTTGGTAAGATAATACTAGCTCTTCCTGAGCCTTCAACGATATTCGATGTTCTAGATATTGTATTAACATTATTGTCTGCTAATGTTAAGTCCAAAAAATACTTTTTGTCTTCAAGAATTGTATGAGCAGTTACACTATCAACTAAACAGATATTATGACAATTAATCACGAATCTATAAATATGAACAAATAGATATTTAAAAATGAGTTTATAACTAAAAATGAGTTAAACATAAAGAAATACTTTAATAAACTATGAAATAGTTTAGCGACTGATGAATGAGTCACAATAATCAACGTCCAAATGACATGAGTCGTATGCTTTCCTTCAAGAATAAGAATTAATTCATAAATTACGCATATATATCACAATTATTTTTTATTTAATTATGTGATATAGTATTCTTCGAGACACGTGCTTCCTCTAGAGCACGATAAAATATTATTTAGACTACTATTCAATATTCTTCTAGAATATTAAAATTATAATGTCATACTCTTTAGAAGCAAGTAATATCTTTCTGTAATATTAATTTAATATTGCACTACTTTGGGAGCAACAACATATTAGTATTTAGAAATATTAAATTATGTAAGGATTTACTCGTTATGAGTCACAACATAATAAATGTTAGATCGTATACAACTATGCTCTTCGGAACAAGTTATATTCTACTAGAATATTAATATAATGTTGTGCTTCTTCAGAAGTGACAAAAAATTAATTTAAAATATTAAGCTTTATAAAAATTTGTTTTTCATGAACATTAGTTTAATATTAAATCTTATAAATTACGCTAATTGGGAGCAAGTAATATTCTATCAAAATATTAATATAACGTTGTGCTTCTTTAAGAGTAACAACAAATTATTTTAAAAATATTAAACTTTATAAAAATTTATTTTCAGAAACAAATAATTTAATATTAAATCTAATAAATTATGCTATTTGGGAGTAAATAATATTCTGTCAGAGTATTTATATAATGTTGTGCTTTCTTCAAGAGTAACAACAAATTATTTTAAAATATTAAACTTTATTCTGAAGTAAAGATTTGCTATTCAAGAACAATATTATAATATTCTTATAAAATATTATATCTTATTAAATTAGGCTCTTCGGGAGCAATTAATATTTCATTGAAATATTAATATAATGTAAAATTGTGCTTCTTCCGGAGCAACAAAATATTCTCTGTTTGTGATTTTTTTCCTTAAAAAACTACAACATAATATTCTTTTAGAATATTAATAAAATTTTTAAATTGTATTTCTTCAAGAAAAACACAATTAAAAATAAATCTTGTTTAATAATTGAAAATTCATGGTTTAACATTAAAAATAATAATACACGTAAAATAAAAATTCTCATGTACAATATAATTTTTTGCAAACAATTTTAATATGTAACTCACGATCTCCGAAAAGAATTGCTAGGTAAGTGAAAAATCATAGTTCTCTATCGTACATATGACCTGTGGATTTTGAAATTACAATCCTGTGACTGCAACATTATTTAAGTCCGTCTTTTTCGTAAGTACTTGGCTCTGCAAAGTGTATTTAGACGAAGTAATAAAATATGGACAAGATAAAGCTATATAATCTGGAGGTGGCAAAACAGGCCCGGTTCGCGGGTGTACCCATATAACCCAAATTTTGGATTGGGCTGGCCTTGGCCCAAACAAAACCGGGCATATATAGCCCGGCTCGGCTAGCCCGTAATTTTATTTTATTTTTTGCTCATTGACACTAATCACTCATTTTGTAAATAGCCCATACACATAATTTAAATAATATCAATCTTAAATAACAGCAGCCTAAGTCTCCAATTTAAATTGTCTTTTTTTGAAACATTAGTCTAAGAATCCCAAGTTCCAACATAAAATTGTTTAGATTTAGGTCGCCCTCTTGTTTAAGCCAGAAGGTCACGTACAGAAGCTTATGTTCAGTGTTAAGAAAGGTGGACAGTGGATGTGTGGGTAGTTAGTTCGATGGGTGGAGGAGCTGCTACAATCGCAATCATCGAGTGAGGAGTTAACTCAGAAATGCTAATATGATGGCCGGTCGTAGTTCTATTTTTCCCGCCCACGGAATAAGTCCAGTGACGGATTCGAACGAATGCCCGGGCTAGCTTTAAAGTAGACTACAATAATAAGAGTCCCACTTGAAACGGTTAGGGGGTCATCGAATCGAGTTGTACCACTTTTGCTTGACTCACCTGGGATACGATTAGGGGGTCATCGAATCGAGTTGTACCACTTTTGCTTGGCTCACCTGGGATACATACACCATCTCCCCGGTGCCGGAAGTTTCCGAGCCACTACCACTAGCTGACAAGTAAATTATTTATTTTAAATTTACTTATAAGTAAACTTTTTAATTTAAGCCAAACATTCTTATATCTCAATAAGACTAGCATGCTTTTATTATTTATGTTTTAGAAAAATGTGTCAAGAAATAGTTTACAATTAACCAAAAAAATTATTATTTTGAAAGAAAATTGATGTTTACTATTGACTAATACATGATAGTCTCAATTTTATAAATTAATCTCTTTAAAAATCTCAAAATATTTATTGTCTAAGTTTATCTAAGATTGTATTTGATGCAATATATTAGATTATATAAAAATTTATTAAAAAGAAAAAGAAAATTAAGATCGGGTTTGAAATTTGGTTTTGGTCAATGGGTCAAGAAAAGATATTTTTTGCTCTCGCACAAAACTAGGCTGGCCTGGCCCGATCCAGTTTCAAGTGTGGCCCTGCTCTGGCGGGCCAGGCCGAGCAAACCCAACCCGACCCATTTGCCAGATCTAATATCAACTGTACATTTATAGCTAAACTTTTTCTTTATATTGTTATCTTATTCACTTGTAATCTGTATTGAAGTATGTTGGAAATTGGTTAGAAAGATGTTGATTTTGATTAACTTTGACCAATTATTTAAGCGAGACCTATTAGTCGAGTACGAGAATTGTAAAGAAAAACGTGTTCTACTACGCGAGTAGATTAACATAGTATATTTAGTTGTTCAAATCTATTTAGGGTGAATAAGAAATTAAGACCCAAAGTGAATTGCTTAAATTCACTAATATTGTTGAAAATGAGATTAGAATATTGTAGAATATTCTAAAATCTGTTTGGATGAAAAGTCGTGTCTTTTTGAACATGCCATTTCTTAATAGTCACATCTTTTTATCTTAGAGACATGTCTTTTGGACGTGTCTTTTTATGAAGATGTGTCTTTTGATACACAACTTTCAGATATTATAAATAGTCTCCTTATGATTGTAAATTAAATTACTTCACTTTCAACCAAATGTCTCTACACGTTTTGCATAAATCATTTTAGTATAGAAATAATTTCTGCATAATATTCAAATCCAGTTTTCATTTAAAGAGAGAACAAAATGCTCTTCGGTTCGTTTGTTCTTGTAATTTGGAGTACTCTTATTATGAAAAGTGGTTGTTGTAACTTGGGAGACGTGTGTCGAGAAACCGTAAGCACTTGTGGGGGGCAATTTCTTCTTAAGGAGAAATAGTCAAACTCTTGCCTTGACCGAATCTAATTCTTCATTTCTCGATATTTCTATAAGTCATCATTTTTCTCGTTTGCATGCACGTGATTAAATTGTTAGAATATAAATAATGCACCAATGTCGACCACGCCAATCTTAAGATGAAATTTTTAAGTTGTGCATTTTATATGTTAAAGAATCGGTGGTTGAACATATGATTGTAAATGAATTCTTAATTCGATTCACGTATTGCATGTATACTGGAATTAAGATTGTAATTATACAATTCTTTTGCATTAAGGTTTTTTTGATTGCACGTGATATATATATATATATTATGTTCTGCAATTCTAATTTCAATTTTGAATTTTTGTTATTGAACAAATCTAAATTAAATCCATGGAAACTAAATGAATCATCAATGAGATTGATCTCACTTTTTGAATATTTAATTTAGATTGTCAATATAAGTACATCTTTAATATTCTATGTAATGGAAAGTTTAATTGAGGCATAATGATATAATTTTGACATGGTTTTTGACCTAAGTGTTTGATGGAGATTTGAAATTGAAAGTGCACGTCTTTCCTTGATCATATTTGATTTGAGTTTTTTCATTTAAAAAACAATATATGTACTTATTAAAAATGAGATGTACGTTAGCAAATGGTACTTAGCCAATTGATTGTTTAATATAAATGGAATATTTGTGCTTTTATGATATTGATGAATTTATGTTGCCAAGTACAATTCTACCCGGAATTGTGGGGGTATGATTGTTGTTTGTAGGGATAATTATATATTTAGTCCTCCAACCTTTCAAAAATGTTAGGAGATATGCTCCTAATCTCAAAAAATAACATCATACATCCCCAAGTGAGAAGAAATTCTTATTCAAAACAAATCAAACCAGTTGTTGCATGGTAAATTGGTAATTCACTCGATCAACTATACTTATAAGTTAGGATAAGTTGCATGTGCCTAGCTTATGACTTATTTTGATTTGAGCTGAAATTTAAGCCAATTTAAGAAGCATAGTTGGATGGATTGGGCTTAAATGCACAGCCAATCATGAACATAATCATTGAATATTTTCCTTAATTAACAATAGTATGGTTGAGAGTCTAATATTGGCTTGGCAAGCATGATACCAACACCAGTCATGCGAACTTCAAGGTACAATGCCCCAGAAGTCAAGTACACCTGGAATGTGTTCCAAGCTTTGAAATTCTATGCTTGAACTTCTCACTCGATAGTCTACTTTAAAATGCTATAGGTGGCGATGATGTTGTTGACTTAGTCAAATTGGTTAATTCTATCAATAGTAAGGAGCGAACTGCTAATGTGGAGCTCTTAAGGAACAAATGGTATAGACGTTGGAAATAGGATGAGTTGTGTTGCAAAAACCCTATGGAAGACACCTAAAATGGCCAAAGTAGTGAAGATGATGATGGAAATACTAGAAATCACTTCAGTCGAAGCTTGTATGTATTGAGGGTTGTAATCCTGATTTTGACCTTAAAGATATATTGAGGGCTTCTGCGGAGGCTCTTAAGAAGGGAACATTTGGGACTTCATACAAGGCAACACTGGAAAATAGAATTGCAATTGTAGTAAAGAGATTGAAGGACGTGAATGTTAAAAGTAAAGAACTTTAGTAGCAAATGGAGGTCATTGGAAGAATGTTGCTACATTAATGGCTTGTTACTGGTCAAGAGATGTAGTGTATCTGCCATGCTACATGGTAAGTGAAATACCATATTTACCCCCCATGCATGTGCATATGACGTGTGGATTTTGAAATTAAAAGACTGACTTCAACATCAAATTTGTAATAAGATTTCATATGTTTCTTTAGTTTATGTTGTATGTGTAGTCTCAAGATGTTTGGTAGTAAAATTATTTTTTTAGTGCTAGTAAGTTGTAGGTTTTATAGAATGTGTGAATAATCAGTGGGTGGATTCTACAAAATGTGTTGACAAAAAGTATGTTTGACCAGCTTAAATTATAATTTAAGCTTAGCCAAACAGCACTTGACTTTGTGATCAACTAATAAAATATGGCCAAGATAAAGCTGTATCACTCCTTTGATTTTATTTATCATCAATAGTTCATAGCAAAACCTCTTCTTTCAGTTTTGTCATATATAATAATTTTACAAGTGACTTTAATCTTATTGAATTTTATCTCTTTGCAGACAAAACTAGGGAGAATAAGATGTCTTTACATTGGAAAACCCAACTAAGAATTGCATTGGGGGCAGTAATTCGGTGTTGCTCACATCCGCACACAAGTTGGCCACGAGATTGTATACAGAAATGTAGAAGACTCGAACATTTTCCCGAACGCCAAGGATATGGCTGTGTTTCTAATGTTAGATTAGCAACGTCAATGAGTAGTATGTCAATGACACTTGAGACAATATGAAGGGTATTGTGCCCCATAAGTCAATGACACAAAGAAATTGTCCCAAGCTTCTGATGTCTACGACCTTGGAGATGTGCTACTTGAACTGCTTAATGGTTATGGTGAGGTCATCCAGATAGTCAGGTGGATTCAGTCTTTTATCTGTGATGGCTGGACTGGCAACGTTTGATGTTGAGCTTCATATATATCCTAATATGTGTTGACAATTAAAGACCCTAATTCTATATCATTAGAGGTTCGTTTCAATATGAAACTACATCCTTTTCCTACCACTACAATAATTCACTATAATGAAAGAGTAGTTTACAAAAGAAATTGACACCTCTCTCTCTCTCTCTCTCTCTCTCTCTCAAGTGTGAAATTCCTAAATTATGCATAATGAACCCGCATACGGCTCTGCGAAAGGCAATGATTAGGCTCCACAACTCAACAATATAGACGAGAAAATTGTTCAAATTCTTGCAAATATATACAGGTGGTTTGGAGATTTACATAATGGAGAAACAACTATCGATCTTTGTCTATATAGTTCTTGTTTTAGTATAGACATGTAAATCTGTATTCACGTCGTTTGTCTTTTGAATTTGCCTTAATAGTTTCATAGACGTATAGAAAGAAGAATACATCTTTTTTTTTTCCACAGGCTCTTAAATATTTCATTGCTGTTGATTGATATATAGTTTCTGTCTCAAAGTTGCTAACCTTGTTACCCATTTTCATTGAAAGAGGTGGTTGTTCACATAAGCAATATAGAACAAATAATGTCTTTGAAGATGGTCTGTGTTGATCTCCAAAAATAGCTGCTAACAAGATCCTCATGCTTTCTCTGCCTATGTGTATTTTACCAACACACTTGGACAGCCATGTCAACATGTGGATCACTAAGGTACACTAAAAAGAGAGTAGATAAGATGTTTGAGTGTGGGAGAGACACGTTATAGCCAAGGAAGTGTCTTGAGGGCCTTTAACCACAGATTTCCTAAGTGATACGGAGAACACAATTAAGTTAATCAATGGAGATGACTTTTGTTTAATATGATTTTGTTATCCAGATTTTCATCATCATTTTTGTGGATCTGACTTTGGTATTTATAGGCCAAAACTAATTTGTCAGGTGCTTTGCATGCACGACAAGTGGCGCAATCCTAGAAAGTCTCTTGTCGCGCTCAAGGTGTCACGTCCTAGGTTTAATGAAGAAGTCTATTTTAGCCGCATGCTAGGACTGTGATAAGCCGTATTCATAGGCAATCACATCAGTCTCTTTCAGGTGTGATTCGCAGAGTGTTAGGGAGGCTTACTCGACACGCAACTAGGGTCGGTCTTGACTGTCTTGTCCTCTCAAGCACATCCTCCAATACCTCTTCAAATAAGGAGAACAACATCGGTGGTGACATTATCACCTCCACTAGGTAGCTTTGACTTTGACCAGCCCATGTAACATGTCACGTAGTATTGAGGCGTAATAGTGTGTCTTGAATTATTTATTGTGCCAAGGAAATCAGATATGGAGAAAAGAGTGGTTGGGTTCACATCAAATTATCTGTAGATTACTTTTGTATCCTCCAACATGGAAATGCATTACATTTTTTAGTGCTCAAGGAATGATGTTCTATTTGGGAAAAGAAAATATAGAAAGAGAGAAGGATTTTGAAGATAACATGTTTGATATTTTTGGTACTCCACTATTTATCATCAAAGTAAAACTTATTTAAGTGAATAAGAATATGTTTGGAATTTTATTTTGTAGATTATAAGCAATGGGTCTTACAGAATGTGTGAATAAAAAATAGGTAAAAGTTGTGGGTTCTACAAAA
Source organism: Forsythia suspensa (assembly GCA_023638005.1). Lineage (NCBI taxonomy): Eukaryota > Viridiplantae > Streptophyta > Magnoliopsida > Lamiales > Oleaceae > Forsythia > Forsythia suspensa. Next base: position 24,843,786 of record CM042666.1, on the reverse strand, counting down.
TATGTGGATAAAATGATGTTTGACTAGTCTATAAGTACTTATAAGCACCAGCAAACATACTTTAAATTTTAAGAAGGTAAGAATTATTTTTAACTAACTTTTTATTTTATTTTATTCGGGACATGTTGCTCGAAATTGAGGATTGTATGCCCAAGTCGCAACGTGAATGCAATTGGCTTCCCATTCACTCATATTTTCGTGGCATCTCATAGTCTTGTCTTTATTTGCTTACGAAGGGAATTTTAATAGATATAAGTAGATGTGGCAAAACCAGCCCTATATGGCCTCGCTCGAGTAACCCAATTTTTTATTTTTTTGCTCATTGACATTAATCTTCTATGAATTTGAGTTGAAATTTGGTACGAAATAGTTAAATAACTATATTGAATTATATGCACGAGCATATATATGAGTATATATAAATAACTATGTTGAATTATATGCATGGGCCTATATTGAGTATATATAAATAAGTGAAAATTAGGCCACATACGCCATTTTCTCAAAAAAATTGAAAAATACGGTTATTTTTAAAATTTTTGAAAAATACATTGTGTCACTTTTTGTTATAAAAGTGACAAATTCAGTATTCATCAAATTCCTTTCATGGTTGAAGTATCATGTATACAATTTAGTGTTAAATGATAAGTTTTACATTACATTATAATGTCAAGACCTATAGAAAAGCAAAGCGCAGGAATGTAAACACTATTTTGAATAGAACAACCAATATGTATGAATAAGTGACATTGTGTCACTTTTTGTTATCTAAAAGTGACAATTTTAGTATTCATCAAATTCTTTTAATGGTTGAAATATCATGTATTCAATTTAGGCTTTGTTTGAAATCAATTAAATTTTTGTTAAAAATTTGAAATTAAAGTAAACAATTAATTTGAACCACACATTTCATTAGCTCGCAATTTTTTATAACTTTTCAACTACACATTTCATCAACTTTTACAAAAAAATCTTATTTTAATCAAAATCAAACACAACCTTAGTGTTAAATGATAAGTTTTTCATTCCATTAAAATATCAAGTCCTATACAAAAGCAAATCGTAGGAATGTCAACACTATTTGAATAGAAAAACCAATATGTATGAATAAGTAACATTGTGCACTTTTTGTTATAAAAGTGACAATGTCAGTATTTATCAAACTTATTTAATGGTTGAAGTATCGTGTATACAATTTAGTGTCAAATGATAAGTTTTACATTCCATTATAATATCAGGAGCCATACAAAAGCAAAGTGCAGAAATGTCAACATTATTTTGAATAGAAAAACCAATATGTATGAATAAGTGATATTGTGCCACTTTTTGTTATAAAAGTGACATAGTGTGTCATTTTTTGTTATAAAAGTGATATAGTGTGTCCGTTTTTGTTATAAAAGTGACATTGTGTCACTTTTAGTTCTAAACATGACAATTTCAGTATTCATCAAACTCATTTAATGGTTCAAGTATCATGTATACAATTTAGTTTTAAATGATAATTTTACTTGCCATTATAATACCAGGATCTATACAAAAGCAAAGCGCAGGTATGTCAACACTATTTTCAATAGAAAAATCAATATGTATGAATGAGTGATACTTCCCATATAAAAAATTAAAAAAAATTCTTAAATCTTGCAACTTTCTTTTTCTTTTATGGTTTCTTCTTCAAATGTGCTAGAGTTTGACACGATCTTCGATTGTGGTCATACTTCCCACATCTACTCCATAATTCACAACAAATATCAAGTTAAATCCAGAAATTAAATGAACCATAAAGAAAATTTTGATTCAAAATTGTTATTTCACTTGTACACATTGTTATGTCACTTTTTAAGCAAAAAATGACAGAATATGTCACTTTCTTTCCAAAGTCTCAATTCATAGTCAAGTAAAAAAAATAATGATACATTACTGTTTGATCATCTTCAATAATTCATGTCAGTCCATAATTCACAACAATATCAAGTTAAATCTAAAAATTAAATCAACCACAAAGAAGATTTTGATTCAAATTTGTTATGTCACTTGTATACATTGTTATGTTTCTTTGTATGCAAAAAATGACTTAACATGTCAATTTTCTTTCCAAAGCCTCGATTCATATTCAAGAAAAAAAAACGGTACATTAATATTTGATCATCTTCAATAATTAATGTCATTCCATAATTCACAACAAATATTAAGTTAAATCTAGATATTAAATCAACAACAGAGAAGATTTTTTATTCAAATTTGTTATGTCACTTGTACACAGTATTATGTCACTTTTTAAGTAAAAAATGACATAGCATGTCACTTTTTAAGCAAAAAATCATATTCATATTGACAATTTTTCAAACACATTATATGCATTCCTGTAATTGGTAATTGATATTCACAAACATGTTTAGAAGACTTTACTCAATACTATTGATTTATAATGAAGTGAATGAAGAAGGATGTGTCTAGATTGAAATCGGAATATGAGATAATTTAACTCAAAACTATTTGTATGCACTTACTAAGCATGTTATTAAATATCTCGAAACAAAAATCAGAAAATTATGTAATTTAAATAGAAACTATGAAGAAGAAATAAAATTTAGCATATTACCTGAGAATTTTAGATTTTGAGTTCTGATTTTGTGTTAAATTAGAGAAGAAACAACGAGAAACTCGTAACAATAATTTGGAAGAGATCCGTTTTTATTATGAATTTGGATTTGTAGAGAATTTTAGCCGAGATGTTTTCGGTTTGATTATGGAATTGGAATTGATTTAGTTTTGAGCGTATTACGTACGGTTGTAATGTGTAAAATGGTTTTAGGATGATTTTTCTAAAAGCCCTCAATTCTATAGGTATTTGTGTAAATTTTCCTATAAATAACAATGTTGAATTAAATAACTATGTCAAATTAAATAACTATGTTGATTTAAATAATTTATATATGAGTCTATTCAATTAAATAACTATGTCAAACAAAATCGGGCCTATATATGTGTATATATGCACGCAGTTACAACGTTAAAACTATGTTGAATTATCGGGCACTTTATATAGTTGAATATCTTTTTGTGAATACCCAACTTAATTTCTCATTAACAAGAGGAATAAAGAGTTATATTTAAATTATTTTATAAGACACATTTTTTAACATAAAAAGATATATTGTTTATCTTTCGAGTATAAAAAAATTATTTTAAAAAAATGAAATTATGGCCGGATTAGCCCGTTGGCCCGATGGACTGGGCTGCTGGCCTGGGTTGTTTGCTTGCTCTAGATATAACTTACAAACAAAATCAATAGCAGCAAAATGGAGATAGGAAGGCTAATTATATTAATTAAAATCACATTCTTCACTTGTTCCCCCACCTATTAATTGTAGTAACTTGGTTTGGTATTGCTGTGCTTTTTAGAGAATCGGCTTTTGCTGTGCAGTAAAAAGAATCAGATAAGTGTTTAGTAAACTCTTGTTTCATAATTGTTATATGTTTCAAAATCAATATTCAAGCGTTTGGTAAATAAAAGTGATTTATTACTGTGATTATTGTATAAAATTACTAAAATGGACATTAATTATAATAATATTATTTTTTGTATTAGTATTATCATGAGTAGTATTGTAAAATTTATTTTAACTTCTATAATAATATGTAATTTATCAAATATTTTTTTAAGACACTGCATTTACCATAATTATTTTAAAATAAAAATTATATATATCTATTAAATCTTAAAACATTAAAAAATAAAAGTATACTAAATTTAAATTTAAATTATTTGTGTAGATGCATTATAATTAGAATACTAATAAATTTGTGCATAAAATGAATTGCTTTAATTAATTAAGATCAAAATTAGTATTTTAATAGTAGATAGATAGAAAAAGCTAAAAGAAGAATATGAAAAGCTACTATTTTGCTACTTTTCAAAATCTGCTGCCAGATAATACAGATTATTTTAGAATCACTTTTTAAAAACTTATTAAACACCTAAAACAACTTTTGGTTATTTGACAATTAGAAGTTGGACTCCAAAATCAATCTCAAACAGACCCTAAAGCTTCTTAACATTTACTCATTGTCATATTTTTGTCTTTATTTTTTTTTTCTTTGCATTCTTATCATCAACTTTCCATTAATTAATAAGACCAGATGTGAAAAGAATCAGATAAGCATTTGGTAAACTCTTGTTTCATAATTGTGGTATGTTTCATATATATATATATAATTTAATTTATAAAAATTAAAAAATAAAAGCTTAGTAATATTGTACAAAAATTAATTAAATTTAAATTTAAATGATTTGTAGAGATGCATTATAATTAGAATACAAATAAATTTGTGAGATAAAATGAATTACTATAATTAATTAAGGTCAAAATTGGTATTTTAATAATCTATAGGTAAAAAAGTTAAAAGTAGAATCTGAAAAGCTATCCTTTTGCTGATTTTTAAAATCTGCTGCAAGATGATACATATTCTTCTATAATCACTTTTTAAAAATTTGCCAAATGCTTAAAACAAATTGTGATTGTTAAACAATCAGAAGTTGTACTCCAAAATTAATTACAAACGGGTCCTAAATCATGTATTTGATAACGCATTTGGTCCAAAAAGTATGTTGAGAGGTAAAAAGACTTATTTGCCCTTCTTATTTTTAAATAAACAAAAATATAACAAATACAAGAGTACAACAAATAATTGAACATCATTTCAAAGTACGGTAACAAAATATGGACAGAAATCGTCATAATGACCAGATTAACTAACTAATAAAGAATTAATGATAATTATGCGACCAAAAAAAAAAAAACAAAGACATAAATTGCAACAATAAATAAAGATTTTTGACATTTAGTACAAATAAAAAGAGGTACGAATATATATATATATATATATATATATATATATATATATACTATAATATAAGTGTCTATCACCTGTTTACTGTTCACCCTTCAACTAATACAACATAGTTTTAGTGTTTTATTATTCTAATTTTGTCCTAATCTCACACTTTTGTCCTACAAATTTTTATTAAATTATTAACAAATCAACTTTTGTTGACTTTTTGTTTTGTTTTTGAATGTTTAGCCGTATTTTTTAACTTGTGTTTCCTTTTTTTTTTGTTTTTCTTCTTTTTATGTGGTAAATCTCACCCTTTTGTCCTATAAAATAAAATAAAAGATGAAGAAGTCAAAGAAATGACCAACAGCATATCCAACTTATTATGGTATGACACAGAGATTTCTATATCCAAAATTCACATAAATAAAGATATTTCAACGCTATCAAGATAACCAAGATTTATTGTAGTATTTCCAAAGAGAAGTTCAAAGTTCAGAGGACCAAGTGTTGGTAAAGATGGATTCCTGTGTTTTGGTTATACGTTAATAATGTGAACTTGAAAGGTTTTGCTAAACTTCATGTTTCTCTAAATTGCAGTTTCTGTTGTCTAACTCAAAAATCTGCTGCACCTTACATAATAAGTATTTTTACATAATTCCAGTTGGAGACGATAGCCCTATGGGTTACCTAACCATTGGCTTTGGTTTCACATAATTTCATGTTATATAACTCAAGTTATGGATAATTTTATAAACTGCGACCGCATGAATCTGAGAAACTGCCTAGGATGTTTCGGTGAGTATTTTAGTAAGCCGAAACATGCCGTCGGACTATCAAATTTAGATATGTGTAGCTAAATGAGTATTCTATGTTCCCTAAAAATTTCATATTTTTGGTGATTGTTTTCTATGTCAAAGAAATTTTTGTTACTCCATGAGCGGGTGAAGAAATTTTAGTAACACTGCTCTTATTTTGAAAATTTTCTTTACCTGGTCATGGAGTAACAAAAACTTCTTTGACATAGAAAACGATCATCGAACAATACAAAATTTTCATGGGACATATAATACTCAGGTAGCTACCACATATCAAAAATTGGTAGTCCGACGGCATGTTTAGGCATACTAAAATGCTCACCGAAACCTCCTAGGCGCTTTTTCAATTCATGTCGCCGACGTCTTGAAATCGCTATTATAAACCAATCAAAAACTTTAAGTAGTGTAAATATCTTCTTAAACTTTTGTGGGCCTTGGTTTTGTGGTAGTTTTAGTGGATTCTCATGTTTTGATTACACGTTAATGATGTGAACTTGAAAGGTTTTGCTAAACTTCATGTTTCTCTAAGCTGTATTTTCTGTTGTTCAACTCAAAAATATGTTGCACCTTATATATTAAGTATTTTTACATAATTCTAGTTGGAGACGATAGCTCTATGGGTTACCTAACCATTGTCTTTGGTTTCACATAATTTCATATTATATAACTCAAGTTATGGACAATTTTGTAAACTGCGATCGCATGAATCCGAGAAACTGACTAGGATGTTTCGGTGCGCATTTTAGTAAGCCGAAACATGCCGTCGGACTATCAAATTTTGATATGTGGTAGCTAAATGAGTATTCTATGTTCTCTAAAAATTTCATATCTTTCGGTGATCGTTTTCTATGTCAAAGAAATTTTTGTTATTCCATAACCGGGTGAAGAAAATTTAGTGACACTGCCCTTATTTTGAAAATTTTCTTCACCTAGTCATCGAGTAACAAAAAATTCTTTGACATAGAAAACGATCACCAAACAATATGAAATTTTCAGGGGACATAGAATACTCAAGTAGCTACCACATATCAAAAATTGGTAGTCCGACGGCATGTTTAGTCATACTAAAATGCTTACCGAAACCTCCCAATCAGTTTTACAAATTCATGCTATCGACGTGCTAGAATCGCTATTATAAACCAATCAAAAGTAGTGTAAATATCATCTTAAACTTTTGTGGACCTTGGTTTTGTGGTAGTTTTAGTGGATTCCCATGTTTTGATTACACGTTAATGATGTGAACTTGAAAGCAAAACTTCATGTTTTTCTAAGCTGCAGTTTCTGTTGTCCAATTCAAAAATCTACTGCACCTTATATATTAAATATTTTTACATAATTCCAGTTGAAGACGATAGCCCTATGGGTTACCTAACCATTGGCTTTGGTTTCACATAATTTCATGTTATATAACTTAAGTTATGGACAATTTTGTAAACTGTGATAGTATAAATCCGAGAAACTACCTAAGATGTTTCGGTGAGCATTTTAGTAAGCCGAAACATGCCTTCGGACTATCAAATTTTGATATGTGGTAGCTACATGAGTATTCTATGTTCCCTGAAAATTTCATATTGTTCGGTGATCGTTTTCTATGTCAAAGGAATTTTTGTTAATCCATGACCAAGTGAAGTTTTGAATTTTTTTTTTTTTTTGACTTTATCGAGTATCATTTGAAATTCTATTTTATTTATTTATTTATTTTTTGTTTTTGACTTTGTCGAGTAACTCGACAAAGTCATTTGATTTTTTTTTTTTTTTTTTGACTTTGTCGAGTAATTCGACAAGGTCATTTGAATTTTTTTTTGTTTTTTTTTACTTTGTCGAGTAACTCGACAAAGTCATTTGATTTTTTTTTTTTTTTTTTTTGACTTTGTCGAGTACTCCACAAAGTCATTTGAAATTTATTTATTTATTTATTTTCTTTTGTAATTTGCACTTTTGGTCCACAACCTTTTTAATTTATAACAAATTTACTCATAATCCTTTTTTTAGCATTGACCATCCCCGGCCTTTGAATTTTGTTACAAATTTTGTTTTGTCCTCCTCTTTAAATAAACAAAATAAAAACTAATAACAACAAAATAAAATAAAATTGTAAATATTTTATTTTTACTGGACAACAATTTTTTAAATTTTTTCTAAATATGTTTTTTATTTTTTTGGGTTTTTGTCACGTTACTCGACAAACTTTTTTTTTAAATAAGATTAATGCTTAATATCATTTTGTCGAGTTACTCAACAAAGTCTAATTTGACAATTTTTTAACTTTTTTTTGACGAGTTACTCGATAAAGGAGAAAAAAATTTAACTTTTTGGATTTTTTGGTAGAAAAAAAATTTAATTTTTTTGGTCGAGTAACTTGACAAAAGGGAAATTTTTTTTTTTTTTGGTCGAGTAACTCGACAAAGGTTAAAAAAAATAAAAAATTCCTTTTTTGGGATTTGTCGAGGTAATCGACAAAGCCCAATTTTTTCATTTTTTCATTTTTGTTTTTGTTTTGTCGAGTTTTTCCATTTTTTTTCCTCCCTATTTTGGACTTTGTCGAGTTACACGATAAAGCCCAATTTGAAATTGGAAAGTTTTTTTTTTTTTGGTAATTTACGCTTTTGGTCAATTTTTTAAATTTTTAACTAATTTACCCATAAATTTTATTTTTATGCCATTGGCCATCCCCAACATTGAAATTTTGTTGAAAGCCCAATTTGACCATTTTTTTTCTTTTTGTGGGGGTTTTATTTTTCGAGTTAAGAAATTTTTTTCCTTTCTTTTTTTGAGTTTTTGTCAAGTTACTCGACAAATTTTTTTTTATAATAAAATTAATGTCTTTGGTTTGTCAAGTTATTCAACAATAATTTACTAAAAAATAATTTGGTCGAGTTACTCGACATCAATTTTTGACACTGTTTTTTTTTAAATTAGATTAATCCTTTTACCAGCAATTTTTTCATTTTTGTCGAGTTTTTTTATTTTTTTTCTACTTTTTTTGGGCTTTGTCGAGTAAATTTGAATTTGACAATTTTTCTTTCTTCTTCTTTTTTTAATTTGCGCTTTTAGTCCCAACTTTTTAAATTTGTAACTAATTCACCCACAATTTTAATTTTTTTACCATTGACCATCCCCAACATTTAAATTTTGTTGAAAGTCCAATTTGACTATTTTTTTTTCTTTTTGTGGGATTTTGTCCTAAATTCTACAATATTCATTTATTTGTCTTAAATTCTACAATGTTATAATTGCTACACGTGCAACGCACGAACTTAAAACTAGTATATATATAATCGCATGTGAATGAATTAGAACATTCACACCCATACAAAAATATAAGATGACAATAAATAACTTAAGGGATTATGATATGAATGTTATGCACATTCACACCCATAATTTACAACATTGTTAATTTTTTTTTTTTGGTTCAATTATGTTTAATATTTATGGATTATAAGGTTTTTGTGCAATAGTCAAATCATGAGAGAGATTATATTAGGATTGCTAATTTTATCATAACTCCATTTCTAATACTTTTACAAATTCAAATTTTAGCAGTTATAAAAGCATCTTCAATACCGCCTTCTATTTTGAATATCTAATTGATGAGGTGAAGACACTGTTCTTAAAAACCCGCCTAAGCTTCGCCTAGGTATGAGGCCGCTCTCACCTATGCTCGAAAAGTTTGAAGCTCGACCTCCACACCTAGTCATGTTTTACGCTTTTAGAACATTGGGTGGAGGAGAAGATATTTAATGTTCCAAACTCTTATTATTATTATTTTTTTATTCTGGACCGCGAGAGTTATTTCTTTCGGTCACGTTGAATTACTTGGCGATCAGGAAGAGGAAACTTTTTCCATTGTTGCGGATCCATCCCTGAGGGACTTACCTGGTTGATCTCATCCTCTAATACTATAAGTCAGAGGACGGGGCTCTGTCCATGTGTAAAACGGTTAATTACTCGAATTTATCAACATAATCATTTTTTTATTTCTGCTAATGATTCTAACCAAAATAAATTTTTTGGCCGCAACACAAATTTGTATCCTCAAATCATATGAGAGGGGTTTGTATTATGGAAAAATAGAAAGCTCTTATGACAGCATTTACTGTAGAAGGTCGTCCAACATGCCGCCCAGCATTTTATCTATATCTTTTATCTATTTGTTTTTCTCTTTTGTCTTTCGACTTTCTCTTCTCACCTTATTTCTTTTTTTCCCCCCTTGTCACATAGATTTTTTAGGAAGTTTGTTATCCCACTCATATTTTTGCTCTTCATTTTAAATTAGGGATAATTGCATATTTGGTTCCTAATCTTTCAAAAATGTTAGGATATACCTCTAACCTTTAAAAATAGGACCAGACATTCCTAACGTTTGAAAAACTTGGCATGACATGTCCTTCATGACAAAATTGCCCTTCTTTTTAAATAAAAAATAAAAAGAAAAAAGAAAAAAATTATTAAAAACTAACCAAATGTACCCAAAAAAATAAAAAGTAAGAAATGTACCAAAAAAAAAAAAGTAACAAAGAGGTCATCTTATTTATCAAACCTCAAAATTCAAAATCCACCACCATCCCCAAAAACCAAAAATCTACCCAAAATATATCGACCCCTACGCACAATCACCTTAAATAGAGCATGGTATGATTTTACCGTCCTCCCAACCCCTAACTCTTCCATTTTTCTGAAACAGCTTCACACTCTCCTGAACGATGCTCGCCTTCCCATAACTGTCAATCAACAATACCCACAAATCTTCATCCCACTCCATGCCCTTTTTTGGCATAACTAATAAAATGCACTTAGCATGGGTAAGCTTTGAGGCACGCTCTAAAATCTTGATAATCTTTAAATGGGTTTAGAGATGGCAAAAATATCCGATCTGCCCCGAACACGATGGATACTTGATCCGAATTGAGTGAAAAATACCTGATTCGTAGGTCAGTGGGGCAGATATCCGTGATCCGCCACAAATCTCGGGGTGGATCGGATCGGGACTGCCCCGTATTTAAAAAAAAAAAAGTGGATTAAATTATAATAAGATGAAAAATTTGGGGCAAGGGCTACAATTGTAATTTCAAATTTCTTAATTCCTACTTTGTTAATTCCTAAACCTAGGTGAATTCTCGTTTTCACAATTTCACTTGCTTTTGTCAAACTGAACATTTTTTTCCTGATTTCCAGTTGTCCACGACTCCACCGGCTGCTGCTTCGCCCATCGACTGCTTCGCCACTTCGCCGCCGCCCTTCGCTCATTTTTCATCGACGATCTTTAGTGTTAGTTTTCTGTTTTTTTTAGTTTTGATGAATGTTTATGATTTTATCTGACCGCTATAATAGCTGAAACAAATCCACGTTGCATAAGATGATGCATTTGGGGTTTTTTTTGGGCTTATTTGATTTATCCATTTAGGGTTTTACCGTTTGTGGGTTTATTTGATTTATCCATTTGATGTTTGCGTATCTTGGGGAAAGTCTACTACAATTTTCTACTTGATTATTGAGTCTGTCATATGGTTGGAAGAGTTGCCATACATCCCTAGGATTTTCCAAGAGTTTATATTCCAATACGACGTTGGTATTGTTCTTGATTGTAAGGCTTTATTTCCAATGAAATGGTACGCCAAAGATATTGGTTGTGCAAAACGCTTTACGAAAATGCCGAATGGTGCTAGGTATTATACAAACAAGTAGGAAGCTTGATTATATTTATATATGCGTAATTTATCAATTGCAATTGTTGTTTATTAGTTAAATATATCTTGTAACCAGGAGTGATGACGACGATGAAGAATTTGGAATTTATCATTTAGATTCCGAAACACAATTTGGAATTGTGGACCTTGCACAAGGTTTAGTAAGAAGGAAATTGAGGTGGAGGATGAGGTAAATTTATTTTTCGTTACATTAAGATGTCAATTATAATAGTTCGATAAATATTTAACATAACATTTATTACAGGAAGGCATCTCTGGTTCCAATATGAATACTTTTGGTTCATAATTCCATGAAGTTATGAAGATGAGATGATAAACATTTTGTTTGTTTGTTTTTTATTGTGTATTTTGGAGTATTTAATTTTTAATTAAGTAATTGATGTCGTTTGTTTCTTTTGGACATTTAATTAAGTAGTTAATGTATTTTAGAATGTTGTTTAAATTCTATAGTATAGTAGTAAAGCATGTTTCAATATATTTTAAATTTTTTGAATGAAAAAAAAAAGGGATTAGTATACGGATTAGAGCTCTGATTCGCCCCGATCCGTATCTGATTCGCCTCGAAAAATGGCGGATCGCAGGGCGGATTTGGATTTCCTACAATTATTGCGGGGCGGATTTGGATCAAGCCGATCTGCCTCGTTGCCATCACTAAATGGGTTTCTCTGTTGTGTTGAAAAGGCCTGATCTTTTCACCCAGCAGAAGAACTGAAGCGCGTACTCTGAGTTATTGACACCATGCAACACATTGTATAGAAGTTCATGATCGAAACTCGGGAACAAGTTCCGGATCGAGTTCTGCAAACGGGTCATCCAAGCCCAATTAGTTATATCCTCAAATTTTTTTTCCAGGTTCTTTTGGCGCTTACCTTCTGCATTTCTTGAAGTATTCGCCGCATTCGTTACTGTTGCTGAAGAATCCGTATATGAATTCGTTGGAAGAATCTACCACCATCTCCAAAATCATACAATGCTCTATTTAAGGTGATTATGTGTAGGGATCAGTATATTTTGGGTGGATTTTTGGGTTTTGGGGGATAGTGGTGGATTTTGGATTTTGAGGTTTGATTAAGAATATGACTTTTTTGTTACTTTTTATTTTTTTGGGGTACATTTCTAACTTTTTATTTTTTGGGATACATTTGGTTAGTTTTTAATTTTTTTCTTTTTTTTTTGTTTATTTAAAGATAATGAAAATTTCATCATAAAAGACCTATCATGCCAAGTTTTTCAAACGTTGGGAATGTTTGGTGCTATTTTTAAATTTTAAGGATATATTCTCAACGTTTTTAAAAGGTTGATGACTAAATATGCAATTATCCATTTAAATTACGGATAGGCTGACAATGAAATATTAAAGATAATAATGTATGAATTTGAAACTTTATTATAAAGCAAGAGCTTAAAAAATGTTTCTTAATCCCGCTTTATCAAGACATCCCTGCACTTATATCCTCAACCAAAACTTCTTTGTAGAGGTTGGGTTGAATCTTTAATAATGTAATAAAAAGGATGGATATAAAATAATCGAAAATTAAACACCTTTAATCCAATTTAAATGTGAAAAATATATGGTGTAAACATAAATTAGGCGAAATCAACCTCAAAAGAAATGGTGCCCCAGGTTGATCTCGGTTTTTCAGTTCTTGGATTCTGGCTACAACAGCAGGCCCATCTAATTCCGGCAATCTCACCTCTCAGTTTCTTTTTCGGTTGGTTTATCTGTTTGGTTATAGGAATACCCAATTCGTACTGCTGTTTCTGGTCTACTGGATTTGTTTTAACGATGGTAAAATTACATTGCAAAATCATGCGAAAATCATGGGAAAATTACATGGATTCGTACCACCAGTTTATGTTTTCTTGTAGTCCTGTTTTAGCCGTATTATGTTGACTCTCTGATTATTTTACACCTTTCTGTAATTTCCCGAAAGTCGTTTTTGGAGGTTTGTTGCATAGCGCGGACTAATATTCATAGGATGTTTTGTTTGATGGAATATGTCCTTTGGGGCAGCTGGGTTGTAACTATCAGGAAGGATTTTGTATGAAATACAGCATAAATGAATGAGACTATATCATGTTTTAAATAAATAACAATAGACCATCCAGCAAGGTCAACGCCGACATGTATTTTATATACTAATTGAATATTGGGATTACGCGTTGATTGTTTAAAAATTCTAGTGTTGACTTGAATATTTTCAAGTATACCAAGGTTCTCTAGAGGATTTTCAGGGCTGAAGCTGGAAGAGAGATGTCGAATATCTATGACAATTGGGAGAGACTGGTGGCAGCCGTGATCCGGAAAGAACAACTATGGCAAATGTTTCATGATCAGAGCCCAAGCGTCAGCTCCGTATCGTCTGATTTCAGTTTGGATTCTCAAGTCCTTGACGTGCCTTTTGATTTTTCAAGTCCCGGAGGTTCATCTCCATTTCAGCAGCAAATGCAGCAACCTCTACCCGCAGTTGAAAAAGCGGTTTCCGGACTGGTATTTATTCAGGGTTTTAATCCTGCTTTTGACCTTGAGGATATGTTGAAGTCTACTGCTGAGTTTCTGGGGAAGGGAACATTTGGAAGTGCATATATGGTAGCAATGGACAATGGAATAACAGTCGTGCTGAAAAGATTGAATGTAGTGAATATGCCGGAAAAGAAGTTCAAACAAAACATGGAGGTTATTGGAAATGTATGGCACGAAAACGTGTCTGCATTAAGGGCTTACTATTTTTCCAAAGATGAAAAGCTTATGGTGCATGATCATTACAGTAATGGCAGCGTGTCTGCTATGTTACATGGTACGTTGAATACCAGAACTTCATTTCTCATTCTGACATTTTTTATTCACATGAATAAAAATTCTAAGCAAACTAAATGTTTTCAGTAGCAATACGTTGCTTTTGTGCAAACATATGCATTTATTCGACTGACAGAAATAAAACAAAATTGCATCATTTACTTATGGACAGTTTGTTCATTTCAATGCCAATAAACTTATGAATCACTCAACTCAGCTAGCATTTAGGTTCTGGCGTTGATCACCAATAGTTCATTTGAACGTCATAACATTTATTAAGATATATAATGATCTTTAGTGTTGTCTGTCGTCAGTATCATATAGCAACATTTATTGTGACAATCTTATAAGATAGGGCCATCATGATTTTAATTCATACAAGGTTTTGTTTTTGAAGGTGGATTTGTTCATTGAAGTATTCTACAGAGACACTAAATTTAAGCATCTAATTGGCAGGTTCAATAGGTTGAATGGCTTCTCTAATTCTTCTGCATACCCTATTTATAACTTGTTAATTTTAGCATGATCTTCTTAACACCTACTGTGTTCTACCCTCTATCAATGTATTTGCTTCCAGTAAGTATGGGAAATATGAAAATGTTACTATACAATCCAATGCATTTTCTCATCTACCCAGGAAAAACTGGCGAGAATCGGGCTCCATTAGACTGGGAAATGCGACTAAGAATTGCAGTGGGTGCAGCAAGGGGTATTGCTCATATTCACAAGCAAAGTGGTGGGAAGCTTGTCCATGGAAACATAAAATCATCGAATATTTTCCTTAATTCCCAACAGTATGGCTGCGTGTCTGATCTTGGCTTGGCAAGCATGATTCCATCACCAGTCATGCGAACTGCAGGGTACCATGCCCCAGAAGTCAAGAACACTCGGAATGTGTCCCAAGCATCTGATGTCTATAGCTTTGGAATCTTGCTGCTTGAACTTCTCACTCGAAAGTCCCCTTTACATGCAGTAGGTGGCAATGAGGTTGTCGACCTAGTCAAATTGGTTAATTCTGTCACTGGTAAGGAGCGAACTGCTAATGTGTTTGATGTGGAGCTCTTGAGGAATCGTGAGATAGAGGAACAAATGGTAAAGACGTTGGAAATAGGGATGAGTTGTGTTGCAAAAACCCCAAGGAAAAGACCTAAAATGGACGAAGTAGTGAAAATGATGGAGGTTATTAGGAAGATGATGGAGGATATTAGGAAGATGATGGAGGATATAAACACAAGAAATGCCCTTCAGCCGAAGCTTGTATTCATTGAGGGTCTTAATCCTGATTTTGAGCTTGAAGATATGTTACGGGCTTCCGCCGAGGTTCTTGGGAAGGGAACAATTGGGACTTCATACAAGGCAATACTGGAAAATGGAATTACAATTGTGGTAAAGAGAGTGAAGGATGTTATTGTTACAAGTAAAGAATTTCAGCAGCATATGGAGGTCATTGGAAGAATGAGGCACAAAAATGTTACTACATTAATGGCATACTACTACTCGCGTGATGATAAGCTTATGGTGTATGATTATTATGGCCCGGGGAGTGCATCTGCCATGCTACATGGTAAGTCAAATAGCATACTTCCCCTTTGTGCATATGACCTATAGATCTTGAAATTACAATGCTGTGACTGCAACATTATTTTTAAATTCATCTTTTTTGTAGGCACTTCGCTCTGTAAAGAGTATTTAGACGAACTAATGTAAATTAAGCTATATCACTCCTTTGATTTCATTTGTCTTCAGCTGATTATAGCAAAACCTTTTCTTTCAGTTATAATGTTATCACATATGGATTGAAGTCATATGTACAGTTTGGTATACTAGGTCGCTTATAAAATGTTGTTTGTATTCTCGAAGATGGCTAATGTTGGAAATGGTTTGGGCAAATTGGTAGTTGTGGTGATGCTAATTCTAACATTTAGTGGCTGCAGTTCAATTCTTCAAGGATATCTGGAGCTCATTTTCATATCCTCACAACATTTGTGGTAAATTAATGTCATGTGATTCTAGCACACAATGTTAACTACAAGTTCATCTGTAGCAATATAATGGCAGCCTTTTGTAGATAATATTTTTGCAAGGGGTTGTAATCTTATGACTTTTATCATCTTTGCAGGAAAATATGGAGAGAATAAAATTTCTTTAGATTGGGGAACGCGACTAAGAATTGCAGTTGGGGCAGCAAGGGGTATTGCTCATATCCACACACAAGTTGGCCAGAATCTTGTACATGGTAATGTAAAAGCCTCGAACATTTTCCTTACTGCACAAGGATATGGCTGTGTTTCAGATGTTGGGTTGACAACATTAGTGAGTAGAACTTCGGTGCTACATAGGAAATCTTCAGGGTATCTAGCCCCAGAAGTCACGGACACCATGAAATTGTTTCAAGCTTCTGATGTGTACAGCTTTGGAGTTTTGCTACTTGAACTTATTACTGGAAAGCCACCTATTCTTTCTGAAGATAATGACGAGGCCATTCAGCTAGTCAATTGGGTTTATTCTGTTGCTCGTGAGGATTGGACTGTCGAAGTGTTTGATCTAGAGTTGCTGAGGTATACCGATATTGAGGAAGAAATGGTGAAATTTTTGCAGATAGCTTTGATTTGTGTTGAAAGTGTTCCAAAGAACAGACCAAAAATGTCAGAAGTAGTGAGGATGTTAGAGGATATTGACGGGACGAACTCGGGGTCCAACAATTAGCTGAAGAAAGCTCATTGCTACCTCTCCCAGCTTTGGTGATGATGAGAGTTGGTCTTGTCTTTTTTTCTATATTGAATTCTCATTTTAGAAATTACTTTAATATGAAATTTCCAGGTTTTCTTTTCTTTGGTGAATAACTTTCCAATGTCAGTTGAAAAATATTTTACTTCTTGAATATATTAAAGTTAATATCCATCTTATTTTGCTTTAACTGGTTTGTTTCTTTAAGTTAATTTACACTATCATTCATGTCATTTTCTTGTTGTTTCACTAACTTATAAAACAACTCGTCCAAGGTATACTAGTATCGAGTTGTTTGATTTATAAATAGAGTGGAGTGTCTTTAGTTTTAGTGTAGTTGATAGTGCATTTCAATACTGAATAGGTCAATTGTTAAAATCTGTTACCCAATGCCCACCAAACATGGAAGGAGGGATAGGGTGAATGGACTGGATTTTGTACCTCAAAAGTTTCCTAATTAATGAATCAAATTATGAATAAGATTTTACCAAGATAATAAAGTTTGTTCTTACTTTTATTAGCTCAACACCCCAAGACAGAATAGGTCTTGGGAAGCGGGCTACTCCCCGAAAATGCCCCTCCCTATGTTCCTTTGTCGTTGGGTATACAAATCAAACCTAGAATAATATCATGTTTGGATATTTCTGCTGGCTGTGTTGAGCGGATATATTTTGTAAGGAAAAATTTCACTGGAGGTCACCCAACTTATGAATTTAGTTTATGTTAGTTACTCAATCTCAATTTGTTTCATTTTGATCAGTAAAATTTACATCTTTCTCTTAATTTGATCATTCTAACCGTAATTGTGATCAAATTTAATAGTTTGTCCCACGTGTTTAACGTTAATCAATAGTTTATGTTTGCTTAAAAAGATACTGAAAAATATTAATAAAAAAAATTAGTTAAAATCTTATTTATTGTATTATCCAATACTTTGAATTGAACATATTCTCGTCAAAAGTCTAGTTCATTTACTTGTGAATGTTATTTTTTAGTATTCTGAATGATATTGATTATGACCAACTCACATTATATGATAATTGAAGAATGAATATCAGCATTGCATTTAGTTTGGTTGATAGCATATTTATACGAAGAACTTCATAATATTGAATATATAATTATGGCATGTTTCCTCTTTAATCTATTCCACCGAATACCAAACATGCACGATACGAGTTTGAAATTGATAATGGTGGAAATAAGGTTTTTGACAAGATTTGTACAATGACTAATAGTCAAAGAAGAATAAGTTGAATTTTTATTTATTTTTAAAGTAAATTGTACTATTCGTCCTTAACTTTTGACAAAAGTAGAAGACCTAACCTCCAATTTTTTTTTTTCTCACAATCTTGTCCCTTACCTTTTAATAATTGCAGAGTTCGTCCTTTTTCACGAAGTCCGTCCAAAATTTCCATTAAAGCAGTGTCAAACCCATAACTTCAATAAACAAAACACAAATACAAAAAAGACAAGAAAGAAAAAGAAAAAAGGTAATTATATTTACAGCACGAGTGTTGACATATGAAATAACAAGGGCCTAAAAAGAGACTTAAGAAAATTGTACATATAGGCCCATAATAAATGCCCGAATGCCCAAGTATATAGGTTTAGAAAATATGTCGGCCAGGCCCAACGGATGCCCAAATAAATTCGTATACAGCCCAATAGAAATTGTCCAAGCCGTGAAGGGCCCAAAATGGACATCGCCCGGATCAAAAACGCCGTCGGCGTTGGGCGATTAGAATGGTCGATCACGGCATAAGAGTAACTGCTCATAAGTAGTTTTTCTCATTTTTCTTATCATTATTCCCACGTTGTCGGAGTTACAAACTTGAATTATCATAAAGGAGTTACAAGAAGTTGGATCATCATGGGAAGTTACAAACAGCTTGGGATCATCATGGGAGAAATGGGCGGTTATTGAGCGACGAAGTGATTGCTTCATGAAGAGGTTACAAGAAGTTAAATCATCATGTTAAATCATCATTGGGAAGTTACAAACAGTTGAAATCATTATGGAAGAAATGGGCAGTTATTGGGCGACGAGGTGGTTGCTGGGCGATAAGGAAGAAACTGGGCGATGAGAAGTTTTTATACAAGACTGAAGGAAAACGTGTGATAAAACCGTTTGACAAGGTATAAAAGAAAGGAGATTGATCAAAGTAGAAAAAGAAGGAACTCTCAAAACAGAGAAATGTAATTTCATTCCATTTAGTCTTAAATATTTCTTTTACAAAGAATTCTAGTGTGCTTGTGCCCTTTGGAGGCATTTCGCTTTTGCTCTTTTCATCCTTTGTCATTATTGTAGTCTTCTAAATCAAACACCCTTGTTGGGACTTTGTCTCATAAGGTTTGGCGTCCTTACACATCGTCTCGAATCCTTTAATTGTTAGCGAAAGATACACATTCCGCGCGAAACAATTTGGCACGCCCGGTGGGACACTTTTGGTGTTAGAAGATACAAGAGGGTAGAACAATATGCCTCACAAGAACTCAGATAAGGAACCAAACCGACCAAATAATTCAATCCGTGATCGAGCGATATGAAGAACAAAGAAAATACACCAAATGACGGATGGACAAAATCAAAGCCGTTATGAGCCAATGACGGAATTGAGTCCACGAACCATGCGCGCATTACTTGGCGAACTCACGCAAGATGTTGTGGGACAGGTAAGCTTGCAAAATGTTCATGATATGGAAAAATTTGTTCAAACTGGAAATGTGCATTACGACAACATGGCCAAACAATTAAGTACTTTAAATGAACTTATAACTAGGTTAGTAGGCCGACATGTCAACCAAATTTGCCAAATATAGGGAATCATTTCCAAGCTAGGACGGTTGTAGGCACAATTCACCGACAATGAACCCTATAAATCCTAGTCAAGGAATAGAAATGCCTTTTATACCATCGACGTCAAATGTGGGTGGAGGCAACGTGGCCAATTTGAGTGGTCATAATGTGGGATCGCCCAACTTGGGGGTAGCCCGAATGCAAGAGAAAATATGCCAAATATAGGACAAAACACAACACGTGTTAACGAAGGGCAAATGTCCAAGTAAATGGCAATAATACCATGAGTAATGGTAATTTGGCCACAAATCCGAGTTTAAACAATAGACCTCAAATGATTCCACACGTGAATCAACCAATAGGAGTCCCATATGATCCAAACATGGCTTTAAGAAACCAAATCACCGAGATAATGCAAGATCGGATGGCTTTTGGAATGCGTCCTTTCATTAGGCCAACCTATAAAAAGCCATATCCCGATTGGATAGACCAAGCCTATCCGTGGCCTAGGGGATATAAAGTGCCGGAATTTTCACTATTCACGTGTTTAGGGAGGTTTCAACATTGGAACATGTAGGGCGATTCACACCGCAATGCGGTGAAGTAAGTGATTACCATAAAATAAGGTTGTTTCCTAGTTCGCTAATGAGAGTAGCTTTTTCATGGTTCATTAATTTGCCAACAAACTCGCTTCGCACATGGCAACAATTAGAACAGTTGTTCCACGCCCAATTCTATAAAACTGAATCTGAAGTCACCTTGGCTGATTTGGCGAATTTACGTCAAATGCCAACTGAATGGGCGGAAGTTTTTCTTCAAAGGTTTAAGACTGCTAGGAGTAAATGCTTTGTGCCCTTACCCGAAAAAGAGTTTGTTAAGATCGCTCAAAGTTGTTTAAGTTTCGACTTGAAAAAGAAATTTCAGGATAGGGAGTTTCCTGATCTCTTTCAATTAACGGCCAATGTGATTAGGTATGAGCGTTTGATAAGGGAAGAGGAACAAATGAAAAATTCCAGCAAAGGGACTTATTATAGAGACCCAAACTTCGACGTTCACGTTGTGGATGAATATTATGATCAAACCGAAATATGTTTGGCGAATTGATTAAAGGAGATGCTTATGAATGTCCGTTAATAATTAATTCGTGGATGACGGCGAAAAAACGAGCCTCCGAGAGATACAAGCAAGAAGGCTAGAACGTTTTCGCTCGATGTAACCAAAGCAGATACTATATTTGATAGATTGTATAAAGACAAGCAAATAAAAGCGAAGCGATAAACACAAATTGCCAAATCTGAGCAAATTAAGGATAAAAAATATTGTAAGTGGCATAATGCATGGTCTCATACAATTAATAATTGTTTGGTTTTTCGTCATGTATTACAGGATGCCATCGAATCGTAGGCGAATTACTTTTGAAGCTAAAAAGAAGATGGCGGTGGATGAGAATCCTTTTCCGCGGCCACTAGGAGTTAATATGTTGTCGTGAGGTTTCAAAAGTGGTTTACCTAAATTCAAATTGGTGGTCGATAATGGGGACGAAGATCTTGAACCGCATCCCAAAGTGTTCAAACGTCTCAAAGGTAAAGAAGTAGAAAGGAATAAAAAGTGTTGTGTGCTAGATGTAGCAGAGAAATAGATGAAGAGGAGAAAACGGAAGTATGGGAGTATCACAATCATCCAAACACAACCCAAAATTTCCAACCTGTTCAAGGACGAAAGGTATCACGGCCTCCTTTTGAAAGACGGGTCGAGCCAATGTATGATGGCGGTGTCGGTACAACGGCAGTCGATGCTCAACAATAGAACGTTCGTGCCACGGCCCCATCGATCGAATGTATGGCACTCATTCCAATATAAAGGGAAGGGTGATACCCTTTGATCAAATGACTAGGACACAGCCAGAGACGCCATCGAGAAATTATGGACGAATGATGAGGCAAAGAACAAGAAGTGATACGTCCCAAATCGCCCAATTTCTCCAACACGGTTGCTAAAGAAAATCTTGAAGATGAGAAGGAACATAATGTGAATGATTCAACAGGAGAATTGCCAGAAGATTCTTCTGGTAGGTCGAAATTTGAAAGACACAGCAAGGACGAAGATGAAGAAGATCCTGGACAATCCATCACCATTCAGTTTGGTTCTTTACCCCAATATTGGCTAATAATTATCTGCTTGCCAATGAATTTAAAAGCAAAGGGGATGAGGGGCCACAAGACGATGAGAGTGAAGAAGCATGCACATTGGAATGCGTGGTAGAAATCGGGCAAACCTCCGGAGATATCTATGGAGGAGAAGAAGAAGATGATGGCTTGACGATGTGGAAGAAGAGATTGACTTAGAGTCGAGAGAAGAAAAGAGGAGTTTCATATAACAAATTGCTAAAACAAATTTGATCAAGAAGGTGTACGAGAAGTAGATTTGTTGGGCGAACCATCCGGGCGATCTTTTGATTATTACGTGTTATACGG
This sequence comes from Forsythia suspensa, assembly GCA_023638005.1. Taxonomy (NCBI): domain Eukaryota; kingdom Viridiplantae; phylum Streptophyta; class Magnoliopsida; order Lamiales; family Oleaceae; genus Forsythia; species Forsythia suspensa. The sequence continues at coordinate 24,821,626 of CM042666.1, read as the reverse complement.
GACGCCTAAGAGGAAAATGAGGGTACCAAGGCTCGAAAAGTATGGATCACCTCCAACGATATTACCATCCCCTACGGGTTGGGGAGGAAGTGAGCGACAAAGAAGCTCAAGAGCCCTAAGACAAGATCGGTCACGAAATGTTGCACGTAAACGACACAAAGATTTCGATCCAAAGGATGACGGAAACGAGAAGTGGAGATAGAGGCGATCGAAAGGGTCATCTTTAAGAAGCCAACGCCAATTTAACCAAACATTTGAGGCCATTATATGTAAAGGCTCTAGTCAATGGCATCCACAGCCAAAGTTCTCATAGATAATGGGGCCGCTATTAATACCATTCCATCTAGAATGATAAAGAAATTTGCTAAGACGGAGAGACTTGACTTGATCCCTCACCGGGTTATCCTTACGAGCTTCAATGGCGGGGTGACTTCGCCAAAGGAGTAATGCCTTTGGACGTATCGGTAGGAACTATCACCAAAACCACAAGATTCTTTGTAATAGACGGGCCGACTAGCTACAATGTGTTGTTAGGAAGAGATTGGATTCATGGAAATCGTTGTATACCTTCGTTCACTCCCATCGGTGTCTAGTTTTTGGAACGATAAAGGTGAAGCCGAAGTGGTGCAAGCGGATCATAGACCTTTTGTTACGGCGAACTCGATCGAGAAGTTTATGTATGAAGGAAATTATGGGCTGTGAGAGTAGTCCAAGATGGTGAAGAAACTCGGATCATCGCGCAGAGCGAGGAGCCATTATCAATAGATGCATTTACTTGAAATGTTCGATCAAATGAGGCCAAACATAGTGGCCTCTTGAAGAGCCAATGATTGGCAAAAAGATATTCAATAAATGTTGAAGAAGGTACCTAACCTTCAGGATGTCAAAGCCAAGTCAATGGCTTTCGAGAAAAGGTGCGAAGGAGAAATAAGAAAGAAAACGGTCAGAAAGATTTTAAGGGATAAATTAGCCGTGTTCAAGTTAGAAACGTAATATTGGCCGAGAAGTGAATAAGGTGGATTGTTTAGATGCAGAAGACATCAATACAAGGAGCTTGAACGACGATGTGATAGGAGTCATGAAGACGGGGCACGCCCAAGCACAAGACCCCTTAGTGAAAGTAAATATTGGAGAGGAACAAGAAGATCGCCCAACATTTGTCAGTCAGATGCTTAGCAAAGAGGTAAGTGACCAGTTAATTGCTTTGTTAAAAGAGTATAGAGATTGTTTTGCTTGGGAATATGAACACATGCCGGTTTAGATAAAAATTTGGTAGAACATAGGCTACCAACTAAGCCACACTTTAAACCACATAAGCAACCCCCCAGACGTTTTGCTCCTAATGTATTGCCCGAAGTAAAGAAAGAAATAGAACGGTTGTTAAAGGCAGGTTTTATAAGGACGGCCAGACACGTTGAATGGTTGTCTAATATTGTGCTCAGATCAAAGAAAAATGGTAGTATTAGGGTTTGCATAGATTTGAAATTTGAACTTAGCAACACCCAAAGATGAATATCCAATGCCAACGGTAGATTCCTTAGTAGATTCAATCACCGGACATGTGATGTACTCTTTTATGGATGGATATTCAGGATACAACCAAATTTATATAGCTGAAGAAGATATACATAAAACTGCATTCAGATGCCCAGGTGCTTTAGGATGTTTTGAATGGGTGGTCATGCCTTTTGGTTTAAAAAATGCAGGAGCCACTTATCAAAGGGCAATGAATCTAATTTTTCATGACATGATAGGAGAATTCGTTGAAGTTTATGTTGATGATATAGTGGTTAAATCATTGAAAGAAGAAAACCATCTCCAACAATTGAAACGTTCATTCGAACGGATGAGACAATATAAATTAAAATTGAATCCGTTGAAGTGTGCATTTGGTGTTAATGCAGGAAATTTCCTAGGATTCCTAGTGCATGAAAGAGGAATTGAACTTGATAAAAATAAAGCAAAAGCCATTTTAGAGGCTAAACCACCTAAGAACAAAAAGGAATTACAAAGATTCCTTGGGCAAGTGAACTTCTTACGATGTTTCATATCTAATTGTGCAGGCTTAACGAAAGCTTTCTCGCCTCTTCTAAAGTTGAAAATCGGGGCGACTTAAATGCGGAAGGAGGAGCATCAAGAGGCTTTCCATAGCACGAAGACATATTTGTCAAATCCACCAAGATTAGTTTCACCTATCCAAGGTCGGCCAATGAAAGTTTATATATCGGCGGCGAGTCAGAGTCAATAGCCGACTAGTCGCCCAGACGATCGGTTTGGAGAAGATGTAGGCGATATATTATCTCGAGAGATCGACTTCATCGTGTGTGAATGTAATTATTCGCTATTGAAAAATTATGTCTTGCTTTGTATTTTACATGTACTAAATTAAGGGCTTACTTACGGCCTGTAACTATTTACTTAATTTCTAAAGTAAATTTGGTTAAGTACATGTTCTCTCGTCTGCTTTGCATCAAAGGATTGGTCTTTGGACTTTAGCACCGCGAATTTGAAATACGATTCATACCACAAAAGGCGTAAAAATCAAGCATTGGCTAACTTTTGGCCGATCATCCGTGCTTAGACGTACCTAAGGAAATCGAATTAGAAGTCAATTCGCTCGAACTAAAACCCTGGATTTTATACTTTGACGGTTCAAAAACCGCTAGAGGCGCAGGAGTAGGGGTAGTGCTAATAAACCCACTAGGGGTTTGCTACAAGTTTGCTTTCGCCCTAACTGAAATGTGTACTAATAATCAAGCCGAGTACGAAGCGTTGATTGTTGGTTTAGAATTATTATTGGATTTGGGGACGAAAAACGTACTTATCCGAGGTGATTCTCAATTAATAATTTATCAATTGAATGGCGAGTTTAAATGCCAAAGTGACTCTGTCATAAGTCAATATGGCATCGCTCAAGAGCTCTTGGACGAGTTCGACCAAGTAGAGCTTCAATACGTTAATAGAATGTATAACGATCTGGAAAATGAACTGGCCCAAATGGCATCAGGTTATTCAAAAATGCTGAATAACGATTCTAAGTGCGAGTACGGAACGATATTGCCTGTACTTCAACGAAGGGCGAAAGGGTTTAATGTGCATTGTATACAAAATGGAGACGCATTGGATTGGAGAGAAGAAATACAAAAATTCCTGGAAGAACCAAATAAGAAGAGCGACAGGAAGTTAAAATTACGTTCACTGAACTATTTGCTGATTGAAAGTGAATTATATAAGAAACGCTCAGATGGTGTACTTTTGAAGTGCATAAATTTGCAAGAAGCTAAAGTGGTTATGGCGAAGCACATGAAGGAGTGTGCGGAGCACATCAAGTCGCCAAAAGATGAGGTGGTTGATCATCGTGAATGGGTATTATTGGCCTAAAATGGGCGAGATATGCGTTCGAGATGCCAAAAGTTGCTTGGAGTGTCAAAAACATGGCCCAATCCAAAGAGTGCCACCAGGGAAATGGTATCTATTATCAAACCATGGCCTTTCAAGTGTTGGGCGATAGACCTGATGGGAAAGATTTACCCACCGTCATCCAAGCAACATACCTTTATAATAGTCGCTACCGATTTTTTTCACTAAATGGGTAGAAGCGATACCTTTAAAAGAAATTTCCCAAGGAAATGTCATAAAGTTCATTCGTGATCATATCGTATATAGATTTGGGATACCTCAAACTATAGTGATGGATCGTGGAACTTCTTTGAACGGGAATCAAGTGAAAGAATTTCTGAGCGAGTTTGGAATCAAGTTGGCAAACTCTACGCCTTATTACGCCCAATCCAACGGCCAAGCAGAATCGCCAAATAAGGTTTTAAAGGGTATCATAAGGAAAATGATAGGTGAAAATGCTAGAAATTGGCATGAATGCTTGAATAGGGCGTTATGGGCCTCTGAGAACTTCGCCGCGATCTAGTACTAAAGTGACTCCTTTCCAATTGACATATGGGCAAGAAGCAATGTCGCCTATGGAAATTAATGTGCAATCGATCGAGTACGTTTGCAAAATAATATAGATGAAAATGAGCATCTTGAACTACTTGTGCAAAATTTATTAGAATTGGACGAACTAAAGTTGAGCGCTTTTAGATAGATTGCAAATTCGAGAAAAAGACAAGTGGCTTCATATTATAATAAAAGGGTTATAGCCAAATGTTTTAGCACGAAAGATTTGGTATGGAAAACAATACTCCCATTGGATAGTAGTAATCCAAAGTTTGGGAAATGGTCACCAAATTGGGAAGGACCATACAGAATTAAAGAGGTGTTGCCAAATGGGGCATATCATTTAGAAAATTTGGATGGTATGAGGCACATGAGATCTATTAATGGCAAATATTTAAAGAAGTACGTTCCGTCAGTTTGGGATTTTGAACGATTAGAGGTTTAAACATTAAGGGATGAAATTCTATAAACAAATAGAGCTTTTCATTTCATCAGATAATTTGGTTGCCATAAGTGGCTGCCATTACAAAGGGGAAACTGGATAAAACAAAAGTTGTCTTTAAAACTTTAAAATCCTAACTACATCCTTCCCCAGATAGAGCGCATTTGCTCTCTAAGTTTTTCCCACTCATCGCGCTGTTGAACAGCAGCGACGGATAGTTCATCCATAAAACCATCGTCCACTTCTAAACTTGAATAACGCTCAAGTAAAGATTTAGCCCGTTCAACTTCCCCGTGAAGCGTTAAGCTTCTTAGTAGCCACCGGCCTTGCGATCGTCCATCTTTTCTTGGATTTCCTTCATCCGAGCGCACCAAACTCATCATCAAGGAGTCTTCAACCATGACTTGGAAGAAATCTCGCTCAAATTGTTTTTGGCTTGATCGATTTCTTGGTGAAGGATTCTTTTTCGGTCATGGTCATGCGACATATTGAGTCTTCTTGACTTTGAGCTCCACATTCTTGGCCAATGAATGCACTTATCTCTTGATGAATGACTTTCAACGATAACTTGAGATCGGTGGGGAGTTTGAGCGAAGGAAGCTCAAGTGCTTGAGCCATTTGGTGGCTTAAATGCTCAAATTTGTCCCGATGGTTGGCCGCACTAGCATGTGAGATATCCATGTCCATGAAGGAAGTATATTCAAGTACTGCCTGCTTTAGGATGTTCATGTTTTCCATGGAGAAAGCACCGAGGCAGAAGAAGGACGACCGGCGAAGACGAACGAGCGGCCTGACTAGCCTTCACTTGTTCCCATGATGTAAACAAGTCCTGAATAGAGCGCAAGATGGTATCAGCATCCTGTAAAGGTACAACAATTACTCAGTGTTTCTTTGGAAATAAGCAAGGTAAGGGAAATCGAAAGAAAAATTACCTCATCAGTGGTCTTAGAGGAAGAAGGGGGAAGTGTGCCACTGGGCGATTGTACCGCCTGTGAAGAGTCACCCCTATCCGAACGTGATGGCCCAGATGCAACCGGACGCATTGGTTCAGGTACAACCGGCAAGTCAATTGGTCTTTCTGCAAAAGGATAAATGATGATAAGTGCTTCAAGAGTAAAGCCATGTCAAATGGTAGAATTCGAAAAATGATTACAACTATAAGCACATATTACCACCCGGGTTCTACATCGGGAGGGAAACGCCCTGAAATGATGACAATTCTTCAAGTGCTCAGGCGATTGAAGCGGCCGGCTCTCAAATCCCTTCTCGGGCAAATCCACATCTATGGTCGGCTCGCACGATTGAAGAATTGAAGGGTCGGACGATGGGGATTTTTTCAAAGGAGAAGTAACTCCCTCCGGTTTAGAATACAAAGAGAATGTCAATATTCATGCTAAAGAGTTCTTTAAATGAAGAAAAATCAGTTACCTTTCTTACGCTTTCGGAGGAGGAGTAGCACCATCATCATCACTCTCATCGCCGCCTTGATCCGATGGGTCCGATGCGTGCCGTTTACGGTGGATGTACCTCTTGCAACTCCGGTATGAGCGGGGAGGAGAACTGGATTGAATGGTAAGTGCGATGAGAACGTCTGCACGCACCGTCGAAGGCTTTGTAGGGGAAGACGAAGGAGCAAAGTTGTTTGACGGATATGGGCATAGCAGGGATAGGAATCGGAGGAGAAGAAATGGAAGTCCTCAAGACCCCGACCCCTCAAGTATGTGGAATGCTTGGTGACATTAGTAGAGAAGAGCCTACGCTTCACCAAGGCCAAAACTGTTCAAAAGAGGATGAACGGCCAAAGTGGGATTGAAAGGAGCCAAAGAAAACCCGTTCATTAAGGAAGCATTACGCTCATCTATAGCTTGGGCTTCCACCTTGGTGATGGTATGAAAACGTTCTTGAAAACTCTTTGAGTAACAAGGAGGAAGGGGCAAGTTTGGCCAAACCAAGTCAGCTGTCGGGCAAAGAACCGGGAGCATAGACTTCGACCCCACCTTGGCATTAGTGCCCGTGAGAATGTCATGAAACAATTCTCGCCCGATCAAGTATTGGACCCAAACGGGCAGACATTACTCACCTCGTTCAAACTAAGAGGAGGTTGGACGTGGTGGAACTTGATGAATGGAGAAAGGAAAGAACGAGGAATTGAATTTAAATTATAAAAGAATGTAAAGACGTCCCGGTTAGACATATCCACGGGAGCTAATTGGTTAATAATTAGCCCGTAACAACTCACGGACACACAGGAATTGAAGGAACACCAAGTTGTGGAAAGTATGCTCTCAACCACAATTGACCGAGCTAAAGAGGCCCACTTCGATGGGAGAAAGCATTGGTCCTAAGCTGATGTTGAAGGTAAGCCATGCCTCTATAGAAGGCGGCCAGAAACAGAGAACAAAGGTTTAAAGACCTACCAAGAGCTAACTCATGGGCGATAGGCAAATAGGCCATGGAAGGTTTAAGACTAGGAACACAAAGAATGTACCTACATAGCCAAACTTGGAGGAAAGCCACACGCTCTGCATGTGTGGGATCTTTGCCCGTGTTATCATAGAGCTCTTGCATGCCTGAATAGGAGTCCGTAAACTTCTTATCAAACTTTGGAGCGAGGAGGATATCAATATAGCAGGAGAGATGGTATCGCCCGGGAGGAAAGATTAACCAAAGCACCAACATCCCGTAGAGTAATCGACATTGGGCTGGCGGGGAAACGAAGGTATTGTACTCGAAGACCGTAAGCTTAGGGCGATGGGGAAAAGAACTGGATCATATAGAGGGGACGTGTGGCAATTTCAAAAGATCGAAATCCTAGCACGATCAAAAAGCGCTCAAGGAGCATGCTTCATCATACGCGCATGCCGGGCGGAAGGTGGTATCGATTTGGGCCATGTGGGAATGCTTTTCTCGGATTGGCTTCAACGAGAATGGGTCCAAGAAAGGAGGTCCTTGGGTACAAGGAAAAAAGCGGGTCAGAGCTGATCCGCCCAATAGAGTCTCAAGGCCCTCGAACGACGGGCCCAAGTAGAACTCGTTCATATCCGGCCTAGAAGGTAGAAGATTTGATGGGTTTACGTAGGGTTTGGTCAGGAGGTCTTGGAAATCTTCGAAAGTAATGCTGTTATTGGAGGAAGCTCCGGACGTCGACATGGTTTCAGAAAATGGACAAGAAGATTGCAAGTGAGACGATCAGTTTGGAAGGATGAATGGGAGGTAAAGAAAAGATGAATGAATAGTGTCCTTTTTATAGAGGGAGAAAAGGGACGATGATGAGGGCTGGACGTGGGCATTGGTAATGGCGCCTTTTTGGGTTTTATGTAAATCGTGCTTTTAGGATTTAGGACTTAAGGCGCCAAAAACTTTCGAAGACGAACGCCACTAAGTGAATATAGCTAATTAAATAAGCAATTATGTTAATTAAGCCATATTGGGGGTAATTGTTGACATATGAAATAACAAGGGCCTAAAAGAGACTTAAGAAAATTGTACATATAGGCCCATAATAAATGCCCGAATGCCCAAGTATATAGGTTTAGAAAATATGTCGGCCAGCCCAACGGATGCCCAAATAAATTGTATCACAGCCCAATAGAAATTGTCCAAGCCGGAAAGGGCCCAAAATGGACATCGCCCAGATCAAAAACGCTCAGGGCGTTGGGCGATTAGAATGGTCGATCACGGCATAAGAGTAACTGTTCATAAGTAGTTTTTCTCATTTTTCTTATCATTATTCCCACGTTGTCAGGAGTTACAAACTTGAATTATCATAAAGGAGTTACAAGAAGTTGGATCATCATGGGAAGTTACAAACAGTTGGGATCATCATGGGAGAAATGGGCGGTTATTGAGCGACGAAGTGATTGCTTCATGAAGGGGTTACAAGAAGTTAAATCATCATGTTAAATCATCATGGGAAGTTACAAACAGTTGAAATCATTATGGAAGAAATGGGCGCTTATTGGGCGCACGAGGTGGTTGTTTGGGCGATAAGGAAGAAATCGGGCGATGAGAAGTTTTATACAAGATCAAGGAAAACGTGTGATAAAACCGTTTGACAAGGTATAAAAGAAAGGAGATTGATCAAAGTAGAAAAAGAAGGAACTCTCAAAAAATGTAGAGAAATGTAATTTCATTCCATTTAGTCTTAAATATTTCTTTACAAAGAATTCTAGTGTGCTTGTGCCCTTTGGAGGCATTTCGTTTTGCTCTTTTCATCCTTTGTCATTATTGTAGTCTTCTAAATCAAACACCCTTTGTTGGGACTGTCTCATAAGGTTTGGCGTCCCTTACACATCGTCTGAATCCTTTAATTGTTAGCGAAAGATACACATTCCGCGCGAAACAACGAGTAATGATATAGCACCCATAGTAGGTAATAATTATGATACTCACTTAACACGTGGCATCACCACACTGGTCATTTTTTAAAAAGTTTAAAAAGTTATAAACAACTTTTTAAAAAGTAATCAATGTGTTGATGCCACGTGTCAAGTGGGTACCAGAATTATTACCCACCATGGGTTCTATATCATCTTTTTTTACACCATACCTTTTATTTGTTGCACTAAATTTTAATTATACTTAATGTTCTCAATTTTTGCTCACCGCTCTTTTTTTGTCGCATTCTTATCCTCAACTTTCCATTAATTAGCATACTTTATCTCTATTAACGAGTTTCATTCAAAAAATCTGCTGAGATGGTGTAAAACGACTTATTTGTTCACTATATTTAAAAAAAAAAACAATAAATACAAAAATACAATAAAATATTTTTTCTTAATTTCAAAAGACGCAAACAGAATATTTTGACAAAAACCATTATTGAAGATGAGATGTGCTAAATAATTAAACTTAAAAATGAGAATTCAACTAAAATAAAAGTTAATCACATAAATGTTATAATGAACAAATGTTGAAAATTTAAGTAAAATTAAAATGTAGTCCAACAAATAAAAATTATGGTAAATTACATTAAGGATCAATTTGTAACTATTTCATCTCCATTCAATATTAATAGCATGTATCATCCTCACTCTTTAAGTAATTCGGGCAATAGCCTCCAATGTTAGAATCCGTCCAAAAATTCTATTAAAGGACTGTAGAAAAATATTATTGTCTTTTAACTTTAAATAATACAAAACACAAATACGAAAAAGCAATAGAAAAAAAAAGAAAAAGGAAAAAAAGAATGATGTGACATCTACAAAAGTAAAATAATAAGAATAATAATAATAATTAAAACAATGTTTCATCTTCTTCTTCCATGTTGCCGCCGCGACCAACTCAAACCCAATTAATTTTTACAGTTATATTATTTCTAATGGCATATTTTGTTCTTCTCGCGATCATATTGTTTTCGATGCCTACAATCTTCACCCAATTGTCACAATTGAAACTTGAAAAATGGAATTCGTTTCTTCTTTTCCTCTACTTTCAATTCAAAGCTTTTACCAAAAAGAGTCTAAATTCTCATATTTTAATGAATCAATTTGTCAATTTCAACATAACAGGCAAAGTGATAATATACTCCAAAAATACACTAATATCTAATTATTTTTATATTTCTTTTTCTCACTCGCTCTCTTCTTCAACATTTGTTTCAGAGATGATGAATATATTCATTGAAGTCATTTCAGAAAAATCCCATAAAGTAGCTTCAATAATTCACAAAAAGAAACTTCAAGAAATGTGAAAATAAAAAATACAAATTAACTGGTAAGAGAGTGCATGAGTTGACAATAAAATTTCTCTTCAAGACAAGTGATGTGCAGGTAATGGTGGTGGGAATGACGATGATTGGGGATGTGATGGCCCAAGTTCGTATTGGGTTTGGAGCGGGATGGGTAGGAGATGGGTTGGTGAAGAACGAGTAGGGATGGCAATTTACCCCCGACCCGCGCCCGTCCCCGCGCCCGCCTAAAATTTCCCCGCCCCGGATAATCGGGTATTCGGGTCGGGTACGGAGCGGGGAAAATTACCCGTGGCGGGTTCGGGGCGGAGTAGCCCCGCCTTGAACCCGACCCGAAATACTATTTTTTTTTTTTTAAATATTTTTAATTTTGAAAATAATGGTTACAAAAAAAAAAAAATAATAAAAAAATATATAAACAGGCGTGAAACGGGCGTGAAGCCGCCCGCCCGACCCGCCCCCGACCCGCCCCGATTTAAACGGGGAACGGGGCGGGTATGGGGGTCAAAATTCCCCGACGGGGCGGGGACGGGGGGGCCGACCCGGCCCCGTTGCCATCCCCAAGAACGAGACTCTTTTTTATATGTATTTGTATTTTTTTTCTTTTTCCTTTTTCTATCTTTTGCTTTTCTTTTTTGAGATTTCTTTTTTTGTATTATTTAAGTTAAGGGCAAGAATGTCTTTGTATATCATTTTAACATAATTTTTTTATTGATTCCGTCAATAAGGAACATCTGTACAAATTACCTAAAGATTGAAAATGATATGTGCGATTAAAATTGAATGGGAATAAAACTAAAAAAGATAAAAACCCTGAATGTATTTTATCCTAAAAATTGTGGTTCAAATATAACCACTCAAAAAAAAAAAAAAAAAAAGAATAAAAAGTTATTTTGACCCAACCCCAACCCCAACCCAAACCCACCACCACCACCACCGGGTCGGAATATCTGCCACTTATCATCACCATCAGTAGCTCGAACTTCAAAGTTACTTTTGTCGATATAACGTCATAATACCTAGTGTCGCAATACAAGACTTGAAATTAAGTTCTATTAGCATAAACAACTACAGACCCATCGTAAATTAATAATACCCTTTGCCACCGTTCGACGACTGCCTTCATATTCATCGTCTTATAAATTAAAAATCTCTGTTTGGCAGATTCATCATAACTGGTGGTTGCCCATGTTGATTTTCTATCTTTTTCTATTTTTTTTCTTTTTTCTCTAGTACCAAGGGCTATTATTTTAATTATTTTTTTATCTGCCTTTTGGGTTCTTTAATTGTGATAAGCAATGGACTGATTTCTCTTCCAAAAGATGTATCTATGGGCAATCTACATTTTGAAAGTCTGTGTAAGCAGATTTTGTTTTAGTCTTGATTAAACAGTTTTAATTATTGTTTGTTAAATATGAATTGACTTCTTCAATAATTAATTTTTTTGTGGAAATGTCGTGCTTGTTTAGTGAAGCTGTTTAACAGATTTTTATAAAAAGTTGAAGAAATGTGTAGTTGAAAGATTAATAAAAGTTGTGGGTCCCATGAAATATGTGGTTAAAATTAATTGTTGACTTTGACTTCAAATATTTAGCAGATTTTTAAACTCTACCAAACAAGCTAGTGGAATTTTTCGTGGGATTTTAATCAATAATATGATGTGGGTTTTGTTTGTGGACAATGATAGAAAATTAGTTAAGGTCCAAAATTATATTCTGTTTATAAAGTAATGCAGAAGACTTACTTGAAATTGAAAACGCAAAATTCTAAAGAAAATGACAAGACGAAAATGGAAATAGACAGATCGAAGCAAGAGTTCCAATTTTCATTCCTTAAGACGTATTTTCTCTATCCAGATGCTTATGTTGTTATGACAAACGTTTCTCAAGATACAATGATCTATTCATTTAGGTAGTAGCACTATGAACCTAAAGGATGACCAAACTGAATTGTTTTGTACTATCTGAAATTAGGACTGGAACAGTATGGTTGTAAAAATACAGGACAAATTTTGACTGAATGATATTAGTGATTAAAATGAAAATGAAAAATTGTGTATGAATAGACACAACACCTGAAAAGACATAATTGAACAGACCTTCACCTGAAAGGACTTGTTTGAATACTTGTGTCTGTACTAATTCAACAGACATCTTCTAGACACGTGACACGTGTCAAATTCAAATATTTTAATATTTGAAGATGAAAATAAAATAAAATAAAATAAATATAAATAAATTATTTTATATTTATTTTTTCCAAAGAGAATATATTTGGCCAAGTACGTCCCATGGCCACGGCTACGGCCTCACCTGATCCTAGCCTGGCCCAGCCCGATCGGCAGGTGGCAGCAGTGCGTGCGTGTGGGCTTTGAACCGAACTCGATAGCATCTAAGTCTCTTCCCCTCTAAATACTTGCGGTACCCCTTGGATCCCAAACCCAAATCCAAACTAGAGGTATATAAATTGATCCAAAATTATATCATCTTCCTATATGTGATAAAGTTCACCATTTGCTTCCAATATCCAATTTCTACTTTCAAGGTGTCAAATTTTGTTATTAATTTCTCATTCACTCGAAAATAGAATTGAGAAATCAAATGTACCATGATATCTACTCACATAGTATAATGTATTCGACTAAAATTTTCAGCAATCGGTTATCAAGACCCACCCGAATATTTGGTCAAAATTGGTCAAACTAATTTACAAACAACACATTTCTAACAATCTCCCACGTGAATAGAAATTACCATAAATATACAAATGAAATGCAGACACTAAAAGAGAGTACATGCGGAAAAACTATTGCATCAGTAGAGGTAGTTTCTGGCTTTGAACCTGCCTTAGTGGAATACTATCGGACTTACTTGGCTAGTTAGTGGACGTCTTGAACTGTCTAGCCTTTGGTGTAAACTAAGACTACAGTAACCACACAATAACCTTCCTAAAAATTCTTTGGTTCTCTTAGTTATGTTCATTTTGGCCCTGAACAGTTCTTGGGTTTCATAAGTGCTTTTAGAGAATTCAAGCTTCAAAATTTCTCATAGAAGCACGTGATCTCCTATAAAGAGCAATCTACTATACTCCACTTGGTTTATTCAAGCAATAGGAATCATTAAAAATTATAACTTAACCTTATACACTCTGCAGAAAGCACTTTACCTTATCATAGAAATGGGTAGAAGATAACTCATTAATGCTTAAATTGAATCTTCGTAACTTAGTTATCCCATTGAACCAATATCTTGGGATTTTCAGTCAACAAGGCTGGGTTACCATTATAAAGACTTATGCATTGTGAGCTTTTAATCCCATTCCATTCGATAAACAATGTACTTGATCTCTTGGTAAGCCTTTTGTAAGCAGATCCTCGAAATTCTCCTTTGATTTTACATAATCAATGGAAATAATACAATTTGAGATTAACTGGTTAATAGTATTGTGTCTACGACGTATATGTCTAGACTTACCATTATACATACTATTTTATACCCTTCCAATAGCCAACTGACTATCACAATGTATACTTATAGAAGACACTAGCTTATACCAACATGGAATGTCTTCTAAGAAATTATGAAGCCATTTTGTTCTTCTCCAACTTTATCTAAAGCTATAAACTCTAATTCCATCATTGATCGAGCTATATACATTTTTTTTCAGGACTTTCGAGACACAGTTGCATCACCAATGGTAAAAACATAACCACCTGTGGATTTAGAATCCTTTGTATCAGATATCCAATTTGCATTACAATATCCTTCTAATACTGCTGTATATCTTGTATAGTGTAATCTAAAATTTAAGGTATATCTTAAATAACAAAGTACCCTATTTAATGCCTTATAATGGTCATTTCTTGGATTACTTGTGAACCTACTCAGCTTATTAATTGCATAAGAAATATCTGGACGCGTGTAGTTCATAATATACATCAAACTTCCTATAATTCTAGAATACTTTAGCTAACATATAGGTTCACCTATATTATTGGCCAAGTGTAGACTTAAGTTTACAGGGGTTTTAACTTGACTTTCATTATAAACATTAAACTTCTTAATTACAGACTTAATATAATGAGACTGTGACAAAATAAGTCCATTAGGTGTTTTGGAGATTTTAATTCTCAAAATTATATCTGCTACACCCATATCCTTCATGTTAAAATATTTTGTCAACATTCTCTTAGTAGAAATAATAATGTCATGATTGCTACCCATAATTAGTATATTGTCGACATACAAACACGCAAGCACATAAGCATTTGATGTGTTTTTTTTTTATATAAACACATTTATCACAGTCGTTAATTTTAAAACCATTTGACAACATTGTGGTGTTGAATTTCTGGTGTCATTGCTTTGGTGCTTGCATTAAACCATACAAGGATTTAACGAGTCTACACACATTTTTCTCTTATCCTGGAGCAATAAACCCTTTAGGTTGTTCCATGCATATTTTTTTTCTTCTAACTCACCATTTAAGAATACTATTTTTATATCCATTTGATGGATTTCGAGATTATGCAATACTGCAATTGCAATTAGAATTCTAATCGAGGCAATCCTTGTCACTGATGAGTATGTATCGAAAAACTCAAGACCTTCCTTTTGTTTATATCATTTTTCTACCAACCGAGCCTTATATTTATCAATAGATCTATCAGGTTTTAACTTCTTTTTAAAAATCTACTTAAAGCCTAAAGACTTATTTCCCGGTGGGAGATCAATCAACTCTCAAGTATGATTTTGCATAATAGACTCTATCTCACTATTAATAGTTTCTTTCCAAACTGGAGTTTTTGGAGTAGACATTACCTCATTAAATGTCTTATGATCATTTTCTACCATATATGTTAGAAAATCTAGACCAAATGATATAGATGTTCTGGCCCCTTTACTGCACCTAGTTTATTTATCACTTAAATGAGTACCACTTGTAGTATCATAGGTTCGTTTGTTTGAACTTATTTCTTTCTCATCATTACTTGGAAAGACATATTCAAAAAATGCAACATCCTAGATTCAATGATAGTACCTTCATGTATGTTCGGAATGTCTGACTTATGAACAAGGAACTGATATGCACTACTGTTATTAGCATATCCAATAAATATGCAATCAATTATTTTAGGCCCAATTTTAACTTGTTTTGCTTTGGTACTTCTACCTTAGCCAAACACTCCAAACTTTTAAGTGTTGGATGAATAATTCCAGATTTTGAACAAATTCTTCAAACGGTGCTCCATATTCTCAATATCTATCACTACAAATAATCATTATTCATTTGCCAAATTGATTTTCAACTTTATTCTTATAATATTTGAAGACATCAAAGGCCTCATTTTTAGTTCTTAACAGATAGATATAACAGTATTTTGTGCAATCGTCATTAAAAGTAATGAAGTACTTTTACCACATTTTGTTTGCACAAATTTCAAGTCACATTTATCACTGTGAATTAATCTTAAAAGTATAGTGTTCCTTCCAATAGAATGAAACGGAGCTTTGCCTAACTTAGCCTCAACACAAATCTCGCATTTGTGATTATGATCAAATTTCAAAGAAGGTAATAAACTTAAGTTCATTAATTTGCGCATAGATTTAAAGTTTGCATGCCCTAATCGATTATACCATAAACAATAAGACTCAACAATATAAGCAGAAGAAGATATATTATTGTTATTGTTTGATTTCGGTACAATAGTAAGGATATTAGAATAGTCTATAACAAAGGTAACCCTTTCTCACATATACATCATTTTTAGTGAATACAAACTTGTTAGATATAAAGACCAACTTAAAACCATTTTTGCAAAGTAACGATCCAGATACAAGATTCTTTCGAATGTTAGGCAAATGTAGCACATTGTTAAGAGCGAGCTCTTTGCCGGAAGTCATCTTTAAAGTCACATTCCCTTGTCCTTCAAACTTTAAACTTGCGAAATTTTCCATAAACAATTGTTCTGTGTTGACCGCCTTGTAATTAGAGAACATTACCTTCTCAGCACAAATATGTCAAATAGAACCAGTGTCTATCCTCCATTCTCTAGAATTTCCACTGTTGTTGCATTAAAAAACAACAACAAACAAGTTCAGTTCTTGTATATCTTCAGATAATGCATCATTTTCTATCACACTTGCTTGAGTTTTTTGTTTGGGAAATTGGCTCAAATGGTCCCTAATCTTTGCCCTTATTGTACAAATAGTCCATAACCTTTCATTTTTTGTGGAATGGTCAATAACCTATCCATTTAGGTGCGCATTTGGTTCTTATTTGCAATTGATCCTTATTTGATAAAAAAGACAAATATGTCCTTATTTTTATTTAGAAAAATTTTCAATTAGATTCCTAACCTTTGCAAAAAGTACAAATGAGTCCGATACTTTTATTTTTTAAAATTAAAAGAAACTAAAAATTGATAATATACTAAATTATTTTGTATATTTTACAAACTATTATAAAATAACTAAAATTTAAGCTCATAATTATTAACAAATATGTTATTTATTTAACTTAATTTTTATTCAAGTTTTTCACATCATATAACAATTACATATTTACATATACCTAAAGCGCAATAATTTATTTTTCTCTTATGAAAATTTTATTTGACACGACTATAGTGATATATTTAATATGCTAAATTAAATATTGTTTACTAAATATATCGGACTTATTTGCACATTTTACAAATGTTAGAAATTCAATTGCAATTTTTTTAACTAAAATTAAGGGTATTTTTATCTTTTTTTATCAAATAAGGACCAATTATGCACCTAAATGGATAGGTTAGGGACTACTCTACCAAAAATAAAAGGTTATAGACAATTTGCGCACTATTGACATACGTTAGGGACCATTTGCAACAATTTTCCTTTTTGTTTCTTTGGCTTGTGACATTCACTTGTACAATGTCCTTCTTTTCCACAGTTGTAGCAGTTGCCTTTGAATTTCTTAGCATTCTTTTTGTTGTCTTTTATCAGTGCATTACCATAATGCTTTCTTTTCTCGTTAGTATTCGTACTTGATTATACAACATTGGCTTGCCCAAACTATCCTCCAAATTTTCTATCACATTTTGTGTTGTTTTCTTCTATCCTTAGCCAGACAATTAATTTTTCCAAATTCATCTCGTTACATTTGTACATGAGATAGTTCTTGAACTCTCTCCATAAAAGAAAAAGTTTTTCAATAATTGCATCAACTTGGAATGACTCACTTAAAGTCATATTTTTAGCATGTATGTCATGAAGAAGAACCTACAATTCTTGAACATGATTGATAACAGTCTTTGAATCTACCATTTGTAGTATAGGAATTTTTCGATAATGAATTTCTTCGTGCCAGCATCCTCAGTTTTGCACTTTTTCTCTAATGATTCCCAAAGTTCTTTTGCAGATTTCATAGCACCATAAACTCTGTATAGTGTATTATCCAGTACATTCAGAATATAATTCTTGCATAGGGAGTCTGAGTGCTCCATGCATCCAAGGCAAAGAAAGACTCCCTATTGTTTGGTCCTTCTTGAACTGCATGAGCATCCTTAGTGAGAACCCTTGCCAAATTTAAAGTGGTCAAGTAGAATAACATCTTTTACTGCCATCTTTCTCTCCATGGGGTACTAGAGTTAATTGAAGTGGAATAGCCGTAGGTGGAACATCAGTAGTTGTACTATTAGTCGGTGAAACAACAATATTCCCATTTGAATCTATTTCTATTACGAAAATAGAAGATAAACAATGATGTTTAGTTGATCGTTGATCAATTAAATGCAATTTACAATAAAATATGAAGTTCATCATAAGATTGTTAGAAAATTAGTTAAGGTGTAAAATTATATTCTATTAAAGTAATGTAGAAGACTTACTTGAAATTGAAAATGCAAAATTAAAAAGAAAATGACAAGTCAAAAATGGAAATAAACAGATCAAGGCAAAAGTTCAAACTCTCTTTCATTTAGACGTATTTGCGCTGCTTAGGTGCTTACAATGTTATGGCAAACGTCTCCTAAGATACAACGATCTATTCCTTTCGGTAGTAGCACTACAAACTGAAAAGACGGAGAACCTGAATTGTTTTGTAATCTCTAAAATTAGGACTCGAACAATATGGTTGTAAAAATATAGGACAAATTTTGACAGAATGATATTAGTGATTAGAATGAAAATTGACAAGATCCTAGGGTGAATTTAGGAAATGTGAAAAAAAAATACAAATTAATTGAGAAAGAGAGCGCATGAGTTGACAAGAAAAATGATCTTCAAGACAGGTGATGTGCATGTGATGGTGGTGGGAATGATAATGGATGGGGATGTGATGTCGCAAGTTTGTATTGGGTTTGCGGGCCGGGGCGGGGCGGGGCGGGCGGAATGAGACTCTTTTTTATTTGTATTTTTTTCTTTTTCCATTTTCTATCTTTTGCTTTTCTTTTTTGAGATTTGATTTTTGTATTATTTAAGTTAACGGCAAGAATGTCTTTGTACATCATTTTAAAAGAATTTTTTTACATCCGTCAGTGAGGAACATCTGGGCAAATTATCTAAAGATTGAGAATGATATGTGCGATTAAAATTGAATGGGGATAAAACTAAAAAAGATGAAAACCCTGAATGTAATTTTATCCTAAAAATTGTTGTTCAATTATAACCACTAAAAAAAAGAATAAAAAGTCATTTTAACCCACCCCTACCCCTACTCCTACCCCCAACCCTTAATCCATTACACCCTATACCCTACCATCACCACCACCAGGTCGAAATATCCGCCACTCACTATCACCATCACCATCACCATCACCATCACCATCACCATTAGTAGCTCAAAATTCAAGGTCACTTTTGTCGATATAGCGCCAGAATACCAAGTGTCACAATGCAAGACTTGAAATTAAATTAAATTAACACAAACAAATACGTACCCATCGTAAATTAATAATACCATTTGCCACCGTTTGACGGCCACCTTCATATTCATCAACTTATAAATAAAAATCTCTATTTGGCATATTCATCACAACATGTGGTTACCCATGCTGATTTTCTATCCATTTTTTTCTTTTTTCTCTAGTACTATGGGCTACTGTTTTAATTATTTTTTATTTTTCATTATGATAAGAACTGAACTGATTTATCTTCCAAAAGATGTATCCTTGGGCAATCTACATTTTGAAAGTCTATGTAAGTGAATTTTGTTTAATCTCGATTAATTATTGTTTTTTAAATATGAATTGACTTCTTCAATAATTGATTTTTTTGATAGCCCAAGAATAACTAATCAAGAGGAGGGTGAATTGGTTTTCCCAAACATTTTCGAAAAAATATTCTCAAAATATGATATTTAAGAAATAAAAATTAATCTACAAAAAGATAAGCACAATATAAGTAAATAAAAGGGAAGAGAGAATGTAAACGATATTTTTATGGAGGTTCGATCCAACCAATGATCTACGTCCCCCATTACCAAGCTCTCCAACACGAGCACATCATTTCTACTATTTTGATTGACTTATGGTGCAATCCAAACCCTTACAATGTATCCGGTGATTTACAAAACAAGGAGCACCAATCCTTATACAATATTGAGCTTTCAAGGGACCTCAATATAACTAAAAAATGTAACGAGATTGATTTGAGTATTTCTCTCTTGATGAATGATAAATACAAGTTTAATTCTAAGAGAGACTAACACTTTAATGAATAGCAATAGATGAGGAAAGCTCAAGTGTTAGAAGAAAATTTTGTTGAGAATGATGAATCAAAAGTTTGATTTGATCAAACAAAGTTTTTCAATAAATAATATTAAATATGTAAATGCAATAAAGCTTTGAATGAAGTTTTCAATATGATTATCTCTATAAATGCTCTTGTAAGTGTTTTTGAATGATAATAAATGAAGTGATATTTATAAAGATAAATTTTTGTCACTTTCTGTTGAAACGGATGACCAAACGGATGACCAGTCGGTCGACCGGTCAGATGGTCAGAACTAGCCGATGGAACTGCAAAAAATCAGAACGGATACTTTTTGAAAAGTGACAGTCAGACGGTCGACCGGTTCATTCAAACGGTCGACTGGTTCAACGCTTCATCAAATGGATGACCGTTTCCACAGTTTTGAAAAATTGATTTTTGGCTTTCATAAAAATATTTTATGCAAATGATAATGACATACGTTTTGTGCATAAAAATATTTTTGAGCTTTCATTCATTTAATTGCTAAAAATCAAAGAGTTAATACCTTTACAATTTTATCTAGAAATCTATTCTTCGATCTTGATCTTCGAATCTTGAATTTCAGATATTGAGATACTTGAACTCTTGTATTGATTTTGACTTGATCTTGACATTGCATGAGAGTTCAATTTGTAGCGATCTTGACATTGCATGAGAGTTCAATTTGTAGCGCTTTGAATATTACTTGAAAAAAAGATTGCTAGTAAACACAACTAATTTGTTTGTTACAATCAAAACATTAAGGTTTAAAGTTAACCATATGTCAACAATTTCCCCATTTTTTATTATAACAAACAATGTGAGAATAGAGTAATGAGATAAAATTAAGCATATATATATTCCCCCTTTCTTTTTCAAGTAAGCATGGTTTTATGAAATTTGTAATTTGATGAATTTGTAGTGTGATACCATTTTTATTTGATTTACCAATTTCATCATATATTCATATACATCATCATATTTACCAATTTCATCATATATTCATATACATCATCATATTTACGAATTTCATCACATATTCTTCTCCCTTTTGGCATAAACAAAAAGGTAAAATCAAAACATTAAGGTAAACAAAGTATGCCATTCATGGATAGAAGTTGAAAATGAAAAGCAATCGTTTTCAAAAACATTATGGTACATAAACAAAAGCTAGAACATGAGATTGTTTTCAAAAACAAAGAAACAAATAACAAAAATAAATAAACTAGATCTCCGGTGGAGGAGGCGGAGGAAATTCGGTGCCGAGATGAGCATGAAGTACTTGTTGGGAAGCAAGCACTTGGTGGAGCAATGATTGCACGCTTTCAACCGTCGAGTCGAGAGAGTCGATATGACCATTGAGTAAATTATAGTGATCATCGGTGAAAGTGAAGCCGAAAGTGAAGGACGACGGCCTTTGTGAATGTGGTCTAGGCGACGGCTCATCTTCATCAACATTCATTTCTTCACTCTCGAATGGTAACGTAGAGGGTCCCGACTCATCATCAAACCCTTTGGACTTCCCCACCCATTGTCCGTCTTCTTTGACAATTTTCATTCGTTTAAGAGTAAGGATATTTATGGTATCGGTGGCTTTGGGAAGAAGGGTGACCGAATCACAAAAAGAAACGTCAAAATGTTGAAATATTTTGGTGAGGATCATGCCGTAGGGAAGTGCCTTAGCCCTAGTACCGCTAAGAACGCAGTTCATATGCTAGATCATAATATATGAAAAATCGAGTTTACGCTCACGGAGGATAGAGTCGAGAAAGGAGACGTCATAATGATTGACCTCATCTAAATGACCTTTTCGAGGAACAATGATATGGGCGATGATGTTGTGTAAGACACGACACGGGAGGGTGAGTTGATTTGTACTTAGACGTACCGCAGTCTCAAAGTGTTTTCCGGTGATGCGACAACATGCCTCGACCGGACTGTATTCTTCAGTGTGAGGAATTGTTTTGGTGGTATAGAGACGAATACCACCATCCTCAAGATGAAGAATGGAACGAATGAGTTCTTGAGTGATCTTAATTCGTTTGTGTCTAAGAAGACACGTAATACCCGTTCCTGGAGAGAAAATCATTTTAGTGTAGAAATCTTTGACAATAGAGGGATAAACTCTATCGTTTAGGGGAAGAATATGAACCCAACCCATACCAATGAAAATGTTTTCAATGTTAAATTAAGGAGCATCGTGAGTGAAGGAGGCAAGGTCGACATTCTTACCTATGAGGACGGGACAACGGTCAATCAGTTTCGTTTGAGGGTCCTCTTCTTCGGAGGATGATGATGATAGTGGTGGCCTTTCTCTCATCGATCGCTTGGCAGCCATTTTAACTCGCGGCATTATGATAGAGACGGATTAATGGATCTAGGGTTTTGTTCGTCCGTTTGGAATGAAATTGGATGATTTGGAGGACAAAAATTAGGGATTTTGCGGTTTTGAGCGCGGATTTGATATGGGTTTTTGATTTGAAGTGAAATTTTTAAAGATTTGAAATGAAATTGATAAACGGAGAGAGATTGGGAGAGAAAAACCGTGGGTTGTGTGAAGTTGGAATGAAGAAATTTGAAAAATTTCTAACTTAAAATCTTGATTTCTGCTGAGACGGTCGACCAGTTGTATCAGACGGTCGACCGTTTGAACTTGAGTTTTTGAAAATTAACTTTCTGTTCAAACGGATGAGTAGGCGGTCGTCTGTTTAAGTTCAGATGGACGTCCGTTTAAATGAAACGGTCAACCGTTTAAATTTGTCAAATTTTCAAAAGTCTCTGTTTAAACGGATTCATAGACGGATCATCCGTTTGAGCCAAAGTGGACGTCCATTTCTTGAAGCGGTCGACCGTATAAACTTTTCAATTTTTACAAAAGTCTCTGCTTAGACGGATGATCAACCGGATTAACAAAGTGCCATCCGTTTTCCTTTACACAGATGTTCGTCTGAATATACGGTCGTCCGTTTCAACAGATTTTCTGAAAAATCATGCATTTTCAATGATTTGGTCATTTGATAAAAACTTTAAAACACGTTTATCACATGAAATGCAATCAATTATAGGAAACATAAAGTGTTAGCTACAAACTTCACCTTCATCAATAATGCCAAGATTTCGTCGAATATAAGCAAATCTTTCAAGTGCTAATGGTTTTTGTAAATATATTGGCCAATTGTTTTTCGGTGTTTACAAACTCTAAAGTTATATCTCCTTTTTGTGCATGGTCTAGTAGAAAATGATATCTAATCTCGATGTGTTTGATACGAGAATGCAAAACGGGATTTTTAGATAAGTTGATGGCACTAGTGTTATTACACATAATATGAACATTTTCAAAGAATAGGTGATAATCACAAAGAGTTTGTTTCATCCATAGGATTTGAGCACAACAACTAGCGGCTGAGATATATTCGACTTCGGCAGTTGATAAAGCAACGGAATTTTGTTTCGTACTAAATCACGAAACTAAGGCAAAGCCTAGAAAGTGGCAAGTTCTACTAGTGCTTTTACGGTCAATTGTGCAACTGGCCCAATCAGCATCTGAATAACTAAGTATATCAAAATGAGTTTCTTCAAGATACCAAAGACCTAAGGATCTAGTTCCACTAAGATAACGAAAAATGCGTTTTACGGCACTAAGATGAGAATTCTTAGGATTAGTTTGATATCTAGCATATAAACATACACTAAACATAATATCAGGCCTATTAGCGGTTAAATAAAGAAAAGATCCGATCATACCTCGATATTTTGTTATATCAACGGAAGTACCTTGCTCATCTTTATCTAATTTGATTGATGAGCTCATTGGAGTATCCATTGGCTTCAATTCTTCCATTTCAAACTTTTTGAGCATATCCAAGATATACTTGGTTTGACTAATGAATATTCCATAATTAGTTTGTTTGATTTGAAGCCCAAGAAAGAACTTGAGTTCACCCATCATACTCATCTCAAATTCCATGCTCATACACTTAGAAAATTCTTCACATAGGAAAATGTTAGTAGCACCAAAAATGACATTGTCAACATAAATTTGAACAACAATCATATCATTCTTTTTGGTTTTTATAAATAGTGTTGTATCCGCCTTACCCATTAAAAAGCCATTTGATAAGAAAAATTCACTTAATCTCTCATATCATGCTCTAGGAGCTCGCTTTAATCCGTAAAGGGTTTTTCTAAGTTTGAAAACTTTGTCTGGATATTTATAATTTTTAAACCGGGCGGTTGCTCAATAAAAACTTCTTCTTGAATGACTCTATTCAAGAATGTTCTTTTGACATCCATTTGAAAGAGAGTAAAATTCTTATGACAAGCAAAAGTAAGAAGCATGCGAATTGTTTCTAATCTAGCAACCAGTGCAAAAGTTTCTTCGAAATCAATGCATTTTTCTTGATTGTAACCTCGAGCCACTAATCTAGCTTTGTTATACACAATTATACCATTTTCATCTCATTTGTTTCGAAAAATCCATTTTGTGCCAATTACGGTTTGTGAATTTGGTCTAGCAACTAAATCCCAAACATAATTTCTTTCAAATTGATTTAGTTCATCTTACATAGCTAGAATCTAAAATTCATCAAACTCGGGTTCTTTAAAATTCTTTGCCTCGATTTGTAAAAGAAATGCACAATTGTTATGAAAATTTCTAGAAGAATTTCTTGTGCTTACCTCTTTTGATGGATCACCAATGATGAGATCTTTTGGGTGAGAAGGGACAAACCTCCATTCTTTAGGTAATGATGAAGTGTCGAGATCTTCATGAGGTTCTTCTTCATTTTGTTACATAATTGTTTCCTCCTCATGTTGAATTTCAACGTTATTTGGATTCCCTTTGTCTTGATTTTGAACACTTAGTTGTTCAAATGGGATTTACAAATCTTCATCATCAATGACTTTTTCTTGTTCAATGGAGTTAGTTTCATCAAAGACCACATGCATGGATTTTTCAACTACTAAAGTTCTTTTGTTAAAAATTCTAAAAGCTTTACTAATAGATGAATATCCAAGAAAAATTCCAACATCAGATTTTGGATCAAATTTTCCCAAATTTTCTTGTGTTTAATATAAAGCATTTACACCCAAAAACTTTAAAATATCCGATATTGGGAATTCTATTTTTCCAAAGCTCATATGGAGTTTTGGTTTTCTTTCGACTAACCAAAACTCTATTTAAAATATAACATGAAGTATTTACGGCTTCGGCACAAAAGTATTTTGGTAAATTATTTTCATTTAACATGGTACGAGCTATTTTTTGCAATGTTCGATTCTTCCTTTCTACTACACTATTTTATTGAGGAGTTCTAGGAGCCGAAAAATTATGTTTATATCCATTTAATTTGAAAAAATCATCAAAAGCTATATTTTCAAATTCTCCACCGTGACCACTCCTAATTGTGGTAATGGTGTATCTTTTTTCATTTTGAACTCTTTTGAAAAAATATTTAAATATATTTAAAGCTTCATCTATTAAATTTAAAAACATGAACCATGTGAATCTTGAGAAATCATCAACAATAACAAATGCATAATGTTTTCTACTTAAACTAGAAGTTCTAGAAAGACCAAATAAATCCATATGGAGAAGTTGTAAAGGTCTTGTAGTTTAAGTTTAAAAGAACTTTCTACTTGTTTTCCAAATTGACAAGCATCACAAATTTTATGTTTTTCAAACTTTATATTTGATAAACTTTTTACAAAACTATTTTTGGAGATTTTTGAAAGTAAGTCCATGCTAACATGTCCTAATCTCCTATGCTATAACCAAGAATCATCATTTATACTTGAAAGATATGTTATTTCTTTTTCAAGTTCAAATTCAATAGTTATGATATAAACATCTTTACTTCGGCTCTCCATGAACAATACCACTTTAGATACAGCATCCTCAATGAGGCATTTGGAAGAATCAAATTTAATGAGATAACCTTTATCACATAATTGACTTATACTAAGCAAGTTATGTTTAAGATTATCAACTAATAAAACATTTTCAATGGAATGAGAGGAATGATTATCAATATTTTCAATACCTACGATTTTTCCTTTAGCATTGTCTCCAAAAGTCACATGACCTCCATCTTTTCTCTTGAGACTTGTTAGTAATGATCGATCACCTGTCATGTGTTTTGAACAACCACTAACCAAGAACCAATTGCTCTTGACCTTTCATGGTACCTACAAAAATATTTTTTATTTTTTATTTTTGGTACTCACATAAGTTTGGGTCCTTGATAGTTAGTGTTTGTGGATTCTTTTATCCACTTATGTTACCTTTCAAAGTATAGTCTCTTTTTAGTTGAACAATTATAAGCAACATGTCCAATTTTCTTGTAAAAACTACATGTTATGTTTTGTTGAGAAAATTTGGATGATTTCACAAATATGGTTTCAAGGAATTTTTGTTTCAAGAGAGGTTTATATCCAATTTCCTCTTTGTTGAACACACATTTTTGCTCACCAAGCATTAATTCAAAATTTTTTCTTTCCTTGAGTAAACTTGTGAATAATGCTTATTAAATCAACCATTTTTTCTTTCAATGAAACATTTTCTTTAATTAAGGATTTATGATTATCCTTTTCCTTTTCAAAGTCTTTTTGTGCAATAAAGAGTTTCTTGATTACTTTTTTCAATAATGAGTGTTTATTGTTAAGAATAGAGTATTTTGAAACAAGTTTCTCAAATTTCTCAACAATTTCATCATAGGAAGTAGATAAGTCAATGTAAGAGTCATTGTTATTTGTACTTACCTTATCCTCAATAGCCATGAAGCACATGTTGACGATTTCTTCTTGAACTTCATCTTCTTCGAGATCATTTTCATCACTATCGTCCCATGCAGCTTGAAGAGCTTTCTTTTTGGTGAACTTCCTTTTGTTCGGGCATTCGGTCCTCTTATGACCGGGTTTGCCACAATCATAGCATATGATCTTTTTGTTTTTCTCTTCACCTTTATCATCATTCTTTTGAAATCGCCTATTGTTTTTAAATTCTCTCAATTTCTTGACAAGAAGAACTAGGTCGTCAAGTTCTTCATCACTCATGTTTGTGTGGGAGGATCATTCATCGTTTGTCTATTTCAATATAATTTGCCTCTTGGGAGGCTCCTTCATCTCTTCTTTGCTTCTTCTTGTTTTCTCATTTGTTTCAGTATTGTTGAGCTCATACGTCATCAACGTTCTATATAGCTCCTCCAATAGATAAGTGTTGACATCTTTTGTATTCTCTATCAACATCATCAAGGAGTTCCAATCTTTTGAAAGAGACACTCACAAGTTCACCATTAGTAAACTTTCGATCAAAACCTTTAAGGCCATTAATAATATCGGTAAAACGAGTAATCATATCGACAATAGGTTCATCTTGCTTCATAAAGAAGTTTTCAAAATCTTTTGTCAATAGATTTATCTTAGTTTCTTTAACCTTGTTAGTACATAAATGAGTTATCTCTAATGCATGCCAAATATCAAATGCGGAATCACATGTGTTAATACGATTAAACTCATTTTTATCTAAAGCACAATAGAGTAGGTTTTTGGCTCTAGCATTCAAAGATAATTTTCTTTTATCCTCTTCATCATATTCTTCTCTAAGCTTAGGAATAGTTTAGTCCAGTTTATCATCAACTTTAATAATTTTTGTTGGCACATATGAACCAAACTCAATGACTTCCCAAATGTTATAATCAATAGATTGAATATAAATCATCATTCTAGTTTTTCAATAATTGTAGTGTGTGCCATTAAAGAAAGGATGACGATTTGTAGAGTGTCCCTCAAGACTTTGAATATTTTGGTTAGCCATAACTCAAGATTGTATAATAAAAAAAATGAGCACCTTGTTTTGATACCAATTGATAGCCCAAGAATAACTAACCAAGAGGGGGGTGAATTGGTTTTCTCTAACTTTTTTGAAAAAATATTCTCAAAATATGATATTTAAGAAATAAAAATTAATCCACAAAAATATAAGCACAATATCAGTAAATAAAAGGAAAGAGAGAGTGCAAACGATATTTTTATGGAGGTTCGATCCAACCAATGATCTACGTCCCCCGTTACCAAGCTCTCCAACATGAGCACGGCCTTTTTACTATTTTGATTGACTTATGGTGCAATCCAAACCCTTACAATGTATCCGGTGACTTACAAACAAGGAGCACCGATCTTTATATAATATTGAGCTTTCAAGAGACCTCAATATGACCCAAAAAATGTAACGAGATTGATTTGAGTATTTCTCTCTTGATAAATGATAAATACAAGTTTAGTTCTAAGAGAGACTAACACTTTAATGAATAACAATAGATGAGAAAAGCTCAAGTGTTAAAAGAAAACTTTGTTAAGAATGATGAATCAAAAGTTTGATTTGATCAAACAAAGTTTTTCAATGAATGATATTGAATATATAAATGCAATAAAGCTTTGAATGAAGTTTTTAATATGATTCTCTCTATAAATACTATTGTAAGTATTTTTGAATGATAATAAATGAAGTGGTATTTATAGAGATAAATTTTTGTCACTTTCTTTTGAAACGGATGACCAAACGGACGATCAGAAGGTTGACCGGTCAGATAGTCAGAACTAGCCGTTGGAACTGTAAAAAATTAGAACGAACACTTTTTAAAAAGTGACAGTCAGACGGTCGACTGGTTCATTCAAACGGTCGACTGGTTCATCAAACGGATGACCGTTTCCACAGTTTTGAAAAATTGATTTTTGACTTCGATAAAAATATTTTATGCAAGTGATAATGACATACGTTTTGTGCATAAAAATATTTTTGAGCTTTCATTCATTTAATTGCTAAAAATCAAAGAGTTAATACCTTTACAATTTTATCTAGAAATCTATTCTTCGATCTTGACATTCGAATCTTGAATTTCGAATATTAAGATACTTGAACTCTTGTATTGATTTTGACTTGATCTTGACATTGCATGAGAGTTTGATTTGTAGCGTTTTGAATATTACTTGAAAAAGAGATTGTTAGTAAACACAACTAATTTATTTGTTATAATCAAAACATTAAGGTTTAAAGTTAACCATATGTCAACATTTTTGTGGAAATATCACACTTGTTTGGTGAAGCTTTTTAACATAATTTTATAAAAAGTTAATAAAATTTGTAGTTGAAGATTAATAAAAGTTGTGGATTCCATGAAATTTGTGGTTAAAATTAATTGTTGATTTTGATTTCAATTTTTAGCAGATTTTCAAACTCTACCAAACAAGCCAGTACACTTTTTTCATGGGATTTTAATCAATAATATGATGTGGGGTTTGTTTGTGGACAGTGTTAGAAAATTAGTTAAGGTCCAAAATTATATTCTGTTTATAAAGTAATGCAGAAGACTTACTTGAAATTGAAAATGCAAAATTCTAAGGAAAATGACAAGACGAAAATGGAAATAGACAGATGGAAGCAAGAGTTCCAATTCTCTTTCCTTACGACGTATTTGCCCCGTCTAGGTTTTAACGGAGTTATGACAAACGTCGCCCAATATAAAATAATCTTTTCCTTTTGGTAGTAGCACTACAAACTTAAAGGACGGCGAACCTAAATTGTTTTGTACTCTCTGAAATTTGGACTCGAACAGTATGGTTGTAAAAATGCTGAACAAATTTTGATATAATGATATTAGTGATTAAAATGAAAATTCATAGGACCTGGGTTCAATTTATACCTCCCTAGAAGTTGTGTCTCAATAGACACAACACCTGAAAGGAATTAATTGAATAGACACAAGACCTAAAAAGATTTGTTGGAACACTTGTGTATGTACTAATTCAACAGACATCTTCTAGACACGTGACACGTGTCAAATTCGGATATTTTAATATTGGAAGATGAAAATAAAATAAAAAAATTATTTTATATTTATTTTTTCCAAAGAGAATATATTGGGCCAAGTACGACCCACAGACATGGACACGGACTCGGCCCGGCCGGCGGCGGCGCGTGCGTGTCGGCCTTGAACCGAACCCGATAGTATCTAAGTCTCCTCCTCTCTAAAGACTTGCGGTACCCCTTGGAGCCCAAACCCAAATCCAAACTAGAGGTATATGAATTGATCCAAAATTATATCATCTTCTTATATGTGATAAAGTTCACCACTTGCTTCCAACATCCAGTTTTTACATTCAAGGTGTTAACTTTTGTAATTAATTTCTTATTCACTTGAAAATGGATTTGAGAAACCAAGTGTACCACGAGCATCTACTCACAGGTAGAATGCATTGCACTAAAATTTTCAACAATCAGTTATCGGGACCCACCCAAATATTTGGTCAAACCAATTTACAAACAACACATTTCCAGCAATCCCCCCACGTGAATGGAAATTACCATAAATATGCACATGAAATGCAAACACTAAAAGAGAGTACAGGTGGAAAGCTATTGCATCAGTAGAGATAGCTATTTGTCTTCAAACTTACCTTAGTGGAATACTATCGAACTTACTTGGCTAGTCAGTGAACATGTCTTGAATTGTCTAGCCTTTGGTGTAAACCAAGACAACAATATCCACACAATAACCTTCCTAACAATTCTTTGGATATCATAGTTGTGTTTATTTTGGCGCTGAAAATGCTCTTGGGTTTCATAAGTACTTTTAGAGAATTCAAGCTTCAAAATTTTTCATAGAAGGGGCCCCACTTCACATTTACATAGGTGATCTCCTATAAAGAGCATCTACCATACTCAACTTGGTTTTATCAAGTTATAGGAATCATTAAAATTATAACTTAACCTTATACACTCTGCAGAAAGCACTCTTCCTTATCATAGAAATGGGTAGAAGATAACTCATTAGTGCTTAAACTGAATTTTCATAACTTAGTTGTCCTATTGAACCAAGAACTTGGGATCTTCAGTTAACAAGGTTGGGTTACCATTATAAAGACTCATGTGTTGTGAGCTTTTAATACCATTCCATTCGATAAACAATGTACTTGATCTCTTAGTAAGCCTTTTGCCAAATTCTCCTTTGATTTCACGTAATCAATGTAAATAATACACTTTGATATTAACTGCTTAATAGTATTGTGTCTAGGACATTTATGTCTAGACTTACCATTATACATACTCTTTTATACCATTCCAATAGCTGACTGACTATAACAATGTATACTTATAGAAGGCACTGGTTTAGGGACCCACTATTGTACACACATAGGCTTTGGGCCTGTACCGGGATGCTTAGCCCTTTGGGGGCACTCTGCGCGCGTATGACCAGATTTCAAATTACAGATTATCAGGGTACATTTTTAGTGTACTATATATTTCAGAATAATCAGTATATAGATTTTAGATTTTAGATTATGCAGTTTTAGACTTTAAATTTAGCTTATTGTTTAATCAGATTACATTTTATTTGAGAACTACAGTCATCCTAGTATTTCTTAATTTTTCTATGATTTATAGTTATTTTACTTATATCAAGTATCATGGATTTCATAATCTTTACTCTTTAAAACTTTCAATGTTATTATTAAAATTTATAACTGCTTAAAACTATTATAGAACAATTCAAAAAATAGTAAATATTTTATAAACTGGAAAAAGTACAATTATTTATAAACTTTCCACTTACTGAGTTACAAACTCACGTATTTTGTCAAGCTTTTTCTTATTGGGACGCTATTGAGTTTTTTGAGCAGCTTTTGGGAGATTCTGTAGCTACAAGGGCCACATCAATTTGACCTAATTGATTGTATGATTGCATATGCATTTGTCTTATGTCTACTAGCTTTGTATATGTCGTTTTGGTATTACTTATAGCATGTAGAAGTTAGATGAGTTTGCCGCCTTTTTGATTTAAATAATATACATTTGGGCTGTTTTGTATATGATAGTAAAATGGTCGAATTGGCTACACTTTATTTTTGATTGGTACATACTAGGGGACATGTGACCCCAGTTGATACTGTATATATTGTGTTTGAAATTTTTTTTCTTTTCAGGTTGGTTTAGTCCAATTTCTAGAGGAAATTTTGCCAAAATTTTTTTAAATTTTTTTTAGTCAAAGAAAAGTTAATCAGTTATAGAAAAGTCTAAGTAGACTTAGTAGTGGGTCTGACATCTAACTGACATTCATCATCGGCGTACGGTACGTCTTGTGTCCACTAGAGTGATTCAGGACAGGTAATGTCACATAATGTATTTGAAGATGGTTTGTCTTGATCAAGTAGTGTTCTTTTAAGTTCTACATTTTTCCTCAATGAAACGCATGTTTACTAGTGATAAAATTATTTTTTAAGTGCTTATAATATAAGTAGTTGGTGAATGTGTGGTTAAAAAGTGGGTTGTAAGTTGTGGGTCCTATTAAATATATGAAATTATAATTTAAGATTTGCCAAACATATGCATATTAAACACCTTTAATCCAATTAAAAATTGATTAATATGTGGTGTAAATATAAATTAGGCGAAATCAACTTCAAAAGAAATGGTGCCTCAGGTTATATATGCTCGGATTTTCAGTTCTTGGATTATGGCTGCAACTGCAGGGTCATCTAATTTCGGCAATCTCACCTCTCAATTTGTTTTCGGTTGGTCTATCTGTTTGGTTATAGGAAGGGATATTTACACCCACTACTTACAAATATTAAAATAATTCTAAATTTAACAACTTAACTTATTTATTTCAAAAATACTACATAATTAATATTATATTAAATAATAAAATAATGAATTAAAATTAAATAACTATTTCCACGTGAATTCACTCAAATTTGTTTTTGAGTCCTTAATTATTTGCCAATAAGTCCTTCATCTTTATAAAATTTTCACTTTAGTCCCTATACTTCGTCTTTCATTTCAATTTTGTCCTTTTTATTTGCAACCCAAGTCCTTCAACTTTTAAATTTGTACAAGTTGGTCCCCATATTTATACTTTTATATCAATTTAGTCCTTTGTATCACTATTTGATACAGATGTTACAAATGATATTTTGTATCATTGAATATGTTACATATTATATTATGTTATTTTACATATCACATGTTACATAAATTGGTATTTTGTATCACTGATGTTACGTATGTTACAAATGATAAAATCAATAGTTTTATTTGTTAAATTTAACATTGTGTTTCATATTTATATCATACTATAAACGAACTTATCGAAGTTTAGAGTTGATTTTGCAACAGTAACAATTTCTGCTTAGTATCGCACTCATTACAAATGTTACAAATCTTATCACAGATCATTGTTTGATACAAATGTTACAAATAATATTTTGTATCACCTTGAATATATTACGATTATATTATGTTATTTTACACAATACATGTTATATGAATTAATATTTTGTATCACCGATATTTTATATTTCAATTTGTAATACGATTGTTATAAAATATCATTTGTAACATTGTATCAAACATCGATACACAATATCATCATTTGTAACATATGTATCAAATAAATGATACTATAAAGGACTAAACTGATATAAAAGTATAAATATGGGGACCAACTTGTACAAATTTAAAAGTTGAAGGACTTGGGTTGCAAATAAAAAGGACGAAATTGAAATGAAAGATGAAATATAGGGACTAAAGTAAAATTTTTATAAAGATGAAGGACTTATTGTGCAAATAATTAAGGACTCAAATGCAAATTTAAGTAAATTCACGTGGAAATATATATTTTGTAGTATAGATTTAATTTTAATTTATTATTTTATTAATTAATATAATTTTAAGAATGTAGTATTTTTAGAATAAATTTGTTAAGTTGATAAAATTAGAATTATTTTTAAAAAGTGGTTTATTTATGAAAAGATCCCTTATAGGAATACCCAATTCGTACTTCTGTTTCTGGTCTACTAGATTTGTTTTAACTTTGAATGATGGTTAACTTACATGGGAAAATAATGTGAAGAAACCTATTGCCCACCGGTTTAAGTTTTCTTGTAAACCTGTTTAGCCGTATTATTTTGACTCTCTGATTCTGTAATTTCTCAAAAGTTGTACTTTATAGCCGGATTACTTTGACACTGACTATTTTACACATTATGTAGATTATAAATAGTAAGATTTACAAATTGTGGATAAAAACTGTAGATATTAAGAAATGTATAAATATATAGATAAAAATAATATTTAACTAGCTTATAAATAATTAAAATTAAGCAATTCAAAACACGCTGGGGCCGCTTATATGAAATCCAGCACATATAATTGAGACTAAGTTTTTTGAAGAAAGAACAATAGGCCATCCAGCAACGTCAACGTCAACGTCAACGTCAAGGATATAGAATTTCTGTACTAATTGAATTTGGAATTATGCGTAGATTTTTTAATAATTCTGGTGTTGAACATTTTCAAGAACACCAAGGTTCTCTAGAGGATTTTCAGGGCTGAAGCTGGAATAGGGATGTCGAATATCTATGATAAATGGGAGAGATTAGTGGAAGCTGTAATCCGGAGAGAGCAACTATGGCAAATGTTTCATGATCAGAGCGCAAGTGTCAGCTCCATTTCGTCTGATTTCAGTTTGGATTCTCAAGTCCTTGATGTGCCTTTCGATTTTTCAAGTCCCGGAGGTTCATCTACATATCAGCAGCTACGTCCATCTGCAGTTGAAAATTTGCGGAAGAAAGAAACATCTGTTGAAAAGGGGGTTTCCGGGCTGGTATTTATTCAGGGTTTTAATCCTGCTTTTGACCTTGACGATATGTTGAAGTCTACTGCTGAGTTTCTGGGGAAGGGGACATTTGGAAGTGCATATATGGCAGCAATGGATAATGGAATAACAGTTGTGCTGAAAAGATTGAATGTAGTGAATATGCCGGAAAAGAAGTTCAGACAACACTTGGAGGTTATTGCAAATGTACGGCACGAAAATGTGTCTGCATTGAGGGCTTACTATTTTTCCAAAGATGAAAAGCTTATAGTGTATGATCATTACAGCAATGGCAGCGTATCTGCTATGTTACATGGTATGTTGAATTTCATTTCTTGTTCCAGCATTTTTTATTCGTGCAAAGTAAAATTCAGTATCATATAGCAAAAAAATCTTGGTGGCAGTCTTATTATGATTATATGATCACAATTTATGACCTATGTTATATCTTAGATTTGGAAGATGGGGTGGTCATGATTCAATAATTCTTACCTCACACGGTTGCATTTTTGAAGATGGATTTGTTGTTGAAGCCATTTATCAAATGGCTTGTACAGAGACTAAATTTAAGCATGTCACTGGCAGGTTTAATATGTTGAATGACTTTCTAGAATTCTTCTGCATAACCTAATTATATCTTATAAGTAGTTAACTTAGTACGCTCTTTTTAACACCTACTATATCCAAGCCTCCATCAATACATTGGCTTACAGTAAGTAGTGGAATCATGGAAATGTTATTATACAACCCACAATGCATTTTCTCATCTACCCAGGAAAAAATGGTGAGAATCGGGCTCAATTAGATTGGGAAACCCGACTAAGAATTGCAATCGGTGCAGCAAGGGGTATTGCTCACATTCACAAGCAAAGTGGTGGGAAGCTTGTCCATGGGAACATAAAATCGTCGAACATTTTCCTGAATTCACAAGAGTATGGCTGTGTGTCAGATCTTGGCATGGCAAACATGATAGCAATACCAGTCATACGAACTGCAGGGTACCATGCCCCAGAAGTCAAGAACACACGGAATGTATCCCATGCTTCTGATGTCTATAGCTTTGGAATCTTTCTGCTAGAACTTCTCACTCGAAAGTCACCTTCACATGTCATAGGTGGTGTTGAGGTTGTGGACCTAGTCAAATTGGTTAATTCTGTCAAAGGGAAGGAGCAAACTGCTAATGTGTTTGATGTGGAGCTATTGAGGAATCGTAACGTAGAGGAACAAATGGTAAAGACGTTGGAAATAGGGATGAATTGTGTTGCAAAAACCCCAAGGAAAAGACCTAAAATGGCCCAAGTAGTGAAGATGATGGAGCATATTTCTAAGAATACAAGAAATGGCCTTCAGCCGAAGCTTGTATTCATTGATGGTCTTAATCCTAATTTTGACCTTGGAGATATGTTGCTGGCTTCTGCGGAGTTTCTTGGGAAGGGAACATTTGGGACTTCATACAAGACAACAATGGAAAATGGAATTACAATTGTGGTAAAGAGAGTGAAGGATGTTATTGTTACAAGTAAAGAGTATCAGCAGCATATGGAGGTCATTGGAAGAATGAGGCGCAAAAATGTTACTACATTAATGGCATACTACTACTCGCGTGATGAAAAGCTTATGGTGTATGATTATTATGGTCCAGGGAGTGCATCTGACATGCTACATGGTAAGTAAAATAGCATACTTCCTCTTAGCGCATACGACCTGTAGATCTTGAAATTACAGTCCTGTGACTGCAACAATATTTTTAAATTCGTCTTTTTTGTAGGCATTTGGCTCTGTTAAAGAGTATTTAGATGAACCAATGAAATATAAAATGCTTGTTTGTATTCTTGAAGATGGCTAATGTTGGAAGTGATTTGGCAAATTGATAGTCATGGAGATGCTAATTTTAACATTTAGTGGCTGCAGTTCAATTCTTCAAGGATATCTGGAGCTCATTTTCATTTTTTTACAACATTTTTTTTTAATCGAAAATGTAAAAGTATTATAGATCAAAAGAAACTGTACATGTACACCGGGCATCCCCAGGAATACAAAGTGAGAAAATTAACATTACTTAGCACTCGATCATGGAACTAAATACTAAGCTAAGCGAAAATAATGTAACAAAAACACTGGACATCCCCAGGAGACAATAATTACATGGCAAATACACAAGGCATATCCATGAAAACAAGATACAAGTCTAAGGAGCAATATGTAAGGATTCAACATTTGTTTTAAACAAGTCGTGTGATTCTAGCACACAATGTTAACTACAAGTTCATTTGTAGCAATATAATGGCAACCTTTTGTAGATAATATTTTTGCAAGTGATTGTAATCTTACGACTTCTATCATCTTTGCAGGAAAACATGGCGAGAATAAAATTTCTTTAGATTGGGAAACCCGACTAAGAATTGCAGTTGGGGCAGCAAGGGGTATTGCTCAGATCCACACACAAGTTGGCCAGAATCTTGTACATGGAAATGTAAAAGCCTCAAACATTTTCCTTACTGCACAAGGACATGGTTGTGTTTCAGATGTTGGGTTGACAACATTAGTGAGTAGAACTTCGGTGCTACATAGGAAATCTTCAGGGTATCTAGCCCCAGAAGTCACGGACACCATGACATTGTTCCAAGCTTCTGATGTCTACAGCTTTGGAGTTGTGCTACTTGAACTTCTTACTGGAAAGCCACCTATACTTTCTGCAGCTAATGACAAGGCCATTCAGCTAGTTTATTGGGTTTATTCTGTTGTTCGTGAGGATTGGACTGCCGAAGTGTTTGATATAGGGTTGCTGAGGTATCCCGATATGGAGGAAGCAATGGTGAAGTTTTTGCAGATAGCTTTGACTTGTGTTGAAAGCGTTCCTAAGCACAGGCCAAAAATATCAGAAGTAGTGAGGATGTTAGAGGATATTGGCGGGACGAACTCGGGGGCCAACAATTAGCTGA
The DNA here is from genome assembly GCA_023638005.1 of Forsythia suspensa. NCBI lineage: Eukaryota > Viridiplantae > Streptophyta > Magnoliopsida > Lamiales > Oleaceae > Forsythia > Forsythia suspensa. The sequence goes on along the minus strand of CM042666.1, from coordinate 24,784,235 downwards.
AGAAAGCTCATTGCTACCTCTACCAGCTTTGGTGATGGTAGAGTTGGTCTTGTCTTCTTTTCTATATTGAATTCTCTTTTTAGAAATTACTTTAATATGAAATTTCCAGGTTTTCTTTTCTTTGGTGAATAACCTTCCAATGTCATTTCAAAAATATTTAACATAAATTCATTGTTTAGAGACTTATTTGAAATAAAATAAATGTAGGGATCAATTCATCAATCAAATATAACTTATTCAAATTTTGACATAAATTCAAAGTTTTAGGGACTTATTTGAAATAAAATAAGTTTAGGGACAAATTCATCAATCAAATATAACTTATTCAAATTTACACATAAATTCAAAGTTTAGAGACTTATTTGAAATAAAATAAGTTTAGGGATCAATTCATCAATAAAATATAATTTATTCAAATTTTCACATAAATTCAAGGTTTAGGGACTTATTTGACATAAAATAAGTTTAGGGACCAATTCAACAATCAAATAAAACTTATTAGAAATTCAAAGTGTAGTGACCTTTTTTTCACATTAATTGATGTTCACTATTGTCATGTGTTAGTATGGCTGACGTGATGTCGCACGGAGGTGATGGTGCAGGTGATTCTCCATAGCAGCCACCTCGCCGTCTCGAGTCGTCCTAGGAGTCTGGTAAGAATTTTCGTTAACATAAATTTTTTTATATTTTACAAACATCGTTGAATTTTGTATTGGTTCATATTTGTTCTTTTTCAGCGACCTCGTCTAAGCGATGGGGTATCTCTCGAGGCATTAACCTTGAGAAGGTTTGGTAGGCCAACGGGAAGAGGCCACTTCCCATCTCGTTCGACAATGTATTGTCGAACGCACAATGCAGACGATCGAAAATAACGCGAAGTATTTCACGCGCTTGGTTGGGAACCAAGTGAGATTCACCGTGCCCCCTTGCTACTCTTCATGGACAGAGATTCCAAAAGAGCAGCAAACACAGTTACTTAGCATAATCGAGGTATTTCCTTACAGTAATTTTTACATTAGCGCATTCTATAAATTATTGTTCCATGTATTATACATTAACGAAAAAATTTCCTTTGTTGCAGAGCTACTTCGATCTTCAGGGGTTGAAGAGCTTCTCTGCCATGCGTTACGATGAGGTACAAGTAAAATTTTCAAATCTTCAATGCATAACCATGTTGTTTAACTAAATCCATTCACGCTTAAATTGTTGTAGCGGGACCACGAGACCCAGCAGTGGCTGGGCATTATTGAGTCGTTACGGACTTTTCACACCTTCTGGGATGGCAATTGGGTGAACCCGCAGGCAGCTGGTAACTACGTGAGGACAAATTTATATTTTTCAATGCTTTTAATTTTAATTTTATTTGACATGAAATTATTATTTATTATTATTTTTTTTTCATTAAACAGGATAAACTTGTTGAGTTAAGGGAGACTCAACAGACACATGTCACCTCGAGTGACGCATCGTTAGACGAGCGTGCCATTGCGAAGGAGGTTCTTGGAGAACAGCGATGACACGTCCGTGGGGTTGGACGGGTTCTGAAGGGCACCTCTCCCTCCTTAGATTCGACCGCTGCATCGAAGGCCCAGAAGGAACATCCCATTAGTTCTCTGGAGACACGAGGAATGACGATCCTCAGTTTGCTATGTATGAGGATCAGCTTCGCCGAATGCAACGAGAAATTCAACTTCTGAAGAATAGCATACCGGAGATTGTGTGGGAGGAGGATGAGGAGGACAATGACGATGGTTTGGGGGATTTGTAGATTTTTAAAATTCTTTATTATTTTAAATAAAAAAAATTTTAAAAATTTATAATGTCTATAGCGGCGACATTGTCGTCGCTAAAACAAAACAACTTAATACACTTTAGCGACGAAAAGGTCGCCACTATAACTCCTAAACAAATAGTGACGACATATTCGTCGCTACATATGTGGTATATAAAAAGTAATAGCGACAACACACACGTCTCTACTATTTCATATTGTCGTCTCTTTTTCTCTAATTTCGAGATATAGACCACGATAATGTTGTGACGAACAAGTTGTCGCTATAGATTCAAATATATGTAGCGACGACATTATGCCATCGCTATTAATCTAGAGATACTAAACTGTTGCGACGACATTCAACGACAACTTCGTCGTCTCTATACATGTAAATGGACGATAGTTTATCCTTCAGCGACGACTTTTGTCACCGCTATTGACCTCCTTTCTTGTAGTGAGCTCTCAACCTAGAGAAAGAAAAATCCCATTGGTCGCCTAAATTCACATTACGCTCCAAAGATTCATTTCAAAAATCTGCTTTTCGCATCTAGATTCACCATGATTTTGCTCTATTAATGCAAAGTTATTGTTCCATTCAGCTGTGGGGCCATTTTTTCTTGGTTTATTTCCAAGATCCGAGTGTCAAACAACATTTTTGCTACAGGGATTTGTCGGCACTTTCATTTCATTTTGACTGAAATTTTATTCTCAACTGGTTCTTTCCTAGTCGGCCATTGGTTTTTACTAATGGATCCTTGTTTTTAAGCTTCCATTATGGGTTAAAAAATAAAAAGAGGTATATGTTGGTAAGAAAAATGAGTTCAGTTTGATGATTCGCGAAATGGACGAGGAAAGCTCCATGTCCGGTAAGACTGCTGGTGTTACTTCAGGGAAGGGTGCTGGTTTTTCGACTCCATTATTGGAGGTTTCAAACTTAGACTCAAAGGTGAATAAAGTTGCAGAAAATATTCAGCCTCATTCTTTACCTTCGTATTCTCAAATCTTAGGCGACTGTGATACCGAATCGGATGGAACTTTGGAAAAATTGCAACCGGTGAAAGGTATGGATAAAGAGGGGAAGGAAGTGGGTTCAAAAGAGTTGAAAGCACCATAGGTTAGCCTTTTCAAGGATAACTGAAAACCAGATAAATGCCTTGCCCTTGAGGTGTTTGAAAATTTGCCTAAACAACTTAACTTGGATTATAATGTTGTAGATGATGTTGAAATTGCTTGGAGTTATTGTTTTGTGGGTTATTTTGTGGGTCGGTTCCCCGAAAAGAAAGCTCTTCTTAATCTTTGTGACTCTTGGAATGTGAATTACAAATACTTCTCATATTCTAGTAGTTGGTTGATTTTCAAATTTGAAGATGAATCCTCTCAGGAAAGCGTCTTAAATGGAGGTCTGTATTTCGTCTTTGGAAGACCCCTGCTTTTTAAAGTTATGCCGGAAAGTTTTGAATTTGATGACGAAGATATAAGCAAAATGCTGATTTGGGTGATGTTACCGGGTCTTTCCTTGGATTATTGGAATCCCAAGCACTTGGCATGATTGCGTCTAATATAGGGAGGCCGTTTTCAATGGATAACCTTACTTATACAAGAGAAAGACTCTCTTATGCTCGGGTGTTAGTTGAAGTGGATGCATCGATTGATTTAGTTCGTTCGGTAAATATTCGTCTGGCCACCGAGAAAGAACGTGACCAAAAAGTCATTTTTGAACATGAGCCTAAGTTCTGTCCAACTTGTAGAGTATTTGGACACTTACTCAAAGGGTGTACCATGATTGACAAATCATTTGAGATCGGTTTGAAGGCTCCTGTTGCAGCAGTAGTTACTAACGACATCTCCCACAACCGCCTGTAGCCTCTGTACTTGTGCCGGTCAGCGAGATTGTTATTGATTTGTATATGGACATTTCGAGTAAAAAAGATCCTTTAGAAAGAGTGAATCATACGTTGGTGACTGCTGATGTTTTAGATGATACGAGGACTGATTTGGTTGATAAAGAAGACGAGGCTGCCTTCACTTTGGTTCAAAAGAAGAAGAAGCAGATTGCTAAACAGAAAAAGATTCAGCATACCGATTTGAAACTGTCGTGAAACATTTTGGTAGGAAAATAATCACTTTTAGGAGCTGCTCGGATAGTGACTAAATCCAGAAAATCAAAAGATGTTCCAATGAAACATGGTAACCCCTCTTCCTCGTTGGATAAATTGAAGGGTTCGACCCTTCCTTTATCGCCATGAAGTGCGCTTGTTAGAACGTTATGGGATTTAATAACCCCTTAACACAAAATGGGGTTTGGGACCTCATGAGAAATCACAATATTAATTTAATGGGTATTTTGGAAACAAAACTGAATTTGGTGAAGCTTACTCGGGTAATGACGAACAAATTTGTTGGTTGGGACCATTTGCGCACTATTAACATACGTTAGGGACCATTTGCACCAATTTCTCTTTTTGTTTCTTTGGCTTGTGACATTTACTTGTACAATGTCCTTCTTTTCCACAGTTGTAGTAGTCGCCTTTGAATTTCTTAGCATTCTTTTTGTTGTCTTTTATCAGTGCATTACTAGAATGCTTTCTTTTCTCATTAGTATTCGAACTTGATTATACCACATTGGCTTTTACTTGCCCGAACTATCCTCTAAATTTTCTATCAAATTTTTTGTTGTTTTCTTCTATCCTTAGCCAGATAATTAATTTTTTCAAATTCATCTCCTTACATTTGTACATGGGATAGTTTTTGAATTCTCTCTATAAAGGAGGAAGTTTTTCAATAATTGCAGCCACTTGGAATGACTCACTTAAATTCATATTTTTAGCATGTATGTCATGAAGAAGAACATGCAATTCTTGAACATGATTGATAACGGTCTTTGAATCTACCATTTGTAGTCTAGGAATTTTTCGATAATGAATTTCTTCGTGCCAGCATCCTCAGTTTTGTACTTTTTCTCCAATGACTCCCAAAGTTCTTTTACAGATTTCATAGCATTAAAAACTCCGTATAGTGTATTGTTTAGTACATTCATAATATAATTATTGCATAGGAAGTCTAAGTGCTCCATGCATCTAAGGCAAATAGAGACTCCCTATTGTTTGGTCCTTCTTGAACTGCATGAGCATCCTTAGTTAAAAACTTTGCCAAATTTAAAGTGGTCAAGTAGAATAGCATCTTTTATTGTCATCTTTCTCTCATTGGGGTACTAGAGTTAATTGAAGCGGATTAGCCGTAGGTGGAACATCAGTAGTTGTACTATTAGTCGGGAAAACAACATTATTCCCATTTGAATCAATTTCTATTACGAAAATAGAAGATAAACAATGATGTTTAGTTGATCGTTGATCAATTAAATGCAATTTACAATAAAATAGGAAGTTCATCATAAGATTGTTAGAAAATTAGTTAAGGTGTAAAATTATATTCTATTTATAAAGTAATGTAGAAGACTTACTTGAAATTGAAAATGCAAAATTAAAAAGAAAATGACAAGACGAAAATGGAAATAAATAGATCGAGGCAAAAGTTCAAACTCTCTTTTCTTCAGACGTATTTGCACCTCTTAGGTGTTTACGGTGTTATGGCAAACGTCTCCCAAGATACAACGATCTATTCCTTTCGGTAGTAGCACTACAAATCGAAAGGACGGAGAACCTGAATTGTTTTGTACTCTCTGAAATTAGGACTTGAACAATATAGTTGTAAAAATATAGGACAAATTTTGACAGAATGATATTAGTAATTAGAATAAAAATTCACACAATCCTAGGGTGAATTTAGCAAATGTGAAAAAAAAAACAAATTAATTGAGAAAGAGAGCGCATGAGTTGATAAGAAAAATTCTCTGCAAGATAGGTGATGTGCAGGTGATGGTGGTGGGAATGCTAATGGGTGGAGATGTGGTGGCGCAAGTTTGTATTGGGTTTCTGGGCTGGGCTGGAGATGGGTTGGTGAAGAATGAGACTCTTTTTTATTTGTATTTTTTCCTTTTTCCATTTTCAATCTTTTGCTTTTCTTTTTTGAAATTTCTTTTTTTGTATTATTTAAGTTAAGGGCAAGAATGTCTTTGTACATCATTTTAAAAGAATTTTTTTACTGATTCCGTCAATGAGGAACATATTATCTAAAGATTGAGAATGATATGTGCGATTAAAATTGAATGGGGATAAAACTAAAAAAGATGAAAACCCAGAATGTAATTTATCCTAAAAATTGTGGTTCAAATATAACCACTTAAAAAAAAGAATAAAAATTCATTTTGACCCACCCCACCCCCACCCCCACCCCTTACACCCTATCCCCTACCTCCACCACCAGGTTGAAATATCCGCCACTCACCATCACCATCTGTAGATCAAAATTCAAGGTCACTTTTGTCAAGATAGCGCGTATCACCAAGTGTCGCAACGCAAGACTTGAAATTAAATTCCATTAACATAAACAAATACAGACCCATCGTAAATTAATAATACCCTTCGCCACCGTTTGACGGCCGCTTTCATATTCATCGACTTATAAATTAAAATCTATGTTTGGCATATTCATCACAATAGGTGGTTGCCCATGCTGATTTTCTATCTTTTTCCATTTTTTTTTTCTTTTTTCTCTAGTACCAGGGGCTACTGTTTTAATTATTTATTATTTTGTATTATGACATAAGCTTTTTCCGTGTTCTTTAATTGTGATAAGAACTGAACTGATTTCTCTTCCAAAAGATGTATCCATGGGCAATCTACATTTTGAAAGTCTGTGTAAGTGGATTTTGTTTTAATCTCGATTAAACTGTTTTAATTATTGTTTGTCAAATATGAATTGACTTCTTCAATAATTGATTATTTGTGGAAATATCACGCTTGTTTAGTGAAGCTTTTTAACATATATTTATAAAAAGTTAATGAAATGTGTAGTTGAAAGATTAATAAAAGTTGTGGGTCCCATGAAATGTGTAGTTAAAATTAATTGTTGAATTTGATTTCAATTTTTTAGCAGATTTTCAAACTCCACCAAACAAGCCAGTAGACTATTTTCGTGGGATTTTGATCAATAATATGATGTGGGGTTTGTTTGTGGACAAGTCCAAAATTATATTCTGTTTATAAAGTAATGCAGAAGACTTACTTGAAATTGAAAATGCAATTTTCTAAAGAAAATGACAAGATGAAAATGGAAATAGACAAATCGAAGCAAGAGTTCCAACTCTCTTTCCTTACGACGTATTTGCCCCGTCCAGGTGCTTACAGTGTAATGACAAATGTCTCCCAATATACAATAATCTTTTCCTTTCGGTAGTAGTACTACAAACCTAAAGGACGGCAAACCTAAATTGTTTTGTACTCTCTAAAATTAGGACTCGAACAGTATTGCTGTAAAAATGCTGGACAAATTTTGACATAATGATATTAGTGATCAAAATGAAAATTCACAGACCTTGGTTCAATTTATACCTCCCCAGAAGTTGTGTTTGAATAGGCACAACACCTAAAAAGACTTAATTGAACAGACACAAGACCTGAAACAATTTGTTTGAACACTTGTGTATGTACTAATTCAACAGAAATCTTCTAGACACGTGACATGTGTCAAATTCAGATATTTTAATATTGGAAGATGAAAATAAAATAAAAAAATTATTTTTTCCAAAGAGAATATATTGGGCCAAGTACGACACACTGATTCGGCCGACCGGCCGGCCGACGGTGGCTCGTGTGTGTAGGCTTTGAACCAAACCCAATAGCATCTAAGTCTCATCCCCTATAAAAACTTGCGGTGCTCTTTGGAGCCCAAATCCAAATCCAAACTAGAGGTATATAAATTGATCCAAAATTATATTATCTTGTTATATGTGATAAAAGTCACCACTTGCTTCCAACATCCAATTTCTACTTTTAAGGTGCCAACTTTTGTCATTAATTTCTCATTCACTCGAAAATTGATTTGAAAAACCAAATGTACCACGAACATTTACTCACAGGGTAGAATGCATTGCACTAAAATTTTCAACAATCGGTTATTGGGACCCACCCGAATATTTGGTCAAAAATTGGTCAACCCAATTTACAAACAACACATTTCCAGCAATCTCCCACATGAATGGAAATTACCATAAATATGTACATTAAATGCAAACACTAAAAGAGAATACAGGCGGAAAGCTGTTGCATCGGTAGAGGTAGCTATTTGGCTTCGAACTTGCCTTAATGGAATACTATCGAACTTACTTGGCTAGTCAGTGAACGTGATGTCTTGAATTGTCTAACTTTTGGTGTAAAGCAAGACAACAATATCCACACAATAACCTTCCTAACAATTCTTTGGTTCTCATAGTTGTGTTTATTTTGGCCCTGAAAATGCTCTTGGGTTTCATAAGTACTTTTATAGAATTTAAGCTTCAAAATTTCTCATAGAAGCAACTCCACTTTAGATTTACATAGGTGATCTCCTATGAATAACATCTACCATGCTTTATTTGGTTTATTCAAGCTATAAGAATTATTAAAATTATAACTTAACCTTATACACTCTATAGAAAGCACTCTTTCTTATCCTAGAAATGGGTAGGAGATAACTCATTAGTACTTAAACTGAATCTTCATAACTTAGTTGTTCTATTGAACCAAGATCTTGGGATCTTTAGTCAATAAGGTTGGGTTACCATTATAAAGACTCATGTGTTGTGAGCATTTAATACCATTCCATTCAATAAACAGTGTACTTGATCTCTTAGTAAGCCTTTTGTAAGTGGATCCGCAAAATTCTGCTTTGATTTCACTAATCAATGGAAATAATACAATTTGAGATTAACTACTTAATAGTATTGTGTCTATGACGTATCTAGATTTACCATTATACATACTCTTTTATGCTCTTCCAATAGCCGACTGACTATCACAATGTATACTTATAGAAGACCCTGGCTTAGGGACCCACTATCGTACACACATAGACTTTGGACCGTGTACTGGGGTGCTTAGCCTTTTAGGGACTGCTCTACGCGCATATGACCATATTTCAAATTACAGATTATCAGGGTACATTTTTAGTGTACTATATATTTCAGAATAATCAGTATATAGATTTTAGATTTCAGATTATGCAGTTTCAGACTTTAAATTTAGCTTAAAGTTTAATTAGATAAATTTTATTTGAGAACTACAGTCATCCTAGCATTTCTCAATTTGTCTATGATTTACAGTAATTTTACTTATATCAAGTATAATGGATTTTATAATCTTTACTATTTAGAACTTTCAATGTTATTATTAGAATTTATAACTGCTTAAAAGTATTATAGAACAATTCAAAATTTTAGTAAATATTTATAAACTGAAAAAAGTATAATTATTTACAAACTTTCCACTTATTGAGTTTCAAACTCACATATTTTGTCACACTTGTTCTTATTAGGACGTAGTTGAGTTTTTTTAGTAGCTTTTGGGAGATTCTGCAGCTACAATGGCCACATCCATTTGACCTAGTTGATTGTATAATTGCAGTTTGTTAAGCAAGTTATTATCATGCATTTGTCCCATGTCTACTAGCTTTGTATATGTCGTTTTGGTATTGCTTATGGCATGTAGAAGTTAAATGTGTTTGCCGCCTTTTTGATGTAAATGATATACATTTGGGCTGTTTTATAAATGATAGTAAAATGGTCGAATTGGCTACACTTTATTTTTGATTGGTACATACTAGGGGACATGTGACCCCAATTGATACTAGATATATTGTGTTTGGATTTTTTTTTTCTTTTCATGTTGGTTTAGTCCAATTTCTAGAGGAAACTCTGCCAAAATTTTTATAAATTTTTTTTAGTCAAAGAAAAGTCAATCAGTCATAAAAAAGTCTAAGTAGACTTGGTGGTTGGTCTGGCATCTAACTAGCATCCCTTATTGGTGCACGGTACGTCTTGTGTCTACTAGGGTGATTGTAGACAGGTCATGTCACATAATGTATTTGAAGATTGTTTGTCTTGATCAAGTAGTGTTCTTTTCAGTTCTACATTTTTCCTCAACGAAATAAAAAATAAAATATTAAACACCTTTAATCCAATTAAAAATTGATCAATATGTGGTGTAAATATAAATTAGGCAAAATTAACTTCAAAAGAAATGGTGCCTCAGGTTATGCTCGGATTTTCAGTTCTTGGATTCTGGCTGTTATTGTAAGGCCACTTTTGTAGCCTTTGAAGATTAGGTCAAAGTTTTTTAATAGTTAAGTCTTTAAAAAGTAAGAGTTCGAATTCAATTTGAACTGTACAACCTTAAGAGTTCAAGTTCAATTCGAATACTACAACCTTGAAGAGTTTGAATCTGATTTGAAGACTTCTTGGTCCAAGTCAAAGACGGCTATTTTCACTAAGTCAAATGAGGTTTAAGATTATTTAACAACTAAGAAATGAACTTTATTAATAGGTGAAGATTTCATAAGTTTCATATGCTCGTTTTTGTAGAAGAGAGAGAGGGTTTAGAGAGAACAAAGTTAGGTTTCTCCTAAATACAAATTATGTTCTTTCCTTTCTAAAAGAGAGTGTATTTCTCCTATAATAAGAGAGGGGTTATTGTAATTGTTCTCTTCTTATTATAGAGAGAAAGTGTTGTAAATCCTTGTCCAAGTAGTGTAATCCTTCTATTCTTGTCCGTAGTTTTTACTCCAATTTGTTTTTGGAGGTTTTCCACGTAAATTTTCATGTTCATCAAGTTTTCTTGTTTTCTCATTTCTACTTATGTTGTAAATTGTGTGCTTCGTTCTACAACGTCCTTAACAAGTGGTATCAGAGCACTAGGTTTACTACTGGTTCCGTACTACGGTGAGATCTAATTAGTGGAAAAGAAGCATATTCAAAAATGGCGACGAAGTTTGAAATATAGAAGTTCAACGGGAACAATTTCTCGTTATAGAAAATGAAGATGAAGGCTATATTGACTAAAGAAGATTGCTTGGAAGCAATTGGCGAAAGGCCAGCTGAGATTACCGATGATAGCAAATGGAAGAAAATGAACAATAATACTATTGCGAATCTACATATGGGCCTTGCTGATGAAGTTTTGTCAAGTATAGGAAAGATAACGACGGCGAAAGAGATTTGGGAGACTTTAACAAAGTTGTATGAGGCCAAATAAAGTCACAACAAAATCTTCTTAAGAAGAAGACTCTACACTCTTCGAATTGTGGAATCCGTTTGAGTGACAGATCACATCAACACCTTGAATACTCTATTTGCTAACCTTTCAAATATGTGTTACAAAATAGATGTAAATGAGCGTGCAGAACTTCTACTTCAAAGTGTACCAGATTCATATGATCAACTCATCATCAACCTGGCTAATAATATTCTCACAGACTATCTAGTCTTTGAAGATGTTGCAGCCGCTGTTTTGTAAGAGGAACATAGGTGCAAGAATAAGGAGGACATGATGGCAAATTCGCAACAAGCTGATGCACTATCGGTGACGAGAGGGAGATCAATAGAACGTGGTTCTAGTGGGAACCAAAGTCGCGGTAGATCTAAATCAAGAAGTAAGATGAACGTAAAAAAAAAAAAATTTAAATTTTAAACAATATATGAACAATTCTAAAAATCTACATATCCCCTAAACCCTTGTCCTCATCCTTGTTCTCGTCCTCCTCTGGCACAACCACCAGTATGCTATTCTTCCGAAGCTCAATTTCTCGCTGCATTCGGCTTAGCTAAGCCTCATACATAGCAAACCGAGAATCGTCATTCTGGGGGTCTTTAGAGAACTGATTGGAGGTTCCTTGTGGGGCCTTCGATGCAGCGGTCGAATCTAGGGAGGGAGAGGCCGTGCCCTTCGAAACCCATCCAACCCCATGGACGTGACCTTGTCGTTCTCCGAAAACCTCATTTGCAATAGTATGCTCATCTAACGACGCGCCACTAGAGGCGACCTGTGTCTGTTGAGTCACCCTCAACTCAACAAGTTTATCCTGTTTAGTGAAAAAAAATAATAAATAATAAAATCATGTCAGATAAAATTAAATTAACATCATTTAAAAGTCCTCACATAGTCACCAGCTGTATGCGGGTTCACCCAATTGCCATCTCAGAAGGTGTGAAAAGTTCGGAACGACTCAATAATACCTAGCCACTGCTGGGTCTCGAAGTCCCACTACAACAATTTAAGCGTGAAATTTTAGTTAAACAACGTGAAATGTATGTAATGCATTGAAGATTTGTATAATGATATTGAAAAATTTACTTGTACCTTATCGAAACGTGTGGCAGAGAAGCTCTTCGATCCCTACACGCTCGGGTATTTAGCCTTACCTCGATTGGCCTTATTTTTTTGGACCATTCCTGAAATTATAAAAAATAATTGATGAGCAGAAAACTTTATAGTTATAAAATTATGTGCATAAAAACTTATAAAGTACATGAACAATACGTACCACGAAAGTAGGACTGGTAAAGAAGTCAATTCACTTCTGCCAGTCTTCGGCAGACATCTCGCCGTATGGATGGCTATGTGCGCTTTCAAGTGATTATGAACCTTGAGTTTGTAATCTCGATAGCATTGGTCGCCAGGTGATCTACAGCAACACACACCGCCTGGTATTCGTCGGACGATCGATCACCCTGAAGATCGAAATAGCTCTACAACATAGGAAAAAATTTCATGTATGTATATTACATGACATACATGAAATTTTTTTATATAATGTGCCAATGTAAAAACTACTGTAAGTCAATACATCGATGATGCTACGCAACCGTGACCGTTGCTACTCTCGAACCTTTGTCCATAAAGGGTAGCATGGAGGCACGGTGAATCTAACTTGGTTCCCAACCAAGCATGTGAAATACTTCGCGTCATTTCTGATCGGATGCATTGTGTGTTCGACATTTTTGAACACAATGGGAAGTGGCCTTTTTCCGTTCGCTTGCCACACCTTCTCAAGGTTAATGCTTCGAGAGATATCCCGCCGCTTAGACGGCGACGCTGGATAAGAAAAACCGTACGACTTGTATTAAACAATATTGAAGTCACTTTAAAAAATTGTACAATAAGTGGTCTTGAAACAAAAATTCGTACCAGACTCGCAGTAGGCATCGAGCCGACGGGGTGGCTGCTGTGGAGGATTGTATGCACCATCACCTCCGTAGAACATGACGTCAGCCATGCTACTAACTAACAACATAAAACATCAATTGGTGCGGAAAAGGTCGATAAATTTTTTTATTGCATTTTAGTCCCTGAACTTTTATTTTTATGCATTTCAGTCCCTAAACTTTTATTTGTTCACATTTCAGTCCCTACATTAGTTGTTTTTGTGCAATTTGTCACAGATTTTTGTTTTCTTTTTCTACCAATGGTCCTTAATGTAATTTGCACATCAGACCCTAAACATTTATTTATATGCATTTCAGTCAATAATTTTTTTTGCATTTCAGTCCCTAAAATTTTATTTTTATACATTTCAGTCCCTAAACTTTTATTTGTTCACATTTTAGTCCCTAAATTAGTTGTTTTTGTGCAATTCGTCACAAATTTTTGTTTTCTTTTTCTACCAATGGTCCTTAGTGTAATTTGCACATCAGACCCTAAACATTTACTTATATGCATTTCAATTCCTAAACTTATTTTACATTTCAGTCCCTAAACTTTTATTTGTACGCATTCCAGTCTCTAAACTTTTATTTTTCATATTTCAGTCCCTACATTAGTTGTTTTAGTGCAATTCGTCACAAATTTTTTATTTCTTTTTCTTCCAATGGTCCTTAATGTAATTTGCACATCATACTTTAAACATTTATTTATTTGCATTTCAGTCCCTAAACTTTTCATTACTTGCATTTCAGTCCCTAAACTTTTATTTTTACGCATTTCAGTCCCCTAAATTATCGATTCTACCAAAATTGATTCCTAAATTTCATTTTACCACCAACATTGATCCTTTACTTCCCTAAATTACCGATTTCATCAAACATGCAAAATGATTCAAAAAATAATGTTCTCAATCAAACAATTAACATTTCCAGAATATGTCTCAAACAACAAGAACTGTGCAAACTCACCCCAACATGATTGCACAAAATCATTCCCAACATAATTCAAAAGATCATAAACAAAAATCAAATGGCAAAATCATTCACAAATTGTGTTATTCCAGTGCATTTCAGTTTCAGTCAGGAGTGCAAAATCAAATTCAAACGGCAGTGCAACATACAAACAAATTCATATGAAGAAAAAATTCAGAAGAAAAAATCAAAATGATAACTTACATGTTTGTCTTGGAGACGGCAGAAGGCGAACGACATACGGCAGCTAGTTCTGGCAGACGGCATATGACAAACGGTGGGAGAAGATGGCAGACGGTAGAAAAAGCTGACGGAGGGAAGAAGAAAAGCCAAAATAGAGAAGAAGAAGGTTACGCCTGATTAAAAAGGCCTGGTTCTACAGCGACGACATATGTCGTCGCTATTTATCATTAGAGGCGACACCGTTTTTTAACTTTTTCGAACACGCGCTTAAAATGTGGCTCCAATTTTTTTCGTGACTATATTTCCATGGCACAACCGCAGTTTCTTGTTTTCCGCAGTCCAGTATTTGCCACGGTAATGTCTCAATATTTTCCATTTGGTCATTCATCTTTCAATATTATGTACTTTAGTCCTTGAATTTCATATTTTATTTCATTTTATTCCTCTTTTATTTGCAACCCAAGTCTTTTAACTTTTGAATATTTGCAAGTTAATCCCTATTTTCAAGTATTCGTGTATTTTCAGTCCTCATTTGCCTATTTTGGTTTGTATCTCTCCAATTCCAATCAAACTTGGGTTTCAACCTAAAATAATCAAATCAACACACAATTATGTAAAGATTTACTTAAGAGTACATACAATTAGTCCACTTTTGATCCCTATGAATGAAAACATTCATTTTGGTTCACTAACAACGACAACGTCGGGACGTGTAACAAAATTATTGAATATATAATAGTGACGAACACCAACATTCAATCTGATTCACTATCATGATACGATTGATCCGCATCATCGTCACTGTCGTCCTCATTGATTTTACTCGATGTTTTGTCATCTTCGTATTCTTCATATGTGTCATCTTCCACATCTTCGTCGTTAATGAACGAAGTATCAGCTACAGTATCAGAACAAGGCACCCCGAATAATCGATGCTCCTATCTCATCAGCTTCACTATCATCCTGGTGCAAAGATATGTGCTCTTAGTTGCTTAGATCAACGATCAGAGATAAACCAAAAGAGTTTTGATTGTGGAGCAGGTCTATCTCTATGACATTACATCCTATCATATCCCACGCACTCCTGTGATGGACTACTTTTACTACTTGCCAGTTCAGACCATAAGAACGATCTTCAATGTAGAACACTTGTTGTGATTGGCTAGCAAGTATGAGCGGATCATTCTTGAACGCATATGCACTGATGTCAATATTGGTAACGTTATTCTCAATTACCATCCGTCTTCCATTACACTTAAACCATTTGCATCGGAACAGAAAAATTGAAAGTTTCCGTCTAAATTGTAGCTCTAGTATCTCTTGCAGCTGCCCGTAGTAAACCTCACCCCCAATCCCCGGGATTGACACACCACTGTTCTGAGTTTTTCTTTGAATATCATGATCATATGTAAAGAAGCGAACTCCTTTGACGACACAGGCCGTGTAAGACAAAACCTACTGATAACATCCACTGGCTAACGAAAACAACTCATAAGAAACTTGATTGGCGTAGCTTTGGCGCATTGCATACACCTAGATGACGAGTAGGAAAAGTTACTGTAATGAAGAATGTCACAATATAACAATCAATAAAAATTCGTTGTAGTGGAAATAGTTTACCTTCTTGAAAAACCAGTCGTGAAAGTCTCTTCTATGCACCTAGTCGATGTTTGGACAACCATTGTTCAATAACTCATGCCTATGTTCCTTGTACAAGGCATATAAGATCTACAAATTAACACATGACAAAATGACAAAGTTTATTCAAGATAATTTAATAATATTTCCCAAACAAAGTCTTACTCCATGTATGTCTCAATTTCAGAACAGTTGTTGAGGACGTAAAACATCGCTTGATTTCAAACATGAGTATGAAATGTCGTTGGTGTCTTTTTTCCAATAGGGCGAGTCTGCGACTGAAAAATAGAAAGTTGTATCTACAGAACACTACCAGCCTCGTTTCTGTCTGGTTGGTTAAACCTTGTTCCTATGTCCTCAAAGTACCTCGAACAAAAAGTCAATGCCTCATCCACAACATACCCTTCAACTATTGAACCCTCGGGCTGGGTTCGATTTCTGACGTAGTCCTTCAGTTTCTTCAGGTATCACTCAAATGGATATTTCCATCTCATGTGCACCGGACCTCCAAGGATTAACTCTTCTGACAAATGCATTACGAGGTGAATCATAATGTCAAAGAAGGCTGGCGAAAAGATCCATTCCAACTTATAGAAGATGAGTACCAGGTGATCGTGGGAAGCCATCATATCGCTAATCTTTAATGTTCTTGCACAAAGCTGCTTGAAGAACATTCACAGTTCAATAATTGTTGTATAAATTGTTTTATTCAAGAACGTTCGACATCCGACTGGAAATAACCGTTGCATGATAATGTGGCAATCGTGTGACTTCAACCCAATAATGCGGCTGTCATTAGGAGCAATATTCTTTTGAAGATTAGAAGCGAAACCATTTAGAAACTCAACCGACCGATGTTATGTTTGAGTTCTGTAAAAGACCAATACGGCAACTCATAGAAAATACTCATTTTTCTCCAATTCAACTCGTCATCAAATCTCCTCTTTGTAGCATCCCCAAACTTAGGGTGCTTTTTTGGAATTTTATGTTTGACACGGCTTAACTGTGCTAAAATGTCTGTAGGCGTTAACTGACGGGGAGGTGGTCGCCTCTTCGTCCTCCCGTTGAAGTCTAAATTGTTCTGAAAATGATGCTTGGATGGCAAGAACAGACGGTGACCCACATAAGTTGTCTTACCTATCATACAGACTGAAGAAGTCTCCTCGTTGCATGTAGGACATGTCATGTATCCCTGACCACTCCAACCCGACAAACTACTTCTCGCTGAAAAATTGTTAATAGTCCACAACAACGCTGCACGCATTCTGAATATCGACCTGTTATTGGTTCTAGCATCACGCATGTCAATCCCATCAGCCCACAACTCCTTCAACTCGTCCACTAATGGTCGTAAAAATACATTAATGTCCTTACCCAGTGCTTTAGGACCATGTATCGACAGAGTAAGTGTGAGGTATTCAGGATTCATGCATAACCAAGGTGGCAAGTTGTAAACTGTTACAACTACTGGCCACATGATGTACGCCAGACTCATGTTATCGAATGGATTGAAACCATCTGTGGTCAAACCTAACCTGACATTCTGGATCTCACTTGCGAACAATGGATGTTTCATGTCAAAATCCCGCCCTGCCTTTCCATCAACGGAATGCTGCATTTCATCATCATCGCTAAACCTTCCTATACTGTGCCACAGCATGAGTTTTGCAGTATCTTTCGTCGCGAACATACGTTTTAGCCTGAGGGCCAAGGAAAAATAGCGCAACACCTTATGCAGAACATTCTCTCCGTTCACTTTCCCAGAAGTGTGCACCCAACGACTTTTCTGACAAATCGGACAAGTTTGTCTATCAGCATGCTCACTTCAAAATAGTGCACAGTCATTCTTGCAGGCGTGAATGGATTTGTAACACAAACCAAGCTTCTTCATCATCTTCTTAGCTTCTTAGTGGGAGTCCACCAGGTTCATGTTTGGAAAAGCTAATTTCAACGATTTCAAAAGATCATCGACATACTTGTTTGTCCATTTGTTCACAACTTTAATATGCATCAACTTGACTAAAAAATTTAGGGACGAAAATTATGAAACTCCCGGGTATAGTTCTGAATGCAGAGCCTCAAAAAAATCATCATAGTAACCATCGATGCTTGTACCAGTATGCTCATCACCGACTACGTCGTCTATGACATCCATCATCTCATCTTCTACACCAGCTTATGGCATCAAAGACTGGGACATCCCAATAAACATACTTTGCAACATGTTCTGAACTCTTTAAACTTTTCCAATGATGTTAAAAGGTGTGTTACTTTCTGTCAAGCATGCCAATACAGAAAGTTATCTCAATCTCATTTTCCCTCATCTTCAAATTGTGCTAAATCTTTCCTAGACATCATACATACTAGTGTATAGGGACCCTCACCTGTCACTTCCACTGAGGGTTATAGATATTATGTCCATTTCATAGATGAGTACTCTAGGTTTACCTAGATTTTTTCAATGAAACTTAAATCTGATCTTGTACCCATATTCCAACAATTTCAAAATTTTGTCGAAAGACAATTCAACAAAAAGATCGAATGTGTTCAATCTGACTGGAAAGGGGAGTATAGGAAACTTGAACCATTTCTCACCAAACTAGGAGTTTTGTTTAGGCATCCTTGTCCTCACACTCACCAACAAAATGGCAGGTCTGAGAGAAAACACAGACCCATTGTAGAGACAGGTCTAACTCTGTTGGCACAAGCCAGTATGCCACTGATTTTTTGGTGGGATGCCTTTGCTACAAGCACTCTCCTCATAAACAAACTTCCTACTGTCACTCTTAACCATCAAACACCCTATGAATTGTTTTTCAAGAAAAACCTAACCTTAGCCATTTCAGAATTTTTGGTTGTGCCTGTTATCCCTTTCTTAGACCATACAATAAGCGTAAAGCTGGTTTTCATACCACACAATGTGTGTTTCTTGGATATTGCAACAAACACAAGGGCTATGGATGCTTAAGTCCTACTGGAAGAATCTATATTGCTCAAAGTGTAACATTCAATGAAAAATTATTTCCCTTTACCAGTGGTTTTAATTTTCCTGTTAAAGTTGCCTATTCTGATCAAATCACCAATCAACTTCTTGTTCACAACTGGTCTTCAATGAATAAAGACACATCTGAAGATATGATCAATAGCTGATTCTCCAAGGATAAGTCAGCAACAGGATTCTCCATCTTCATCCAATCAACCACAAATCACTCTACCTTCATTCAGTCAGCCACAAAATTCTCCATCTCCATCTGTTCCTAGTGCTGTTTCCATTCAACAACAGGACAGTAATCCTGTTACCACTTCAAATCATACTTCCAAACCTTCTACTAAGTCATTCTTACACAGCCCTACACCCATCCACTCAATGCAAACTAGATCTAAATTAGGAATTCAATAACCAAAAACCTTTGCCTATATATCCTCTTTACCCCAACCTGTTGAACCAGTGTCAGTTAAAGAAGCATTGCTGGATCTAAAGTGGGTTGAAGCTATGACTGTTAAACATGCTTTACAAGCTAAACAAACTTGGAGTCTTGTTCCACCTACTGATGATTTGCATGTGGTTGGGAACAAATGGGTTTTTAAAGTAAAATATCTTCCAGATGGCAGTGTAGAGAGATATAAGGCAAGACTTGTTGCCAAGGGGTTTCAGCAAACTCCTGGTGTTGATTATTTTGAAACATTTAGTCTAGTAGTCAAACCTTCTACTATAAGGGTTATTCTCACTTTGGCTATTACATATGGTTGGGATATTTAGCAAATAGATATCAATAATGCTTTTCTCAATGGAGAATTACAAGAGACTGTTTACATGACTCAACCTGAGAGCTTTGTAGATGAGAAATTACCAAATTTTGTTTGCAAGTTACATAAAGCCTTATATGGGCTGAAACAGGCTCCTAGAGCTTGGTTTGAAAAATTGAAATAGGCTTTGTTTGACTGAGGTTTCACAGGCTTAACTTCTGACACTAGTTTGTTTATTCATTTCTCATCTGGAAAACACTTATTTGTACTGGTATATGTGGATGACATTCTTATCACTGGAGCTGATAAGAATCAGGTTTTAAAGCTTGTCCATGATCTGAATAAGCAGTTTGCCTTGAAAACTCTAGGAAGCTTGAAGTATTTCTTAGGTTTTGAAGCCATTAGAGATCATATTGGGATATATTTGACTCAATCAAAATATATCAAGGATCTTTTGGCTAAAACAAATATGATGGGAACAAAGGGATGTGACACACCCATGTGTACTGGATAAAGACTTTCATTGACTGATAGTGCATCCTTTGATTCTTTTACACTTTATAGGTCCACCGTTGGTGCTTTAAAGTAACTCACTATGACAAGACCTGATATTGCCTTTCCTGTAAATAAACTTAGTCAGTTCTTGCATGCTCCTACTGTCTTACATTGGCAAGCTTGTAAAAGGGTCTTGAGGTACTTAAAGAACACTACTACACTTGGTCTTCACTTCAAACCAATTACCAGTTTGATCGTAGAAGCATTTGCAGACGCTGATTGGGCTAGTAGTGTGGATGATAGAAGATCAATTAGTGGCTATTGTGTCTTCTTTGGTGGGAATTTAATTCAATGGTGTTCGAGAAAACAAAAAGTGGTAGCAAGGTCCAGTACCGAATTAGAATATGGGGCACTGGTACAGGCAGCCACTGACATTGTTTGGCTACATAATTTGTTTACAGAATTGTATATTACTTTACATTCTTGTCCTATTATATGGTGTGATAATATTAGTGCAGGTTCCCTTGCTACCAATCCAGTTTTTCATCAGAGAACAAAACATATAGAGATTGATATACATTTTATCAGAGAGAAGGTTATTAAGAAAGCTTTGCAAGTGCAATACATAGCTACAGAGGATCAGATTGCTGATATTCTAACCAAATACCTTGCTACTGTAAAGTTTGTTACATTTCGTGACAAGCTTATTGGATCGAAGGTTGCTGATACTGGTGACAAGCTTACTGGATCCAAGGTTGCTGATATTGGTGACAAGCTTACTGGTGACAAGCTTGCTGATCTTCCTCAGCTGTGCTTGAGGGATACTGGTGACAAGCTTGCTGATCTTCCTCAGCTATACTTGAGGGAGGATATTAAGAAAGCTTTCTAAAGTTGTGTTTTCTATTTGTAAAAGTGTTATTGTTAAAACACGTCTTTACATCTGTAATCTCTCAGTTTGTTTTGTAATTTGTATATACACAAAACTATTGTGCATTGAAATTAATTAATGACACAACATATATTTTATTCTCTCCCTGTGTCTTCGTATCTTCCTCTCTCTTGAAACTCTAGATCCCCTTTCTTAGTTTCATCTTTACAGCAATGGCAGCGTATTTGCTATGTTACATGGTATGTTGAACTTCATTTCTTGTTCCAGCATTTTTTATTCATGCAAAGTAAAATTCAGTATCATATAGCAAAAAATCATGGTGGCAGTCTTATTATGATCATATATGATCACAATATTTATGACCTATGTTATATCTTAGATTTTGAATATGGGGTGGTCATGATTCAATAATTCTTACCTCATGCGGTTTCGTTTTTGAAGATGGATTTGTTGTTGAAACCATTTATCGAATGGATTGTACAGAGACACTAAATTTAAGCATGTTACTGGCAGGTTTAATATATATGTTGAATGGCTTTCTGGAATTCTTCTCCATAACCTAATTATTTCTTATAAGGCTCTTTTTAAAACCTACTATATCCAAGCCTCAATCAATACATTGGCATACAGTAAGTAGGGGAATCATGGAAATGTTATTATACAACCCAATGCATTTTCTCATCTACCCAGGAAAAATTGGTGAGAATCGCGCTCAATTAGACTGGGAAACCCGACTAAGAATTGCAGTCGGTGCAGCAAGGGGTATTGCTCACATTCACAAGCTAAGTGGTGGGAAGCTTGTCCATGGGAACATAAAATCGTCGAACATTTTACTGAATTCACAAGAGTATGGCTGTGTGTCTGATCTTGGCATGGTAAAACATGATAGCAATACCAGTCATGCGAACTGCAGGGTACTATGCCCCAGAAGTCAAGAACACACGGAATGCATCCCAAGCTTCTGATGTCTATAGCTTTGGAATCTTGCTGCTTGAACTTCTCACTCGAAAGTCGCCTTCACATGTCATAGGTGGGGTTGAGGTTGTCGACCTATTCAAATTGGTTAATTCTGTCAAAGGGAAGGAGCAAATCGAAGAGGAACAAATGGTAAAGATGTTGCAAATAGGGATGAGTTGTGTAGCAAAAAGCCCGAGGAAGAGACCTAAAATGGATGAAGTAGTGAAAATGATGAAGGTTATTACAAATACAGATTTGATGCTTGGGGTTGATTCTATCTTTTCTTATTGGTCTTTATTCTATATTTTTTATTATTATTTAAAATATAAATAATATTGTCTTTTTACACCCCTTTAACAGTTTTTTTAGATACAATTTGTAAATGAAAGGTTGAGAATAATATTAAGTCCATTATTTTTCTCAAAGGTTGAATAATAATATAAAGATAAGCAATATAGATAAGCTTACTTTCTTTATTTATCTATTCTAAATTATAGACTAATTTCTTTGTTGATGGTATAGTTAATTTATTAGTTTTCTAATATTTCTTTATTTAATGTGTCTTGTTATCAATAAATATGAATTATCATTATATTAACGTAGGAATATATTAGGAAAAACTTTAGTAAAATTAATATCTTTATACGACGGAGGGAATACAATATACCTTAATTTTTACTATTAGATCGTTTTCATGTTCACGTCAATTTGATTTTTTATCACCGACACTAAATAAGTTTTCACTGCAACTCACGACAAAAAAGAACATACGTCTTTCTTCATCAACATATTTGGCTCATTTCCTCAAATCTCCTCCCATCATCTTTGTCTCTCCTCCTCCATTCACCACCGATCCCCACAGTATGTCAAGTTATTCTCCGGATTCTATCTTCAGCGACACCAATATATTTTCCTTGTTTGATATCCACCCAATTTCTATTTTTCCAATGTGTGATAATTCTTTTCCACTTATCTGTGGGTGTGTTTTTTTTTCTTCATCATCATTTACATCATATGAAGACTCTCAAAGTAAGAGAGAAGGAATAAATTGAAACCCACTCTCAAAGTAAGAGAGAAGGAATAAATTGAAACCCACTTTGATTTTATGTTCAATCTGATACATCCACAGACAAGGCCGGCTCTGAGATTTTGGGTGTTTTGTGCGATAATTTAAAATGGTGCTCTTTTTATTTAACTAAGAAATATATTAAGAAAAAATAAATTATATTCCAATTTTATTGCAAAAATATGACATTTAAATATTTTTTTTATTTTTTTACACATTTATTAATCGACTTCCTTTATGTAAACTTTTTAAAATAATTTGCAACAAAATAAAAAACTCTATTAAGATCACATGAATAAACCAGTCATAGCCTATCACATTTCTCACCATTTGATAAATAACGAGTGTAAAAGTTTAAAGATATTTATCTGGACAAATTATCTTTAGAACCACTTTCTAGTGAAAGATTTTTTGTAGGACCATTTATCACTAGATTTTATGTCAAGATTATCTCAAGTTTTTGGATCATAGATATTGGTAGGAATGGACTTACTATGAATAAACCATCTACATCTTCATTAGTATCATTTTCCTTAAGAAATTCAACATCAACATCTTTATTTTTATCATTTTCATTAAGTCTCAAATTTTCCTCAACATCATCATTTTCATCACTTTAATTTTTATCATTTTCAAGTATTTGGTCTACATTTTTTGCTTCTTTAACAATAAATCTGTCAATAGCACATTTTTGAGATTCTATAAACTCGTCAACTTTTTTTTTTCTTTCGTTTTTCAAATCTTGATTGTTGTTTTCTATGATGTATTTTAAACTTTTATGACAAAAATGAAAGTTATGAAAGTAATCAACTAAATAAAGCCAAAAGGGATCACAAAAATTGAAGTATATCACATAATTAAAGATTAAACTGGCAAAAGCTTTATAATAACATTTCCAATGCACTCCGTCTATTGTTTTTTAGACATGCCACATAAGCATATATAGACGAAGTTATAAAAAACTCTCTCTAATGCATGCTGACAAGGACTCTGTCTAGCTAATTTAGCATACCAAAAATAGACTTCGTCTAAATTTAAACGGACTTCTAGACGGAGTGACTCAGCAAATTTAAATCAATGTCAGCATTTTATTAAAAAAAAAAAAGGCCAGATAAGGAAAATATAAATTGAAGACCTGCCAATTTTTAAAAAATTTAATGCCACATAAGAGGTAATATTAATTTTAAACAGAATCCATTGGAGACGAATTTATAATTTGACTGTCTATTCAATAGACGTAGTGCCACATAGACAGAAAGTTCATCTATTTTACCTGCTACAATAGACGGAGTGCATTAATTGGAGATGCTCTAAGCTTAATTAAAGTTATCTCATTTCCTCAAAAACCTGTGTACCACCAAACAAACGAAAATATAGAGAAATTAGAAATACTAAAAGTCATTATCTATCTAGGAGACTATGAGAAAAATCAGAAATTAAGCATGGACAAACAAATCTGAATGTATGTAGATTTAATTATCTAAAAATTTGCTTCTCTTTTGACTATTCATCAACTATAGAATAAATGGGAAAAATAAAGATTGATTGAACATTAAGAACATGAATCTTTAATCTTTTTAAGAGAATGAAAAACCCATTTGGCTCCCTCTTCTTAAAAAAGATACTTATAATTTTTATTTTTATTTTGCAAACAGACCATAGAAATCTTCTTGATAATTTGTCGATAAACTCTTCAACTCCTTCTTCTTTTATGGGAACGTTAGTTGCTTTTAATCAATCTTGAGGCTCTCAAGACATTTCGTTGCCTAAAATAACCATATGTGTTGATAAGTATTATGGTATATTTAAGAAAGCTTATAAATATTCTAATAAAATATTTTAAATTTTTTTGAAGCATCATTTTAAATATTTGAGAAAGCTTATAATAAAAAAATATTCTAAAATTTTAAAATTAATGAAATTTTTAAATATATATATAAGCAAATGTAACAAAAAAAAAAAAAAAATTAGTGCCCCTATAATATTGAGGTCTTGAGTAATGGCACAACTTGCACACCCTGAGAGTTGCCCACATATCTAAATCTGTTGTGCTTTCAGATCTTCTTCTCAGCTCTTAAGGTAAAAGTTCAAAGATATTTTCCATCATTCCATATTTGTATACGTGTCTTTTTTGATGTTTTATTTATAGTATAATGTTTGAATTACTGTAACTAGAGATTTTTTGGGATTTCAGTAATTTGGATTTTCTTTTGTTTTATTTATTTTTCGTTTTCATCCCTCTCGTGAGAGTTGGACTTTCTGGAATTTGAATCGCTGTGCCTGAAGAAAAAAGTGAATTTTGACCACTATTGTTTTCAAAGCCCGTCCTCCCCTTTTCCTCGTTGCTGAATTTTCTCATTTCTTTGTGGCGGGTTGTGGTGTAATGGGTCTTCTGTTCTCATAAGAAACATGAGATCTGTTTCACATTCAATAACCTCGTCCATTTAGTCATATAGAATTCTTAGCTGAAATCAGAATTATTATTGCATTTAATTTGTTGGTTTTTGTCATTCAAATTCTAATTTTTGTTGTTTTTTCATTTTATTCTTGATGTCGACCGCAGAGATGTTTCCATTGCTACTCACAACAAAAAGGAACATACTTCTATCTTCACCAACATATTTGACTCCTCCCCTCTTATCATCTCTGTCTCTCCTCCGCCATTCATCACCTGTCCCGCCGTGTGTCAAGTTATTGACCTATAAGAAACTGGTTTTCACACCGAATATGTGGTCAAAGTTTTTTTTTTTTTTTTTGGTTGGTGTTGGGGGAGTTTGTATGATTTAGGGATTTTATGATAAACATTGCTTTTAGATTCTCAAATTACCAAAGAAGTGATGATCTCCTTGACAATGTCGTGTAAAAATTTCTCGACCTAAATATGTGATGCTCAGACATGGCATTCTAACTGGAGTACACGACACGACACGACACGACACGACACGACACGGGTAATAGTATGAAATATAGGTCGGATATTGCTATTTTGAAGCGGACATGGCAACCTAGGAAAGCTGATTGCAGTGGCTCCACCGCAAAAGTAACAGAAAACTTACCAGCGTCCTTTACATCAAAGCAAGAATCTTGGAAAAATCTAGACTAAATTCTGTGAAGAGAGAAATCTGAAATATAGTATGAAATATAGGTCGGATATTGCTATTTTGAAGCGGACATGGCAACCTAGGAAAGCTTGATTGCGGTGGCTCCACCGCAAAAGTAACAGAAAACTTACCAGCGTCCTTTATATCAAAGCAAGAATCTTGGAAAAATCTGGACTAAATTCTGTGAAGAGAGAAATCTGAAAGCTCAAATCGGAGGAAGAAAATAAGAGACGCCATTGTTCACCAGTGAAAAAACTCTTGATAGGAGATATAGAAAAGATAAAGGGGAAGATATTCTGATATTTGTGAAGAAGAAACGTAGAAAGTAGGGATATTTGCCATAAATTGTGTGGGCGTGGTTGCCAGAAAGTTATACCTCGCATCTGGGAATTTGGTTTGGGCCTGGGGATTCTTGATGATGATGAGTAGGGCTAGAGGGAAATTGATATAGATTAATTGGATTTTGAGGACTTTTTTGCTGCTTTTGTAAATAACTAGTTAAGAATGTACGAGATTTTGTAATAATATTATAATTTTTTTTATTTTAAAATTATCGATGGATATAACACTTAAATGAAACTCATTTTCAATCATGAGTTCATCAATGATTATGACCAACTAAAGAATTATATTCAAACTTCTTGGTAAAACAGGTGGTTCATTAAAAAATACATAGTCTACGTAAATGTTAAGTTTAAAATATTATGGATACTCTTTTAATTATATTTTAAAGCATATATCTAATGGCATATCAGAAAAGGCAATTTTCTTTGATGAAAATTAGTATCAAATTCTAAAATACATGAAAATAGTAGATATAAGTATAACACAATTTTTCATTAATTTTCTGTATTTATATCATTATGAAAAGCACATGAAAACAAAATATTTAGCCTTTTTAAGTAATTATTTCTCAGAAAAAAGAATCTCAAAATTCTTTGACATAAGATAAAGAAGAATTTTCTATTGCAATATCCATTCAGTTTTAATGCACCCATAAACTAAGGATTTTTTTTTTTTGGTTCTCTTCATACATTCTTTCCCGTAATTCCATTTGAAAATATTAATAAATTTCAAGAAAATTCAAAACAACCATATATTTGGACAATGATTTTAACTCATCACATAAAACCACTTATTTTGCGAGATTTACCTTCACCATATACATAATATGACTCACTTTATCCAAGTTATGTCTTCCTCAGCTGCGTGCTTGAAAGAGTTAGAGTAACACCAATTCTCCTTGTTCCAACTCGTTCTTCCACAATAAATATACGTTTAATTGCTTAAAAAATGACATAAAACATCATTCGAGCTTAAATCTCTTTGTTATCAAGACTATCACAATAATTAACATTTTTACATCGAACAAATATTCTAAATCAAGAAAAAAAGATATAGAAATCAAAATTTTAATGAATATTACCATCATATATATTTTTAAGATTAGTGAATCATTCATGAAAAATTAACACATCCATTATTACCACATTACTATCAAACTAATTATCAAATATTAAAAATCGTCATTGCGAGAAAAAAATATTTTGGGCATAATAAAAAAAAAAAGATGAATAACAGAGGAAGAAAGTATAAATCAATAATAAGAAAGTCGAAATTCAAAGCCAAATTTATCTTATTTTGTAATGTTGATGAAGGAATTTGCTTAAATTCTCGTGCATAATAAGATTGACTCTTTGATTGTTTACAATTAAAGATAATAATTTCAATATATTAAAAATTTTATTAGTATATTTTTATTTATTTTCATTAATTACAATATATAATTGAATTTAAAGAGACAAATCACTTTCAATGATCAAAATACAATATTTATATAGTATTAAATAGTTTAAATTAAAGCCAAAATAAATTATATTAATTGAAAGATGATTTTAGGAATTATAAGTTATTTGAGGGGCAATATCGTTCATAAATGTTTCTCTCATATTTGGACTTTTATATGTAGTATAGATTAAGTCATTTCTAACTTTTTTGTTAATTTTTAATTTTTATTTTTTGTGTTTGTAGTGTAAACTTATGTTGATTTGGGTGTTTTAACATAAACTCCTAGCTAGTTTTACTTTTAAGTAGCATGCTCTACCTTGTAAAAAAATTTATTTAACTTTTAACATGTTAATTTCGAGAAAAAAAAAATGAAGTTTGGAATCCGTACCCACGTATCCGTGTCCGAAATTTCAATTCTTTTTAGCCGTATCCATGTATCCTAAATTTAAAAAAAAAAAAAAAAAAAAAATTAGACACTTAGATACGTACCCTTACCTGATACTCGTACCCAAGTTTGAGCACCATAGACTTAAATTGTCCTCTTAAGCATATGATACGAGAGTTGTAATTTAAGGTCAACCGAGATCCTCTTTTTTCTATGGAGATAGACTTCCGTTGTGATTTGCCTTGCCCTTTCATGAGTTGGAAGTAATATTGTCAACACTGATGATCTCCTCTCTACAGTGGCGAGGAGTTATAACCCCCCTCCCCCTCCCACTCCCACTCCCACTCCCACTCCCAAACATCACATTTGTCTAATTCTGGGTACTGTTCTAACACTAGATCTTGTTAGATGTGCTTGCTTGCATTTATCTGCAAGTAGGTTTCTTGTAACAGTAATTGCTAATCCTAAAGAGGAATCAATTTGCATGTTTGCTTTGAAATTGTCTGTACTTGGTTCTTGAAAAGTATTCCAATGAAAAGTGGTTAACATTTAATTATCAATTGGAAATTTACATATTGGTTTTGACAGCTCACCTACCCTTGCACTTTACACGTTTCCAAAGATTTTAACATAAATAATTCTAGCTAAAATGGTCCTACAGACTTTTTTTCTTAATCCTGTGGGCTCCTTTGAAGAAATTCTGCATCATTTATGTAGAGGAATGATCTACTCTCTATGGTGGATAATAAATATAAAGACCATCGGACTATATTTACTCTCTATTGTGAGGAGTAGATCATTCCTCCATTTATATATACAGAGAATAGGAATTTTCTGTTTTAAAGGTGGGACTGGGTTCTTAGACTTTTGAGTTTCCCTTTTATAAAATAATTGTACGTCTTTGTAGTGTTTATTGGCTGTATTTCCAGTTCCATGTCAATCACATGACTTCATGTCTCATTGTTTGGTGCAATTTTAAAATGTTAAAAAGAGATTTTCTAATAAAGACCTTACCACATCTAGATGTTATAAGAGCATCTTCAATTCATTTTATCTATTGTTTTTTAGACGTACCACATAAATATAAATAGACGGAGTTATAAAAAAAACCATCTCCAATACATGCTGGCAAAGACTCCATCTAGCTGATGTGGTATACCCAAAAATAGACTCCGTCTAGAAGTCTGCCTATTCAATAGACGTAGTGCCACATGGATTGGAAGTCCATCTATTTTACATGTCAAGTAAACTACAGTAGACAAAGTGCATTGGAGATGCTCTAACATACTCTAAATTCGATTGTTTAAAAATCACTATTTTTATATTCATGTTTAGCATAGTTCAAGCAATTCCAATAACATTCATTTTAAAATATTGGCCCTGCGCCTTGACCACTATAGAAAAGTAGAAGGCTTTCTATACATTGGTTAATTACCAAAAACTTAATTAGGTTCTAAAAAAAACATGTTCTCTGTAAGTACCTTCAAAATAAGGGTTTAGCTTACTTGGTTTAGTCCTGTCTCTAAGAAAACAAGATTTTACAGCGAGTCAACATTTTATCTATATTAGTCATCCCCTTTTATGGATTTTCCAGAGTTTCTTTTTATGAAGCAAGAAACGTTCTTGTAAGAATCCGTACGAGAATGTTGGTTCAATTGGCCTTCTTTTCTTGACTACAAATGTCATCATTTATTGCATGATACCCTGCTAGGTGTAGTTTATAAGGACATGATTTTATTCCTAGGCTGGTTTTTGTACTGTTGACTTTAGGAAGTTATCTAATGTCCATGTCTCGGTCAACTCAATTGTTGATCATTGGTTACACACTTCAACTGTTCTTTCTATTGTATGGATGCTGGACCATATTTATAGGCTTTCCACGTCCATGGCAATTATATATAGTTTTATTATGCAACATACCTAGGAGCCTCGCTTTGGACTTTGGAGCTCTATTTCTTTCCTGTTATGTATTAAGCCTTCATTAGTCTTTTGTATTTTGAGTCAGTTCTCTTGCGATACATCAATTTTTCCCCTAGAAAATTAAATAGCCTGTGTTGTATTAAAAAACAAAAAATTTAAAATATTTTGGCCAGAAGCCTTAAAGAACACACATATGTATATAGATTATCAGTGCTCTAATTTCTTCTCTTCCGAACCAAACGTCAAGGCAAGCAAGGATAATTGAAAAGGATAATCTTCTGGTATATGATTCGAATTTGTTATCAAGGATCATCAGTATGAGATGAATTGCTATGGAAGTCAAATCTGTAATTTCAAGAAGATAAGGTCTGTGTTCTTTTTCACACCAGTAATATTAAGTGTGTGTTTGGAAGGGCTTTTTTGAAGCTCCAAAGCACTTTTGAAAGAGTAAAAGTTCTTTTGATTAAATTTATGATTGTTTGACAAAAAGCAATAAGTGCTTGTTGACTAAAAAAACAGCTTAAAAAAGCTGTTTGAGAGAATTTTGAGCTTCTCTAAAAAGCTATATTCGAGCTTTTATGGAAAGCTACAATTAACATTTAATGAAACATCAAAATTATTAAAATTATCATTAATTATCATTAATAAAAATAGAAATAAAAACTTTCTAACTTATATCTTCTTCAACATTTCAATTCTTTCATTCTCTGCTCCTCTTCTTCTCTGCTCCTCTTTGTTAAAAAAAATATATTTTCATTCAATGAAGAGTTTTGTCGATGTATGAGTTCAGCATAAGTTTATTATTTTATTTGCCACATTAATTCTTTATATAAAATTGTCACTTCATGTATTTATATAAAGTGAAATTATATGTAATATGATATATATTAAAATAATTGTGATATCATAACGTTATGAAATAGGATATTATTTATAAAAGAAACTAATATTAGATATGTCATAATTAATTATTATTTTGTCAAATAAATATAAAATTTATATAAAAGTAATTTTGTAGTTATACAACCAAACACTCTATTTAATATTCACAGCCTTTTTTGAATTTATATCCAAACAGTCTACTGCTAAAAGCTCTACTCACCACAGCTGTTCCAAACGGACCCAAAATCTATTATAGCTGCACATTAATTTATATGCTGAAATTCTATCTTGTTTTGAGGGCATTTATTCAGACGAAGCGTTACTATTGTTAAATGTGTGGAATCTAGTAATTTTAAATTAAATAAGTTTTCACTGTACAACATTGTTCTTAATCTCTATATATCAAAAGAGGGAATGGAGTGTAGGCACTATTCATAGGAATGTGTGCGAAGCTATTATTCATTTTTTTTCCCCAATTTCCTATCATTTCTTTTCTTTTCATTTTTTTCAATTGTAGATCTTTTTTCACTCTAATTTTTTTCCAACGTTTTTCTATTTTTCTCGTATTCCTTTGGTCGTCTTGTTCGTCTTCCTTCTAACTTAGTCATGTATTTCGAAAAATTGCCAAATTTTTTGCAGATATGTTTATTATTATTGATACCCAATCAATTTTTTTTTCTCCATAAGAAGTTATCCAAATGCCTAATAATTTAAACCATTGAAACAAAATTTAGCTCCACACATATATATTAGGCTCTAGGTTTGGTCTCTTAGGCCAAGACATAGTAACATATACCAAGTAACCCACTTTGAACTTCAAAATCATTTGCAATCGAAATAATTTTCCTTCAATTAATTACTTAGGCTGTGTTTGATTGCACAATTTCTATGAAAAACGTCACATCCATGGAAAATAATATTATTTCAGTAGAAAATATTTTCCAACTTTGACTGTTTGATAGAAGGTGGAAAAAGAAAATATTTTTTAAGGTACAATCACTTATTAGGAAAAAAAAATTTTCCATGTAAGAAGGGGGAAAAAAACCACCAAATTGGTAAGAAAACATTTTCCAACATTTTGGCCAAATGCATGCTTTAAGTGATTGTACCTTAGAATTCATTTTTATTTTCCACCTTCAATCAAACAGCCAAAGTTGGAAAACATTTTTCTCTGGTGTAACATTATTTTCCATGAAAAATTGGCCAATCAAACACACTCTTATAGCATGGATTTGGCTGCTTTCTTGAAAAATGTTTTCTCACCATTTTGGTGGGTTTTTTTTTTTTCCACCTTACATGGAAATTGTTTTCCTTTTGCACCATTTTCCACCATTGCCAATCAAACACACACTTATGTTAAGTTAGCAACACAATGATCAAGATTACAAGAAATACATAGTTTTAATTCATTTTTTCTGACAATTATTGAATTAAGTAATTACAATTAAGTCCAAAAAGATTTATCCACAAGTACAAAATCTTGCACAATGCAAAAAAATGAGAAAGAGAATATTATTCTCAAGGTAGAAAGTTACAATAGTAGAGAAAGAAAATATATCCATGAGTACAACCCTGTCTAATATACCAAGAAAATAAAATCACTAATTAATAACTTTTGCTAATCTATAATAAACATTTTAATTACTTAATACCGCAATTTCACGAAAAAATCTTATGCAAATCTCATGACACTCGTGTGATTTAATTTTTTTTAATGTTTGATACATTATAATGAATAAAATTAAATTGAAATAATTTACAAAGTCAGGTCATAACGAGGAGAAATATGGAATAAGTTTAAACTTTAAAGCAGCAGAATAATTTTGTGATATCATAATTGAAGTATCCAATTCTAGGATTTGTATTAATCAATTATGTTAGTAAACTACACACCATTCATTACATCATGTAAAAATGAAGAACATTCGTGTTAAAGATCAATTGAAGCTATATCGCGTATCCTTCAAATAATACATACTTTTCTCAATAAGTTGTGTTACCACCCGATTTTGATAGGGTCTCCACGTCAGCAAAGGCCCAACGAAAGCCCCATATAGGCCCAGCGAGGACCTCGCAAATCCTAAGAAGGCCCTGGAGGCCCATCAGACATCTTAGCATTCTTGAACTAAAATACTGCGAGGCTCATGGAGGGCCTCTACTCCACGGCCAATCCATGGGGCCTCACGGCTCAGATTTACTATAACCAAAGAAAAAAGACGATATTCTGGAATGACCAGAGAGTGAATGGAAGACATATTGCGTTGGATTGGCACACGGATGCTTACAAAGAAACCGAATCATAATCTTCTAAAAATTAGGCAACGTGATAAACTCAAATAAGGTAGATAATCTTGGAGATTGCCTTGACAAGGAATGATCCCTATCACATAAGGAAGGAAGATCCGATCGGGTATCTGATTGATTTGTTTCCTAAATCAATTAGGACTCTTGCGCTATAAATACAACGTCTCTGGTTGTTCCAAGGTACGCTTTTTTTCTGTACTTAGAATTTCACCCTAAACTCTGCTCAAATCTCTGCTTGCTTGTCCCTCCCACACCCAATTACTTTCGCCCCGTGTATTATTCTTATACCGGTAGTTGACTTGATCATCGGAGTACCAACGATCGCTGGATCTTTTTTCTCCAGAGATCTTGGTGCCTAACGATTGTCCGAGTGTGCAGGTAACATACAAGTTGGCAGAGGAGTGACTGGAGATTTGTTGACACGTGAACGTTGCAGCTTCCGCCGTCTGTGGAAAACGAAAAGTGTTACACAACCTAAAACTTATGGTAAAAACGTGTTTTCTACCAGGAAGAGCATGGCAACCGAACATTCCATAGAAGAGGAAGTCAAATCCCACCACACTGACATGCGGCAGGAGAGCGTTCAGGACCTACAGAACGTAACCCGCCTCAAAAGAAGAAGACAACGGCAGAAGCGAACGGTTGAGCAGGAGAACCAGGACCTGAGGTTGGACAACGCCCGAATGAAGGCAGCGCTCGAACTGTTGGAGAATCAATCCCTCCAACATGGATCAAAGCGCAGTCGTGTCTGGAGAAGCCCCTCACGGTCCGGCTCAATGGAAAGCCGTCGAACTCAAGATGACCCACCCATTTCAAACGGCCGGAACCTCGCTCAAAAGCCCTCGCATGATGACCCGAGGGGAAGACCCCTTCCAGAGCGAGAGAACCGGCTCGTTCCTGCCGCGAGCGTGTTTGACATGCTGGGGGTGGGATCCTCCATAGCACCGTCCCTTCCAATATACAGCAGGCGCAGTGAACGCAGCAAGTCCCACATGGAGAAGGGGAAGGGCCCGAAACAAAGTTACGCGAGACCCGAGGAGGAGAATGAAAGGCTAGAATGCTTTGAGGACGACGATGACGAGAATCTCCTGTTCATTGATTACATGAAGGCCATGGAGATGCCCGTGAACTTTCGGATGCCCCTTATGGACAAATATAACGGGAGAGGCGACCCCTCAGATCACATTAACACATACAAGACAAAGCTCCATGGCCAATCCCCCACAGTAAAATGTCAGAATTTCTACACCACACTCACATCCGATGCGAAGAGGTGGTACAATGAAGCCAGGGAGCATCCGGAGTTGGCCTCAGCTCAAAAGAGAGTTTGTCAATGCCTTCATTGGCAATCGAACGATGATGGCTGACATTGCCCAGCTCAATGACATCAGACAGAAGGAAGGAGAAATCGTCAAGAGCTACTTCAAGAGGTTCAGTAACGTTATCAACAAAATCGAGACGGTAACCGATGAAAAAACCTTGGACGCACTCGTGAATGGACTTCACATGCGCACTCCCTTCTGGAGAGACGTACAGAACAGTCAACCAAAGACCTATAGTCAGCTGGTAGACTTGGTCCAGCGTGAAATTCGGTCAGAAGAAACGATCAAAAACAGGGAGAAGGCTGAAAGGGAAAGAGGAGATCGCTACAAAAGAGAGGGGCGACGCTCTCCTAAACCTCGTTTTGACCGCTTTCAGAGAAGACACTCCCCGGTACCGCCAAACAACCATTACAGGAGGTTCAACTAGACGGAGGTAGCCCCTGTCCCCCTTCCTAAAATGCCTGTGGTGGCTACCTTACCAACAACAGTACCATCCAAGTTCTGTCGCATACACAGGACTAGGGTACACAATACGAAAGACTGCCCGGATGTGAGGGAACTGATCAATCGCAGAAATCAAGGACAGGGAGAGGAGAATTGACCTGCGCGAGGATGTCGAGGGCTATCCAATCAAGGGAGAAGACCTCCTCCTCAACGCTAGGACGATGGACCTCGCCGCAATGACAGAAGGAATGACAGAAACAGGGACCTGCCGAGGGAAGAAAGGCCTGCAAGAGCCCTCCCTCCCCGTCCGAGAAATAAACACTATCATAGGAGGGCCCTATGTCGGAGGGCATACCATGAACCCATGGCAAAACTACGCAAAGGCAGTAAGAGAGGAGCCCATGGAAAGTTGGCAGGTCCATGGACACTGATCAAGAGTACCACAAATCTCGTTCACTGAAGAAGACAATGCTGGTATACACTAACCTCACTGTGATGCCCTGGTAGTCCGCACAGTCATCGCCAAGAACGGGCTAGGACAGATGTTGGTCGACGATGGAAGCGTTGTGAACATTCTGATCGGTAGCGCCTTCGACCAAATGGACGTGGATCATGAACTGACGGCCATTTCTGAGCCACTATTCGGTTTCATGGGAGATAGCTTTGTCCCACGAGGAAGGATTACCCTCGCGGTGGACTTCAGAGAACCCCCATGCCACCTCAAAAAGTTCATGGAGTTTTTGATAGTGGATACCCGCTCCGCCTACCATGGAGTCCTCGGAAGACCCGCGTTGAAGGATTTGCAGGCGGTCACGTCCATACACCACTTGGCCATGAAGTTCTCGATGCCGGGAGGGGTCGCCAAGATTCACAGCAGTCAGACAGGGGCAAGGTCATGCTATATGAATGCCCTCTGAAAAGTTGCAAAGCATGAGGATGCCTTCCTGACAGTAATGACCATACATTCGGAGCCAATGGACATTGACCACGAAAAAATAGAAGAGGAAATGAAGCTGGACGAGGGCCTAGACCCCCAGATCATTGGTTCGGACTCTCTTGCCTCCCCGACCGAGGAGCTGGAAGCATTTCTGGTGAATCTCTCAGAACCGACACAAGTGTTGCAGGTGGGAGAGAAACTCGATGAGAAGATGAAAGAAGAGTTGAAGCAGTTCTTGCGGTAGAACACTGATATCTTCGCATGGAAACACAGTGACGTGGTGGGGATCGACCCATTTGTGGCGTGTCACACCCTAAAGGTGGATCTAAAAGTGCACTCTAGGATACAAAAGAGAAGACCTTTGAGTACTAAGAGGTACGACGCTCTAAAGGAAGAGGTCGACAAGCTGTTAGCCAACGGGTTCATCAGAGAAACAGTCTACCCCCGATGGGTGTCTAACCCGGTGCTGGTGAGAAAGAGCACTAAGAAATGGAGAGTATGCATAGACTTCTCAGACTTAAACCAAGCGTGTCCTAAAGACAGCTTCCCGCTACCACGCATCAACCAACTGGTCGACGCGACCGTCGGCCATAAGCTACTTAGTTTCATGGATGCCTACTCGGGCTACAACCAGATCCCAATGTTCACAGGAGACGAGGATCACACCTCGTTCATCACGGACCGAGGGTTGTACTATTATATGATGATGCCCTTCGGCTTGAAAAATGTAGGAGCCACATATCAGCGGTTGGCAAATCGCATGTTCGCAGGACAAATCGGAAACACAATGGAGGTGTACGTTGACGTTATGCTCGATAAAAGTAAGAATGCAGAGGACCATATAGGGCACTTAAGAGAAATGTTCGGATTCCTCTGCAAATACCGCATGAAGCTCAACCCCCTGAAGTGCGCCTTCAGAGTCGCGTCTGGAAAGTTCCTCGGTTACATGGTCAACCAACGCGGGATAGAAGCTAACCCCGTGAAGATTAAGGTGCTCATCGAGATGCAGTTACTATCTTTCCCGAAGAAAGTTCAGAGCCTGACGAAAAGGTTGGCGGTCCTGAACCGATTCATATCCAAGGC
Source organism: Forsythia suspensa (assembly GCA_023638005.1). Taxonomy (NCBI): domain Eukaryota; kingdom Viridiplantae; phylum Streptophyta; class Magnoliopsida; order Lamiales; family Oleaceae; genus Forsythia; species Forsythia suspensa. The sequence goes on along the minus strand of CM042666.1, from coordinate 24,747,277 downwards.
AACCGATCGTTGCCAGCCTTTCTTTCAGACCATCAAAGGAGGGAAGAGGTTTGAATGTACTGAAGAGTGTGAGAAAGCCTTCCAAGATCTCAAGACCCTCCTTGGGAAGGCCCCGCTGTCCAAACCAAAGAATGGAGAAACATTACTCGTTTACCTCGCCGTTTTCGAAAAAGCAGTAAGTTCATTCTTAATCCGAGAAGAAGGCCCAGTGCAACTTCCTGTCTACTATGTAAGCAAAACCTTCCGAGATGCGGAGACGAGATACCCAGACATGGAAAAGCTCGCCCTATCTTTGATCATCGCCTCTCAAAAACTCTGGTCGTACTTCCAGTCTCATAGCATCGATGTCTTGACAAACCTCCTCTCGAGAGATGTAGATATTCCAAAACCGAACACCTCGTAAGGTCGATGAAATGGTCATCAAACTCGGGTCGGTTGACATCTCCTACAAGCCAAGACCCTCTATAAAAGGACAGGCTTTAGTAGATTTTGTGGCTGAATTTGCCTATATCCCCATAGGTTCACTTGAGGCCCAACCCCAGGAGGTACCAACATGGAAGCTATATGTTGACGGATCCTCGGACAAGGCCGGAGCTGGAGTCGGGATCTTGCTATTCAGCCCTGATGGCCACAATCTCAACTGCGCGCTTCGCCTGGAGTTCAAAGCCTCGAACAATGTTGCGAAATATAAGGCGCTCCTTGCAGGCTTGAGGCTGGCATAAGAAATGAAGGCAAGAAAACTCCAGATTTACAGTGATTCGCAGATGGTCGTTAGCCAAGTCAACGGGACCTTCGCTGCCTGCGAACAATCCATGGTGGCCTACTTGACAAAGGCCAACGACCTGTTATCCCGCTTTGGGGCATACGAACTCCTGCAGATTCTGTGGGTGGAAAATGGTTATGCAGACGCCTTCTCAAAATTAGCAAGCAACAGAGACTCTGACCTGATGAAGGCCATCCCGGTTTAAAAGCTCAACCGGCCCTCCATCGACGAGTCATCCGCACCTACGGCCATGACAATATCTGAATCCCCTAGGTGGATGAAGGAGATCATCACATACTTGACTGACCAAGTATTACCGAGCGATAGACAAGAAGCACAGAAGCTTCGCAGGAGGGCCGCGAAGTTCGTACTGCAAGACGAGATCCTATATAAGAGGGGCTTCACCCACTCCCTTCTACGCTGTTTGACATAGGAGGAAACAGTGTATGTGATGAAAGAGATACACGAGGGGATCTGCGGTAACCATTCAGGAAGAATGGCCCTGGCGCAGAAAGCCTTAAAACAAGGGTACTATTGGCCGACCATAAAGAAAGATTCCCATACTTACGCAAAGAAGTGCGACAAGTGCCAGAAGTTCGCCACTATACTAAAGCTCCTAGCTCAGAACCTTACCTCGATCACCACTCTTTGGCCTTTTGCCAAGTAGAGAATCGACTTCATCAGCCCCCTCCCGACTGGAAGGGGTGGGGTCAAATTCGTAATCGTAACAGTAGACTACTTTACCAAATGGTGCGAAGATGAACCCCTAGCCAAGATCACGGAGGCGAATACGTGGAAGTTTGTCTGGAAAAACATCGTCTATCGTTTCAGAATCCCCTATTCTCTTGTTTCTGACAACAGCACACAGTTCGCCGGAAGAAAATTCAACACAAACTGTGAGGATCTGGGTATACGGAGGGACTTCTCCACCTCCTACCATCCACAGTCTAATGGCCAAGTCGAAGCTGTGAACAAGATCATCAAACACACCCTTAAAAGAAGATTAGAATCCGCCAAAGGAGGATGGGCAGAAAAATTACCCAAGACTCTATGGTCCTATTGAACCACTTCCCGGACAGCGACGGGCGAAACCCGTTTCGCCATGGCATACGGAGCGGAAACGATGATCCTCGTCGAAATAGGGATACCCTCCTCGAGGCACTTGTATTTCGACGAAGTAACAAACGACGATCTACACAGGGCGAACCTGGACTTACAGGACGAAAGACATGTAGACTCGTAGCTCCGTCTCGCGGTCTATCAGAGAAAAATGACTAGATACTACAACTCCAAGGTCAGGGGCAGGAGTTTTTGCATCAATGACTTCGTCTTGAAGAAAGTATTCCAGGCTAATAGAGAGGCGGGAGTTGGGACCCTCAGGCCCACTTGGGAAGGCCCTTACAAGATAATCGAAGAAATCCGGCTCGGAACCTACAGATTAGAAGACTCGAAAGGAAGGAAAATGAGGCATTCCTAGAATGTCGTCCATCTGCGACCATACCATCAGTAGTTTTATTTTGCACTCCTCAATTTTCCAGCATTGTTTCCGGCGTCACTAGACACCGTATTTTCCTTAATAAAGTTCATTGTTTTCTCGAAACAAGATTGCTCCCGTCATGATAAACAAGCAAGTAAATGCAATTCGGCGAGAGAGTGGTTCATCGACCAACTCAACTCATCAACTCATTGGATAAACATTCAACGCGTAAACATGCAAGTAAAGAAAATTCGGCAATGAGGAGTGTGGTTCGTGGGCCACCAACTCTGTCAACTCATTGGATAAACATTCAACGCGCAAACAAGCAAGTAAATACAATTCGGCAAATAGGAGTGTGGTTCATGGCCAACTCTTTCAACTCATTGAATAAACATTCAACACGTAAACAGCAAGTAAAAGCAACTCGGCAATGAGGGAGTGTGGTTTACGGCCAACTCACAACTCATTGGATAAACATTCAATGCGTAAACAGCAAGTAAAAGCAATTCAAAGAATATGGAGTGCGGTTCGTACCAACTCACAACTCGCTAGATAAACATTCAACGTGTAAACAGGCAAGCAAAGACAATTCAACAGCAAGGGAGTGTGGTTCACGGCCAACTCTGTCAACTCGCTGGATAAACATTCAACGCGTAAACAGGCAAGCAAAGATAATTCGACAGCGAGGGAGTATGGTTCGCAGCCAACTCTGCCAAACTCGCTGGATAAGTATTCAACGCGCATTCGAAACAAACATGGATAATGAGTTTTCGTTGGCCAACATGGCCGGATAAAACAATTTATATAATAATGTGTGTCATAAGAAGCTTTACAGTCTCAAAACCAAAAGATAATACTATTAAAAAAGTGCAAGTTTCCAATGTCCTAGTTGGGCCCTAGGTTGCGGCATAACCGGGGACCCCAAGTTTAGCCAATAGGCCCTGAGCCTTCAACAGCTCATCCAGCGCCTCGGTCAGTTCTTTGTCTTTGGCATAAATCATGTTCTAACAAGATTTCAGCTGTGACTCAGCCGTCTTCTGAGCATCAACACATGCCATCTAGATTGTCCTGGCTTTAATAATGTCGTACATTGCACGAGCCCTCGCTTATTCGGAGAATACTAGTTGCTCCTGTAGATCTTTGTTTTCCGCGCGCAGCACTCCAACATCCTCATCTCTCCCAGCGGTGGAGTGCAATTCGTCGAACTTCATCTTCAACAATTTGTACAACTAACAGTTAAGCACGTGACTGCGGGAGGTATACATTTCAGCAGTTTCAACAACTCCGTCAATTCTGCGTTATTGGTCGCCTTTCCAAAGGCGGAAGTCCAATACTTATGAACGGATGCCGCTGCTTTGGCAGCCGGGGACGGAAGTTTTCCTAAGACCGTTGGGTCTAACTCATCCCGGCGAGACCTAATGTTGATATATTCGTATTTTCTAGGAGAAAGAAGTGTGGAGGTTCGGAATGCCTCCTCTCCACTCTCGGCGCCCGCCTTTCTCTTTCACGATTGTCTAGCACTTCCTAACGAAGGCACGAGTCTCACAGGAATCGAAATGTCGGGCACTTCCGATGTCGTCTCCGGTGCTGGAGGAATAAAAGAGGAGTTACCCGTCGTTATATCTGGCATCTGTAACACAGTGGCCCCCAGATCAGACACCGCGGATGGTACCAGGGGTGGAGGGGAGATATCCCCTACAACCCCCCACCCCCCTTATCTTAAACTTTGGGACTTTGGAAAAATAGAAGCCCAACATGACTAGCAACAACCAGGATCTGAATATGACAGCAGAAGAGTAAAGATGGGAAATATAAAGCACAGTCTTGCAAACATATATATAAGCGCGGTAGAATACTAACCGTCAGATAAACGAACGCGTGGGGATAGAATGAATGCACCTCAAATAAACCCTAGGAAGACGTAAAGGGCGCGTGAAAATACGCGCTTCGCGAATTATACAAACACCATTGCAAGGTTGGCAAGGACATCTTGTCCCATAAAGCCTCGCAAATGCGTGGTGTCGAAGGCGTGCCGAACGACAGAACTTCGGCGTGCCATCCAACGCATTGGCTATTCATTCCCAGCCGCTGAGGTACCGCGATGCACAATATATACTGTCGCTCAAGGCGTAGTTGGCGACTCTAAATTGTACATGCGGCTTCGTAGGTACAGCATGGTGTCAAAGAAGTTCGAAGCCCAGACACCCCCAAGCAATCCACACAAACGAAACAACCATGGAAATTTCGGTACAATCGTATTTTATTCAACATAATTTGGAATACAGGGCAGAAACAAATACGCATGATAATTATCCTACTACCCCGCCGCCTCTTTGGGTCCGTACATGTTGGGATATTAGATCTACTAAGCCTATTCCCTGGTCTTCGTCACCTTGAGCATCATCAGGAGTTGGGGATCTGATTCCACCACGATCGGGAGTCTCCCAGAATCAACACGAGTTGATTTGGTGACTAATTAGGCCACACTGCTCAAAAAATGTCGTTGACACCTTTTGGCAGTGGGCCCCCAGCCCCATCACCCGAATCAAGGACGCACCGTTCGGGGCATGATCAGCTAAGGCTGCTAGGCCCAACCCCCCCATACGTTTGGTCTCCTGAACATTGATTAGCTGGGCGTTTGGTCTTCTGAATGTTGATTCTCCAATTGGTAGGCATTATGAACGTTGTTTCTTTATTCGTACCTCCATAGCTATGGTCACACGACTCAAGAGTAATCACGTTGTTGAAAGCTAACTCACGTAACTTGCTGGAGTTGCCCATACATGAGGAGCACATGAAGGGCCCTCAGTCTTACTTTTGTCATATATATAGAGGCTGCATAGGTACTTGGTACAAGGCAGTAAATGCAACTGCCCTGAGGGTATTTGGAACGCCACATGACGGTACTGTCCCTTCCACCCCCACATACTAGGGCATTAAAGACATTAACTCTTTGGATTCCACAAAAAGTTGGCGCTGTTAATGCCCAAAGGAGTGATTCCTAGGTTCTAGGAGCTACTCCCCATGCGCAATCATTCATAAAAGTGACAGAACAGAGATACGCCAGAAAAAACAAATTTAATAGCTAGGTCTAGAACATGCGCAAAAGAGATAGACAAAATCCTAAGTTCAGTAGCTCCGTCACCTCTCTAAGGGTCGGTACATTGCGGGCCTTCCTCCACAATAGGTGGGGGGACTTGGTCATCGGCTTGTTCTGGAAGGATGTTCGTTGCCGGGGCCTCGGTAGGAGTCTGCTGAAGGAATGAAATATCCCACTCTGGATGGGTTTTCGCGATCCGCTCTACCAACTGCTAGCCCCCAATGGTCATCAAACGATGGGTGAGGTCCTGGTATTCAGGTGTGTCCACGAACGCGTCCTGATATGCCTCAACCGCCTTAGCTTCAGAGCCCGCGCGTTCGGCCATGACTCTCTCCAACTCCAGCTTCGCCGCGGCCAGCGACTTTTCATTCTCCGTGAGGACGGTCTCTATACTGCTATTCGCAGTGGCTAACGCAGTCTCAGCTGCAAGGGTCCGGTCTTCGGCTAACTTCTGAGCCTCCTTGGCACGCTTCTGAGAAGCTTCGGCAGCCCTCTTCTGATCTCGGGCTTGTTTCAGACTCTCTTTGGCGGCCTTCAGCTCAATCTCATACTTGCCCTTCATGTCTACCTCCTTCGCCACAACCAAGTCCAGCTTGAACTGAATTTCCTTTCTTTCAGACTCCAGCTGCGCCTTCTCGAGACTCATGGCCTTCAATTCTTCAACCAATTTACTGGACTTGGCCTCTTCCTCGCTGCACTGGCCATCAAAGCTTTCCAGAGTGCCGAATAACTCCTTAGTTATAACCAACCCCCATATCAAATTCATCTTCGCCATCTGTAGCCGCTCGCGTACAGTGGCCTCCTCAGCCGCCTTTTCTCACTTTTGGGTCCAGTATTTGTGCACGCTCGCCGCCATCATCGTAGGGTGGGCGGGGAGCATTTCCATCACGGAAGTTTCTAGTTCCTCCCGGTGCTGGGAGATGCGGACATGACTCCCCCGGCCTATCGAAGAGCCAGAATTCCCTGCGTCGAAGGTCGTCGCCCTTCTTCAGCCCGCCTCGTCTTGTGGGCATCCCGCATAAACCCCCCCTCCACAGCGGGGTACTTCCTCTTTCGAGGGGTCACATCACCCGTGTCTTCGGCAACTCTCTTTTCCTTATCCTTGGGGAGAGCAGAGCTAGGTAGAGGGCGGGAGGACGAAGGCAGGAGCGAAGAAGAAACGTTCTGACCAGGAGCTGGAACATCGGAGGCCGGAAGATTGACTGACCCTGATGGCATAGCATCCTGGACCTCTTGCGATAGACCAGACGCCTCCCGCGTAGGCGTCTGGGCTGAAGAACCCTCTCCACTTGCAGGGCAGGCGAGACGGAGTGCAGGAATACTTTTGAACCTGAAAGTTGTTAACACAAACACCAATATGCAACACGTTCAGGCAACTCTTCACAGCTATATCGATTTATCGAAACTTATGGGACTCACCGATCAGTCTGCAGTTGGCTAATAAGTTGTCGTCCTTCAACAAGTTGCTGGGACTCCTGAAGTCGCTGCTGAGAGCTCGCACCTTATTCCACTTCGACCTCAGCTCCCCTTGGCCCCTCTTCGGGATTGGTGGCTTCCTGCAGTCTACAAAAGCAAGCAATAGATTAAGTCAGAAACTATGGTCAAAATTATATACAAGTGCAGCGGTATATACAAAGTTCTCCAAATTGACGAAGAATAGACACATGAGGAAGAGGGTCCTCTGGCATAAATTCCCAGTCCCCGCCTACAAAGATGAACCTTTTCTTCTAGTTATGCATTTTGTTGGGACTGTCGGTGGCCGTCCCCCATTTCTGGCCTGGCCGAAGAGATATGTTATACCAACCCGTAGATCGGCAGGGCCAGTATATAGACTCAAACTCCCTCGGGGTCAGGTTTCCTCCCTCCTCGGTAATGCCCCACAATAGGTATGAGGCCACCATCTGCCCCCAATCATTCAGTGTTATCTGGCAAGGGGCCAGATTCCAATCTTTCAGAACCTCGTGAAAGAAATGATGCATAGGCAGGCGAAGGCCCTGCTGCATCGCAGGTTCGTAAATCGCGACGAATCCTTCAGGAGGGTCGTCAGCACGTTCCTCTGGGCCCAGAGCCCTGGGTATTATAGACGCGGGAATATCATAGGATAACGGTATATCCTCCAATTCTCCCTCAGCAATCTTCGAGCATGCCATGGACGCTTCGGTGGTCCATCACTTGATCTCCTCGTCAAGCTCCTTAGCTGTCGGGACATCCCTCTTATCAAGCGACCCCCTAATCTAAGGTAACCCGGCGTCCAGCCTCTCCTTCTCCGTGGTCACTTTCGACAGGCCGGATGGACAAACCCCCATCCCACTTTTGGACGGAGCCGAAGGCGCCTGGTTCATTTCTCCTATGACCTCAGAGTAGGAAGATGAAGAGGCGGATGATGATGACTCACCCCGAATGCTAGGGTTTGTCCGAACATCCGATTGATTCTGTGAGTCGTCGTTTCTGGTTGACATTATAACCCCCCTCGACCCCGGAAGTTGATACTCCTGCTATTGCCGGAACGTGTGGCAAGGTATAGTCCCCAAACCGTGGAGTCAAGAAATAATCACAAAAGCAAACAACGAAACAAATCACAACAACTCTTGGCGCGCTTACCTCAGAAATGTAGAAACGTTGCAACACTTGGAATTTTGTGCTTATCGGCAGAACACTCACAATACTCACATCAGGCACAGAAGCGAGAAGAACTTGTAATGAAGGAGGGCGCCAAACTTTATCGGTTGAGCCATTCCAATCCCCACAGTCCACTTCCCACGTGTTGCATCTGAACCGTTGGCCAGTGGATGTGTGTTTGGGAGCAGTGCATCAGGCGGGAAACGGAACCCTAAGCATTTCTTAAAACAAGGACCAACGCGCCTCACGCGAGCCCCCATTCTCCGCTACGCGCTGTTGACATTAAATATATGCATCCTCTCACTCATGATTGTCTGGCCACGGATTGATAGCCTTGATTGACAGGATGACACCAACTGCAGACACGTCACTAAAGGTCTAGTCTCCTGAAGCCCTCACCCGTCATAAATGTTCGACTTCGGACTTGGGGGATTATACTGGGTAAGTTCAATCAATAATTCAGTATGCGAAGACCACACTCCACGAAACCCGCTAAAACTCAAAATTTTGGTTTCTCAAAATTTTTTCTCTTACTCCCAAAGTCCCACGCCTATTATGAATAATAGGCTTGGACCTGGGGGACTATTATTACAACCCGATTTTGATAAGGCCTCCACGTCAGCAAAGGCCCAACGAAAGCCCCATATAGGCCTATCGAGGGCCTCACAAATCCTAAGAAGGCCCCGGAGGCCCATCAAACATCTTAGCATTCTTGAACTAAAATACTGCGAGGCCCATGGAGGGCCTTGGCGCTCACGGCCGATCCATAGGGCCTTGCCGGGCTTCGTATTTACTATAACCAGTAGGCAGCACGATATTCTAGAATGACCAGAGAGTGAATGGAAGATAGATTGCGTTGAATTGGCACACAGATCCTTATAAGAAAACCGAATCATAATCTCTTAAAAATTAGACAATGTGATAAACTCAAATAAGGTAGATAATCTTGGAAATTGCCTTGACAAGGAATGATCCCTATCACATAAGGAAGGAGGATCCGATCGGGTATCTGATTGATTTATTCCTAAATCAATCAGGACTCTTGCGCTATAAATACAACGTCTCCGGTTGTTCCAAAGTACGCTTTTTTCTGCACTTAGAATTCCATCCTAAACTCTGCTCAAATCTCTGCCTGTTTGTCCCTCCCACACCCAATTACTTTTGCCCCTAGTGTATTATTCATATACCGATAGTTAACTTGATCGTCGGAGTACCAACGATCGCCGGACCCTTTTTCTCCGGAGATCTTGGTTCATAACGATTGTCCGAGTGTGCAGGTAACATACAAGTTGGCAGAGGAGTGACTGGAGATATGTTGACACGTGGACGTTGCAGGTTCCGATGTCAACAAGTTTTAATATATGTTTTACTTAGTCTCTCAAAAGTGAAAAATAATTAAGAAACTCAATAAAAATGACTACACTATTAAATACTTAATTAAAATACAACACGTGCCTTGCACGTGCATTTGAGTAGTATGGTTAAATAATGTGCAACTATTATATTAAACTTACTTTCCTTTTATCATTTTGTTTTTGTTGCATGCATTTTCATCGAGTATATGTTGTTGGCTCTGTGTAGTAATTGATACTTCATACTTTGGTAGTAAATTTTTGGTCCATTTATTACCTAGACGATTTTTATTAGTTATAAATGCTTCTACCATGGGTCTTGCCTGCAAAATAATCCCATCTCGTTGGGAATAACCTTCCTTCACACTGAAAACATAAGAAAATTGTGATTAAATTACCACCACAATGTAAAGCAGGTCTTTTTAGCACCTGAAGATGGCAATTGTTATTTTATTTTTTGCTGGTGAGAATTTTTTTGCAACTTTGGGTTATGGGATGTTACGATTGTAATGGTGTACATAACTATCAAAAATTTGAAAAAATTATGAGAATATATGTTTCAAACTGTTTTGTTGTGTAGGAACACACTTTCTAAGTGCCCACTAGTGTTCACAACTTAAGGAATTATTCTAAGGTGACTAGTAATGAAGGAAAATAATAAAACCTCAAGAAGTGAAAATGATGTAATTCATTTTGAACCTTTTCCATGAAAACCTGCATGACAGGCATGCTGCAAAACCAAAACCTGGTTCAGGAATAACGCGCGCCATCTGCTTTCTCAGTTTTCCCTTGTGAAGAAATTGTGTAGGTTGCTTATGGTGATACTATGTACACCATATTTACGTATAACTATTAGATCTAAATGAGGACTATGTATAAGTAAGGAGTTACTAGGCTAATAACAATCTGATCCTAATTATAAACTTTTTATCTCTCTTTCACCTTCATTAACTTTTATATATATATATATGGTAAATTTAATAAACACTCACTGAACTTTGAAGATGTAACTACTTATTCACTATACTTTGCAGCGTCACCAATAACTTATTGATCTTTGACTTATGTCCACTATCCACTACCCGTTATCCATCAGTTTGAATTTGTTGATAGAAAAATCCGACGTGGCTAACGAATCGTGACGTAGCTTTCAAGTTGTAACTACTTACTAACTGAACTTTTAAGTTGTAACTACTTACTCATTAAACTTTTAAGTTGTAACTATTTATTCACTGTACTTTTCATGTCACCAATAACTCACTGATGTTTGACTTATATCCACCAATATCCACCACCCGTTCGCCACATAAGAATTGCATTACCTAAATACGTTTTTCATCCAACAAAAGGCAGGTGGTGCTATGTATTTTTTACAAAGTAGTTCAAGTTTGTTTGCAGATTGTTGGTATTTGTAATTTTTATTAGTTGAAGGTCAAGTAGTATATCTAAATGATAGTGTAATTCATCTTGATTTTCATAATTTGAGGCTACACTGTCATGTGAAGTTCATTTTTGTGCACTTATAGTTATTCCATTTCACTTGATCATTTTAGTGCATGCCATTACATTAAAGTAGTGAGCCCATCTAGCTAATTATATGTAATGTGATATGAGTCATACGATCAAAAAAATGTCGTGTGGTTGCGACTCTAAAATCAACATGCTGAAACTCCAAAAAGCTGCCCATAAACTCATCTGCTACCTGATAAGAAAAATTATTTAACAATATATAAGTTAATAGGCTCAGTGAGTGGAGATTTTCGAAAAATATTTAAACTTTCCAATTTAAACATTATCAAAATCGTTTCACATCACTTAATCATTCATCTCATATAAATTAGAATGATAGAAAAATCATATCTCAAGTGACACATTTAATAAACAACTTAACAATGAATAATATATTAAAATGTAATACACTAAATTGACGAATCAACATCTTATCATCATTATCGTACCATCATCATCTCGGAGACTTTAATCTCATAATATGGCCATGTATAGAAAAATCTCACCAAAATGTACCCATTCTATATAATCTGGACATACGCTCATAGACTGCTTCAAAGGACTAAGCATTCTAGTACATAGCCAAGACCCCTCAGTGTATGGTACACTACCAAGACCCCTCAGTGCACCATACATGATAAAGACCCCCCCAGTACACTAATACATAGCTAAGACCTCTCAGTGTACTAGAATAATAAATAAATTCACCGAGTACTTTTTGGTAGATTTAAACGTCATCTCAATTCACATTTAATTTCATAATAAGCAATTTCACATTTCTTAGTATTTACAAGATAACATAATTCAATAAGCAATTATTAAAAATAACGTAAATTAATATTTAGTTAGTGAAAACCATGTGATATAATATCATATCATTGAAATCTAAATTTTCTAAAAAAATACATAAAAATTTCCACTTAGAAAGCTATATATACGAATAACCATCGCGAACTATTACGGTTGGTAGGCCGTCCCAATGTCCACCCACGTCCTGAGATGGCAAAAGTTTAATCTGGATCAATACTGAATTTTGGCCATATTAAAATTTGGTTGAAAATAGCAACTAATTTCTCTTTTCTCCATTTCCTTTGTTGCAAAAGTAAGATTAATGCTTGAATTACTAGTGATTTTTCTATTTAACTACACATACATTGCCATCAACCTTTATTCTTTCCCTTTTCTAAATCAAATTAATCACAGTAAGGCTTTTGTTAATCTTATCTCCCCATCTGAATATGCATATAAATCTGCCCAAATATATATAAATGTCCCAATTTCATTTCCGGCCAATGTCTTCACCACGAGCACAAATCCATACTGTCCCTAAATTCCCATTCTTCAATCTCAATTAATTCGTACCCTTTTTACCTTAAACATATCATTTCCCTTTCTAATACTCCATTAGTCCATTACATGAAGGTTTCTGCATAATAGAAAGAAAATAGTGGAACAATGAATTCAACAAAATCCATCTCTACCTCATGCCCAGAATTCCAATTTTAACTCAAACTACAGGTACACATTCTGCCAGCTACTTTCTTCTGTAATCGTTTTTCTAATTCCACCAAATTGTCAACAATTAAAGAAAGGTTCTACAAAATAAAAATTTTCCAACTTACCTTGTTTTGTATCCAAAGCAGGGAATTAATTCCTTCAAACTTAAAGTTTCTTATCACTTTTCTACTTTCCATTTTTTTTTCTCTCTCTAATTTGAAAATTGTTGTGAAAATATTGTGATTGCAAGTGTACAATATCGCACAAAAGTAATAAAGTGGACCTATTGAGTCTGGATTATCGTTCCCACGAAGACTATCTTATTTATATATGAGTTCAATTAATCTTTATTGATTAACCTATAGGAGATAGTAAAAAATGAATTGGTTTGAGATATTTTAACCTAAAACTTTAGATTTCCAAAACGAGAAAAATAATGCAATAACTTAATTGAAAGCAAAAGTTAACAATCTAGAAAAGAATGATAGTTAAAGCATTTGGACAAACGATTTCACCTAGTTGTCATCTCTAATTCCTCCTCTCAAGATTTGTTTCCTAGAGTTGTATTCGGTCGAATTCACGAATTTAACCTAATTTACCTCTCTCGAGTTCAAATTAGTCCTATCTAATTAAGTCAACTTAGGCAGTCAGAATGGTCCTTAATTAGATGCATTAATTCTCCTAGGAATTCAATTAAGACCGCAACAATAATAAAAGTGTATCTCTACCTTTTATCCAATTGCTGGATTTTACTACGTGGTCTAGATTAATAATTTGCTTCTCAGTTCATTACAATCCACGAGATCAATGAAATAATGGCTAGTTATTCCAAGCATTAAGAGAAGAAGTAAAATCAAATACTTAAACAATTTATAAGTCAAAACTTGAGATTCGAAATTAAAGAATTAAAACTAGGCTACATCGTTCATCCAAACATTAAATTTAGCTACTCATGATTCGGGAGAAAGAAAGCAATAAAATATCTGAATACATAACCGGGTTCTGAAGAAAAAATGAAAAGATGTTGATTATCTTGCACCAAGAAATCTTGATCTTCACGTTCCAATCTTTTTGATCTTGGTCGTTCTTCGTCTTCTTCGCCGTTCTTTTCTCCGTCTTCTTTTGTGTTCTCCAAGAATTCAACCCCTCCTCTTGACCTAGATTAGGTCTTTATATAGTATTTTACTAATTTAACAACTCATGTACATGAAAAGACGAAAAGGACCCTGATTGGAATTAAAAATAAGCCAAAAAATGCTCAAACGCTGCGGACAACAGATTATCATGGTCGAGATCAGCGGTTTGACCATGACAAACAGTAAACACGTTACCAAATTCTGATTCCAATCTCCAAATTTGCACACTTGGTCCTCCAATGTTTGACATGTAATTTATTTGGTCCTTAGTCATATTTTTGTCTTTTCTCCTCTTTAGTTATCTTATTTGCATCCCGTGTCCTTCAACTTTGAATTCTCATCCTCTTTAGTCCATGGATTTCTTCTTTCATTTCAATTTAGTCCTCTTTATTTACAACCCAAGTCCTTCAACTTTTGGATGTTTGCAAGTTGATCCCCATATCCAAGTTTTCAGACGCTTTCAGGTCCTTTTTCGCCTATTCGCTTTGTTTTCTCCAATTCCATTCGAACTCGGGTTTTGACCTAAAACAATTAAATAGACACATAATTAAGTAGAAAATCACTTAAGAATACTTACAATTGTCTACTTTTGATGGTCCAGATAAGTGTAAAATCACACTTATCAAATACCCCCAAACTTGAACATTTGTTCGTCCTCGAACATGACTAATTACTTAAACAATCAGACAAATAATATTAAATTTTACTATAGTAGATAGCTTCTTTCAGATGTGCCTCATGTTTTGAAACAACTCAATCAATTCATAAAAACTTCTAAATTATACTACCAAAATTAATTTTTACTTATCCAATACTCGATTGATATATGTGTGTGCGCATAGTCAATCCAATCAACTTAAGCTTTTATGTTGGTAATATTCCATCCCCCAATGGTCAAATGTTTCCTTTCTCTCTCGTAAGAATACACACTCCCATATTGATATTCATTCTCTCGCCTGGGTGTTAACTCTAAAGTTGCCTTCAAAACACTTATTCTTTTACCGCTCAAAATTTGATTAGATCTAGTCAATACAGTTTCTATCCAAATCTGTGATGATTCTCCTTTTATTGAATGCTTTGGCCATCAAGCTTCCACTAGGTAAGTCAAACCCACTAGTCATCTAAATCCCCAAGTTATGCGCATAAATGCTCAATCTTGCTTTTTCTTTTTTTTTTCTTTTCTTTTTTTTTTTATAATCATATATAGATATATATCTTATGTGTAAGACCTCACTTCCTTAAGCTTTCTAGATGACCCTTGTAGCGAGTTTTAGGTCGATGGCTCCCAAGTCTGATAGACTTTAGGGCACCGAGTTTTGAGAACTCCAACGGGCTGTATCACTCGAGTCAACTAGGCTACGAAGAGAGATATAAGATAATGCAAGTGCAATGTCTTTCTTTTTTTTTTTTGCAAGATAAATAAGCGGGGATTAGATTACTAGCATTCAGTCAATACCTAGATTCCACCTGGTAGACAAAATACACTCCACACATATATTACTCAAGCACGGAATCAACACATATCTAAACAGCTTCTGCATTGGTTTAACCACCCCCAAACTATCCTGTCAACTGATTAGGTAATTGAGTTGTCAATTGGTGGTTTTGGTTTTCACAACTTAGTTTCACAATTCTTTCACTGTATTCTATTCAATATACCAACCCAGCGTAGTGACAATCATGACTATTTTGCTCACACTTAATCATCTCTCACATGAATAAGTATAGT
Source organism: Forsythia suspensa (assembly GCA_023638005.1). Classification (NCBI taxonomy): domain Eukaryota; kingdom Viridiplantae; phylum Streptophyta; class Magnoliopsida; order Lamiales; family Oleaceae; genus Forsythia; species Forsythia suspensa. Next base: position 24,732,095 of record CM042666.1, on the reverse strand, counting down.
CTATAAAAAACAGCTTAAGTAGCATAACCTAGTCATATTTCATGAATTGATAACAGTTTCAAATAATATCATCATAAGCCGGCAAGGCTATCCAACATACACGCACACATAACAATTTTTTTTGTTTTTTTTTGGCACACAAAAATAATGAACGTAATTAAAGTCACTCCCAAGCTTAAAGTTCACATTGTCCTCAATGTGACAGAAGAAAGCAAAGTAAATAAGAAATAAGGAAAGAGACAACCCGAATCAAAAGGCGTGGAGATAACAATCGGACTTTTAGCTCATCAGTACGCATTGGATTGGAATGACGATGTACAACCTGAAATATAAAAAACAATAATGATTAAATATACTTAATCACTAAAAAATGGGAAACGTACTCTACTTCCTAATGCAGTCCTAAAATTCTACATCCAATGCAATAAACATATAAGGGATAGAAAAATGGGTTGCCTCCCATTAAGCGCTCGATTTATAGTCTAGAGCTCGACTTATTGTCTGGTATCCTTTATGGAGGTTTGAATTGGGCTTTGGAAGTCTTGCATTGGTTGCAATTACCAGCTTTGCATGATTTATCCTTTGCTCTCCATATTTTAAATCGACCATTTTCATCTTTAATTGGTGCAACTAGTCCACCTGTATCCGGTTTGCAGTTTTCTTGGCCAATTGTTACCCCTTCATCAACTCTAAAGCACTCCTCGAGGTCGGTTGGTTGCTCGGGTATGGTGTACATACTGAATACTGATCATTCATCTTGTACCCTCAAGATTAGCTCACCTTTTTCAACATCAATAAGGGCCCGACTCGTTGCTAAGAATGGTCGTCCCAAAATGACTGGCATATTGCGATCCTCTTCGATGTCAAGGACAATAAAATCAACTGGAAAGAAAAACTTTTCCACCTTGATGAGCACGTCCTCAACCACACCCCGTGGGTACTTGATCGATCTATCAGCCAGTCGTAGAGATATACTTGTTGCTTTTACTTTTCCCAACCCTAATTTTCTCAGAGATGTAAAGAGGCATTAAATTTACACTTGCACCTAAATCACATAAAGCATTAAAATTATAAAATTCTCCAATTGTGCAAGGTAATTTAAAACTCTCTGGATCTTTTAACTTGAGAGGCAACTTATTTAGCGAAATAGCACTACATTCCTCGCTTAAAGCCACCGCTCTCGTTTTCATATGGTTTTCTCTTCTTGGACAACAATTCTTTCATAAATTTCAAATACAATGGCATTTGAGCTAATCGTCGGCAAAAAAGGAATGTTGATATGCAATTTCTTGAAAACTTCAAGAAATTTTTCAAACTGCTTGTCGAGCTTGTTCTTATTCAGCCTTTGAGGAAATGGAATTGGTGGCACATAAGCTTTGACAGGAATTGGCGCCCTTACTTTTGATGATTCAGCAGATTCTTTTGAAACTTCTTCTTTTGATTTCTTATGTTGTTGTCCAGTTTCTTCTTCCTTAATCATCAATTGTTCATCATTTTTCTCTGTTCTTTTCACAAGAATTTCTGGCAGTTGTACCCCGCTCCTAGTAGTGATGGCATTTACCTGTTCTCTTGGATTTGTTTCTGTAGTGCTGGGTAAAGTGCCTGGTTTTCTATCTGACAATTGTAGGGCTAACTGACCAATCTGAGTCTCTATTTTTCTGATAGACGCTTGTTGATTTTGACTGTTGATGTCCAATCGCTCCAATGCTTTATCAGTTTTCTGCATATATTGTTGGAACATCTCTCCTAAACTCGGTCCTCTTTCTTGCTGAGCATTATATGCATTACCACTTTGTTGATTCTCAGACCATCTAAAATTGGAGTGTTGCTTCCAACCCGGATTGTATGTTTGTGAGTAAGGGTTGTCACGCTAACAGTATTATTCATGCATAAAATTGACTGCTTCATCCGGGGAGGCCAATAACAAACAATCCGATGTGGAGTGATTAGACCCACGCTTTCACACACATCATGGTTGCTTGGATTGCATTCACTCCTTGAGAATGTGTTCTGAGCATGAGCTCCATCTGTTTTGTCAAGGTGGTAAGTTGTGCATTCATAGCTGATAGACTATCAACTTCATGTATACCTGCTACTTTTCTTGGAGTGGCATGATCAGATGAAAACATGGTCTGTGTGTTGGCAATCAGCTCATATAGATCCATTGCTTCGTTGACATTTTTATTCGCAATGGACCCGTTTGTAGAGGAATCTACTGTTGATTTAGACTGAGGAGATAGTCCAGAGTAGAAATATTGAGCCTGTTGGCCCTTTTTAATGCCATGGTTTGGACATTTTCTGAGCAATTCCTTGAATCTGTCCCAAGCTTCATGATACCTTTCGCCCTCCAGTTGTTGGAAAGTAGAAATTTCCAACTTCATCTTTGCTACTTTAGCTGGTAAAAGTATTTATTACAGAATTTTCTGGCTAAATCATCCCAAGTTGTGATACTAGCATGTGGTTCTGAGTCTAACCATTCCAAAGCCCCATCCCTCAAAGTGTAGGGAAATAACCGGAGTTTAATGGCATCTTCATTTACTCCGTGAAACTGAAAATTATGGAACATACGTAGGAATCTGGAGAGATGAGTATTAGGGTTTTCAGTCGCTCTTCCATAGAACTGCAGGGTGTTGCTGAAAAGATTAATCATATCGGCTCTTAGTTGGAAATCATTCCGACCAAAAGCTGGATAAACTATGCTTGAACGATCAGGAGCTGCTGCCGGAGTTAGGAACTGAGCCATTGGCATGTTTCCATCATCATCTTCTTCCTGTTGTTCCTCGCTTTGTTGAATTTGCTTTGAGTGCCATTCGGTTGCTTCTCTGAATGCCGCTGCTCTTGCAACCTCTTGTTCAAGCTCTCTTCTTATTTGCGCATCTGCCATCTGATTTTGTTGCTGGTCTTTCTGTTTTTGGTTGTATTCTTTGCGTCTTCGTCTGAAAGTACGTTCAATCTCAGGATCAAAAGTCTCAAGATTGTCGACCTGAGTACGGGGCATGCAACAAACACTATTTTTAGTAGTATATGAAAAGGAACAAATTAACTATAAAAATTAATTTAAACTGATAGTAAATAAGAATAGTCCCCGGCAACGGCGCCAAAAACTTGTTGTGAAAATATTGTGATTGCAAGTGTACAATATCGCACAAAAGTAATAAAGTGGATCTATTGAGTCCGGATTATCGTTCCCACGAAGACTATCTTATTTATATATGAGTTCAATTAATCTTTATTGATTAACCCAGTAGGAGATAGTAAAAATGAATTGGTTTGAGATATTTTAACCTAAAACTTTAGATTTCCAAAACGAGAAAAATAATGCAATAACTTAATTGAAAGCAAAAGTTAACAATCTAGAAAAGAATGATAGTTAAAGCGTTTGGACAAACGATTTCACCTAGTTGTCATCTCTAATTCCTCCTCTCAAGATTTGTTTCCTACAGCTTGTATTCGGTCGAATTCACGAATTTAACCTAATTTACCTCTCTCGAGTTCAAATTAGTCCTATCTCTAATTAAGTCAACTTAGGCGGTCGAATGGTCCTTAATTAGATGCATTAATTCTCCTAGGAATTCAATTAAGACCGCAAAGAATAATAAAAGTGTATCTCTACCTTTTATCCAATTGCTTGGATTTTACTACGTGGTCTAGATTAATAATTTGCTTCTCGATTCATTACAATCCACGAGATCAATGAAATAATGGCTAGTTATTCCAAGCATTAAGAGAAGAAGTAAAATCAAATACTTAAACAATTTATAAGTCAAAATTTGAGATTCAAATTAAAAATTAAAACTAGGCTACATCGTTCATCCAAACATTAAATTTAGCTACTCATGATTCGGGAGAAAGAAAGCAATAAAATATCTCGAATACATAACCGGGTTCTCGAAGAAAAGATGAAAAGATGTTGATTATCTTGCACCAAGAAATCTTGATCTTCACGTTCCAATATTTTTGATCTTGGTCGTTCTTCGTCTTCTTCGCCGTTCTTTTCTCCGTCTTCTTTTGTGTTCTCCAAGAATTCAACCCCTCCTCTTGACCTAGATTAGGTCTTTATATATTGTTTTACTAATTTAACAACTCATGTACATGAAAAGACGAAAATGACCCTGATTAGAATTAAAAATAAGCCAAAAATGCTCGAGACTCATGGACAACAGATTATTCTGCATGATCGGCCTGCGATTAGCAAACCAGCGGTTTGACCATGACAAACAAATAAACACGTTTCCAAATTCTGATTCCAATCTCCAAATTTGCACACTTGGTCCTCCAATGTTTGACATGTAATTTATTTGGTCCTTAGTCATATTTTTGTCTTTTCTCCTCTTTACTTATCTTATTTGCATCCCAGGTCCTTCAACTTTGAATTCTGTCCTCTTTAGTCCTTGGATTTCTTCTTTCATTTCAATTTAGTCCTCTTTTATTTACAATCCAAGTCCTTCAACTTTTGGATGTTTGCAAGTTGATCCCCATATCCAAGTTTTCGTACGCTTTCAGTCCTTTTTTCCCCTATTCTGCTTTGTTTTTCTCCAATTCCATTCGAACTCGGGTTTTGACTTAAAACAATTAAATAGACACATAATTAAGTAGAAAATCACTTAAGAAAGACTTCTGATTGTCCACTTTTGATAGTCCAGATAAGTGTAAAATCACACTTATCAAAAATCTATTGAACAAATTGTATCATGAGTGTGTGGGGGCCATGGGGGAGAGTAGGGCTCATGTTTTATCCTTTTTGCTGATAAGTGAAATAGTGAGAAAATTAGACATTAGATTTGTTTAATCCCCATAAATTCCACCGCGTGACTTTTCCAAATTCAGCAGTTTTATTTTTTATTTTATGGGAACTTGGCTTGACAAATTTGACGAAGAACTTTTAGATTTGACTGGACTATTACAATCTCACTCTCAATCTACAAATTTTTTATCAACCAAACTTCACACAGATTTTCAAGGGAAAGATTTGAGTTACTAAATTAATCTAACTGGACTTGAGTCATTAATTCAATTTCCACCTTTAAGATATCAAGTGTTGACAACAGATTACTAGACAAGACAAAATGTTAGACCGATCAACTCATAACATGGAAACAAATGAAAGAGAACAAATTCGCAAAATGTTAAACTGAAATATGTTACTGTAAGCAAAGGCCAAAATTTTTAATAAAGGAAGTAAAAAGTTAGCTGGAGGGAAGGAAATAACATTGGTAATCATCAATTTCAGTAAAAATGGCAATTCAAGATGCAACCAACTTCACTAACTTACTGACAAAAAGTTTATGAAAATGAAAATGGGCAATTGATAAGTGCGTTTTGTGCACTTATTCGGGTCCTTAAACTAAGCTTTTAATTCGTTATTTTAGTAATTTTCGACTTAATTCGGTGCATTATTCTTTACATTTCAGTTTTGGACCCGTCTGTGATAAATTGGAGAAGAATGGATGAAAAGAGGTGTAAATTGAAAGTTGAAGGACTAAATTGGAGATTATCAAAAGTTGAAGGACCACATTGCACATTATTGAAAGATGAAGGACTAAATTGGAGATTATCAAAAGTTGAAGGACCAAATTGCACATTATTGAAAGTTGAAGGACCGAATTGGAGATTATCAAAAGTTGAAGGACCACATTGCACATTACAAAAGTTGGAAGACCAAAATAGCGCGATTGGAACTTATAAGCTGGGCGATCGCCCACATTATAGCCAGGCGGCGCCCGCATTGTTAAATGACAACAATGAGACGCAAAAGCCACCAACCGGGCGATCGCTTGAAATACATCAAGCGATCGCCCGATGTAAAATTTATATCTTGCGGGATTTTATTTCCTTTTCTGAATTTTACTCCAATTAGGTAACTTTTGGTCCACGTTTTTTAGGCCTTTTTGGCATATCTTGGGGCACTATTAGGTAAGCATATATATGAGTATTAACTCATATCAAGGTGGTTCGGTTTTTGTTGAGTTTTGGGGGAAGAGAACATTACAAGACTATCCAAGAACGAAGATCAAGATTTCTTCTCGCTCAAGATTTCTTCGTTCCGGGTTATGAATTTCATTGTTTCTTCTTCTCCTTCTTCTCTTATTATTAGTATGTTAGGCTAGTTTATTTTGTGCTAGGATTACGATGAAGTTTGTAATCTAAATTTTTCCATCTTGAGACTTGATTTTTGGCAATTTATTTCATGATAGTTTTGAATAATTAATTTTGATTTATATGAATCTACAATTACTTGATCAATAATTGTATGATTGTTGTGGTGTGTTTTACTGTCGAAAGATCGAAAGCATGCTAGACGCTATTTTAATTATCTTAAAGTCCGATAGGGGATAGAAATATACCGCTATGCTTTAGGTGATATTTAATTATCCATAGAAATTTAATGCTTTCATTTGTATTCGCATTCGTTATAGAAATATAGTCGAGTCATGCATATGAATAGGTTTAGCATTATTCGAAAGAAACTGTTGAACAATCTAGGGATATTGATCTTCATAACTAATGTAATTTGTCAAGACCAAGAATCAAGATAGAGGAATTAACGATTATAAACGGATTCGGGATCCTAGTACTCTTCTTTCTCAATTTTAAAGTAATCTTTATTGACCTAATTTTTAGTTATTTGACTTATAATTAGTTTATTGTTTTTAGTTCAAATTCTTATTAGTTCTTAAACAACAAAATCATTCAAAGTTCAATAGATTCGGTTAAGGTTATTGTAATTGAACTGAACTATCTAAATCCTCGTGGGATCGATACTTGGACTCAAAATCCATTTTACTACTTGAGCGATCCGTGCACTTGCGAAATTATTAGAGATATAAAATCGCTATCAAGTTTTTGGTCTTGACCTATTTCATTCATGTTTAGTGTGCCAGCTAGAAATATCAATATTATTACACAACCCACATTAAATGGGTTACACTTTCCTTGGACCCTGCTATTTATATCAATTACAGGAGCATTGACAAATGTTAGATTCGGCAGTTCTCTGTTAATTTTTAGCAATCTCAAAGTTCTGTACGGGGATACAAACAGTAAAATTTCAAGTATTCCATTGAAAAGGAAAGACAGTTAACAAAGGGATCTTAAGAAAAACCTCAATTATGTGGCAATATCTAAGAAACAACAGCATATCAGCAACCATATAATAAAGCAGTGGTCTGTTTGAAACCAATTCATACCCCAGTGATTCACGAGGAAAGGAAAATGTGCTGAGTAAAATAAATCTCCTCTAATTTCTTTGACCTCGTCTTCTTCCTTCGCACTCTTCCCTTTTCTTATCATTTTTTACCTCAAGTGACTCAAACCATAATCGCCCTATAAAATCTACATGCTGTAAACACACACACTTGAATAATATTAAAAATTGAGAAATGGTACCTCATTTATCCTATGAATGAAGGAGTCCGCAAATCAAATGCTCTATGGCTTTCAATATAATTTTACATGGAAGTGTGATGGAACCATTTAATTAATTAATCAATCTCAACAATAGTTTAGCAATAATCAAAATTTTGATCTAAAACCCATTTCTAAAACATAAAAGAATTTAAAAAATATGCAAATTAAGAGAGCAATTTTTCTGGTAATTGATGAAGGGCAAGAACTCAACAATTTAACAATAATAAAAAAATACGTAGTACTCAACCACATAGCTTCTTTTTTAAAGAATCTTTTGTAGTGGAATGAGAGCAGAAATGGTAGCGATTTTATATCTTTAATAATTCTGCAAGTGCACGGATTGCTCAAGTAGTAAAATGGATTTTGAGTCCAAGTATCGATCCCACGAGGATTTAGATAATTCAATTTAATCACACTAACCTTAACCGAATCTAAAGAACTTTGAAAGATTTTTGTGTTTTGTAACTAATTGAAAGAGTAAACTAAAAACAGTTAAACAACTATTTCTCAAATAAATGAAAGATTAAGATTGACTAAAGATTAATTTAACTTTTAAAAAGGAAAAGTACTAGAATTCCGAATCCACTTGTAGTTGTTATTTCTTCTATATCAATTCTTGGTCTTGACAAATTAATTCAGTTATAAAGATCAATATCCCTAGATTGTTCAACAGTTTCTCTCGAATAAAGTTAAACCTATTCATATGCATGATTCGACTATATTTCTATGACGAATGCGAATACAAATGAAGGCATTAAATTTCTATAGATAATTAAAGATCACCTAAAGCATAGCGGTATATTTCTATTCCCTATCGGACTTTAAGATAATTAAAATGGCGTCTAGCATGCTTTCGACCTTTCGATAGAAAATGCACCACAACAATCATACAATTACTACGTAATTAATTGTAGATGCAAATAAATCAAAATTAATTATTCAAAACTATATTGAAGTAAAGTGTCAAAAAAAGTCTCAAGATGAAAGAATTCAAACTACAAGTTTCATCGTAATTCTAGCACTAATTAAACTAGCCTAGCATACTAATAATAAAAAAATAAGAAGGGGAAGAACACATGGAATTCATTACCCGGAAAAGAAGAAGACTTGAAAGAATAATTGCTCGTCGTTGATCTTCGTTCAATTCTTCAAAGAAGCAGTCTTGATCTCCGTTTAATGCCTTCGTCTATGTTTTTCGCCCAAAAACTCAACCTATTATGAGTTAATAACTCATATATATACTACTCTAATGGTGCCCCAAAAAGATGCCAAAAAGACCTAAAAATCGTGGGCCAAAAGTTATCTAACTAGATTAGAATTCAAAAAAGGAAAAAAATCTCGCAATACAAAATTTACACTGGGCAATCGCCCAGTTGATGATTAATGCTCCCTGCTTCTGTTTAACAATGCTGGGCGCTCGCCCAGCTATAATGTGGGCGATCGTCCAGCTTATGATTTCCAATCGCGCTGTTTTGGTCTTCCAACGTTTCTTTTCATCCAATTTGATCCTTTAACTTTTGATAGTCTCCAACTTGGTCCTTCAACTTTTGATAGTCTCCAATTTGGTCCTTCAACTTTCAATAATGTGCAATGTGGTCCTTCAACGTTTGATAATCTCCAATTTGGTCCTTCAACTTTCAATAATACCTCTTTTCATCCATTCTTCTCCAATTTCTCACAGACGGGTCCAAAACTGAAATGTAAAAAATAATGCACCGAATTAAGTAGAAGATTACTAAAATAACGAATTAAAAGTTTAGTTTAAGAACCCGAATAAGTGCACAAAATGCACTTATCAAGAAACAAGTGTACACAATTATGTAGATATTTTAGAGTATGTACTTGTCTATGTAAGATCCAACATTATTTCTAAATAATAAACGCTCTATAGCCGATTCTCTTCTGCAAATGCAAATCAAGATTGTTTTAAAATTTAACGGACAATACAAATAGTACATGCTTGTCTCTCTAAGATCCAGTCTTTCTAAATAATAAACGCTTTATAGCCGGTTCTCTTCTGCAAATGCAAATCAAGATTGTTATAAACTTTAACAGACAATACAAGCAGGGTCTAAACTTCTTAGTTTATAATCTACTTCGGAAAGCTAAATAAACTTCTTCCAGTTCGGTATATTTTCGGCCCTCTGCAACACATTGGTCATGTCCGGTCTATACTTTGGATTTTCAGTCAAACAACTCATTGCCACTAGCAACATCTCCTCCTTCTCTACGTTTGCATTCGAGAAGAACTTGGAGCCAATTTGTTCAAGACAAAAAGATATCCCTTATCTTTAACCGTATGAATGACCCATGTGACCATGGGCACTTTATTAACACCAATGCCCTTGATAGGGGACATTCCAGTAATAAGTTCAAGCAGCAGGACTCCAAAGCTGTAGACATCAGATGCTTGCGACACCTTCCCGTCAACTGTACATTCAGGGGCAAGGTATCCTGCATTGTGCATGAGGAATGGTTCTACTGCTACTGCCACTTCTCCCAAGCCAAACTCGGACACACAGCCATATTGTTGGGAGTTGAGGGAAGTGTTGAAGGCTTTTATGTTTCCATGAACAAGCTTACCATCAAGTTTTGTGTGTATATAAGCTATACCCCTTGCTGCCCCAATTGCAATTCTTAGACGTGTTTCCCATTTTGGCAGTTTTTTAGCTATGTTTCCTGCATACGGGATTCAAGGCATCAATAATTATCACATATTCACAATTTAACTACCAAATCATCAGTAGTGCAGTTTAGATATATGACATGATGTGTGTAATTATATGCTTCAGAAATCTGCATAAGATTTATTTTTTGAGAGAAGTGAGTTGCATCAATTCATGCTATCATCGGTGGGAAATCAGTGGTAAGATTCGAAGCTTGGCATTTACTCATAAAGAATGAAAAGCTTCAATCATTTGTTTCCAATCTCGCAAAGAGTATCAAATTTCAATAGACCAAACCATAATCATCATAACCGATTCAAGTGACTACACAGGTTAGAATGTTTTGCATATATACCATGTAGCAGTTCAGATACACTCCCCTGAATTTGGTAGTCATGAATCACGAGCTTCACATTTCTAGAAAAATAATAAGCCTTTGGTGCAGCCACATTTTTGTGCCTTAGACTTCTAAAAACCTTCATTTGCTGCTCAAATTTTCGTTGTTCAGTACTCGTTTCCTTCAATTTCTTTAGTGCAATTGTAGTTCCATCATCCAGTGTTACCTTATATGTAGTCCCGAATGTTCCCGTTCCAAGAACCTCTGATGGAGACCTCAAAATATCTCCAACCTCAAAAGCACGAATATTTCCCCCAAGAAATACAAGATTGGGAATGAAATTCTTGAAAAATATTTTGTTTTTGTTTAACTGTATATCCTTGAAGTAAGCCGTGCCTTGCTGGTAATTTAGCTCATACAAAGATGAACCTTCTGCCCTCCAAATGTCGGCAGGTACGTTGTCAGTCAATGAACTTAAATTGAAACTAGATCTGAAATCCGATGATGTAGAGCTGATGCTTGGGCTCCGCGAGTGGTCATGTGCCTGTAACAATTAATGTCCAAGGTCCAATTAGTTGGGTCGGACTTAATTACTTATTAGACCAAATTAATTAATTAGATTAATTAATTGGACCTGTTTGTTGATTAGTTCTAGTTGGACTAGAACTAGAGCTAGGGTTAGTCCTGCCTATAAATACAAGGCACAACATATTAGGATTAAGTGTTGTTGTTTTCCATTACTTGCTAGCACAAGCAAAAAGACAACCCAATTATCTTCTCCCAAAAGTTCCGCTTTCATTTGTTCTTGACCGAGGAAGTCCAGATCTATTCTTGATGTGTGGATCACCATTAGAGGCTGGACATCTGGACAGCTGTGGTATAGAAGATCTCACCTCCAACGAATCAAAGAATCAGATTCCACGGTGTTCATCAAAGTAAAATCTTCTATCACGAATTCTCTCTAAGTACAAGATTGATCCGGACTTATAGGAATTGAGTATTTAATTTCTGCTGTGCATGTACACCTCAATTCCTTACAGTGGTATCAGAGCCTACCTTGTTACTTGTTAGAGTTCGTTAAACTGTTTTGATGAATTACAACAATAATTGTTATTGTGATATTAATTTGATTTGAGTTTTGAGGCAAATAAAAATTGTGAATTTTTAAAGTGGGCAAAATCTGAATTTGATTTGGATTCGATTGGAACGAGAGATAAGGGACTAAACCGCTGCTGCCGGTGGAAGCAACCACTAGCGAGAGAGTCCGATGTCGGTTGTTGCGATGGTATACGGTGATGCTTCTCGTGGAACAAAGCGTTGGCTCTTTGCTGTTCGCGATCATTGCCGCCTCGACAAATGATGCCCGGTGAAAGAAGCCACCAACGGCGAGTTTGCTTTGCCTTTTGAAGGCAATGGACTTAGTGTCGAGGATCGTGGGTCACCGTGATCTTGGCGGTGCTGCCAAGGCGGCAATCTCACGGGACCGTTGATCTTCGCGGTCGATACCACCGATTCTCGCGGCGGTAAAATAATGGCACAAAGGTTGATAGGCGATGGCGGTAGGTTTTAGACACCGTGCGGCGTCCGTCTCGACCATCCGACAACCGCAGCAGTGAAACCCTTAAGGGTTTCAATCGATTTTCCTTATTGGGAAAAGGGCTTCCCATGCAATTTTGAAATTACATGGAAGCCCCTAATTCAAAAGGATTTAGTTAGGGGCTACTTGCAATTTCGTAAATTGCAAAGGAAGCACTCATTGTTTTAAAATTAAAAGCGGGATGATTACGTAATTTCGAAATTACACATTAAGTCCTCAAACTTTAAAGGAAAAATAGGATCTCAAATGCAATTTTAATTTTTTGGAAAATTTGTAATGATTAATTTATTTAATGTTGGTCAAATATTCAAAATTAAATTAAAATCGTTTTTAAACCATATTTTAAATTTTTGACCAGATTAAATTTTTTCTTATTATTTTATAAAATTGTAATTTTGACCCTATACTAATTTTGTCTTCAATTTAAGGTATGACTTTAAATTGGGAGATAAAATAATTTTTTGAGAAATCCCCTTTATTAATAAAATTAATTGATTAATTGGATTAATTGATTAATTTTATTGTTGAAAAAATAAGTAATTAATTAGATTAATTATTCAATTTCGTCTAGTCCGTTCCAAAATGTCTAAAAGGTTTAGACTTATACTGTCAAAACTGCAAATTTAGAAATTAATATAATTTTAATATTAGATATTAAAATAGATGATTAGTGGATGATTATGGACTAGACCCATGTGATTGGTTGTATGGTTAATTATTCTTGTTCATTGTTGGTTGGGCCTGCGAGCCTATTATTTAATTAAATGGGCCTGCGTGCCTATTATTTATTTAATTGAATTTTTGAACTCTTTTTTTAATATGGACCCGCGTGTTCATTTGTAATGGCCTGCGTGCCAACTAGTATAGGATATTTGTTACAGATTGGCCACAAGGAAGCAACTAGTATAGGATACATCCCTGCAGCAGAAGATGGAGATAATTGTATTTAGCATTCGATGAACGAATGCAACATCCCTTAGGAATTGACCGACTAATCTTCCTCTTGGCTCAGGAAGATTAGATAGATAAAGTCCATAATCATCTACATTAGTTATTATGTATGATTGATTGCATGTTAGATGTTAATTAATATATATACATAATTATGATGAGACAAACCCTTCTTTATTAAAAATATTAAATTCGTATTAAATGGTTAATACAACGTGCCTTCTATTGTTATAGTGAAAACCGAGTCCATTATTGATGTCGGTTTGTTGAGTCACTCAAGGTCGTTAAGCTCATGGATATGTTTATCACTATGAAACATTTGATATTTCCCGAACAATGGGTGAATTTAACTAAAATTTTATTTTTCGTTGAGTCACTCAAGGAAATAGAATTTTAGGGGTACAATCAAGTAAACACATAAGATGTGTGCGACAATAAGTTGTCTACTTGATGATCTAGGAGTCACATAGAGATGTGATTGATAGAAGTATCTACCTGGATGTTTTACTAGGATTTGTTGAGCCACTCAAGGTTCTAATAAAACAAAAGGGATCCTAGCCCACTGGAAATCTAACCAGTTCTATTGATTAATGTTTGAGGGTTATTAATTCAATTTAAACAGTGAGAGTATAATTAATTTAATTTAAGTCCATAATTAAATTAATTTTCTATATTTAATTAATTTTCTGTCTTGTTATTTCAGTATTGAATCATGAGTAACCATATGAGTTTGAGAGGCATATTGGATGCAAACAAACTTACCGGGCTAAATTTTCTGGATTGGCACCGCAATTTGAGAATTGTTCTCAAGCATGAAAAAATTGGATATGTCGTTGAGCAACCTATGTCGGAAGCTCCTACTGAGGAGGCTACGCCGGATGAAGTGCAGGCTTATAATAAACACAGCGATGACGAAAATACTGCAACATGTGTGATGCTTGCAGCTATGTCACCTGAGTTACAAAAGCAGCACGAGGGTATGGATGCTTATACCATTATAATTCATCTCAGGGAGTTGTATGATGAACAGTCACGCACTGAACGGTATGAGACATCCAAAAAGTTATATAGATGTATGATGGCAGAAGGATCTTCAGTCAGTGCCCATGTACTGAAGATGATTGGTTATATTGAAAAAAATAAACCAATTGGGTTATGCCATGGACCACGAGCTGAGTATTGACTTGGTTCTACAGTCCCTGCCTAATAGCTTTTCGCAGTTCATTATGAACTTCAACATGAATAAGATTCAATGTACCCTTGCCTGAGTTGCTGAACATGCTAAAGACTGTTGAGCCCAATATAAACAAAGGGAAGAGGCAAATTTTGGCTATTGATACCTTTAAGGGCACTAAGAGGAAATCAAAGAAGACCTTTCAGAAAGGATCCAAGAAGGCCAAATCTGCTGGAAAAACCGTCAAAGCAGATAAGACAAAATTCAAGTCTGATGATCTGTGTTTTCATTGTGGAAATAAAGGACATTGGAAGAGGAACTGCAAGACATACCTCGCCACCTTGAAGGGAAAGAAGTCTACTGAGGCTTCCACTTCAGGTATCATTTTCATTGAAATAAATTTGTCTACTCCTTCACCTTCTTGGGTATTAGATACCGGATGTGGATCTCATATTTGCACAAATATGCAGGGGCTAAAGAACAATAGATTACTGCAAAATGGAGAAGTAGACCTACGCGTTGGGAATGGAACAAGAGTTGCTGCATTGGCTGTAGGGACATACTTTTTACCGTTGCCTTCGGGCCTTGTTTTAGAATTAAGAGATTGCTATTATATTCCTGCTATTACTAAGAACATCATTTCTATTTCATGTTTGAACATGGATGGGTTTTTCATTAAGATTAAGGATAAACGTTGTTCTTTATATCTTGATGATGTGTTTTATAGATGTGGGAATTTTTTTAATGGCATCTATATTCTAGACTTAGAAAGTCCTATAATGAGTATAGACAACAGAAGGCATAAAGGCGATAAAGTTAACAACTCATACCTTTGGCATTGCAGACTGGGACATATAAACGAAAAACGCATCACCAAGTTACATAAAGATGGATACTTGGATTCAAATGATTATGAATCATTTGATAGATGTGAGTCATGCCTCATGGGCAAAATGACCAAGACCCAATTTACTGGAAAATGAGTCAGGGCTGCAGACATTTTGGGGCTAGTACATGCTGATGTATGTGGACCAATGTCTACAGATGCTAGAAGTGACTTTTCTTACTTCATCACGTTTACAGATGACCATTCTAGATATGGTTTCATCTACTTGATGAAATTCAAGCACGAAGCCTTTGAAAAGTTCAAAGAATTCAAGCAAGAGATAGAAAGGCAAACTGGGAAAAATATTCTAATACTCAGATCTGATCGAGGTGGAGAATATTTGAAGGGTGAATTTTTAGACTATCTAAAAGAGAATGAGATTCTCTTGCAGTGGACTCCACCATATACACCACAACTAAATGGTGTATCAGAAAGGAGAAACCGCACCTTACTAGATATGGTGCGATCAATGATGAGCCGCACAGTTCTCCCAAAATCGTTTTGGGGATATGCACTTAACACTGCATGTCACACACTAAATCGTGTCCCATCTAAATCGTTCGATAAAACTCCATACGAGTTATGGAAAGGAAAAAGGCCCAATCTTTCATACATAAAGATTTGGGGCTGCGACGCTTATGTGAAGCGCGTATAATCAGACAAGCTAGAAGTTAAATCTGATAAATGTTTATTTGTGGGGTATCCAAAAGAAACGGTTGGATACTATTTCTACAATCTCATCGAGATGAAGGTCATCATATCGAAACATGCCATATTTTTAGAGAAAGAGTTCATTCTAAGAGAAGGCAGTGGGAGCAAAGTAGATCTTGATGAAGTTCAACAAACCACAAATAATATTGACCAATTAGATAAGCCAATGGCTGAGCCTGCATTTGATGAGGCACATATTGGAAGTGGGAATTCGTCAGTCCCCGAGGACACAACAGCTCTCCGTAAGTCAAGTAGGGTCATTCGTCCTCCTAGGAGATACGATCTCCTAATTACCAATGATGCATTGCTAATCGATGAAGATGAACCCACTACTTACGTAGAATCAAAGTCAAATATTGACTCAAAGAGATAGTAGGAAGCCATGGAATCCGAAAATGAACTCCATGTATGAAAACAAGGCATGGACCTTGATTGACCCGCCTGAAGGGGTAAAACCAATAGACTGTAAATGGGTTTACAAGAAAAAGGTCGATATGGATGGTAATGTTCATACTTACAAGACAAGATTGGTTGCGAAGGGTTACAAGCAAAGACAATGAATTGACTTTGATGAAACTTTCTCACCAGTAGCCATGTCTAAATCAATTCGAATTTTGCTTGCGATAGCAGCATACTATGATTATGAGATCTGGCAGATGGATGTCAAAACCGCATTCCTTAATAGAAATCTTAGTGAGGATATGTACATGACACAACTAGAAGGTTTTGAATCTATAGAGCCAAACAAGGTATGCAAACTACAGAAATCTATATATGGATTAAAGCAAGCCTCTCAGAGCTGGAATCTTCGTTTTGATGAGACAATCAAAATGTTTGATTTTATCAAGAATGAAGATGATCCATGTGTGTATAAAAAGGATAGTGGGAGTAAAGTCGTATTTCTAATTTTGTATGTGGATGACATACTATTATTAGGAAACGATATCCCAATGCTAAAATCAATAAAATTGTGGTTATCTAAAAACTTCTCTATGAAAGATATGGGAGAGGCAGCGTACATTCTTGGAATAAAGATCTATAGAGATAGATCTAATAGAATGCTTGGCCTATCTCAATCTATGTATATAGATAAAATCTTGAGAAGATTTAGCATAGAAGAGTCCAAGAGAGGACTCTGTCCCATCGGGCATGGGATCTATCTCTCAAAAGAGATGTGTCCAAAGACACAAATTGAAAGAGATCGCATGGATAGAATTCCTTATGCATCAGTAATAGGATCTATCATGTATGCCATGCTATGTACTCGACCGGATGTTTCATATGCTTTGAGTGTCACAAGCAGGTTCCAAGCGAACCCTGGCGAGAAACATTGGATCGCATGATCGAAGAACATCCTTAAGTACTTAAGAAGGACTAAAGACATGTTCTTGGTTTATGGAGGAAATGAACTTAGAGTTCAAGGTTATGCCGATGCCAGCTTTCAGTCTGATAAAGACGATAGCAAATCTCAATCTGGATATGTATTTACTCTAAATGGTGGTGCAGTTAGTTGGAAAAGTTCCAAACAAGAAACGACTGCTGATTCAACTACAGAAGTCGAATATATAGCTGCTTCAGAAGCAGCAAAAGAAGCGGTCTGGATCAAGAAGTTCATTTCAGAACTTGGAGTAGTTTCTAGCATTGTTGATCTAATATCTCTATATTGTGATAACAATGGAGCCATCGTACAAGCGAAGGAACCAAGGTCTCATCAACGATCCAAGCATATATTGAGGCGATATCATCTCATTAGGGAGATAATCCTGAGAAATGACATAAGATAGAAAAAGTCCCAACTGATGACAATGTAGCAGATCCTTTGACAAAGCCGTTGTCCCAGCACAAGCATGATAGTCATGCTAAATCTATTGGTATTAGATACATGAGTGATTGGATCTAGTTTGTATGGGACGTTTTATATACTATTTGTTAGACATCGAAGTGTATGAACAATTTTATTAATTAAATATTTTGTCTACATTTTAATGGCAGATCTATTATTATTTAATTTTGATTATTATTATTATTATTTAAAATAATAGAGTCCGAAGAAAAGTTCAGAGTAACTTATTAATCACAATGTGTTGTGATTGTAAGATATAAGTTATAAATAACTTATTCTTGAAATATCCCTAGTCATAGTAATAATAAGATACGGATATCATTATTACGGACAGACTAGCATGTGTTGCATTTCTTTTGAAGAAAGTAGCTGATAAGCTAAGATGTAGAGGGACATTTGAATGAACACATGAATGCATTGTTATGAGAACATGACATTGGATGATCCGCCTAGAGATTCCACATGGATAACTATCCAAGCGTCAGTAGTAAATATCTAATGCACGGTTGTGGATTTGGTCCTTTGACTTGAGGACATCATAGAATCTTATGTGAGGACCACTATACTTTGGTGAGCGTTTGATGGGGGCTCGAAGATTTGAGTCACCAGGAAGACGTCGTAAGGGTATAATGAGAATCATATGAAGGTTGTGAATTACCAATATGAGGATTCGTCACTCCTGGAAAGTAGGAGATTATAACCTGCATTTTGTCTACTTAAGTTGATATAAATTTCCTCGGCCGGGGTGGAGTTATGAGTTGAAAATGTTTCAATCATAACTAGATTAGATCAACAAAGAGTTGAGGTGAATAATATGATTGGTTGAAATGAGATTGACGCTGATCCATATCTCTTAACCAATTGGGTTATATTGATGAAGGGATTATATTTCTACGGTAACCGCACATATATTGGTTCTGTTATACCACATGACATTTTCCTTCACATGGATTGCCTTGACACATTCCTAGATGTCAATCTTGGACGGCGACGTGAATTGATCGATCTAGGTGAATCGATGAGAATATCACTGCGTTTGCCATCGTGAATGGGAACCTAATGGGTCACACACATAAAGCGAGAATTGAGCATCTAGAGTTGGACCTTGTCCAAGTGGGAGATTGTAAGAATTAATATCCAAGGTCCAATTAGTTGGGTCGGACTTAATTACTTATTAGACCAAATTAATTAATTAGATTAATTAATTGAGCCCGTTTGTTGATGAGTTCTAGTTGGACTAGAACTAGGGCTAGGGTTAGCCCTGCCTATAAATACAAAGCACAACATATTAGGGTTAAGTGTTGTTGTTTTCCATTACTTGCTAGCACAAGCAAAAAGACAACCCAATCAACTTATCCCAAAAGTTCTGCTTTCATTTGTTCTTGACCATGGAAGTCCAGATCTATTCTTGCTGTGTGGATCACCATTGGAGGCTGGACATCTGGACAGCTGTGGTATAGAAGATCTCACCTCCAACAAATCAAAGAATCAGATTCCACGGTGTTCATCAAGGTAAAATCTTCTATCACGAATTTTCTCTAAGTACAAGGTTGATCCGGATTTATAAGAATTGAGCATTTAATTTCCACTGTGCATGTATACCTCAATTCCTTATAGTGCCATTTGCCAATACTGCTCTTGCCGTAGTACAGCTTCCACAAGCCTCTCCCAATTGTCATAATTCTTAGACATCTTTGTTTGAGTTCCAATGGAACCAGTTGAGTCTAGTCACAATATTTAAGATGGGCTATTCTTGTCTGCAGAAAGACTCAAATAATGCTTTTTGATAAAATATTAAATAGTAAAGACGCGGAGCAACAAAATATCTTTGATCATTTCAAAGTAGCCTAATCTCCTATGGGTGGGATATATAATGCCCACCGGTGAAGTGGCTAAACATTATTGGAAGAAATCATGAGTGTGGGGTCATGAACTACCAATCATATGATGCCACATCAGTGTGATGGATAGGATAGGATATATAATTCCCACCGGTGAAGTAGTTAAACATTATTGGTAGAAATCATGAGTATGGAATCATGAACTACAATCATATGATGTCATATTAGTATGAATATTATAAGTGAGTAGGAGATCACGACCAAATAGAACAAATATAGTTCCATAAATAAAAAAGATATGACATCTTAGAGAAACTACGGCGTAATTACCCGACTCAAACTTCACCATATTATTCAAGTTAGAAGAACTCCAATTCATATCAAATCGACCCTCCTCAAAAGAAAGATAAACAAATTATTATCAAATATCTGTAAAGCCCTTTTCATTTTGTCTCTCTCAACTGGTCAACTAAGTCCCAACACTGCCATTCCAAGAAATCTCCTCTTGAGAGAGAGAGAGAGAGGGGGGGGGGGGGGGAGTTATTTTTCAAAAAATGTTAATATATCCGACAAAAGTAGGTCCAAATATATTGTAGAGTTTTTTCTATTAAGTATATTCTTTAATGAAATGAGGGCAGAAACAAAGTATACACAAAGTTCGTCTTTCTAAATAATAAAGTCTCTGTACTTTATATTTGTGCGAATAAAGTACCTAAATTTTAAATTATACTCTCTTCGTCCCACAAAGATAGACTTACTTATATTTTCACACATAAAAAAAATTAATTATTAAAATTAGAACAATAAATTTTACTTACATTTTTCCTAGTATTAGTAAATCAAGATAACCATTTATGATAACTTTGAATTTTCTCTCTATTTTTTGTACTTTTGTAGGTCTAGTATTTTTATCAATTGTAGTGGCTTCTTTATATCTTCATGTTAAAAAAAGAATATTGTTTAGATTCGGTAGGAGCCAATCGCATCTTCTTTTTTTTCAAACTACCAAAAATGATTAGTGGACGGATGGAATTACTTATGTGGAGGTTAGTTCCGTTCAACTCAGCATCTACGTTGACAAAAAAATAAAAAAAATAATTAAAAAAAATCTTTATATATATATATATACCCAACCTTACTATTTATCCATCCGTCACCTTCTGCGTCTTAAAGGCTCTTTTACTGCCCTCGTAAGTAATTACGCTCAGTTGGACAAAATCCCACCATTTTATTATTATATCTTGTTAAGATAAAATGATGAGTTTGACGAAATACAACGTAAGTAAATCCATCAGCCAACTCATTATTTTCGTTAGTTAGAATGACAGAGAGAAACAAATAAGCTAACAGGGTTCATAAGTTGAAAGACTAAACATGTACTTTGTTAAAGTTAAGTGATCTTTCGGCACACAAAATGTATAGTTCAGAACCAACAATGTTTTTAGATGGTGAGTTGGACGAAATTAACAGCCACGTAAGTAATTCTATTTGTCAACTCATAATTTTCGTTAGGTGGAATGACAGAGATAGACAGATGGACTAACAAAGTTTTACGATGTTTAGTTGAAAGACTAACAAAGTATAATTTAAAATTTAAGGACTTTATTCACACAAAATATAAAGTACGGGACCATTCAAATTTTTTACCCTTCATCAAATCTAAACTACATATAAAAGTCCCAATATGTGAGAAATATTTATAGACGATATTGCCCCTGCAAAAAACTTATAATTCCTAAAATAGTCATTCAATGAGTATTTTCTATTTTAGCATTAATTTAAATTATTTAATACCAAATAAATATTGCATTTAAGGTGGATTGCCCCTTTAAATTCTATTATATATTGTAATTAATGACAATAAATAAAAGTGTAATGCTAATAAGGTTTTTACTATATTGAAATTATTATCATTAACTATAAACACTCCAAGAATCAATCTTCTTGTGTATGAGAATTTAAGCAAATTTCTTGTTCAACATAACAAAAAAAAGAAAAGTTCACCTTTGCATTTCGATTTTCTTATTATTAATTATGCCAAAAATTGTTTTTTCCTTTCACAAGGACATTTTTTAATCTTTGATTAGCTTGATAGTGGATATGTTAATTTTCCACGAAAGATTAACTAATTTTGAGAATTTGATGGTAATATTCATTTAAATTTTGATTTCTATATCTTTTTTAAGGATGACAACAAGGTGAGACGGGGCCGGGCAGCCATTACCATTTTCCCATCAGAGATTTTTAGGAGTCGGGGCGGGGAATGAAAAATTCTCATTTATCACCCCATTTAATTAATTAATTAATTTTTAATATTAATTTTTATTTTTTAAATACGATTTAAATTTTAAAACATAAAAATAAAAAATAAAATAAAAATATTTGAGACATGTTCGGATAATTCGGAGTGGGGACTATGATCCACGTCCTCCTTCCAAATACGGGGCTGGTCAGGGGGCAAGGTTTTTTTGCCATAATTGATTCTTTTTTCTTGATTAGAATGTTTGTTCGAGGTAAAAATATTAATTATTGTGGTAGTCGTGATAGCAAAGAGATTTAAGCTCAAATGATATTTTATGTCATTTTTTAAGCAATTAAATATATATTTATTGAAGAAGAACGAGTTAGAGTTAGAACAAGGAGGATTGATGTTACACTAACTTTCTCAAGCCAGCAGCTGAGGAAGAGTGTTATCATGTACTACGTAATTACTTGAATAAACTGAGTCGTAACATGCATAAAGTGAAGGTAAATATCGCATAATAAGTTAGTTTTACTTGATAAGTTAAAATCATGAATTTTATTACGAAATAAATATTCTAAGTATCTGGTTATTTTGAATTTTGAGATTTATTAATATTTTAGATGGAATTGTGGGGGAAAAAATGCATAAAGCGGACCCCCCCAAAAAAAAGCCTTAGCTCATGGGTGCATTAAAACTGAATGTCTTTATCACTGTTTCAGTGAAGATACTGCAGGAGAAAATTCCTCTTTATTCTATTTCAAAGACTTTTGGAATTCTTTTTTATGAGAAATAATTGCTTAAAAAAGGGTTAATTTTATTTCCATGTGCCTTTTAAAATGATATAAATACAGAAAATCAATAAAAAAAAATGTGTTCTACCTACTATATTTTATATATTTTAGAATTTGATACTAATTTTCATAAAAGAAAGTGGCATTTTCTTGATATGTCATTAAATATATGTTTCAAAATATAATTAAAAGAGTATTAGCAGTATATTAACATTCACGTCAGCAATTCTTCAAACTTAATATTCATATAAGTTATGTATTTTTTAATGAATCACATGTTTTACTAAAAACCTTTACTGTTGTCAGCAATTTTATATCTTTAATAATTTTGCAAGTGCAAGAATCGCTCAAGTAATAAAGTGGATGTTGAGTCCAAGTATCGTTCCCATGGAGATTTAGACAATTCAATTGCAATTATATTAACATTAACCGAATCTAATGAACTTTGAAAAATTGGAGATTTTGTAATTAAAAAAACTAATTAAAACATAAATTAAGAACAATTAAATAATTATGGCTCAAATGATTGCAAGATTAAATTGGTGAAAAATTGACTTAACTTTAAAAAGGGAAAGTGCTAGAATTCCGAATCCACTTGTAGTTGTTAATTCTGCTATCTTGATTCTTGGCTTTGACAAATTACATCAGTTATGAAGATCAATATCCCTAGATTGTTCAACAGTTTCTCTCGAATAAAGTTAAACATATTCATATGTATGACTCGACTATATTTCTATGACGAATGCGAACACAAATAAATGCATTAAATCTCTATGGATGATTAAAGATCACATAAAGTATAGTGGTGTATTTCTATCCCATATCGGACTTTAAAATAATTAAAATAGCGTCTAGCATGCTTTCGATATTTTGATAGTAAAACAAACCACAATAATCATACAATTACTACGTATATAATTGTAGATGCAATGAAATCAAAATTAATTATTCAAAACTATATTGAAATAAATTGTCAAAAATCAAGTCTTAAGATGGAAGAATTTAAACGACAAGTTTCATCGTAATTCTAGAACTAATTAAACTAGCCTAGCATACTAATAATAAAAAAATAAAAAGGAGAAGAAAATATGGAATTCATCACCCGGAGAAGAAGAAAACTTGAAAGAATAATTACTTGATCTTGATCTTCGTTGAATTCTTCAAAAGAGCAATCTTGATCTCCGTTTGATATTTTCGTCTATGTTTTTCTCCCAAAAACTCAACAACCTAATATGAGTTAATAACTCATATATATACTATCATAATGGTGCCCCAAAATATGCCAAAAAGATCTAAAAATCGTGGGCAAAAAATTACCTAACTGAGGTAGAAGTCTAAAAAGGAAAAAAATCTCGCAGCAAACATTAACACTGGGCGATCGCCCAGTGTATTTCCAGGCGATCGCCCAGGCAACGCAGATTGCATTCTACTTTTGAATTTTAGTTTTGGGCGCTCGCCCAGTATTAATCTGGGCGATTCTTGGCTTTTCTCAATCTTCACAAATTGGTCCTTCCAGTTTTTGCACTTTCTAATTTGGTCCTCAATCTTTGGGTCTTGATCATTTTAGTCCTCTAACTTTTCATAATTTGTAATTTGGTCCTTTTACTTTTCAATAGCTCCAATTTGGTCCTTCAACTTGCAATTAAATGCAATTGAGTCCTCATACTTCCGATACATTTTCCAATTTATTGCATTTTCATCCATTCTTTTCTAATTTCTTTCAAACGGGTCCAAAACTGAAATAGAAGCAATAACAAACTAGATTTAGTTGTTCATAGCCATGGATGAACTTATGATTGAAAATGAATTTCTTATAAGAATTATATCCATCGATGATTTTAAAGATCACAAAATTATTACAAAATCACGTGCAACGTACGTATTCTTAACTAGTATATAAAAAGGTATATTAAGAATAATACATTTAATGATACAAATATAATGTAAAGCCCTTTTTTCATGTCTCTCCCTACACGGCCATTTCAAGAAATCTCCTCTTATTAGAAAAAAAAGGTTATGTTTTAAAATATGTTAATATGCCGACGAAAATAAGTCCAAAGATATTGTAGAGTTTCATATTCTTTAATGAAATGAGGGCAAAACAAAGTATACACAAAGTTGGTCTTTCTAAAAAAATAAACACCCTGTGGCCTGTTTGTTTCCGATGGAGTCCGAGACAATAAAGAGAAGCATTATTTATTTGATTAGGAATCTAATAATAGTTTTGTTATAGTTAGGTTTTCTTTTGTTTCTTATAACACCAATGGCAGCAGGCTTGGCTTTGTTTGAATAAAAATAAATACGGATTTTTTTTTTCTTTTTTTTCAATTTTGATCCAATTCGGAATTCAAAAGAATAATCGATTCTTTGATCGTGTTTCGTCTTTAATCCTTATGCTTCCGCTCCATAAGGTTCTCTTCTGCAAAATTCAAGCTATTAAACAAATAGGGTCTAAAGTTGAAGCCTAGATCAACTTATTAGGGATGCAGGGCAATAATCTCTTACCCACTTATAATGTCCATGCTGAGATGGCATCACATAATTTGTAAAAATAATGAGTATGGGACTGTGAACTGTCAATCATGTGATGCCAGCTCAGCGTTGACAACATAAGTGACATTAGTGGATAGGAGATCATTTCCCTAAGGATGTAATAGTTGGAGATCAATCTAGTGATGAATATCAGGGGAAGAACCTGAGCTATGGAAACTTGAATTTCAGCTCAATTTCACTAAATATAAGCTGATAAAGAAATGAGAAGAAGATGAAATTGATAAAATAAACTAAAATTGAAGAAATGAGTAAGAATTCAGAGTATTACTTCAAAATTAATTATCCAAAATTTGCTTCTCTCTCTTCTCTCTTTCCTATTAAAATTTTGTTACACAAAAGCTTGTTTCATACAATTGGCAACTAAAATAAAATGAAAATTAATTCAGTGAGTGCAAACGATGTTGCATCCACTAATTCATCATTAGTGCCGTTCATGCACCTTTTTTCACTTCAAATTTCTATTAATTCGGTTGCTTCTCCTTCTCCTTCTTCTCCAGACATTTGCTATGATGCTCTTTCATGACATCCCCCACTTCCTATCCGAACCTTTTCTTCAAGGTTTAAATTTAGGATATTCCTTCTAAATGTCCTCAGAATCCTCCCAAGTAGCTTATCATGTGCAGTCTTATCAGCACATTTAATTAACCATTGAGTGCTAGCATGATTACCCATTTTTTAAATCCTGGTCTGAAGTACTTTTGGTTGCCTGACTTTTTCCCTGTTGAATTTGAAACACAAAATAAATTTATTTTATTATATAACTTGCTTAAATAATTTAGACATACCATTAAATATTATTTTATAGTACCTTACTTTAGTTGATCTCAATCATTATTCATTAAACTTTTTCACACTACACTACACTCATACCATATTTAAACTTTGTTACAACATTTCTAAAAAGATCTATAATGGAGGTTAACAAAAAACTAGAAAATTCTAGTGCTAATAATGAAAGCACCCTCATTGTTCTAGATCATTCTTGATCTATATGGCACAAAAAAAGTTCTAGATAACATATTTTAAAGGAAAAATCTAGAACCATCAAATAAGTTGGTGATAACCTTCAATTCTCCCCTTTAGCACTAACTATTTGATTTAACTCTTCTTCTCATCATTCCCAGCTATGTCTTTGTAATTCTCTATTGACGTATCGGGTCGCCTCTTTATCTTGTATACCCATTTGTAGGATATAGACTTTACTCTGTTAGGTATTGGTGTCAAGTCTCAAGTCTCATTTTGCTTTAGAGCCACGATCTCTTCTTCCATTGTCTTTCTTCACTTCTTGTATTGGACGGCCTCTTCAAAGGTCTCTGACTCTTTGGTTCTTTCATATTTCTTCTACTACTACATTAGCGTACTTGGGATTTGGCCTTCGTTGTTTAGTTGATTTTCTTAGTTTTGGTTGAGGACTCGTTGGTATCTCAACCTCTTATTGTTGGCTCAGCCTATTCTTTTCTAGTGTTGGTTGATGCACATCAGTTTGCCATGGACCTTGCATTGCCCTCGTAGGTTTTTATCCGTCGCTTGACTCTTGTGAATTTTCAATTTCTTCAGGGCTCCGTTGTGCTTCTGCGATTTCTTCTTGCAACTTATCTTCGATTTTTTTTTAATCTGGCAGTTCCACCCTCTGCAGTGTCCACCAAGAAGATGCTTCGTCAAACACCACATTGCGCGATGTGTAGCAACAGTCGCTTGTAGGATCCCAACACCTCCATCCTTTCATTTGGCTATCATATCCCACAAATATATATCTAATAGCCTTTTTGTCGAACTTGCTCATCAAGTGACTAGGCACGAACACGTAACAGACGCAGCCAAAGATACAAAAGTGACTAACTGTGGGCTTAATTTTCCACAGTTTCTCAAATGGTGACACGAACCCTAGCTTCGGTTGCGAAAGCCTGTTTATCACATGTGCTGCTGTACTCATATACTCTGTCCAAAACCTTCTTGGTACATTCTTTACATGTAGCATACTTTGACATGTTTCAACAAGATGTCGATTCTTCCTTTTCGTTACACCGTTTTGCTGTGGAGTGTTTGGATATGTCAACTGATGGTGTATCTTATATTCTTATAGATATTGGGAGAATTCTCCTTATGTGTACTCTCTTCCATTATTCGTATGTAAACACTGAATCTTATGTCCAACTTCTCTTTCTACTTTTTCTTTAAACTCTTTAAATTTTGTAAATGTCTCAAATTTTTCATTCAAGAAAAAAACCCAAACGTACCTTGAGAAGTCGTCGATGAATGTCACCATGTAGTGCATGCCTCAAATTGATGGTTGCTTGACAGGTCCAAACACATTAAGGTATATCAACTCCAATGGTTGCTTTGCTATATAGTTTGACTCCTGATATGGTAGCTGATGTGCTTTACCATATTGACAGCCAGCACACACCATGTCGTCTCTAATCTCGAGTTGAGGAAAGCCCTTGAGCATCGACTTCTTCATCATCACCTTCAGCTTATGATAGCTTACGTATCCTAGTCTTGCATGCCATAAATCTGTCGTCTCGTTCTTTCGAGTCTTATCTATGTATGCAGACTCTGCTGACATTACATAGATAGACTCTAGTCTTCGTCCTTCCATTACTGGTGTACCTGAAATTTTGACATTTTGATACACCTTAACATCTTTCGGTCCAAACAAAACATAATTACCTGAGGACGTCAGCTGTGCCACTGATAGGAAATTTTTCTACATTTCTGGCACTTGATATACGTCTTGTAGCTGCACTTGACTAAGACTAAAACGGGGTGTGATAACTCTCTTACCAAAATGGGTTATTGGCAATCTCGAGTTGTTGATAGTTACTACCATCCGGCCTCCCTTATACTCCGTTGTATTTTACAGCTTCTCCTTGTCGCGTGTCTTGTGATTGGAATATCCTTAGTCGACAATCTAATCATTTTCATAACATATTCGTCTAGGGACGACCACAACCAGTGCCGATTCTTTCTCAAGGCTTGAACTGCACACCTCCTTATAAGTTTACTCAGTTACTGCGAGCGATGCTTCGGCATCCCACTCTTCTTCACTATTATATTTTTCTCGCCTGTAGTTGCCATATTACCTTATGCTGGCTTTTTCCTTAATCGACAATCTCTAGCGTAATGACCTCGTTTTCCACATACAAAGCATGAGCCATTAGGTCGCCTATATCTCTTGGACAACTGACATCTCTCGTCGCGATTTTCTTGAGCTCTCCTTGTTTGAGAACATTCTATTCGTTTTTCTTCTTTATTATTTTATCGAGGGGATTGCCCTTTTATTTTATAGCTAAACAATGCCCCATATTCTTTCTTTAGTGAGACCCCTAGCGTTTGTTTAGGTAACGCTTCTTGGTCGGTTAGCAAATTTTCTAAGTTGACCAGGGAAGGTTACTCTGACCAACCTTGTATTGCGGCAATAAAGTCTCTGAATTTAGGTCTCAATCCATGTATGATTATTCTTCTCATCCTAGACTCTGAAATTTCACTCGAAGAATCTAATTCAAAGATTTCGTGACAAAGAGATTTTACCTTGTTGAAGTATTGGTTTATCGTCATCTTCCACTGAGTGATGGACAATATCTCGTTCTCTAGAAGCTGCAACCTTAGAATATTTTTCTTTGAAAACAGTGTTGCAAATGTGTCTCATGCTTCCTTTGATGTATTTTTATCCCTTATCTACTCCAATAATTCCTCATCAATTGCTGTCTTTATCGTAAAAATGGTCTTACCTGCTTTAATCTTCCATTTCTTTAGAGCCCTGTCATCCTCCGGCGGTGTCACTTTACTGCCGCCAACTACATCCCACAAGTCTTAGACTTGGAGATAAAACTCCATGCGTGTCTGCCATGTGGTGTAGTTTTTGTTGTTCAGCTTCTTCACTCCACCTATCACTTGTAAGTTGCCCATCGTGACTTGAATAATCTCCTTGTTACCAAGCAAGCTTTATTGAAGCTTCACTCTCAATTTGTGCACGATCTACAAAAGCTCAAAAATAATCTCCACTCGACTGCTTTGCTCTAGAAACACGTCGCCTTCAATCGACTTGCTCTGATACCACTTGTTGTAATTACTATAAGCCCAATTAACCTTGTACTAGATATAATTTATGATAGAAATTTATCTTGATGAACACTATGGAATCTGATAATCTGATTAGCTAGAAGTACAATTTTCAATACAACGACTGTCCAATTGTTTAGCCTCAAATGATAATATACATAGCAAGTACAAATCTATATTTCCACAATCAAGAACAAATGAAAGTGAATTTTTGGGTCAAACTGATATGTTTTCTGTCTCTTTCTTGTGCTAGCAAGTTATGAAGACATATTAGATTCCATAAATTGTAGCCTAGTATTTATACACTAAGCTAACCAAAATTTTAGTCTTACTAGAACTGTGTTAGCCCACAACTAATGGACCTAATTTGGATCTTAGACATTAATTCTTACAAGAACTCCATCCTTAACTTTCCAACACAAAAAGATATCCGTCCTCATAAACCATGCGAAGGACCAATCTAACCAGGTGAACTTTATTAACACAAGTGCTCTTCGTAGAGGACATTTCAGTGACAAGTTCAAGTAGCAAAACTCCAAAGCTGTAGAGATTAGATGTTTGTGCACCTTCTCTGCAACTGTAAATTCAAGGGCAAGGTATCTTGTACCGTGCATGAAGAATGGTGCTATTTTTATTGCCTTTTTTCCTAAATGAATTTAATAATCCTTCTTTTTATCTTCTAATTCTCATTTAACGGAAACCAGAGGGAAGAAATCCCCCTTATTTGCTGCTGGAAACTAGGGGAAGAAATCCTCCCTATTTGCTGCGGGAGGAGGGGAGAATTTCTCCCCATCGTTTCCGCCGGTGGCGGCCACCTGCTAGAAACGAGGGGGAAGAACTCCTCCCCCATTTGTAGCCACATTTCACGAGGTGGGGTAGGGACTTAGACAAAAAAAAATTTATCGGGTCAGCCCGGCAGGTTAGTTGTACCGGGCTAAATTGGTCCAATTTTTATTAGACCAGCTCAACCCAGAGATCGGACTATCTGGGCTAGCCCACTAGGCTGACCCATTTTGCCACATCTACTCAGGATCCCCGGCTCTGCCAATGGTTAGTGTTCATCCACAAACAATGAATCGCAAGCCTAACAAGATAAACCTCTCACCAACTTTTAGATCATGTCAACAAAGGCCTAAAACCCAAAAGAAACCAGAAGGGATAATGATAGAGAGACAGATAAGGTTTTCTGTGAGAGAGATGAAAAATGGGATAGAATGAGGATTACCAGGCTAGAGGCCCACTTAAGCTTCTGTAATTAATCATTGGCCGTCGGATTAATCCAACAGCTGGGATTAATTAAGAAGTAGCACAATTTATGTCATCCCAATTGCACCAATAAAACAAGGACACTTGGACCGTCTCATCTCTCTTACTCCCACATAAAGGAAATGCATTTTTGCATTTTAATGGAAACTGGTTTGTGAACATCGTTTCTTACTATGAGCAATCCCCATGTTGCACCAATTGCGATCCTTAGACGTGTTTTCCAGCCTATTATTAACTTTGTTTCGTGCTTAGGGGATTCAAGGCCTTGTTTCGTGCATAGGGGATTCGAGGCATCAATAGTTATCACATCTTCACAATACAACTACCAAATTATCACCCGATGTGCAGTTTAGAGATATGACGGGATATGTGTACTTACTTGATTCAGTAATCTATTTTTGAGAGAATTGACTGTCACCACCCCGGCGGCAAAGCATTTGGTAAGATTTGAAGCTTGGCATTTACTCCTAAAAGAATGATAACCTTCAATTGGTTTCAATCTCACATAGATTATCAAACTTCAATAAGTGGTGGAACCAGACTTTTGAAGTTGGGGGTCCCAAATAGGGGTGGACCGGGAGAGAGGGGAACCCTCTCACAGGGGTTCGGGGCAGCGCCTCCGAATTTTTTTTCCCTCAAACTACAATTGTTGGTCCATTCTTATGAGAATCTAATATTTTTTTTATAAGTTATAGTCTTTAAAAAATTTACAAGAATTCATTGCACAAAAATATAATATATATATATATATCTATTTTACCTAAAACTAAGCTATGTAGTCGATGGACACAAATTTAAACCCTTTTAATAGTGTTATATACAATTATTATTTGAACACGATATGTATTAACAAGCAAAATACCTTTATTAATTTTGTATTATCATTTGAGGAATGAGTCAATCATTTGTAATTTTGTATTATTAATTTTATTAGGTAAATAAGTCCAATTGCCTTACATTAAGAGCCAGTTTGGTCTAATTTATGAACTAGTTTATTTGACCAAAATGACTTATTTGATAAAAAATAGTTTATTTGACCAAAAAATTTACCTTGGTAACCTGAATTTTTTTACTATTCTATGTCAAATAAACCATTCGGGTCAAATTAATTAATTTATAAACTATACTAAACAAGCTCTAATTAATAATGGATCCAATTGTCATCCATTAAATTGATATTAGGTAAAAGTTAAATTATATATTAAAAAATTAAAAAACTACAAAAATAAATAAAAATAAAAAATCCAAAAAGTTGGGAGGTTCAGGTCTCTCCCAGGACCAGCCCCAGCCCCAGCTTCAGCTTCGCCAGTGCTTCAATAGCATAGAAAAATATGATCTCACAATAACCACTTCAAGTGAGCAAAGAAGTTAGAATGTTTTGCATATGTACCATATAGCAGAGGGGATACGCTCTCCTGAATTTGGTAGTCATGAATCACTAGCTTCACATGTCTAGAAAAATAATAAGCCATTGGCAGGGGCGGATTTGGGGAGGGGAGCGGGCTCAGACTATAGCCCTGAAAAAAGTTGTTTTTTACCATGTAATTTTTTTTTAAAAAAAGAAAAAATAATTTTTAGTAATAGCTCGTGCGAATTTTTTTTTTCAGTAGTAGCCCGGGCTCAAAACATTCCTGGATCCGCCCCTGGCCATTGGTACAACCACATTTTCGTGCCTTAGACTTCCAAAAACCTCCATTTGTTGCTCAAATTATCGTTGTTCAATACTCAATTCCTTCAATGTCTTTACTGCAATTGGAAATATGTTCTCCATTGTTACCTTATATGTAGTCCTGGATGTTCTTGTTCCAAGAAACACCACTGAAGACCTCAAAATATCTCCAACCTCAAAAGCACGACTATTTCCCCTAAGGAATACTAGTTAGCTTGGGAATGGCTTTCTTGAAAACTATTTTATTTTTGTTTAACTGTACATCCTTGAAGTAAGCCGTGCCCTAGTGATTTAGTTGATACAAAGATGCACCTTCTGCCCTCCAAATTAATGTCAACAGGTATTTTTGTAGATTTTACGGATCGTTAACAAGTAATAAAGTGGTGTCTAGAGTGTCAAACCCACGAGAACTAACTATCAATTAACCAATTAATTTATAGTTTGAGTTTTAACAATATAAGAACACATATTTCTTTTAAGATTTTAATTCTAAAACTATTCTACTTATGTTTAATTAAATCTAAATTATTAAGTAATAAAAGTAAATTTGTGAGAAAGAATTCGAGTTTTACTAATATTAGGATTTGTGAATCCACCTACATTTTCTTTAATCAATTATTTGATTAATCGCTCTGGCTTATAATTACATTGGAATGAAAATCGGTAATTCTAATATAATCAAAAGCCTCTCTCGATAGTCAATCAATTCTATATCGATATGCGAACCTAATTATCTCTAATTAAATTTCGAACATAAAATATGCATTTAATTCACAAGAACAACTAACTGGATTTCATAAGATATAATAGTAATTTCTATGTATTATTGGACCATATGTTATTCAATACCATGTGCTTAGTCTATATTGAATCTCTCGACTTCAATAAAGATTACAAAACATTCTAATAGTGATCAAGCATTAAAACATTAGAAAGAAAGAATAAAGAATAATCAATCCAAAAGCAATTAATTACCAAAATGAAAAAACTTCTAATTAATTAAAAACATGAGGTTTCATCGTTCATCATAGTAATAAGTAATTTAGTCGGACATGATTTCGTAAAATAATACAAGAATTGTATTAATCATGTCCCGAAAGAAAAAGAAGAAATTAGAAATACAACTCGTGTTTTTGGCCTAAGAATCTTCAATCCGTTCCATGATCTTTGATTCTTTTCTTGTATACTTCTTCTCAAAATTCGTCTTCCGCGATTTGTCTATTCTATGGCTTTTATACTTCTCTCTGAACTCTTCAAAACGTGTTTTTCATACTTTCTTTATCTTGGACTCGGTAGAGTTCTACTTCAATCAGAAGACGCCACAACTGCTGCTCCGAAAAGCCATGCAATTGCATGGGCTTATACCTTGATATCACATAGTATGAGCCCATTATGTTCTGCAGGTGAAAAGCTGGTCTTGCGATCGCAGTACTCTTTAGCCATGCGATCGCGTGGTTACTTTAGTTGCAGTTTTTGATTTTCTTTCTTTGATATTTGCATGTCAAGCCCCTCAAGTCTCTTTGTCTTTGCAATTACGTCCCTCTTTCTTCTGTTTGCTCTATTTTCATTAGATCGATACTTGAATTTGATTATTTCCTAAAATGATAATAAAACAGTGCGCCATTATACTGAAAACATGTAAGAGTACTAATAATTGTTCATTTTTGTGGGCCCCGATCAATACAAAATTGTACTTAACAAACACCCCCAAACTTGAACTTTTATTCGACCTTGAATATACTAAATCAAGACAATCATGCATAGAATAAAATAAATAGTAACACAATTTACAACATAAATAGCTTGCCGTTCTTGCTTCAGTCTGTTCAACAACTTATAATTCATGACGAGTGTTCAGGTGTTACTATTGCAAATGTGATTCTGCTCAAACCATACTTGATATATGTGTGAGGGCAGTTAATCCGATATACTTAATTTCTATGGTGGTGATAGCCCAACCATTTGGTCAAGTTTTCATTTTCTTCTCATAAGGTACACTTTCCTTCAAATTGATGTTCTCTTTCAATTTCCAAGATTTTGGTTCAAATGTTATAGTTCACTCATTATTTTTTTGCTCGAAGTTGGTTGAGAAAGCTAATGATCGTGACAAACTAGGTTTAAGAAGATTCTCTAATTTTTACGCACTCTCGAACATGAAGTTTCTACTAAGTAAGTCAAACACATTAGTTATCTAATCTCCATGTTTACTTTGCAATGGATTTTTTACTGGTTTTAGCTGATAATTTTTTTTACTACATATATAAAAAATTTATGTGCAAAACTCAATCCTTTAAGCTTTCCAGATGACTCATGTAACGAGCTTTATGTCGATGACTCCCAGGTCTTTTGAACGTTCGGGCATCGGACTTTAAAAAACCCCTACGGGCCTTTTCACTCAAGTCAAAAAGGCTACGGAAAATGGTATAAGATAGATATAGCCTAGTTCTTTACGTGCAAGAAGTTCATGCGCGGGGATTAGATTCCTAACATTCGGTCATTACTTAGCTTCATCTAATTGGTCTAAAGTACTCCACACAATTTAAACACATGCATGTAATTAACACAAGTCTAGATAGCCACCATCACAACTTAACTACCACACTTACTTTATTGTGTACTTGTTTGAGATACAAATGATTCTAAGTTTCAAAAAGGTATTCTATTTTTTTCAATTGAAGTGCACCAACATAGATAAAAATCATCATAATTGGCCGACACAACATGATATCAGACATGGGTAAGTAGCCTCACATTTAAACAAAAGTAATAATCTGTCCACAAGTCATGATCAAAACTAAACTAAAAAAAAAAATATTTCATCATTAGCTGGTAAGACTATTCATATTACATAAACATACAAACAATTACTAATAATAATTTTATTATTATTTTTTTAACAAACAAAAACAAGTTAAAAGTCAAATATCAATTATCATCATCGAATCAAGTAAAATTTTCATTTTTATCCACCATTCCCAAACTTGAAAGATATATTGTACCCAATGTAAAAATTGAAAAGAAATATATATAAAAATTCAAAAGAAATATATTTAGAAAAATTCAGAGACTTTCCGGAGGTGGATCGGATGGTGCTGAAAGAAGTAGTGTGGTAGAATCTAGAGGTGGGAAAAAAAACCGCTAACCCGCAATCCGACTTGACCCGACCCCGGTTTGGGTTAGTTTTTTATGCGTAAATTAGTTTGGTTCGGGTTCAAAATTGCATTTTAACTTATCGGGTCGGTTTAGGTCAGGTTTGACAACAAACCCAAACCCGACCTAAACCGACCCGAAAATTAATTCTCAATTTCTGTATTTGTAACGTTTAAAAAAAAGGTTTCAAAGCTGAAAGAAAATGCACAAAAGCAAGGCTCAACTCCCAACTCCCAACTCCCAAGACCCAAACCATCCAATTGAAAATTATCTAAAACCAATGGGACCAAAACCATTTCCACATTTCTAAACCAGTTCTATTCACACAGACGCACAGTTACTCCGCAGTGACACAAGCGCAATAAAACCAAAACCATTTCCACATTTCCAAAACAATTCTGCTCACACAGACGCCCAGTCACTTCGCAGCTACGCAAGTGCAACCCTAGCTTCAGTCATATTGCCATTTCGTGTTCGTTCTCTCCTCCATTTTTGTTACCCCGGATATGAATATACGAAAGAAGGTTGTTGTGGATCAGGTAGAAATTGATTTGTCCATTTGTTTATCAAAGTCTCATGATGTGGAAATTCCTCGTGTCGAATGCTAGCAATGAACCTCCTTCATTAGAATGAAAAAAAAATTTAGAAGCATGCAAACATGAGCATATCCCCGTTAGGCAACAGTCACAGTTCTCAGTCAGGTTACAAATCAAATGAAAACAAATTTTAGAAGCATTAGAATGAAAAAAAAAATCGGTTTTCTCACCCGCAAAACCAACCCCAACCAAACCAACCTGAATCGTGTCGGTTCAGTTTGGTTTACATTAATCTATTTGGTCGATTTGATTTGAAAATTTTCCAAACCGACCTAGTCGGTTTGGGGGTTGGGTTGGGCCCGAACTCGACCCAACCTGACCCGTGCCCAGCCTTAGTAGGATTTACTAGTGGAGGGTCTTGGCTAGGTGCCAGTCTGTAAATCTTGGCATGAATATCATCCAGCTGGCTCACACATCTGTCTAGGTATATCTTGAC
Source organism: Forsythia suspensa (assembly GCA_023638005.1). NCBI lineage: Eukaryota > Viridiplantae > Streptophyta > Magnoliopsida > Lamiales > Oleaceae > Forsythia > Forsythia suspensa. The sequence goes on along the minus strand of CM042666.1, from coordinate 24,695,914 downwards.
TTGGTCATAATCAGATCGAATTCGACTCTACTCCAGGCCGATTTGTCGCTGATTGCTCTCGAGATTCATCCAAGTATGTCAGACTACATCCATGCGAGATCACAAAGTTGTCAACTCTTACTACACCATGCATAATTTAGTCCATGTAGCGACAATGAGTCGTGTGTGCTCAGCCTGACCTTCTATTAGGTGACGTAGCATGGATGCTATGTCTCTGCAGAGGTGCGGCTAGATGCCCTTCTTGAGGCTGCTCTTCCATGGCTGGGATTGTCCTCACAGCTCGTGCAGTATGCCTTCTTACATTTTCCATGGTAAAGTAGTTGATCGGTCCTTTAGATTTTACTACTGCCTCTACTGTAGAAATTTGAACCCCCGCTTCTTCACAAATGCCATTGATCAGAGCTGGGAAGATGGCAGTGTGCCTCTTATCTGTTTGGAAGCCCAGAGTACTGATCAAGGTGTAGATATAGCTACCCAAGTCTATCTTTCTCCTGTGAACTAGATGGTATAAAAATCGAGCCCTCACGTCATTGATGGTGGTGCAGTGCATGCTCGGGTCGATATTGTGGCTCACGAACAGATTCAGGATGAGCAGGGAGTTTGTCAATTTTCTATGCTTAAATTCTCTCCCGGGTAGTGGCCATGCATCATCTCGACCATATAGAAATCGAGCCACTTCACCCATATCCTGAATAGTGAAGAGCGGGTGAACATTTTCTAATGTAATCTCGTAGTACTGGTTAATGACATGCGGGTAAACATAAACCATTTACCTCACATCCATGTCTGCCCGTAGTGCTCTGTCCCATGTATGTCTATATCTTTGTTGAAATTGGCATATAACTCAGGGACGAGATGGGAGTAGATCTTATGCGGTGTTTCTGTAATTTTTGACCATTAACACATGTTGATCAAATTGTATAACTCGAAGTGAGGAAAATCCTCCAACTGTAACCTCCGCTCTCCCCCATATGGTCCAATGGCTAGTGATCTTTTTATATTTTTCTTCGTGCTCCTTGGATAAATAGTGGAGAGAGTCGGTGGTTTCCATGGGCTCTCTTTGATGTTCTTCCGGTTGTCTTTTTCTTTCCTTTTTCTACAGCAGTTGGGGGTCTATTTGGAGTCATGACCTTCAAAATAAATGAAAGCAAGTTAGATATGAAAAATAACATAAATGGTTTTATTTGTCACCCCCATACTATCTTGAACTTTAGGTAATTTTTCTCTAAAAATTATGTTCGGCTAAGATACTTCGTGTCTCGAGAAAGTTACCCAAGAATGTTCAAAAACAAAACGGCAAAGTATGGTATGGAAGTGCATGTTTTGTTCTACCACATGTTCAAATTTCATAGGATTTCGAGGTCATTTGGGCCAGACGGATGGAGGACAAAAGTGCTATTAGAGGCAGGCGGAGGTGGCCTACAGTGAGCTGCCATGGCATCCGGATTTCCTTTTTGGTCACGGGTTAAATTTGGTGATATAAGTGTATTCAAACCTTGGTCAATGATCCTAAATGATAGCATTGGTCAAAGAGTTTTGTCGAACACATTTTCTCCAAATTTGGGAAAAATTATGGTTGGGGCATTTTGTCGAACACCTTACAAGCAAGAGTTTGTTCATCAAGGGTTGAATGAATAGGGTATACTAAGAAAACCAAAAATTTTCTCATCCTAATCATCTAAACCCAATCAATATCATATTTTTCCTTCGATTCAAGTCTAATCTAAACCCTACTTCTCCAAACAAATCAAAATGCACTAATTGAAATGAAATTGAATGAAAAAGAGAGAAATTTCAACAAAAACATTGAATATTACCTTTGAAATCGTGGAGTTGGTGTAATGGAGGATTGATTTTGATGAAAATATGGATAAATTGTGCTCGTTAAAGTTCGAAGTTGAAGGATGGAACAGAGAAAGTTCCGTTTTTTGTTTAAAATTGATTTCTTTTTTATTGTGGCTGTTTTTCCCCTTTTTATGTGTTCTAGTTGTCCTTGCGATTGCAAGGAAGGAAATTCCTGTGATCGCAGGACAACTAAATTCTGGGCAGAATGTTTTCTACCCAGGCTATGCGATTGCGGATGGTATAACAATGCGATCGTATAGTATGCACATTTTTCAAAAAAAAAAAATTTAATCTTTTTTTGGGGTCTTAATCTAAACATGACTTAAAAAAATTAAGTGTGTGTTTGTGCAGAATGACGATGACTTGGTTCCTTGTTACCTAAGAAGTGGTAAAGCCTATATTAAGTTCTAAAAGCATTAAAATGAGCAAAATGTCAAAAGAAATCCTAAAACTTAAATGATACGGAAATTTAAATAAAAGGGTAGAAAAAATGGGTTGCCTTCCATTAAGCGCTTGTTTATAGTCTTGAGCTCGACTTTGTCGCGGTGATTGCTCCCTTTTGTTTAAAGTGGTGAATGACTTTTCTTTCGAAAAATCAACCTCTAAGCACTGCTTTAGCCTTTGTCTGTTCACCTTAAACCTGCCCTTGGTGACATGAGCAACTTCTACCGCTTCATGTGGATAGACTTTCTTTACCGTGAATGGCCTGCACCATCTTGAATGTAGTTTTCTCGAAAAGAGTTTGAGTCGTGAATTGAGTAAGAGAACTTTTTGTCTTACTTCAAACTGCCTTTGTTGAATGTTTTTGTCATGCCACTTTTTCATCCTCTCCTTGTATAGTTTGGATTTTCATAGGCCTCTAACCGGAATTCATCCATTTCGTTCAATTGAATCATTCGTTTTTCACCGGCTTCTTTCAAATCAAAGTTCAACTTCATCAATTCCCAGTAAGCTCGATGCTCTAACTCGAGCGATAAATGACACGCCTTTCCAAAAACTAGGCAGTATGGTGACATTTCAATTAGAGTTTTAAATGAAGTCCGATATGCCCAAAGAGCATTATCTAGTTTGTTCGACCAATCTTTTCTCGAGGTACTCACGGTCAGCTCCAGGATCCGTTCCAACTCCCGATTGGAGATTTCCACCTGGCCACTAGTTTGTGGATGGTAAGGAGTAGCCACTGGGCGTTTCATATCGTATTTTGCCAAGAGAGTTTCAAACTGTCGGTTGCAAAAATATTTACCTCCATCACTTATGATTGCTCGAAGAGTCCCGAAATGCGTAAAAATATTTTTTTTTTAGAAAATTCACCACCACCTGGCCATCATTAGTCGGCAAGACTACATCTTATACCCATTTTGAACCGTAGTCCACAGCCACTAAAATTTTGAGAACGAGGGTGGAAATGGTCCCATAAAGTCAATTCTCCAAATATCAAAAAGTTCAACCTCTAAAATGCTTCGAATGGGTATTTCTTGCTTTCGGGATATGTTTCCCGTCCTTTGGCACCTGTTACATTTTTTTACTAAACTGTAAGCATTCTTGAATAATTTCGGCCAATAAAACCCAGATTGTAAGGCTTTGGCTGCTGTTTTGGTAGCACCAAAATGACATCTGTAAGGTGAGAAATGACATTGCTCTAAAATAGTTTCCATTTCTTTTTCAGGTATATACCTCCGAATTACTTGATAAGCACCCCGTCTGTAGAGAAAAGGATTTTTTCAAAAAGAGTATTTAAGTTCCAAAAGAACTTTTTTCGGCGTTGGTGATCATAATCAGGCGGCACGATGTTGCTTGCAAGGTAATTCACATAATCAGCATACCACGATGAGCTATCCAACTGCTTTATTCCAAAAATTTGCTCGTCTAGAAATTTCTCATTTATTTCACATTCTTCATTCCTTTCTGATTGCAATATTCTTGACAAGTGGTAGGCTACTACGTTTTTGCTCTCCTTTTTATCTCGAATTTTCATGTCTCTTGAAGAAGTAATATCCACCGAATCAGTCTTGGTTTCACATTTTTTTTAGCAAAGAGATATTTCAATGTTGTATGGTCAGTGTGCACTATCACTTTCGATTCAAGGAGATAAGATCAAAATTTTTCGAAGGTAAATACTACTGCTAGTAATTTCTTTTGTATAGTGGCATAATTTATTTGAGCGTCATTGAGGGTTCGGCTGGCATAATATATGACATGTATGACTTCTTCTCTTCGCTGTCCCAAAACTGTCCTGATAGCAAAATCACTTGCATTGCACAACGATTTTCTTTGAGATTAGGCTTTCTTTGAGAGTGTTGAAGGCTTTAAGACAATCTATGTAAAAATCAAAATTGACTTTTTTTTTTCCAACAAATTGCACAAAGGTTTAGTTATTTTTGAAAAATCTTTTATAAACTGTGTATTGAACCCTGCATGTCCTAGAAAAGATCGAATTTCTTTAATTGTTATCGAAGGAGGCAGTTTCTCTATAACTTGGATTTTTACTTTGTCGACCTCAATGCCTTTAGTTGAAATCCTGTGTCCCAACACAATGCTTTCTTGGACCATAAAGTGGCACTTTTCTCAAATAAGTATAAAGTTTATTTTTTGGCAACGTTGAAGTATCAGGGTCAAATTTTTTAGGCATTCGTCGAATGATGATCCAAAAACTGAAAAATCATTCATGAATACTTCAATAAATTTTCTGACCATATCGAAAAAAATAGACATCATACAATGCTGAAATGTGGTAGGAGCGTTGTACAGGCCAAATGGCATACGCCTATATGCAAACATGCCGTAAGGGCAAGTAAATGTCATCTGCTCTTGATCTTCTGGGACTATATTAATTCTATTGCAGCCTGAATACCTATCAAGAAAGCAGTAATGAGAATGACCTACCAAACGTTCTAGCATCTGATCTATGAATGGTAGAGAAAAATGGTCTTTTTGAGTGGCATCATTCTAGTTACCTATAGTCAATACAAACTCGCCAGCTGGTAGTCAATCTGACTGGTATAAGCTCATTATTGTCATTCTTCTCAATCGTAATCCCTCTTTTTTTAGGCACTACCTGAACTGAGCTTACCCAAGTGCTATCTGAAATAGGATAGATGATACCGACATCAAGTAGTTTTAAAACTTCTGATCGGACTGTCTCTTGCAAATGAGGATTTAATCTACGTTGATGTTGCATTGTCGGTTTATATGTCTCTTCCATTAGAATCTTGTGCATGCATATGAATGGACTCATACCTCTAATGTCTACTATCACTACTAAAAAATGAATTTTGGAGGCGCCTAATTGAGGACGGTTTAATATTTCATCTCCAATAGTCAATCATTAGGGACGGTTTAGAAATGTGCGTCCCAAAAAATGAGTTAATAGGGACGGATTTTTCATGTTTTGTCCCCACATGTTTTGTCCCCAACAATATATTATTTAGGACGGTTTGATCCGTCGCAAATGTTCATTCTATTTTGTGTTCAATTTTTGGCAAAAAAATTGTATGGGGACTGTTGTGCAAAATGTCCCAAACATTCTTAACTGGGACGCAATTTTCCAAAAATAACCGTCCCTGATTAGTGAAAGTTTTGGCGCTCTAAAGTTCCTTCCATAATTTTCACCAAACGTTTTGCTGGAACCATTATTTACAATTAGAAGAAAAGCACTAGCTGCCATGCCATTAGAGAATTGAAGGGAAAAGCAGCCGTAATTTTTTTCTCTCCTATCTCCGGCCAAGTAATTCTCTCATTCTCATTCTCATTCTTATTCTCTCTTCATTCATCTCTCTCCACTATGAGCATCAAGGGTTCATTCAACAAGCAGGAACATCGTGATTATGAAATTGGAAATGTCTCTGTATTGGGGATTTTAGTGCAGTAGGAATTTCACTTTCCAGATGTGGTTTGTTATTGTTGTTTGATGCCTATGATGAATATTTGCAATCTAAATCTATATTCAATCGTTTGATTTGCCAAATTTTTGACCTCCGCCTTTAATATATTATTGAATGAGCATTTGTCAATTCTAAAAATTCAATTGACTGTTATTTTCATGGGCACCTCATTATTGAATTAGTTTCTTCTACTTTTTTTTGAGAAGTTTTAACATGTGGGAGGTGGGAATTTACTGATATAACAATTGGGTAATTCAATTTAATGATATTTTCATAAGTGCTTCATTATTGAATTAGTCCTCTGTTTTTTGGTTTTCCAGTTAATGTTGTTGCTTGCTTGGATAGGTTTTTATTTTAGTTATCAATTAGATTTTGATTTTTGAGAAGAGTCGTCCTTAACTTGTTGACATGTTCTTCAGGAAATAGCTGAGCTGGAGGCAAGAAGAGAACGTGATAGACTTAGTGTTGCTAGTGAGTGTAACTAACCTCATGCTTTTGATTTTCATCCATTTTTTGCACTAGATGTTCCTACAATGATTAATGAAGAGTTTGAATTCTGGAAGTTGCTTAATGATGGAATCATTGATGAATATCTTTTCAGTGAAACAAGGAATGATTATAATTGCTAAAAATTCGACCATTTTAAGCATATCCTGCTTAAAATCTCCATTATATCTAGTGCTCAAAAAGGAAGAAGAGGAAAGAAAATCCAAAGAAGGCAAAACCGTGAGCATGGGTAAGCTAACCTTCAATTTTTTATGTTTCTGGTCAAAGAGGTTAAACAATAGGAAAATGCGTGTTCTAATATGATGTTTGTATGATTTTGATTTGTGCCATTTTCTATGAATAGGTAAAACTGCAGGCCAGACTTAAAAAAGTTTTATTAGGCAATTTCCTGTTAATTCATAAGGCAACTAATGCTCTTAATCTATTTAAACTGGTTCTTAGTTGCCTTTTTTAGAGTATTCTATCTCAAATGAAGTAGTACAAAAGTAGCTGCGATGTTGGAGATTTACTTAAATTTATTATGCACTGGTGGCTACAGATATAGATGTTGCTTTGAATGTGTATGTGGCATCATTGAGTTAATCACGTAAGATGATCACCTACTTCTAATATCTGAAGTTGTTACCCAAAATGCTCTCTAGTCTCTTGAGATTTACAATCCTCCGATTCAAAATTTGGAATAACTTTCTACTTTGGAAATCAAGATGGTCCAATTGTTGATGGCTGTATATGGAATTACATTTGAGATTTGGAAAAAACTTGGTTATTAAAATTTAAATTTAGGGATATTGGCCCCTGCACAAACTTGGAAAACGATTTCCCAAATTCCTGAATGGCATGGATATGGATATGAGAAGAGAAATGGCTCAACTGATTAGAATGGCCATAAAGGTACCGGAACTTACTGTGATGGACAAAAATTTTAAAAAAAAATCAGATTACAAATGTAACAGTGGCTTGAAGGACAGAAATCAACAAACAGGAACATAAGGGTGAAAACCCTCGAGAATTCTCTGGTGCAAGATTGGTTAATATATTTTTTGTTTGTTGATGTTACAATTCTTGAATGAGGTGTTGATTGAATATCATACAATACAGATTGCAGGATTGGAGTATGTGGTCATGATGCCACTAATTGGGAATATGTTAGATGCATATGGAAGGAAAGCTTTGCTCACAATTCCCATGACTCTCTCCATCATCCCATTAGGTTTGTTTGTTACAAATTTTGACACGCACTGTATACACTTCTAAATAATGTTAGATAGGATCCTCATACAAAAATCAGTATTAACTTCTGAATTTGATTTCACACTTATCTTGTGTTTAAATATTATCTGACCTTTGAATTAGTTAGGCTTGCAACAATTATTAACGAGGTTCATTATCATGAGGAATGATTAATGTTTTGCAATTTTTTAGAACTATTAGTGTCTTGTATATTAACCATTGTATGCTACGTTAAGATTCCCTCAACTTATTTCTTAAGGGTTAAGATATATCATGACTGGAACTTTTACATGAAACTCCAAGTAGGATACAGTAATTCATATATTCATTTTCATGGTTTTAATCCACATATGTGCTGGAATACTGGAGTGGAAGAGGACGACAAACTTCTTCTATGCATACTATGTGTTAAAGACTATAACAGACATGGTTAGGAAGGCGGTGTTCTGTGCTCTTGGTTATTTGGTAACGGATATGGATATGTTAGTTTGGATTTATAAATTGAAGTAGTTTTGGTACAAGTTGCATAACTCAATTAGAGTTATTACATATTTTGTGGATGTGGAATGATTATTATTTTTTATATTTGAATGATTTATTTTTTTGCTGTGATTAAAAATTGTGTAACTACAGCCTACAAGTGCACATGTACTGTATAATCAATATTTTTTCTTAAATGACTAACATTAGGGACGGTTGGCATCCCTCTCTAATATATATATATATATATATTTTAAAATTACTAACATTAGGGACAGTTGGCATCCGTCCCTAAAACATATATTTTTGCCAACGTTTGAAGAGTTATTGCTAAGATCGTCCCTGATACTATCCGCAACATGCCTAGCAGGGACGATTGCTGTTACAGTTCCCAATATATATTGGGGATGGGTATCTAGCATGAACCGTCCCCAATGGTCAAGTTTTTAGTAGTGTATAGTCCAACCGATGGCTGATTTATAATTTCTCAGGACTCGGAGTAATTTATCTTCTTGATCTTGATTGATGGAATTTGAAATAATGACTCGAAGAGTAGATGTCTCACCGAGATAGGCATACCTAAGGTGAGAAGGTAATTTCTTTAACTTGAGTCAAAGTCTGTTGAATTGAAGGTGGCTGTTGAGAAGGTGTGGTACCCAGATCCATGTATTTATTTATTCTTTCCATCTGTTCAGCTCCTTGTAAATATCTGGCACATTATTCAAGAACTGGAGAGTCGGAATTTTCTTCTTGAGAATGCATAATACACGCTTCCCATAGATCTAAAGGATTTTCCAAAATAAATATGTTGGCAGCCTCGTGATCGATGATATCGATCTGAAAACACGAGTCAGAGGAGCTTGGATATTGAATTTCTTTGAACACGCTGAAAGTGACTTTCTCTTCGTTTAATCTCAGCACTAGCTATCATTTTTGTACATCAATTAGTGTTCGTCCAGTAGCTAAGAAAAGTCATCCCAAGATAAGTGGTACATCCCCGTCTTCTTCCATATCCAAGATAATGAAGTCAACTGGGAATATGAACTTGTCAACTTTTACTAAAATATCTTCAACAACCCCGCTTGGATGTTTAACTGATCGATCAGCTAACTGTAGTAAGATTGTGTTTGGTTTTGCTTCTCCGAGACTTAATTGGCCTGAAAATAGAGTAAGGCATCAAATTAATGCTAGCACCAAAATCACATAATACTTTCTCGAAAAATGAACTACCAATAGTCCAAGGAATAGAAAAATTCTCTGGATCTTTTAATTTCGGAGGTAGCTTGTTTTGCACCCTAGCATTGCATTCTTCGGTAAGCATGACTGTTTCGTGCTCCTTCAACTTTCTTTTGTTTGAAATAATTTTCTTTATAAATTTTGCATAGTTCGGCATTTGAGCTAAAGCGTCAGCAAAATGTATGTTGATTTGGAGTTTCTTGAATAAATTGAAGAAATTCTCGAATTGCTTGTCTAGCTTATATTTTCGCAGTCTTTAAGGAATTGGAATTGGAGGAACATAAACTTTACCGGTCGTGGAATATAATCTGGTGCTTTCTTTGTCTTGTTCAACTTCTGTATCTGAATTGTTTTATCTCTCTTTACTTAATATAGTTTTTTTTTCAACACGTGGTCTTTTCACATGAATCTTTGGCAATGCAACTCCGCTTCTCGTGGTGATTTTCTATATTCTTTATCGCGGCATCTTGTCTTTTCTGCATCTCCTTTAATTCAGATTCCATGTATGTGACAGTTTCTTCCAATCCTCATTTTCTTCTTGTGGTCTCTTTTGATTTGGCGGATTTTGAATATTTTGGGTATTGCCATAAGTGAAGTTTAGATGATTTCTCCATCCTGGATTGTAAGTTTGTGGGCATGGATTATTTTACTGTCGCTGAAAGTTCTGTGCATATGCAGCTTATTCAGGTGATGACGTGTCAATAGTAGTTAAAGGGCATTATGATAATTGATGGTTTACCCCACATGTTACACATATTGGTAGGGATATTTGAACTATATTGGCTGAGTAAGAATATTTTATTGTTTCCATCTGCTATGCCAATGCATCAATTTTTGCCAATACAAGTGAATTGATTTCCACTTCGTACATTCCTGTTGTTTTCTTCTGCGACCCCCTTTCTGGCTACATAACGAACTGTTCACTCATTGTTTCATACATGTCGTGAAGGCCGTCGGCGGATCTATTTTGGATAGAGCCACTTGTTGTAGAATCTACTGAAGAACGACTGTTTGGAGCTAATCCAGAGTAAAAATAATGAATGAGCTGCTAACGAAAAACCATGACTTAGACACTTTCGGAGGAGTTCCTTGAATCTTTCCCATGCCTCATAAAAATTTTCCAACTCAGATTGTTGGAAATTGGATATTTAATACTTCAGTCTGTTGACTCTGGTCGGAGGAAAATATTTCAATGTGAATTTCTGGATCAAATTTGTCCAAGTAGTGATGCTCCCAAACGGTAGAAAATCTAACCATTCTTTAGCTTTATCCTTCAGTGAGTGTGGGAAGAGCCTCATTCTAAGTGCCACTTCATTAACACCGTGGTATCTAAAATTTCCACAGTATTCATCGAAGCAAGAGATATGGTAATGAGGATTTTCATCTGTTCTAAGAACGGAAGATTGTTCAAGAACACAATAATCACATATGGCCTTAACTAGAAGTTATCGTGTCCATAAGGTGGATAGATTATGCTGGACTGATTCTCAACAATTGATGGCATCATATATTCACCCATAAGAATATCTCGTTCATTAACTTCAATTGGTCGAGCCATTGGTGCAAGATTATTTCTCACATCTGCAGGTAATGGATCACGAATTCGGTTGTCTTCCATTGTGTCTTTTGCTATTGTTTATTTTCTCTTCGTTCACGTTGTCGTTAGTGAAAGCTCCGTTCAGTTTCTGGGTCTAAATTAAATGGATCAAGATCTTTTGTATGACGCATACACACTTGACATATGAAACTTTAGAAAATAGCTGGAATTCAGTAGTAACAGAAAGAACTGAGAAGGAAAATAAAAATAAAAATAAAATAAATAATACTAAAAAATTTGTTAAAACTAAATTATCAATTAACGTAGTAATTAACAAAACTAGTCTCCAACAACGGTGTCAAAACTTGTTGTAGATTTTAATCTCGCAAGTGGATAGATCGTTAACAAGTAATGAAGTGATGTGTTGAGTGTCGAATCCACGAGGACTAACTATTAATTAACCAATTAATTTATAGTTCGAGTTTTAACAATATAAGAACATTGATTCCTTTTAAGATTTTAATTTTAAAACTATTCTACTTATGTTTAATTAAATCTAAATTATCAAGCAATAAAAGTAAATTTGTAAGAACGAATTCGAGTTTTACTAACACTAGGATTTGCGAATCCACCTACACTTTCTTTAATCAACTATATGTTTAATCTCTTTACCTTATAATTACATTGGATTGAAAATCAGTGTTCCTAATATAATTAAAAACCTCTCTCGATGGTCAATCAATTCTATATCTATATGCGAACCTATTTATCTCTAATTAAGTTTCGAACATAAAAATATGTATTTAATTCACAAGAACACCTAATTGGATTTCACAAATCATATTAGTATTTTCTATTAATTATTGGACCCTATATTATTTAATACCATGTGCTTAGTCTATAGTGAATCTCTCGACTTCAATAAAGATCACAAAATATTCTAATGGTGATCAAGCATTAAAACATTAGAAAGAAAGAATAAAGAATAATCAATCCAAAAGTAATTAATTACTAATACAGAAAAACTTCTAATTAATTAAAAACATGAGGTTTCATCGTTCATCCTAGCAATGAGTAATTTAGCCAGACATGATTTCATAAAATAATACAAGAATTGTATTAATCGTGTTCTAGAAGAAAAAGAAGAAATTAGAAATACAACCCATATTTTCGGCTCAAGAATCTTCAATTCTTCTCTTGTATATTTCTTCCCTAAATTCATCTCCCGCGATTTGTCTATTCTCTGGTTTTTATACTCCTCTCCAAACTCTTCAAAACGTGTTTTTCATACTTCCTTTATCCTGGACTCGGTAGAGTTCTATTTTGTTCAGAAAACGGCACAACTACTGCCCGAAAAACCATGCAATCGCATGGGCTTATACCTTGCAATCACATGGTATGAGCCCATTGTGTTCTGCAGCTGAAAAGCTGTCTTTGCGATTGCAACACTCTTTAGCCATGCAATCGCATGGTGACTTTAGTTGCAGTTTTTGATTTTCTTTCTTTGATATTATCAAGCCCCTCAAGTCTCTTTGTCTTTGCAATTACGTCTTTTTTTCTACTGTTTGCTCTCTTTTCATTAGATCGATACTTGAATTTGATTATTTCCTAAAATGATAATAAAATAGTGCGCCATTATACTAAAAACATGTAAAATTACTAATAATTGTTCTCTGTTGTGGACTTCTATCAGTACAAAATTGTGGCTGTAATGGAGGGTATTTATTCACCAACTGTAAAGAGATTTTCATCGCTACTCACGAGAAAATGACTATACTTCTGTCTTCATTATGTTTGGGTGAACAATCGATCATCTCCTCAACTCTGTCTTCTCCTAAAAAGTTTTTCTCTTTTGTAAAATGCACACGCCAGAAATCAAAATCCACATTCTACAAATAATCTCTACCTTCTAACTTACACGGCACTCTCATTTCCCAAAATCCACATTCTGCAAATAATCTCTACCTTCTAACTTACACGGCACTCTCATTTCCCAAACCCGTGAGGTTGATTTCTGAAAAATCCAAATTTCCAATCGAAACCCTACGTATTCTTTCCATTTGTGAAATCCAGTCCAATATCACTAGTTCGTCTCTCAAATTTCATGTGGAAGATTATTCTCATTCTCTTATTGCTTCCAAATATATTCATTTAGCCTAGTAGATTGAAGATCCAGAAAAATTGTTCTAGTATTAAGTTTATTTACATATTTTTTAAATCCATTTTGGTTTTAGTAATGGGCCACCATGTCAAATTATATTTAAAGTTTAAGATAATAAGCCTATATTATATTTTTCTTGCATTGGATTTGCGGACTCCTTCATTCAGACGATAAATGAGTTCCCCTTTCTCAATTTTTAATAATAATTAAGTGTGTATGAAGATATTTGACCACTTTCAAAAGATGCTCAATTTGACATAATTTTTTTTATCGTTTATGTTCAGATGGATAGAACTTTTATATTCAAATGGTGGTTTAGATATGATCAACAAGCTAGACTTTAGCGACCACCATTAATTTCAACGCAAGGTACATTTATCTTTTAATATTAGTTTTGTCTCTGTCTTCATATATGTAAAGAATTGACGTATATAATCACAATAGAAATTAAATTTGTAATTTTTATAAGTCAGATTAACTTTTTACTTAGATAGTATTCATGATTTGTGATAAAAGTTTACATTGATTAATACCGTGGATTCTGATTATCTAATTACTTGAAGGTACAATCTTTAATACCATAGCTATCCAATTGTCCAACCTCCAACAAGAACAATCTGAACTTCCACGATGAAAGAGAAACTTTGGAAGTAATTGTATTGTGTTTTGTCTCTTACTTGTGTTAGCAAGTAATGAAAACAGATTCTTTTGATTGTATTTAATGTTGTGGCACTATTATTTATAAGTTAATCTAACCCTAGTTGTAGTCATACTAGAACTGGCCCTAGTATTAGTCATACTAGAACTGTGCAGGCCCACAACTATATAATGTGACTTATTTATTTTTGATTCAACCTATTAATCGAGATTTAATAAATTTTAATGAAGAGGATTGGAAGATTGTTGATGATGTTGAGGCTCATTATTTAGCCAAAAAAATGCATCAAGATATATTATTTTCACATTTTATTGTGTTTTTATTTTGTTATATCTGTTTTTGCACGGCAAAAAGTGATCTTTCGTAAGTTTTTCTTCAGACTGTTTGTGCATCGTCGTCTAAAACCTATGGGATTGATGTAAATGATGATGATATCGAATTTAAAGAGAGGATTGACAAAAAGTTAATGAGATTACAGCAACTATTTTAACTAAACATAAATTTGAAGAGGTAATTGTTTGTTTAAATATTTTTTAATTGAATAACTTATTTGTGTGTTTCTGTACAATATAACTTGACAATTTTTAATATTTTTACGACATTTTAGACTGATGATGAAGTCACTCCTAATGCACACTTGAGGAGGCTAAAAAAACCTACCACACTTTTTCATTCTCCCTAGGTTAACAAATATGATTCTACGATGGGTATTACAAAGCGTGTGGTGAAAGGTACGTTTGAGTCCAGGTTGAGTTGTGCCCCCCATACGGACCAGATGTTGAAACATTTGAGAGTTGGCGAAAGAAAGGATCGGTGACGAAAAATAAGTAAGTATGTGACATAATATCACTTTTTAATAAGCAAGTGACACAGTATATCACTTTTTGCTATAAGTATGTCACTTTTTATTATAAATATGTCACTTTTTACTAAAAAAGTGAGTATGTCACTTTTTTATTGTAAGATTTTTTTAATTAGATTAAAATCACTACATGTTACAATTCTTATACCAGTGTAATTGTATGTCACATAATATCACTTTTTAAAAAGAAAGTGACACAATATGTCACTTTTTGCTGTAAGTAAGTCACTTTTTACTAAAAATGTGACACAGTATGTCACCTTTTACTATTAGTATGTCACTTTTTACTAAAAAAAGGTAAAAAGTAACACAATATGTCACTTTTTATTATAAGTATGTCACTTTTTTACTGTAACCTTTTTTTAATTAGATTAAAATCACTGCATGTTACAATTCTTATACCAGTGTAATTGTATGTGACCTCTCTTTTTTGTAATACAGAGTTAAGCATTTCAATGGTGATTATATTGCTATTTGTCCTTGCTTCTACTTCAGTGACATTCCAATTTCTTCTAAAATGTGGTGGTATGAATTAGTGATAACTAATGAAGCTTTAGATGACACAATAAGTCTTTGTTTGTTAGTTGTTTGGTTTAAGATTTATGTATATAATTTATTAATACATTGATGATTCTTTTTATAGACTTGTTTTGTAGCATGTGGATGTGTATTTTTATTATCTGCGGAAGATGTTAAGGTATGGGCATGATATAAACATCAAGGCTGTACACTACGGACTTTGCCTTTGACAGCTAAGTTAGGGGTTTGTATGACAATTTTTTGAGAGATTCATGTCACTCAATAATGCACAACAAATATCAAGTTAAATCCAGCAGTTAAATCAACCACAGTGAAGATTGTGATCCAAATTTGTTGTATCACTTGTACACATTGTTCTGTTACTTTATAAGCAAAAAGTGACAAAGCATATCACTTTTCTATCCAAAGACTCAATTCATATTGGAGACAAAGAAAATGATATATTAATGTTTGATCATCCTAAATAATTCATGTCACTTTTTGCTTAAAAAGTATCTAAAGCTTCAATTCATATTCAAGACAAAAAAATGATACGTTAATATTTGATCATCCTCAATAATTCATGTCACTAAATAATGCACAACAAATATCAAATTAAATCCAACATTTAAATCAACCATAGAGAAGATTGTGGTCTAAATTTTTTGTGTCACTTGTATACATTATTCTGTTATTTTTTAAGCACTATGTGACATATCATGTCACTTTTCTATCCAAAGCCTCAATTCATATTTAAGATAAAAAAATGATAGATTAATATTTGACCATTCTCAATAATTCATGTCACTCAATAATGCACAACAAATATCAAGTTAAATCTAGCAGTTAAATCAACCACGAAGAGATTGTGATCCAAATTTGTTAAGTCACTTGTATTTATTGTTCTGACACTTTTTAAACTAAAAGTGACAGAGCATGTCACTTTTCTATCCAAAGCCTCAATTCATATTCATATTTACATTTTTACAAACATATTGTATGCATATGTGTAATTGGTGATTAATATTCATGCACATTTTCAAAATACTTTACTTAATACCATTGACCTAAAGTTGAACTTTGATATACATTAACACAAACAAAAATATAAGAAATCACAAATCTATTATAAAGTGAATGAAGAAGGATGTGTCTAGATTGAAATTGGGATATGAGATAATTTACCTTTGGAGATTAAAATCGAAATATGAGATAAAATTATTGCTAGAAATCTGATATTTTCAACGTGAACATGCTTGAAACTTTTGAAATTTTGACAAAATTGAAGAATAACATGCTTGAATTGAATTATGTACATGCCGCAACTGAGTAATTTGTTGATTTTGAAGGTGATTTGAAGACCATTAATTAACCTTGACCCATAAGAAACTAAGTCTGACCCAACTAATTGGACATTGGACATTAATTCTTACAATCTCCCACTTGGACAAGATCCAAATCTAGATATTCAATTCTCGTCTTTTGTGTGTGACCCATTAGGTTTCCATTCACGATGGCAAACGTAGTTATATTCTCATCGATTCACCTAGATCGATCAATTCACATTTCCGTCCAAGATTGACGTTTAGAAATGTGTCAAGACAAACTATTTGAAGGAAACTGTCATGTGGTATGACAGAAACAATATATGTGCGGTTATCATAGAAATATAATTTCTTCATCAATATAACTCAATTGGTTAAGAGATATGGATCAGAGTCAATCTCATTTCAACCAATTATACTATTCACCTCTACTCTTTATTGATCTAATCTAGTTAAGATTGAAATATTTTCAACTCATAACAACACCATGGCCGAGGAAATTTATATCTACTTAAGTGGGCCAAATACAGGTTATACTCTCCTATTTTCTAAGAGTGACGAATCCTCATATTGGACATTCACAATTCATATGATTCTCACTATGCCCATAGGACGTCTTTCTGGTGACTCATAATCTTATGGCCCCATCAATGCTCGCCAAAGTATAGCGGTCCTCACATAAGATTTTATGATGTCTTCAAGTCAAATAACTAAATCCACTACCGCGTATTAGATATTTACTACTGACACTTAGACAGTTATCTATGTGAAATCTCTAGACGGGTCATCCAATGTCATGTTCTCATAATAATGCATTCATGTGTTCATTCAGATGTCTTTCTACATCTTAGCTCATGAGATTAGTTACTTTATTCAAAAGAAATGCAATACATGCTAGTCTATCCTCAATAATGATATATGTATCTCATTATTAATATGACTATGGATATTTTAAAAATAAATTATTTACAACTTGTATCTCACAATCACTTTGTTGCTTCTGAAACGGCTATATATTCGACTTCTGTAGTTGAATCAGCGGTCGTATATTGTTTTGAGCTTTACCAACTGGCCACACAACTATTTAGAGTAAATACATATCCAGATTGGAATTCGCTATCATCTTTATCAAATTGAAAAGCTGGCTTTGGCATGTCCTTGAACTATAAGTTCATTTCTTCCATACAACAAGAACATGTTTTTAGTTCTTCTTAAGTACTTAAGGATGTTCTTGACTGCGATCTAATGTTTCTCACTGGAGTTTGCTTGGAACTTGCTCGTAACACTTAAAGCATATGAAACATCTAGTCAAACACATAGCATGTCATAATGATAGATCCTACCGCTGATGCATAATGAATTCTATCCATATGATCTCTCCCAATCTATGGTTTTTGGACACATCTCTTTTGAGGGATATATCATATGCTCAATGGTACATAGTCTCCTCTTGGACTCTTCTTTACTAACGTTTCTTAAGATTTTGTCTATGTACATAGACTGAGATAGGCCAAACATTCTTGTAGATATACCTCTATAGATCTTTATCCCAAAAATGTATACTGTCTCTCCTATATCCTTCATGGATAAATTTTTGGATAACCTCAATTTTACTGATTTTAGTATGGGGACATCATTTTCTAACAATAGTACGTCATCCATATACAGAATTAGAAACATGACTTTACACCATGGTTCATCTTCATTCTTGATAAAATCAAACATTTTAATTTTCTCATCAAAACGAAGATTCCAACTCCGAGAGACTTGCTTTAATCCATATATAGATCTCTGTAATTTGCATACCTTATTTGGATATCTAGATTCAAAACCTTCGGGTTGTGTCATGTTCACATCCTTGCTAAGATTCCCGTTAAGGAATGTGATTTTGACATCCATTTGACAGATCTCATAGTCATGGAATACTACTATCGCAAGCAGAATTTGAATTGACATAGACATAACTACTGGTGAGAAAGTTTCGTCAAAGTCAATTCTTTGTTTTTGCTTGTAATCCTTCGCAGCCAGTCTTGTCTTGTAAGTATGAACATTACCATCTATGTCAACTTTTTTCTTGTAAACCAATTTACATCCTATGAGTTTTACCCCTTCAGGCGGGTCAAACCAAGGTCCAAGCCTTGTTTTTGTACATGGAGTTCATCTTGGATTCTATGGATTTTACCCATCTCTTTGGTCAAAACTTGACTTTTATTATGCGTAAGTAGTGGGTTCATCTTCCTCGATTAGTAATCTTGGATTCCATGGATTTTACCCATCTCTTTGGTCAAAACTTGACTTTTATTATGCGTAAGTAGTAGGTTCATCTTCCTCGATTAGTAATCTGTAATCAAGAGATCGTATCTCTTAGGAGAACGAATGACCCTGCTCGACTTACACATAACTAGGGTGTCCTCAGGGACTAGCAGTTCTCCATTGTCAAATTGTGCCTCATCTGATGCTGGCTCAGCCATTGGCTCATGGTCAATTTCATTTGTAGTTTATTGAACCTCTTCAAGATCTAGTTTGCTTCTGCTATCTTCTCTAAGAATTTTTTCTTTCTTTAAGGATACAAGATATTTTAATATTATGATCTTCATCTTAATAGGATTGTAGAAATATCAGTTCTTTTGGATAACCCACAAATAAATATTTATCAAATTTAGCTCATAGCTTGTCCGATTTATTGCGTTTCACATAAGTGTTGCAACCCCAAACCTTCATATATTAAAGATCAGGTCTTTTTTCCTTTTCTATAACTCTTATAGGGTTTTATCGACCGATTTATATGGGATACAATTTCGTATGTGACATGTAGTGTTAAGTGCATATCCCAAAATGATTTTGAGAGAACTGCGGTGCTCATTATTGATTGCACTATATCAAGTAAGGCGTGATTTCTCCTTTCAGATACACCATTGTGTTGTGATGTATATGGTAGAGTCTACTGCAAGAGAATCACATTCTCTCTAAGATAGTCTGAAAACTCACCCCCTCAAATATTCGTCATCTCGATCAGATCTAAGTGTTAGAATATTTTTCTTATTTTACATTTCTACTTTTTGCTTGAATTCCTTGAACTTTTCAAGGGCTTCACACTTGAATTTATTCAAGTAGATGAAACTATATCTAAAATAGTCATCTGTAAATGTGATGAAGTAAGAAAAGCTATAGCTAGCATCTATAGACATTTGTATGAGACCCAAAATGTCTGCAACTATGACTCATTTTCTAGAAAATGGGGTATAGGTCATTTTGCCCAACTGGTATGATTCACACTTATCAAATGATTTGTAATCATTTAAATCTAAGTATCCATCTTTATGTAACTTGGTGATGCATTTTTAATTTATATGACCGAGTATGCAATGCTAAAGATATAAGTTGTTAGTTTTATCTCTTTATGACTTGCAGTTCCTCTTCTAATGCGCTTTGTTTCCACGATGAAAATACGGATCATTAGACTTGGATTTGACTTTGTTTGCTCTAACTGTTTTCTAGTAGATTTAGCCTTCTTGGTTCCTTTTTGAAAGGTCATTTTAGATTTCTTCTTAGTTCCCTTAGATGTTTCAATGGCCAAAATTTGCCCATTTCCATTGTTTATTTTGGACTCAACAGTTTTTTAACATATTCAGCAACTCAGGTAAGGTATATTGAATCTTATTCATTGTGAAGTTCATAATGAACTACGAAAAGCTATCAAGTAGGGACTGTAGAACCAAGACAAAACTAAGCTTGTAGTCCATGGTAAATCCAAACTGGTTAATTTTTCAATATAACCAATCATCTTCAGTAAATGAGCACTGACTGAAGATCATTTTACTATCATACCTCTGAATAATTTTTTAGATGTCTCATAAGATCATTATTGTTCATCATTCAACTCTTTGAAAATGATATATGCATGTAACTCATGTGACATAGCTGCATGCTCACATGTTGTAGTATTATCATCGCCATTGTTATAATTCTATACATTTTCCGACGTAGCCTTCTCAACAGGAGCTTTAGGCATTGGCTGCTCAATGACATATCTAATTTTTTTTATGCTTGAGAACAATTCTCAGTTTACGGTGCCAGTCCAAAATTTTGGTTCGGTAAGATTGTTGGCATCTAATATGCCTCTCAAACTCAACCACTTACAATTTAACACTTAAATAACAAGATAGAATAATTAATTAAAATGTAGAATATTAATTTAACATAAACTTCTATTAAATTAATTATATTCACATTGTTTTAATTGAATTAATGACTCTCAAACATTAATTAATAGAACCAATTAGATTCTCAGTGGGCTAGAATCTATTTTATTTTATTAGAATCTTGAGCGACTCAACAAGTCCTAATAAAATATCCAGATAGATACCCATATCAATCAAATCTCTATGTGACTCCTAAATTATCAAGTACACAATTTATTGTCGCACACATCTAATGTCTTTACTTAATTGTGCCTTTAAAATTTTATTTCCTAGAGCGGCTCAATAAAAAATAAAATTCTAGTTAAATTTGACCCATTATTCAGAAACATCAAATATTTCATTGTGATAAATGAGCGAGTAGCCTTGAGCAACCCACAAATTGACATCGATAATGAACTCTGATTTTTCACTATAACGATGGAAGACACTTTGTATTAATCATTTAATCTGAATTTGATATTTTGATTTGGAGTAAATGGAGTAAATGTATGTTAACTAACATCCAGCATGCAATCAATCATACATAATAATAACTATGGATGATCATGAACTTTATCTATCTAGTCCCTCCGAGCCAAAAGGAAGACTAGTTGGTCAATTATTAGGAGACGTTGCATTCGATCATCGAATGCTAAATGCAATCATCTCCATCTCTTGCTGCAACCTATATCATATACTAGTTGCTCCCTTGTAGCCAAATTACAACTTGTATCATATACTAGTTGGCACATAGGGCCAGATAAATGAACACGTAGATCCATATTAAATTAAGATCTCATAAATCCAATTAAATAAATAATAGGCTCACAAGCCCATTTAATAAAATAATACGCTCACAGGCCAATCTAACAATCAATAAGAATAAATTAACCATGTCACTAATCACATGGGTCGAGTCCATAATCAACCACTAACCATCCATTTTAATATTTGATATTAAAAATATATTAATTTTTTAATTTGTAGGATTGACAGTGTAAGTCTAAATATTTTAAACATTTCAGAACGAACTAGACGAAATTAAATAATTTTTTATCTAATTAATTTTATAATTTTTCAACAATAAAATTAAGCAATTAATCCAATTAATCAATTAATTTTATATAAAAGAGTTTTTCAAAATTTATTTTATCTCCCAATTTAAAGTCATACTCTAAATTAAAAATGCAATTAGTATAAGGTTAAAATTTCAATTTAAAAAAGTAATAAGTTAAAATTTAATCAGGTAGAAATTCAAAATATGGTTTAAAAATGATTTTAATTAATTTTCAATATTTGACCAGTATTAAAAAAATATAATAATTACAATTTTTCCA
Organism: Forsythia suspensa; assembly: GCA_023638005.1. Taxonomy (NCBI): domain Eukaryota; kingdom Viridiplantae; phylum Streptophyta; class Magnoliopsida; order Lamiales; family Oleaceae; genus Forsythia; species Forsythia suspensa. The sequence goes on along the minus strand of CM042666.1, from coordinate 24,674,155 downwards.
AAAAATTTAAAATTGCATTTAAGACCCATTTTCTTCTATTTCAAATTTGAGGACTTGGTGTGCAATTTCTGAAAATGCAGTGAGCCCGTTTAATTTTATAATCAGTGGGTTTTTTCTATGCAATTTCTGAAATTGTACAAAAGAGCCCTCTTATTTTAAAACACTTGTCCTTCCTATGCAATTTCTAAAATTATATAAGAGGACCATTTAAAACCTTTTGAAATAAGGGCGCTTCCCATGCAATTTCTAAAATTGCATGGGAGCCCCCGTCCCCAAAACGACCAAATGCTAAAATCCTTTTAGGGTTTCCCCTGCCTTCGCCTGTTATGAAAAAGGGTAGAGGGAGAGAAAACGGTAGTGGCCGCTGGTGTAAACAAGCAGCAGCAAATGCTGCTGTTCATGAAGAAAAGCGGTGGCGGTGCCACTGCTGAGCTTTGATCTTCGCAGCTGAGTCCATTGCCTTCAAAAAGCAGCGGACCGCGGTGGCGACTTCGAAAGTACCGTCGGTCACTACCTCACTCCTCAGCCTTTTCGACCCTCAGCCAGATTGTTTCGTTTTGAACAAATTCAAAACCAATTTCAGATTTTTCTTTTCCAAAAATTCATAATTTTTATTCTTATGTCAAATCTCAAATCACATTATTACACCAATAACAATTATTGTTCGATTCATCAAAACAGTGTAACAAACTCTAACAAGTAAGAAGGTAAGCTATAATACCACTGTAAGGAATCGACTACATTTATAGTAAAAATAAAATCCACAATTCTTATAAGTCGGATCAATATTGCACTTAGATAGAATTTATTATAGAAGTTTATCTTGATGAATACCGTAAAATCTAATTATATGATTAGCTAGCCTCCAATGATAATCTACACAACAAGAATAAATATGAACTTCATTAAGAACAGATAAAAACGTAACTTTACGAGTAATTGTGTTGTGTCCTATCTCTTGCTTGTGCTAGCAAGTAATAAAGACAAATTCTCTTGATTGTATAAACTGTTGTTGTCCTAATATTTATATTTTAACCTCACCCTAGTTCTATTTATACTAAAAAGGAAAAATTGCCAAAAGTCATCTCCATATGACTTGTTTCAAATTAGGTCAAAACTTTTGTTTTTAATTGTGATTAAGTCATACTTCACATCAATATTTTATATTAATTCCAAAATCACTCCTTTTAACCATATTTTTCATTGACACAATCTTCTAACTCCACAAACCTCCTCCACCTCCGGCGACCTCTAGCGACAACCGCTTCCACCTCCCATGACCTCCAAATGAGTACTTCTACCAAGACAGTGTCACTTTTAGGCGCTTTTGGTGAAGATTTTGGGGACTGAATGTTGTTAGCTGTGAAACTACAAAAATAAATGACAAGTTACTTCATAGAATCCAGTTGAGGTAACAAATTAACGTAGGAATATTGTTATTAATGTCTTTGTTTTAATCTTAATTCTTAATGTCTTAACATTAGCATTGATCTATCCGTCTTTGCAAGAGAGGTGACCAATATGATTATCCCGGGTTGAGTATTTGGGTTGAGTATTTTAGTAGTTATGTAAACAATGAGTATTTTTCAGTTATATAAACAATGAGGTAACATCTGTTGTTGATACTGTATTATAGAATAGCAACTTGATATTGTATTATACAAAACAGTATCACAATAGAAATGGACATAGAATGCTGTAAATATGATCTTGAATACTCCACTATCTTATGTAAATAGAAGTTTGAATGCTCCACCATCTAATTGCTGTAAATAGGAGCTTGAATGTTCCATCATCTAATATTTAGTCATGGTATGTTATTTGATACTATATTATACAAAACAGTATCACATTATAAATGTTCCATCATCTAATGTTTGAATGTCTTAGTTTTAATCCATGATACTATTTTAATGTCTTAGTTTCAATTTATAATACTGTTTAATTATGACAATGTTTAATAGATTGAAACTTTGTCATAATATTTCACTATCATTTGAAACATGTTTTAATCCATGATACTGTTTTAATCCTGTGATACTGTTTTAATATATATATATATATATATGTGATATTTAATACTGTTTAATTATGGCAATGTTTGAACCTGTGATATTGTTTGAATGTCTTAGTTTTAATCTATGATACTGTTTTAATCAATGATACTGTTTTGTTTAGGTAATTAGTAAATTTTGATACCGTTTTAATCCATGATACTATTTTTTATCCTGTGATACTATTTGAATCTATGTGATCTTTGATATTGTTTAATTATGGCAAGGTTTGAACATGCGATACTATTTGAATGTCTTAGTTTTAATCCACGATAATGTTTTGTTTAGATAATGTGTATTAATATAAAGTGATATTGTTTTAATCCATGTTTTAATCTATGATACTGTTTTGCATAATACAGTATCAAACAAAACATATGACTAATTAAACAGTATCAAAGATAAAATCATGATATTATAGTCATGTGTGTTGTTTGATACTGTATTATGCAAAACAGTATCACAAAAAATAGTATCACAATAGAAATGATCATAGAATTTACACACGTGTTCAAAATTTTTATTATAATATGTTTTGGGAATGGTCTCGACGAGACGGTCAAGACCAGTGGCTTTGCCACTGCCTATAATATATTTTACCCGTTTGAAGTCGTCTCTTTAGCTTAAAATAACAATCTTTAATTTTTTTTTCAGAATAGTATCACAAATCCTCTAAAACAGTATCACATCCTTTTGCCGCAAATTAAAGCTCTTCCAAAGTATCTGAGTCCCTTAAAAACAAACACATATTTCAGAGCAATGCTAAAATGAAGAAAGAATAACTGCTTGTCATTCTCAAGTTAATGGGAAGTCATGCAAAGGGTTCTCATCTAAAACTATAAACAATGTTTCTAATTCTTCCCTTGAATTTGAATATGTTTGAGATTCAATTAGGATATAAATTCTCATTGGATAGATAAGTATAAATTTATAAGGTGTTTAATAGTAGGTAGACGAATTAATCAGTAGAGAATAAACAAGAGAATACTATTGTTCTTAAAATATTTCATTAGTAGTACAAAATTATAGGTTTAACAGTATCACAAAAAACAGTATCACCACAAAACAGTATCACAATTAACGTTTTTTTACAATTAAGGGTATGTTAGTCTTTTAGCTCTAAATTGTGACTTTAATTGAATTAAATTTTGAGCATATGACTTTAGAGCCTATAAGTACCCAAACAGTGACCGACCCTGAATTTACCCTACTAAAAATGACCATAGTTTTAGTCATTCTAGAAGTGTGCATGCCCACAACAAATGAACTCAATTAATTAATCTAATTAATTAACTGGACTTATAAACAATTAAGTCTGATCCAACTAATTGGACCTTGGACATTAATTTTTACAATAACAGGGTAGATTTTGATATTTTATCATTGATGATAGATTTTCAAGAAGTTTGATGCTGGTTTTGCTTGAGTTTGTGTGTCAAGTTGGTTTTTACGGTGATTTAATTTTTATGCCTTGAGACTGAATCTTGATATTAGAAAATATGAGGACGAACGAAGTTCTGAATTAGTCTGTTAGTTGTTGTTTTATTGGATGAATTGAATTCAACAAAGCTTCGTTGTGCATCAATATTGTGAATAGGATGCCAATGTCGTTGGACGAAAGAGCTTGGAAAAAAATCTACCAAAAGAATTTGAAACCTCGACCCCATTCTCTCTTTTTTGCAAAGAATAGAGAGTTGAATAATAGTACTTATCCAAAAAAATTGTACATTCTCTCGTAGAGATGCTTATCAGAATAGGATTCGGGATTTTAGGTGGTGGAAAAGGGTTCGGAGAACTACTGATTTTTAGGTTATGAAATGTTTCAAGTTTTCAATTGATGCAGATGCCTTACTTTTGTATCCTAATGTACGTACAAACACTTAATACTTGTTTTACTAATGATTGATGGAGAGTTGGTGCTTGATTCCCATGTGAATTAGCTCCTAATATTGTCCAAGGATTCACTCCTCAGTCCTCACTCCTAATTTTAATTTTTTTTCTTTAACTTATGCTTTCATTTTTCCCCATTTACTGTGGAATGTTAGTAGGAATTTTTTTTTTTTACTATAATGCGAGGAGTTAATCTTTTTTACTTGACTAAATCCTTTGGAGTTTGGACTTAATTGTGAAATAAACTAAAAAGGCATTATCATTACTGTTGATATTAATTTGTCTAATATGTTTTCAAAATGTTACCAACACACGGTTGTTGCACCGATACAATACATGACCTGGTTTATGAGTACCTATGGTCGTGCAAAATAAAAGTTTATGTCGGTGATTAACATAATACAATGTGCACATAAATCTATAAATATGCTTAGGTTTATCTTCAATAGAAACTTTGGAAGGCATGGCCCATAATCTTACCTATGTCTGAAGAGAATAGCAATACTTGAATGTATTTAGAAAAAAATGTACAACATAGTTGGTTTGTTCGCAAGCTTTTGTGAAACTTGTGATTACCGAAGATAATCTACATCAATTTTATTTTCTCTTTCCAAAATTTCTCTTATGTGCAATTTATTTGTAAATTCAAAGCCTTTAATTAGAGTTGACACTTTTTGACGCATTATGTGTTGAATAGTTAACGCTCATGTTCATATCTTTATTCTGTATTGGAATTAGATTATGTTACTAACTAGAGGAACTTTTACTTGGATCTGACCATAAAGCCAACATGTTGAAGTTTTAAACTAACTATCCAGCTTACAACAATATTGCAAGGGCCTTCAACTAATAGTGTTTATAAAATAACTTGACAAACATAAGAGGACATATTTGTATGGGAAAAAGTTCATAGAGAAACCTAGGTGTGAGTTTGGATCAGTCAGTCCTTTAGAGAACATGTTTACTTAAGCTATATGTCAATGGGTTTAGTGAAGCCATCACTATCATTTCAGTTTGGTGAACTCTTGATAACTAAATGGAAATCTAAATATTTAGTCTGGTCAACCCATGATGTCAAAATGGAAATCTGGTATTTACCCTTGGAAGAGAGTGTTGTTTTCATAGCATTGTTTTTTCCATGTAGTTCTTTGATGCTTCTTTCATCATTTGGGTTTACTTTATAGTTTGTTATTCAATTTATTTCAATTATACTTGGTGAAATGTAGGTTATTTCATCCAAATATGATATATCACTTCACTAAAGTTTATTTTCGTAGTACAAAGCCGGTTGTAGGTTTAACATTGCATTTATCAAATGATGTATGTATAAGTAAAAATGAAAGAATTATAGACCATGCAAATACTCATTTCCAACGCTCGAGTATCATTTTTGTTCTTCATTTCTTAATTCGTATTACCAAAGATCGATATATTAGAGTTTTTAAGTTTATTTTTATCTATGTTTATATCGTGTAGGTCGATCATACTCCCACTTTGGTAAGTATATACACGTCATTAAGAAATAATCCATGTTATAAATGTTGAGGTAGTAGGGCCGCCATCAATTGATGTGTTTGCTAATGAATGATGTAAAACCTTTCGAGAAGTGCAATCTATCAAAAACATACATCATTTGATTATCTTGTCATACCAGTTAGTAATATTGGCAGTGGTAGGAGGGCAAATCCATTTGGATCACTACATTAGGCACATGTAAAAAGTGGAATGCGTATAGCCTGTTCACGTTGTACTTCTTTCTCTTATTTTATCATGCCTATTATAAGCCAAATATGCCTACATTTTCCAAGAAACCATAACGAAAGACGTGCTAGACTTTCTATTGATACTGTGCACCATAGAAAAACACGTACAGAGAAAACAAGTACGCAATGGGCAGTTGTAAGAGCTTTAGATTGTGCTCGACGAAAACAAGCATGTACTATGATGATTGGTCAGCAACGAGCAAATGCTCTTGCTATAGATAATGCGCATAAAAAAAGATTACGTAAATGTCAGACGAGTGAGCAATGATCAAGGGAACAAGGTTTATGTGTCTTGCCATCGATGAAAATATGTTGAATCATCCATTAACACTATCTACTGCACAATGTTTTCTAATATCTTGTAGAGAACTTATGTTGGTTAGTTGCTCAGCATGGTGTATATCATTTATTGGGATTAAATGTTCGAAAATATGTACACATTTTTTTACGAGAGAGCTAGAATGGATTGAACCCTCTTTAGTTTAGTGCAAAAAAATTAATGGATCCTGGTGTCATTCCCATTGAGTTATCACGACCAACCAATTTACAATAAAATCTTATTGCTCGAGTCCACCTGATGATGTCTGTATATCGTGTCAAAGGCCAACAATACAAATCGAGTGGTAATGTGATAAACTTTGCTCAAGATTTGAATTCAATAGCTAATGTTTTTCCATTCAAACCAGGTGATTTATCAGCGATATTGATTGGGAATAGAACTGGGGTACATGTTGTTAAAGAATTTTGTGTACATCTTGATTATGTTCATCAAGCATTGGTTTGGCTAAAACAAATTCATATTTATCATCGAGACATAACCATTGACGAGAGCTCCGTGAAAACATTACTAGACGATGGCATACCTGAAGATAATGCACATAATTCAAATGCAAATCAACCTACAGATGTTGTGGAAAATGACATAGAGAGGCCTCTTGAGATTGTTAACCAATTGATGAGTTTCATGTTGTTGAGACTATTTCTGTAGGGCCTCAACCTAATTAATAGACATGTATAAATTGTGTTACATGTATCTAGGGATGGCAACAGGGATACACACTTAAAGTGAGAGCGGGGTCAGATCGGGACAGGGACTTTCTCTTTGGCATTGTCCTGATTCTTCGATCAATCGGAGAGGGTCCCTACGAGGATCGAAGTATCTTGGTTGGATTGTTATCCCTACATGTAGCTGATGCTGATCATACTATTGCTCACATATATTTGACAAATGAAGTTACTAATGAGTTTTCTACATTGGGGTATATTTAAATGGTTTTTCTTGCATTATTCACATATGAAAATGCAGATTTTAGACAGGATCGTCCAAGGACTTTCAGTATTTGATTAAATATTTTGTTGGACATTTTGCTAAAGATTCACAATTTCGATATTTTTCTTGGAATTCTATCTCAAAATGGCGTGCTCTTACTTTAGGTAATGTGTATATGAAGAAAAATCCTACAGATGCTAAGTTGTCTATACATGATATTCAGTTTATGGTTGCTTTTGGTGACAAATAACTTACAACCCGTATTTCTTATCATCCCAAGTCAATCCGAGGAACACATGTTTACTGGTATAAAAGAATAAAAGAGTTAACTGCAATGGTAAAACAATTAGAGGCACCTATAATCTTTGTTACACAAAGTGCATCTGACATGCAAATGCTCGAATTGTATAACCTGTTAGATCCTCCAATTATCCTCAACAATTTTTCAGAAATGCAATTAATGAAAAGATGAATGAAGTTTCTTAACGAGAACCCATGTGTCATTGCACATACTTTCAAACAAGAATTGATCTTTTAAATATTTTCTAATAAAGGAGTTTGACGTGATTGATTTTTGGTATCGGTTTGAATGGAAACATCAAGAAAATGGGTACGTTCATAGCTTTTTATGAATTAAAGATGCTTCAAATGTTAATCGTCTAACAACAACTGATGAGCACGTGAAAAGATTAATCGAATATTTTGATCGGCTACCATCTCTATCCCTCTACAAGAACATCCTTGTGCCCGCTTCTTGTTGATAGACTTTAATCTTGATTCGAATGACAACGATTATGCATCTTTAGATAATTGAATCATACGATACTCTAAATGTAGAACTTATTGTTTTCGCTTACATAAAACAACAAAGCAGATTGTGTATCGGTTTAGGTACTCTTTTAATGTTCTTGAACATTCTTCAATTGTTAAAGAGCCTCCTAATAGTAAAATGTTTTGATTCTTAGAGCATCAAAATGATCCTTTGGTGTGCTCTCATAATAGAAAAGTCCTTCAGGCATGGCGATGAAATATTGATTGGTCAATGGTCCTTTTGGTTCAGACAATGATACATTACATTGACAAATATGCTTCTAAAGCCAAACATGCATCGAAAACATTCACATAGACTTTGCAATGAATTGTAGATGATACATTACATTGCAGTGAGATCTGCAATCAAACACTGGTTGATTAAAAGTGTTTCTGAAAGGAATACATCTGCTCAAGACGTTTGTCACTTGCTTATGGGTTGCCCTCTTACAAAGTCGTCAAAAAAGTTCATACTTTTAAATGTCAATGAGAAGAGTATGTTCTCATCCGGCGAAGCCATTGTGCATATGATGAAGATATTGTGGGACCATATAAAAGTTTTGTGGTTTGATATACCTTCTAATTGTGAAAATTTGTCCCTTTTTGAGATGGCAAAGAAACAATACTTTAGCAAAAATTGTTGGCATGAATCTAAAGTTGAATCAATTGTACGTATCATTCTGAAACTTGAAGGAAGTGAAGTTCTTGAAAATGGTGAAAATTGGGAATTATGATGTTGCCAACAAGTTTTACTTCATCACCATTACCGTAGTTTAGATGAAGGAAATGGTGAGTTTGAGATGTGGGCTACACAATAATTTGACTTAGGTTTGGCGATGAATGATACTGTTAATATTACTGATTTGGTTAATGAGGAATTTGAGAAAGACGAAGATATAGATCTTGAACTTGAAGGGGTTTACCGAGAAGATTGGATGCATGTAGTGTCATTGGGGCCAGTGTTTGACTCTGGATAAGATGTTGAATTGGGTTTGAGATTTTGACACATTAAATGATTGAGTAGAATGTTTAAATCGATATCCGAACATTGATATAGAAAGAAACTTTATCCACAATCATTTGGGGTGTTGGAGAGAATTCTAATAGTGAGTTTGTAAACAATATGTTGTTGTTCCACTTACTATTTATTAGCTCAACAATGAATGGCTCATGATTTAATATTGACTTTTCTTCTTGAACAAAGATTGTCCATATGATTATTTTTGGGCGAGTAGGCAATTGTGCACTCCACATTTAATTTTACACTCATTAATGTAATTATGCACTCCACATTTAATTTGTTTCATTCCAACAAAGCGATTTAGATCATGGTTCCAATTGGAGTTGCTACATTTAATATTGGTGGAGTCACCATCCACCATGAACTTACCACAAGTGCAGAGAGAAAACCTTCCCAACAATATACCCATATCAGTGGTGATCAATGTAGACAAATGCAAGAAGACTTCAAGTATACTAAATTGATTATTATTGATGAATACAACATGTTAGGGATATCAATGGTTGCCAATGTTGACCTTCATTGTTGGGATATATTTGCAAACAATGAATCATTTGAGGGTGTTTCGGTTGGATTTGTTGGTGATATGTGTCAGTTGCCTTCCGTATTTGATAGTCCATTGTATTCAGGTAAATGAAGTTATATGCAACAATGTGGTACACTTACATATTCTGTCTTCAATAAATGTATTCCACTATCATATATATTTTGAAAAGTAAGAAGATCATGCATCATTTAGAGAAGCTTTACAAAGACTTAGTGATGGAACATCTACCATTGAGGATTGACATATGTTCAAGACTCGAGATTATTCAACTCTAACGGCTAAAGAGATGATAATTTTAGATATTCTCTCCTTCCGTTTCTTATAAAACAGTCTGCTAATCAATATACTCGAGAAAAGTTGATTGAACTTGGAAGGCCAATTGCACGAATAGTTTCAAAAAATAATTGTGAAACTGTCACAAAAGTTGAGCCGAATCAAGCAAATGGTTTGGAGAAAGTACTATGTATATCCATTGGAGCTCATGTCATGCTTCGTGCCAATCTTGGCACAAATAATGGACTTATTAATGGAGCAATGTATAGTGTTGTAGAGTAAATTGTAAGTCGCCGTTTGATTTACCTATTGTTATTATGGTGGACTTCGATAACTATCGTGGCATTAGTTTTTGTAAGGTCAGCAACATAATACCTATTCTGCCATTAACAAAAAACTGGAAGGCGTCAAATCGAACTTCTTGTTAGTGAACACAAATACTAATTGTTTTGTGTTGGAGAACTACAATACACAAAAGTCAAGGACTAACTATTGATAAAGTGGTGGTAGCTATTAGTGAGAGAAAAAAGTCTTGGTCCAACTTTCATTGCACTATCACGAACGAGAAGATTGCAAGATCTAGCATTTAATCTAATGTTTACTTAAGAATTCATAACTATAAAAAACTCGTAAATGTGAAGGTGTCAAAGGACAACGACAAGAGGAGGAATGCTTACACACTACAAAAAGTATAAGTGACTGATTCTAATTTGGTACATACAGACAAATGTACAATTGATGTCTATCTTTGTAACATTGGCTTAACTTTATTTTTTAATATAAATATACTATTAATAATCACTATTTATTTATTATTTTGCAGTGACCCACAATTACAAGTACTCCATGATGTTTTGTTGCCATTGAATTTGAATCTTGGTCCTATAGTTCGATCCCACCTCAACGGTGAGCGGTATACTAGTTTATAATTCCAATAGAATAATTGAATAATATTATTCATAATCAGCATTTACCGTAGTCAGTCTATTTGGCAATTATATAGCACTAATTGATATACCATCTTAAATATAGAGTTTTGGATGGCATTCAAAATAACATATCAATTAATATCATATAATTATCACATATATTGAGTACGATACTCAGTGAATATGAATAGTATTATTTATTCACAATTCAAAAAACACAAGATGTAAATGTCTTACAAAGGCAAACTTCTTAGAAACTTGTTATCACCAAGTTTTGGTAAGGCCTCATAGACACAGCAGAATCTTCGCATGTCTGAGCCAATTACAACGAAGCACATGAAGGGCCTCGCCATTCATGAACAACCCGGGGTGCTTCGTCGGTTTCGTACCACGTATAATCCCCTGTTGCCTGATATTTTGGAACAGTTAAAGTGATATCTCAAGAAATATTGTGTTTGATTATCATACGAACTCAGAAGGAAACCAAATCTCAATCTCATAGTAATTGGTAACGTAAAATTGGAAATCAACTCAAATAAGTATGAAAATCTAAAATATTGCGTTCACATTACCTCTTATCTCATAAGGAATGAGGATCCCATCAGATATCTCATTGATTGCTTACCTAAATCAATTAGAACTCTGAACCTATAAATAATAGATATCTCATCATTTTAAGGTACACATTATTCTTTACCCTTAAACTCTGCTCAAATTTCTACTTGCTTGTCTCTCCCATGTTGACCTATGGTTAACTTTAAACCTTAATGTTTTGATTATAACAAACAAATTAATATTGTTTACTAACAATCTTTTTCAAGTAATATTCAAAACACTACAAATTGAACTCTCATGCAATGTCAAGATCAAGTCAATATCAATACAAGAGTTCAAGTATCTCAAGATCCAAAATTCAAGATTCGAAGAATAGATTTCTAGATAAAATTGTAAAGGTATTAACTCTTTGATCTTTAGCAATTAAATGAATGAAAGCTCAAAAATATTTTTATACACGAAACGTATGTCATTATCACTTGCATAAAATATTTTTTTCAAAGGCAAAAATCAACTTTTTCAAAACTATAGAAACGGTCATCTGTTTGATGAACCGGTTGAACCGGTCGACCGTCTAACTGTCACTTTTCAAAAATTGTCCGATCTAATTTTTTGCAGTTCCAACGGCTAGTTCTGACCATCTGACCGGTCGACCGTTTGGTCATCCGTTTCAATAGAAAGTGACAAAAATTCATCTCTATAAATACCACTTCATTTATTATCGTTCAACAACACTTACAAGAGTATTTATAGAGAGAATCATATTGTAAAGATTCATTCAAAGCTCTATTGTATTTATATATTCAATATCATTCATTGAAAACTTTGTTTGATTAAATCAAATTTTTGATCATCATTCTCAACAAAGTTTTCTTCTAACACTTGAGCTTTCCTCATCTATTGCTATTCATCAAAGTGTTAGTCTCTCTTAAAACTAAACTTGTATTTATCATTCATCTAGAGAGAAATACTCAAATCAATCTCTTTATATTTTTGGGTCGTATTGAGGTCTCTTGAAAGCTCAATATTGTATAAGGATCGGTACTCCTTGTTTGTAAGTCACTGGATACATTGTAAGGGTTTGGATTACACCATAAGTCAATCAAAATAGTGGAAAGGCCGTGCTCGTGTTGGAGAGCTTGGTAACGGGGGACATAGATCATTGGTTGGATCGAACCTGCATAAAAATATCGTTTGCACTCTCTCTTCTTTTTTATTCACTTATATTGTGCTTATATTTTTGTGGATTAATTTTTATTTCTTAAATATCATTTTTTTTAGAATATTTTTCGAAAAATGTTGAGAAAACTAATTCACCCCCCTCTTGGTTAGTTATTCTTGGACTATCAATTGGTATCAGAGCAAGGTGCTTATTTTTTTTTTGAAGATTATACAATCTTGAGTAATGGCTAACCAAAATATTCAAAACCTTGAGGGTCACTCTACAAATCGTCCTCCCTTCTTTAATGGCACCAATTACAATTATTGAAAAACTAGATTGATGATTTATATTCATTCAATTGATTATAACATTTGGGAAGTCATCGAGTTTGGTCTATATGTACCTACAAAAATTATTAAAGTTGATGATAAACCGGACCAAACTGTTTCTAAGCCTACAGCAAAATATGATTAAGAGGATAAATGAAAATTGTCTTTGAATGCTAGAGCCAAAAATTTACTTTATTGTGCTTTAGATAAAAATGAGTTTAATCGTATTAGGACATGTGATTCCGCATATGATATTTGGCATGCATTAGAGATAACTCACTTAGGTACCAACAAGGTTAAAGAAACTAAAATAAATCTATTGACAAAAAATTTTGAAAATTTATTTATGAAGCAAGATGAACCTATTGTTGATATGATTACTCGCTTTACCGATATTATCAATGGCCTATAGGGCTTTGATCGAAAGTTTACTAATGGTGAACTTGTGAGTAAAATGCTTAGGTCTCTCTCGGAAGATTGGAACTCCTTGAGGATGTTGATAGAGAATACAAAAGATGTCAACACTTATCCATTGGAGGAGATATATGGAACATTGATGACGTATGAGCTCAACAATGCCAAAACAAAGGAGAAAACAAGAAGAAGCAAAGAAGAGATGAAGGGGCCTCCCAAGAAGTAAATTGCATTGAAATCAACAAACGATGAAGGATCTTCCAACACAAACATGAGTGATGAAGAACTTGATGACTTAGTTCTTCTTGTCAAGAAATGGAGAGGATTTCGTAACAATAGGCGATTTCAAAAGAATGATGATAAAGGTGAAAAGAAAAACAAAAAGATTATATGCTATGATTGTGACAAACTCGGTCATAAGAGGACCGAATGCCCGTACAAAAAGAAGTTCACCAAAAAGAAAGCTCTTCAAGCTACATGGAGCGATAGTGATGAAGATGATCTTGAAGAAGATGAAGTTCAAGAAGAAATCGCCAACATGTGCTTCATGGCTATTGAGGATGAGGTAAATACAAACAACAATGACTCTTACATTGACTTATCTACCTCTTATGATGAAATTCTTCAAGAATTTGAGAAACTTGTTTCAAAATACTCTATTCTTAACAATAAACACTCATTATTGAAAAAGGTAGTCAAGAAACTCTTTATTGCACAAAAGGACTTTGAAAAAGAAAAAGATGATCTTAAGTCCTTAATTAAAGAAAATGTTTCATTGAAAGAAAAAGTGGTTGATTGAACAAGCATTATTTACAAGTTTACCCAAGGAAAGAAAAATTTAGAATTAATACTTGGTGAGCAAAAATGTGTGTTCAACAAAGGAGGAATTGGATATAAACCTCTCTTGAAACAAAAATCCCTTGAAATCATATTTGTGAAATCATCCAGTTTTTCTCAACAAAACATCACATGTAGTTTTTGCAAGAAAATTGGTCATGTTGCTTATAATTGTTCAACTAAAAAGAGACTATACTTCGAAAGGAAGTACAAGTGGATAAAAGAATCCACAAACACTAACTATCAAGGACCCAAACTTATGTGGGTACCAAAAATCAATAATTAAAATTATTTTTGTAGGTACCACGAAAGGTCAAGAGCAATTGGTTCTTGTATAGTGGTTGTTCAAAACACATGACGGGATATCGATCATTACTATCAAATCTCAAAAGAAAAGAAGGAGGTCATGTAACTTTTGGAGACAATGCCAAAGAAAAAATCATAGGCATTGGAAATATTGGTAATCATTTTTCTCCCTCCATTGAAAATATTTTATTAGTTGATAACCTTAAACATAACTTGCTTAGTATAAGTCAATTGTGTGAAAAAGGTTATCTTATTAAATTTGATTCTTCCAAATGCCTCATTGAAGATGCTTTGAATTTGAACTTGAAAAAGAAATAAAATATCTTTCAAGTATAAAGGATGATTCTTGGTTATGGCATAGGAGATTAGGTCATGTTAGCATGGATTTACTTTCAAAAATCTCCAAAAATAACTTTGTAAAAGGTTTACCAAATATAAAATTTGAAAAAGATAAAATTTGTGATGCTTGTTAATTTGGAAAACAAGTAAAGAGTCCTTTCAAACTTAAACAACACTTTTCTACTTCAAGACCTTTACAACTTCTCCACATAAACTTATTTGGACCCTCTAGAACCGCTAGTTTAAGTGGAAAACATTATGCATTTGTTATTGTTGATGATTTTTCAAGATTTACTTGAGTTATTTTCTTGAATTTAAAAGATGAAGCTTTAAATGCATTTAAACATTTTTGCAAAAGTGTCAAAATGAAAAAGGATACACCATTACCACAATTAGGAGTGATCATGATGGAGAATTTGAAAATATAGCTTTTGATGAGTTTTGCAAATCAAATAGATATGAACATAATTTCTCGGCTCTTAGAACTTCTCAACAAAATGGTGTAGTAGAAAGGAAGAATCGAACATTGCAAGAAATGGCTTGGACCATGTTGAATGAAAATAATTTACTAAAATACTTTTGGGTCGAAACCGTAAATACTTTATGTTATATTTTAAATAGAATTTTGGTTAATCGAAAGAAAACCAAAACTCCATATGAGCTTTGAAAAAATAGAATTCCCAATATCGGATATTTTAAAGTTTTTGGTTGCAAGTACTTTATTTTAAACACAAAAAAAAATTTGAGAAAATTTGATCCAAAATCCGATATTGGAATTTTTCTTGGATATTCATCTACTAGCAAAGGTTTTAGAATTTTTAACAAAAGAACTTTAGTAGTTGAAGAATCTATGCATGTGGTCTTTGATGAAATTAACTCCATTGAACAAGAAAAAGTCATTGATGATGAACATTTGGAAATCCCATTTGAACAACTAAGTGTTCAAAATCAAGGCAAAGAGAATCCAAATAACATTGAAATTCAACATGAGGAGGAAACGATTATGCAAAATAATGAAGAATAACCTCATTAAGATCTTAACACTTCATCATTACCAAAAGAATGGAGGTTTGTCCCCTCTCACCCAAAAGATCTCATCATTGGTGATCCATCAAAAAGGATAAGCACAAGAAATTCTTCTAGAAATTTTCATAACAATTGTGCCTTTCTTTCACAAATCGAGCCAAAGAATTTTAAAGAAGTTGAGTTTGATGAATTTTGGATTCTATCTATGCAAGATGAATTAAATCAATTTGAAAAAAATCATGTTTGGGATTTAGTTGCTAGACCAAATTCACAAACTGTAATTGGCACAAAATGGGTTTTTCAAAACAAACAAGATGAAAATAGTATAATCGTGCGTAACAAAGTTAGATTAGTGGCTCAAGGTTACAATTAAGAAGAAGGCATTGATTTCGAAAAACTTTTGCACTCGTTGCTAGATTAGAGTCTATTCGCATGCTTCTTGCTTTTGCTTGTCATAAGAATTTTACTCTCTTTCAAATAGATGTCAAAAGTGTATTCTTAAATGGAGTCATTCAAGAAGAAATTTTTGTTGAGCAACCGCTCGGTTTTTAAAAATCATAAGTATCCGAACAAAGTTTTCAAACTTAGAAAAGCCCTTTACGGATTAAAGCAAGCTCCTAGAGCATGGTATGAGAAACTAAGTAAATTTCTCTTATCAAATGGCTTTTTAATGGGTAAGGCGGATACAACACTATTTATAAAAACCAAAAAAGAATGATATGATAGTTGTTCAAATTTATGTTGACAATATCATTTTTGGTGCTACTAACATTTCTCTATGTGAAGAATTTTCTAAGTGCAAGAGTAGGAAATTTGAGATGAGCATGACGGGTGAACTCAAGTTCTTTCTTGGACTTCAAATCCAACAAACTAATAATGGAATATTCATTAGTCAAACCAAATGTATCTTGGATATGCTCAAAAATTTTGAAATGGAAGAATTGAAGCCAATGAACACTCCAATGAGCTTATCAATCAAACTAGATAAAGATGAGCAAGGTACTTCCGTTGATATAACAAAATATCGAGGTATGATCGGATCCCTTCTTTATTTAACCGCTAGTAGGCCCGATATTATGTTTAGTGTATGCTTATGTGCTAGATATCAATCTAATCCTATGAATTCCCATCTTAAAACACATTTTTCGTTATCTTAGTGGAACTAGATCTTTAGGTCTTTGGTATCCCAAAGAAACTCATTTTGATTTACGTAGTTATTCGGATGCCGATTGAGCCGGTTGCACAATTGATCGTAAAAGTACTAGTGCAACGTGCCATTTTCTAGGCTTTGCTTTAGTAACAAACAAAATTCCGTTGCCTTGTCAACCGCCGAAGCCGAGTATATCTCCGATGCTAGTTGTTGTGCTCAAATCCTATGGATGAAACAAACTCTAAATGATTATCACATTTCTTTTGAAAAAGTTCCTATCATGTGTGATAACACTAGTGCCATAAATTTATCCAAGAATCCTGTTTTGCATTCTCGAACCAAACATATTGAGATTAGACATCATTTTCTTCGAAACCATGCACAAAAGAGAGATATAACTTTGGAGTTTGTAAACACCGAAAAAAAATTGGCCGATATTCTCACAAAACTATTAGTACTCGAAAGATTTTCATACATTTGACGAAATTTAGGTATAATTAATGAATGTGAAATATGTGGCTAACTCTTTATTTTTTATAATTGATTGCATTTCATATGATAAACGTGTTTTAAAGTATTTATCAAAGGATCAAATCATTAAAAATGCATTTTTTTTAAAATCCGCTTAAGCGGACGACCGTATAGACAAACGAACGTCCGTTTGAAGATAAACAGATAACATTTTGTTCATCCGGGTAATCATCCGTTTAAGCAGAACATTTTTGTACAAATTTGATCATCTAAATGGACAATCGTTTCCTCGTCCGCCTCATCATCCATTTGAACAGAAAGTTTTTAACGTAATTTTGTGGACTTAAACGGATGACCGTTTCATTGAAACGGACGACCGTTTCATAACATACGGTCGACCTTTGAATCGTTCGCTTACTCATTCGTTTGAACAGAAACTTATTTTTTGAAATTTTTGGTTCAAACGGTCAACCATCTAAATTTACCGGTCGACCGTATCAATAGAAATCAGAGTTTTAAGTAGACATTTTTCAAATTTCTTCATTCCTACTTCGCGCGACCCACGTTCATTCCTACTTCGCGCGACCCACGTTCTTTCTTCCCATTCATCAAATCCTTCTCAAATCTTTCAAATTTGAGTCTAAAATCAAAAACCCATATCTTTTCCACACTAAAATTTGAAAAATCCCCAATTTTGTCCACGAAATCATTAAATTTCTCAAACGGACGAACTTAAACCCTAGATTCAATCATCTGCATCCATCATCATGCCTCGAATTAAAATGGCTGCCAAGCGTTCTAAGAGAGAAAGGCTACCATCATCATCATCCTCCTCCGAAGAGGACCCTCAAATGAAACGAATTGATCGTTGTTCCGTCCTCATAGGTAAGAATGTCGACCTTGCCTCCTTCACTCACGATACACTCTCATTCAATATTGAAAATATTTTCATGGGTATGGGTTGGGTTCATATTCTTATCCTAAATGATAAAGTTTATCCCTCCATTGTCAAAGATTTTTACACAAATATGATTTTCTCTCTGGGGTCGGGTATTTTGTACCTTCTTAGAAACAAACGAATTAAGATCACTCAAGAACTTATTCGTTCCATTCTTCATCTTGAGGATGGTGGTATTCATCTCTATACCACCAAAATAATTCCTCACAAGAACGAATACAATCCAGTCGAGGCTTGTTGTCACGTCACCGGCAAGCATTTTGAGACTGCCGTACATCTTAGCACGAATCAACTCACTCTTCCGTGTCGTGTCTTACACAACATCATCGCCCATATCATTGTTCATCAAAAAGGTCATTTAGATGAGGTCAGTCATTATGATGTCTTCCTTCTTGATTCTATCCTCCGTGGGCGTAAACTCGACTTTTCATACATTATGATCCAACATATGAACTGCGTTCTTAGCAGCACTAGGGCTAAGGCGCTTCCCTACGGAATGATTCTTACTAAAGTTTTTCAACACTTTGAAATCTCCTTCCGTGATTCGGTCGTCCTTCTTCACAAAGCCACTGATACTATCAACATCCTTACTCTCAAACGAATGAAAATTATCAAAGAAAACGGACAATGGGTGGAGAAGTCCAAAGGGTTTGACGATGAGTTGGGACCCTCCATGTTACCATTCGAGGGTGAATAACTGAATGTTGATGAAGATGAGCCGCCGCCAAGACCCCGCCCACAAAGGCCGTCGTCCTCCACTTCTAGCTTCACCGAGGATTACTATAATTTACTCAATGGTCAGATCGACTCTCTCGCCTCGACGGTTGAAAGCGTGCAATCATTGCTCCACCAAGTGCTTGCTTCCCAACAAGCACTTCATACTCATCTCGGCACCGGATTTCCTCCACCTCCTCCATCGAACGCTTAGCTTTCTTGTTTTTATGCTCTAGTTTTTGTTTATGAAGTATGATTGTCTTTAACTTTTCCGTTTATCAATGAATGGCGTATTTCAAGTTTGGTCAATAATTTTTTTTTCCTTAATGTTTCAATTATGCCTTTTTGTTTATGCCAAAATGGGGAAAATATGTGATGTGATGAATTTGATGAATGTGATGATACATATAAATACACACATATGAATATGTGATGAAAATTTGAAAATGTTTGACAAAACAACTTGGACATTTGATATGTAATACAAAATGGTTTTATATAATACAAATTCATCAAACTATGTTCACTTGAAAAAGAAAGGGATAATATATTTGCTCTAATTTATCTTATTACTCTCTATATTCTCACATTGTTTGTCATAATCAAAAAGGGAGAAATTGTTGACCTATGGTTAACTTTAAATCTTAATGTTTTGATTATAACAAACAAATTAATATTGTTTACTAACAATCTTTTTCAAGTAATATTCAAAGCACTACAAATCGAACTCTCATGCAATGTCAAGATCAAGTCAATATCAATACAAGAGATTAAGTATCTCAAGATCCGAAGATCAAGATTCGAAGAATATATTTCTAGATAAAATTGTAAAGGTATTAACTCTTTGATCTTTAGCAATTAAATGAATGAAAGCTCAAAAATATTTTTATACACAAAACATATGTCATTATCACTTGTATAAAATATTTTTATCAAAGTCAAAAATCAACTTTTTCAAAACTATAGAAACGGTCATCCGTTTGATGAACCGGTTGAATTGGTCGACCGTTTGGGTAAACCAGTCGACCGTCTAACTGTCACTTTTCAAAAAGTGTCCCTTATGATTTTTTGTAGTTCCAAAAACTAGTTCTAACCATCTGACTGGTCGATTGTTTGGTCATCCGTTTCAACAAAAAGTGATAAAAATTCATCTCTATAAATACCACTTCATTTATTATCATTCAACAACATTTACAAGAGCATTTATAGAGAGAATCATATTGAAAAGTTTCATTCAAAGCTCTATTGCATTTATATATTCAATATCATTCATTGAAAACTTTGTTCGATTAAATCAAACTTTTGATTCATCATTCTCAACAAAGTTTTTTTCTAACACTTGAGTTTTCCTTATTTATTACTATTCATTAAAGTGTTAGTTTCTCTTAGAACTAAACTTGTATTTATCATTCATCTAGAGAGAAATACTCAAATCAATCTCTTTATATTTTTGGGTCATATTGGGGTCCCTTGAAAGCTCAATATTGTATAAGGATCGGTGCTCTTTGTTTGTAAGTCACTGGATACATTTTATGGGTTTGGATTGCACCATAAGACAATCAAAATAGTGGAAAGGCCTTGCTCGTGTTGGAGAGTTTGGTAACGGGGGACGTAGATCATTGGTTGGATCGAACCTCCATAAAAATATCGTTTGCACTCTCTCTTCCCTTTTATTTACTTTTATTGTGCTTATATTTTTGTGGATTAATTTTCATTTCTTAAATATCATTTTTGAGAATATTTTTTGAAAAAGTTTGAGAAAACCAATCCACCCCCCTCTTGGTTAGTTATTCTTGGGCTATCATCCCACACCCAAAATATTCTCTCCTTATATTTTTGTACCGACAGTTGACTTGATCATTGGAGTACCAACTATCGCCGGCCTCTTTTTTCCTAGTGATCTTGGTGCCTAACAGTTGTCCAAGTGTGCAGGTAACGTACAGGCTGACAGAGGATTAACTAAAGATCTGTTGACACGTGGATAGTACAGATTTCATGGTCAACAGATTGGCATCGTCTGTTGAAATGAAAACACGTTACACAACTAACAAATCTGTGGTAAAACGTGTTTTCTACCAAAAAGAGCATAGCAACAGATAACTCTCAAGAAGATGAAATTAAGTCCCACCACATGGACCAGCGGTAGAAAAGCATTTCGAATCTCTAGAATGTAACCCGTCGCTAGAGAATGAGACAATGACAGAGGTGGACGAACGAACAAGATATTCTAGACCTAAAAAAGGACAACGCCCAAATGAGGACGGTGATTGAGCAGTTGGGAAATCAATCTCTCCAATATGGACACAAGCGTAACCGTGTCTAGCGAAGCCCATCGAGGTCCGACTCGATCGATCGATCTCATGATGATCCGCTAATATCAGATGGGCAGAACCCTCGCATGACAACTAATAGGAGAAAGCTTCTCCTTCACGTCTGTCAGTGTATTTGACAGGTTGGTGGTCGGGTCCTCTGTGGCATGGCCCGAATTATTGAGCAGGAAGTGCAGTGAGCATAGCAAGGCTCGCCCAGAAATGAAGAGAGACCCCAAGGCTATGACTGTGAGGCCTGAGCATGAAAGGCTGAAACAATCATGTGACCTCGATGATGATGACAAGAACCTCACATTCTCCAAAGAACTGAAGGCTAGAGAACTCTCCACCAGATTAAAAATGTATCATATGGAGAATTATAATAGGAGAGGTGACCCCACGGACCACATCAATGTGTATAACATGAGGTTCCAAGGCTATATTCCTGCAGTCAAGTGCAGGAACTTTCACACCACCTTCGTCTCTGACGTGAAGAGGTGGTACAACAAGTTGAAGCTAGGAAACATCAAGAGCTGGCCACAGCTGAAACATGAATTCATCAATGCCTTTACGGGCAACAGAACGATGATAACTGATGTGGCCCAACTCCATGACATCCAACAGAAAGAAGGATAATTAGTGAAGGGATATTTAAAAAGATTCAACAAGGTCATCAACAAAATCGAGAATGTGACCGATGACAAGGTGCTGGATGCTCTAATAACTGGGTTCCACATACAAACTTCATTCTGGAGAGACGTCTAGAACATAGAGCCCAAGACATATACTCAGTTGGTGGATTTGATCCAGTGAGAGATTCACTCTAAAGAAACCATCACGAATAGAGAAAAAATTGAAAGAGAAAAAAAGAGCGCTACTGCCATGAAGGAAAGTGTTCTCTTGAGCCTCACACCACCTGCTACCGAAGGTTCAATCAAACTGAGTTAATCTCGGGGCATCTGCTTGGACCACTAGTGGCAGTTCCTCCACCACCAATTCCTTTTTCCAAGTTCTGTTGTATACACTAAACTCAAAATCATAACACATAAGACTGTCTAGATGTATGAGAACTGATAGATCTAGGAAACCATCGATAGAGAGAGGAGAACCGACCGGCGTGAGGAAGACAGAAACCGCCCAACCAAGGGATAAGACTTCAACCTCGGTGCTAGAACGACAATACTTGCTGCAACAATAGGATGGATGACTGGAATATGGATCTACCTAGACATGACGGACTCACAAGAGCCTTTCCCAGTTTGTGAGATTAACACCATAATTGGCGGGCCCTACGTGGAAGGACATACAATAAACTTACGACAAAACTACACTAAAGCAGCAAGAGAAAAACCAATAAAAATCTTGATGGTTCATGGACACCGACCTAAGGCCCCACCTATCACGTTTACGAAGGAAGATGAGGCTGGTGTCCATTACCTATATTGTGACGCCTTGGTAATTCGCACCATTGTCACCAGAAATGGATTAGGAAGAATGTTGTCGATGATGGCAGTGTCGTGTACATCCTATTTGGCAGCTCTTTCGATCAAATAGAAATAGACCATGAGCTAACAGCCATCTCAAAGCCATTGTTTGGCTTCACAGGAGACAGCCTCATCCCGCAGAGAAGGATCACTCTTGCTGTGGATTTTGGAGAGCCCTCGTGCCACGTAAAGAAGTTCATGAAATTCTTGGTAGTAGACACTCGTTCCACCTACCATGGGGTCCTCGGTAGACCCGCACTCAAAGATTTGCAAGTAGTCACATCCAATCATCACTTAGCAATGAAATTCCCAACACCAGGCGAAATCTCCAAGTTCCAAGGCAATCAAATAAAAGTAAGAGCGTGCTACATAAGCGCACTTTGAAAAGAAAAAACACACGAAGGTGCTCTCTCCGCAGTCATGACCATATGAGCTGAGACGATGGATATTGACCAAGAGAAGGGCGAAGAGAAAATGGTCCTTGATGAAGGCCTCAACCCACGAATCTAGGGTCAGATTCGTTAGCTTCACCAAAGAAAGAGTTGGAAATGTTCCCAGTGAGTCCATCGGATATCTCACAAGTACTACAGTTGGGATAGAAACTAAAAGAAGGGATAAAACAAAAACTAAAGAAGTTCTTACGAGAAAACTCATATGTTTTCGCGTGGAAGCCTGCCGACATGGTGGGGATAAGCCATTTTGTAGCTTGCCACGCCCTGAAGGTGGACCAGAAGATGCACCCCAAGGTAGAGAAGAGAAGACCTCTGATCACTTAGAGGTATGGCTCCCTGAAGGAGAAAGTGGATAAATTGCTGGTCAATGGATTTAATCGGGAAGCAGTCCACCCCAAATGGGTGTCCAACCCCATGTTGGTTAAGAAGAACAACCACAAGTGGAGAGTATGCATAGATTTCTCTGATCTGAACCAAGCATGTCCTAAAGACAGCTTTTCTTTATCGCGCTTTGATCAACAATGCCACTATTGGTTACAAGCTACTCAGCTTCATGGACGCCTATTTCAGTTACAACCAGATCTCTATGTTCCCAGGTGACGAGGGGCGTACCTTATTCATAACGGACCGAGGTTTATATTATTACAAGATAAAGCCCATTCGGCCTAAAGAACGCTAAGAAAACATATCAAAGATTAGTAAACCGCATGTTTGCAGAACAAATTAGAAACACCATAGAGGTCTACATCGATAACATGCTCGTAAAGAGTGTGGATGTCGAGGATCACATCAGACATTTGGAAGAGATGTTCAGAATCCTTTGTAAGTACCAGATGAAGCTCAACCCCCTGAATTGCGCTTTCAGAGTCATGTCTGTAAAATTCTTGGGCTATATGGTGAATCAGCGCAGGATAGAGGCCAACCCCAAGAAGATCATAACACTCATCAACATGTGCTCACCATCCTCTCTTAAGGAGGTCTAGAGTCTTACAGAAAGGCTAGTAGCCTTAAATCAATTTATGTCAAAAGTAACGGATCAGTTCCAGTCCTTCTTCCAAACTATCAAGGAGAGAAGAGGTTTGAATGGACAAAGAAATGTGATGGTGCCTCCTGGGAACTAAATACACTCCTCAGTAGTGCCCCATTATTATCCAAGCCAAAGATTGGAGAGAGATTACTGATCTACCTAGCAGTATCTGGAAAAGCAATGAGCTCAATACTAATCCGAGAAGAGGGTCCGGCACAGCTCCCGGTATACTATATAAGTAAAGCCTTACAAGACGTAGAAACAAGATATCCAGACATGGAGAAGCTCGCCTTATCCCTAATAGTTGCATCAAGAAAGCTTCGGCCATACTTCCAGGCACATAACATTGACGTCCTGACGAACCTTCCTTTAAGACAAATTCTCTAAAAGTCAGACACCTCTAGAAGACTAATGAAGTGGTTTGTAGAGCTCAGCCAGTTCAAGATCTCCTATAAGCCTAGACCATCCATAAAAGGTCAGGCGCTGCCAGATTTTATAGTTGAATTTGCCTACATCCTGATATGATTACTCGAGGCTAAGCCGCATGAGATACCAACATAGAAACAATATGTTGACGGATCCTAAGGAGAGGCCAGGATAGGAGCTAGGATCCTACTGATTAGCCCCGACGGCCATAATCTCAATTGTCCACTTTGCCTGGAGTTCAAAGCCTAAAAAAACGCTACCTAATATAAGACGCTCCTTGTGGGCTTGAGGTTAGTACACGAGATGAAGGCTATTAAAATTCAGATCCATAATAACTCACAGCTGGTAGTTAGCCAACTTATTGGGACTTTCACGGCCAGGGAACAATCTATGAGAAGTTCGAGTTACTCCAAAATCCCAACAGTTGAAAACGGTTATACCAACGCCCTCTTCAAGTTGTTAAGTTGCAAAGACTCAGACTTAATAAATGCTATTCTGGTCGAAAGACTTAGCTGACCAACCACTGATGAGGTTCTGCAACAAAACTCGATGATAATTAGTGAGTCTTCCAGATGGATGAGGAAAATTGTCGCTTAGCTGAACGATTAGGTCTTACCAGATGATATGGATAAAGCTCAAAAACTCCGCAGCAGGGCCAATAATTCGTCCTACATGATGGAATCCTGTACAAAAGAGGATTTAGTCTGCCACTCTTGCAATGTGTTACCAAAGACGAAATCGACTATATCATGCAGGAAATACATGAAGGGATATGTGGTAACCACGCGGGAGGGATGACCATAGCACAAAAAGTCTTGAAACAAGGATATTACTTGCCAACTATGAAGAAGAACTCCCATACCTTTGTGAAAAAATGTGACAGGTCCAAAGATTCGCCATTGTGCCAAAGCTCCTAGCTCAAGACCACAACTCGGTTACCAGCCTATGGCCATTCGCCAAGTGAGGGATTGACTTTATTTGTCCCCTTCTAATGGGTAGAGGTGGCATCAAGTTTGTAATAGTGGTCGTAGACTACTTCACCAAGTGGTGTGAAGTCGAGCCCCTAGCTAAAATCACGGAAGAGAATGCATTGAAGTTCATATAGAAGAAGGTAATCTATCATTTCAGGATCTCCCACTCCATTGTATCGGACAATGGCACGTAATTTGCTAGGAAAAGGTTTAATTCGAATTGCGAAAAGCTTGGAGTTAGGAGAGATTTCTCCACCCTTACTATCTACAGCGCAACAGCCAGATGGAGGCCGTCAACAAGATTATCAAACACACTCTAAAGAGAAAACTGGAATCTGCCAAAGGAGGATGAGCTGAAGAACTTTTCGAGACCATTTGGTCATATCGAACCACCTCGCGGACAGCAACCGGCAAGATCCCTTTCGCCATGGCATACAGGGTAGAGGCAATGATCCCCGTTGAAGTAGGATGCCTTCTCCAAGGCACTTGTATTTTGACGAAGTGGTCAACAGGGATCTACATAGGGCAAACTTTGACTTGCAAGAAGAGAGTCATGCAAGCTCGCAGCTTCGCCCAGCGGCATATCAGATGAAGATGGCTAGGTACTACAATTCTAAAGTTAGGAACATGGGCTTCCAAGTCGACAATTTCGTCCTAAAAAAGGTCTTCCTCGCTAACAGAGATATCGGAGCTGGAACTCTTGGACCTACTTGGGAGAGACCGTATAAGATCATTGACGTGATTCAGCCCAGGACCTACAAATTAGAAGACTTTGATGGAAATGAAACAAAGCACCCCTGGAACGTCATTTACCTTCGTCCATACTACCAGTAGGTTTCTTGTTTATTAGTGCCAAGTTGCATATCAGTTTTTTTTTCAATTTCGTTCAAAGGTAGTCGTATTCAATTAAAGTTTAATTGGTTTCAAGTCAAAGCTTTCTCATCTAGATTATGCCACCGAAGAACAAGGCAACGAGAGAGTATGGTTTGTGGCCAACTCCTTAACTCGCTCGGTAAAAAAAAAACTTAACGTGTGCAAATACAAGTAAAGTGAACGAGGCAGCAACTAAGTGTGGTTCACGGCTAACCCCTTAACTCGTTGGGTAAAAAACTTAATGCGTGCAAATACAAGTAAAGAGAACGAGACAACGAGGGAGAGTGGTTCGCAGCCAACTCCTTAACTAGCTGGGTAAAAAAACTTAACGCGTGCAAATAAAAGTAAAGAGAACGAGGTAATGAGGAAATGTGAAAGAGAACGAGGCAACGAGGAAATGTGGTTCGTTGCCAACTCTTCAACACGCTGGGTAAAATAATTTACGCTTACTAATACGATGGAAGAACATTTAAGTAAGCGCACTTGCCGATGAAAAGAAAGAAACAAAGCAATAACACTCAACAAAAAAATAAAAAGTTTGGAAGGTAATTTATCTTCATTAATGAATTTGTGACATTACAAAATTGACAAAACTACATAAAGGATAAGTCCTACGACCCCGTCGCCTCTTTAGGGTCGGCACAAGTAACGGTCCCAAACTTAGCTAAACTGTTCATTGGCCTTCATAAGTTCCACCATTGCCTCGGACAGCTACTTATGCTTCGTAAAGTCCATCTCTACGTACACTACAAGCTTCTCCTCACCCCATCTGAAGGCGTTCTCAGCAACCCTTTTTAGTGATTGAGCTTTCAATGCCTTGCGCTCGGCCTGTCACCTACCCTCTTTGGCGAGCTCGAGTTTGGAATGGAGGGCTTTGTTCTCCAAGCGCAACTTGGTATTCTCAAAGCCCACAACCTTCAACTCATCGGTATTCTCAGAGCCCATAGCCTTCGACTCCTCATAACTCGCCAACACTTTGTACAGTTCCTAGTTTAGTACATGGCTTTGGGCGGTATTCATCTCCGTCATTTTCGCCAGCTCCGATAGAGTTGCTTGTTCAGTCGTCTTTTCCTAAGTGGAAGTCTAATACTTGTGGACAGAAACCATTGCCATAGCAGAGAGGACTAGAAGCATATCTAGAGCAGCTGGTCCAACTCGTCCCGACAGGACCCAGTGTTGATGCACTCGATCTTGCCGAAGAACATGGAAGAAGGAGTCGACTCTCCACTTCAGGAAGAAGGAGTCCGCCCTCCAACTCCTTAAGAGGGAGTCTACTCTCTACCTTGATGAGGGGTCCACCTTGCACCTCGAGGAGAATGAGTCGACCCTTCAACTTCCTGAGAAGGAGTCAACTGTCCATCTCGCCTAGGCCTCCTTACATCCTTCATAATACCCTCATCTCCTATTGGGGCTGCCATCATATTCTACCCATGAGCCTCGCCCTCTTCTACATCAACCCCCTTTCATTTGTCCTAATATCTGACACTTTGTGAAGAAAACAGAGGTTCTTAGAGAAGAGAAGAAGATGGGATATTCACGGCCAGTTCTGGTACCGTACCCAAGGTCGATAACAATAGAGGTAGAGTCGTATGCTAAGTGTCGTCTTCATCTTCATCGATGTTGAAGACTGGGATATTGGAGAATGTGTACTTAGCCATCAACAAGTCCGTTCGCCGGAAAGGATTTCTGCAACGGGATGGACGATTGAGTTCTGGGAAAATTTGCGAAAGTGAAAAATAGAAATGAAAAGTTCCTGAGTATATATAGGCACATCGTCTGATCCTAGCTATTAATTAGGAACATCAAGATCTGAAATGTTGGAAAAAGAATGTGTGGAAAAAATAAAGCATTAAATAGGCTCTTGATGAATGCGTTATTTAATTGGCTTGGGGACTACCATAAGACACGCGGGCCTCAACACAACCAGGCAATAATGGCGCTGACATCTTGAGCAATGCAAAGGCTGCGCCATCAGTGCCTGTCCTGGGAAATAATGACATAAGTAACGACCCTTCAAATTCAAATCCCTTCCAGGTATATGAATCTCTAAGTCCAAGCCTTTGCCCACCATAACTGAACAAGCCTCTGTCAAAGGTTCATTATTTGCGAAGAACCTCATCGACCATAAAACATTGGCCAAGGGCCGCTAATGAGTCCCATAGTCAGCAAGTTCGTCAGATGTTCGTAAGAAAATCCTCTCTAAAACGACCCCAGCAAAGGTCCACCTACCCCAAGACACTCACTCGCTACGACAACTTTGGTTGAGCGTGTGTACCTGCGAAGATAAACTACTAAGATAAATGACTCGATGTGTATATTCAGAAAACGGAACGACAAAGGTGTGTGTCTCGTGACCAAAGTAATTCAAAGTTAGAATGTTTTTTGAACATGTGTTTTCTATAGTGAAAATAGAATAGACGAAGCAGACGAAGCAGTAACACTTGGGAGAAAACATTCATCGCATAGGAATGTACAGAGCTTTTTATAAATCAAAATCAAATTACAGAGAGAAGAGGGAACATGAACACAAAAACATAAGTCCTAAATGCCCCGTCACCTCTGAAGGTTCGACAAAAAGAAGGCATTAATCTAAGCATCAGAACTTAGAGGGGCCTCAGTAGGCTGTGCTTTGAAAGAGGAGACAGCAAAAACCTCAAACCGAGAGGTAGGAGGGGCCGGAGATAGTTGGGACACTTTCGCCATAAGAAATGAGAAGTCCCACTCAGGGTGAACAACTTTGATCCTCTCCGTTAACTGATCTCTACCAGCATTCATGAACAGCGAGCCAAGATGAGTGTACTCAGAGGTGCTAGAAAAGTTCCTTTTATACAACCTCACAGCCTTTGCCCCAGCCTTATGCCTTAACCGCTGCCATTTCCACTTCGTCCATAGCCTCGGCCATCTGTTTGTCCTTTTCAAGGACCATGGCGTCAAAATATCGGTTAACTAAGGCTATAGTCTGCTTGGTCATCGCGGTCCTTTCCTCGGCCCACCTCCTAGCATCCTCGGTCGTCCTCCTCAGACCTTGGGCATCCAGCACCCTCCTCTCTGCTTGTCTCACATCCTCGGTAGTAGCATCTAGCTTAATTTTCAAAACGGCCTCGGCTGAAACTAAAGCCTCTAATTTCGACCATAAAGCTTCATTTTCAGAGCCCAACCTAGTGTTAGTTAAGCCCATCGCCTGAAGGTCAGAGAGCTTCTTGGCCTTTGCCTCAGCCTGATCTAATTTTTCCATAAAGCCCTAGAGCATGATGTGTACCTTTGAGTTCAGAACGAAGCCCCATGCCATGTTCAAGGCTGCCATCATCATCGTGTCCTCTAGCGAGGCCTCCTCTAAAGCCTTCTCCCAAAGAGGAGACTAGAACTTATGTACTGTAGCTGCTACCGTCGCTGGGACTAATGGCAGCATCTCTAACACAGTGGATTCAAGCTTGTCCCGACGAGAGCCAATGTTAACGTAATCAGCACCCTCAACGTCTGGACGATAATTATGTCGAGCTTTCTTTGCATCCCTCATACGGTCATTGTCCTCCGACTAGGATGGTCCCATCTTCTTCTCTTGAAAAGCTTCTTCGTTTAAGACCCCCTTCCATTTGGCATGAGTACGATCATTATGAGGCGGCGGGGACATTGAAGGCCTAGTAGGCTGCTCTGGTGGAAAAGAACATGGCGATGGTGGAGGCATGGATTGAAGTGGGACGGCCACCAACACCTTTGGAGGCGAATGAGGTGGGACGACAACGTCCTTGTCTTCATCAACAGAGTAGACGGGGATGTCACGAAAAGTATACTTGGTTGCTCCAACAAAAAATGAATTAGTATGAAATTAAGGCAAAGAAATGGACGAAGAGCTATAAAAAACTCACCCATCAAATTGTATCGAACTAGGTATGTATTGTCTTGTAAAAGGCTGTCCAGGTTTCTGAACTTGCTTGGTAAACCTCGAATGGTGGACCACCTCGCCCTGATTTCTCCTTGATCACTCATTGGAATTTGGGGCTTTCCACAAACTGCAAACAAAAACAAGGAGAGAGTAAGTCAGGTTCATCGGAAGAACATCAAATCCAAAAAGCTCTAAACATACCCAAGGTACCAAAATGGAGAGGGTTAAAAACATTAGGCAGAGGATCCTCCGGCCTGAATTCCCAACTCCCACCAATGAAGATGAAAGTCTCCTTCCAACTCAGGACCTTATTGGGGCTATCCGTAGCTGTCCTCCAGCCTTGCCCCGGCCTAGGAAACATATTGTACCATCCTCAGGATTTAAAAAGTCAATAAATGGTCTCAAAGGCTTTCATTGGAAGATCTCCGCCAGCATCTATTATCCTCTATAACAGAATGGTTGCCACCATTTGACCCAACCATTGGGAGTAATCTCACACGGAGCTAGGTTGAAATCTCTATGGACCTTGCAGAAGAAAGGATGGAGGGACAATCGAAGTCCCTGTTAAATTGCTAGCTCATAAAATTCAACATAACCTTCTGGAGTCATCGGCCCGTTCATAGGACCTAGGCGCTCAGAGACTGACCGATGCTAGAATGTCATTGGCCAGCCACAGAGCCTCTAGATCCATCTCTTTTATTTTTCTTTGGATCGTGGCGGTAATATTGTCAGACGAAATAAGTTTGTCATCCAACAGTCGGGCTGCAGTGACGTTTCTCTAGCCTAGGAAACCCCTCATCTCTGGAATTATCTCTTGTTTCTTCTTCACCTTCGCCTTTAGTGGAGGGCCCACGTCATCTTTCGGTGAACAATAAGCGATGCTTGTAGATGTCAGAGGAGAAAAAGTAACAGTGGGCCTTTGGGTGACTTTCTCGCCACCATCTGGCAAGGATTGCACCTCGCCCATTATCTCAGGTTCCGTTTGGGTTCTAACATATTTTGGGAATCCGTGTTATCAGAGCTCATCTTTGTGTGGTGGAGTTGGGAAAGCATTAGGTTTTCTTTTTCATCCGAAGTTAGACAAATAGAAATGTCCATAGCAACGAAAAAGAAAAAAATGTAGAGAAGTCCAAAGGTTACAACTCCTCCATACTTTTAAGAAATGACCTTCCGCTTTAAAAGAGTCACTGAAGTTTGCACTGGTAATCATGGAATATGCCTAAGGGAAGTATAAGCAAGTTCTAAGTTTTTTCCAAAGTAAAGAGAAAAAATGACAAAGGCTTTCGATTTAAATAAACGAAATCCCTTGAATATAGGCCGTTGATTTTAAAATTTCACATCTCAACCGTTGCATCAGGTGGACGCGTGGTAAGGTACTAAAGCCGGTGCTTGGGAAAAAGTGCAGTTCCATCAATTTTGAGGAGGGCTGACGCAGTTCACGTGCGCCCCATACCTCCTCCAACATGCCAAATATTAAATAGCAATGATGATATGGACGTTTCGAGCCACGTGATGACAACGCCATTACTGTCTACCTTTAAAACAGTGACACGATTGGCAACCTTTCATACTTCAAAACTGAGAGCACAACTCAAGAGGATCCACATGGACCCCACCCAACTTCAAAAAATTCACAAGTCAAAGCCCTCGAACACTATAAATGGGCATGCTTGGACTTGGAAGTCTGTGAACACGTGAGAGGAACTCCCTCGCCACAATAGCTTCGTCAAAGATACGACACCTCATGTAGACCTTCGCCCAATATATATATATATATATATATAACAAAAATTTCTTAAGTCTCACGCCTACCATAAATAATAGGCTTGGACTTAGAGGACTATTGATACCACTCAATTTTGGATAAGGCCTCATATGCCCAACAAAGGCCCCATAATGATAGCCTAAGAATAACTAACTAAGAGGGGTTGAATTGGTTTTCTCAAACATTTTCGAAAAATATTCTTAAAAAAATGATATTTAAGAAATGAAAATTAATCCACAAAAATATAAGCACAATATAAGTAAATAAAAGAGAAGAGAGAGTGTAAACGATATTTTTATGGAGGTTCGATCCAGCCAATGATCTACGTCCCCCGTTACCAAGCTCTCCAACACGAGCACGGCCTTTCCACTATTTTGATTGACTTATGGTGCAATCCAAACCCTTACAATGTATCCGCTGACTTACAAACAAGGAGCACCGATCCTTATATAATATTGAGCTTTCAAGGGACCTCAATATGACACAAAAATGTAAAGAGATTGATTTTAATATTTTTCTCTAGATGAATGATAAATACAAGTTTAGTTCTAAGAGAGACTAACACTTTAATGAATATTAATAGATGAGGAAAGCTCAAATGTTAGAAGAAAATTTTGTTGAGAATGATGAATCAAAATTTTGATTTAATCAACAAAGTTTTCAATGAATGATATTGAATATATAAATGCAATAGAGCTTTGAATGAAGTTTTTCAATATGATTCTCTCTATAAATGCTCTTGTAAGTGTTGTTGAATGATAATAAATGAAGTGGTATTTATAGAGATGAATTTTTGTCACTTTCTGTTAAAACAGATGACAAAACGATCGATCGGTCAGATGGTCAGAACTAGCCGTTGGAACTGCAAAAAATCATAACGGACATTTTTTGAAAAGTGACATTCAAACGGTCGACCGGTTCATTCAAATGGTCGACTGGTTCAACCGATTTATCAAACGAATTGACCGTTTCCACAGTTTTGAAAAATTAATTTTTGGCTTTGATAAAAATATTTTTATGCAAGTGATAAAAAAAAAAAAGAGCTTTCATTCATTGAATTGATGGAAATCAAAGAGTTAATACCTTTACAATTTTATCTATAAATCTATTCTACGATCTTGATCTTCGAATCTTGAAATTTGGATCTTCAGATACTTGAACTCTTGTATTTATTTTGACTTGATCTTACCATTGCATGAGAGTTCGATTTGTAGCACTTTGAATATTGCTTGAAAATAGATTGTTAGAAAACACAACTATTTTGTTTGTTATAATCAAAACATTAAGGTTTAAAGTTAATCATAGGTCAACAATTTCCTCCTTTTTGATTATGACAAACAATGTGAGAATGAGATAAGTTAAAGCAAATATATTCCCCCTTTCTTTTTCACGTGAACACGGTTTGATAAATTTATATTATATGAAACCATTTTGTATTACATATCAAATGTCCAAGTTGTTTTGTCAAACATTTTCAAATTTTTATCACATATTCATATGTATGTATTTATGTGTATCATCACATTCATCAAATTCATCATCAAATTTATCACATCACACATATTTTTCCCCTTTTGGCATAAACAAAAAGGCATAAGTAAAACATTACGGTAAAATCATTCATTGACAAAACTGAAAGTTAAAATATGCCATACATTGATAAACGGAAAAGTTAAAGACATATAGTTCAAAAGACACAAATAAAAGACTTAGAGCAAACACATAAATTAAAATAAGAAAGAGATAATCTAAATCTCTGGTGGAGGATGTGGAGGGAGCACGGCGTCGAGACGGGAATGTAGAGCATGAAGCAATGAAGTGATGCCGTCTACTGAGTTTTGTAATCCGCCAACCGTAGTTTGTATACTAGCCGTCGTATTTTGTAGGTCACTCACAGCATGTTGTAGGCCATCGACGGTAGATGTGAGGGAGTCGATCCGGCCATTAAGAAGATTGTAATTGTCCTCATTGAAGCCGGAAGTGGAGGATGACGGCCGTTGTGATCTTTGTCCTTGTTGAGACGAATGAGCATTGTCGTCATCATTTCCTTCGTCCATTTCTTCGCCACCCTCAAATGGCAAGGTAGAAGGACCCGACTCATTGTCAAATCCTTTGGATTTTGCTACCCATTGCCCATTCTCTTTAAAGATTTTCATTCGACGAAGGGTAAAAGTACTGATGGTGTCGGTGGACTTTGGAAGAAGGGCTACTGCGTCACAAAATGAAACTCCAAAATGTTGGAAAATTTTGGTAAGGATCATGCCGTACGGTAAGGACTTAGCCCTAGTACTGCGAAGAACAGTGTCCATGTGATTTATCATGATATAGGAGAAATCGAGTTTACGTCCAACTAAGATAGAATAAGAAGAAAAACGTCGTAGTGATTAACTTCATCAAGATGACCCTTTCGAGGGACAATAATATGGACGATGATGTTGTGGAGGACACGACAAGGGAGAGTGAGTTGATTCGTACTAAGACGTACGACAGCCTCAAAGTGCTTGCCGGTGACACGACAACATGCCTCAACCGGATTGTATGCCTCATGCTGAGGAATGGTTTTGGTGGTATAAAAACGCATACCCCCATCCTCAAGATGAAGAATAGAGCGAATAAGGTCAGGAGTGATTTGAATCCGTTTATTCCTAACAAGACACGAAATACCCGTCCCCGGTGAAAAAGTCGTGTTTTTATAGAAATCATTCAGAATGGTCGGGTAGGCTTTTTCATTTAGAGTAAGAATGGGAACCCAACCCATGGCAACAAATAGATCCTCAATAGGGAATGAGAGGGCATCAAAAGTAAACGAGGCAAGATCGACGTTCTTACCGATGAGAATTGGGCATTTGTCAATCTGATTTTCTGAAGGAGAACCTTCAGGGGATGGAGAAGGCAGCATTTCCCTCCTAGAGCGTTTGACAGCCATTTTAACTCGAGGCATGATGATGAAAACGGATTGTAGAGACTAGGGTTTAAGGTCGTCCGTTTGGAATGAATTTGGATGATTTCGTGGACCGAAATTGGGGATTTACCAGATTTGCGTGTGGAAATGATATGGGTTTTGTGATTTTGAATGTAAATTTGAAAGATTTTAGGAATATTGGAAGATTGGAAGAGGATTTGGGGAGAAAAACGTGGGTCGCGCGAAGTTGAAATGAAGAAATTTGAAAATTTTCTAACTTAAAACCCTGATTTCTGCTGATACAGTCGATCGGTTTCAACAGACGGTCGACCGTTTAAACTTGAATTTTTGAAAATGAACTTTCTATTCAAACAGATGAGTAGGCGGATGAGGAGGTGGTCATCCATTTAAGTTCCTTTGATAAAAACTTTAAAACACGTGTATCACATGAAATGCAATCAATTATATGAAACATAAATAATTAGCCACAAACTTCACATTCATCAATTATGCCTGAATTTCGTCGAATTTATGAAAATCTTTCGAGTACTAATGGTTTTGTGAGAATATCAGCCAATTGTTTTTTGGTGTTTACAAACTGATCCAAAGTTATATCTCCTTTTTGTGCATGGTCTCGAAGAAAATGATGTCTAATCTCAATATGTTTGGTTCGAGAATGCAAAACGGGATTCTTGGATAAATTTATGGCACTAGTGTTATCACACATGTTAGGAACTTTTTCAAAAGAAATGTGATAATCATTTAGAGTTTGTTTCATCCATAGGATTTGAGCACAACAACTAGCGACGGAGATATACTCGGCTTCGGCGGTTGACAAGGCATCGGAATTTTGTTTCTTACTAAACCAAGAAACTAAAGCAAAGCCTAGAAAATGGCACGTACCACTAGTACTTTTACGATCAGTTGTGCAACCGGCCCAATCGGCATCCGAATAACTAAGTAAATCAAAATAAGGTTCTTTGGGATACCAAAGACCTAAAGATATAGTTCTACTAAGATAACGAAAAATGTATTTTACGGCACTAAGATGGGAATTCTTAGGATTAGATTGATATCTAGTACATAAGAATACACTAAACATAATATCAGGCCTACTAGCGGTTAAATAAAGAAGGGATTCGATCATACCTCAATATTTTGTTATATTAACGGAAGTACATTGCTCATCTTTATCTAGTTTGATTGGTGAGCTCGTTGGAGTGTTCATTGGCTTCAATTCTTCCATTTCAAACTTTTTGAGCATATCCAAGATATACTTGGTTTGACTAATGAATATTCCATGATTAGTTTGTTTGATTTGAAGTCCAAGAAAGAACTTGAGTTCACCCATCATGCTCATCTCAAATTCCCTCCTCATGCACTTAGAGAATTCTTCACATAAGGAAATGTTAGTAGCACCAAAAATGATATCGTTAACATAAATTTGAACAAATATCATATCATTCTTTTTTGTTTTTATAAATAGTGTTGTATCCGCCTTACCCATTAAAAAATCATTTGATAAGAGAAATTTACTTAATCTCTCATACTATGCTCTAGGAGCTTGCTTTAATCCGTAAAGGGCTTTTCTAAGTTTGAAAACTTTGTCCGGATACTTATGATTTTTAAAATCGGACGGTTTCTGAACAAAAACAACTTCTTGAATGACTCCATTCAAGAATGCACTCTTGACATCCATTTCAAAGAGAGTAAAATTCTTATGACAAGCAAAAGCAAGAAGCATGCGAATTGACTCTAATCTAGCAACCGATGCAAAAGTTTCTTTGAAATCAATGCATTCTTCTTGATTGTAACCTTGAGCCACTAATCTAGCTTTGTTACGCACAATTATACCATTTTCATCTTGTTTGTTTCGAAGAACCCATTTTGTACCAATTACGGTTTGTGAATTTGGTCTAGCAACTAAATCCCAAACATGATTTCTTTCAAATTGATTTAGTTCATCTTGCATAGCTAGAATCCAGAATTCATCAAACTCAGCTTCTTTAAAATTCTTTGGCTCGATTTGTGAAAGAAAGGCACAATTGTTATGAAAATTTCTATAAGAATTTCTTGTGCTTACCTCTTTTGATGGATCACCAATGATGAGATCTTTTGGGTGAGAGGGGACAAACCTCCATTCTTTTGGTAATGATGAAGTGTTGAGATCTTCATGAGGTTCTTCTTCAGTTTGTTGCATAATCGTTTCCTCCTCATGTTGAATTTCAATGTTATTTAGATTCTCTTTGTCTTGATTTTGAATACTTAGTTGTTCAAATGGAATTTCTAAATCTTCATCATCAATGACTTTTTCTTATTCAATGGAGTTAGTTTCATCAAAGACTACATGCATAGATTCTTCAACTACTAAAGTTCTTTTGTTAAAAACTCTAAAAATTTTGCTAGTAGATTAATATCCAAGAAAAATTCCAATATCGGATTTTGGATCAAATTTTTTCAAATTTTCTTTTGTGTTTAAAATAAAGCACTTGCAACCAAAAACTTTAAAATATCCGATATTGGGAATTCTATTTTTCTAAAGCTCATATGGAGTTTTGGTTTTCTTTCGACCAACCAAAACTCTATTTAAAATATAACATGAAGTATTTACGGCTTCGGCCCAAAAGTATTTTGATAAATTATTTTCATTCAACATGGTCCGAGCCATTTTTTGCAATGTTCGATTCTTCCTTTCTACTACACCATTTTGTTGAAGAGTTCTAGAAGCCGAGAAATTATGTTCATATCTATTTGATTTGTAAAACTTATCAAAAGCTATATTTTCAAATTCTCCACCATGATCACTCCTAATTGTGGTAATGGTGTATCCTTTTTCATTTTGGACTCTTTTGCAAAAATGTTTAAATACATTTAAAGCTTCATCTTTTAAATTCAAGAAAATGACCCAAGTAAATCTTGAAAAATCATCAACAATAACAAATGCATAATGTTTTCCACTTAAACTAGCGGTTCTAGAGGGTCCAAATAAGTTTATGTAGAGAAGTTGTAAAGGTCTTGAAGTAGAAGAGTGTTGTTTAAGTTTGAAAGAACTCTTTACTTGTTTTCCAAATTGACAAGCATCACAAATTTTATCTTTTTCAAACTTTATATTTGGTAAACCTTTTACAAAGTTATTTTTGGAGATTTTTGATAGTAAGTCCATGCTAACATGACCTAATCTCCTATGCCATAACCAAGAATCATCCTTTATAATAGAAAGACATTTTATTTCTTTTTCAAGCTCAAATTCAATAGTTATGATGTAAACATCTTTACTTCGGCTCCCCACGAACAATACCTCTTTAGATATAGCATCCTCAATGATGCATTTGGAAGAATCAAATTTAATGAGATAACCTTTATCACACAATTGACTTATACTAAGCTAGTTATGTTTAAGGTTATCAACTAATAAAACATTTTCAATGGAGGGAAAAGAA
Organism: Forsythia suspensa; assembly: GCA_023638005.1. Lineage (NCBI taxonomy): Eukaryota > Viridiplantae > Streptophyta > Magnoliopsida > Lamiales > Oleaceae > Forsythia > Forsythia suspensa. Next base: position 24,635,805 of record CM042666.1, on the reverse strand, counting down.
CGATTACCAATATTTCCAATGCCTATGATTTTTCTTTTGGCATTGTCTCCAAAAGTTACATGACCTCCATATTTTCTTTTGAAATTTGATACTAATGATCGATCTCCCGTCATGTGTTTTGAACAACCACTATCCAAGAACCAATTGCTCTTGACCTTTCGTGGTACCTACAAAAATAATTTTAATTTTTGATTTTTGGTACCCACATAAGTTTGGGTCCTTGATAGTTAGTGTTTGTGGATTCTTTTATCCACCTGTGTTTCCTTTCAAAGTATAGTATCTTTTTAGTTGAACAATTATAAGCAACATGACCAATTTTCTTGCAAAAATTACATGTGATGTCTTGTTAAGAAAAATTAGATGATTTCACAAATATGGTTTCAAGAGATTTTTGTTTCAAGAGAGGTTTATATCCAATTCTTCCTTTGTTGAACACACATTTTTGCTCACCAATCATTAATTCTAAATTTTTCTTTCCTTGGGTAAACTTGTGAATAATGCTTGTTAAATCAACCACTTTTTCTTTCTATGAAACATTTTCTTTAATTAAGGATTTATGATCATTTTTTCTTTTTCAAAGTCCTTTTGTGCAATAAAGAGTTTCTTGACTACCTTTTTCAATAATGAGTGTTTATTGTTAAAAATAGAGTATTTTGAAACAAGTTTCTCAAATTCTTCAAGAATTTCATCATAAGAGGTAGGTAAGTCAATGTAAGAGTCATTGTTGTTTGTACTTACCTCATCCTCAATAGACATTAAGCACATGTTGGCGATTTCTTCTTGAATTTCATCTTCTTCCAGATCATCTTCATCACAATCGTCCCATGTAGCTTGAAGAGCTTTCTTTTTGGTGAACTTTTTTTTGTTCGGGCATTCGGTCCTCTTATGATCGGGTTTGTCACAATCATAGTATATGATCTTTTTGTTTTTCTCTTCACCTTTATCATCCTTCTTTTGAAATCGCCTATTGTTTCGAAATCCTCTCCATTTCTTGACAAGAAGAACTAAGTCATCAAGTTCTTCATCACTCATGTTTGTGTTAGAGGATCCTTCATTATTTGTTGATTTCAATGCAATGTGCTTCTTAGGAGGCTCTTTCATCTCTTCTTTGCTTCTTCTTGTTTTTTCTTTTGTTTCGACATTGTTGAGCTCATACGTTATCAATGTTTCATATAGCTCCTCCAATGGTTAAGTGTTGACATCTTTTGTATTCTCTATCAACATCCTCAAGGAGTTCCAATCTTCCGAGAGAGACCTAAGCATTTTATTCACAAGTTAACCGTTAGTAAACTTTTGATCAAAGCCCTTAAGGCCATTAATAATATCGGTAAAACGAGTAATCATATCAACAATAGGTTCATCTTGCTTCATAAATAAATTTTCAAATTTTTTTGTCAATATATTTATTTTAGTTTCTTTAACCTTGTTGGTACCTAAGTGATATCATATGTGGAATCACATGTGCTAATACGATTAAACTCATTTTTATCTAAAGCACAATAAAGTAAATTTTTTGCTCTAGCATTCAAAGAAATTTTTTTTTCCTCTTCATCATATTCTTCTCTAGGTTTAGAAGTAGTTTGGTCCGGTTTATCATCAACTTTAATAATTTTTGTGGGCACATATGGACCAAACTCAATGACTTCCCAAATTTTATAATCAATTGATTGAATATAAATCATCATTCTAGTTTTTCAATAATTGTACTGGGTGCCATTAAAGAAGGGAGGACGATTTGTAGAGTGACCCTCAAGGTTTTGAATATTTTGGTTAGCCATTACTCAAGATTGTATAATCTTCAAAAAAAAAAAATGAGCATCTCACTCTAATACCAATTGATAGCCCAAGAATAACTAACCAAGAGGGAGGTAAATTGGTTTTCTCAAACTTTTTCGATTAAAATATTCTAAAAAAATGATATTTAAGAAATGAAAATTAATCCACAAAAATATAAGCACAATATAAGTAAATAAAAGGGAAGAGAGAGTACAAACGATATTTTTATGGTGGTTCGATCTAACCAATGATCTACATCCCCCGTTACCAAGCTCTTTCCAATACGAGCACGGCCATTCCACTATTTTGATTGAGTTATGGTGCAATCCAAACCTTTACAATGTATCCGGTGACTTACAAACAATGAGCACCGATCTTTATACAATATTGAGCTTTTAAGGGATCTCAATATGACCCAAAAATGTAAAGAGATTGATTTAAGTATTTATCTCTAGATGAATGATAAATACAAGTTTAGTTCTAAGAGAGACTAACACTTTAATGAATAGCAATAGATGAGGAAAGCTCAAGTGTTAGAAGAAAACTTTGTTGAGAATGATGAATCAAAAGTTTGATTTAATCAAACAAAGTTTTCAACGAATGATATTGAATATATAAATGCAATAGAGCTTTGAATGAAGTTTTTTAATATGATTCTCTCTATAAATGCTCTTGTAAATGTTGTTGAATGATAATAAATGAAGTGATATTTATAGAGATAAATTTTTGTCACTTTCTGTTAAAACGGATGACCAAACGGTCGACCGGTCAAATGGTCGAAACTAGTCACTGAACGCAAAAAAAATCGAAACGGACACTTTTTAGAAAGTGACATTCAAAAGGTCGACCGGTTCAACCGGTTTATCAAACGGATTGACCGTTTCCACAGTTTTAAAAGAAATGATTTTTGGCTTTGATAAAAATATTTTTTTGCAAGTGATAATTTTTTTTTTTTTTGAGCTTTCATTCATTGAATTGCTAGAAATCAAAGAGTTAATACCTTTACAATTTTATCTAGAAATCTATTCTTCAATCTTGATCTTCGAATCTTAAAATTTGGATCTTGAGATACTTGAACTCTTGTATTGATTTTGAATTGATCTTGTCATTGCATGAGAGTTCGATTTGTAGCACTTTGAATATTGCTTGAAAATAAATTGTTAGAAAACATAACTATTTTACTTGTTATAATCAAAATATTAAGGTTTAAAGTTAACCATAGGTCAACACATAGGCTTAGCAAAGGCCTTATAGGACCAGCAGAATCCTCGCACGTCTGAGCTAATTACAATGAAGCCCATAAAGGGCCTCGCCATTCATGACCAACCCGGGGTGCTTCGTCGGTCTTCGCACCGTGTATAATCTCATGTTGCCTGATATTTTGGGACAATTAAAGCGATATCTCAAGAAAGATTGTGCTTGATTGTCATACGAACTCAGAAGGAAGCCAAATCTCAATCTCCTAGTAATTGGCAATGCAATATTGAAAATCAACTCAGATAACGATGAAAATCTAAACGATTGCGCTCGCATGGGAAGGAGGATCCGATCAGATATCTAATTGATTGCTTACCTAAATCAATTAGAACTCTAAACTTATAAATATAAGACATCTTATCATTCTACGGTATGCATTATTCTCTACTTTTAAACTCTGCTCAAATTTATGCTTGCTTGTTCCTCCCACACCCAAAACACTCTCCCCATATATTTTTGTACCGACAGTTGTTTTGATCGTCGGAACACCAACGATCTTCAGCCCCTTTTTTCTTGGTAATCTTGGTGCCTAACAATTGTCAAAGTGTGCATGTAACATATAGACTGACAGATGATTGGCTAGAGATGTGTTGACACGTGAATAGTACGAATTTCGAGGTCAACAAAACTACCGCGAAATCATCAGACTCTAACTAAAAATCCTTCGCGATATGGTCAAATCCCGATGGTAATGTAACAGAAAGAACATCAAGGAAAATGCAAGAAAAGAGAGAGGAATTTTAGGTCACCTGGAAAATGAAACTGCTGGAGATGGCCTAGTTCTTGCAAGTGATAATTCGATTTAGAGTTGGATTCTAGTTCAATCTGAGTCACCATTCTTTTGTTGAAAAATTCGCCGAAACTGAACTCGTTGAGACCAAGAAGGGGAACAAAGGAGAGTAAATTAAGCCAAATACGGTCGAAAGAGTCTCAAATTGCATTTCAAACTCAATTCTTGGAAAGGTCGCCTCTAAACATGTTCTACAGTTCGTATCTTTATTTGGTTACAGATTACGGGAATCATCAGTTCGAATTTAGTTTTCCTGGTTCTTTATATACTGGTCTACTGAGGAATTGGATGAAATACTTGAAATTGAACATGAGATAAAAGAAACTGGGCAAAACTCTTCCTTAAGATTTCCCCATAATTTTTTTCAACTATTTCCCTCTTATTATCAGGTAATAATACTCTCTCGGTATGTATATATTTGCATCTGCTCTCCATGAATGATACTAATATACGACAGAAATCATTTGAATTGTGAAGAAACCTATTCCCCAACAATTTTTATGTTCTTAATTCCACATTTCCAGCTTTGGCCGTACTTTTTACTCAGTGCTATTTTGTAGCTTTCTGTAAATTACCCAGTAAGTTGTATTTTGTCGTAAGGAATTTGTAGTGTAGCTTCTTTTTTGACGCTGCATATCTCCATCTCTTTCTGAAGCCTATATGAAATTCAGAGTGTATTTTCAAGAAAGAACAAAAGGACGTCCGGCAATGTCAATGTCAAACATTGTGTTTATCATACCAAGAGAATCTTGGAACTATGCTTTATTTAGCTTCAGGAACTCAAGTGTTGACTTTGATAATTTTGAAGAATACAAAAGTTCTTTAAGATTTTCAGTACTGAAGCTGCTGGAAGAGATATGTCCACGATCTATGACAACTGGGATAGACTGGTGGGAGCTGTGATCCGGAGAGAGCAACTATGGAAAATGTTTCATGATCAGAGCCCAAGTGTCAGCTCCGCATCATCTGATTTTAGTTTGGATTCTCCACTCCATGATTTTCCACGAGGTTCATCTTCATATCACCAGGGAATTGAAAATTCCCAGATAAAAGAACAATCTGTTACGAAACAGCTTCCACAGCTGGTATTTTTTGACGGTTTTAATCCTGCTTTTGACTTTGACGATATTTTGAAGTTTCCAGCAGAGTTTCTGGGAAAGGGAACATTTGGAAGTACATATAGCGTAGTAATTGAAAGTGGAATAACAATTGTGGTGAAGAGATTAAAGGAAGTGAATATTCCAGAAAAAATGTTTAGACAACAGATGGAGGTTATTGGAAGTGTAAGGCACGAAAATGTCTCTCCATTGAGGGCTTACTATTTTTCCCAAGATAAAAAGCTTATGTTGTATGACCATTACAGTAATGGCAGCATATCTGCAATGTTACATGGTACGTTGAACACCATGGCCTTGTTTCTTTTTCCCGCATTGTTTACTGATGGTTCCACACAAACTTTCACTAAATGGTGTGGCAGCAACAATTAGCGCTGATGCTTATAATACATGGTTTGTGGGCCTATGTCATTTCATAGATTTGACATCACAGGGTTGTCACGTTTCACCATTTCTTGCCTAATGCTGGTTTTGTTTTTGAAGATGTTTTTAATGTTGGAAGCTATTTGTCTGACTGACTTCTATTAGAGATACAAAATTTATGCATATTAGTAACAGTTCAATTTGAATGACCCTCTGATTTCTTCTTCTTACAGCCTAATTGTACCTCAAGTATTTAATCATAGGATTCTCTTTTTAATACATACTTTTTGGGAGCCTCAGTCAGCAATATAACACCTTCCAGTAAGAAGGGGTAACATGAGAAGTTGACTATATAATCTGATGCATTTTCTCATTTTACCAGGAAAACCCGGAGAGAATAGGGCACAATTAGACTGGGATACCCGAGTAAGGATTGCAGTTGGTGCAGCCAGGGGTATTGCTCACATTCACACGCAAAAAGGTGGGAAGCTTGTCCACGGAAACATAAAATCCTCATACATTTTCCTCAACTCAGAACAGTATGGTTGTGTGTCTGATCTTGGCTTGGCAAACATGATAGCAACATCAGTCAAGCAAACTGAACAGTACCATGCCCCCGAAGTCAAGAACACCCGGAATGTGTCCCAGGCATCTGATGTCTATAGCTTTGGAATCCTGCTACTTGAACTTCTAACGCGGAAGTCCCCTTTACATTCCACAGGTAGAGATGAGGTTGTCGACCTAGTCAAATTGGTTAATTCTGTCAATCGTAAGAAGCATACTACTAAAGTGTTTGATGTGGAGCTCTTAAGGAATCCTGACATAGAGGAACAGATGGTAAAGATGTTGCAAATAGGGATGAGTTGTGTTGCAAAAACCCCAAAGAAGAGACCTAAAATGTCTGAAGTAGTGAAGATGATGGAGGATATTAGAATGATGAGCACAAGAATTCTCATCTTGCGGAAGCTTGTATTTACTGAGGGTTTTTATCCTGCTTTTGACCTCAGAAATATGTTGAGGGCTTCTGCGGGGGTTCTTGGGAATGGAACATTCGGGGATTCATATAAGGCAACACTAAAAAATGGAATTAAAATTATGGTGAAGAGATTGAAGGAAGTGAATGTCACAAGTCAAGCATTTCAGCAGCAAATGGAGGTCATTGGAAGAATGAGACATGAAAATGTTAATGCATTAATGGCATACTACTGTTTGAATGACGAAATACTTTTGGTCTATGATTATTATGGTCAGGGGAGTGTTTCTGCCATTCTACATGGTAAGTTGATACCAGATTTCCCCATGGTGCACATGACCTGTGAGTTTTGAATTACAATCCTGCAACTTCAACATCAATTTTGTAATTAAATTTTGTGAATTTCTTAGTTTTTGTTATACGAGTAATTTCAGATAAAAGTGTTTAATCCGACTTAGTTTTAGCTATTTAGGCACTTGGCTCTCTAGTTTTAGCTCTTTAGGCACTTGGCTCTCTAGTTTAATCCGGCTTAGTTTTAACTAATGAAATATAGACTAGATAAAAAAAACTATATAACTCCTTTGATTCCATTTATCATCAAGATTTATAGCGATACTTCTTCCTTCAGTTTATCACTATCACATTCACTTGCAATCTGGATTAGAGAAGTTTTATTTGTGATTTGGCAATTAGAAGTCACTTGGAGATTTTTTTAGAAGTGGTTCGAAATTGGCTAGTTTTTTAGAAGCAATATTTAACATTTAATTAGTTGTTGGACAGGAACGTTCTTCAATGTATCAATCTGACATTCATTTTCACATCATCAAGCTATTAGTAGTTAAAAGTTGTTATGCTATTCTAGCACACACCTGGAGCAATATAATGGCAACCTTTCGTGGATATTTTTTCAAGTGCTTAATAATGCGATGACACATTTGCAGGAAAAAGAGGCCAGAATCAGATTTCTTTAGATTGGGAAACACGACTAAGAATTGCAGTTGGTGCAGCAAGGGGTATTGCTCACATCCACAAACAAGTTGGTCAGAAGCTTATACATGGAAATGTAAAAGCCTCGAACATTTTCCTCAATGCACAACAATATGGTTGTGTTTCAGATGGTGGATTGATAACACTAACAGGTCAAACCGCACTGTTGGCTACACTATCTGCAGGATATCATGCCCCAGAAGTCGCTGACAACAAGAAATTGTCCCAAGCTTCTGATGTCTACAGTTTCGGAATTGTGCTACTTGAACTTCTTACTGGAAAGGTACCTACACATTCTGCAGATGATGGCAAGGTCAACCAGCTACGCAGATGGGTTATTTCTGTTATTAGTAATGATTGGACTTTAGAAGTGTTTGATGCAGAGGTTCAGGGGGTTCCCAATACGGAGGCGGCAATGGTGCAGTCCTTAAAAGTAGCGATGAGTTGTGTTGAAAGTGTTCCCGAGAATAGACCTAAAATGTCCGAAGTAGTGAAGATGTTAGAGGATATTAGTGAGATCAAGATTGGAGCCAATAGACCTCTGAAACAAGACTAAAAGGTGCATTGCTTATACTGATAACATCCACGGTGGTGGCAAAATTAGGATTGTATTCTTGATTTAGAAATTACATTCGGATAAAAAAAAAAAAAATCTTGCTCTTCTTTTTCTTTTCGAGAATAACTATCCAAATCAGTAGTAAAGCATTTACTTGCTTGATTATATTACGTTAATATCCACCTTACCGTTCTTTAGCTTATTCGTATCTACAAATTAGTTTACCCCCATAATGTTGGATTATGTGCTATTATTAATATTGTTCATTTATCCCCTCGACCACAGAGGATAGGATGTATAAATTTTGCAATGGAAAAGATCTGTTACTCACCCCAGGCAAACACAATTTTATTTTTGTACTCCAACCACATTGCTTAATTAAACAACAGTTTGTAATGAAATGAGGGCAGAAACAAAGTGTACACAATTATGCAGATAGTTTACAATACGTGCTTGTCTCTGTAAGATCGACTTTACAGGGTTAAAAGTTCAATCCAAAATCAGCGCATTAGTGCCATCTGGTATTTATAATCTGTTGTGGCTAGCTGTGTATCCCAAATTTGGACTCCCTTCCGAGTTAGGAAAAATTTACTGCTCACAGGAGCTCTATCCCTAGTAGCAGATAGTAATGGAGATTTTCCTCTGAAACAGCACCCTTTTCTTGCATTGCACAAGTGATCCAGTTTAGACAGCACTAGTTGAGGTTGAATGATCTCGAAAAACTGTTGAATAGTGTCTTTGTACATTGAATCTAAAACGAAATTCGATTCTATAAATAGGAGCTTCCATTTTCTTATCTGGTGCATTGCAATTTTTGCTGTCAATGAGATAAGTGTACTTCTCCTCAGCGTGGCTTCAACTAGCCTCTGCAATTTGTCAAACACCCTACCCATCAGCCTCAAAGCAGTGTTCATATACTTAGAAATGAACACATCAGAAAAATTCAACCTTTATGCTAAGTAAGTACTACAAGTCCCTCCACCTCCGACCAATATGGTAACAGAAAATTTAACATGGCTACGGAACTTGGTTGACGTGGACTTGAAAAACTGTTAATTTAGTGACTAGCGGTGATAAATATCTTAAACAATAAACGATAAGAAAAGAGAATATAAAACTTAAAAAGTATTTGTTCAGGCCATTTCCACCATCTTGATAAGAACCGTTGCTCTTATAATCCTGGATAACTCTCACTTCTGAGGGGCCATCAGTGGACTTATTTTCATTTCTCTCAACAAAATCCGAAATCAATTCAGTGATGCCTTGTATTCCACTTATTGTAGTAGAGTGTATTACAGGGGTGTTGATTGAATCAGATCTTGAATTCTTTCTTCCATTTTCAACATTAATTTCTACTCTTCGCAAACTCAAAGATAGTTCGTCAAAATCCAAAGATAAAGAGCTGGTGCTCGTGTTTCTTGAATAGTCATGAGCCATTTGCCAATACTGCTCTCGGCGCAGTACAACTTTCACCAGCCTCTCCCAATTGTCATAATTCCTCGACATCTGTTTGAGCTTTGCTTCTACCAGAACAACTTCAACCTACACAATATTTATAATTGGATACTCACTGTCTGCATAGACGCTGAAATTATACAAAGTAGCCAGGTCAATATCAACTACTTTTCAACATTTCAACACTGGACCTTTTGGCTCACGCGTAGATATACAATGCCAGAACGTATGACTTGTTCTTGCTTGCTATCACTTTCGGTAGATATGTCAAAACGGCCTACTAATTGAACCGGCACGGACAGGTTAGCATGAAGAACCGGCCCGTGACGGTTCGCAGGCCGGTTCAAGTCCACCCGATAATTTCAGGCAGTGGCCCGTCCCTGTGATGGGCCGGTCCGCGCCCGTGTAGGGGGAGGGTGGTCAACTTCTTTGTTCCAAACCGATACCCAATGCATTCATTAATATTGCAGCATGCTTTTATTGACATTTCTCCAAAAACCAATTATGCACTCTTCATGGCAGATTGGCAGGTGGCAGCTACTTTTTCATTTTTTCTTCCCAACCAACAGCTGCTGCAATTTTTTTAGGGTTAATTACACTAATGGTCCCCATTTTTCAGGTTTGTAACGATTTCATCCTCATTCTTTTTTTTTAGTAGATATCATCCTCATTTTTTTATTTATACTCACAGATGGTCCCCAAATCACTATTTTTCACTATTTTGATAATTCTTGGACAATTTTACTTTTTAACTTAAATAAATTAAAATGATAAGAAAAAATAATAATAAAAACATTGCAATTGGGCTCTTAACCTTTTCAAAAGTAGAATTAAATCCTAAACTTTTTTATTTTATAAAGATATGTATTCTTCCCCAACTAAAAATGAACCCCTTTTCCAACCCACGCCCACGTCCACGCCCACGCCCACGCCCACGCCCACGCTTCATACTGCAAAACCCATGGGTTGATACTCATATCTCTGAGGTAAAAATTCTTCTTGATTTGATCAAAGCTTAGAGTATGTCTACTCTTGGTGTTATAGATGGTTCTAATTTCTTCTTCCCATGGTTTTTATGCTTTTGTGAAATTTTCCAACCTACCCCCACCCCCACCCCCACCCCCACGCTTCATACTGCAAAACCCATGGGTTGATACTCATATCTCTGAGGTAAAAATTCTTCTTGATTTGCTCAAAGCTTAGAGTATGTCTACTCTTGGTGTTATGGATGGTTCTAATTTCTTCTTCCCATGGTTTTTATGCTTTTGTGAAATTACTTCATAAATTTCATTTCGTTTGAGAATATTTTGAATGGCCATAATATTATTAATTGCAGACCTGGTTCAGTTTCTTGTGCATTTCATGTACAAGGAAAATTGAGTGAGCCTGTTTATGAGTTACCTTTTTTAGATGGAGTTCAATTCGAATTGGGACTGGATGATTGTAGATGATGGGGAAATTGATGTTGGCTCCTTCAATTTGTCGACGGATGGTGGGAATAGCATTACTTATGGCTCTTATGCTGGGCGTGGTTCTTCAACTAAAAGCTCTATTTCAGCTTCTACCGACTCTTCCCTGAAGAATGGGATGACACTGCCTAGTTTGAGTTTGACGCATTCGAGGGATCTGCAAATTTTATCAAGAAAATGGAAGTGGCCCGATTTGAGGTGTATGGAACTTCTTCACCTCACGGAGGGTTCATTATTCTCACCGAGTCATGTATTAATTTGAAACCGAGAAATCGGACTTATTTTGAGAACAGGTGATCTTTGGGAGCAATGTTGAGAGCATAACCACTTCTGTAATGCCTACTTCATCTACCACTACAATGAAGAAAACTAAATCATTTGGTCAAAATATTCCATATTGGTGGGGTGTGGTGGAAAAGGGGTTCCTTTTTAGTTGGGGAAGAATACTTATATTCATAAAATAAAAAAGTTTAGGATTTATTTCTACTTTTGAAAAGGTTAAGGGTTCAATTGCAATGCTTTCATTGTATTTTTTTTTCTTATTATTTTAATTTATTTAAGTCAAGGGGTAAAATTGTCCAAGAATTGTCAGAATAGTGAAAAATAGTGATTTGGGGACCATCTGTGAGTATAAATGGAAGAATGAGGATGATATCTGCTAAAAAAAAGAATGGGGATGAAATCATTACAAACCTAAAAGAATAGGGACCATTAGTGTAATTAACCCTTTTTTTTAAAAACATATTTCACGAACCGGGCAGTTAGTAGCCCGGCCAAAACCTATCAACCGGCCTCGCTTGTAACGAAAATACGAGCCAATTTCTTTACGGGCGGATCGAGCAGGCACACCCGTATTTACACTTCTAACCTTCGGAGAAGTGAAATTCAATTTCAATATGAAACAACACCAATCTTTTATGGGTAAATAGAACTATAGGTCCCGAACATTTGAACCTTGCAACAATAGGATTCCGAATCTTTGATTTATATCACTCAGATCCCAAACTTTTCAAGCGCAAGAGGTTTTTTGGTAACACAAAATGTCAGTTTAATTGTTAAATGATCAATTTTTATTAAAATGACAGTTCTAGCCTTATTTTAATTTAGAGTAAATAGTATTGTGAGTTCCTAACCTTTAAACTTTGTAACAACAAGGCATTTTGTAATGAAAAATGTCAATTTGACATTTAAAAAAATGAAATAATCACACCATCCATTCAAACCAATAATTTCATCAACAATTTGAATTTGGGGTGGGTAGTTCGGAATTGGGAAGATTGTTATTTCTTTTTAGTTTTACATTTTTTCTTTTGCTTTTTTTTTTCTTCATTTTTATTTTATTTTTATTTAAACTAAATATTTTTCTCAATATTTGACATTTTAACAGTTATACTGACGTTTTCTATCACAAAAGGACATCAGGTGCAGACGTTTAAAATGTTTGGGATCACGGGTGCTAAAAATCAAATATTCAGGACCTTATTGTCACAAAGTTTAAAGATTAGGAACTCCAATGCTATTTACTCTAAATTAAAATAAGGACAAAACTATTATTTCAATTAAAAAAAATTGACTATTTAACGGTTAAAATGACATTTTCCACTACAAAAGGATGTCAGGCACAGACATTAAAAACGTTTGAAATCTCGGTTGCTGAACATCAAATATCTAGGATTTCATCGTCACAAGGTTTAAAAGATCGCTATTTACCCTTCTTTTATTGAAGAAATTGACCTTGTGGAGCTCAAGTAAGGACAAATGAGAGTGAAATCAAACTGGGGGAGTTAATCACTTGTCTTCGCCTTTGAAGAGATGTCTGAATTTATAGGCATACTCACAATAGGTTGTGAAATTTAAAATCTAAATATTTAGCTATTAATTTTAAAATATTTACCACGTTAATCACTAAAATCACCTGCCGTTCGCGGCGATAAGCATTAATAACATGGTTTTGTTTTGATGTTACAATAATAATAAAAAGTAGAAACTACCAATGTATTCTCATCTTGCCTTAAACATAATGTTCGCTCTATTATATACCGCAAGTATACGGTGTCTTGTTCAAATAATAAAGTGATGAGTGGTTATCGTATCCCATGAGGATTGTCCTATGCTCAAGTGAATTAAAAATAGTCTATTGAATTGTTGTAAAAACACACACAAGTTGGTTTGGTTGACTTAATTAACTACTTAAATGAAAAGCAATAGAAGCAAAACGAAAATAAGAGAAAGTGAAGTTTTGGAAAACCCAAGTTGAGAATGTGTTGGGATTCATGATTTCACTTAACCGCCACTTAATTAATTTCGCAATAAGCATTAAACATATTACCCATTTCAATGATATATCCGATTATCCTATTATAGTCAATTACATGTCTCGAACGTCGAATTAGCCATAATCAATTGGTTCAACATACTATATCTCTATATCGATTAGAACTCAATTAATTACATTAATTGTTGTCAGAATAGCTCAAATGATCACTGTGATTTTAATCCCGCAAGTAGACAGATCGTTAACAAGTAATAAAGTGATGTGTAGAGTGTCGAACCCACGATGACTCAAGTTTCTATGTCTTAACTTTAATTAATAATAATTCTAATTCAAGAAAAACACAATCAGTTATTAAATTCAATTATAACTAAATCTAATTATATACTAGAAAATGAGGATGGGTTTTCAACTTTTAATTTTTAATAGAAAAAATTTCTCACACTTTATTTCTTTTTTATTTTAAAATTCTCTGAAACAATATTAAAAAAAAAAAAAAAACGAGTCGAGCTCGTGGGTAGCTTGGCTTGGCTCGTTTGACCCACAAGCTCGTGGGCCAAACCGAGCAGACATATTAGGGACGAGCCACTCGGCCTATTACCACCTCTACTTTTACCTAAAAACACATTTTGAATAGCATTGAAGCGAAAAGGAAAAATCCCGTCGAGTAACTTTTAACAAAAGTGAGTGTAAAGTAAACTAGATTTTGGTCATAACAACTATTTTTGTTGATGCTAATTTGATCTATTAAAATTTGTTTAAAAAAAATGCAATTTGGCCTATTTCCACGTCTATTTTTACCTAAAAACACATTCTAGAAAGCATTGAAGCGTAAAGAAGAAATCTCGTCGAGTAACTTTGAACAGAAGTGAAAGTGCAGCATAAACTAGATTTTGGTCATAACAACCATTTTTGCTGATGCTAATTTGATCCATTAAATTTTGGTTAAAAAACCTAGCCAGACCCATTGGACGAGGCATGCCACTGTTTGGACAGCCGGACCCATTTGACATCACTATCGTCATCCATTTCCCCGTGACACAAGAAAATGTTTATCAACTATTTGGCAAACTACAGGAGCCAATATTTAATCGAATTTCTTATCAACTTTAATCAATTGTCCAGTAGAATAGCATATTAATTGTACATGATTCATGGGAGAAAAATCGAAGTACTTCATGAGGATAAGATATATTTCAGCTTTAGAAAGTAGAAACAATTTCAAAGATAAAACTGACATACAAACATTTCCAAAGCAACACCCATTTTGGATTCGAAGGACAGATTTTAGGAATCCATACATAGAATGAAAAGACTAGTGTTATTGGACGCGAAGGTCCCTACCCTCATACATGCCAAAATTCTAATGGCCTACGGCATACTTGTCAGTCCATCTCCTTGCAATGGCTTCATACTTATTCTTGTCTGTCATGTATATGTAAGCAATCTCAGGTACCAAAGGATCATCAAGGACTGGATCCGCCAACAGAGCAGAAATAATAAGTAACACCTAAAATGTGGAAGCAAACAATTCAACTTTGTTAGAATGTTGAATTTGAATTATCGAGCCATTGCAATTGCAGGAGCAATTTATCTAATGTAAACAAAAGAAGAAAATATCATATTTTTTTTCCTGGAAATTGGATCCCTTATTGTAGCAACCAGATCATCAACTTTTCAAATTTGTGACATCTTAATCTTTAAACTAGAAGGTTCCTTCCATGTTGACGTTAAAAAGTCACGTAAACATTGAGGCGTAAAATAGGTAAATACTCCCATGCCACTGGGAGACCTCGTACAACATTTGTCCTAACTCTCTCATATCTTTTGTTTAATCTTCTCTAGAGCAATCACAATCACTTTTGTAATTGTGGATCTACTACATGCATTTTGAATACGGAAAGCATTGCTCTTCGATCAAGTCAATTTTCAGAATAGCACCACGTATTCTTTTTGAATCTGGAGAAAAAAATAATGTAAGACTTATTTTATGTTTATATCTTTCATTTTCCTTTTATTTTAACTTAAATGAAGTCCATGCTTCTTTAGGACATGAAACTTTAATTTCAATCCTTAAGAGTGGCACAAATCTCGCCCTTGGAAGAGATTATCTCCTTAAGTTCTAATGAAAACTGAAAACCATGCTCCTTCTAAAATAGTATCAATCATCTAAAAAAAAAAAAACCATAACATTCATGATTTGAACTTTGAGATAAAAAAAAAAACAACATTTCCTTTCATTCAAGCATAGTTCATCCACATTTAAATTATTTCGTGACCAAAGATTGACTTAATATAATTGACCAAGTAACCTCTATGATTAAAAAGATAGTTCATCCACATTTAAATGAAGTTAGCCACTTCCAATAAGGAGGTCGTTATAAAGCATTTTTTTAAGTATTAAAATACGTATGAAATAACTGTGATTCATTGAGAAAAAAATATTACTCATTTTCAAAAATTTTAGACTAACTTAAAGTCATGTTATATTTATGGCTCCAGACACCATTGATTAAAAATCTAACTAGAAACTGTCACATTGATGAAACTGTCCACCAGGGAGCAAGGAGCTACAAACTAGAAAGAATTAAAGGTTCGGAACCACTGCTATAATTTTTGCTAAATTTCGAGTAAGAAGCTGAGTACATAGGCAAATATGGTGAGGCAGATTCAGTTCCTAGAAAGGGAGCTTTAGAAAACAAACCTTGGAAATAGTTAGGGCAGGGTGACACACCTCGAACATCGCAGGGCATATGGTCCCATTGCTGTTTATGTTTGGGTGGAAAACTTTGGTTTTGAAAACAATCTGTAAAATTCATTGAAATGAATAAAAAATGAACACTTTCATTATTAAAAAAATGAGCTATGCGGAATTAAACACTCAATATCAGGATTTGTTGGGATATACAATACAATCAGATAATATTTGTTGTGTTTAAAACAGAAAAAAACAAAACATCGAAATATAGTGGGGCGGACAATTAGTATATCTGACATACCTTAAGTAGCCCGAAAGGGTGATTTGACGGAAAATAGATAGTTAGTAAGAAAATTCCACCAGCATATGGAGAGTCTTGAGGACCCATAATTGCAGCTTGCCAATGAAACAAGTCTGTTGCGATGGGACCTGAAATTTATGTGCAGGGAAAAGCAAAGGAGCAACACAAAAAATAAATGAAATTTAGAGTGCAATACTCATAATTCCATACTTAAAAGGTAAAGTGCACTCATGAGCGGATTTAAATACAACTTCACAAAAAACAAATAAGCCATATCCAAATAAATACTTAACTATAAAGAGAGAAAAATATTTATACAATTGAAACCTAACAAAGCCTAAATTAGGCATTAGAGAATTTACAGAAATTGATCACCAAATCAGAATTTGGAAATTGGCTAGAGGATCAAACCATTTTGCATCATCTAAGTGTATACATCATTTCCCAAAACAGAATGGAAACCTCATAAAACAAATTTTTATGTTTATATATATATATATATATATTAGTTCATAATTTCTGCCCCTTAATAAATTTTATCAACAATCGACTAATCGTACTTCAACTAGAACACCCTCACCTAGTCCCAAAACTAAGCAAATTCAATGTCAATAAAATTAAGGAAATAACACATAAAGTGGATTATCAGAAACGAGTGTAAACCTGCCGAGTCCCATCAGAAACCACAGCTTTTATTTGTAAATAGTGGATTATCAACGCCGCTTTTCATTGTTATCTTAGTTGGGGGAAAAAAAAACTATTAATAAAGCTCCTCTATAAGGAATTTCTTCACGCATATTAAACCCAAAAAAAAAAAAAAAATGCACACCAAAAGATTAACAAAAAAAAAGATAAAATCCAAAGTGAGTATTAATAAATTAAGAATAATCACGAGCAAAAAGAAACCCAATTACAAAATATGTGAAAAATATTATCTTTTTTTTGCTTCTTGTTTTTCACCTTGGAAATTATAAAGTAAATATACCTGCACTGATAGAGGGAGGAGGATCCTTCTGAATATCCTTCAACTCCTTCAAGATCCGCTTTGAGGCCTTATAATCAAATCTTGAATTCCTTCCTCCATTGTCAAGATTTTGTTCTTCTCTTGGCAAACTCAAAGATAGTTCATCAAAATCCAATGATATGGAATTTGAACTAAAGCTTGTGCTTCTCGAATCCGAGCATGCCACTTCCCGATCCTTCTCTCGCCGCAACACAGCTCCCACCAGCCTTTCCCAGTTGTCATAATTCCTAGACATCTCTGTTTCAACTTCAACAATATCAAATACACACATGCTGAATTTATACGAGTGTGGAGAAATCAATATATATATTCTTTGTGTTGAATGCGGAGAAACCTATACATTTGATGTGTAAGTAAATAATAAATTAGTCTGTATATGCAATACAAAGAGATTGCTAAAAGTCATTTTCAAATAAAATACAATTACATTGTGTTAAACCCTTCATTTGATAAACTGAAAAAACAGTCTCAAATACAAATCACATTTCCACATTCGAAACACGGAACAAAAAATATATGCACAAATCAATTTACACCTTAGATAAACAATTTCCAAGAAACCACCCCCCAATTTCTTGACTCAAAGTAAAAGTCGTACACGATGTGGACAGAGAGAATAAAACAATATCAACATCAATATCAAACAATTTTCTTACCCAGCGACCATGGGCAATGACCTTGGTGGAGATATTCAAGACTGGGTTGGATGGAAGTTCAAACTTCAATATCAAACAATTTTCTTACTGAGGAAAAAAACCTGTGGGAGTTTGACAAATCTAACAAATCAGATTGGAAATCAACAAAGAAATGAACAACTGAGAGTGAATTCTTGCTATAGTTTTTGGGTATCTAGTTAAGAGTAATGCAATTTGGCGATGATTACCCGTCAATCTATCAGTATGGTCTACTATAATTATGGTTTGAAGAGAGAATACAATTATATAGCATCAATCAATTGCAATGAATTTTATTGTCACATAAACGGATGATAATCACTAGTAGTCACAAATAGCATTATTCTTTAGTAAGACAATGTTGAGTGAATTTATGATTGAGGCCCGGATTGGGAGTTTTGGAGTACTGATTATGTGGGTTTTTTAATGTACCGATTTTGAGCATTTATGAGCAGTCCGGTTTTAGGTGGTTTTAGTCGCGGTTTTAAAACAATCGAACCTATGCTTGAGAGTTTCTTATCCATGCAGTTCTAGAAGTTTTTTAAAATAATAACATTACATATATATATAACTAAATATCAAAAAGGTAGGTAGGTATTTGTACATGTTGTGAAAATAATCGCAAGTATATGATGTCGTCAAACAAGTAGTAAAGCAGACTTTAGGAGTCCGAAATGTCAATCATAGGAGGACTTGATACCACTATTAATTTCAATTAATTGATCCTACATGAATTTGAAACCAAACAACACCAAAGGAGATTTAGTTTAATTGTATCTAAAATCTAAACTACTTCTAATCTAATTCTTAGTAATTTATGGTTGTTCACAAGAAAATAAATTGTTTTGTTTTACAAAACAGATTGATTAAATGAATGTTGGGACTCACGAATCAACAATAGCTACGATCATTTACTTACCTTGTTTTAACAATCAAATTTCACAAAGCCGTTTGATATTTTTCCTCAAGCCACTACAAAAAAATCTCTATTTCGCGACAAGATATTTTGTGACATACATAAATTTGTCACAATAAGTGATTTAGCGCGACACGTTTTTAAAGTTTGTAGCAAAAATTTTGGTGGAAAAATAAGTACCAGAAAAAAAAATAGGCAACATAAAAAGTTGTCGCGAAATGTCGAAATACACGACAAGTAATAAAGATTGTCACCAAAAACATGATGGGAAGCTTGGCGCCAAAATATATTTGGTAGAAAACTAATGGTGACAAACTTTTATTTCTTGTAACAAGTTTTTTGTGATGCAATAGGTCTACTTTTTGCAACAAGTAATATTTGTTGCTAAAAATTTTAGGATAGATGAAAAAATTTGTGACACCTATATTTGTTATTGCTCTAGCTTGTAGGGAAGATGGAAAACAAATAGTGACATCCACATTCGTCGCCTATTAGTCTTTGTAATTAACACTATTTGTCACAAAGTATATTCTGTTATTGTTCATAAATAAATATTTCAATTAATTAACAAATCATAGTAAATTATTAATAAGTATGCACGAACTTGCAATTGGATTTTTTTTTCAATATGAATTTATTTTTTATACTATTTTATTGCGTGTGACGTGTGAATCATAAAATTTCAAAACATTTAAATTCGATCTGCAAAGATGAGAGAAGAGCTGTCAATTTTTTTTTACAAATAGTTCATAGTAAGATAAGGAAGCCCAACTATAGCAATACCCAATGCATTAATCAACATAACTAGGAAAGCTTGTTGTCTAGTATGATAGTATCTCAAAATGGTACCATAAATAAGTTGAAGAATTGATAAGTTAGAAAAATAATATAAAGTTTAAATTAGTTTTAAGGGTGGCCGATAAATTTCAACTGGGCAACCCAAGTATATCCAAACTTGAAAGAGTATTCCATCCAAACCATTTATCTTAGGTGGTTTCAAGTAGAAAGGAAAAAAAAAAATCAAAAATCATGATACATCACAACCTATGTGAAGAATTCCAACTTCATAAATTGAACTTAATTTAGTCCAAACTAGTCTTTTAATAGCTACTACTAAGTTTTAAGTGTATCAAATTTAAAAAAATTTGCTAGCTCGCTTGCTAAATTTGAAAGTGACAAATTTTTCTTTCCTGTGAAAAAGAATTAAAAAAGAAGCAAGGAAAAAGACCAAAGATCCAAAGTTTTCAGGTTGCGTGTGATGAATAAGTTGAGATGGAGCCTGAGTATGAGGCTGCGATAATGGGACATGAAGTGAATAAGCTAAGTTAATGATGGTGCCAATGTCGTTTTATGTGATGACATATGTTGAGATGGAGCTTGAGTCTGAGGTTGAGATAATGGGAAAGGAACTTGAAGAGGCTGAGGTAATGGAGTAGGACCCTGAAGATTAGTAGTCTGGGACAATGAAGCACAGCTCTTAGTTTGAGGACTTGTTTGGGATAATGGACCCTTGCATGATGCTTTTGATGAGGAAAATTTTGAAAGCCGCTCATTGGATGTGGCAATAACTCTCTTTTTTTTGCCAAAGCTTGTTCGAGGTGCCATTATCTCAAAAAATATCCTTTATATATTTTGACCTCAGAATCCACAAGCAAACAAGGGTCCCCGCTACCGATTTAGCAGAATCCATTAGATATAGTCCCCAATAAATAAAATAACTTGTGACAGTAGGCAACAATCTTTTACCATCATCAGGCTGAGACAAACCCAAGGATAAGCAAATGCAACCATATCAACAATTGACCAACGCATGGGAATCAAAAAGGTTAAATTGTATGAGAAATCTAGTGATATGGTAGATCACAAGGCTCCTCAAACCAAAACAAGGAACAAGTGACAAAACTAAATAAAGAATCATGAATAATCAACCTTCTGCTGAAAATTAGAATACTTAGAAAATGTTGTTCATCCATATTTTTCTGGTGATGCATATTGTTGTCTAGGTTTTCAAAATGTGTGAATTACATTACATGATTCTCTATCACAATCATGTCATCTATGAGTATATTTGTAAGGAAAACAACAAACAGCTTTTGTTATTCTCAGGTCATTTGGGCAAGCAGAGCTTCTGTTATTCTCATGTCATATGTGAGTATCTTCATAAGGAAAATAGAGCTTGCTGTTGTGGTTTTATATTTGAACAAAGCTAAATACATTGACAAGATATGAGATGGCAGCACAATAGAGGATGTAAAGTATCTATGACAAAACAACTTGCCTGGAACTAGCTTGGAACTAATACCCTCCTATTTTTCATCTTCAAATCAAGATTATTTCCAGCATAAAAAACCAGCATTAGGACATGGATTGAATTTTTAACAATTATTGGAATTTGTGAGAACAATGCATATTATTTCATGTTCTTAAACTTACTACAAGAGAAGAAATGGATTTCATTTAATCGATTTTATTTTTCATAGAATTTCAGGATATCATCCCTCCATCCACCCCAAAAATAGACACGGAGAAAATCACACAAACAACAGTTTGTGTGTGTGTTTTTATACACACACACACACACACACACACACACACATACATATTTTTAAGTTCTGACTTTTTGAAATGTTAAACTTTGAATTTTAAGATCAACAACGAAACGAAAATAAAACATTAGGATTAGATTGAGCATACGTGTGCCGTCAATATTGTGTATATCTAACATTATTTGATAAACAAAAAAACAAAAAAATTCAGAAGGAATCAACATAAAATCAAGAAATCATCATTTATGACATTTATGTCGGGTTCAATTCGTATAAACATCAATCGCCATAAATATTGGAGTTTCTTATTGAGCACAATTCAAATTCCATTTACCCCTATTATTCTAGGATAGGGATAGGGATGGTAACGATTCAGGGTCGTGGCGGGGATGAGGACCATGTTTTCCGTCCTTGCCCTGATTATCATGTATCGATTTTGGAAAAGGATTACATGGAAAAGGATTGGCTAAGGATAAGAAAAATGCATCTTATTTTCATTTTAAATGACAATATGAAGTCTATCCGGACTGAATTAGCACTTCTCATTTCATGCTACGCCTCTCCAGCTGAGCTGGGCGCCGAGGGAAATTTTGCTAGTGAACTATAGTCTCAACCAGTAGTCTTCCTTGAGGTCTTTATTGAAGAGGCTTTGCACATTAAATAGGACTACTGCAGATCTAGTAGAATGGGTCCCAATTGACACCTGATTTATGATATAATTGTTCTGCTGTAAAAGCCATAGTCATCTTTTTTTTTTATTATTATCTTATAATAATGTCTGAAATCATTGATTTTTGATGAGGAGTTAATTGATTAGTACACCTCCAGTGCTGGTAAGGTTGGACCGTGATCTTCCGTATCTGGTTTGACGGTGGCGAGACCTGGGAAGGCTACCCGATTGGGAATAAGATGATCCATAGTACCTGTAGTTAAGCGGATATCCGCCCGCTTCTAGACTAGAAAAATAACCCAAGCGGTCTAATCCCCGAGGTGAACCCCAACCGAAAGGCGCTAGACGGACTAATGGCAAGTGATAAAAAGAAAGCCGCTAGTCGGCCCATTTTGTCTCGCCCTAAATAGAATGGCTCTCTTAGTATTGACGAAGGATATGCATATGAATAGTTGTTATTTCTAAAATCAAACAAAAAGATTTTCTAAATTTCGTAAGTGTACCGAATTGGATTGAATAAACCTTTTATTAATAATTTTATAGTTGAACACTCGTTTTGCATGGGTTAATGAATTTGAAAACTCGAATTTAAATAATTAACTTAGATAGAATCGAAACTAGAGTCGATATATTCACTTCCATATCGATCCCATCCTTAGAGATGGAACTAAAGGTTCTATTTTAAATATAGTCATTGCTACTCTGTTCGGTTAATATATCTTTGGAACCGAACCATGCCTACCCCAAATGTTACTATGAATAAGTATAGAGATTGACCTATAAAATTGATATCTTCACTAATTTAACTATACTGTCTTGAATCAAAATAATTACCATCATCTTATTTTTTTAATTATAGTTGGTCTTTTGAATAATACGGGAACAAATTTTTTAACTTAAATTAATTTATTATTTCAAAAAATTAGCTATAATTTATAAATTGAAGGCTATTCTCCAATTTGAATATAACCACAGTCCAAAAAAATTAAAAAAATATCAGACTAATAATTTTTCAAATCAATTCATATTTTCTAATTATAGTATTATGGATTTTTTAGTTGGAAAATTAAAATAAAATCAAAAACAAGGAAGAAGCATAACAGGTTGGGTTGTGGATAGCACATTAATCCCCAAACCCAACCCAACCCAACCCAACCCATTAAGTTAACAAAAGGAGAACAAATTCATTACCGCCCATAATCAGAATTTCCTCATCTGGCTGCCTCCCGCCTTCCTCTATCTTCCTCAATATCGCTTACTGCTGCCTCCCTTCCTCCCGCTTCCTCCTTCTCGCTGCTGCTTAAATCTACTTTTCTATTCTCACCAGACGGCCCAAAACCAGAAGAAGTAAGCGAGCACTCTCACTCCCGGCCAAGCACCCAATTAAGGTTGGCTTTCCAGATTGTATATCTTGTATTGTCATCTATCCACGTTTGACACTTAAAAGTTACAAATAAATTGAATTATACCATTAAGGGATAACATGAATTGAACCATTGGGGTGTATTTGAAGATTGGATTTCTTTCTTCTAATGAGGTCAATCGTTTTGGTGATTGGATTTCTTTCTTCTAATCGGGTCAATCGGTTTATTATACTTAAATGCTGAAGTTGGAATTATATTTGATGAATCTTTGTTTATGTCACGGTACATATAGATAGAATTTCAGTTTTAACTTAAACCAATTTTGGAAAGCCGGCAATACTGATCCCATCACTTTTGGGACTAGTTTTATGGGCTACATGTCCTCGTTAGTTTAGGAGTTGTTCAATCATTCTAGTTTTGTAGTCCAGTTTTCCATCCATCTAATTCAATGAACTTTATTTTTGCAATGAATTCTCTGATGTTTAGCACTAATCCATCAAACCATTACAATGGCAATCCATTTATTCATATTTTCTGAATTCTGTACTTTTGAGCTAAATAATCATGAATGGTAATCCATTTGTTCATGTGTGTTAGTTGTAAGTTGTCAATTGCATTAGAATTTTTTTAAAGATTCTTGTGGCCATTGATGGGTTCTCAAGTTTGTGATTTTGAATTCAAAGAAAGAAATTGTTTGAATTTTAATGCATAAACTACTAGATTTAGGGCTATGTTGTGGAAATAAATTTGTTTCTATGTTGCTTAGTTAATAGTTCTTGTTTACAGGACTCCACATTTTCAGTCTTTGTTTGCATATCATCTGAAGGTTAGGAGTTTCTTAGACTGTCATAACTTATATTCTTTATTTTAGTTAACATGTTATGCAGTTTAATTATTTTAAGAATTACTAATTAAATATTCTCTATTGTTTAATCTCAGTGAAATCGTTATATACATGATGGATAAGAGTTGGATGCAGCTTGGTAATAGATTAAGTAATGAATATGTAGATGGTGTTAATTCATTTATGGAGGTAGCAAAACTATGTCTGGACGAGAACAATGAAGTTCGTTGTCCATGTCGAAATTGTCAAAATGCTTTCTTTCAATCATTAGATGTGGTTGAGTCTCATTTATACATACCTGGAATCTCTGCAAGTTACGAGAGATGGATTTTTCATGGAGAAGAATTTGAGATTGATAAAGAGGGCGATGAAACAAATACATCTGAATTGGAAGAAGAAGAAAATGATTATGAGATGAATATTATGTTAGAAGATCTTTGTGCTCCCATGTCATTTGAAGATGACCAACCTCAGGATGAGGAAGAAGATGGAAAGAATCATAAATCCTCACCTCAAGTTTGTAGGTATGTTGAATGAAGCTCAACAACCATTGTTTCCTGGTTGTAAATTTTCATTATTGAACTTTGTGGTGAAGTTGATGCACATTAAAGTTCTTAATCAATGGAGTAACAAATCTTTTAATATGTTGTTGGAATTACTGAAAGATGTTTTTTCAGAAGATACTGTATTACCAAAATCAACATATGATGCCAAAAAACTGCTGAGTGAGTTGGGATTGGGTTATGAGGCTATTCATACATGCAAGTATGATTGTGCATTATTTTTGAAGGAGCATGCATTTGCTAGTAGGTGCCCAGAATGTGATGAACCACGATACAAACCCAATTCTGGAAAAGGGAAGAAGGTGCCTCAAAAAGTGTTACGATATTTTTCGTTGAAAAAAGATTACAGAGACTATTCATATCAAGGCACACTGCAATAGATATGAGATGTCACACAAAGAATAGTTGAAGTAGAAGGTGTTCTAAGACATCCAGCTGACGGTGAGGCATGGAAAAAATTTGATAAGTTATATCCAGAATTTTTGTAAGATCCCCCACAATGTTAGGTTGGGTCTTGCAACATATGGCTTCAATCCATTTGGCAACATGCATAATTCCTATAGTATGTGGCCTGTTATTCTTGTGCAATACAATATACCGCCATGGAAGTGCATGAAAGAACCGTTTATGATAATGTCACTCTTAATTCTAGGGCCACGTGCACCAGGAAGAGATATAGATGTTTATTTGAGACCTCTAGTAGAAGAATTGAAAGAATTATGGGGAGTTGGTGTTGACACATTTGATGCTTATAGTGGTCAAATATTTTCTATGCGTGCATCTATAATGTGGACGATTAATAATTTTATTGCATATGGAAATCTATCTAGATGGAGCACTAAGGGGTACAAAGCATGTCCAACATGCAATGATAATACTTCTTGACAAGGGTTATGTAGTAAAATATGTTTTATGGGTCATCGACGTTATTTGCCACCTAACCATCCTTGGAGAAAAAGTAATTACATGATGGTAAATGGAAATTATGACCACCACCAAACAAATTATCAGGAGATGATATTTTAAAGCAATTAGAGGGTGTGAGGTACGGGAAGCCTGGAAAGCACCCAAATAATAAAGATAGGAAAAGGAAAAGAACTCCAAATGAGTTAAATTGGTAAAAAAAAGAGCATTTTTTTTGAGTTGGAGTATTGGTCTAAATTGAAAATAAGACACAATTTAGATGTGATGCATATTGAGAACAACGTGTGTGATAATATTGTTGGGACATTGTTGAATATTGAAGGGAAGACAAAAGATACGGATAAGGTTAGATTGGATTTGCAGGATATGAAGATTAGAAAAGAATTGCATTTACAACCACATAGTAGTGGATTTTTGAAACCTCATGCTTCTTATACATTAACATTAGAGGAAAAAAAAATTGTTAAGTTTTTGAAATTTGTGAAGTTTCCTGATGGATATGCATCGAATATTTCTAATTGTGTTCGAGAAACTGATGGCAAAATATCAGGCTTGAAAACTCATGATTGTCAAGTGTTGTTACAACATCTTCATCCAGTTGGAATTCGAAAGTTTTTGCGAAAGGAGGTGTGCACTGCAATTGTAGAGCTTTCTTGCTTTTTTCCAAAATTATGTTCAAGAACATTGCATAAAAGTGATTTAGAGAAATTGGAGGATGGAATTGTTATAATTTTATGTAAACTTGAACAAATCTTTCCACCAACATTATTTGATGTCATGGTTCATTTAGTTAGTTGTTCACCTACCTGAGTAAGCAAAACTTGGAGGTCCTGTAGCATTTAGATGCATGTATCCAATTGAAAGATAATTACTATTATTGTACACATTTACTTTAGTACTAATTGTTAATTTACTTAATATTTACTTATTTTTTTTAGATAGAATATTAGGTCGATATAAGAGATATATTAAGAATAAAGCCCGACCTGAAGGGTCAATCGCGGAAGCATATATTGTTAATGAGTCTTTGAATTTTTGCTCAATGTATCTCTATGACATTGAAACAAGATTTAATCGACCTGAGCGCAATGACCATGGTGGGACTCCAACTGCAAGTCGTTCAATCTTCTCTCAAAATACTAGACAATTAGGTCGTGTAGAACCAAAGTTACTTTCAAAACAGGAGATTGATAGAGTTCATCAGTATGTCCTAAATAATTGTGATGAAGTTTGACAATATTTAGAGTAAGTACTTATTAAACTTTTAACTTATTTGTCTATTAATTAGTTATGTGTTATAATATTTTTCTACATGTTCTTTTGTAGTGAGCACATGGAGCTATTGCAACAACAAAATCACAATGATTTGGAACGAAAACAAGAAGAATTGTTTCCTCAATGGTTTGCTTCACATGTAATTTATAATGCATATCTAATTTATTTATTATTTAAAGATAACATTAATACCAAAAGTTATATTAATTAGATTTTTATCAGTACAGATAACAAAATTATATAATAAAAAAGAATCAGGTGTGAGCAAAGAATTGTACACATTAGCATGTAAACCAGATTTCAGAGTATTTTCCTTTTTGAGTTGTATAGTTAATGGGGTACGATTTCTTGTTGTAGAACAACATAATTGTTGTACAACCTAAAATAGTGGGGGATGGTGCCAGGAGATGAAAACACTAACTTTTATGGTGTGTTGTGTGATGTTGTTGAATTGATATATGTTTTTGACTATCGCGTCACTTTGTTCCAATGTAATTGGTACGATAATAATCTAAATCAGAAAAGAACTGTGGAAGATTACCATCTTACTTCTATCAATGTATATCATAGATGGTATGTGGATGATTCGTATATACTTGCCATCCAAGCACAACAAGTATTTTATATGGATGATCTAGTCTTAGGTCCACAATGGAAGGTTGTGCAAAAGGTGCAACATAGAGACATATGGGACATTCCTATAAAAGATGATAATGGTGATACAGAGCAAGAAGATCTTGATAATCATGTATGCCATAGAAGATATGTTACTCCAGATATTATAAAAAATGCAACACTACAAATTGACGTGGAATCAATATATGAAAATATGAATGAAGTTATCTATCATCCTTCAGAAGAGGAAGATTATACACGGAATCAATATTACAGTAAAGATGAAAAATCTCTAAATAGTCAAGATGATAGTGATGATAGTGACATTGGTAAGTAAATTATGTTTGTGTATATATTCTATTTGTTTATATAATGTATTTCTACTCTATTTTTTAATGACTATTTACATTTTTCTTTTTATATATAGATTCTAGTACAGATGATGCATCTAGTGAGAGTTTATAAGAGATTGACAATCGATTGCATATTTGACGTTCTCTTCCCAATTTATTCTAGGCTTTGACTTCATTTTCTCGTCGTTGCTTGCTCTAGATATTGCCAGAAACTGGAACCAAATGTACATGTAGTTATTGTCTTTAGGTTGACTGTTATAATTTGTTTTATAAGTTTTATACAATATTGGTGAATGGAACATGGTAGTTAACTAATGGCAATGATTGAAAGATTGCATTTGACATGAGATTAATAGATTTCAACACCTGCCATTTCTTTTCCCCTGTTAAAGGATTAATACTGCCATTTAGGTTGAGTTCTTAGATTGACAATTAATTATTCTGTGTAATCTAGTTGCAATGTAGCTAATAATGTAGTTTTGAAGCTTTGCTCCATGATCCATATTGTCACGAATCATGATATACAAGATGATCTAGTCTTGGGCTCTACATTTGTTTAACTAAAAATTTGTTTTCTGAACTTTGGATAAAGGATGCAACAGTAAGCTACTCTCAAGATTTCGGCACTTGTGTCTCGAATATTATTATTACCTTGCTTTCTATTTGAATTGCTTAAGAATTAAGAAACTAGTCTTTAGGATTGATCACCAGCATATATTGGTCAGATTTAGAAACTGAAAATACTTGTGCATCAGATTTGGAATGAAGGAGACGTTTAAGAATAGTTTTGTTAATCACTATGATCTTGATTTATTTTTGATGTTTTTATTTATTTTGGCATCTAGATAAGAGTTCAGAAACATGGCTACCCAAATCCAGAAAATGAAAATAGATGTTTCTAATTCGTCTTTTTCTTTGTGTAACTGGCTGCTAAGTATAACTTCCAACTTTCCTTTGGCTGTGGAGGTCTAGATGAGGCAGTTTATATCCATGCCAAATAGAGAGAATAGAACTTAACAATGATATGTGGATAGATAATTTGATTTAATCTTAAGTTTTGTGATGGACTAGACTTTGGAGCCTCTGCCTTTGCGTGCTCAAATTTCGAGTGGCGTATCTGATATATTTTGTACTGTATAAGACTTCAAATTTGTAGCTTGCTAAGAACTCATGAAGTATAGTTTGTTTAGTTTATAATCAAATGCATTAGGCTGTGTTTGGTGACTCTGAATTGGGCATTTACTATCTGAATTCAGGAATAAAAATTAAAATCTAAAATCTGAATTTCATCTATTGAATTTTTGTTTTCTTTAGGTATACTGTTATAATTTGTTTCATGAGTTTTATACATTGATGAATGGAACATGGTAGTTAACAAATGGCAAGAATTGAAAGAATGTGATGCTGTGATGAACTTATACTTGCACATTTGATGTGAGATTAATAAATTTCAACACCTGGCATTTCTTTTCCTCTGTTTAATGATTATGACTGCCGTTTAGGTTAAGTTCTTAGTTTTTCTTTCTTTATTTCTTTTTTCTTTTTTTATCATCATGAATAAACTTAACTAGTATTATTAATTAAACATATCAATGCCCAAACAAAATAAAAAAAAATCTGCTATGTTCAGTTTTACAAGAAGGAAAACAGTTGTACATATAACAACAAGAATGAAAATTTCATTTGGAATAACTTTTGGAATTATTTTTTGCTTGATAAGTAGAGCTGTTGAAGGAACTCCAAACATGTAGAATAACATATCTTTTGCACCAATTCCTGTAACTCCTGTGTCCATTATTATTTCTTGAAGAATTTTCTGAAACTCTTCTTTTGTCAAGGACTTTCCGCAAAACTTGGTGATGTTTCTTGAATGCTTGCTCAATGATAGTAATTTTTGGCACCCGAAATTGCGTGCTTCCAAATTTTTTGTTAATTTCCTCGACTGCATGGTAGAATTCAAGTAAGCTATCCCATTTTTTTGTATTTAAAGTACTTTTCATAACATTCATCAATAACATGTCCAATTTCAATATTTTTGTTCTCTTCATTTCCCATTTTCTTGAGGGATTGGCCCATTTTTGCATATAATGTTAGACTTGAAATTGAAAGAGGAGATGGTTGAGTTCTTAGTTTGAGAGTTAAGTACGCGGTCTATCATCTGGTTGCAATCTAGCTAATAATGCAGTTTTGAAGCTGTGCTCCATGATCCATATTGTCACGAATCATGATATACAAGTTTGACTTGAAATGGGCTCTACATTTATTGAACTATTTTTTTTCCTGAATGTTGGATAAAGGATGCAATTTAAGAACTCTCAAGATATGGGCACAACAAATTTGATATAATTGTTACCTTGATTGCTATTTGAATTGCTTAAGAATTAAGAATCTAGTCTTTGGGAGTGGTTACTATGAGGATAGCGCAAGTACATCAGGTATTTGATCTCCTATGGATAGCAGAAGAATTATCAATTGGCTTTCTATATGGAATAGCTTTAGTCTCCTAAATTAGTTTTTGATCAGTGTAGCATAGTGTTCAAACTAGCCCAACCTTTATGTTTCAGTACTTAGAATTTTAAAGGAGAACAATTTTCAAGTAGGTTTGCATAGTGTTTGTTGAATAGAGATGATTTTTTGCTGGACGTATTTATGTAAGAGAACCTGGAATAGAAAATTGATATCCCTTGTTGTTGCTATGCATTTCCTTGTGCTTTTGTTTACTTGTGTGAATGATGCCTACTTGTGCTGTACTGAATTTTAACTTTTGTTCTTTCACAGGAATAAACAGGCCAAGACATGGTACAATACAATTTTAAAAAGATTACAGTAGTTCACATTGTCTTGTTCACCATTTAGATCTTCAGTTCACCGCTAGTTCATTTTTCCTTGTATGTTTTATTTTATTAGCGTTTTCTTGGATTACTTGGTTCTTGTTTATTTCACTGTTATAGGTCATCTATAATATTATTTTCAACTCCGTTTGGCAGGCCAACAAATCTCTGGCAGAGTCAACTTGTCCTGAATCAATGGACCAATCACAATGCTACAACATCCACTGACTTTGCCCTTGGTAGACACATTGATAGGAACTAGTGATTGTGTAATAGGAGTTTCAAAAACTCTCACAGAGAAGCAATGTAGATTCCCGGGTTTCTTTCCATGAAGGCTGAAGATGGAAATTCTGGACCCTTAAATTGCCATTTTGGAATTCCTAGCTGTATGATTTGGTTAACAGATTGTTCATATGACCATATGAAAGTATATGTAAAAGACAGTGGGAGTATTTATTCAACATGTATGACATGTTTCGAGAGGGAAAAAAATAATCAGAAAGTGCTGATGAATGTAGTGTATGCATATATTCAATCCATGTATGCAGCTTTTATTGAAGTTTTTTTTTAATTGAAACTTGCAGAGAATGAATCTGATGTGGGCCGGCTATCATTGAAGAAGAATATCATTTGGTTACTATGAGGATAGCGCATGTACATCAGGTATTTGATCTCCTATGGATAGCGCAAGAATATCCATTGGCTTTCTATATGTAATAGCTTTAGTCTCCTAAATTAGTTTTTGATTTGTGTAGCATAGTGTTCAAACTAGCCCAACCTTTATGTTTCAGTAGTTAGAATTTTAAAGGAGAACAATTTTCAAGTAGGTTTGCACGGTGTTTGTTGAATAGAGATGATTTTTTGCTGGACGTATTTATGTATGAGAACCTGGAATAGAAAATTGATTTCCCTTGTTGTTGCTATGCATTTCCTTGTGCTTTTGTTTACTTGTGTGAATGATGCCTACTTGTGATGTACTGAATTTTAACTTTTGTTCTTTCGTAGGAATAAACAGGCCAAGACATGGTACAATACAATTTTAAGAAGATTACACTAGTTCCCAATGGGAAAGACTTTATTGATATCATTCACTCCTGCAGTCAATGCCAAACACCTACTCTTGTTCACAAGGGATATGCCACCTCATGCATCTGTCAGTTTGACATGCGCAAAATGAAATATACGCAGCAAAACTTTCATGATAAGCTTTCCACCATTATTGAGGAGTTTCCCCGGCTTGATGATATCCATCCTTTCTACGGTGACCTTCTCCATGTTATGTACAACAAAGACCATTACAAGCTTGCTCTTGGCCAGATCAATACTGCAAGGAACCTGATTGGTAGAATTCTAATTCTACTGCGATGCAAGAAATTGAAAATTTATTATTGTTGATAGTATTATGCAACGAATATTCATATTGTCACAAAGTGATATTTACATGTTGTGAAATGGAATACGCGATATATATAAACAATTACCAAATAAATTGCGCAACAATTGCACAAATGTTGATGCGACAAATTCTTTGTGTTGTAAAATAAATTCAACTACAAATACAACTTGTCACATAAACAAATATTCATTGCACAAAATATTATTTGCAACAATTTTATTTGTTGTAAAATAGAATACACGACATATAGGAAGAGAGGCATGAAGATTCTTAGCTTCACCTGGCAGTTTATGAGAGGAAGATGGCTAGGTAATACAACTCTAAAGTCAGAACAGGGACTTCCAAGTCAATGATTTCATCCTGAAAAATGTTTTCCTCGCTAACAGAGAGGTTGGGGCAGAGACCCTCGGACCCACTTGGGAGGGACCGTATAAAATAATTGAAGTGATCACGGCGGACTCCTTAACTCGCTGGGTAAAAACTTAACGCGTGCAAATACAAGTAAAAAAGAAAATACATAGATGGTGTGTGGTTCGCAGGAAACTCCTTAACTCGCTAGGCAAATACTTAACGCGTGCAAATACAAGAGTACCGAAGGCAAGGCAACGAGGGAGTGTGGTTCATGGCCAACTCCTTAACTCGCTGGGTAAAAACTTAACGTGTGTAAATACAAGTAACCAAGGTAAGGCAGCGAGGGAGTGTGGTTCACAGCTAACTCCTTAACTCGATTGGTAAAAACTTAACGCATGCAAATACGAGTAACAAAACAAAGACAGCGATGGAGTGTGGTTCGCGGCCAACTCCTTAACTCACTGGATAAATATTTAACGCGTGCAAGTACAATTAACAAAGACGAGGCTGTGAGGGAGTGTGGTTTGCGGCCAACTCTTTGGCTAGATGGGTAAGAACTATTTAACCCGTACAAACGAGAGGGGATGATGTCTAAATGATCACATTTGTTGAGGAAAAGAAATGAACGAAGCGGCAACACTTGAAGTGGAAGGAAACAAGTTGGAAGGAAATTCCTCTTCATTTATAATTTCCTGGTAAGTACACAAAACTATAAAAAATCTAGGTCCTACAGCCCCACAGTGTGATGCCCCAAAACCTCCTCTACGAGGCTTCGGTGTGTCTCTTCTATTCTTACCTTTTAAAGCCCGAAAGTAAACTAAAAATTTTGCAAAATTCTAGATATTATTCAAATAGTTTACAAATGTGAACTTATCAACTATATGGGCTTTAAAATCGAGGTTATCAAGCCTTAGAGAATTTTATTGAAAGTCTAAACCTCTAGTGTACCTAATTGTAACATAAGTTTACTGCCCTTTATTTCTTATACACTAAAAAGAGCAACCCAAAGGTCATAAAAGATTATGATGTTTTAACAAAATAATCATAACTCATCCTTCTAATACATACTACAATTCACAATTTTAGGAAATGGTTAAAGTCATCAAAAGGGAATCAAAGTATACGAGAAACAGAAGCTAGACAGCTTTTAGACTCATTTTAAATCCCAAACTTTTCCCTATCTAAAGGCTTGAAAATTTCTAATATTTTTAGGGATAAAACATAACATAATATGTTAACTCCTATCCAAAATTCAGAATTTAATAAAATATGTAAGGTCTCCAAATCAACCTTTAATACATGGAAGGCAGATTTCCGAGTAGAATTGTCCATCGTCACCAAAACTTGCATATATTGCTCTACAGATATCCGAACGAGGTTATTCTAAGTTTCAAAGGACCTAAATTTATATTTCATCAATCCCACCAAATTTAGTCCCAAAACCTGAAGTCTACCATTCAGGACGTCCATTTGAAACTGGACTTGCAAGCTGGAAATTCTGGACAGTTACATCTCGGTCAACATTATACCCTTTAAACATCCTCTAACATTCATCAAGTTTAAAAATATCATTTCATAGGGTTCCAAACAAGTTCATACCACATTGAAAATTAACAATCATATCAAAACATCTTATAACATATAAAATTCAGAAATCATAACAATATAACGCAATTGTCATTTATTTGTCTTCTTGACTGAAATCTCTTTTCCAATGGCTCAATCCCTTCATCATTGAGCATTTATCCAACTCTACAATCAATCTAAGAATGGGAGAAGGGTGAGTTTGGAAAAAACTTAGTAGGAATATCATCATTTATAAATATGCAAATCTCAATTTATATATTGAAATTAAATGTAAGTAAACCATGCTAACATTCATATTTTGGTGAGCTCAAAGGGTCGAAACCCTAAATTCTTTCTTAGGTTTAATCCCGAAGGATTTAAAATCAATAACATTCTTTCTTAGTTTTAATCCACAAAGGATTTAAAACCAATAAACATTCTTCATTTACATCCAAAGTAGGATGAACATCATATTTTGTTCATTCCAAAGGAACAAACTACATTCATATCCGGATGGCCATAAACATTAAATCATATAGCATAGCATACACATAATTACAATACATAAAAGAATTTCAATCACTTGCATAAAAAAAATATTCCTACCTTGTTTCTTGAAAAAGAATGGAAACTTTTTTGAAAAATATTTCTTCTTTCTTCCTTCTTCTTCTCTTTTCTCTTTTTGTAAAAATGGCTTAAGTGTGTATACAAAAGGGAGGGGCGTGTTCTAGGGTGAGAGAAGGGAAAGAAATTGGAAAATTTTAAGGATTTTATCTTATTTCCATCATTTTGCATGCATATCAAGAAACTTACCTATTTGGGTTTTGGTAAGGTTTTGATATGGTAAAAAATACCATAATTTAAAATATCTTACCATTCTTCCTCTTTTTAGAAAATAAATAAAATTAATTAATTAATTAATTAAATCTTATAAATTGTTGGATATTTTGTCTAGTGGACTCGGGTCATTTATTATTATTGGACTCTGGCCACAATCATTTGCTAAGAATTTTACTTAGTCCGAAATAAAATTCTAAATTTTTAGGGCGTTACATCCTCTACTCTTTATAAAAATTTCATCCTCGAAATTTGCCTTATGATGGAAACAGCGAGCGATACTTGGCTTTGATCTCTTCTTCTTTCTCCCAAGTGGCTTTGTCCACTCCATGATTTCGTCATTGAACTTTGACTAACGACACTTCTCGATTTCTCAAAACATGAACCTTTCTGTCTGAAATATAGATTGGAGTCTCCTCATAGGTTAGATCCTTTTGCATTTCCAAATACTAATAGTCTACCACGTGTCTGGGGTCATGAACATATTTTCTAATCATAGACACATGGAAGACATTATGCACCGTTGAGAGTTCTGGAGGCAAAGCGAGACGGTAAGCAACGTTAACTTTCCTTTCTTACCGAAACGGAGAATGCCTTTCATTGGTGTAACCTTAAGGAAAACCTTTTCGCCAACTTCGAATTCTAAAACTTTCCTTCTTTTATCTGCATAGCTTTTCTATTGGTCCTGGGCATATTTTATTCTAGCTCTTATTGTATCAATAGCCTGAACTGTTTGTTCAACGATTTCAGGGCCTAACACTCTTTTTTCTCCAACTTCATCCCAATGTACTGAAGATCTACATTTTCTGCCATAAAGTGCATCGTAAGGTGCCATCCCTATCGTAGCTTGAAAGTTGTTGTTGTAAGCAAACTCCACTAACGGCAAGTGGGACTCCCAGTTGCCGCCTAAGTCCAAAACACATGCCCGGAGTATGTCTTCTAAAATTTGAATAGTTCGTTCAGACTGTCTATCTATCTGAGGATGATATGCAGTACTAAAATTAAGCTTGGTGCCTAAAGCTGTCTACAAACTCTTCCAAAGTTTTGATGTAAACCTCGGATCTCTATCTGACACTATTGATAAGGGAGTTCCGTGCAACCTGACAACCTCTCTAAGGTAAAGTTGTGCTAATTGATCCATGTTAAAAGTCATCTTACTGGTAAGAAATGGGCCGACTTGGTCAATCGGTCCACTATTACCCAAATGGCACTGTGACCTCTTGCTGAGTTTGGAAAACCTACTACAAAGTCCATGTTTATGTGTTCCCACATCCATTCTGGTATTTCTAACGGATTCAACGGCCCTGATGGCCTCTGATGTTCTGCTTTGACTTGTTGACAGACTAAATATTTTTCCACAAACAACCATATACCTCTCTTCATGGTTCTCCACCAAAAGGTGTCTTGGAGGTCACGATGCATCTTCATTCCTCCAGGATGTGCTGTGTAAGGAGTTGAGTGAGCTTCTTCCAAAATTTCTTTTCTCAATTTATCATCCTTGGGTACACATAATCTTCCTTTGAACATGAGTGCACCGTCTGTATTCAAACTAAAATCCTTGCGTTTATTTGTACCAACTTCGGCCTTGATCTTTTGTAGAAAAGGGTCCTTATCTTGTGCTTCTCGAATTCGATCTCTGAGAGTGGGTCGAATCACCAAGGATGTTATTCTTGTAGTATCTTTACTCGATGGTACTAAAACATCTAGCTGTAGTCTCTCGAAGTCCCTTACTAGTTGTTCCTGTACTGTGATTATCGACATCAACTGCCCTACTGTCTTTCTGCTTAAGGCATCAGCTACGACGTTGGCTTTACCTGGGTGATAATAGATTGCACAGTCATAGTCCTTCACTAACTCCAACCATCTTTGTTGTCTCATATTCAACTCTTTCTGGGTAAAGAAATACTTGAGACTCTTATGGTCCGTATAAATATCACACTTGATACTATACAAATAGTGAAAACATATCTTTAAGGTGTGAACTACCGCAGCAAATTCTAGGTCGTACGTTGGATAATTTTGTTCATACCATTTTAGTTGTCTCGAAGCATAGACGATAACTCTTCCATGTTGCATAAGCACACATCCCAAACCTAGTTTGGATGCAACACTGTAAATGACAAATCCTTCCGATCCTTCTAGTACTGCCAGTATTGGGGCTGTGACTAAACGTTGCTTAAGTTCTTGATAAATTTGTTTGTATTTGTCATTCTACTGAAACTTTACTCTTTTCCTGGTTAACTAAGTTAACGATCTAGCAATTTTTGAGAAACCTTCTATAAATCTTCGGTAATAATCGGCTAACCCTAAGAAATTGCATACTTCTCCAGCATTGGTTGGTCGGTTCTAATTGTTAATGTTTCCACTTTGGCTAGGTCAACTTCAATCCCTTGGGCCGTAACTACGTGCCCAAGAAAACTTACTCGGTCTAGCCAAAATTCGCACTTCTTGAATTTTGCATACAAGTTCTTCTTTCTTAATATCTCCAACACTATTATGAGGTATTCTTCACGTTGTTCATGATTCTCGGAGTACACCAAGATGTCATCGATGAAGACTAAGTTGAACTTGTCCAAGAATTCATGAAACACTCTGTTCATTAGGTCCATGAACACTGTTGGTGCATTGTTTAGGCCGAAAGGCATAACCACAAACCCGTAATGCCCATAATGAGTTCGAAAATCTATTTTTGGTATGTCGCTAGCCTTAATCTTCAATTGATGGTACCCGGATCTCAAGTCAATCTTAGAGAAAACCTTTGATCCCCTCAGTTGATCAAACAAATCTTCAATCCTTGGAAGAGGGTACTTATTTTTTATCATCAACTGATTTAATTCTCGATAGCCAATGCACATTTTCATCGATCCATCTGTCTTTTTCACAAAAAGAACTGGTGCACCCTACGGTGACACACTTGGTCAGATAAAGCCTATATCCAACAATGCTTGAAGTTGAGACTTTAGTTCTTGTAATTCCTTTGGTGCCATTCTATTAGGTGCTTTAGACATCGGTGCCGCTCCACGAACTAAGTCAATCGTGAACTCCAGTTGCCTGTCCGGCGGAATCCCTGGTAGATCTTCAGAAAACACGTCGAAAAATTTTTGTATCACCTCTACGTCATCAATAGTTATCTCTGGTTGGGATTTACCTAAAGTACTGAAGGATTTTCCTTTACCTGACCTTTTCGTCCCTAAGAAACAAAACTTATCTTCTCCTGGTTTCTGAAGTACCATCTCCTTTTCGTGGCATTGGATCGACGCGTGGTTACGTCCTAACCAATCCATGCCTAGGATTACGTCAAAGTCTCTCATTTCTAGGATGTACAAATCTGCTTCTAGTACTTTCCTTCCAATTTCTATCTTAACAGATTTAGCTAGTTGATTCGTAAAAAGTGACTCGCCTAAAGGGATGCTAACCTCTAGTGTACTAGCCGATTTATCACACGCAAGCCTAGATTTAGTGATAAAAGATGTAGAGATGAAAGAATGCGTTGCTCCAGAATCAAAAAACACGTAAGCAGGAAAATGCGACAACAGAAGGGTACCTGCTATCACGTTAGGATTCTAGTCTTCTTCTTTTTGGGTAAGAGCAAACGTTCGCCCCTTTCCATTCTTATTCTTGTTTCTGTCTTCCTCTTTCTCCTTCATATCTCTTCTTTTGGGTGGTTTTGGACAATTCATGATCATGTGGCCTAGTTTTCCACATCGGTAACATACGTTTCTCCCAAACAAGCACTCTCCTAGGTGAGTCTTGTTACATTTTGGGCAGGGTGGAGTGGAGGTTCCTGGCTTGACGTTATTGGATCCAATATTTGGCTTCTTTTCTTGCCATTTTCCTTTTCCTTTGTCCTGTCCACTCCACTTTCTTTTCCCTATAAAATCCTTATTTTGAGGGGTAGACTGATCTACACTGGCTTTATGGTACCAAATTGTCTTGGCCCGAGCTAGCATCTCCCTATAAGAAGTGAAGCTATGGGAAAGGAGAATTAAGCTCAATCCTTGCTCAAACCTTTTGATCTTCTTAACTTCAGTATCAACAAGGTGAGGATCATACTTTGATAACTATTAAAATTTCCACTCGTATTAGCAAAATGTCTCGACGTCAATAAGGTTTGGGTCTTTTTTCAACATTTCGTCTTTGATCATATTACCATATCTACTCCAGATGGGGTAAATGTATGCAAAACGTGATCAATAGCCTCAACATTACCAATTCTATTCCCTCGACTCGTCGCCTTTTGCCACAAAAGAAGGACTTTCTCTGTGTTGAGGTAGGGAAATGTCTAAATTGAAGTTCTCATAAGCTCGTAGTGCTAAGGCTTTTGGTCTTAGGTGACGTGGTAAACCTGTAGACTTTCTGATGGTATTACTCACTTCAGCCATCTTATCCTAAGTCCAGTCCAACATAAATCCAAAGAAATTTAAGAAACTTTATATCAAAATAAATAGCATTCTATTATTTGCAAAAATCATAACTTTATGAAATTCAACTTAGCAAAAATCAATGCTACAAAACTTTGAAATAATTCTTTCATGTCCCAATTAAAATCATACCTGAGGGTTTGAGGATGGTAGCCGTCAGATGAAGTAGGATAGCCATGGAAAATCTTTACATTTTAAATTTTCTTTATTACCGATAGAATACAAACCTTAATGTAATCATGTAACACAATTAGGTAATACAAGAAATCATCATATACTTAAATAAATACACATTAGGAAAAAAAAAAGAATTTTTTTTAATAGTGTTCGCTCAAGCGGACAGAGGGGTAATTCTGTCCGCTCAAGGGCAATTTTTTTTTAATTCGTACTCTATATGTTCCTAAACTCTTTTTAGTCTACAGAACTGATTTAAAACTCTAGGCTCTGATACCTAGTTGTGACGCTCCAAAACCTCCTCTACGAGGCTTCGGTGCATCTCTCCTATTCTTACCTTTTAAAGTTCGAAAGTAAACTAAAATTTTTGCAGAATTCTAGATATTATTCAAATAGTTTACAAATGTGAACTTATCAACTATATGGGCTTTAAAATCGAGGTTATCAACTCTTAGAGGATTTTATTGTAAGTCTAAACCTCTAGTGTACCTAATTGTAACATAAGTTTACTGCCCTTTATTTCTTATACACTAAAACGAGCAACCCAAAGGTCATAAAAGATTATGATGTTTTAACCAAAGAATCATAACTCATCCTTCTAATACATTCTCCAATTTCACAATTTTAGGAAATGGTTAACATCATCAAAAGGGAATCAAAATATACGAGAAACAGAAGCTAGACAGCTTTCAGACTCATTTTAAATCCCAAAATTTTCCCTATCTAAACGCCTTGAAAAATTCTAATATTTTTAGAGATAAAAACTAACATAATATATTAACTCATATCCAAAATTCAGAATTTAATAAAATATGTAAGGTCTCCAAATCAACCTCTAATACATGGAAGGCAGATTTTCGAGTATAACTGTTCATCGTCACCAAAACTTGCATATCTTACTCTACAGACATCCGAACGAGGTGATTCCATGTTTAAAATGACCTAAATTGATAGGTAATCAATCCGATCACATTTTGTCCCAAAACTTGAAGTCTACCATTCAGGACGTCTATTTGAAACTGGACTTGCAAGCTAGAAATTCTAGATAGTTACATCTCAATCAA
Organism: Forsythia suspensa; assembly: GCA_023638005.1. Classification (NCBI taxonomy): domain Eukaryota; kingdom Viridiplantae; phylum Streptophyta; class Magnoliopsida; order Lamiales; family Oleaceae; genus Forsythia; species Forsythia suspensa. The sequence continues at coordinate 24,595,385 of CM042666.1, read as the reverse complement.
TATTATACCCTTTAAACATCCTCTAACATTCATCAAGTTTAAAAATATCATTTCATAGGGTTCCAAACAAGTTCATGCCACATTGAAAATTAACAATCATATCAAAAACATCTTGTAACATATAAAATTTAGAAATCATAACAATATAACGCAATTGTCATTTATTCGTCTTCTTGACCGAAATCTCTTTTCCAATGGCTCAATCCCTTCATCATCGATCCTTTATCCAACTCTACAATCAATCTAAGAATGGGAGAATGGTGAGTTTGGGGAAAACTCAGTAGGAATATCATCATTTATAAATATGCAAATCCCAATTTATATATCGAAATTAAATGTAAGTAAACCATGCTAACATTCATACTCTGGTGAGCTCAAAGGGTCGAAACCCTAAATTCTTTCATAGGTTTAATCCCGAAGGATTTAAAATCAATAACATTCTTTCTTAGATTTAATCCCAAAGGATTTAAAACCAATAAACATTCTTCATTTACATCCTAAGTAGGATGAACATCATATCTTGTTCATTCCAAAGGAACAAACTACATTCATATCTGGATGGCCATATACATTAAATCATATAGCATAGCATACACATAATTACAATACATAAATGGATTTCAATCACTTGCATAAAAAAATATTCCTACCTTATTTCTTGAAAAAGAATGAAAACCTTTTTGAAAAATATTTCTTCTTCATTCTTATTCCCTTTTCTTCTCTTTTTCTCTTTGTAAAAATGGCTTAAGTGTGTATACAAAAGGGAGTGGGGGCGTGTTCTAGGGTGAGAGAAGGAGAAGAATTTGGAAAAATTTGAGGATTTTATCTTCTTTCCATCATTTTGCATGCATATCAAGAAACTTACCTATTTAAGTTTTGGTAAAGTTTTGATATGGTAAAAAAATACCATAATTTAAAATATCTCACCATTCTTTTCCTTTTTAGAAAACAAATATAATTAATTAATTAATTAAATAAATCTCATAAATCGTTGGATATTTTGTCTAGTGGACTCGGGTCGTTTATTATAATTGGACCCCGTTTGGACTTTGGACGGACATGTGGCCTTATTTGCTAAGAATTTTACTTAGCCCGAAATAAAATTCTAAATTTTTGGGGCATTACACGCCGCCTCTTCATGGTCGATACAAGTATGGGTCCCTAACCTAGACAACGATTATTTGGCCTTCGAGGGCTCCACCAGGGCCTCGGCCAACTCCTTATGCTTGACATAGGCCATATCTTCGTACACTTTAAGTTTCAGCTCAGCTCGCCTCTGGGCATCGTTACACACCTTTTGCATTGATTTGACTCTCAATGCCTTGTACTCGGCCTATCGCCTGGCCTCATCGGCAAGGTTGAGCTTTGAACGAAGGATCTTATTCTCCAAGCTTAACTCATCAACGTTCTCAGAACCCACCGCCTTTGACTTCTCATAGCCATCCAATACTTTGTACAACTCACAGTTAAGTAGATGGCTTCGGGCGGTGTTCATCTTTACCATTTTCACGTTCATCTTTACCATTTTTACCAACTCTGGAAGAGTTGCTTGCTCTGCCGTCTTCCCCTAGGTGGAAGTCTAATACTTATGGATAGAAGTTGCCACCGCCGCTAACGAAGGGGTCAGAAGCATACTCCGAACGGCCAGATCCAACTCATCCTGGCAGGACCCAGTGTTGATGCACTCGGTCCTACCAAAAGTGTTGGGAAGATGAGTCTGTCTCCCACCTGAGGAAGAAGAGGTCCGACTATTAGCCCCTTGGCGAGGAGTCCGCTTTGTGCCCCGATTAGGAAGAGTCAACACTCTACCTCGCCTGGCCTTCCTCGATGATCACCTTTTATTTGCCCTGCCGTTTGACACTCTCTATCGAAAGTAAGAGTTCTCTGGAGAGAAAGGGAAATGAGACGCCTGTGGTTGGATCCGGCACCAAAGAAACAGTGACAACAGGGACTGTCCGGCATCCAGAACTGGCGATTGCAAGGAAGGGCTCACGTTCCCGTAGTCATCTTCTTCTTCTTCAATACTAAAAATGAGGATTTTAGAGAAAGTATACTTGGCCATTATGGAGATCAATTCACCAAAAAGGGTTTCTGGAACAATGTGGACGTTGGGTCATAGAAAATTTGTGGAAATGAAAAAGGAAAATAGAAGATATTAGGGTATATATAGACTTAGTGCCTGATCCCAGCCATTAATGAAGAATCCTAAATCTGAACCATTGGATAAGAGATGCGTGGATGGGGACTGCATTAACAAAAAATCCTTGAAGAATGTAAAGTCTGCGTGGTTTAAATGTACTTGGGGACATCCACCTACCACGGGCAATAATGGCGCCGCAACCCGGTGCCAACCTTGGAGAGTATTCATGACATAATTGTCATCCTTTATTATTCAACAAGCTTCTTAGGAATATGAATATCTAAGTTTAAGCCTCTGTCCACGGCAAGGGTCATCATTCGTAAAGAATACCCTCGACGATAAGGCCTCGACCAAGCCCACAAAGGCATCCCGCCAACTGGTCCTTGACCTCTTCAACAAGTTATACCCTCGACTTCAAAGAATAAACAGGTTAGGACACTGTTTGGATAAGCGTTTCAACTTCGACAATAGAATAGGCTAGGCAATAACACTTGGGAGTAATTACATCAACAATGAATTAGGAGCCTTGAATAAGTTCAATTGAGCCTAATCGTAAGTCGATCATACCGTCACAATGGAACAAATGAATGCCAACACAAAGCCGATGACGACTAAGCTGATTTTTTATTTATTAGAGTCTAAATTACAAAGAAAATTGAAGATTACGTAAACACCATCCTACTACCCTATCGTCACTTTCAGGTCAGCACAAGAAAGGGCCCATAGCCTAACTAATTGTTGTTTGGTCTTCGTAAGCTCTGACACTACCTCAGCCAACTGCTTATACTTCGCTTAGTTCATCACTGAGCTTCATCAGCAACATAAGTCTGACTACACCATGATAGGGAGTCTCCCAAAAAATTGTTCTACTCTAGTTTTGAACCTGTCGTCATCTTCATTTTTTGGAGGATCATAACCGGGCTCAACAATAATCTCATCGATAGAGTCGAACATTTGTTGGATTCCATGTTTAATGAAATCATTATATGAGTTGATTTGGTGACTAATTAGGCCATACTGATAGAAAAAATGTCGTTGACGCCTTTTTACTGAAACCTTTCAGGAAATCTTTACCTAACTCTTGCAAATAGCTTTTAGCCTCGTCATCCAAATCAGAATCATCAAAATATATATCATCAACATCAATGTCCATTGTGGAGGTACCATTTGAAAACTTCTCGCTAAGGCTATTAGGTCCAACCTCTTCCATGGAATCTAAAGTACCCATCAGATCTGGAGTATGATTGGAATATTTTTAAAGACACACTTGGCCATCGAAACAAAAACCTTTTTTTTTCTCTTCCATCGGAAAAGATTGCTGCCATTGAAATGAAATGTTTGAGTTCTGAGAAGTTTTGGAAAAGTGAAACTAGAAATGAAGAATTCCTAGGATTTATATATGGGCAGGATCTGAACCATTTCAAGGGGCTGTGTGGAAAATGCAAAGAAATAAAGGCGGCTCTTCATGAACCACCCATTTAATGGGCATGGTGAATACCACAAGCCATGTGCGCCCCTCCAACTTAGCCAGATAATGATGACGTCAATGTCTTGAGCAACGAAATGGCTGCACCATTAATGGCTTTGAAAAAAAACTCTTCAGATTCAAATCTCTTCCAAGTTGTGTAAATTTCTAAGTCCAGACCTTCGTCAAAGGTTTACTATTTACGAAGGTCATCCTCGGCAAAGGAGCTTCGTTAAAGGATAAAAACTTGATTGAATATGTGTTTTCGTGAATCAAAAAATACGATTTGAAAAAAAGATAATACGAAGCAATTATACTTGAAACGAAGGAAAATTCGGTTTCATTAATAAAGATCGGAGCGAATATAAAAACAAAAAGCATAAAAATGCAAGCCCTACTGCCCTGCCGCCTCTTCGACACAAGTGGGCTTTTTTTATTCCTGGAGGGGAAGAGATGGGGGCCTTACTTCCAGCATGAGTTATGGTAGAGGGAGGAGCTTCGAAAGCTGCTGAAAGATCCCACTCAGGTGAACAGATCGGATCTTTTCTATCAACTGATCACCCCTTGCCTCTATGAAGCGAGTTACGAGGCGCTTATACTCAAGAGTACCCAGAAACTCATTTTTGTATAACCTCACTGCCCTAGTCTCAGACTCTTCCATTGAAGCTTTCAATGTTGCCAACTCCTCCCTGGCCCTCTCAAGCTCACCATTAGCCTCGGCCAATTGTTTGTCCTCATCAAGGACCATGGCGTCAAAATCCCAGTTAACCGAGGCTACCATTTGCTCTGCCACCACAACCCTTTCCTTGGCCCGCCTCTTGGCACCCTGGGCCTCTAGTGCCCTCTTCTCAGCCTGCCTCGTATACTCAGTGGCAGCATCGATCTTAATCTTCAGGACGGCCTGGCCGCAACCCCTTCTCTTTGGCCTTTGTACAGTCGATAGGAGGAAAAAATGACCAAGCTCCTATTTGGATGATGGTGGAAGTACATCCTTAGTCAGCATGGCAATAGGAGACGGCTGAGGTGGTTGAGATAGTTGAGGTGGAGGTGCAGGAGGCATGGACTAAAGTGGAGCGGCCACCAATACCTCCAAAGGTAGAGGAGGTGGTGTGTCCTCTTCCTCATCCATGGAGTAAACAGGGATGTCGCGGAAGGTATACTTGGCTGCTCAAATAGAAAAAGAGTTAGTGTATGATCGCAAAAGGTATACTTGGCTGCATAAAACGAAAAACTACTAAAAACTAACCCATTAAGCTGTTGCGAATGAGATACGAATTATCTTGGAGAAGACTACCCAAGTAACGAAACTCACTTGGAAGACCTCAAATGCGCGCCCACTTCACATGAAGGTCATCCTGATCCCACCTCGAAAGGGATGGTTTCCCGCACACTGTGTTGTGTGATTTCAATCCTGCAAGTGGACGGATCATTAACAAGTAATAAAGTAATGTGTAATGTGTCGAACCCACGAGGACTAATTATCAATTAACCTATTAATTTATAATTCAAGTGTTAACAATATTAAAATACAGATTCTTTATGATTTCAATTCCTACGATTATCCTATTATAATTCAACTATGTCTAAATTATTACGTAAACGAAAATAGAATAATTATCAAACTCAAGTTTTACTAGCACTAGGATTCACGGATTCACCATCACGTTTCAACAATTAATTATCAATTACTCGTCTTCGCAAATTATTGCCCTAGGTCAAAAATCGATAATCCTTATATAATTAAAAGCCTCTCTTGACGGTCAATGAATTCTATACCTCTATGTGAACCTAACCATCTTTAGTTAAATTTCGAACACAAAGGTATGCATTTAATCACAATGATCATCTAGAAAGATTTTATAAAGCATAATAGTAATTCCTATCTATTATTGGACCCTTTGTTATTTATTACCACGTGCTCATCTAAATTGAATCTCTCGAAAGCAATCTAAACCACAAAACGTTTTAATGGAGATCAACATCAAAACAGAAATAATGAATAATAAATAATCAACTCGGAATCAATAAATTTACAGAAACAAATAACTTTTAATAATTAATAAAAAAAACATGAGGTTTCATTGTTTATCTTAGATATAAAAGATTTAGTCGGACATGATTCCTATAAATATAGCAATATTAATAAAAGAATTCATGAACCGGAAGAAAAAGAAGAAGAATAGATACAACCATTAATCTTGAATTAATCCAAAATCACCGATTGGACCGTGATGAATGTTGTCCAAGAATTCTTCTTTTCCTTGCTCTTGATCTTTTTCTCTTTTCAATTGCATAATCCTCTTCAATTGCGTAACCCCCTTCAAAAGACCTAGAAGATGTCTCTTTATAGTCCTTAAAAAGTCTTCAAAGTTATCTCTTAAAAGAGTCCTAATCCCACTTAACTTTTGAAAACCGCATTTAAAACTTTCCTTCAGCATAGGTCGCGCCTAGGTCGCACAATGTATTCTGCTACCTTTGTACGACCACCAGTAAGTTTACACTACTGCACCTAGGTCGCACTATCCAAGTGTGACATTTGTTTTGAAAACTTACAATTTGGTCCCTGATTTAGTCATTTGTTCCTTTGTTCTTCAAATCTTCTCAATTCAATCCAAAAGCTTCCACATGCATTCTAATTGGTCCTCATACTTCTAAGTCTTCCAAATTGGCCTTCTAACTATTTGAAATTGTGCAAATTAGTCCCTGTACTTTTAGAAATCTAATTTTTTCTCCCAAAACTTTTGAATTCACCACAATAAGCGTCAATTAAGCTTCAAACTCTTCTTTTTTCGTTCCAAACTCATCCAAATTGGGTTTTCTACCTACGTATACAATAATTGAACTCATTTAAATAGAAATCTGCTCATATAGTGAATATATAATAAGTTTACAAGTATAAATAACTGTATAAAATACACTTATCACACTGCAACCACAAAAGAAAAAACATTTAGTCATGAACACTAGAACACGGAATACAAACCAATAACGCATACCAAGATCTCCAAATCTACGAGGAATAGAAACGTGGAAGAGGATCATCTGGCCTAAACTCCCAATCTCCTCCAACAAAGAAGAAGGCTTCCCTTCCAGCTTGGGACCTTATTTGGGCTGTCAGTCACCATTCTCCAAACTTGTCCGAGCCTGGGAGACATATTGTATCAACCTCCAAACTTGCAAGGTCGATATATGGTCTCGAAGGCCTTCGCATATATATCACCTCCCTCCCTCGTTATCCTCCACTACAAAAATGCAACCACCATTTGATCCCAACCATTTGGCGTGATTTAACATGGGACCAGGTTAAAGTCCCTGAGGACCTCGCAAAAAAATGGGTAGAGTGGTAAATGAAGCACTTGTTGCATCACTGGTTCGTAAATGGCCACTTTACCCTCAGAAGGATCGTCGGCCCGTTCATGAGGTTGGGGGACATGTAAACTTATCGATGTAGGGATGTCGTAAGACAGGTGTAATTGGTGGACAGATGGGGCACCACGTTGATTCAGCGAACCCCTCATCTCTGTCGGCGTAGGGCTTTGCTTCTTCTTAGACTTTGCCTTAGCAAAGCCCTACCAAAAGGTATCATGATAGTGTTGGATTTACTTGTCGGAGCCAGCGAAAACAAAACAACAGTGGGTCTTTGAGTGACTTCTTTGTTACGATCAGGCAAAGACTGCGTCTCACCCATTATTTTCAGGTCTATCGGAGGATCTGATACATTCTGAAAGTCGTCATTGTCCGAGCTCATCTTCAATCATCCAACAAAACAGAAAATGGGCCTTACAAATGTGTTATCGACAGTGAACTAACAACCCTGGAAACTAGGAATGGCTAAGAAAACCCAAGCAATGCCAAAGAAGATGAACAGAAAACACTCAAAACTTTACCTAATCAACAAAGCTCTACCGAAGAACTCAGCAGAACCGACCTAGAACTCTGCTCTCACCAGAATTCCATGAAAATCTATGGTTCTTGCTGGAATTCTTTAGAAGTTTAAAGGTAGTGGACGAAGGAAAAATAAGGCCAGAGGAAGGAAACCACATCATATATAGACAAGGCTTCTTATATATCTACCGTTGAATTCAAATCACACAATCTGAACGGTCGAAATAAGGAGCGCATGGCAAGAACGAGGCAAAAGGCAGAAACCAAAAACCTAGGCAATTAATGCAAAGAAGTACCCCCAAACGCCCCTTACGCGCCCACATCAATAATGGCGCATCCATTTCTGATTTCGACAAGACCGCACCATCATTGCTTTTCCTCATTGACTACCTGATTGACGACTCTCTCATGATTATACCTGACATGAGTCAAATGAGGACACGTTGATCGTAACCAACCCAATCAAAGCCCTCGTCGGCCATAAATAATGAGCTCGGACTTGGGAGGCTCAGAACATGTATGAAAGAATATGGCGAACATGTGCGAAGGACTTCTGTGAACATAAACAAAGGTTCGCATAAACAATGGTTCATTGTTCACCTCTCAGATATATATATATATATATATATATATATATATATATATAATAACTTTTCTTAAAGTCCCACACCTACCATAAATAATAGGCTTAAATTTGGGGGACTATTATTACCACCCAGTTTTGGCAAGGCCTCATTGGCCCAAGTAAGACCTCTAAAGCCTAATAAAGGCCCAGTAAGACCAGGCGAAGGCCTCACACGACTGAACCGGTTACAACAAAGCCCACGAAGGGCCTCGACTCTCATGACCAACCTGGGGTGCTTCGTTGATCTTCATAGTCCATATAATCCGTAAACAATCTGATATTTTAGGATGGCGAAAGTGATTTCTTAAAATGAATAGAGTGTTTGATTGCATTTGATTGTGATACAAACTTAGAAATAAACTAGATATCAATCTCTTGATAATTAGTAACAAGATATCGAGAATTAATGGAGATAAAGATAGAAAATCTAACAGGATCACCTTCACGTATAGCTATCCTTATCATATAAGGAAGGAAGATCCGATCAGATCTCTAATTGATTGCATGTCCAAATCAATTGGACTCTGGACCTGTAAATACAAGGTCCTTGGCTGTTAAGGTACGCATTATTCTCACCCTTAAACTCTGCTCAATTTTCTGCCTGCTTGTTTCTCCCACACTCAAACACTCTCATCCGTATATTTTTATATATCTAGCAATTGACTTGATCGTCGGAGTATCAATGATCCCCGGCTCTTTTTTTGTCAGTGATCTTGGTGCCTAACGATTATCTCAGTGTGCAGGTAACATACAGGCTGGTAGAGGATTGACTAGAGATCTTTTGACACGTGGATAGTGTAGATTCCGAGGTCAACATTATTATATAATTACCATGCGATTCATTCACATGTAATTGATAAAAAAACTAACTTATACACAAATGGCACTTTAATTTCTTAAACATATGTTTCTTGTAAAGCATGTTCCTAATCACATGGAAAAAGAAACTTCACAAGATACTATAGAAAAATAGTATAACTTTTCAAAACTTGTTTCAAGAAAACTTGATCCAAGTAGATCAACACATCTAGAGATTGAAGGTGGTCCTTCATTTTAGATCTCCTTTCAATGATTTTAGAAAACACTATGAATATCTCAAAATCTGCCTAGATTGGGCTCTGATACAAGTATGTTGGGGTTCTGCGTACCATGTTTGTAAGAATTACAAACAAAAGACGAATAAGTGTAGAAAAGGTAACCAAAATAGAAATGTTCACCCAGTTCAGCCAATGGTCTAATCTGGGGGCTCAGAGACAGCAAAAGAACCTTCTTAGAGCAAATACAAGCAGCAACCTCAGATCGAACAAGAACTCATATTTCTTCCTAAATCTCTAACCTTAGTTTGAAAGGATTACACAAATCAAACTCAATCCCAATCCAACAATATTGCCTTCTTGCACTAGACTCTATAGTAGGATTTTTCCCCCTAAAGAATCAAGAACAAGTGTAATTACATAGTTTTTCAAAGAATACACAAGGAACAAAGATAACACAAGAACAATGTGTCTTAAATTGGGATTGAGAAAACCAAACATCTCTATATATGCCACATATCAAGTTGTTACTACTTTGCTGATGAACATCAGAACGTTGCGAGACTGATCCAACTAAGAAAATGTTTACCAAGATCCCTCACCAATAAAGCAAAACGAACCTCCAAAATCAAAGACCCAAAAAATCACTGAGCTCAAAGTATCATATGTTCGCAAATGGAGAAGTTTTGCCAAAAATCAAGCAAACATGAAAATCATTCAAGTTCTATAAGCCTAACATGAATATTAGACTCGGGATCGGGACAATAACGATTCTTGCATCATCCAAATGTGGATGCTACGTACGAGCCTCATCAAACATATATGTGTCAAATAAGGGTCATGTCACCAAGGAAACCAAGAAGGCTCTGCACACCTTTGCATACCTCGCTGGAATCATTCTGACAAAGCATAGCTGATTACATGGTTCAATAACTAGATGGGGTTTACCTAGGTGGTTCTTGTCTCAATAAACCTCCTAGCTTGGTGAAACAAGGTGAACTTTGGTCCCATTCTTCTTTGGAGGCAAGTCGAATGATGAACCTCTGCTTTGTGGGAATTCTCCAAAATCTAAAGAAAAGCTAGCAAAGTACAAAACATGTGATTTCACTTTTTTATCACAAATATTGGAAGAAAAGAATATCCCTTCTGCAACTTGTCATGATGCCAACTGCTGCATATGCCAAACCTGTTAAAAAGTGTAAACATAATAAAAAAATCAATTGATTGATAAAAACTTCACCAATAAGAAAATAACACATTATCAGAAGATATTAGAACCCAATAGCCTTGTTTCACCTAGGAGGAGGTTCAGAGACAAGAACCACCTAGGTGAACCCCATATAGTTGTTGAACCATGTAATTAGCTATGCTCTACCAGAATGATTCCAGAGAGGCATGCAAAGGTTTGTAGAACCCAATAGCCTTACAAGTTAAAAGGTCTGAAATATGCTTGGCCTAAGTCCTAAAAATACCCCATGTATAGGTAAATGTATTAAAATCAAGACCCTATCCAAAACTTTTTTCATTTTGTTCTCTTACATTCTTGTCTCATTTTTCTAGCACTAACTTGATCATTGAAGTGCAAACGGTGGCCGGACCATCCATTTGGATAGCTGTCTTTGCAAGCTAATGGTGCTACTTGTACAGGTTCTGCAACAGGTAAACATAAAGGTAAAAATGATACTCTGAGGACATTCCTTAGAAAAATGTCCTGGTTTTCCACACTTAAAACAAACGTTTTCCCAAATAAGCATTCTCATTTGTGAGGCCTACTACAATTGGGACAACATTTATTGCCAACTTCATTTGCATCTACTTTTCCTTTCTTTACCCCATTATTTTCTTTACTATCCCTCTTTTTGTCAAAGTTCCATTTTCGCTTACCAGACTAATTTTGGCCTTGTTGAGAATTCCTAGTATTTTGAGTCATTTGATAAGAAATAGTATGTGCTCGCTTCAAGACTTCTCAATAGTAACCCAGCTCAAGTACTGCTACTATGTTGCGAATATACGATTGAAGTCCGCGTTTGAACCCTCTAGCTCGTTTACTCTCCGTGTCCACCAGATGCGGAGCAAACCTTGATAGTTCCTCAAATATGCGCTCATATTCCACGAGCGACATGGTTCCATGGTGAAGCCGAAGAAACTCTATTTTTTTTTTATCTTTTAGGGCTAACGTAAAATATTTTTCTTCTACAAGCTTCTTAAACTGTGTCCAAGTCATCACATGTTCCTCATCAGGTGTTATTGATCAAGTAGTCATGTCCCACCAATGGCTAGCCCCCTTCTTTAACATGAATACTGCAAACATCACCTTTTCAGTATCTTCACATCCTATGAACTTAAAGATGCGTTCCAGTTCTCGTATCCAGTCCTCAACGACTAGGGGGTCTATACCTCTTTCAAATGATGGTGGATTCATTTTACGAAACTGCTCTATCATCACAGTTCGTTCACGTTGCTTGGTTATTGGTTGAGGTGGCAGGGCTCGTTGGTTGGGTACTGGGTGATCCAGTGGTACTTGTTGATCAGGGGTTTGCTGCTCAGGTGGCACTGCATCATTAAGCGATGGCTAAGGAGGCAACATCTGTTGTGCATGTTGTCGTCCCAACTTTCGCATTACAGCGAGTAGTTCCCGCACAAAGTTTGCGACGTTAACTTCTCCACTACTTGAGCCGGCATTGGTATTTTTCGCATTTCCATTGTTGCGCTTGGGTGGTATTTCCTAAGAAAAGAAATAGTCATCTAATTAATCCAAAGCGTGACATTAACTTTACAAACTTAAAAGAGGTTGAATGAAAAGAAATGTTGCCTTTTACAACTCACAAAGGATACATACGTAATTTCATTCATTTGACTTCTCTCTAGGCGGCGAAAAAGGAGAGTTATCTCCTCATGGCTTTACCACCCACAAAACCACCCGACCCACCACCTTCTCTACCAGAAAACAACACTATTGACGGCGAAACACATCCCCAACAACATCTACTACGTAAATCGGACATATAGCGAGCAGAGATTTGGGACAAAATAAATCTATTTTGCATTGGAAAACGCGAGGCACGCATCCCAATGCACTCAATTTGACATCTTATGATCAGAATTTGGACATGGGACCATCACCAATGATCTCGAAGCCCAGAAAACCCCGAATGGTGTCCCCAACGTCCAATTTGACCGGAATCAATACCTTGGAAAACGTGCAGCAGATTTCAATTCAGCGATTCTCAGGGCCCCACCAAGCTACACACGCCTGACCCACAGTTAGGTAATGTTATGCCGACCACTCGACCAAAATTTCAGCCTCATCGGACACCGGACGCGCCTGTGGGACCCAATTTTCGAATCGAAACGGTCACTCGGAAAATGCAGCCATATCTCCGTCTCAGACCTCCAAATTGAAAACGCGCCACATGCCCAGAATCAGCATGAAATTCCGCACCTTCCTGTAAAAATCATCGAATTTCGACAAGGTTGGTTCCGGGGCCCCTTGCAGGTAGCGCGTGGGACCCACGCCACGGGGCCAAAAAAAATAGCTTGTTTGGCCGCTTAATCCACACCCGGATCCAACATCGCTTTTCCCACAGGAGGACCATCAAGCACTTAATCAAGGTAGATGGACATATGCTTCAAATTGCTTCGGTCGCCCCACACTTTCACAAGCGAGCGGAATGAAAGGAAATCTTTTCTTCTATTTTAGCTGCTCCACAGGCTTCAGTTATTCACTCTATTACGCATAGGCCACCTGGGCTACATCGAGGTGAGCCGTCATTTATTTTGACTGTGGAGGAAGAGGCAGCGCTTTCTGAGCCATTCAAGTTTACACTTGTTGGCAAATTCTCACATCGAAAGCCTACTATGGCAAAGGTGCGTGATTGCTTTCTGAAATTTGGATTCTGTGGTGATTATAGGCTTGGCTTGATAGATAGCAAGCATGTATTGATTCACTTGACGCATGAAAATGATTATAGTAGATTGTTTTTGCGTTCTTTATATTATATTGATGGGTGTCCTATGCGAGTCCTTAAATGGACATGTGACTTTGGACCTGATTGTGAAACCCCAATTGCTCCTGTTTGGTTGTCCTTCCCTTTATTACCTGTGCATATGCGATCCAAGGGTGATTTTTTGCTTTGGCTAAGATTGTGGGTATACCTTTGCGTATTGATGAGGCTACTGCGGATTTGTTGAGACCTAGTGAGGCTAGGGTCTATGTAGAGGTTAACTTAGAACATAAGTTACCTGAGCGGATCTGGATTGATAGGGGTAATGGTCGGAGTTTTTGGTAGACTGTGGTTTATGAGAAACCACCGTTATTTTGTTCTAAGTGTCGACATATGGGTCACTCTCTTGGTCGATGTCGCAGCGGTGGCACACCTTTGCTCCTTATCCCCGGCTTGCTCCATCGGGCCACCTCCTCCTAGTACTAGTTTGCCTCCTCCACTTACTCGGATCATTTACTCTCCTCCTGTTACTAGCACCATTCGAGATTATCGACAGTCCGTAAAAGCTAAGGGTAAGGAAGTAGTTGTTGATCGGCCTCAACAGGTGGGCCCCATGACGATCGAGAGCACAAAGATAGACGAGGTGTTGATATCTCCACCTCTGCGGGCCCGCCACTTCTCTTTGCAGCCATAGCGAGAGGTTCTCGCTTTGGTGTTCTTGCGCACCCCACACTTGATATAGTGCGGTGTTCTACGCTTGTTAGTTCTACTACTCTTATTTCCACCATTTCTCGAGACACGACAAGCGTGGGCCTGCAGACTCGCGACATGTGGGTCCCACCATTGATTTCTCGCATAGTATTCATATGGGCCCCTCTTTGGAAGCTCCTTTGCCTGCTGGACCCAGCCATCTCTCGACGGCCCTATCATACATTTTATCACTACTTCCTACTCCGATTCTCTCAGTTAGTCAGAGTCTGGATGTTTCTCGGCCAGTGGACCCCGCCATATCACATGTGGGCCCCACCACCGATCTTTTACGACATCGCCTTTTGCCTATGATTACTCATTGCATGATAGGCTATTGACTATTGCGGGCCCCCTACCGGCAGCTCTCTCTCTCGGTGGACCACTATCTTTGAGTCACGCCGCTTATTGATCCCGCTCTATGGTTCTTCATTGCATGATAGACCCGCTATCTCTGTGGGCCCCACCAAAGACTTTGGCTCATTCGTAATTCTTTGACCCTTTGCTTGACCATATGCTTGCCGCACCACGTCTTTGGGGTATGTTTGGATGACACAATTGATTCTAATCCTCGATACTAGCCCTCTCGGATTGCCGAGATAATGTCGAGGCTTCTTTTCTATCTATTTCATCGCCAGCCCCCTCGGATACATCTTGTTCTATTCGGATGGGTACACACCAATGTGGTCACTTTCGTAGGAGTTCACATGGTGATTTGGTGGTTTGGATGAGCGACAGTGGGCGATGGTTTCTTTTCGCCTTGAGTGGGGTCCCACATAGAGTTATTGCTCCTCTGCGCTTCTAGACCGATCACTCGGAGTATGTCGTGTACTCATGGTTCCCTCTCTCGCCTTTGTGATGTCACCCTCATATGGAATGTTAGGGGTGCGTGCTTCAAGACTGCAAGAGACTTAGGAAGCTTGTTCGATTACATCGTATTTTTTCCTCGCTCTTTTGGAGCCTTTTTCGCTTTGAGGATAGCTTTGACTTTGTTCGCCGCTTACATTGGGTTTGATATCGGTGTCCGTAACCAATCGAGTAAGATTTGGTGTTTTTGGAATGTGGGGACGATCGTGTTCCGATTGTTGATCATCCCCGCTTTCTTCATCTAATGATCAAGGATCCGAGATTGGCTAGACCTATCTTTTATCGCTGTGTGTGCTTCATGTTCTGCATTGTTGGACGCAGGATTTATTTGAGGACTTCACCAGTTTCCCAGACCGTGGATGGCCCTCGGCTTGTTGGTGGTGACTTCAATGTCATTGCTCATGATGGTGAGCGGACGGAGTCGATACTCGTGATAGAGGGAAGACCGATTTTGTGATATGATGATGGAGTGGATTGACCGATCTTTGATTTTCCGGTAGTCCTTATACTTGGCATAATAGGAGGTGGAAGAGAGAGACTGACGAGTTTTGACGAGTCATGAGGCTGCATCCTTCTTTTGACGATTCTGATGAGGCATCTCAATCGGTCTCGCCCCGATCATTCACCTTTGTTAATGAGTTGGGTTGAGGCTGGGGATGGGGGTGGGCCTAGGCCTTTTCGGTTCCTCAATGTTTGGTCCCGTCATCATGACTTTTTATCCTTTGTCTCTCAAAAGTGGTCATACCCGACTCAGTTTACAGGGATGGCTACTCTTTGGGAGAAGTGCTTTAGGATGAAGCAGGGACTTCGTTGGTGGAGTAGAAATGTGTTTGGGGATATATTTCAGAGAATTAGAGATGCTTTGAGCAAGGTGGATGAGGTGAGATGAAATATGATTTGGATCCATCACCGCACATAGAGAACACTTACATCGTGCTCTCGAGCCCCACTTGAACCGTGCTTTGTCTATTGAGGAAGGCTTCGAAATGTAGGCCGGGACTCGTTGGATGTGCGAGGAGAGCAAAACACGAGGTATTTTCATTCGGTGGTGCGGGCGCCGCATGCGGGCCCGTATACATTCTATTAGATCTCAAACGGGAGAGACTTTGTCTCACACGAGGGAGATTCGAGTTCAAATTGTTTCCTTTTTCCAGACCTCCTTTCGCTCCCGCCCAGCAATCGACCAAATTTTACCGATATTATCTCCTCTTTGGTTACTCGGAGGATAATCGGAAGCTAAACCGACTTCCATCATCATTGAGAGGTTAGAGATGTAGTGTTCGATATTGATGCGAGATAGTGTGGCGGGTCCGATGGGTTCACCTCTCATTTTTTTCAAAGAAGTTGGAAAATTGTCAAGGATGATATTTTTCGTGCGCTTGGACTTCTTTGATGGTGGGCATCCGCTAGGGATTCTCTGCTACTTCTATAATCTTGCTTCCCAAGTGAGACATGTCGATGGACGTAGTATAGACCGATTAGTCTTTGCACGGTGTTCAACAAGATTGTCACCAAGCTCCCGAACTCTCGCTTAAGTGTTGTTTTGCCTCGTATCATCTCTCCACAAAGCAGAGTGGCTTTATTCGTGGGAGGTCGATTGGTGATAATGTCTTGTTGGCACGGAGATGCTCCATACATTGGATACCCAGCCCGTGGGGCAATGTCATCCTTAAGCTAGATATGGCTAAGGCATATGACAAAGTTAGACCGGGACTTTGATGATGGTGATGGAGAGATTTGGATTCGATTGGATGTGGAGGGATAGGATCGGCGTTGTATTTCGAGTGCCATTTTTCCTGTCTTGGTGAATGGCAGTGCCTTGTGGTTTCTTTCCTTCCTCTCGTGGTTTTGAGGACAGGGGATCCCATATCTCCTTCGTTTGTTTATCATTGCAGCAGATTACTTCTCTGGGGTCTCACTCAAGTTGTCCAAAGCAAAGATCCATCGATGGCATATATTCATAGAGGTGACACTCTTGTCTCACATCTTTGTTTTGGCTTGATGATATGATCATATTTGCCAATGGCCAAAGACAACAAGAAAGAGAGTCTTGCATTGTTTGGAGCACTATGAGAGGGTCTCCGCCGCTTGGTGAATAGAGACAAGAGTGGTCTTATTGTGCCTAAGAGGGCACCTCCTTCTAGGATTCGAGATACTTGAGCACATTACATCGGCTTTCGGCGTCGCCAGCAGCTTATCACATACTACTGGGCATACCCTTGTTTAAGGGGCGAAAGACCTTCTTATATGATGGTCTATTTCGGAAGGTCAAGAGCAAGATCTCTGGATGGGCCTTTAGGGCTCGCTATCTCCCTGATGGCGGGATTACTTTATCGAGGTCTGTCCTTTCTTCCTTGCCTCTCTCTCTTCTTCGGGATTATGCGCCTCCCAAGACAGTGTTGAAGAAGTTAGAGAGTACATTTGCTAGATTCTTGTGGGATTCTAAAGATCAGGCTCACCGTATGCATTGGAAGAGATGGAAGGATATTTGCCTTCCTACTAATGAGGGTGGTTTGGGCTTGAGAAGATTAGAGGACGTGGTCCATGCTTTCTCTTTGAAGCTCGGTGGTTATTCGAGATCACAAAGAGCCGCTTTGGGCTCGCCATTCTTGGGCAAGTATTGCAGGGGCACCCACCCCCTTCTGGCACCCATACCACATTCTGCTTCTGCGGTTTGGAGGAGGCTAAAGGGGGTGGGACTCACAGCGGAGCCCCACATCGCGTGGCAGTTGGGTCAGGGGAGTATATTCTTTTGGCACGACTGTTGGATGGGTGACATGACTTTAGCTCAAATGTTTCCTCATAGGGAACATACCTCCGTCCAGGTAGTTGAGTTTTTTGATGATACTGGATGGGATATCGATAGACTCTTGTTGGTCCTTCCACATGATATAGCAATCCAGGTTGGAAGTCTACCGCTTTGTCCCGATGTTCTTGATAGACCTATGTGGAAAGACACCCCAGATGGTAGGTTTTCTACCAAGTCGGCATGGCAGCTTGTTCGCACTGGGAGTACTCTTCAGGCCTTTTGTCGCATGATTTGGAGCCCGATCATCCCGCAGACTATCTCTTTTTTTTGTTGGAGATTGTGGCAGGGTTTGGTACCAGTGGATGTGATTATTCAGAGGAGGATTCGGGCCCACATGGCATCAAGGTGTCGATCTTTGTCGTAGATTGAGACCATCCAAAGATGTCTTTATTGATAGCCCCATGGCTCACCGTATGGCAAAGACTTCTCGGCTATTTTGGCATTCCCTCGGGGTTGGAGAGATGCTACAACATAGATTTCAAACTTGGAGATTCTCGTGCCGCTTTGTCGAGTGGCCATATTCGCACTATCATCCCTTTGCTGGTCTTTTGGTACATTTG
Source organism: Forsythia suspensa (assembly GCA_023638005.1). Lineage (NCBI taxonomy): Eukaryota > Viridiplantae > Streptophyta > Magnoliopsida > Lamiales > Oleaceae > Forsythia > Forsythia suspensa. The sequence continues at coordinate 24,577,309 of CM042666.1, read as the reverse complement.
GATAGCTAGGAATGATGCGAAGCATCGTAGGATTGGCATGGAGCCCAATCGTATCATCTGGCGGGTCTATCACACTATTTCTTTACTACATATGGGAAGACTCTTTTGATTTGTTCATTGGCGTGGGGACCTTGATCTTGCCCCACATTTTGGTTTTACTCTTATTTCTCCTATCCCCAGCCCCCCTACTTTGGTTTATTGGCTTGCCCCATTGGCTGGATCTACCAAGATCAATACTGATGGATGCGTTAGGGATGGATTTGCGAGTGGCGGGGGTGTTATCAGAGATCACACTGGGCGTTGTATCAGGGCCTTCTCTACTGGCTACGGAGACATACTTATTTTGGAGGCAGAGTTGAGAGCCATTTTACAGGGCATTGAGCTTGCCCGACGGATGGGTCTTGTGGACTTATGGATTGAGACTGACTCTTCACTCGCTGTTCATTGCATTTCACGTGGTGGGGGGCCGTGGGTGATTCAGTCAATACTCAGACGCATCCGACATCTTCTTTCATTCGATCGAGACACAATTTCTCATATTTTTCGAGAGGGAAACCAGGTCGCTGACTCTTTAGCTTCTGAGGGCTGGGACCAACGACATTATCAGGAGTATGGATCTTCAGACTTGCCACGTCGTTCGCGTGGACTACTTCAGACTGACAGATATGGCCTTCCATCAGTTAGAGGTCTTTAGTTTTTTGTTAGTTTGGTTTTCATTTGCTTTTGCTTTTGCTTTTGCTTTTCAGAATTATGCACCGGAAGTAGTATCTCTTTATTTGCTTTAGTTTGAGGAATTTTTTTTTTTTTTCATTCGTTGTATGCTTGGAGGTCGTGTTCATATCTCCCTCCCGTACTACCATTTTTTATATAAATACAATGGTAGGGGCATCTGAACCCCACCACCGACTGTCCCGGTAGAGGCCTAAAACCATCTTGGATCAGTCTTTGGTGTTTCAATAAAAAAAAAAAAAAAAAAAAGGATACATACGTATAAAAGGAAAAGTACATTTTAAATCCTACGCTACTTCAAAATAGACTGATAACTAGACAAAGCAATCTCTAATCTTTTCCGCCTTATAGACCCTTCTTGGGGTTTCCCTCTCTATCTTCCTCTGGATCTTCCTCTTCTAGCAAGTCCTGTCCCAAGATATCTAGAATTGGTACTGGAAAGTTCTCATCAAGTACTCTTAGGAAGGATCTAGCCAATAGTTCATTTTCTGGCCTAGACATAGTAGCTCGCAAACTAGGATTTAGGCCTTACTTTATAGTCTTTTTATAGTTTCGCTGTAGATCACGACTAATGTCATAACTTTCACGAAGCAAGTAGGTAACATCTTAATATGAAAGATCATTATCACTCCATTGCACAATCTCATTTATGACTAAAGCCCAAAAATCTGGAATAGTCTCACATAATCGCCGTATTTTAACCTCATCACGCTGTCTATGATGTACTTTCCTCAACATATCAATGATACGGTCTAATAGATCAAGATGCTGCTCAAGACTATAAATGGGACAATTCTGATAAGTATGGTAAAATGCCAACAACACATCTCGCTTCCGTGTAAAACCATATACCTCTATCTTGGTTGGTGTTCTAATCGTTGGTGTCGTATCTAAGACAAGAAATTAATTATGTCACACTATTTGTCTCTTAAAAATACATTGATTACCATAACGCATGTTAATGATAAACAAAACTAAACTTCATAAATTTAAACATGACTTGGTTTGAAATATTTTCATATAAATAATAACACATTGGATAAGAAAAGTGCAATGTAAAAATAAAAGAATTCTTATATTTTGAAAATTCACCTTACTATTTTCCTGAATCGCCGATTGAAAGTCGGTCGCTAGCTTGCTCGACGATGTTGGATCTTGACTTAAAATGATGAAATTATTTTGTATAACAACTTAGAACATATCATTCGCATAGAAATATATAAAAAGTCTACAGAAAAGTAAACTAGCTCTGATACCATGCTGTGACGCCCCGAAATTTAACCTTCGAGTGTCAAGAGTTACTTAACATCGGGATTTAAAATTTTCAAGGATTTTTACTAAATAAAAGAAATTTCGTTTGATACCTAAATGGTATCGTCGAGTTGCAAAATTTTGAGAGAATCACTATTGATTAATATACTAATGATATGCCAAATTTGAAAAGTTATTGGTGCACGACCTATTTATAATAAATTTTGAAAGACGCTTGGTCGCTATACATATTCAGTCTACGCCTCACTGATAAGAAAATATGTATAAAATTTTATACATATTAGAAAATAGTAAATCTAGTGCCTAATGAAATATAATTCCTTATATAACCCCTCTGTAAACTTTCATGATAAGAAAATGGATGTAAAGACTTCAATCTTCATCCCAAATACACGGAACCTGTGCAGTTGTTGTTGTCGTGAGCAGTCACTTAGAAGATTTTTATAAAATACATTTCAAATTTTTTTTCTGTGAAATTTGTGAGGTTAGAAAGACATTTAAAACTAGTTTTATCTAGTAAAATATGAAAAATTTATAAAATCATCCTATGGGGACGATTGAGTAAACATCGTGAGGTGATCATACTGGGCAGTGACAAAATTTTTGTACGACACCCTGACACTAAAATATTTATATCTCATGCTACACACATCGAATCAAAGAAATCTTTATAGTTACGTAAAGAAAACTCATATATAGATGTAGACGTATTTTTATAGTCTCAAAAAAATTTTTGTGGAGTCTATGATGGTATTTGGAAGTTGGTCATAAAACTGTCCAGCTTTTGGATTTCATAAATTCACTAACAAAATATTCTAAACCATCACCCTAATGTGTAAGAAAAACAACAGATACAAATAAAACTTACTTTCAAAGTACAAACTTAACATTTTTATCATCCTTTAACATATATTTAATACCACACATATTTACCTAGTGAACTACTCGTTCTGAAAAGCTTACAAAAAGAAACTTTTGTAACATTACAACTTCAAAATCCAACATCGAGTACTTCGACCAACTCTACACAACCTAGCGATTAGGTACCTGAAAATTTGATATGAATAGTATGAGTATAAGAAATACTCAGTAAGACATTATGCTCGGATTTAACATATTAACATCAAAGCGAAAAAAAAGCAATTAAACACATACTTTCATATTCCGGCTTGCTGGCACCTTTGGGACTTGTCCTAAAGCATGTATATCTATCTCGGTGGACTTGTCCACCAAATTTCCATATTATGGTTTGCATGCAAAGCTTAAGCTTAAGATACTCTTAAGTAACGTGCTTCAAAATATGAAAAACTTTTATGAACCAAATTCTTTGTAATTTTTTTCTTGCCAAGTAACTACACTGAATGACGGAGGATGCTGCATTTAAATATGGAAACAATGAAAGTTTATGAGAAGGGAGATTATTATTATTCACCGCAACTGCCCACTCAATGTTTATCTCCAATTTTCAGAATTTGTGAATGTATATCCCAAATCATGCACAACCGACTAAACTAAAGACCATTTATATATATATATATATATATAATTAACTTAATTATCAAGAAATATGTATCTAATTATCTAATAGATATAATTATATAATGACCACAATTCATTTTCTTATGAATTTACTTTAACAACCATATCTAGGATATAATTTAACCGAATAATCTTTTTCTTGTGCTAATTACACGTAATTTAATACGAGCTTCGAAACGAGCCTAATATTGAAATATAAATTTTTAGGTCTTTAGACACCCAAAATATTTACTAAATTAGCGTAGGAAATTTAGTAGCACATAATATTCAAAGCATAACTAAATATCATAAATGAATAATCTAGCATAAAAATTTTGGGGTATTACAACTTTTTAATATAACGGTTAGCCAACTAAAGAGTGAACTTTGCAGGTTTAGCTTCACAAAGTCCTGATCGCCTGAAAATAGAAAGAGGCATTAAATTGATACTTGCACCAAGATCACACAATGCCTTGTCGATCACGAGATTACCGATGGTAATTGGAATTATGAAGCTACCTGGATCATTTCTTTTATCTGATAGTTGCTTCTCCACTATAACACTTACTTCTCCTATAAGTTTTATTGTATCTCCTTCTGCCAATTTTTCTTATTTGAAAGTAGTTGTCTCATATACTTGGCGTAGTTGGGCATTTGAGTTAGGGCCTCTACAAATGGTATGTGAATATGTAGCTTTCTAAGATGATCAAATAATTGTGCACACTGCTCATCCTGCTTCTTCTTCTTCTGTAAATTTAACCTCTATGGGAAAGGGATAGGAGGTTCATATTTTTTTATTAGCTCTGGAGCTTTTGTTTTTCCTCGGTCTGCCACTTGTTCATGATTAGTCTACACATCTGGAGTGACTTCTTCGTCTTGTTCTTCAAAAACTTATTTTTTCTTGATTGCCTTTTTGCATGTATTTCAGGCAGCTGCACCCTACTTCTAATTGTTATTGCATGTACTTGCTCTCTAGGGTTGACCTAGATGTTGGTTGGCAAGGTACCCTACGGTCTACTTGACATAGCGACTGCCATCTTACCCATCTGTCTCTAGATTCTTCATTGAAGCGCTCTGATTTTGGAGAGTGGTCTATGTCTTCCTCATAATCTCTATGTACTGCTCAGTTTTCACCACAAACTTACCAAACATATCTTCTAGTAAAACTTTCTTTTCTGGCTGCTGAAACTAAGAACCCCGTGGTCTGTTGTTATTTTGATTATCCCTCCAAGAGAAATTTGGATGATTACACCAACCTAGATTAAATGTATTGGAGAACGGATTATTTTGCTGGTATTGACCACCTTGAACATACTCGGCTTGCTCGAGTTGCTGTGATAGAATAGGACATTTTGATGTGCTGTGATTTGCCTCCACACTCTTCACAAGTTGATTTCTTCGTTTGCATCGCATTGACTAAATGCAATATGCTGTCCACTTTGTGTGCTAATGAGTCTATTTTTGCAGATAATGCAGTGAAAGTGTCTACTTCATGTACTTATGCAGTTTTCTTGTGCAGAACTGTGTCTGATGCCCATATGACAGTGATAGTAGCTACTCTTTCAAACGGCTCTAAAGCTTCGACAATAGTTTTGGTAGATAACGAGTTGTTGGATGAAGAGCCTATCATGATTTTAAAAGAAGGAAGTAGTCCAACATAAAAATACTGAACATGTAGGCCCTTACTAATGCCATCATGAGGACACTTCCTTATAATATTTTGAATCTGTTCCACGCCTCATTAAAAGATTCAGTTTCTGACTGTTGCAATATTGATATGTCATACAACTTTGAAATCTTAACTGGTGGAAAGAATTTTATGCAAAACTTTTGGGCTAAATCATTCTGGGTGGTTATGCTGTCAATTGGCTATGAGTCCAACCACTCAAGAGCTCTGTCATGAAAAGTATGTGGGAATAAACGTAGACAGATGCCGTCGTCTGAGATACCTTGATATTTAAAATGTTGGCACATTTCTAAAAATAGTGAAACATGTGTATGTGGATTCTCGTTGGCCCTGTCATAGAACTGATGTCCATTATGAAAGAGATGAATGACATTGGTCTTCAACTTGATGCTTTGCTGCCCAAAAGGTGGGTAGACTATGCTAGATTGGCTCTGGATGATCTACAGAGTCATAAAATCTCTAGCATATTTTCTTCATTATTATCTCGTTCTACTAGAGCAATCTTGTTGTTATTCATGGTGTTGTGCTGTTTTTGGTCCTTTTGGTGTGTCTTTCTTGCTTCTCTTTGCCTATGATGAAAAGTGTGTTCGATATCTAGATTAGGTGGTATTAGAGACTCGTGTCTCACGCTTCACATGCAAAGATCTGAAAAGAACCAATTCAAACATTGAAATAAACTAAAAAATAATTAAAAAAATAAAGTTCGAATTAGTGCTAAAATAATGGAAAAAGAACTAAAACAAAATTCTCGACAACGGCGCAAAAAACTTGTTAGCAATTTATTTTGTACCACAAGTATATGGATCGCACAAGTATTATAATAGATTTGAGAGTCCAAGTATTGTACCCACATGGATTTAGATAGTTCAATACAATTAAATTAACATTAACCAAATCAATTTAACTTTTAAAATTTTGTTGTTTAAGAACAAATTAGATTATTAACTAAAAACAATTGACTAATTATAATTTAAACAAATAAAAATTAAGCTTATGCCGAATTACTTTGAATATGAGAAAGAAGAGTACTAGGATCCCGAATTCACTTGTAGTTGTTAATTCATTTATCTAGATTCTTGAATTTGACAAAATACACCAGTTATGACGACCAGTATCCATAAATTATTCAATAGTTTCTCTCGAATAAAATCAAACATATTCATATGTATTACCCGACTATATCTCTATGACGAAAGCGAATACACAAAAGTATAGTGGTATATCTCTATCCCCTATCAGACTTTAAGCTAATTAAAACTATGTCTAGCCTATTTTTCAATCTCTCGATAGTAAAATAAACCACAAGAATCATACAATTACTACGTATATGATTGTAGATGAAACGAAATCAAAATTAATTATTCAAAAATATAATAATGCAAATCGTCAAAAATCAAGGTTCCAAATAGAAGAATTAAACTACAAGTTCCATCGTAATTCTAGCATAAAAAGAATTTAGCCTAACATACTAAGAAGAAGCGAAAATATAAAAAGCCATCACCTGAATAAGAAGAAAACTCAAAAGAGTGGATCTTTATCTTCGTTCAATCTTCGTTCTTGTTTCTCTTCTTGAATTCTTCCAATAATTCGACTCCTTAATTATGAGTTGAGAACTCATATATATAGTATCCTCATTGTGTTCGAAAAGATCCCAAAAAATCATTAAAATCGTGTCCCAAAAGATTTCCTAATTGGAGTCAATCTCAAAAAGGTAACAAAATCCCGCTGCTAGAAAATACACTCGAAGATCGCCCAGTGCCAGCTTTTAAGTCTCTGCATGTCAAAATTGATGCTGGGCGCTCGCCCAACTTATTTTTTCTAATCTGCACCAGTTTTTCAAACGGCCATAACTTTGTGTAGGAAACTCCAAATTGAGATCAATAAAAAGTGTTGGACTCGTAATTGAATTATATTTCCAATGGTATATCATTTGACTTGTGGAGATTTTAATACCAATATTTGTGCTCTAATTTTCTAATATGCTTCGGTATGTAGTTTCTCAATTCAGTTCTTTGGCTTTCAGGTGTTTGATCCTTTGCTTCAACACTTCATTGTCCATCCAACACACCTTAAAATTATTGATTTTATCTTGTTCCTCATCCTCCAATGTTTGGCTCTTGATATTCACTTGAAAAACTCAATTTCTTCTCATTTACTCGTCGATTTCATCAATGTGACTTGAGTTAGGGAATTTTGTCATTTTAGTGTTCAAGCTTCAATTGAGTAAAATATGATACTCGTACTTCCGAATCATATTCTAATTTGTTGCTCTTTCCATCTATTAATTTCCAATTACTTATAAACAGGTCCAAAACCGAAATAGAAAAAAAAATCAAAAAATTAAGTAAAAAATTTATAAAATAACGGAATAAAAGCTTAGTTTTAATGCCCGAATAAGTGCACAAAATGTACTTATCAGTGTACGTTGGTGCATAATTTTTATTGGACAATATTTTGTAGTGGATGGAACTTTTCATTTGTGTTTTTAAATTTGGACTATGTTTATTGCTTAATTTGGTGAATGGTATTTACTAAACAATATTTTATATGAAGATTGAACTTGTCGTTTGCTTGTGGAGGTGCAAACTTCTTTATCCCCGGCCCCCTTCTTTCTCATTGCATTTTATGCTAAAACAACCCGTTCTGAACGAGTGGAGCTATGGGATAACATGAAATTATTTGCGAACAACACCAACATCCTTTAGTTTGTTATTTAAACACTATTCTCTTTACCCAAGAAAGGGTTGGAGGCAACCCTCCCAATTTAGGCACTGTATAATAATTTGCCAATACTTTAAGATGTTGCAATTTGGAAAATGTCAGTTTTAAGGGTTCACAATATACTTGGACAAAATGGCACCTATGGGAATGTTTGGACACAATAGCTGCTAACTCTTTATCAGTGGATTATTTTTCCATAATTTGGTCCAACATTTGAATTTTAATACCTCATATCACAGCCCATGTTGCTTTCCATTGACAAATGGAATCGTCATTGCTCCTCTTTCTTCAACAATTGGAACCAACCTAGCAGAATCAGGTCTAATAGATTTCTGAAGTAAGCTGGTTCGTATAAAAAATAGCTTAAAGTGGTGGAACCAAGCAGATATTTGAAGACATTCACAACAATATCAAAAATGATGAAAAGAAAGTTCTAGGAAAGCAACAATCCTATGCAGAATATAATGAACTTCTTGCATACGAAGGTATGAAAGTTCTAACAATAATATAAACTTAACTAAAAGAAAAGAACAAATAGGAAGAAAAAAGAATCAATCTTATTAAGCAAACGGCATAATAAAATAATAGATACAACTCGTATTTATACTAATGCAAACTCTAACCTATATAAGGTAAAATACTCTATTAATAATGCTAATATATTACTACTATTACTCTAACATATATAATATACTACTAGTACAACTCTACTATATATAATATACTATAACATCTCCACTCAAACTCACGATGCTACAACAAGAAGCAGTGAGAGTTTGTCAAGTAAGAAACAAAAACGATGGATCGGATATCGTGAAAAAGTCAGCAAGCTGCAATGATGAAGAGACAAAAGGTAAGGAAATACTGTCATGCTGAAGATGGTGACGAATGAGATGACAATCAATCTCAATATACTTCATTCGCTCATAGGTCGGCAACTTCATTACAAAAGTCATAATACCAATCTGAATATACCAAAGTAATCAAATTAAAAGAATGCAAACTTCGAAGACTAAAATTCTAGATTAACTTAATATCAAATTGACGACGGACGATCATACATGAACTAGAATTATAGAAAGAAGGGAAAAGGAGAAGGAAGAAGAAGAAAAGAAAGGGATAGGAAGGGGGAGACACACCATGAGAGAGAGAGAGAGAAATAAAGGGAGAGAAAATAGTCTTTATTCAATCATTAAAGCATCAAATTCCAAATTAACTCAACCAAATTCTAGATTATTTAACTAAATATCAAATACCAAATTCCAGATCAACCGAAAACAAAGTCAACCAAATTCTAGGACAGAACAACTGGACTAATTCTAAATTCTAAATTTCAAACTGACTTAGACATAAATATCTTATACAAGCCAAATGATCCAAGTAATCTAATTAGTGAGGACCAAACCAACCCGACGAACCTACAAGAAGACTCTAAAAAAATATACTTAGCCAGATGACATTATCTAAAAGAAACAAAAAAAGACTTAGCCGGACAAGTGGCATAAGGCCACTCGATAGAAAATAGAAGCGATTTCAAGTTTAAACCAAGTCAGGTCAAACTTGCTCCGATACTATGTGAAAGTTCTAATAATAATATAAATAATAATGTTATGCACAAAATTATTTCCCCAAACCAAAGTGAATTTGTCTCGGGTCAAAACATAACTGATAACATTCTTTTAGCACAAGAATTGGCATATTCTTTAGATAAAAAGTGCAGAGGTGGAAATGTAATGTTTAAGCATGATATGGAAAAAGCTTAGGATCGAATTAATTGGAACTTTCTTTACTCATTTCTGAACAAATTTGGATTCAACCAGCTGATGATAAAAAAGATATCGCTTTGTGTGGAAAATTGTTTGTTTTCAGTTGTTGTTAACGGTGAAACAATTGGATTTTTCAAATCTTCACGGGGTCTTCGTCAAGGAGACCCAATCTCTCAGGCCCTTTTCTTGATAGCAGCTGAGTACATTTCAAGGGATCTAAATTGCATGACAAATTGGTACCTGGATTACTCCTTTCAACATGAAGGATTCAAAGGATTTCTCACCATGCCTTCGCTGATGACATAATCATTTTTCACTAATGGGCCCAATCATTTTCACCAACATTACGAAAAGGTTTTGGGGCCAACTAATCAGCACAGAAAAAGCTCGTTTATCGCTCCAGCATGGTGTCCATCTTATAGAATTCAAATGATAAAAAACATCATAAATGTTTCAACTGAAACGGTTGTCTCTAACTTATCTCGGTGTACAGCTGCACAAAGGTGGCTGAAGGGCTCACATATTCGACAACATACTGCCAGGCATTAGAACTGTTGGAAAAATATGTGTCATATTTTTCACTTTTTATATCTTGGCTATCTTAATAAATATAACTGATTTTTAATGATAAAAGAGCAGGTCAACATTTGTGTTTCTGACTGGTCTGATTAACGCCAGTTCTGACTGACTGGCTTGATAGGCGAATCATTTTTCCAGATCAGCAAAAGCTGCAATTTTATTCTGTTTCTATATTTGATATATTCTGATTTCATGAATATTAATGACAGCCCCTTTTGTAGGTTAAAGAATTTTTTTCTTATTCTTTTAGATTTGTTTAGGAATGAAATATTTAGTTTCCTAAATTCTTTCCCACTACAAATCTAAGAAAATCTTTCTATATTCTTTCCTACTAATTCTCTTACCATATTTGTTGCATATTCTTAGGTAAGAAATAATTCCAAAATTGATTTCTACTTTAACTATAAGTAAGAGTGGAAATCAATAAGGAATCAACGCTTTGAAATATAATTTTTGTTCTTGTTTTCTCTAAGCCATAAAATCGGCCGAAATCCATGGAAGGAAAACAAGACATCAAGCTTCATTGATTCAACTTTCAAAGTAAAAAGGTTTTCTTCAAACTCATTGAAGAATCAAGAACTTATTGGTGCTCAACGAACAATTCCATATCTTGTTCAAGCTACTTGGCGTGAAGTTAAGAACGAGGGTTCTTAATCCAATTGGTGGTTGCGGTCAAGTACAATAGGGAAGTGGCGATAAAGTCAAGACCGGTGGGTTTGATTCCACTTCATCAACAAGTCAGAAGAAGAAGTATCACAGGGAGTTCATCTGTGTTCTTTTGATTGTTATTTTGTTAATTTTGCGAAATTACAAAAACCGATACTATTGTATTTCTTTTTAACAAGATTATTAGTGGATTGTTTCTACCCATGGCATGGGGGCCCGTGGATGTTTTCCTTTGGGGTTTACCACGTTACATCTTGTGTTCGTATTTAATCCTTTAATTTCCGCACTAGACAAGATTAGGAAACGAACACAGTTGTGCGAGTCGAAACTTTATCTCTATATCTTTCCAGGTCGACTACATTCTCGTCCAATTGCTTATTTAATTAAAATTAAAATTCGTGTTTAATTTAATTAATCTAGGTTTTAGAACTTTCAATTGGTATCAGAGAGGGTACACTTTTTAAGTGCGATCCATATAAACCTAGTTATGGACGGAGCTCCATTTAGACCACCTATTTTAGATGGTACTAATTATGCCTATTGGAAAATTAGAATTCAAGTGTATATCCAATCCCTTGATGAAAAATCTTGGCACTCAATTGTCCATGGATATAAAACTCCTACCATCACTGAAGATGGTGTAGAAAGAGAGAAAAAAAGGCATTTGAGTGGGTTACAAATCGATTACAATTATACTAATTGGAACTCCAAAGCGTTAAATGCCATATTTTCTTTTGTAGACTCTAATCAATTTCGTTTAATCTCTACTTGTCGGGGTTGCAAAAGATGCTTGGGACATCTTACTTAATTGCTCATGAAGGAACCAATATGGTCAAGTAATCCAAGCTTCAAATTCTTACTCTAGAGTTTGAACAACTAACCATGAGAGACGATGAACAATTCAAGGACTTCTATGCAAAACTCAGTGATATCACCAATACTGCTTATACCTTGGGAAAGAAATATTCAGAGAGCAAAATTGTAAAGAAAATCCTCAGATCCTTGTATGATCGTTTTCATTCTAAAGTAACTGCAATTGAAGAAAGTAAGGAGATTGAGAATATGAAGGTTGAAGAATTGGTGGGATCATTGATGACATATGAGCTACATCTACAAAGGAGAAATTAAGAAAAGAGATCCAGTATTGCCTTCAAAATTAACAACCATGAAGACAAGGTTGATTATGAGGAGAGCGAAACAAATGAAAACATGGCCATGCTCACCAAACAATTCAAAAAATTTCTAAAAGGAAATCAAAAGGGAAAGCACTTGAATACCTCTCTCCAACAAAAGAAGAGATTTCTGACTAACACTAAACAAAATCCCACTACCTCTATGAATAGATCTGACAATCGAATTCAATGCCATGAGTGTGAGGATTTTGGTCACATAGCCTCTGAATGTGCAAATACTTTAAAGAAATCTCATACCAAGAAGGCCATGAATATCACTTGGAGTGAAGATGATGAAAAAGACTCAAATGAGGATGAGAATGACAAAACCATCATTGATCGTGTAACGCCCCGATCGTGAACTTAACCTTTCATACTGATTACGTGCAAAACTTGATTGCAGGTTCTGACTTCTTAGCGACAACTTCAAGAACCAAATCCGTGTATGCATCACAACTGCAAAGAAATGAATAAAAATTACAAGATGAACAGGAGAAAAACTTGTCCACGCAAGTCTTGATAGAATTATTGGAAGATGACAAGGCTGAAATTGATTCTCAAAATAATACTCTTACCAACATCTTAAAAGAGAAGGATGATCAAATTGCTAATCTTTTAGATGAATTAAAAGTCTCAAAAGAAAGGATCAAGCAATTAACAATTGGAGCCTCTGGCTTAAGCGAAACCCTAAGCTATGGAAGAACTCCAAACGTCAAAGAAGGTTTGGGATATGTTGGAAAAGGTGAAAGAAAAGCTGGGAATCAGATCAACTTCATCAAAGAAACAAAGTCTGCTGTATTTTCATACAAAACTACTCCCATCACCGTCAGAACTAAGGCTGACCTGCCTATGCAAGTTCTGACCAATGCCAAGACTCAAAAACAGTCACGACCATCAGGTATACAACCAATACAAGGAGGTAAATCAAAGTACTTTGTAAAATGTTGCATCTGTGGTAATTTAGGACATGACTCTTTTCATTGTTTGTTTAGTAAAAACCTGGCTAATAGACAAATGAGACACCTTAGCAACACAAAAAGGGTGAATTAAATTGTTATATGGTTGATGTTGCATATAGATCCTTTATTCCTAACTCTTGGTATTTTGACAGTGGTTGTTCTAGACATATGACTGGTAATCGATCTTATCTAACTAACTACAAAAGTCATGAAGGTGGTCTGGTTACTTTTGGTGATGGAGCACACGGTAAAATTGAAGGTGTAGGCACTATTCTAATTGATGGCTTCTTCCCGTTAAAAGAAGTTCTTTTTGTTGTAGGTTTAAAAGCTAACCTAATTAGTATAGGCCAACTCTGTGATGATAAACACCTAGTTATCTTCTTAAAAAATTCCTGTAAAGTCTTGAAGTATGATGGTAGTTGTATTCTACATGGTACTAGATCCAATGATAAATGTTATCTTCTTGACACCAAAATTACTTGTCATATTTCAAAGACTGACTCAACCGAGTTGTGGCACAAACGATTGGGACATTTAAACTATAGTGATCTGTTGAGACTGACAAAGTTGAATGCAGTACAAGGTGTTCCTAAGCTTACTGAAAAATCTGAAGGATTGTGTGGTTCGTGCCTAAAAAGGTAAGCAAACCAAAAGCACTCACAAGCAAGGTAAGTTTCTTACTACAAATTTCATGTTTTAGAATTACTTCACATGGATTTGATGGGACCTATTCAAACCGAAAGTATTGGGGGCAAGAAATATATTTTTGTTTATGTGGATGATTTTTCTAGATATACTTGGGTTGATTTCTTGAGAGAAAAATCTGATGTGTTTGAAAGATTCAAATTTTTGCACCTAAAATTAACAACGAGAAAAACATTTTGAGGAAATAAAAATACTAAGGATTAGAAGTGATCATGGGAGAGAGTTTGAAAATGCTACTTTCTCTGCTTTTGTGATCAAAATGGTATTTTCATGAATTCTCTCGCACCCAAAACTCCCGAACAAAACGGTGTTGTGGAAAGGAAAAATAGGTCTCTTCAAGAGATGGCTAGAGTTATGCTAAATAGTAAGAAGCTCCTGTTAAATTATGGGTCAAGTTATTAATCTTGCTTGTTATATTTTGAATCGTGTATCTTTGAGAACTGGAACCACTCAAACTCCTTATGAAATCTGGAAAGGTAGAAAACCGAATCTCAAATATTTCCATACCTTTGGTAGCAAATGCTATGTGTTAAATGATTGGGAATACTTGGGTAAATTCGATTCAAAAAGTGATGAGGAGTGTTTATTGGTTATTCGAGAACAATCGTGCTTACGAAATTTATAACATGCGTACTCGGACTATCATTGAATCAATCAATGTAAAATTGATGATACTGATGACTTTTCATCTTATTCACGGAGCCTAATATTCGGACTTTGGAAGAACAGTTCTTTGGACGTCAACCTACCCAAGACCATCATGTACCGCTCCAGACAAATGATTTACTGTAAGGAACATCCAACTTCAAGTTCGATGTCTCTCGCCTCGCCTCACCGGAAGTTCGACACACCATATACAAATAACGAATAGGACATGAGAAGGCAACCTCCTTCTTGGATTCAGAAAGCACATCCACTGGACAATGTTCTCTCAAATTCCAGAGACGGCATGATGACTCGGAGGAGGCTTGCTAATGAACTTGGAAATGTTTGCTACACTTCACAAATTGAACCCAAAAATATAAATGAAGCCATTATTGATGAAAATTGGGTTCTAGCCATGCATGAAGAGCTAGCTCAGTTTGATAGAAATGAAGTGTGGGATCTTGTTCCTCGGCCAAAAGACACAAATGTGATCGGGACAAAGTGGATATTCAAAAATAAATCAGATGAACATGGCAACATAGTCAGAAACAAGGCACGCTTGGTTGTACAGGTTACAATCAACTAGAATGAGTGGATTTTGATGAAACTTTTGCACATGGTTCGGCTTGAATCCATTAGACTCTTACTATCGCCGGCATGTCAAATGAGATTCAAGTTGTACTAAATGGATGTCAAAAGTGCCTTTCTCGAATGGAATTCTTAATGAAGAAGTCTATGTTGAGCAAAGCTAAAGGGATTTGTTGATCCTTATTTCCCCGACCATGTGTTTAGACTCAAAAAGGCTCTGTACGGACTAAAGCAAGCCCCCAAGAGTTTGGTATGAATGATTAACCATGTTCTTGTTGGAACAGGGGATACAAGCGAGGAGGGGGACAAAACGTTATTCATCAAACATTTTAAAAGCGGATTAATTGTTGCACAAATCTCGTCGATGACATTGTATTTGGTTCTTCACTAGAAACAAAATCCAAGGAATTTGCTACTCTTATGCAAAATGAATTGAAATGAGTATGGTTGGTGAACTAAATTTCTTTTTAGGTTTGCGTGATCAAACAGTTGGATCAGGGATTTTTATCTCCCAGGCCAAGAATGCTAAAAATCTTGTGAAGAAGTTCGGTCTTGAACAGACCAAGTCAGTCAGAACTCCCATGGCCACGTCCTTAAAAATTTCCAGAGATGACCAGGGAAAGGAGGTTGACTCCAGCTTGTACAGAAGCATGATAGGCAGTCTGCTGTACCTGACTGCAAGCCGTCCTGACATATCATTCAGTGTTGGAGTTTGTGCACGTTATCAAGCTAAACCAAAAGAATCACATCTTGCAGCAGTGAAGCGAATTATTCGCTATATTAACTGTACTTCTGATTATGGTTTATGGTATACTAATGATACTAATTCTCATCTTGCAGGATACACTGATGCCGACTGGGCTGGAAACATGGACGATAGGAAAAGCACGAGTGGAGGATGTTTCTACATTGGTAACAATCTCATTGCATGGTTAAGTAAGAAACAAAACTCTATTTCCTTATCTCTGCGCAGGTTTAATATATTGCGTGGGTAGTTGTTGCACTCGGCTACTTTGGATGAAACAAATGCTTTGTGATTATGGTATTGATCAGGACTCTGTTACTGTTTTCTGTGATAACACTAGTGCTATCAATATTTCTAAAAATCCTGTTCAGCACTCTAGGACCAAACATATTGATATTAGACATCATTTTATTAGGAATTTGGTCGAAGAAAAAGCTATTACTTTGGAATATATTCAGACTGAGTATCAGTTGGCTGACTTGTTCACCAAAGCCTTAGATTCTGCTAGATTTGAAACTCTACGGAAGGCTGTGGGCATTTGCTTGATGCATTAGTTTTTATTTTTTTTACAAAAAAAAAAAAAAATTTATCATGTGTGTATGTTTGCATTTGCTTATTTTTTATTTATTTAAAAAAAAAAAAAGAAGGGGAGAAGTGCAAATAGCATATGATATAATTGTATGATTGGTCTATGAATTTTGAGATTTACTTGGATTAACCAATCAGTTTGGTATGCTCATTATACTTAAGGTAAAATATGGTCAGATAAGCACACTTTGAGGACATATTGTCTTGGTTGATTGTACCTTACTACTAACTAGATTGTTATCTTTAAAGTAGTTTTATAATTTGTTGTGACCTATGGTCAGTATCTATGTCTCTCGGCACCATAGTATGTTGTTGTGTTAAACAGACAATTTCATGGAGGAGAGGGCTACCACAATAAATGTGTGCAGCCGTCCTTGATAATGAACATAAACATGTAGAAAAGGGCTACCTTTATGGGTGTGAGAAAGTCAACTCCATGATCTTAAAAATTCAAATGCTTTGACAAATCAAATATATATATATATATATATATATATATATATATATATATATATATATATATATATATATATAAAGTCAACACTGAGTACTCAAAAAGAAAAATTGCTATGGTACTCTTATGCAGCACGCTCATGTTTTTTATTCAAAGAGATAGGTTCGGATGATGACCGGTTTGAAATACATCTCAAGATCTTGATCTTCTTGACTAGGTTCAATTTGGCTTAGTAGGACAAAGTTATGACCGATTAATCCAAGATGTCCTATCACACAATCACGTTTTAAATCTGACAAATTAATTGAATCTAATTATGCGCATATATCTGATTGGAAGATTCTGGTTGATTTGATATCATTGGACTGATTGTATAATTTGTAGAACTATGAAGTTTGCCCATAAATAAACCATTCAATCTTATCTCATAAAATATTCTCATTATTTGTGTGTGAGTATCTTGCATGGGCCTTCTCGTAGAAATTTCAATCAACAGTCTATTTTTGGCAGCACAATCAGTTGTAATTGAGAAAAATCTGGACGAATTCTTGGTTTATAGAATCCAATCGCATTTTGGTTCTAATTTAAAAATTCTGTTTTCGATAAAATAGCGTATTAGGCGGTTTATTTCAAACTTGACTTATCTGATTAAGGAAGGTTTCGTGGTCATTAACTGCCATTTATCAGTTTATTTTTGGTATGCCTTCTACACGTCCCTAATTAACTGCTCCCTTCTTGTGCAATTTTGAACAAATTGAAAAATTTCCCCTTTTTAAACCGTGATCTAGGGTTTTCTTCTTCACCTTCTCACACTCAATCCTCAATTCCTAACTCCGAAGACCCTCATTCTTGATCTCGAAGGTATATTTGAGTTTTTCTTTTTCAGATTCAAACAATGGTGAAGACTAAAATGCCAAAATCGAAGAAACATCCGGGAAATTCGTCCAAGGACACTGTTGCTCCAGCGTCTACTGCTGAAACTGCGATTGGGCCACAAATGTCACCGGCAAAGACTCTCCGGCGAAGTACAAGAAGACGGGAACCCTCCAGTTCAGACCCGGACACTTCTCCAGCGGCAGTCGCATCTCAGGCTGACCAATCGACGGACATTGTTGCATATCAATCGCCGGTCAGCCATTCTAAAAATCAGCCCCGTCCAAAAACTAACGACCCAATCTCCTATCTGAGCAAGAAAGTCACCTTGGGTGCTCAAGACCCAGATGAAGAAGGAGATGAGGATGATGAATCTGCAAGTGACAGTGGGTCTGAAAATGCCGAAATTGAGGAAGAGGTCCGTGAGGATGAAGGGGCTGGTGATGAGGAGTCTGAACAGCCTCCTCCATTCGTAGAAGGTTCAAGTAAGCCCCCCTCTCAAAAATCTGATTCTGATTTTGATGTTGCCCTTGATGAATCTTCAGAATCTACTCCGACACCTCCTCCAACGAAAAGGGCCACCAGGGCTGAGAAAGGGAAAGGTAAAATAGCTGATGTTGCTGAAAAGCCCACGCCTGCTGGTCAGAACAGACCTGTCACTGCCTCAGGGGGTGCCTACAGAGTACTGCCTACTCCTAGTTCAGACCCCCAAATGTTTAGACTTGACACATTAACTAGAGGTAGACACTCTGTTAACCCCCTCAATTTCTGTTTTCTACCGGAGAGTGCTGATAGTTTGTTTATGTCATTTACCATTTACCGTAAGTTCATCATTGAGTGCAAGGTTGCAATTGCCGAATTTAGTTCGTTTGGTTTGGTTGAAATTGTTGATTTCCACAATTTACATAATCTGTTAAGTTTTTCTGGGCCGTTCAATGAAACTCTGGTCAAGGAATTTATGGCAAATATTCCAAAGAATCTGGGAAAAGCTAGCAATGAATTTAGGTGGAAGGTTTATGTTCAGGGAAGACATGTTACCTTCAGTCCTAACTCCCTCAGGGACTGGCTTGGAGTAACCATCGTGGTCATTCACAAGTGACGAAGAATTGACCAAGGACATCATTGCGCAAAGAAATGATCGGCTACACTGGCCGGAATCGGGAGAATCGATCGCTTCTCGGCTATTGCCCAAATACAAAATTCGCATCGGTTCTCATCAACAATATCGATCCGTTAACTCATCGATCGGACATTTCGAGGAGGACAGGGCAAGTTATGCTATACAAGTTAGGGATGAGGATGCCAGTTGACTGGGTTAAACTAGTTTTTGATAGAATTGTTTATGAAGGGCCGAGGAGGGCCAAGCAGTACAGACTACCACATCCAGCTCTGATTCCTCACTTTCTTGTTCATCAAGAGGTGCCTGCTATGGATTCAGACCACTTCTCTGAGGACATTCGAGCGCTGGGTGTACATGAGTTTACAAATTTGGATAGCACATCGCATCCCACTCCCAGAGTTCCCAAGCATTTTCTATCCTTGTTGGACCATTCTGGACGTCTTGATGCACTAGAAACTCAGTTGGGGCTGGTTCGAACACAGGTAGATCAAATTTTTGCCCTTACCAAAGGTTTTTCTGATGATATTACTTTCATGCGTAGGGTGTTGGGCAAACTGGAATTTCTGGGCGATGAGCATATAAAATCTGCATTTCGAATAGTTACTCCAGAATTCTCTGCACATCCTGGAGATCCAATGGAGATACCGACTTCTGAACCCGTTGGTGAGCAACTTGCTGCCCCAGCCTCTGCACCTATCGCTGCTGATGCTCCAGCTGATGCTCCCTCAGATACCCCTACTCGCAAGAGGGTTACCAATGATCGCATCCCAGACAAAGAAGTCCAGATCCTCCCAGCACTAACTTTTCCCCGTTCTAACTCTTAACCCTCTAACTATTTGGCTATGGATAACTGTTTTAAACACTTAAATTCTACTTTATTTCGCTTCAAACACTTCTTTACTTTTGTTTTATCTCTTCCTTTGGCATTCCTCTTCCAAAAGGGGGAGTAGTAGTAATTTTTAATTTTTATGGTTGTTAGGTTGTTGGTTAAACTTTAATAGTAGTATTTTTAGGTTTATGATAGTTTGATCACTACACTTAGATGATATCTTGCTAAGGATGAGCAATATTAAATGTTATGGCTATTGTGTGTGGTATTTGCATATGTTGTTAACTTCTTTGCAGGAGTTCTTGGTTTACACACTAAGGGGGAGCCATAATCCTTGTATGTTGATGCTCATGGGTTCTTTACTTATTCACACACATCACACTTACATTAAAAATCTGATAGTTATGTGTTTGTAATTAAGCAACGCCAAAGGGGGAGATTGTTTGAAAAATATGTGTCATATTTTTCACTTTTTATATCTTGGCTATCTTAATAAATATAACTGATTTTTAATGATAAAAGAGCAGGTCAACATTTGTGTTTCTGACTGGTCTGATTAACGCCAGTTCTGACTGACTGGCTTGATAGGCGAATCATTTTTCCAGATCAGCAAAAGCTGCGATTTTATTCTGTTTCTATATTTGATATATTCTGATTTCATGAATATTAATGACAGCTCCTTTTGTAGGTTAAAGAATTTTTTTCTTATTCTTTTAGATTTGTTTAGGAAGGAAATATTTAGTTTCCTAAATTCTTTCCTACTACAAATCTAAGAAAATCTTTATATATTCTTTCCTACTAATTCTCTTACCATCTTTGTTGCATATTCTTAGGTAAGAAATAATTCCTAAATTGATTTCTACTTTAACTATAAGTAAGAGTGAAAATCAATAAGGAATCAACGCTTTGAAATATAATTTTTGTTCTTGTTTTCTCTAAGCCATAAAACCGGCCGAAATCCATAGAAGGAAAACAAGACATCAAGCTTCATTGATTCAACTTTCAAAGTAAAATGGTTTTCTTCAAACTCATTGAAGAATCAAGAACTTATTGGTGCTCAACGAACAATTCCATATCTTGTTCAAGCTACTTGGCGTGAAGTTAAGAACGAGGGTTCTTAATCCAAGTGGTGGTTGCGGTCAAGTACAATAGGGAAGTGGCGATAAAGTCAAGACCGGTGGGTTTGATTCCACTTCATCAACAAGTCAGAAGAAGAAGTATCACAGGGAGTTGATCTGTTTTCTTTTGATTGTTATTTTGTTAATTTTGCGAAATTACAAAAACCGATACTATTGTATTTTTTTTTTAACAAGATTATTAGTGGATTGTTTCTACCCACGGCATGGGGGCCCGTGGATGTTTCCCTTAGGGGTTTACCACGTTACATCTTGTGTTCGTATTTAATCCTTTAATTTCCGCACTAGACAAGATTAGGAAACGAACACGCTTGTCTTGAGTCGAAACTATTATCTCTATATCTTTCCAGTTCTGACTATATTCTGTCCACTGCTTATTTAATTAAAATTAAAATTCGTGTTTAATTTAATTAATCTAGGTTTTAGAACTTTCAAGAACCAAATCATTTTGATGGGAAAACAGAACGTTGTCAATAGGTGCACACATCATTTTAATTAAAAGCGTCCTTTTCTTAATGCCTTTATACATTTTTCAGGTCATCAAGCTTCCTAAGTCTATTGTGGAAAAAATAGAGAAGTTAATGGGATCTTTTTTATAGGGCGACACCTCCCAAAAGCATTGCATACATTGGTCCAAGTGGAGTAGGCTATGTTATCCTACAGAGGAATTAGCCCTTGGTTTTCGCTGGCTATATGATATGGTTAATACATTCGTCTGTAAGCTTTGGTGGAGATTTTGACAGCAAAATTCCCTGTAGGCAGATTTTCTTAACGAGAAATATTGCAAAGACTTTTTGCTTTCCCTAGCTCCAAGGAAATGGTTAGAAACTCCAATCTGGAGATGCCTAAGGGAAGCAAGCGTCTTTATGGAGCCTCATATCGCGTAGAAAGTAGGAAAAGGAAAAATATCTTCTTGGTTTGGCTATTGGGTTGGAGACTGGCCTTTAGCAAGAGAGCTTCCTTTCTTTGTACAATTGATTAAGCAAGTAAAGGATTTTATCAATGGTGACATATAGAATTCTGAGAAATTGGCGGCGTTCTTACCAGAACCTAATGTGGCACAGATAATGGATATTCTTCTAAACCGGTTAGAGCAGGACATTATTAGATGCATCAGTCAACGAACGGTGACTTCTTCACCAAATGGGACTGGAACAAATTCAGAGAAGAGTATCCCATCTCCCTAATTTACAAAGCCTTTTGGCACCCAAGTATCCCAATTAAGATCTCATTTCTTGCATTCAAGTTGTTTAAATATTGGATTCCAGTTGATGAAATTGTCTAACAATGTTTCAAATTTGAAATAGCATCCAAGTGCCTTTGTTGTGAAAATCAGGAAACTATTCTTTATGTTTTTGTAGAAACCCATATTGCTCGAATGGTCTGGTATCAGTACTCAGCCATCATGGGTCATACCTTCCAATCGAATTCTATTCAAGAGATAGTCTCCACTGCTGGGTCCACCCCATACTTAAAGGGTCCATTGCAAATACAATTGGCACGAAGGTTAAAGCCCATTAAGATAATAAGTTTGTGGCTGCATTAGGGATTGTCTTCCGCCTCAAGCAACATAATTATGGTAATTAAAACCTCCCTAATTATTCTATATAAAGAAGACAATTGGAGCAACCATTTAAAGAGAAAAAACGAGAGAAAAGAGAGAACCCAATTTCAGCTTCAAAAACCAAAACAACATTAAAATTCACATAATTCTGGACAGCCTGTGCAGCAGTGATAAAACAGTGATATCTCATTGTTCCGTGGTCGGATCGTCATGAAAGTTTGATAGAAATTTCAAAACTAACTGTTCTTCAAATCCAACGGTTAAGATTAAGATCCAACAGTTCATTCGTGAAGAATTACCATCTGAACAGTGACGAAATTTGGTGAGAACTTTATTTGTTGGTTTTGAGTAGTATTCCAAGAATCTTTATTCTTGAGATAGGTGTGGTTGGATTAATTGTTATTGTTGGTTTTTGAGGAGTTTCGTCTTTGATAGACGAAGATTATTTGTGTTCTAAGAGTTGTTTAGTTCTTGATTATTTGGTGTGCCTCTAGTGTTATCTAGAGAAGAACATTGTACCTATTATTGTTGATTATAGTGGATGATTATTTGGAGTTGAGTTGTGGATGTAGGCACATTGCCGAACCATGTTAAATATTGTGTCTTTAATTTTGCACATTAATTTTTGATTATTGCTCTATTTGATTAATCTATATTAGGTTCACACGAGATTGGAAAATTAATTATATTTCGTTGTGTGATTTGTCTAATTGGTGTTTTTCTCCCATCAAAGTGGTATCAGAACTTGGTTAGTGTGTAGATTCTTGTGTTGAACGATAGAGGTTAATACAAGTAGAATGGTTACTTTGAATGGTTCAAATTATCACATTTGGAGAGGAAAGATGGAAGATCTTCTTAATGTAAAGAATTATTATCAACCAGTATTATCTGAAGAAAAACCTGATAATAAGACCAACGATGAATGGAACTTGCTTCATCGGCAAGTGTGTGGTTATATTAGGAAATGGGTGGATGATAATGTGTTGAACCATGTTAGTGAAGAAACACATGCACGTACTTTGTGGAGTAAGCTCGAGCAACTGTATGCTCGAAAGATCGGAAATAATAAGCTTTTCTTGATCAAATAGATGATGGCTTTGAGATATCGAGATGGAACTCCTTTGACAGACCATCTAAATGTATTTCAAGGTATTATTAACCAGTTGGCTGCAATAGGTATTAAGTTTGAAGATGAAATACATGGATTGTGGCTCTTTGGTACTTTGCAAGACCCCTAATGGTGTGATTTCCATGGACTTGGCAAAAAGTAGTACATTGAACGAAGAAATGAGAAGAAAGAAAAACGGGAATCATTCGCAGTCAAAAGCTTTGGTGGTTGAAAAGCGGGAGAGAAGTCTGAATCGAGGTTCTAAGATCAAAGGAAAGAGCAGAAGCAAGTCCAACAAATTTGCCAATATTGAGTGCTATAATTGTGGCAAAAAAGGACATATTAAGAACTACTGTCGACAGTTAAAGAGAGACAACAAAAATGACAAAGGTAAAGAAAGAAAGAAAGATGACGACGGCGATGGTGATCGAGCAGCTACCGTAGCAAGTGATTTCTATCTTGTCTATGATTACAATGTTATCAACTTAGCTTGTCATGAGACCTCTTGGGTAATTGATAGTAGAGCCTCCATTCATGTTACATCTCGTAGAGATTTCTTCGCATCTTATACACCTGGTGATTATGGAGTTGTAAAGATGGGAAATGATGTTCTAGCAAAAGTTGTGGGCATTGGAGATGTGGCCTTGGAGACGGACAATGGCATGAGGTTGATTCTAAAAGGTGTGAAACATGTTCCTGATATGCGATTGAATCTGATTTCTACTGGTAGACTCAATGATGATGGTTATTACAATACCTTTGGTGGTGGTAAGTGGAAACTCAGCAAAGGTTCTATGATTGTGGCGAGAGGTGAAAAACAATCATCATTGTACTTGTTGCAGGCAAAGCTCTCCAAAGATATTATTAATACAGTGGAAGATGATGGTACCATTGAGCTCTGGCATAAGAGGCTTGGTCATATGAGTGAGAAGGGAATTAAATTTTTTCCCAAGAAGAATTTTCTACCTAGAATAAAGAGTACAGAATTGAAAAAATATACTCACTGTATGGCAAGGAAGCAAACCAGAGTTAGTTTCAAAAATTTACATTCTTCACAGGCGACAAGTATACTTGATTTAGTTCACTCTGATTTATGCAGTCCTATGAAGATAAGGACAATTGGTGGTGTATTTTGTGACCTTCATTAATGATCATTCAAGGAAGACATGGCTCTATACTTTGAAGTCAAAAGATCAAGTATTGGATGTGTTCAAGCAGTTTCAAGCTTCAGTTGAGAGACAGACTGGAAAGAAATTAAAGTGTATCCGAACTGACAATGGAGGTGAATATATATGACCGTTTGATGAGTATTGCAGAAAACAAGGCATTCCACATCAGAAAACACCGCCGAAAACTCCTCAGTTGAATGGCGTAGCTAAAAGAATGAACAAGACATTGGTTGAGAGAGTTAGATGTTTACTTTCGCATACAGGGCTACCGAATTATTTTTGGGGTGAGGCATTGAATACAGCTGTGTATTTGTTGAATCTCTCACCGTACGTTCCACTGAACTTAGAGGTGCCGAATAAAGTTTGGACAGGCAAATATATCTCTTATGATAATTTATGTGTCTTGGATGTAAGGCGTTTGTACATATACCCAAAGATGAAATGTCCAATCTTGATGTCAAAACACGACAGTGTGTGTTTATGGGCTATGGTCAGGATGAGTTCGATTACCAGTTGTATGATCCAATTGAGAAGAAGATCATCAGAAGCCGAGATGTAGTGTTTATGGATGATCAGACCATAGAAGATATTGACAAAACTGAGAAGACGGTGCCAGATTCTTCTGATGCTTTAACTGACTTGGATCTAGTTCCTTTAACACCAGCACCGATCCAAACACAGATTGAAGAAGTTCAGGATAACCAGCAGGGTACTAATGATGTAGATATTCCTGTTTAGTTTGAGACAGATGATGATGCTCATGAGCAGCCACCAATACCAAAGGCTTCACCAGTTGTTCCTCCAAGAAGGTCTACTAGGGACAGGCAACCTTCTATTTGATATTCTCCTGATGAATATGTATGATTGACTGATAGAGGAGAACCACAGAGTTTTGAAGAGGCTATGGAAGATCAACATAAGGAAAAGTGGCTGAGTGCAATGAAAGATGAAATTCAATCATTGTACGAGAATCATACTTTTGAACTAGCAACATCTAATGCTATTATGTCACCCTTTACTAGCAACATCTAATGCTATTATTAATTACAGGAATGGAGTTGTGGATCTATCTTTTGGTAACATAACAATAGAATTGAATATTTTTAATGTCAACAAGCAACCATGTGACGATGAAGAAGTTGTTGATGTTGATATGATAGAAGCATTAGTTGATGATTCTTTTGTTTCTACTAATTGTAATGATGCTTTAAAGATGTGCTTGACTCATTTTGGCTCATATTTTGATGTTGATAGTGTCATAAAAGAAGTGAATGTCTTGCTTGAGTGAGCACCTGTCATGGATACAACTAAGTGGAAATAGAAAATTGAGCAACTTCCAACAAGTGAGAAGAAGAACATCCCATTAGTTCAACAACCACCAAAATTAGAGCTTAAAGCATTGCATAACTTTGCAATATGCATTCTTGGGAGAGGCCGACAATTTGCTAGTAATTATCTCTTTTTCCTTTGATGATGCGCAAAAAGGTAAGTTGTTAAATGTTTTGACTGAACATAAAGAAGCACTAGGATGGACCATTGATGATAACAAAGGTATAAATCCAGTAGATTGTATGCATCATAACTATCTTGAGCAGAATTCTAGATCTTCTATGGAAATCAACGTAGGTTAAATCCTAACATGAAAGAGGTGGTAATAACTTAAGTGCTTAAATAGTTAGATATTAGGATTATTTATCCTCTGATAGCTCATAGGTAAGTCCAGTACACGTTGTCCCAAAAAACTCAGGTATCACAGTAATTACTAATACCAATAATGAATTGGTTCCAACTAGAGTAACTACATGTTGGCGTGTTTGCATTGATTGCAGAAAATTGAATTCGGTAACTAGAAAAGATTATTTTCATCTTCCATTCATTGATCAAATACTTGATCGGCTTGCATGTCATGATTTTTATTATTTTCTAGATGGTTATTCTGGTAATAATCAAATTTTCATAGCTCTAGAGGATCAAGAGAAAACTACTTTCACTTGTCCTTTTGGAACCTTTGCATATAGAAAAATGCCATTTGGTTTGTTTAGTGCACCTGCTACTTTTCAAAGATGTATGCTTAGTATTTTTTCTAACATGGTTGAGAGGTTTATTGAAGTGTTCATTGATTATTTTTCTATATATGGAGATTCATTTTATGAAAGTTTGCGCCATATAACTTTAGTTTTGCAGAGATATGAGGAAAAGAACTTGGTTTTAAATTAGAAAAAATGTCACTTCATGGTGAAACAAAGTATTGTTCTTGGTCACATTATCTCTAGTAAGTTCTTAGGAAGAGCGATACGAGGCAGCTCACGTATGGTTCAGGAGCCAAGCCCCAACACATGGGCTTAGGTTGGTATTGAAGTTGACAAGGCAAAAGTGTATCTTATCTCCAATCTTCCACCGCCAAAATCAGTTAAAGAAGTAATATCTTTCCTTGGGCATGCTAGTTTTTATAGAAGATTCATTCAAGATTTTAGTAAAATTTCTAGACCCTTATGCAAGTTACTTGTTAAAGATGTACCTTTTGTCTTTAATGATTCTTTTTTAGAAGCATTTGAAAGACTTAAAAAGTTGTGAACCACTGCACCTATCATTCGACCACCTGATTGGGATTTACCTTTTGAACTTATGTGTGATGCATCTGATTATGCTATAGGAGCAGTTTTTGGACAGAGAGTAGATCGGTTGCCTTCTGTTATTTACTATACTAGTAGGACTCTTAACGATGCGTATTAAATTATTCTACTACAGAAAAAGTAATACTAACAGTTGTATTTGCATTTGATAAATTTCGATCATATCTTGCAGGTGTAAAGTAATTATTTTTTCTGACCATGTTGCTCTAAAAAATCTTCTCACTAAGAAAGATGCTAAACCAAGGTTGATTCGGTGGATTTTTCTTTTGCAAGAATTTGACATTGATTTTAGAGATAAAAAGGGTTCTGAAAATGTTGTAGCTGACCACTTATCTCATATTGTGCTTGATTCTGTACATGAAACACCACTGTTAAATGAGTTGTTCCTAGATGAACAACTTATGAATATTGATATTGTACCCTGGTTTGCTAACATAGTTAATTATCTTGTTACATGTAAGCTTCCAGGACATTGGACTAAACAAGATAGAACTAAGTTCTTAGCTGAAGTGAAGAACTTCTTTTGGGATGATCCTCATTTGTTTAAATATTGTACTAATTAAATTATAAGATGATGTGTCCCAGAAAGTGAATTCCAAAGTGTAATCTCTTTTTGCCACGACCAAGCTTCTGGAGGCCATTTCAGTATTAAAAAGACTACTGCCAAAATTTTACATTATGGTTTTTATTGGCCTACTCTTTTTTGTAACACTTATGTTTTCTGCTCTTCATGTGACAGGTGTCAACGCATGGGAAGCATTTCGAAAAGAAACATGACACCGCTTAATCCTATTCTCGTAGTTGAGATCTTTGACGTATGGGGGATCGATTTCATGGGACCTTTTCTCCCATCATTTGGCTATCTTTACATATTGGTTGGTGTCGATTATGTTTCCAAGTGGGTCGAGGCAATTCCATGTAGGATCAATGATCACAAAAGTGTGGTGGCATTTTTGAAGAGCAACATTTTATCTCGCTTTGGCACTCCACGGGCCATAATCAACGATGGTGGATCTCATTTCTGCAATAAGCATTTTCAAACCCTGTTAGCAAAGTACTCCATCACATACAAGGTTGCAACCTCATATCACCCACAAACTAGCGGTCAGGTGGAGGTTTCAAATCGAGAGATAAAGCAGATTTTGGAGAAGACGATTCGACCTTATAGAAATGATTGGTCTCTACGACTTACTGATACATTATAAACATATAGAATAGCTTTTAAAACATTCATTGGAATGTCTCCTTATAGACTGGTGTATGGGAAAGCTTGTCACCTACCAGTTGAGATGGAGCATCAGGCTTGCTATCAAGAAATTTAATTTTGATTTGTAGGAAGTTGGGTCAAAAAGAAATTGTAGTTGATAGAACTTGAAGAGATTCAGAATGACACTTATGAGAATGCAAAGATCTACAAGCAAAGAATGAAAGTTTTTCATGACAATAAGAAAATCGTTCAATCCAGATCAGAAAGTACTTTTATACAATTCTCGTTTACATCTATTTCCACGTAAATTACGTTCTAGATGGTCAGGCCATTTTATTGTTCGTACAGTTTATCCCCATGAAGCGATTGAGGTTAAAAACTCCAAAATGGTGATATTTTCAATTTGGTCCCCACTTCAAGTTTTATTTGCATATGTAGTCATTTTTACTCCAAAGCTTTAAACTTGGTCCCATACTTTCAAAAAAATTCTATCTTGATCCCCAAATCTTCATAGTCGTTCACAATTTGTCCTAATCCATATAAGACATTAATTGGTACTTTTATCAATGAATAATTACTAAAAAATAAGATAAGCGGGTAACATGTATACTAAAATTGCGCTCATCAAACACCTCTAAACCTAGATTTTCCTAGTCCTCGAGCAAAATTTAGATAAAAATATTATTTATTCTTTTTTCCTTCTTTTTTTTAAAATCAAAGCACTTTGCATTCACTTCATGAATCAAACTAATAACAACTAACATATAAAAGTAAAAGTATTATCAAAGTTTTGGAGAAATATCACTCCCACATCCATCAATTCACACATATTAGTTAATAAACTTGTGCAATTAGATTAGCTATCAAAGCTACAGTAACCAAACAAAATCTCCCTCACAATATGTATGTAAGAACATTACTCTCATAAGAAAATAATCTCAATTTGAATGCGCTCAAATAGCATGGTAAAGTTAGCGACGTTGAATAAAAATAGTATCACACGCTCACCTCCAAGATGTGCATGTAAAAGAAAAAATTGTCCATGATTTAGAAGTGAGTACAATCTCTCATATATTAGTAGACAACTAAAGTCAAAAAAAAAAAAAATGTTTTCCCAAATATCACTACCCCCTACGACCCATAGTGCTAGCATCGATTTCAGACATTTACTCTCTAAAATCAAGAGGAACTTTAATTTGGTTGTAATATAGGCTCGGGACAGGGCTAATCAAGTAACTGGATAAGTGGATAAACAAAGTATGAGTGAGAACAATAGAGATTTTGTTTTTAAGACTAGGGTTATTGTGCATTCTCCCTTTTTTTCTCAAAACTTTTTTCAAATAACATTTTTTTTTTGGTTGTGCACCATATGTAGTGAGTGTACATTTTTCAACTCTATTTTTTATATATATTTTTTTATAAGAGATACTTTTTGACTTTGATCTTTTTTCATTTTATACCATTCATCTTCATCTTCTGATTATTATTATTTTTGCCTTTCCTTCTTCTTCGTTCACCCCTTCTTTTTTGGAACCAATATAGATTTATTTCTACATTCACAATCATAAAAAGGACTTAAAATATGGATTACATTATGAACGTGCATTGGCTCAAGGTAGGGATAGTTGTCTAACAAGGAAAAATTCGAGGCTTTTTACTCATAAGGCTTCAAATTGGCTGCTAGGGATCAATGTTCATTTGGTAGGTTAGAAAAACTCAAACGCATCAAAGATGACCTCATTATCATTTTCTAGAGAATAAATTAGTCATCCAACAACATCAGTCTTACGAGCTTTCAAGTGCAGTTATACCTACAAATAAAAAGAAAATTGACCATAGTGAATGTAAAAATTAGGCATAAAGGGCCGGGTTCTCTCAAAGAAGATATAAGGCTCAAAAGTCACTTGAATTTTTTTATATTTAACATGTGAATTCTTTTCAATGGATTAATCACTTTCACGTCAAACTTCTCTTTTCACACTTGTGTCTAACATCAACATGCAAAACTGACAAACAATGTGTCACAATACTCCAAGCCAAAGGTAATACAAATACTAAAATCAAAAAGTCCTTTCTTTATCTAATTTCCAAAGTCCATGCGCAGTGCCTTAATTTTTTTAAAAACCTTACCTCCAAATTTATTCTAAACATTGTCCTCAATGTTCTAATTTATACAATTTAGTTAAGTGCATGCAAATATAATCAATATATATAAATAAAGAGAGACAAAGAGAAGATAATAAGTTGGAAAGAATGTACATGGATCAGTTGTACCACCACGCACTCCTACTAAGAAAAACATTAAGATAAAACATAATTTTTTTTTTTTTTAATTTCATTTGTCTAATTGTTTTTTTTTTTTTTTTTTTTTTTTTTTTTTTTTGGTTTTTTTAAGATGGATAGATAGGATCACTCAAATCAATTTCTTCCTCCCCCTCTCGAGAGTTGAACTTCAAATATGGTTTTAATCTTTGGCCATTAACTTTGAAAATATCACCATTTTTTGGATTTTAAACCTCAATCGCTCCATGGGGATAAACTATATGAATAATAAAAGGGTCTGACCATCTAAAATATAACTTACCTGGAAATAGATGTAAACGAGAATTGTATAAACATACTTTCTGACCTGGATTGAACAATTTTATTACTATGTACTTTTCATGAAAGGCTTTCATTCTTTACTTGTAGATCTTTGCATTCTCGTAAGCGTCATTCCAAATCTCCTCAAGTTCTGTCAGCTGCAATTTTCTTTTTGACTCAGCTTCCTGTAAATTTAAATTGAATTTCTTAATAGTCCAATAAGCCTGATGCTCCAGCTCAACTGGTAGGTGGCAAGCTTTCTCATACACCAGTCTATAAGGAGACATTCCAACGGTTGTTTTGAAAGCTGTTCTATATGTCTCATATGCATCAGTAAGTCATAGAAACCAATCATTTCTATCAAGTCGAACTATCTTCTCCAAAATTTGCTTTATCTCTCGATTTGAAACCTCTACCTGACAGCTAGTTTGTGGGTGATGGAGTACTTTGCTAACAGGGTTTGAAAATGCTTATTACAGAAATGAGATCCACCATCACTGATTATGGCCCGTGGAGTGCAAAAGCAAGATAAAATGTTGTTCTACAAAAATGCCACCACACTTTTGTGATCATTGGTCCTACATGGAATTGCCTCGACCCATGAACTAAATGTGAAAATAAAACTTGAAGTGACAAAGAAGACTTTTGGAAGATTTCTTCTCCTTCAATCCATGTCGGGTTCTATCAAATCTTTTGTTCTTTAATTTAATTATGTTCTTCTAATTTTCTTGAGCCAAGGCAGATGATGAAACATTGTTTAAACGAAGTGATTATCTTGTTATCCTTTTTATTCCATTTTTGAGCTTTAACTTTCTTGGTTTGTTCATGTTGGATTAATTAAATAAAATATATTTCATCTTAAATATCACGTATCTTGATATTTAAATATTAATTTAATTAATTTGTGATTGGTGTTTGAACTTGTTCTATTAATTTCTTTTGATTTTTCGTTATCTTGTTATCGATTTGGGATACATAGAATACTTAGGATGCGAAACATTTGATTCTTTATTCTCTTTTAATTGAGTTTGTTACGAGAAATTCTTAAGTAATTTAAGATTGAAGCAAAGGGGAGCCAATATTAGATTTTATTCTTTTGGATTTAATTGATAAATATTTGAAGACGACAATAGATTGATTTCGAGTTGCCGTTTGTTTTTTGAGAATTAATCTATAATTGGATAATTGCTAAGTTAAACAATGATAGATTTCGAAACCTTAGTACTTTAAACAACTTGAACCTTCAATTTAACTTTTTAGCATAGTTAATTAATCTTTAAGTTAAATTCTTTCAACCAAACTCTTTTCGACCCAACTAGCCTAAAATAATAGTTAATTCGGATTAAATTAGATTTCTTCATTGCAGTCTCTATAGGATCGACTTCGTTGCTACTTTTCTATATTCCAATAGATTCATGCACTTATGAGTTATTTAAAATTTGACATCACCAAGCCGGATGTAGCTTTTTAATAATAGCCACCACTTGAAAAGTTGCACTCAAACTCATTCACCTCGACGTGAATCTCATGCAAGATCGCTTGCAATTTTTGTACTTGACTGATCACGGGTTTTGAGTCCACCATTTTATAATCGAGGAAGTGGCCAATAATGAATTTCTTAGTCCCCGCATCCTCAGTTTTATATCTGCGGTCTAGAGACTCCCACAATTTCTTCACTATTTTTATTGAACTATACACATTATATAGTGAATCCGCTAAACCATTCATGACATAGTTACAGCACAGGAAATCAGAATGCTTCATATCTTCAACAGCGCTGACAGCTTGAAATTCAATCAATTTTTGCTTCATAGAGGACGTCAGATAAAACAATGTATAAGGTGGTCATATAAAACAGTATTTTTTGCTGCCACCTCTTGAAATTCATTCCATTGAATTTTTCCAGTTTCTCCCCATGATTAATCGAAACAGTCACTGTCGCGGCAGTGGTTTGAGTCACAGTTTGGGCCATTGGGCCATTGAGGAGCTGGATACATTAGTCAGTGTTTCTTTTCCAGTAGCCACTACTCCAGTAATCGGATCAGTTGTCATTTTCTTGAACACATGGAAGAAAAATTAGACAAATAAACAATATAAATAATATTGTTTATGAAAACATGCTTTCCCATTTATAAATAGTACAAATAATCAACTTCAAAAAGTTCTTCCAGTAAAAACTTTTTTCCTATTTTTTGAATTCTGTTTGAATATGTTTTAAAATCTGCATTTCTGCCATAATAATCTGCCTTTTAGAATCTTCTTTAAAAACTATTTTCCTGCCAATACAAATTTGTTTTAAGATTGTTAGATAAATTATAATGAAATTGCAATCAACATCATAAATAATTAAAGATAAAAGACATGAAACAAATTTTCTACAATTATATAGATAAAAGAACTTTTAAACTGCTGAACTAAAATAAGCCAGTAAACTACAGACAATATCAGAAACTGCAAATCGAGGCCTTGTAAACATAGTTTTATTATAACAGATTCACTCCCTCACCGTAGGTACTCGAGGGTAATGAATGTCTACTTCCCAGGATACAACGGAGAAATTGATAGCCAGAAATTTAATTCTTTAATTAAATCGTAAAGAAAAATTCCAAAACGTGGACTTGACTATGTGGCCAATTTTGGCCCGATATTCGTGTACGCATGTCGCGCTCATACGTGAGTTCAATGGCCCAGTGTGTTAATCGGTCTGTGATTTGCCCCCACTTCCCAACTGCGGGTGCACGAAAGAGAGTCTCTATGCTATACATGATTACACCTTTCAAAAGGGGTAGCCATATATATACTAGTCTAAGTTTTCATAGTTTTCCGATGTGGGATAGAACCATTTTTTTTCCCCTCCAACCATTTCTAACTCCATCTTCGAGCCTCAATTTCCCATTCACCCAAGTATTATTTTGGGCAAGTAAATACATGATTTCGATGTTCTCGAAGAAAAGAACACAAATCAACTTTTGTTTTCATCAAATAGGAAACTAGTCCCACGCAAAATCATGCCCAACCATGGCACAATTCTCTAATTTTCTAACAAAATTATGCTTCAATCCAACTTAACAGGGATCGATTTTAATAGTTAAGACCTAAATTCACGTGGACAGAAGAAACTTTATATTTTGATGTTGATTTTTAATTCTCAGTGACAGCAACTATTTTTTCCCATTGTTTTGCTAAATTGAAAAATGCAAAAAATACATTAAATGTCGGGTTCTTTTTTTAGTTTTTCTATTTGTTTATTTTAAGTTGAGGGTAAAAATGTCATGAAGAATGGGGCATTAATTTCAATCTCAATCACATTTTGGAGTCTGAGAATATACAAACGTTGGCTTCTATTATAACAAAGAACACCAGGACAACTTTAGTATGTGTTACTAGACAGTCAGTCCTGTATGTCAAGGGATAAAATCCATATTAGTTAAAGATAAAGTCAATAACCGACATATAAGGACTTATACTACTCTTATTAATAAGATTGATGTTTTAAGATGGAACCCAAGGCCCAACTATTACATATAATTCAACTTCATTTTTCTTTCTTAATCATGTCAAAGTTTAAAATAGACACATGCCACAAGAGTTTCAATACAACTTTTTGGTGCTGAAGCTCAGGCATCTATACAATCTGCAGATGATGGCGAGGTCACCCAGGTAGTCACTTAGGTTTCTTCTACTTTTTGTAGATGGCAGACTTTAGAAGTGTTCGTTGGTTTTTTGCGCAACCTGTAAAAATCTCTGATCAAATTAATATGAATAAGAAAAGTACAAAAAAAGGTAATAACAACATGTATATTCACCCAGTTTAGCCAATGTCCTAATTTGGGGTGCTAAGAGGCAGCCTAAATCAGTTTTATGTTTCACTTCAAAACTTGAGGTTGACTCAAATAAATGACGTCATCAAGATCTTCATGAAAGCAGTTCCAATTCCAAATTCAATTGTACTACTAAAATACCATCATGTTTGTTTTGTACTTGATTATATGTGAAAACACTTCATTATAATCAAATTCTTCCCTTTGAGTGAAGCCCCTAGCAACAAGTCTATCCTTACACCTACGAGAATCTTTAGGTTGGCTGTCTTCTTTATTTAATAAATCCATTTACATTGAACTACCTTATGTTTTTCAAGTTATACAACCAGTTTCCATATTTCATTTTTCATTAAGGATTCTATGTCCTCCTTCATAGCTTGCTTCCAGTTTTCTGATTTATCCAGGGGCGGAGGTGGGGGTGGGGGTCCTGGGGGGGACCAGGACCCCCCAACTTTCTGGAAAAAAAAAAAAAAAAAATTAATTTTTTTTTTTTTTTTTTTAAATATTGTGTTTCATTCCACTATTTTGGAGGGAAGATAGATTATTCTAAGCAAGAGTAGAGCCAATTAATTAATTGTAGCCCACACAAATGTTGATTTTTGGTTACTTTATTTATTACTAATTTATCAATTTGTCCCTCTATTTAATAATTAGATACACACAAGAAGGGTAAAATTGAAATTACAAATTTATTGAATAGAATGTGGGCCAAAATTTGTTTAGGAAAAATCTATTTTTTCCAAAATAGTAGAATCAAACATGCTTTTAAGATCACTTATTCTTCTTAATAATCAACCAAAACAAAAAATAGTAAAGCCCAAACCCAGCAATGAAAACAAATAAAGTCCAATCTAACTCGGATTAAATTGGAATCATTCAATAACCAAGAAGAAAGTATTGAAGTTAGTCTTTTCAAACAATCAGAACAAACACGAAGTGAGTATCGAATACGTTTAACTGCATGAATCGATTGTATTCAATATTTTCTTGTAAACTTTTTAAAGATTATGACATAAAAAAATATTAGATTCTCATAAAAATTGACTCAGTAATCGTGGTTTAAGAAAAAAAAATCGGGGGCGCTGCCCCCGAACCCGTGAAAAGCCTCCCGACCCACCACTGTTTGAGGACCCCCCAACATTAAATTCTTGGCTCCGCCACTGGATTTATCACAACTAATGGCTTCTTCATAAGATGAAGGTTCCATGTTGTCTAAAGCTTCATGGGAAACTAGGATAAATTCCATAAATTTGAAGAACTATACATTAAATTTGGACATATCTTCTCTCTCTATCCCTAACCAACCGATATTCATGTAGGTTATCTTGGTTCCAGATTCGATTTATATCTTCTATTCCAGTTGCTTTAGTTGGTTGTTCATATGTTCACCTTCTTGTTCTGCCATTCATGTTCAGTTTGAGTATCAATAAGGGTATGGCCAATTACTTATTAAAGATTTATGGAGAGGAAAACTCTATTTTTTTATATATTAAACATTAGGAATAGTTAGAACATATAGAAAAAGCATGAAAACATATCTATTAACAAATATTCACTTACCATATTTGATATTTACCTTGTTGGTATAATTGTATTTATAGTAAGATATCATATATGTAATATTTATATATTTAGGTAGATTCCATTCTTGCTAGTATATATACATTGTACTTTTGTAATATTCATCATTCATATTGAATCAATACAAAGAATTATTTCTTCACATATATTTTCTCTCATATTTCTACATGGTATCAGAGCGACGATTCTAAGCAACGATGTCTGATACAAAAATCACATAAGCAACGATTGCCCAATCGGATCCCATGGCTCTGCAGCAATCCGATCATCCTGGCCTAATCCTTGTTTCTAAACCACTTGATGGAAACAATTATGGGCAAGGGAGTAGGGCTATGAGAATTGCCCTCATTGCCAAGAATAAAATTGGCTTCGTTGATGGAAAGATCAAAGTGCCAGAAGCAGAAGATGATAAGTATTCTACTTGGGAACGGAGTAATCACATGGTACTATCATGGATACTTAACTCAGTACATCCAGTTATTGCTGAAAGTATCATATACTCCGAATCTGCCACAGAAGTATGGAACGACCTACGAGATCGATTTTCTCAAGGTAATGACGCGTGAATATATCAGATTCGCCAAGAAATTGCTGAGCATCGACAAGGAAATCAATCGGTGTCAGCTTATTACACCAAGTTAAAAGGACTATGGGATGAATTGGATTCTTATCACAACCCAATTGGATGCACTTGTGGGAATCTGAAGGCACTGGCTGCAAGGGATGAGAAGGAGAAGGCCGTGCAATTCCTGATGAGGTTGAATGATTCTTATTCCACAGTTCGTAGAAACATACTTATGATGAGCCCCTTCCCAGATATCAGGAAAGTACAGGCTATTCTAATGCAACATGAAAGACAAGTTGAAGTTGCAACAGATCGTGAAGGGCAACATTCAATCAATTGGGAGAAATCAAACCAGAAAAGTGACAATCGGCCCAACCGGTCGACCGTTTCGACAGAAACTGGACAGAAAAAGTGCGCCCACTGTGGGATGACTGGCCACGTTGTTGATACTTGCTATTTTATCCATGGCTTCCCTCCAGGGCACAGGTTTCATGAGAAGGACGTGAAGCCACAAAACAAACGCTTCACAAACACTGCCGCCGCTTCTACACCTGACCCAAAGGAAGGAAAAACCCTCACAACCAAGGAATACGAGCAGATCATGACACTTCTAAAAGGCAAGACGGGTAATGATAAGTCTCATATTAATACATTAGGTATCAATTCCTCTACTACCTCTTTGAGTAATTCATGGATTATTGATAGCGGGGCCACTGACCATGTGACGAAGGATAAGATCGTTGAGAATAAATCCATGCTAAAGCACAAAACTGTTGAATTACCGGATGGGGGTCATGCCCTTATTAAATCTATTGGTGTTGTGAACTTAGGGAATAATATGATTGTTGATGATGTGCTTTATGTTCCCAACTTCAAAGTAAATCTTTTATCTATCAGTAAACTTACTAGAAAGTTAGGTTGCTCTGTGACATTTTTCCCTGATTTTTGTGTCATGCAGGATTTGACTACGAAGAAGACGATTGGCTTGGAAAGGCAGAGTAACGGCCTATATTACCTTTCACAAAGACCGTAAATACATCATACTGCCACTCGTTCTACCAATCTGTGGCATAGACGTCTTAGACACCCTTCAACTGCACATATTCAATTCCTAGCACAAAATGTCTTAGATATTAGTTTTGATTCTCACGATATTTGTGATGTATGTCATTTGGCAAAACAATCTAGATTGCCCTTTAAAGTTAGCCAAATTTCTAGTAATAAACCATTTGATTTAATTCATTGTGATATCTGGGGACCTCATAGAATTTATTCTTATTCTGGTGCTAGATATTTCCTTACAATCGTTGATGATTTCTCTCGCTATACTTGGGTACACCTTATGCGTCACAAATCTGAAACTCAAGGCATAATTAAGAATTTCTTTGCTTGGGTTAAAACACAACACAACCTACCTATAAAAGCCCTAAGATCTGATAATGGCTAAGAGTTTTTATCCTTGCAAGCATTCTTATATCAAAATGGTACCAATTTTCATAGGTCATGTCCCTATACCCCTCAACAAAATGGAGTGGTCGAGAAAAAACACCGCCACCTTCTTAATGTCGCCCGTGCCATTCGATTTCAAGCTAACCTTCCATTAAAATTTTGGGGGGAACATATCAAAACGGCTTGTTATCTTATCAACCGGATACCTTCTCCATTGCTTTCACACAAAACACCTTACGAAATATTACACAAGAAATTACCACCTTATTCCCATTTGCGTGTCTATGGTTGTCTATGTTTTGCTACCAACCTTAAACCCAGCCATAAATTTGACACACGGGCCAGACGGTGTGTGTTTCTTGGATACTCCTTAGGACAAAAAAGATATCTTTTATATGACCTCACCGATAGAAAACTAGTGGTGTCCCGGGACGTCGTGTTTCATGAAACCATATTTCCATACGCCTCCCAGCTAAATGACGACACTAACTCCATCCCATTACCACAATCTATGCCTCTGGATGTTGAAATGCCACATTTACCTTACCTTGAGGACCAACAAATAGCATAAACTGATTCCTTGCCTGAAGGTCCCGCACACTGTTCAAACGGTCGACCTACCGATCGATCGGTTCCTTCATCCGTTTCAACAGAGAGTTCAAACGGTCGACCGTCTAGTCAGCCGGTTCCCTCATCGTTTTAACAGAGAGTTCAAAAGGTCGACCGTCTCCTCATACCGGTCGTCCAGTTGAGCAGTTTTTCCCACCTTCACCTGACACACAGCCAGACCAACCTCCTGTCGTACCCCATGATCAAATTCGACGTTCCAAAAGATCAATTCAAACTCCAATTCACCTGAAAGATTACTATGTCAATCATGCTCTACCTACTCAAACCAGGTCTCTTCTGGTCAAGTCTAGCACTCGGCATCCTATATCAAGGTATGTGTCATATAGCAATCTTTCTTCTGTTCATCGTGCTTTTACATACAATGTTTCTCATATTGTTGAGCCAGCAACGTTTGAGGCAGCATGTCAGGATCCTAAGTGAGTAACTGCTATGAATAATGAAATTCGTGCCTTGGAAGAAAACAACACTTGGTCCCTTGTCCCACTTCCTCCGGGTTCTCATCCTATTGGTTGTAAGTGGGTGTTTAAGGTCAAATTTAATTCTGACAGTACAGTTGAATGTTACAAAGCACGGCTGGTGGCAAAGGAGTTTACACAATGAGAAGGGATTGATTATAATGAAACTTTCGCTCCAGTTGCAAAGTTAACAACAGTCAGATGCTTACTTGCTGTCGCCTCTATTCGCAACTGGACGCTTTATCAGATGGATGTACACAATGCATTTCTTCATGGTGCCCTTGCTGAGGAAGTTTATATGACTCCACCACCTGGATTTCGTCGATAGGGGAAGACACCAGTTGTATGTCGACTTCATAAATCTCTATATGGATTAAAACAGGCATCTCGTTCTTGGTTTCAAAAATTTGTATCTGCTGTTATTCAGTTTGGGTTCAAACAGTCACATGCAGATTATTCACTCTTTACCAAGGTCAGTGGTGATTCATTTACAGCTGTTCTATTATATATGGATGATATGATTGTCACAGAAAACGATAAAGAAGCGATTTCTTCCACGAAGACGTTTCTTGCATCTCACATCTCAATTCAAGTTGAAGGACCTTGGCACATTAAAATACTTTCTTGGAGTAGAAATTGCTCGCTCGAGATCAGGAATCTCGATAAATCAAAGAAAGTATACTATTGACATTCTTCAAGAGGCCGGATTACTTGGAGCAAAACCTACAGCATTTTCCATGGAGCAGTCATCAAAATTTAATTCGACAGATGGAAAATTGTTGAAAGATCCCACATATTATCGACGGTTGGTAGGGAAGCTCATTTATCTCACCATTACTAGACCGAAAATCTCATATTCGGTCAATACACTTAGTCAGTTCATCCAGGCACCTAGACAACCCCATCTTGATGCAGTTCACCGATTGCTCCGATACTTGAAAGGAGCACCAGGACGAAAATTCTATTTCCCATCAAGTGAAAAATTGCAACTAGCAGGATTTTGTGATGTAGATTGGGCTGGAGATATTACTACACGACGATCAGTTACGGGATATTGTGTATTCTTGGGAAAGGCACTTATATCATAGAGAAGCAAGAAGCAAACGACTGTGTCCAAATCTTCAGCAGAAGCAGAATATAGGGCAATGGCTTCCATTACTTGTGAGCTTACGTGGTTGAGACAGTTGCTGACAGACTTATGTGTGGATCACCCACAAGCAGTAACTTTATATTGTGACAATCAAGCAGCAATACATATCGCGGCTAATCTAGTATATCATGAGAGGACAAAGCACATTGAAATAGATTGCCATATTGTTCGTGAACGAATCGTTAAGGGAGAGATCAAGACTGTCTATGTCCCAAGCAATAATCAATCGCAGATTTATTTACTAAAGCACTAGGCAATGAGGCATTTCACAGTCTCACTCGCAAGTTGAGCACTTTTGACATACATGCTCTAACTTGATGGGGGAGTATTAACAAATATTCACTTACCATATTTGATATTTACCTTGTTGGAATAATTGTATTTATAGTAAGATATCATATATGTAATATTTATATATTTAGGTAGATTCCATTCTTGCTAGTAAATATACATTGTATTCTTGTAATATTCATCATTCATATTGAATCAATACAGAGAATTATTTCTCCACATATATTTTCTGTCATATTTCTACAATATTTTTCATTGAATCTCCATAATTCTAGTAATAGTCAATCCTCAAATTAAGGGATACACGGACAAAAATAAATAAAAAATAAAAAATAAAATATTTCAGATACAATCATCCTTATCTCTTTAATTAAGATAGGAAATAAAATAAAACAAAAATCAGAACTAATCCTTAAACATTAGGAACTAAATTCGGAATTCAACACTCCCCCTCAAGATGTCAATCATTCCCAAATTGGAAGTAAATTCTTCAAACTTTATTCTTGGAAAGGCTTTCATTACGATATCAACCACTAGAATATGTGTAGGAGTATAACTCAAGTTTAGTATCCTTTCTTCAGGATTTTCTTTGATGACATGACAATCTAGCTCCACATGATTGGTCCGGTCATGATGAATAGGATTTTTAGCAATGCTCATTGCAGCCAAATTATTACATAACACCTTCATTGGCTCTTTTGTTGGAACTCTTAATTCTTCATTCACCAAGCAATCTTTTCAGCTATAGTCCTTCACATATACTTTGAGTTAAAGCCCTATACTCTACCTCGGTACTACTTCTTTCAACCACGAACTCTTTCTTGCTACGCTAAGTTACTAAGTTTTCCTTTACAAATGTGCAATAGCCAGTAGTTGATCTTCGGTCTGTGATGGATCCTGCTCTATCTGCATCCGAGTAGACTTCAAGTTCATTATTTGTTCCCTTTCCAAAGAATTTTCCTTTACCATGAGCCATTTTCAATTATCGAAGGATCCGATAGACTGCTTAGAGATGCTCTTCATTAGGCTTGTTCATGTATTGACTTACAACACTAACTAGAAATCCTTTATCTGACCTTGTGTGGAAGAGAAAATGAGCTTTCCTACAAGCTGTTGATATCTCCCAGTGTCAACCGGTGGACTATCTTCTTTTAAACCTTTTTTTTTAATTTGATTCCATAAAACTTACATCCCAACATTCCAGTTTCTTTTAGTAAGTCCAAGGTGTACTTACGTTGTAAAACCACAATACCTTTCTTCGAACGGGCAACCTCTATGCCTAGGAAGTATTTCAGATTTCCTAGGTCTTTGTTCATTTGAGTAGTTTATTTCTTCACTAAAATTCCCATGATATCGTCAACATAAACAATGAGAATGGCAATTTTCCCATTAGGAGAGAATTTGGTGAACAAGGTATGAGGCTTGCCCCTAAGTGTACCCGTACTTCTTGATTGCTTTTTGTAAAAATATGAGAGAAATAATTCTCTGTATTGATTCAATTGAATGAATAATTGAATACTTATTACAAGGTAGAAGACCTTATTTATAGGGTTACAATAATCATAAAAGGAAATATTGTTCCTGGGTGTTAGGTGTAGCTATTTGAGTTGTTGTGATGGTGTTCGGCTCAATTTCTAGAGTAATGGAGATGTTAGGCACAGTTTCTGGAGTAATGGAAGTGTCAATCCAAAATTTTCATTCTTGTATAGGTGAGTTCTTTCCTTGAATGTGATTTTTTGGTAATATGATTGATTCTCAAAAAAGGTTATATCCATAGTAGTGTAGAATTTTCTAGTGATATGTGAATAATATTTGTAACCCTTTTTAAAGGGAGAGTAGGCGAGAAAGAGACATAAGACGGCTTTCGGGTCAAGTTTGTTTCGGTGCACAAATTTCGTACATCTAAATATTTTTAATGGCAGAGATGAGATGATTCGAGTGTCTGGGTAGGAGGGGGAAAGAGTTTGGAAGGGTGTTTTGAATTTATAAGTCTTGATGGCATTCTATTAATGAGACATGTAGTCGTGAGGACTGCTTGTCCCAAAAAATGTCTGGGACATTTGTAGTGAACATAATAAATCTAGCCACTTCATGAAGGTGTCTATTTTTTATTTCTACTACTCCATTTTGTTGGGGTGTGTCAATACACAAGCTTTGATATACTATTCCCTA
Source organism: Forsythia suspensa (assembly GCA_023638005.1). Classification (NCBI taxonomy): domain Eukaryota; kingdom Viridiplantae; phylum Streptophyta; class Magnoliopsida; order Lamiales; family Oleaceae; genus Forsythia; species Forsythia suspensa. The sequence continues at coordinate 24,534,179 of CM042666.1, read as the reverse complement.
ACTCACTAGATACTCACCAAAAGTGGAATTGAAATCATCTATGGGATTATCATATCTGATTTTTGTCTGAAATTGTGTTTGGATCATGTTGTTGAGTTTTTTAATATATGGCCAGCATCATATTTCTCTTTTATCAATTATATCCAAGTTATCCTAGTATGATCATCAACAAATGATACAAACCACTCCTGGAATATTGTTGACCCCAGTTGGTCCCCATATGTCACTGTGAATAATTGAAAAATGGTGAGATATTTTGTACCCATGGATTGGATAAGAGCTTCTCATGTGTTTGGATAATTGACACGCTTCACATTGGAAAAACTCAGCGTTAGTATTATTGAATAATGTGGAGAACAATTTTTCAAATATCAAAAATTAGGATGACCTAATCTATAGGGCTACAACTTGATTGCACTATTGTTATTGGAAGAATTTGAAATAAAAAAACAGAAATGACATACTACTTGTAGCTTGAGCTTGTTCTTTAGGATTAGGGCCTTTAAGGAGATAGAAACCCGCACATCCCTTAGCATTGACAATCATCCTCTCCGATTCCAAGTCCTGAAATTCACAACGATTTGGGAAAAAATTAGTAACACAATTCAAATCCTTGGTAAGTTTGCAAATAGACAGCAAATTGCAAGTCAAATTGGGAACCAAGAGAACAAAATTTAGAATTAGATTATCTGTGATAGCAATAGATCCTATTCCAGCCACTTTAGATAACGATTGATCAGCAATTCGAACCATAAAATTTCCAGAACTTGGACTATAGTGTGAAATAGATTTATATTACCTATCATATGATCCTATGCACTAGAGTCTACAATTCAGGGCTGTTTTTTACCATTTGAGTAATCAAAGCCACAGTAAAGTTACCTTTTTGAGCGACTAATCCAATGCTTGTGGAACTGAGTAGGGAAGAGGATGATGATTGTTGGCTAATCAATTTTTGAAGTAGTTTTATTTGCTCTTTGCTAAACATTATGGTCTTGGATGCATATTCTTCCCCTCTAGTGGACATGAAGCTACGAATTTTCACAGAAGCTCTTGGTTTCCAGTCAATTGGCTTTCTATTCAACTTCCAACCGGTGTCCTTCTTGTGTCTAGGTATTTTACAGTGGTCACACCATGGTCTTCCTCCATTCTTTGGCCAATTATTGTCAAAAAAGAAGATTTGTTCTACGGGCTCCAAGGGCAAAACCTTCATTCAAGGCTGATGGAACTGGATTTCCCAACATAATCTACTTTCTATTTTCCTCCCTTCTAACCTCAGAAAATGCTTCTCTAATTGAAGGAATGGGTTTGATCCTAAGGATTCTTCCTCTTACTTCATCCTGATTTTTGTTAAGACCAAACAAGCATTTAAAGATTCTTTCTTTCTCAGCAATCTTTTTGCACTTGAGACTACTTTCTGGACAACTATGTTTAGCATCATCAAAGAGATTTAGTTTCAACCCATACCTATTTTGGGTATTGAAATATTGAGTGACAGTAAATTCCCCTTGTCGGAGATCGTTTAGGAGACCTTTTACATCAAATAATTTTGAGGTATTTTCGTTGTCAGAATAGGTTTCCTTTGCAGCATCCAAAATTTCTTTGGCTATCTTGTAGTACATGAAGTCTTCTCTAATTTATTTGGTCATGGATGAACCACGACATCACTGTGCTATTTTCAGATTTCCATGCCTTGTAGGTAATTCTGCAGATGAACAACCTGACTAAATGGGACCATTGTAGGTAATACTTTTCACTCAACTTATGCCCAGTGATAGGTATAACTAGACTTTGTTGTCCTCCATTGATGTTGGAAGAGGTGACCTCTTGGCTGGAGGTCACATCCAAGGCAGAGGTTGTCTCCGAATTGGCCATTCCATATTTCACCTTTTGAATTGAGGTAGGTACATATTATTGTTCGGTGAAATCTCGCAAGCATATGGGTTTGTAAAAGTGAATAAAAGAGCATCGTTCTCAGGAGGATTTAGATTCTAGCTTAATTTCGACTAATTCGAGCTTAATTCAAACATACACAATATGAACGATATTTCTACACTTGAAATCTTGATAATCAAAGTTATTATTTGAAGGTATTGAAATGTGAATACTTTTTTATTAACAACTTGTTGCTTGTTATAGTAGTAATCTAGGACGTTGAAGAATCGAAGGTTTGAAAAACAATAGTTCAACTATGAAAAAAAATAGTTCAACTGTGAAACTGTCTCTTTGACATTTACACATTGTACTGTCATTTTATAATATCAAAATGATAGTTCAGTGTCTATAAAAAAGACACTTGAACTGCTGTTTTGACAGTTCAATGTCTAAATGTCAAAACAACAGTTGAATCAAAACGACAATGGAACTATCTTTCTGACGGTTGAACTTTTTTTTTTAACAAACAGTCAAACTTTCGGTGGAATCTTGTTGTAGATCTGTTTTTTGTGGAATTTTCCTTGAACTAGATTCTAATAAGATATGTTAGGATTTTAGGTAGTTGATTGATTTTTTTTTTCCAAAATGACTATTTTTCAAAATGTTTTGAAAACCTGCCATATTTCAAATTAACCACCTGCGAATAAACATTTCCTATACTTTCCTCTATCAAGAATAAGCCTACCACGATTGAGTTACAAAAACACATAACAAATTGAGAACTCATCACCCAGAATATTTGATAACAAGAAGAAAGTTGAAGATTAATTTTGTCCCCTTGAATGTGTTCAATAGATTGCCCAAGAATCTTTTTATCTTTTCTTTTTCTTGCTTGAAATCTCAAAAGTCTTGCCAGGATGAAGGAATTCTTATGAAAATCTTGTGTTTTGCTTCATTGTTTTCTCCTAAGTCTAAGAGTTTTCCAATCTGTAAGAGTCCAATTAGGGTTTAATTCCGTGCCCAAAGTCCCCAAAAACATACCGAAAATAGAGTTTTAAACCAACTGAAAGTTTGGCCAGAGAGTCATCCGCTCAAGCAGGTGCCCAGCCCACTCAACAAACTGAACATTAATTTTTTTGTACCTTGGCTCACTCAAGCAGCCAGAGTACGGAATTTTCTCTCTACAGGCCCGCTCGAGCGCTCCATCAGTAACTGAAATTCAAATTGTCATAACTTATTGTAGGAAATTTTGAATTCAGATGTGTAAAAAGCATTAAGACTCTTAATTCAATTATGTTTCCAATGGTATATAATTTCTTTTGTGCAGATTTTTGTACCAGACTTATGCTCTAATTTTCCACATGCTCCGATCGTAGGTTTTTCAATTCATTTGTTCAGCTTTCAGGTATTTGATCCTTCACTAACTCTTCACTATCACTCCAAAGCACGTTAAACTTCTTGATTTTCTTTATCATCTTCCAATGTTTGGTTCTTTATCTTCACTTTGAAAACTCAATTTCTTCTTATTTTTTCGCCGATTTTACCTATGTGACTTGAGTTCGAGAATTTCATCATACAATCACAAAAATGACTAAAATTCAATAATTATCGACTCTAAATCGTGATAAGTTATAAATTATATTTATCAAACCCCCAAACTTGAACTTTTACTAGTCCCTAGCAAATAAGATAAAAAAAAAATACACAAATACATACAAAGAAAAGATTGTGGACACCGTTGAACTTCGCCTACAGTTTAGATAGAATCATTTAATTCAAGAAAGATGTCCAAATATTGCTACATAAAATTTTTAACACTTGTACAATGCTTGACTTGTGTGTGTGGATAGTTATTTACCATCATCACTTTAACCCGGATAAAGTGATGCAAATAAATGGATTCTAAATTTTTTCATCCCGATCCTCAATGGTCATATTTTTCTTTCTCCTCTCGTGAATTTGACACCATACTTACATATCTATCACTTCTCTCCAAAGGTGTTCAACTGAGGTTATAGTTCACTTACTTAACTTCACTATCATGGAGAGATTTAACCGATTAAGACGATGATTTAGATAGTCAATGATCCACCACAATGTCAAGTGTTCTAGGCTCTAGGTCTTCAGTAAGCAAGTGAAACTAACTACACATCAAATTTCCCGAATTCGTGTCCAAGATTTAGCCTGGCAACTGTTTTTTTTTTCTTGCTACTTCTGTTTTTTATACTTTTTTTCTTTGTTTCTTCATTCATCACAACAGGTAGTTTTCACTCTAATAATGAGGCAACCATCTTCACTGGTATATCGTCTCTTACATATTGGTGATACATAGGGCTAGATTACTCAATGTTAACTTTCACACATCAGTATAGGCAACTTTTTCCTACTTGGTGTGCCTTGACTAGTGAAATGTCTTTCAAATTTTCCACTGCAAATGGTGCTACTGTTGTATGAATAAACTAGGAAAAGTCCAGTGAAAGTTATATAAATTAACTAAGAAACACCAGTTGTTAACACAATCATGGTCATTGAAGTTAATATGGCCAAAGTAACACAAAAACCTAATGGGTTCCTAAAGAGCCAAGAGATGTTGTAATGGACGAGGACCCAACTGAACACATTGATTTCTCCAATGATTATGGATGATAGCATTGACCCTCTCATCACAGAGTTAACTTCGCAAGATGCCCCAATGGAAGAGCTCGAAAGCGTTTTAGTCGATATAAGTAAACCAGCCAGAGTACTCGAGATCGGTGTCGGTCTGTCTGATGAAATGATGGGCAGGATAAAACAGTTTTTGATGTGTAAAGTTCATATCAGAACAACGGTTAAGGAGACATGTATTTAACCCAACAGATTTGAACTCATAATAACTTCAACACGATTATTAATTAAGAACACAAGATTTACCATGAGATATGAACAATGAATCAATCTTTTGCTGCTAAAAATAATGAGGTACAACAACTATCCCCTACCCTGCTATAGAGATTTAGCAATTCTAAAACACACACAAACTCTCTCTCTCTCTCTCTCTCTCTCACACACACACACACACACACACACACACACACACACACATACAAAAATGTATGCTCCATATGGTAGAACCTTGAAGTTGAAACTCAAAGGCGGATATGGTCCTCGTGTAAGACAATTGGGATAGGCTGGTTCGAACCATGCCGCAGTGAGAGTTGTGCCAGAAAAGCGGCCTCAACCATTCCAAGACACTGAGCACCATGCCCGCATCTTTAAAATTTATTTTCAATTGCTGTTCTCCGGTTCCTACTTTGCCTTCCGAGAATTCTAGTCCTCCACTGCTGATGCTGCAAATGCCAGGTTCATCTTTACATCATCAGAATCTCCAAGGCGAAGCTGGAAAAGTCACTCAAAGGAAAACCTTCCAGGGTTCATTTTAGACAGTGGATTTGGACGTGATGGCTTTCAAATCAATACTGTATTTCAGTATTCACTATGCTGCAAAATATTCTCCCTCTTTTCTTTACATCCTCTTTTATTTTTTTCTCTCCTTTTCAATTCTTCTACAATTCTAGTTCTAGTTATAATCGTTCGTCGTCAATTTGGTATCAAATTCAAGAGGCCAGAGTTGTTGTCACGCATTTTACGGTTCATGGAACAGTAGTTCACAGTAGCTATCCCAAACCCATATACATATCCCGACACCACCTCTACCAAATTCCACTATGGCACTATCTATTACCTCTTTCAACCACCATAAAACCCTAAATCACGAACCCAAAACCAATTCAGCACCACCATCAAGAAAGTTCAAACACATAAAAATGAATAATAGATGGGGAATTAGCAACAACCGAATAAGTCTGCAGCAAAAAGAGTAGTTTTTCTTTCTCTGAACTAAGGATGGCAAAAAAACTCGTCATCCCAAACCCGCCCCCCGCCCCGCCCTACTCCGCTCAGCTTATTCGGGTAATAGGGGCGGGTCCGGAACGGGTTTTTCTACCCCCGCGACCAGCCCCACCAAGAATTTATTTTTATTTTTATTTTTTTGTAAAATTATAAAATAGAATACAAATTAAAATTTGCTAAAAATTGACTAAAGAAAAATCGAACCCGGGTTGAAATTATAAACTTTAAATCTCAATCATTACACCACAATCCCATTCTTGAATTTTTTTTGTTTTGTTTGCTACAAATATTTAAAAAAATTATTTCTTTTTTAATTATTTTTTTCAATTTTATAAAAAAAAAAATCGTGGGCCAGTTGGTGAGTCAAAAGATTAACCCGCCCCGCGAATTCGTGGGTCGAGGGGCGGGGCGGGTAAAAAATTTCATGGGACAGGACGGGACGGGACGGGGCGGGGCGGGCGGGCGGGGCGGGCGGTCCCATTGCCATCCCTATTCTGAACTCATGAAGTAGAATTTTTAGGGATTGATTGTATAAGTTTTCTTCATATTTTTTCCTAGCTTGCCAGAACAAGAAAAAAGTACCTAAAAAAGTAGGAAAAAATAAAATATGCTGGAGCGGGTATTTAGTGATGTTTGGTGGAGTTCAAAAATAGTTTTTTTAAAAAATTTAATAAAAAAATTAATGAAGTGTGTGGTTGAAAAATTGATATAAATTGTGGGTCATATAAAATAGGGTAAATAACACAAAACGTCCCTACCTATTGAGGGTATTGTGGAAAACGTCCATACCTTCTAAATTTTGGCAATTTTACCCTTACCTACTGGATTTCTTGCGTAGAAGGTCCTTCAGTCCAAAATCATAGGGGTAAATTAGTCCAACCACTTTTTTCACATATATATTACTTCTTTAAAAATTGGGGGCTTCCTATGCAATTTCCAAAATTGCACCAAGGCCCCCTGCTCCCAAATCTGCATGAGTTACAAGCCGTCACCAACATGGCGCGATTCACGGTGAGGGAAGAGCCGCGCCACAGCTAGCGACGCCCTCGTTCTTGGCCATCCGAGAAATAGCGTCCACCACACTCAGAAGTTGCGATCTTTGTGCGGAGGGAGTCGGTTGTCGGCTTGTATCCGAACCATTACGACATCACCGGGTTCCCACGGCAGCTCCGATGCCACTGCTATGAGTCCCGCCGTGATCTTACTCGTCGAGGCATATTTTTGGTGTTGGGATCATCCATTTTGCTTGAATGTCGTGCGGTCCCATTCTCGGTGGTGGAGTAGAGGGATCATGGAGGACGGTGTGAAACGCCCGAGAAAAGAGAGCGGCAATACCGCCTTTGTGAATAATCCCGACCCCAACAAAGAATGGGTCCCACATGGGGTGGAGGCCGAGGAGTTGGACGTGGTGGTTGGCATGGCGGCAGAGGTGGGAAAAGCAAGAGCCGGACGAAGGTTCGAACCGTCGGTTTGTGCGACGCTTCTCCCCAGGAGTTGCATCCGGACCTTAATCAAATCAAGTAGGTGTGTGCTACACCCTGCAACAATCGAAGCAATGCCTCCTTCAACAAATCCCATCAAACCCATTATCAAAAAATTCGTCTAGAAAAAGTGAAAAATAAGCGACAAAAACCGATTTCTTTGGCGTAAAACAATTGGAATACGAGCAAGGAATTTGATTCCTTTCCCTAAAGAGGAATTCCAGTTTACCAAAACCCTCCGGAATTCCAGTTTACCAAAGTAAATGGATGGATAATGTTCTCTCTCTCTCTCTCTCTCTCTCTAAACAGCATTTCGAAAGAAGATTTGTGGCGAGAGAGTGATGGACGAGTTAGAAGATTCACCCATCAGATGAGCTGTGTTGCAAGGTATATCTTCAAGAAAATCTCTAAAAGTAGCACAAGAATCGCCAAGTTGGAGATCAATCAGCATTTGGCGAAGATCAGAAGCTTCTTTCTTAAGCTAATTTGGATTAAACTTAATATCATCTTATGGGTAAACTGGAATTCCTCTGCAGATTTGGGGACGGGGGCCTGCCGTGCAATTTTGGAAATTGCATAGGAAGCCCCTCCAATTTTAAAAGAAGTAATATATATGTGAAAAAAAGTGGTTGGACTAATTTACCCCTATGATTTTGGACTGAAGGACCTTTTGCGCAAGAAATCCATAGGTAAGGGTAAAATTGTCAAAATTTAGAAGGTATGGACGTTTTCCACAATACCCTCAATAGATAGGGACGTTTTGTGCTATTTACCCTATAAAATATGTAGTTGAAAATAAGTTTGAAAAAAAAAATTGCCTTTAATTCACCTGTAAGTGACTTGTTACAAATTAGATAAAAACACTTTTCAGAATTATTATTAACGCATACTCTTCAACCATATTTCATATTAATCTCAAAATTACTCTTGTGATCCATATTTAAACTTCAGATCAGCAACTCGCGTGGCCACCATCTTCTCCTGTACCCCCACACCGACTATTGCACTTCGTCACCGGCGTTTCACGAATCACCGCCGGCCACCCAAACCTTTTCCACTATGTTTTGTAAGTGATAATATTGGATTCACAATTTTTTTCTACTCTTCTTCTTCCCAATCATGTAAAAGATAAAACTTTAAACTTTAACAACATGTTATTTTTATCAGATAATGACGGTGATTCTGAGAAGTGTTTAGCAGTCCCTAGATTACAAAGTTCTTAAACAATTCTTGAATGTTATTTTATAGGTGAATTCAATTTTTATGAATGGTTTTCTTCTTATTTTCTTGGGATTAGATTTTTTTTGTTGGAGATATTATTTTTTTGATATATAAGAACACAATTGTTTTGTAATTATTTTTTTGTCGAATAAAAAAAACAACATTTGTTTCACATACATCAACATTTTTTGTGTTTCAGGATGTTATAGTCACACATTTATATGTGTTGTTTGATATTGTATCATAAAAAATAGTATCTTATTAAAACAATATCATAACAAAACAGTATCATAGAAAATAATATAATAATAAAACAGTATCATAGAAAACGGTATCAAAAGCATATTTGTATCAATATCATAATAATAGTATCATAGATAACAATATTGTATGGTTAAATATAGCAAATCTAACAGTATCAGAGGCACATTATTATCAAGTACATACTTAGGTGAACACAAATATTATGTTTTAACAGAAACCATAACACTGTATCTAAATAAAATAGTATATTAATAAAACATTATCGCATACACAAACTACAACCCAATAGAAGAACAATATCATAGATTGAAATAGTATCAAATATTTTGAATGAAATAAGTATCAATGATCTTGTACTATTAATAGATCATTTTGAAACAGTATTATTACTTCAATCATAAAATATTTATTTTTGAATGTGTGCTTGTTTGGTGAGGTTTAAAAGTAGTTTTTCTTAGAAATTTTGAAAAAAGTTGGTGAAATGTGTGGTTGAAATGTTGATAAAATGTGTGGGCCCCCATAAAATATGTGGTTAAAAATAAGTTTGGAAAAAATAGTTAATAAACTTGACCAAACATGCTATAATGCAACAAAAACTAGTGTACAATATTAAATTTAAAATAGTCAAGCATTTTTCATAAAACAATATATTAATAAAACATATCATAATAAAACAGTATCACCAAAAACAGTATCATAATAAAATAGTATCATAGAAAACAGTATCATATAAAATAATATCGTGTTTGAATTAGCGTTGTTTCAATTGTAGGAGCACGTTAGTTTTTTAGTGTCGAAATGTGACTTTTTAAATTAAATTTGAGTCATATGACTTAAGAGTCCAAAAGATCATGTTGAGTGACCAATCCTAAATGTACTAAAAAAATTCATAAAAAACTATGCCTAACATATTCTTGATGTCAAGTTTTTGATTCAATTAACCCAAGCAAACAAGTTAAAGGCCACGTTTATTCCTCACATAAACCCAACTACAACTCATCCCTAACCCATACATTATAGAGGAAACTTGACAAGAACCCTGCATTTTTTTAAAAAGTTGAAAAATACATCTTTTTAAATTTTTTTTAAAAAAAATACCTTATTTTCATTAAAATTAATATTTTATAATTCTTTTTATAATTTAATAAAAATTATATTATATTCATTTAAAATCCATATTTCAGTTTTTCATTATCTAAATTTATATGATATTCTTTTAAAATCAATATTTCAGATCTAAAAATTTCATATTTGTTTACTATTTCATATGTAGTAGTAATTATAATAATATTTTACAATTTATTTCGTTTAATAATTTTTTCAAAAATACATTATTTTAATTTAAAATCAATAATTCAATTTTCATTTGAAAAATAATATTTTTACATGGGTAACATATATGTTACCATATGTTACTTCCTCATCTTCATTAAAATCAATATATAAAATTTATCTCCTTTTATAAATTTTTTAAAAATACATTAATTTCTTAAAATCAATATTTTAATTTTTTATTTGAAAACAATATTTTTACACGAGTAACATATGTGTTCCTCATTTTAATTAAAATAAATTTTTTATAATTTATTTTCTTTTATAATTTATTTTAGAATAGATTATTTTCATTTAAAATTCAATTTTTTAATTGAAAAAATACCTTTACACGGGTAACATATTTGTTACCATATGTGTTACTTCCTCATTTTCATTAAATTTATATTTTACAATTTATCTCAATTTAATTTTTTTTTAAAAACTACAATATTTTCATTTAAAATCTGTTATGAAACTAGAGAGAATAATAGACGAGGATATAGAGAAACTATTTATTTCATTATAATAATGGATTCATATATATATGGTTTCAAATACATGTAGATGAGGTAAGAAATCTTTAAATATGGTCATCAATATTGTTTTCCATATTTTACAATACTCCCTCTTTGATGACCACTAGTACAATAACGGCATCGCTAAAACGAAAAGAAAAAAAGAGTATAGCTAATTGTAAAAGTTTTGGAGTATTAAGAAAATGCTGCCTCATTAAAACCTTGTCAGAAAAATTCAGTAGGACAAAGTCTGGACTAAGGAAAAAGAGTAGAGATACTCTCCTAATATTAATCACTGAAGATCTTTGAGTCGACGCATCCCAATTTCATGCACCAATTTCTTGAATATAGATGTCAGCAATACTTTTGTGAATAAGTTGGCCAAATTGTCACTTGAGCGAATTTGTTGAACATCGATGTCACCGTTCTTCTGAAGCTCGTGTGTCTAGAAGAATTTTCGAGAAATATACTTTGTTATGTCTCGTTTGATGTAGCCTACTTTGAGTTGTGCAATACAAGCTCCATTGTCTCCGTACAATATTGTTTGACTATCCATTGTTGAAGCTAATCCGCATGATACTTGGATATGATGTGTCATGTTTCTCAACCATGCACATTTTCGACTTGCTTCGTGCATTGCAATAATTTCAGAATGATTTGAAGATGTTGCTGTCAAAGTTTGCTTCACAGATACTTCTGCAGTTTTGTTGAGCTCTTCAAGAGTTCCTATAAAGTTTAAATCATCAACATAAACTGTCACAATTGTAAATTCAATATATGTTTTCTTTATGAAAACACAAAGACATACATCGTCGTCGTTTTTATAACCTTCTTTCAAAAAATATTCGATAAGGCGATTATACCACATTCGTCCGGATTGTTTTAATCCATACAATGATCTTTGTAATTTAATTGAGAATATTGTTCTAGAGAATGAATCATTTGCTTCTAGCACTTTAAATCCTTCAGGAATTTTTATGTGTATGTCATATATGCAGTTACTACACCCATGAAGAGCATATCGAGCCTTTGTGACACAGTCAAACTTATTAGGATTCTAAATGTGATGGTGTCTATTATAGGAGAATATGTTTCCTCATAATCAATCACAGGTCTTTGTGAGAAGCCATGGGCTACGAGTCGGACTTTGTATCTTGTAATTTCATTGTTTTCATTTATTTTTCTTACAAAAATTCATGTGTATCCTACAGGGATTACATTTTCAGGAGTTCGAACTACAGGTCCAAATACTTTGCATTTTTCTAAGGAATTCAACTCTGCCTACATGGCTTCTTTCTATTTTGGTCAATCATTTCTATTTTGACAATCCTTAATAGATTGTGGTTCAAGATCTTCATTTTACATGACATCTAGTGCCAGATTAAAGGCGAAGATATTGTCCACGACAATATTATTTCATGTCCATAATTTATGAGATAATAAATAATTTATTGAAATCTCATTGTTTTCGGACACTTGTGGTTCTTTAGAAATCACATTACCAGTGTTTGATTGATCAATTGTTTCTACCATTGTTTTATTAAAAGTTTTTAGTTGGGTTTTCTCTTGTACCTTTTTCTTTCGAGGTACAAAGTCTTTGACACCAACTGGTCGACCACACTTCTGGCATATTTGAGATTCATTTGCTATGATAGATTGTCCTACAGGGACATCAATTTTTGCAAGAGTATTTTCTGCTGGAACATATGACTTTGTCACTTTCCTTGTATTTGCAATTATTTGCAAGTGAATGATTTTCTCAACTTCTTGCTCACATTGATTAATGCGGGGATCAAAATGAGATAGAGTTGTTTCATTCCAATAAATTTTACCTTGTTTTTCAGGATGTAGTTTTTTTCCTTGTTATTATGCAAAACGTGCAGTAAATAAATCACTCGTTAAAGGTTCAAGATACCTAATAATGGATGGTGAGTCAAACCAAACATAAGTTCCAAGTCTTCGTTGGAGACCCCATCTTTGTACATTGTGGGGGTGAAATTGGGACTTGGACAACAAAACCAAAAACTCATAGATGAGAAATATTAGGTTCGTGACCAAATACAAATTGTAAAGGTGAGTATTCATGATAAGTAGTTGGCCTTATATGAACTAATAATGCAGCATGTAATATAGCATGATCCCAAATAGATGTTGGGAGTTATATTTTCATAAGTAAATGCCTAGCAATCAATTGAAGACGTCTGATAAACGACTCTGCTAAACTATTTTGTGTATGGACATGAGCAACTGAATGCTCAACGACAATCTCGATTGACATACAATAATCATTGAATGCTTGTGATCTAAATTTACCAATATTATCAAGACTGATTGTCTTAATTGAGTAATCAGAGAATTGAGCTCGTAGTTTTATAATTTGAGCAAGTAGTCTAACAAAAGTTACATTTCTAGTAGAAAATAAACAGACATGTGACCACCTAGTTGAAGAATCAATTAATACTATAAAATAACGAAATGGTCCACATGGTGGGTGTATCGGCGCACATATATATCTCCATGAATTCTTTCTAAGAAAGTTGGAGATTCAACACGAACCTTCGTAATAGAAAGTCTAATGACTAACATGCCTTGTGATCAAGCAGCACTTGGATAATCATTAGGTAAAAAAATCTCCTGGTTCTTTAGATGATGTCCATGTGAGTTATTAATTATTCGGCGCATCATAATTTCTCCTGGTTGTCCAAGTCGATCATGCCAAAGCATAAAGCTTTTTGGTTCAAAGAACTTCGAGTTTGTGACATTGTTTGATTCAAATATTTTTATAAATGTATAATACATGCCAGATGGGAGTGCCATGAGTTTTTCTTTTATCTACTTCTGGCCAGATACAAAAGAAATTATGCAAATATATTTATGATTATTTTCTTGCATCATCTTAATATGGTATCCATTGTTGCGGATATCTTTAAAACTAAGCAAATTTTTTCTGAATTTGCTAGAATAAAGTGCATCGTTTATATGAAATTTTGTATTATTTGGTAAGATAATACTAGATCTTTTAGAGCCTTCAACGATATTTGATGTACCGGATATCGTACTAATATTATTTTCTGTTAATGTTAAGTCCAAAAAATATTTTTTATCTTGAAGAATTGTATGAGTAGTTGTACTATCAGCTAAACAGATATCTTGACAATGAATCTATAAACATGACCAAATAGATACTTTTAAGAAAAAAAATGAGTTTAAAACTTAAAAAAAAATTTAAATATAAAGAAACATTTCAATCAACTAAGAACTAGTTTAACAACGCAAATTAAAGTTTCAAACTTTAAAGGAACCTATTTCAAACTAAAATTTTGAATCAAAGTAAATACTACTATCTCGAAAGTAAACTAGTCTATATTTCCTATCACACCTCCCTCAATCAAATGATTGATATTTCTATTTTGATCTGCAAAAAAAATCAAAGACGTCTAGATGAGTAACATCAATTGGACTGTCAAAGTCAGCAAAATTCGTCTCCACTTTTTCTTTTTCCTTGATTGATCTTTGGTAGAGATCCACAAGATGCTTTGTCGTACGACAGGTACGCGACCAATGTCCTTTCATTCCACATCTAAAGCAATTTTCTTCGTGCTCTTTTTTGGACGAGTTATTTTCATTTATTTTGTGCTTTTTAAAGTTATTACTTTGTGATTGATAATGTTCATTATTTCATCCAAATCCGCATCCTCGTCCTCGTAGGCCCACGTCCATGTTCGTGTCTGCGTCTGCATCCACGTCTACGTCTGCGTGCGCGTCCGCGTCCGCGTCCGCGGCTTGATATTGCATTTGCTTCAGGCAATGCAGTACCATTTGCTTCAGGTAATGCTGTGGAACCAGTTGGATGTAGCCCATGATTTTTCATCAACAATTCATTATTTTGTTCAGCAACTAGCAATCAGGATATGAGTTCTGAGTATTTTTTAAAACCACGCTCACGATATTGCTGCTGAAGAATCACATTGGAGGCATGGAAGGTGGAGAATGTCTTTTCCAACATATCTTCATCAAAGATTTTTTCTCCACACAAAGTTAGTTTTGAAGTTATTTTGAATAGTTCAGAATTTTACTCACTAACTGTTTTAAAGTTCTGCAGGCAAAGGTGCATCCATTCGTACCAGGCTTTGGGGAGGACTATAGTCCTCTGATGGTCAAACCTTTCATTCAAGTTTTTCCAAAGTATTTTTGGATCTTTTATGGTAAGGTACTCAATTTTCAATCCATCATGGAGGTGGTGACGAAGGAAAATGAGTGCTTTTGCGCAATCCTGCAGGGATACTACGTTTTCTTTTTTTAGTTTCTCCCACACCCTTTGAGATAAGATGAATCTAAGCATCGAGGATCTATGACAAATAGATTTTGCCAGATAGATCAAGTGCAACAAACTCAAATTTTGTGATATTCACCATTTGAATAAGTACATAATGAACAAGAAAATATAATTAATTTCCTATTAGACATTGTATAATTATATAATTCACATTAATCAATGTCAACATAACATGATTTATATGCTTTCCTTCTGTGATAAGTATTAGTTGATTAATTACTCATTTATATCACAATTTAATTATGTAATATGATATTCTTCGAGACATGTGCTTCTTCTAGAGCACAATAAAATATTATTTTAGCTACTGCTCAATATTCTTCTAGAATATAAAAATTATAACGTCATATTTTCAAGAGCAATTAATATTCTTCTGTAATATTTAAATTGTAATGTTATGCTCTTCAGGAGCAGCTAATATTTTGTCAGAATATTATAACGTTGTGCTTCTTCAGGTGCAACAACAAATCATTATTCTAAAGTAAAGATTTACTCTTCAGGAGCAATATTATATTATTCTTATAGAATATTATATCTTATAAAATTAAGTTCTTCGGAAGCAATTAATATTCTACTAATATAAATCTTTGTTTATTCTTAAGCAACAACAAAATATTCTTCTAGAATATTTATATGTTAGATTGTGCTATCAAAATATTAATATTGTGTTTCTTCAGGAACAACAACATATCATTATGAATATATACTCTTCAGAAGCAATAGTATGATATATATCAATTTAAAATTTATACAAGAACATCGAAAAATAATTATTCAATATATAGATAAAAACAAAAGTAACGGTTGTCCATGAATTAATATGTAAAAATATAACTCCTCATATGCAAAATCAGAAGTTAAAATCAGTCACTAATAGGCATATAGTTGAGAAAAAAATTTGAGGTAAGAACACGTTGTGAAGAAATATAATTCAAGACACATTCAAATTTCATAATAATATAATTTATAATTGGTAAGGCCCGTGTGGGCATTTACAATATATATATAACTTTTAGTTGTATTTTAATATAATTTGGCATATAAGTTTAGAAACGAAAAGAATATTGAGCATGCCATAAATTTCTGGATTTTGACAAAACTAATATTCATATCACAATTGAATTTGGAAAAATTCATTTCACTGCCACGCACATAAGCATAGAAAAAAAATTTAATACCTGATTCTGAATAAATTTGACTTTGGTTCTTAATTGTAATACGAAAGGGACCGTGCTTTTCTTTTTGGATAGAAAAGAATCTTTTTGCTAAATCAATTGCTAGAACTTCAACTTCAATAGGCTAGAACTTCATGCTGATAACGTGTTATGAAACTAGAGAGAATAATAAACAAGAATAGAGAAAAAATATTTCTTTCATTATAATAATGGACATATATATATATGGTTTCAAATACATGTAGATTATGTATGAAATCTTTAAATATGGTCATCAATATTATTTTCTATATTTTACAACAAAATCTAATATTTCAATTTTTTATTTGAAAACAATATTTTTATACGAGTAATAAATTTTGTTAAAATCAATATTTTACAATTTATTTCCCCTTATATATTTTTTAAAAAATATTATTTTCATTTAAAAACAATATTTTCATTTTTTCATTTAAAAACAATTTTTTTTTTGCACAAGTAACATACCTGTTATTATGTTACTTACTCATTTTCATTAAAATTAATATTTTATTTTATTTTATTTTTAAATTTTTTAAAAATACACTATTTTTATTTGAAATAAATATGAAAATTTTTTATTTCAAGAAAATATTTTTACACAGGTAACATATGTGTTCTCATTTTCATCAAAATTAATACTTTACGATTTATCTCATTTTAAAAATTTTGTTAAAAATACATTATTTCCATTTAAAATCAAATATTTTAGTTTTTCATTTGAAAAAATATTTTTTATGGATACTATATGTGTTACCATATGTTATTTCGTCATTTTTATTAAAATCAATGTTTTATAATTTATTTTCTTTAATATATTTTATAAAATACATTATTTTCATTTAAAATCAATATTTCAATTTTTTCATTTGTAAACATTACTTTTACACGTATAATATACGTGTTACCATATGTGTTACTATATATTATTTCTTCGTTTTCATTCAAATCAATATTTTGCACTCTTTCTTATAGTTTTTAATATAATACATTATTTTCATTTAAAATCAATATTTCAATTTTTCATATGAAAACAAAATTTATACACTGAGTAATATATGTGTTACCCTATGTTACTTTCCTATTTTCATTAAAATCAGTCTTTCATAATTTATCTACTTTTATAAATCTTTAAAAATATATTATGTTGATTTAAAATTAGTATTTCAATTTTTCATTTGAAAACAACATTTTTTGTTACTTCCTTATTTTCATTAAAATCAATAATTTATAATTTATCTCATTTTACATCTTTTTAAAAATACATTCTTTTAATTTAAAATCAGTATTTCAATTTTTCATTTGAAAACAACATTTTTTTTACTATATTACTTCCTCGTTTTCATTAAAATCAATATTTTATAATTTATCTATTTTTATAAATTTTTAAAAAATACATAATTTTAATTTAAAATTAATATTTCAAATTTTCATTTGACAACAACATTTTTATCCAAATAACATATGTGTTAGCATATGCGTTATCCTATGTTACTTCCTCATTTTCATTAAAATAAATATTTTATAATTTATCTCTTTTTATAATTTATTTTAAATATATAATTTTAATTTAAAACAATAGTTTCACTTGTAACATATGTGTTACCATACGTGTTACCATATGTTACTTCCCAATTTTCAATAAAATCAGTATTTTATAATTTATCTTCTTTTATAAATTTATAAAAAAAAATACATTATGTTGATTTAAAATCAATATTTCATTTGAAAATAACATTTCTGCATGAGTAACATGTGTATTACGCTATGTTACTTCCTTATTTTCATTAAAATTAAAATTTTATAATTTCTTAAAAAAATACATTATTTTAATTTAAAATCAATAATTCAATTTTAAATTTGACAACAACATTTTTACTCGGATAACATATGTGTTATTATATGCGTTACCATATGTTACTTCCTCATTTTCATTAAAATTAAAATTTTAAAATTTATCTCTTTTTCTAATTTTTTAAAATATATTATTTTAATTTAAAATGAATATTTCAATTTTTATTTGAAAACAATAGTTTTGCATTGGTAGTATATATGTCACATTTTCGTGTTATCCTATGTTACTTTTTTATTTTTATTAAAATCAATATTTTATACTATATCTCATTTTATAAATTTAAAAAATACATTATTTTAATTTAAAATTCATATTTCAATTTTTAATTTGAAAACAACATTTTTACATGAGTAACATATGTGTTACCTTATGTTACTTTCTTATTTTCATTAAAATTAAAATGTTATAATTTATCTTATTTTATAAAATTTTAAAAAATATATTATTTTATTTTAAGATCAATATTTTATTTTTATTCATTTGACAACAACATTTTTACTCGAGTAACATGTCTTATCATTTTATAAATTTTTAAAAAATAAATTATTTTATTCATTAAGTTAAATTTTAATGTCTAAAATGTCATATTTAAAAAAATTGCTAGTAAATATTAAAAACTAATAACGACATTGTTTTGTCACATTAATTCAAATATTTCACTACCAGAAATGAGGGAAATAGCGGCGACATTTGTCGTCGCTAAATGTTCATAAGTTGTATCTTTAAGGTTTTAGAGACGACAAAGTCGTCGCAATATGTCGCCGCAACAAGTTAGTGTCTCTAGAGCTATAGCGACGACTATATGTCGTCTCTATATAAATTTGTATTTATAGCGACGACATTGTCGTCTCAATAGAGTCGTGACCATATCTCGAAAACGGACTTATAGGGACGACATAGTCGTCGCAAACACCGTCGCTATAGATAAACTAATAGAGACCATTGTGTCGTCGCCATACGTTCATCCATTACAGCGACGATTAAGGCGTCGCTAATACAAATAATGTATTTACCTTTAGCGACGACAATGTCGTCGCTATAAAAGATATGAATTTTTTTTAAAATTTTTTTTTTCAATAATGTAATTACCTATAGCGACGACATTGTCGCCGCTATAAACGTTTTGAATTTTTTTAAAAAAAAAAATTTTTTTCCAAATAATATAAATAATATATAAAAAATTCAAAAAATCTACAGACCTTGTAAACTGTCGTCCCCCCGTCCCGTCCCGTCCTCCTCGTCCATGAGCGCACCGGTATTTTACTTTTTAAAAGCTCAATTTCACGCTTCGCATTTGGCGTAGCTGCTCCTCGTACATGGCAAACCGAACATCATTATTCGGGGTGCGCAGAGGACCGATGGGAAGTTCCTTGTGGGGCAAACGATGCGGATGGTCGAATCGAGCGAGTGAGAGGTGCCCTTCGAACCCGACCAACCCCACGGACGTGACCTCGTCGTTCTCCGAGCACCTCCTTTGCAATAGCACGCTCGTCCTAATGACCCGCTATTGGAGGCGACTTGTGTCTGTTGAGTCTCTCTCGAACTCAACAAGCTTATCCTGCTCGGTGAAAAATAATAATAAATAATACTATCATGCATGTCGGATAAAATTATATTCACATAATTAAAAATTCTCACATAGTCACCAACCGCTGCATGGTTCACCCAATTGCCATCCGGAAGGTGTGAAACGTCCGGACGAATCAATAATCCCGACCCACTTCGGGTCTCGGGGTCCCGCTCGACAATTTAAACGTGAAATTTAGTATACATTTTTACGTAATGTAGTGAAGATATATTGAAAATTTATATGTTGTACTGATCGTAACGCTGCGGCGAAGAAGCTCTTCGACCCTGCGCTCGGGTATTTAGCCTTACCCCGATTAGCTTTATTTTTGGAGGACCGGTCCCGAAAGTATAACATATTATTGATTAGCAAAAATGTATTAGTTAAAAGAGTATATAACATATCGTAAACAATATATAAACAATACTTACCACGAAAGTAGAACGGTGAAGAAGTCAATGCACTTACGCTACCCTCGGCGGACATTTCGCCGTATGGTCGGCTTTCGGTCCATGCGCTTTTAAGTGATTATGTGCCTTGAGTTTGTAATCGCGATAACGATCGGCCAGCCAGACGATCTCTTCATGCGGCATATCGCCTTGCCGGTACTCGTCGGGCGACCGATCGCCTGCGGATCGAAGTAGCTCAAAGAGTGAAAAAAATAATATGTTAGTGTACAAGTCGTAAAACAAGTATTAATGAAGTGTACTAATAACAAAACTAATTTACGTTCATACCTCGATAATGCTACGTAACCGTGCCATTGCTCCTCCTCCTCCGAACCTCTGTCCATGAAGGGTAGCACGGGGGCACGCGTGAATCTCACTGGTTCCCAACCAAGCGCGTGAAATACTTGGCGTTATTCTCGATCGGTTGCATTGTGCGTTCGACATTGTCGAACGCGATAGAAAATGGCATCTTCCCATTCGCACACCAAACCATCTCGAGATTGATGCCTCGAGATATACCCGTCGCTTTGGCGGGGTCTTTGAAAATGAAAAAATTGAAAAATGTATTGATCATACGATTTTCTTCAACGATATGTATAAAATAATAAATAATTACAATTTGAAAGAAACGTCTTACTGCACTCGCATGCTTGAAGGGGAGGTTTGGTGAGATGGTCAACGTGGAGGATCTCCTGCTGCACCATCACCTCCGTCTTGACGACATCGTCGGTACCATACTAACATATGACATAATTACGAATATCACGTCGGTATACTAGCTTTAAAATGTATGTGAAAATTTGTATGTATTATATTTTATTTCAATTTGGTCCCTAAACATATTGTATTGCAAATAAGTCCCTAAAATTACTTTAAAATTATGGATAATTTTGAATTAATTATATTTTATTTCAAATTGGTCCCTAAACTCTCAGAAAATTATAAATAAGTCCCTAAACTTACTTTAATTTCAAATAAGTCCCTAAACTTTGAGTTTATGAGAAAATTTGACTTTATTATATTTTATTATACATTGGTCCCTAAACTTCTTTGTAAAATTGCAAATAAGTCCCTAAATTTTGAATTTATGGAAAAAATTGACTTGATTATATTTTATTATAAATTGGTCCCTAAACTTCTTTGTAAAATTGCAAATAAGTCCCTAAAATTTGAATTTATGGAAAAATTGACTTGATTATATTTTATTATAAATTGGTCCCTAAACTTATTTTATTGCAAATAAGTCCCTAAACTTTGAATTTATGGTAAAATTTGACTTTATTATATTTTATTATAAATTGGTCCCTAAAATTACTTGTATTGCAAATAAATCCTAAACTTTGAATTTATGGAAAAATTTGACTTTATTATATTTTCTTATAAATTGGTCCATATACTTCTTGTAATTTCAAAGAAGTCCCTAAACTTTGAATTTATAGGAAAATTTGACTTTATTATATTTTATTATAAATTGGTCCCTAAACTTCTTTCAGAAAATTGCAAATAAGTCCCTAAATTTTGAATTTTTGGAAAAATTTAACTTAATTATATTTTATTATAAATTGGTCCCTAAACTTATTTTATTGCAAATAAGTCCCTAAATTTTGAATTTATGGAAAAATTTGACTTGATTATATTTTATTATAAATTGGTCCCTAAACTTACTTTAATTTCAAATTAGTCCCTAAACTTTGAATTTATGAGAAAATTTGACTTTATTATATGTTCTTATACATTGGTCCCTAAACTTCTTCAGATAATTGCAAATAAGTCCCTAAATTTTGAATTTATGGAAAAATTTGACTTGATTATATTTTATTATAAATTGGTCCCTAAACTTATTTTATTGCAAATAAGTCCCTAAACTTTGAATTTATGGTAAATTTTGACTTTATTATATTTTATTATAAATTGGTCCCTAAAATTACTTTTATTGCAAATAAGTCCCTAAACTTTGAATTTATGGAAAAATTTGACTTTATTATATTTTATTATAAATTGGTCCCTAAACTTACTTTAATTTCAAATTAATCCTAAACTTTGAATTTATGAGAAAATTTGACTTTATTATATTTTATTATACATTGGTCCCTAAACTTACTGTAAAATTGCAAATAAGTCCCTAAATTTTGAATTTATGGAAAAAATTGACTTGATTATATTTTATTATAAATTGGTCCCTAAACTTATTTTATTGCAAATAAGTCCCTAAACTTTGAATTTATGGAAAAATTTGACTTTATTATATTTTCTTATAAATTGGTCCATATACTTACTGTAATTTCAAAGAAGTCCCTAAACTTTGAATTTATAGGAAAATTTGACTTTATTATATTTTATTATAAATTGGTCCCTAAACTTACTGTAAAATTGCAAATAAGTCCCTAAATTTTGAATTTTTGGAAAAATTTAACTTAATTATATTTTATTATAAATTGGTCCCTAAACTTATTTTATTGCAAATAAGTCCCTAAATTTTGAATTTATGGAAAAATTTGACTTGATTATATTTTATTATAAATTGGTCCCTAAACTTACTTTAATTTCAAATTAGTCCCTAAACTTTGAATTTATGAGAAAATTTGACTTTATTATATGTTCTTATACATTGGTCCCTAAACTTACTGTATAATTGCAAATAAGTCCCTAAATTTTGAATTTATGGAAAAATTTGACTTGATTATATTTTATTATAAATTGATCCCTAAACTTATTTTATTGCAAATAAGTCCCTAAACTTTGAATTTATGGTAAATTTTGACTTTATTATATTTTATTATAAATTGGTCCCTAAAATTAATTTTATTGCAAATAAGTCCCTAAACTTTGAATTTATGGAAAAATTTGACTTTATTATATTTTATTATAAATTGGTCCCTAAACTTACTTTAATTTCAAATTAATCCCTAAACTTTGAATTTATGAGAAAATTTGACTTTATTATATTTTATTATACATTGGTCCCTAAACTTACTGTAAAATTGCAAATAAGTCCCTAAATTTTGAATTTATGGAAAAAATTGACTTGATTATATTTTATTATAAATTGGTCCCTAAACTTATTTTATTGCAAATAAGTCCCTAAACTTTGAATTTATGGTAAAATTTGACTTCATTATATTTTATTATAAATTGGTCCCTAAAATTACTTTTATTGCAAATAAGTCCCTAAACTTTGAATTTATGGAAAAATTTGACTTTATTATATTTTCTTATACATTGGTCCCTAAACTTACTGTAAAATTGCAAATCAGTCCCTAAATTTTGAATTTATGGTAAACAACCATTAAAACAATGTCATCTACACGACTTAAATTCCCAAGAATCGAAAAAATCGAGATCTGTGCAAATTGGGAAGCAAATGACGCATTACACTAAATTAAGGATGTATGGAAACATGATTGTGCTCCGCCATATCTTCACCAAAGAGCATTGATTAAAATGGGACTTTTACTCTGCACGCATACTGACTTAAATATTATCTGTCAATTTTCCGTCAAAGTGCCTAGTTTGGATCCCTTTTGGCTTCTTTTTTTTTGCCTCAAGGAAATACAAGAAGAGAATTAGCATTATGAAATCGAAATCCATCAAACTAAAACAAATGGCGGGCATTATTTCCTTTTGGTGTTTTTTTTTTTTGCATCCGAGTCATATTTAGTAAATGTGAGAAGTGAAAACATAGAGGTATTGGAACACATCAAAAATATGTCGATCATATTGTTTATATTAGATTCAAATATTATATTGAAAATTAAGGACATGACGGTGAAGTCTTGCAAAATCACTTTCATCGGTGAGTCCAGACAAAGAACTACCTTGTTTGAGAGCAAATGGCGGTGGAGGTAGTCAAAAGCTTCAAGAATCGACTCCACGCTTTTCCGTGAATACTTCCTCTGCAGTTTTGAAAATGTATAAAATTTCACTCCGCAATCAGTATTTGGTGAACAATTTGTCCAGCATTTGATATTTATATTGTAAATTGGAAAGGAGAAGAACAATCATTTGTGGGTTTAAGAATATTGTCCACTAAATTAAAACCGCACAAAGGCTGTCAAATATTGAGTTCAAATTCCCATCAACTGTTAAATATTGAGTTCAAATTCCCATTTTCATAAAATTGAAGATACACAAACCAGATTAATGGTACATTAGCTAATGGCAATAATCATCATACAAAATTGGATGAAACTTGTGGAATGGTACATTAAAGCACAAATTTCCTCATCAAATACAGTTAAATGATTTGAAGTGAACTCACTTGGGGGAAATTTTAGCTGCGAAGGAGACGGTGAAATTGCCCAGCAGAAGGAGACGGTGAAATTGCCCAGCAGAAGGAGACGGCGCCTAAGGCGGCAGAGCGGCGCATGAGCGACAAATAGAGAACTAAGAAGGAAAAATTTTGACAGAAATTGAAAATAAGAACGTTCTGTGTGAATTAAAAGGTCTAACTCAATAGCGACGACATATGTCGTCGCTAAATAAACCTATAGAGACGACATGTTTTCAGCTTTTTTGAACACGCGCCTTAAAGGTGGCGCCCAATTTTCAGCACAATAGCGACGACATATGTCGTCGCTATTGACATTACATTACAGAAAATTAAATGTTTCTTTCTCATTTGAAGGAGATATGTTAATTGCAATAATTTTTATACTTATTAATTTTCCCGCTTTTTAATAGTATGAAAAAAATTTCTTATTTAATATTATCAATTATTTTTAATATTTAATATTATGAATAATAATTATTATTATATAATTTTTAATTTTAATATTTAATATTTATTGAGATTTAATAATATCAATAAAAATTATCAGATTTAATTTTGAATTTTGAATTTTGAATTTTTAATATTTAATATTTAATGAGATTTAATATTATGAATAATAATTTTTAGTATTTAATATTTAATATTTAATTTTTAATTTTAATATTTCATATTTAATGAGATTTAATATTATGAATAATAATTTTAGTATTTAATATTGAATTTTTAATTTTTAATTTTAATATTTCATATTTAATGATATTTAATATTATGAATAATAATTTTTCGTATTTAATATTTAATTTTTAATTTTAATTTTAATATTTCATATTTAATGAGATTTAATATTATGAATAATAATTTTTAGTATTTACTATTGAATTTTTAATTTTAATTTTTAATATTTCATATTTAATGATATTTAATTTTATGAATAATAATTTTTAGTATTTAATATTGAATTTTTAATTTTAATTTTAATATTTCATATTTAATGAGATTTAATATTATGAATAATAATTTTTAGTATTTAATATTGAATTTTTAATTTTTAATTTTTAATATTTCATATTTAATGATATTTAATATTATGAATAATAATTTTAGTATTTAATATTTAATTTTTAATTTTTAATTTTTAATTTTTAATATTTCATATTTAATGAGATTTAATATTATGAATAATAATTTTTAGTATTTAATATTGAATTTTTAATTTTTAATTTTTAAATTTTAATATTTCATATTTAATGATATTTAATATTATGAATAATAATTTTTAGTATTTAATATTGAATTTTTAATTTTTAATTTTTAATATTTCATATTTAATGATATTTAATATTATGAATAATAATTTTAGTATTTAATATTTAATTTTTAATTTTTAATTTTTAATATTTCATATTTAATGAGATTTAATATTATGAATAATAATTTTTAGTATTTAATATTGAATTTTTAATTTTTAAATTTTAATATTTCATATTTAATGATATTTAATATTATGAATAATAATTTTAGTATTTAATATTGAATTTTTAATTTTTAATTTTTAATTTTTAATTTTAATATTTCATATTTAATGATATTTAATATTATGAATAATAATTTTAGTATTTAATATTGAATTTTAATTCTTAATATTTCATATTTAATGAGATTTAATATTATGAATAATAATTTTAGTATTTAATATTGAATTTTTAATTTTTAATTTTAATATTTCATATTTAATGATATTTAATATTATGAATAATAATTTTTAGTATTTAATATTTTAATATTTAATATTATCAATTATTTTTAATATTTAATCTTATCAATAATAATTATTATTATATAATATTAGTATTTAATATTTAATATTTAATTTTTATGTTTTCATATTTATTGGGTCATTCAATTTTAAACAACTTAAGTCCTCTTAATTTTTCTTTTATTTCAATTTCCTTAAATTTTATTTGCAACTTAAGTCCTTCAACTCGCGTTTTGACCAATAACAATGAACCGATGAATGAATGACAAACATTCAAGCCGAAAACAGTAACAACAATTTGAACATGCGTTTTTTTAAAGTAATTTCATTACAAATTTAGTGACGCACAATAACATTTCAATCTGATTCACTATCATGATACGATTGATCTACGTCATCGTCACTGACGTCCTCATTGATTTCACTCGATGTTTCTTCATCCTCGTATTCTGCATTTGTATCGTCTTCAACATCATCGTCGTTTATAAACGAAGTTTCTCCTGCACTATCTAACGAGGCTCTCCTGATAACCGATGCATCGATCTCATCAGCTTCATCATCATCGCGGTGCAAGGATACATGCTCTATGTTGCCAAGATCAACGACTAGAGATAAACCGGAAGAGTTGTTATTGTGGAGCAGGTCAATCTCTGTGATGTTAGCTCCCACTGTGTCCCACGTGCTCCTATGATGGACAATTTGTACTACTCGCCAGTTCGGACCACGAGATGGATCTTCAATGTAGAACACTTGTTGTGCTTGGCTAGCAAGTATGAACTGATCATCCTTGAACGCCTCTGCACTGATGTCAAATCTCGGTAACGTTATTCTCGCCACCATCCGCTCCCCATCACACCTAAATCACTTGCATCGGAACGAGATAGGTGAAAGTTTCGGTCCATATTGTAGCTCCAAGATATCTTGCGGTGCCCAAAGTAAACCTCACCCCAGGTCCCTAGGGCGGACACACCACTATTTTGAGTTTTTCTTGAATATCACGATCATATGTCACGAACCGAACTCCTTGCACAACACAAGCCGTGTATGACATAACTTTCTTTGGTAACATCCATCGGCGGTATAAATAACTCATGAGAAACTTGATGGTTGTGGCTTTGGCGCATTGCATATAGCTGCATGACAAGAATTATTCTCAGTTATTGAAAGCAAGTATGTTGAAAACTTGCAATTTTATTCAGTCGATGTTCGTTTACCTTTCTGTAGAACCAACCGTGAAAGTCTCTTCTGTGCACTACTTCGATGTTTGGACAGCCACTGTTCAGTAGTTCCTGCCTATGTTCCCTGAACAAGGTATTGAAGATCAACGTTCATTAGTTCGTTTCAAATGATAAAGTTAATTCGAGATAAAAGCATAATAATCAAGAATTAACGCCGTCTTACTGCAAGAATGGCTCAACTTCAAAACAGTTGTTCAGGATGTAAAAAATTGCTTGATTTCGAACTTGAGTAGGAAACGTCGTTGGTGTTGCTTTCCAAGTGGGTGACATCATGATCGAAAAATGTAAAGTCGTATGCGTGGAACAATGAGCATCCTCGCTTACGTGCGGTCGATCGAACCTTGTCCCTAAGTCCTGGAAGTACCTCGAACAAAAGGTCAATGCCTCGTCCACAACATACCCTTCAGCTATTGATCCCTCGGGCCTAGCTCGATTTCTGACGTAGCCCTTCAATTTCTTCAGGTATCGCTCGAATGGATACATCCATCTCATGTGCACCGGACCTCCAAGGATTGCCTCTTCTGGTAAATGCATTACGAGGTGAATCATGATGTCGAAGAAGGTCATGGAAATATCATTTCCAACTTACGGAGAATGAGTACAAGGTGATCGTGGAAGCTATCATGTCGCTAACCTTTAGTGTTCTTGCACAAAGCTTTCAAGAACGTCTTGTGATTCAATAATGACCGTGGAAATTGTTTTATTCAAGAACGCCCGACATCCGATCGGTAATAACCGTTGGATGATAATATGGCAATCATGTGACTTCAACCCGATAATCTGGTTTGTCATTTGGAGCAATATTCTTCCGAAGATTAGAAGCGAAGCCATCCGGAAACTCAACCGATCGGATAAATTGACAAAATTTCTTACGATTTGAAGACGACATGGTGTAACATGCGGCGAGCTTCATCCACTTATTCCGCTTTGATACAAGTGCAACTCCTTTTGATCCCTAATTGCATTAGATCGCGCCGCATTGATTGTGTCTTTTGATTTGAATGGATCGTCCATAATTGTGCCGAGCAAGCTATCACAAACATTCTTCTCTCGTGCATGACATCGATGTTATGTTTGAGCTCGGTAGAAGTCCAATACGACAACTCATAGAAAATGCTCTTTTTCTCCAATTGAGCTCGTCATCACTTCTCGAATTGTAGCACCACCGTAATTTGGATGCTTTCACGGACTTCTATATCCGACACGACTTAACGTACTAAAAATGTCATGGGCGTTAACCGACGCGAGGTGGTCGCCATATCGTCCTCTCATCGAAGTCTAAATTGCTCAAAATGATGCCGATGGCGAGGCACCGACGATGACCCACATAAGTCGTCTTACCTATGACACGGATCGAAGAAGTATCCTCGTTGCACGTCGGACATGCCTTGTACCCCGACCACTCCACCCGGACAAACTACTTCTCGTTGGGAAATCGTTAACGATCCACAACAAAAGCCGCACGCATCTGAATACCGACTTCTTTGTTGGTTCCACCGTCTCTGTGTCAATCCCATCGCCCACAATTCCTTCAACTCATCCACTAATGGTCGTAAAAATACATCAATGTCCTTACCCGGTGCTTTAGGACCGTATCAATAGAGTAAGCATGAGATATTCGGGCTTCATGCATAACCAGGTGGCAAGTTGTAAATCGTTACAACCATCGGCCACATGTCGCATCTGACGACTCATGTCACCGAATGGATTGAATCCGTCTGCGGCCAAACCTAACCTGACATTCCTGATCTCACTTGCGAACATTGGATGTTTCAAGTCAAAATCCCGCCATGCCTTTCCATCAACGGGATGTTGCATTTCATCATCGTCCCTAGACCTTCCTATACTGTGCCACCTCATAAGTTTTGCAGTATTCTTCGTCGCGAACATACGTTTTAGTCTGGGGGCCAAGGAAAAATATCGCAACACCTTATGCAGAACATTATTCCGTTCACTTTCCCGTAAGTGTGAACCCAACGACTTTCTGGCAAATCGGGCAAGTTTGTCTATCGGCATGTTCATCCCAAAACAAAGGTCTGCGATCGTTCTTGCGTGCATGAATGGATTTGTAACCCAAACCAAGCTTCGTCATCGACTTCTTAGCTTCGTGAGTGAGAGTCAACCGAGGTTCATATTTGGGAATGCTAACTTCAAAGCAATTTCAAAAGATCATCGATGCGACTTGTTTGTCCATTTGTTCATAACTTTAATATGCATCAACTTGACTAAAAATTTAGGGATGAAAATGATGAAACTCCGCATGTGCAGCTTACGAATGGAGAGCACAAAGCAGTTCGTCATAGTAACCATCGGTGCTTGTACCGCATGCTCATCACCAACTACGTCGTCTATTACATCCATCATCTCATCTTCCACACCATCTTGCTCATTCTGTCTCTATACACAATCGCGATCACGAACATCAATCTCGCCATGATATATCCAAGTGACATAACTCTCCGCAAAACCATTACGAAATATGTGAGCCTCGACAATTTCCAATGGATGTGTGAGACCGTTTAAACATTTTTGCACGGACATTTAATTCTTCCTCTGTCGTTAACGTATGGCCTCGCCATGTTTATAAATGCTTGCAAACCGTTCCGAAATTCTGCGCAGACTTTGTGCGATTTCTAATTGTTGTCCAACTTTTATCAATATCCATACTTATAAAATACTATATTCTTACAAATACAAGATCTTGATAATAATTGGAGATGATTATGAAGAAATGGAGATGAAAAAATGGAGATGGAGAAGAATTGATATGCTTTGCAGTGGAAGAAATACAGAGATGGAAGAAATACAGAGATACAATACAGAAATGCGAACATTGGAAGAAGGTAAAGAAGAGTCTATAGCGACGACATTGTCGTCGCTATAGACATACGTCGTCGCTAAAGAATCATTCCCATTTTTCGAGGCAAGTAATTATTCACGCGCCTGCAAATTTAATCGAAATAGGTATAGCGACGACATATGTCGTCGCTATATATAACAATTGGGCGCCAAATTTTCCGCCTAAATTGATGTTGGTATATAGCGACGACATATGTCGTCGCTATAGACCCCTTCACACTTTACGAGAAAATACATGATTCACGTGACTTACATCATCATCAGCATATCAATTGCGATGACATTTGTCGTCGCTATATATGCACCAAAATGCCGCCATTAGTTCCCGCCCTTTCCTAATCTTAGTGGCGACGACACAGAAAGACGTCGTTATAGCCTCTATACAACAGCGACGAGTTAGGTTTTATAGCGACGACTTATGTCGTCGCTATAAGTTTTGTTTGTATAGCGACGACATTTCTCTGTCGTCGCTACTACGTAGAATTAATAGAGGCGACTTTTTGTCGTCGCAATATATGTCGCCGCTATAGACCCTCTTTGTTGTAGTGTTTGCTACTTAAAGTATAAATGTAAAAGCCATTTCAATAACAATAATATTAACATAGTTAAATCATAAAACATGGCACAATAAAACATATAAAACACCTATACTCAAACACTGTGTGGAGTAATTTGTTGATAAGATAACCAAAAAAATATATAGTACTTACATAAGGCGGTAAAAACTAGACCAGCAATTGGGGGCCAAGCAGGTCTAAAGTCATATTTATTAGTGTGATAGTTTCACCATACACCACAAAAAATAAAATAATTTAAAAATATTATCTAATTTTTTTTATTCTAAAAATACTGTTTTTACTTTTGTAATACTTGTAATTACAGTTGTTATATTTTTATATAAAAAATATGGGTTACATGTGTTACATTTAGAATTTAAAATATTGAAAAATAGTTGTGAAGTTTTAATATTAAATCAAGTATGTGACAAAATTATCACTTTATTACTCCATTATCTTGGGCTTTGGGGTTGAATTCATTAGACCTTTATCAAAATAGAGTAAATATCAACACTTTAAAAATGAAAGTATATTTTAACTTTTTTCAAAAAGGGGGCATTTGGGTTAATTTTCTCTATATTATAACCCAAAATAATATAAGTTTTAGATCTGAAAATATATTGATATAGCTAGCTCAAAAATTGTTTGAAGAGATTAATTTCACTGATTAATGTCTGTTTGAAGAAGAAGAATGTGGAAACGAAAAAAACAAACAAAAATATTGGATTGAAATGTCATTCGACACATTGAACCGTCGTTGACAGCTTGAGCTGTCGAACGATAATTCGAGCTATCATTTATCAATTCTATTGTCATTTTTTTTAAAAGTCGGTGGGTAGCTTCTCTTGGAAGCCACACAAAAAAATTGTCATTTTTTCAAAAATGTATATATGACGTTTTTAGGAAAATTGGCGCAAATGGTCCCTAATCTTTGCTCTCAATACGGAAATGGTCCCAAACCTTTGTTTTTTTGGCATAAAAGTCTCTAACCTATGTATTTTGCTGCGTAATTGGTTCTTATTTGATGAAAAAGACAAATATGTAATTAGTTTTAATTAAATAAAATTACAATTACATTTCTAACATTTGTAAAGTGTGCAAATAAATCCGGTACACTTATTAAATAATATTTAATTTAGCATATTAAATATATCACTATAGTTGTGTCAATTAATTTTTTCATAAAAGAAATATGTAAAGTTATTACGCTTTAGATATATGTAATAACTATGTGATGTGAAAAATTGAATAAAAATTAAGTTAAATAAATAACAAAATGGCGTATATAATTTTATGACATTGAAACAATCTTTATTTTTTTTTTTAACATAAAAATACTAATAAAAATTAATTTACACATTATGTGTTTTTTATTTTTGAATGATAAATTAAAATATGACAAATACAATTTGAGCTCTAATATTTGTAGTTAATAAACGAATAATTCAATTAAATAAAAATATTTGAGCATCAAGTTTTTGAAAAAATTATTTTTCTTTTTATATTTAACGATAAAATTAAATTTTAAAATTTAAATAATATTATTACTTAATAATAAAAAATTAATTTTAATTAACACGTTTGTTGAACTTAAATTTTAGCTATTTTATAATAGTTTGTAAAATATACAAAATAATTTAGTATATTATCAATTTGTTAGTTTTCTAGTATTTTTAATAAAAAATAAAAAATAAAAGTATAGGACTTATTTGTACTCTTTGCGAAGGTTGAAAATCCAATTGAAATTTTCTCTAGTTAGAAATAAGGACATATTTGTCTTTTTCATCAAATAAGGACCAATTGCGCACCAAAACATGTAAGTTAGGAAATTTTGTGCCACAAAAGAAAAGGTTAGGGACCATTTCCGCCCTTAGAGCAAAGATTATAGACCATTTATGCCAATTTTTTCTTATTTTTATCTAAAAGTTGTCATTTTTATAAATATTACTAAAAATTTGCTATTTTCAAAAATCACACTTTATATTTGTCTAGTTTTATAAATTTCCCTTTATATTTTTAGTAAGTCAAAATTTTGTCCAATTTTTTACACGTTAAAACAAAAACAAAAACAAAGTTGAATTTTTGTTGAAGCATTAATTTGAATATTCATTAACCACAAATAACTAGAGAACTGGCAGATGACCGTCTTGAATTATGTGGTGGCTTGGCTCTGTATGACTCAAGCTCTTGATCTCTATCCTAGTTAGATTGTAACTTATTTTTCAAATTATTAATAAAAATTAGCTTCTTTAATAATTATCCAATTAATTATTTATTTAAATATATTCATAAGCTATATTATTAAAATCAATAACTTATAATGTGAGGTACATATATAAATTCTAATAATCCATTTTCATTTAAATGTTTTTTAATTGTATGATTTCTTTTCGATTAAGTTATTTTATAATTAGGGATGCAAATAACACTTTTTTATGTATCCTGCAACATATGAAAACGTTAGACAAATTGACAACTTTAGTAGACGACAAATGAGATTCCACTTGGGAAAGAAAAAAATAGAAAAAACAAAAAAAGAGAGTTTCACATACATTTACTCCACTAACGATGTAATAGTAACTTCATATTGATCTACTCGTTTTTTCTCTTCTTTAACAAATTAATATTGTTGGGTGTAATAAATATGTAGAATAATCTTTTATTGAGTCCAGCTAAGATTTACAATAAACAAGGTACAGACAATAAAGGATTATATTTCTTTTGTCTTAAATACGAGTTTAGACAATAAAAAATATACACATTATTAAATAGTAAATTTGAGAGAGTAGATCTAGACTCACCAAATAAATGTCCTCTTAGTCGTCTTTCGAATAGAAAATTTTACACATAATCAAATAAATGTATGAAAGGATCATTATGGACAAGAATTAATGCATTCGTACTTGTTGTTATAGATGATGTATAGTTTTTATTAGAGAAACGGATAAGAAAACATGTATTTAAGACAACAAATCTAGACTCAATGTAAAGGAAGACTTGAAAATTTTATTTTGGTCTCCGTCGGCCTTATTAATTATAAATGTCCCCACCTCTTCAATTATTTCATCTTTAAGAGAAATTTTCAACAAAAGGGAATCCCTTCCACCTTTATCCTGCTATAAAAGTCAAGCAATTCATACACATTTTCTATCTTTCAAAATGTACACTTCATTAAGGAAGAACTTTGAACTTGAAACTTAAAGGTAGAGATGGTCCTGGTGTACGAGAATTGGGAGAGGCTGGTTAAAGCCACACTACGAAGAGAAGAGCTCCGTCAACTCAGCCTTGAGCACTCCAGGACGCCGAGCGCAACCTCCACATCTTCAAATATCAGTTCCAACAATGATTCACCCCTTCGTGATTTGTTTTCCACTAATTCCAGTCCCCCACAGCCGCCAAGTTCATCTTCGCAACAGCAGAATCTCCAAGGCGCAGCTGACTTAAAAAATGAAAAGTTGCTCAAGAAAAGAACACCTTCCAGGCTTCGTTTAGACAGATGGATTTGGATGCGATGGCGTTCAAATTCATAGTCTATTTCATTCTTCTATATGTTTTAAAATAGTAAGGTAGACTAATCTCGATATTAATACACTAAATTGATAAAGATACCGTCATATCTAGATATCTATAGGGTTCTTTACTTATCCTGAATGTCGCTATTTATTTATTTATTCAAATTGTAACTTTTATTGTAATCCTCTAATAATTTATTTATTCTGGCTTCCCAACCAATAAAATGAAAACTCGTTTAATTGCTCAGGGTCTGTTTTTCTAGTTATTGACTGTATAGCTTTTTTTTTTTTTTTTTTTGGTACGAATGAATACTTGGTAAGTAATAGCTTGATTAGGGGGCGGGGGGGAATTTATCTTTTATGAATTGTATATTTTTTATTGGCTTATTTGCACAAATGGTCCCTGACTTTTGCACTTACTGCGGGTTGAGGACCTATCGTTTCATTTTTGGCAGTTTGACCCTTATTTCAAATATTTTTGGCAGTAATGGTCCTTTTCATCATTTTCCGTCCAAATTCCTGTCAACCTCGGAAAATTTTTTATTTAAAAAGTAAATGAAAATTTGCAGTAAAAGTCCCTAATCTTTCAGAAAGTATTGAAAAGTTCCATAACTTTCCAGTCTTAACACATATGACCCCAAACATTTTTGACAATTTAACCCCCAACTTAAATAAATTAAAAATAACTCATAAACCTTTTAAAATATACAAATAAGTCTTAAATCTTTTTATTTTTTACATATTTACACTTAAAATAATAAAAAGTGTGTCATCAAGTCCCAAAATTTTTAATTTTGTTCACCAAAATGACATTTAAATTGTGTTTGATTAAAATCAGATTTTTTAGTCAAAGTTGTTGAAATGTGTGGTTGAAAACTTGTGGGACCATAAAATGTGTGGTTAAAATTAATTGTTGACTTTGACCTTCGTTTTTTATCAAAATCAAAATTGAAAACAAACGGGCTCTTAGAGTCTCGACAGATTTTGTCCAGTGGTCCATTAATTAACAAAAAAATTATACTCATGATCAAAATTTGACCAATTTAAAATTTTAATTGGTAGAGCTGGCAAATAGGCCAGATGAACTGGCCCAACCCGAAATTGGACGGACCACATAAAAATTGGATTGGACTAGCCACGACCCACCTTACATAAATTTGGTATTCTTTGGGCCAACCCAGATCGATTTTGGGCCAACTTACATTTTTAACTTATTTTTTCAAAATAATTACTTATAATTAAAAAAAATCAAAATTCACCATCTTCCTCCACTACTCGACCCAGGCCAGGCCTCCCAACCCCACCCACCCCATCCCCGAAAAATCCGACCACTTGCCTGTCACGGATTTTTCCGACTCGAGACGAAATCTCCTCCTCGCTGGTTGCGAAACCAGAGAAAAATCTCCCTGGTTTCGCCCCGAAAAGGGGGGATTTCTTCCCTCCTCCCCGTTGCAACAAATAGGGGGGATTTCCCCCCCCCCCCTTTCTCGGCGACCAGCGGGGAGGAGATGGGTCATCGAAAAAATCCGGCGACCAGGGGGGAGAAATCCCCCCTCCCCATCGCAACAAATAAGGAAGATTTCTCCCTCCTTGTTTCCTACCATCCAAATTAGGAAACAGGGAGAAATCCTCCTTTGCGGCGAAACCAGGGAGATCCGCGACCAGCAGGGAGGAGATTTCTCCCCGGTCTTCCGACGACCGGGAAATCTCCTTCCTCCGGTCCGATTTTCGGGGATTGGGGTGGGGTGGGGTGGGTGGGTGTGGTGTGGTGTGGTGAGCCTTTTTTTTAATTATAAGTAATTATTTTGAAAAATAAATTAAAATGTGGTTTGGGCGGCCCATTGGCCCAAAATCGAGCTGGGTTGGCCCAGCAAATACCAATCCATGTAAAATTAGGTGAGGGCTAGTCCAATCCAATTTTTATGCGGTCCGTCCAAATTGTGTCACGCGATCATCCGCCTATTTGCCACCTCTACCAATTAAAATTTTAAATTGGTCAAATTTTGATCATGAGTATAATTTTTTGTTAATTAATGGGCCACTGAACAAAATCCGTAGAGACTCTAAGAGCCCGTCTGTTTTCAATTTTGATTTTGATAAAAAGCTAAGGTCAAAATCAACAATTAATTTTAACTACACATTTTATGGTCCTACAACTTTTCAACCACACATTTCAATAACTTTTACTAAAAAATCTGATTTTAATCAAATACAATTTAAATGTCATTTTGGTGAACAAAATTAAAAATTTTGGGACTTGATGACACACTTTTTATTATTTTAAGTGTAAATCTGTAAAAAAAATAAAAAGATTTAAGACTTATTTGTATTTTTTAAAAGGTTTATGAGTTATTTTTAATTTATTTAAGTTGGGGGTTAAATTGTCAAAAGGATTTGAGGTCATATATGTTAGGACTAGAAAGTTATGGGACTTTTCAATACTTTCTGAAAGATTAGGGACTTTTGCTAGAAATTTTTATTTACTTTTTAAATAAAAAATTTTCCACCGTCAACTTTCACAGGGATTTGGATGGAAAATGTTGAAAAGGACCATTACTGTCAAAAATATTTGAAATATGGGCCAAACTGCCAAAAATGAAACGATAAGTTTCAACCCGCAGTAAATACAAAAGTCAGGAACTATTTGTGCAAATAAACCATTTTTTATTCATGTTTCATCTCTACAATTACAAAGTATATATAGGATATTCATGACATATACCTTAGAATCAACTTACGATTCTTTGTCTCAATTGCAGTTTTGCAATCTTCTATAGTTAAGTGAAATTCTCTTAAAATAGAAAAAAAATCAATTTATAATATATTTCAACAAAAATTCCGTGCACTATGAGACTCAAGACTAATTTTCACCACCAAATGACCATCTAGAATTATGTGGTGGCTTGGATGTCTCAGTCGAGCTCTTGGTCTCAATCATAGTGGACGATCTTAAATGTCGCCAAAGACACATCGATATAATGTGAGATATAATCTTTTTGCGCGTTCGAGTTTGGGAATTAAAATACGATCTACTACTATAATAAATATATAAATGATAGCAAATTTATAAATTTTTCAAAAACAATAGAACTTATCCAGATATGCTAATTGGACTTTTGCAAATAAACACTTCATCCTTATTTTTTGACGTGTGTAAGGGAAAAAAAGAAAAAGAAAAAAAAGCTCAAAGAGAGCATGCTCTGCCATTGTTTGTCGCCTACATTTATACAATAACCTTATAATTGTAAAATTATTACATTGATATTGATCTTTTGTATTTTACAAGCTTCCTCTAGTACTTCCGTGAATGTGATTAACTCTCTCATGTGCCCTTTTGCGACGAAATCGTCATCATTGGGGCATCTATACGGAAAAAAAAAAATTTGTGATCAAGTCGATAATATTTGTCTTGCTTATCTATATCAAGAGACTTTGCTTTGAACATCTTTGTAATATCCTATATGAGATTCCATCAGGTGTTGGAATCTGATTTCTTCGCACCATCATATAATGATATAGGATGTTGGAACTAGAAAAATTAGTATCGATTGCGAATTGACATGCAATTGGATTTCTATAGTACATATTTAATCTAATTAAATACCCAGGAGTTTAGATCATTACTCCCGTAGTGTACTTTATCACTTTTCTTCAAATTGACACCGTAACAATCGTTTCAAACTTTCAAACCGTCTTCAATGATCTTTCAATAAGAATTACCACTAGCGGGTGGATGATTCAAAACCAAAAGGCAAATACCATTTCTATTGAAATGAGAGAACAAAATTATCAATTGTTACTCTCTCTCTCTCTCTCTCTCTCTCTCTCTCTCTCTCTCTCTCTCTCTCTCTCTCTCTAATAATGTGATTGTTGGGTTGTATTTTTAAATATTATAATATTGCTGTAAAGAAATGACAATCTATATTGAATAGAACTTTGATTTTTATTCATTTATTATTATTGCATTTGTTTGATATTGAGCATGTAAATAAAGTATCAATAATCACTTGTGACAATATAAGTTTGGTGCTTTCGTTGAGAACTATAGTGCGACACAACCTTTATGTTGATCATTATTAAAATTATTCACAAATAATTTATGAGAGTTGGCGCCTAATATTGGAAGGTTGTAGTGTTGACTATGTAATAATTAGAGTATGCGATTTGTCCTTATAGTAAAAATAATTTAATGGTGACTCTAGTACACTTGGAGTGTATTGAACGGACCACGTGTCGAATTTAATTATTTGACATGATCGTGCGAAGAATTAAATTTCACTTAATCACCAGGTATTTCATCTAAATCCCTTTATAGGATTATGTATATCTTTTCGTTATTTTGATATGGGTGTAATCAATTTAATTGATCAAATATTTTTGTGAGTTGGGAGCTTGAAAATGAGCAAAGTAGAGAACACGAATTCGTATCGCGAACGGTCGCCCTGAAAAATAGGTTGAGTGACAACTTAAGTATTTTCTATTGAA
Source organism: Forsythia suspensa (assembly GCA_023638005.1). Lineage (NCBI taxonomy): Eukaryota > Viridiplantae > Streptophyta > Magnoliopsida > Lamiales > Oleaceae > Forsythia > Forsythia suspensa. The sequence goes on along the minus strand of CM042666.1, from coordinate 24,495,544 downwards.
CGATTCTAAATATGCGCTCTGTGTTTAGCGACGGCTAAACTTCGAAATATGTTAATTAGTTCACATGACCGTTGAAGGAAATACAACTAAAGTTAGGGAGAATAATTAGAGGGGCAAAACGGTCATTTATGCACATACCTAATTATCGGATCTCTGACATGTATGAAATATATAAACGGTGGGTCTGAGAAAAGTATTACAACTTTTATAATCTTATATATTCCGAGAGTGCAGTTTTTTGCCTTTAGTAGAAAAAACAAATGACTAACAATTAAGTTGATGTCGACTAGATAGAATATAATTATTGGAACTTGAAAAATATATGTCCGAACAGAATTTGTGGTAGCTCTATAAACTTTTAGGCTTAATCACAATTACTATGAAAGTTTTGGACTTAATTGTAATTGTGATATGAGTTTGGAGATTACATGTGTAATTAAATCAATCATAAGCTAATTGGACTTGAATGTAATTAGGACTCTTATCCTTATTTGCAATTAGGACACTTGTCCTATTTATATCACATTGCATGTGACGTAAATTGATTCCAACAATTAAGAAAATAGGAGAGAGAAAATTTTGAAGTCTTGTTTGGCTTGAAATTCATCTTCTTGGTTTTCTAAATCTGTCTAGTCTAGAAATTAGTTTTTGATTCAATTAAAAGGTGCCCATATACTGGTATAATCTATACTTGAAAGAATATCATAGAAGACTTGAACGTTGGGAGCACCAAGTTCGTAAATCAGATCAAGATCCAACATCGTTTATCAATTTACACTACAGGAAAGGAAGCCTATAGCGACGACAAAAGTCGACGTTAAAAGATTAGTAATAGTCATTTTTTATGTATAGTGATGACAATGTCATCGTTGTAAGTCGTCTCAATAGATTAGTGGATCTAGATAATTAGTGACGACATATTGTCGTCTCTATATGCATTTGAATCTACACCGACGACAACGTCGTCGTTACATTGTCGTGCTCAATTTCTCAGAATTATAGAAATTGTAACGACAAAGTCATCACAAAAGTCGTCTCTATAAGCGTAAACATTAGCGACGACTTAGTCAACACAATATGTGTAGGATATATAGGGACGACACTGTCGTCGCTAAAAGACATGCCATGTTTTTCTTTTAGTGACGACCATGTCGCCGCTATAAAGGTTTAATTTTTTTTAAAAAATAAAAACAATTCAGTACATAAATGCTACGTCCCCCCAAACCCCCATCTTTGTTCTCGTCCTCGCCAACCTCATCATCATCCTCTAGCACAACCCTCAGTAATCTTTGCTGCAGATCCGTTGTAAGACGTGCAATTGTCCTTTCCATTCGGCAGGATTGGACCTCATACGTTGCAAAACCGAGGATCATCATTTCGGACATCTTCACAAAACTAGTTGGATGTTTCTCGTGGGGCGTTCGATGCGGCCGGTTGAATCCGTGGAGGAGAGGCGCCGCCGAAACTCGTCCAATCCCACGGACGTGTCCTCGTCGTTATCCGAGAACCTTCCTCACAATAGCACGCTTGTCAACCGACGTGCCACTGGAGGCGACTTGAGTCTCCTTCACCTCAACAAGTTTATGTTGTTTAGTGAGAAAAAATAAATAATAAATAATAATGCAACGTCAGATAAAATTAACAACATTAAAAAATAAAAAAAAATTCCTAACGTAGTCACCAGCCACCTCCGAATTCACCCAATTGCCATCCCAAAGGTGTGGAAAGTCTGGAACGACTCAATAATGCCCGACCACTGCTGGGTCTCGGGGTCCCTCTACAATAGTTTAAGTGTGACACCAAGTTAAAAAACATGTATATATAATGCATTGAAGATTTGTAAAATAAAAATAAAAATTTTACTTGTATCTGATCGTAATACATAGCAGAGAAACTCTTCGACCCCTGCACGTTCGAGTATTTAGCCTTACCCTAATTAACCATATTCTTTGTCAACCGTTCTGGGAGACATAGAAAATAATTGATTATGTAACTTAGAATTATAAAAATATTAACATAACAACTAAAAAACTAAATAATAGTATGTACCATGAAATTAGGACTTGTGAAGAAGTCAATGCACTTCTGCCATTCTTCGACAGACGACTCGCTGTATTGACGGCTCAGCCCGTACTCTTTCAACTGATTATGTGCCTTCAGTTTGTACTCGACATAACGATTGGCCGCCAGGCGATCTACAGCGGCACAGACCGTACAGTACTCGTCGGACGACCGATTGCCTTGAAGATCAAAATAGCTATGCAACATTAGAAAAATATTCGTTAATGTATATTAAATGGAACAATGTGTTTAGAGAATGCGCTAATAAAAAACCTTCTCAAAATTAATGCCTAGAGAGATACCCGTCGCTTAAATGGCAGCGCTGAAAAAGAACAAATAAGATATATATGTCCATAAATTCAACGATAATGAAGTGACTGTTAAAAAGTTACAAAATAAATAATATCGAAAAAATTCTTACCAGACGCGTAAGACAAATGGAGCCGGTGGGGTGGTTGATGAGGAGGATCGCACACGCACCGTCACCTGCGTAAACACAACGTCGATCCACAAAGAGTAACTACCCAAGTTATAACTCAAAATTGAAGAGCACAAACGTGATAATAGTGAAGATTTTAACAATTATATTATAAAATGATGCTGGATCAATAGGAATGTTCCATTATGAATCTAACTATAAAATAAAATTGGAAAAAGGAAAGTTATTAGATGTTGGGTCAATAGGGATAATCCACTTCCAAGATTAAGAACCACCAAACAATAAACCCAGCATTCTTAATAAATATCTATTTTATTCTGCTGAAATTAATATTTATTTTATTCTATTATGTCAAAAATTAAATTTATATATTTTTCTTTAATGTGAGTAGCAATTTAATTTCAAGATTAGCAGTTAAAAAATTACATATATATAATTGTATATATAATTCTCCACTTTGAGAATTGGCAGCAGATCTATTAACTGGATATGGTTTTGCCTCAATAAGTTTTAATCAAGAGATGACATTTAAAAATTACTAAGTATACAGAAGTGCTAATGCAAGAAAAGTTTTTAATTTTCTGAAGAAAGTAAATAATAAATAAAAATTACATGAAATACCATTCTCAAGAAATTTCAATGTCTGAATACAGTCAATACACATTAAGAAATCAAATAACGTTTATCAAATAATGAAATTGATTTTGGGTGGGTTGTGAATCCGCAGGGAATAGAAAACTGAATTTCTATAAAGCGCCTAGCTTATGAAAAATGAACAAATTATAAGTACAGATTCTGAGGTAATATTTTATGAACTATCAACTGCAAAATTTTTGCAGAATTATAAGTCCAAATGCTGGAGTGCTTGTAAAACTTTATCTATTATTTGGCTAATATATTATGTGAAATCGATGGAGTACGGAATCAATTTCACGGTGAATCCCTCCATTTTGTATTTCAAGAGAGAAAATGTATGTGGGTGTGTGTAAAGATTCTAGTACAAATCTCTAAGCAAGCACCAAAAAAAAAAAAAAAAAAACTGATTGAAGGTGTTTCGATTACAAAATCAAACTTGCTGTTTATAAATGCAAAATCAAATTTCAACCTTTAAAAATCAACATAAATACACGGATATAAACAATCAACAGATAAAAATGAGTATGAGAAAATTTGTTGAAATTAAACAAAATTTTTTATTCTACATCATATATAAAATTCGCCCAACACACCCAAACTTTTCAAATATAAAAGACTTACCCGAATTCCAAAATTTTTTTGGGTGAAAATTTTATGGGTTCTGTTAGGTCGCCTTGAATTTTGATGAGAAGAAGATGAACAACAAGACGACGGTAGACAGCAACAACGGCGGAGAAAGAAAAAGTGATAGACATTTTTTCTTTATCACTTGAAAGGACGGCAGCAGACAGCAGCGACAGCAGAGAAAGCAAACGCATTGAGAAAAAAAAATGGGGAAAAAAGGTAAATTGTCTGATTTAAGATAGTTGACTCTGTAGAGATGACAATGATCGTCGCTATAACGTATAGTGACGACATGTCTTTTTAATTTTTTTGGGCACGCACTTAAAACGTGCCGCCAAAATTAAAAGAAAATTTTACAACAAGTTGTCATTGTGGTTATTTGCAGTTAGGTCCCTCATGTTTACATCTTCTTCATTTTGGTCGATGTATTTCTTATTTTATTTCAATTTCATCCTCTTTTATTTGTAATCTTAATCCTTCAACTTTTACGAGGTTACATGTAGGTCCCCATTTCCACATATTTTTGAACAATTTCAGTCCTTCTTCGCCTATTTTCCGTTATCAAAATTTTCAATTCCATCCGAACTCGGGTTTCACTTAAAGCAATCAATTTAGTGACGAACAATAACATTCAATCTGATTCACCAACATAATCAACAACGAAATTGATATAAATTTATTTCATAAAACTTTAGTGACAAACAACAACATTCAATCTGATTCACTATCATCATATGTTTGATCCTCATCATCGTCAATGTTATCCTCATTGCTTTCACTGCATGTTTCATCATCCTCGTATTCTTTATGTGTATCGTCTTCCACACCCTCGTCATTAATGAACGATGTATCTCCTGCAGCATCAGACGATGCTCTCCTTAAAAATGCTGCTCCTATCTCATCAGCTTCACCATCATCCCGGTGCAAGGATATGTGCTGTACGTTGTCCAGATCAACGATCAAAGAAAAATGAGAGGAGTTGTTATTGTAGAGCAGTCTATCTCAGTGATGTTAGATCTCATAATATTCCACGTGCTCCTGTGATGGATTTTTTGTACAACTCGCGAGTTCGGACCATGAGAAGGATCTTCAATGTAGAAAATTTGTTGTGCTTTGCTGGTAAGTATGAACTAATCATCCTTGTACACCTCCGCGCTGATGTCAATACTGGTAATGTTATTCTTAGTTACTCTCCGTCACCCTCCGTCTCCCATCACACCTAAACCATTTGCATCGGAACATAAAAACTGAAAGTTCCTGATATGATACAAGTGCAACTCTCTTTTTATCCCTAATTGCATGAGATCGCGTCTGGCATTGACCGTGTCATTTGATTTTAATGGATCTTCCAGCATTGTACCGATCAAGCTGTCACAAACATTTTTCTCCATGTGCCCGTTTCACATAGGACATGCCATGTACCTCTGAGCGCTCCAAAAACTGCTGGAAAATTGTTAACTGTCCACAACAACGCTGCGCGCATTTTGAATACTGACATATTATTGTCAATCCCATTGGCCTACATTTCCTTCAACTCGTCCACTAATGGTCGTAAGAAAACATCAATATCCTTACCCGGTGCTTTAGGGCCATGTATCAAGAGAGTAAGCATGAGGTATTCCAGTTTCATACATAACCAAGGTGGTAGGTTATAAACTGTTACAACTACTGGCCACATGCTGTAAGCTTGACTCATGTCTCCAAATGGATTGAATCCGTCTGTGGCCAAACCTAACTAGACATTCCGGATCTCACTTGCGAAGAGTGGATGTTTTCTGTCAAAATCCAGCCACGCCTTTCCATCCACGGAATGCTGCATTTCATCTTCATCATTAGACATTTCTATACTATGCCACTGCATGAGTTTTGCAGTATCCTTCGTCGCGAACATACGTTTTAGTCTGGATGTCAAGAAAAAATATCGCAACACCTTATGCGGAACATTCTTTCCGTTCACTCTCCCAGAAGTGTGCACCCAACGACTTTCTTAGCAGATCGGACAAGTTTGTTTTATCAGGATGCTCATCCTAAAACAGTGCACAGTCATTCTTGCAGGTGTGAATAGATTTGTAACCCAAACCAAGCTTCGTCATCATCTTCTTTGCTTCGTAGTGAGAGTCCACCAGGTTCATGTTTGGGAAAGCTAACTTTAGCAGCTTCAAAAGATCATCGATAGACTTATTTGTCCATTTGTTCACAACCTTAATATGCATCCAATTCACTAAAAAGTTTAAAGACGAAAATGATGAAACTTCTTAGTATAGTTCTGAATGCAGAGCCTCAAAAAATTCGGCATAGTAACCATCGATACCTGTACCAGCATGCTCATCACTGACTATGTCGTCCATGACATCCATCATCTCATCCTCCATACCTGCTCTCATTTCGTCATTCTATGTATACACATTCACAGTCTGAACCTCGGTCTCGCCATGGTATATCCACGTTACATAACTCTCTGCAAAACCATGACGAAATATATGAGCCTCAACAGTTTCAAATAGATGTGTAAGACCGTTTAAACATATTGTGATCGGACATTTAATCATTCCTCTGTCGTTTACGTATGGCATAGCCCTGTTTACAAATACTTTCAAATCGTTTTGAAAATATGGCAATTTTGTGGGATTTCTAATTTTTGTCCAACTTTTATCAATATCCACACCTCAAAAAAACTATTTTTTTGGCAGTGAAGTATAGAATTTGCAGAAATACAGTGATGAATAATGGAAGAAGAAGGATTGGAATAGGAGATCGAATTTGCAGAAATATAGAGATGGAGAATGAAGAAGAAGAGCTCAAATAGAATGCAGATATCGAGGGTTGAAAAAGAAGATTCTATAGCAAGGACAATGTCGTCACTATTTTTCAAGAAAGTCGTCGCTATAGATAAGAAATAGGTGCTAATATTCCTGCCAAATTTGATAACTTTACCGCGACGACTTATGTCGTCGCAATAGATTTGAATACAAATTTTGAGAAGAATCATGATATCACGTGACTAAAAATTACAGCTATAGCTCTATTGCGGTGACATATGTCGTCTCTGTATGTAAAAAAAATGGCGAGAATGATTCCCGCCATTTGGGACATATATAGCGACGACAATTATTGTCGTCGCTATACATTCAAATCAGTAGCGACGACATTTTGAATATAAAGACGACTTTTGTCATCGCTATACAGTTAAAACTTATAATGAAAATATTTCATTGTCGTTCCTACTATACAGAACATATATTGGCGACACTATGTCGTCGCTAATGTTATTGTTGCTATAGGTACCTTTTCTTCAAGAGTTGGATAAAATACTAAACTATTAGTATTTAATTATAATAAACACGTGAATACATAGCAAAGATCATGGTTTATTGGATTTTAAAAAAAAATTATTTTTCAATTAATTCTCGTGTCATTTTTCAACAGTGATACCCAAAGACGTGTACTTCTATATTGTTATATGGTACACGTTCTTTCTCAAATGGCTAGGTATAGCTATTTATTATATTTCTTTTTATTTTGATGCTTAAATTATAATTTCAGCTGGTCAAACTGGTCAAACATACTTTTTATCTACACATTTCATAGGATCCACAACTTATAACTCACTTTTATCCACACATTCACCCACAATTTATAATATAAGCACTTAAAATATAATTTCAGCACTACCAAACATATGCACATTCATTTTGTAGAATTATTCCCGTGCAATTTCTTTAATTAGTTGTAATTTCCACAATTAGTTAATTTTAATTGCTACGATTTATCGTTAATTCTCGATCCTTGATTGAATTCATTGAAGGTACATGATCAGATACAATTGATTTAAGTTCCAATTAATTATATCTTCTACTCGTCAACTCTTGATCGTTCAAGTCTAATCAATTCGTCTCAAATTTTTCTACTATTGGCTTGAGATTGCATTCTTTGATCGATTGAAATAATCAAAGCTTAGTTTATTATCAATACTTAAATCCTCCGACACATGGTTCTAACAAGCTGCCCATGGTGATCAATAAATAAGTATAAGAGACTCATTCGACCAATCAAATATAATTCCACAAGTCCAATTTTTCACTTTACAATTTATGGTGATCGCGTCACATATAAGAGTTCAACAATTTTATTGTCGAACCACTGGGCTCAGATAAAATTTCTCAATATAAAAACAGTAATACCCCAAAATTTTCATTGGGACTTATGTATTAATTAGTTTGAGAACTTAATGACCAAATTGGAATTATTTCAATTTTGATGACCAAATTTGAATTATTTCAATTCTTGATGACCAAATTGAGAATTATTTCAAATTGGAACTTTGAGAACCAAGACTTTCATTTAAGATGTGTTGAAGAGTTATTGGTGGAAATATGAGTAAGTTAATGAACCAAATGCAATTTGGGGCTTAATCATAATATTGGAAAAATATATGGCATAAACTGCAATTTAGGATAAAAATGCATGTTTATTATTGTCAGTATAGTTTTGAGGATGTTATTATTTGAGGTTTAGAAGCATTGTTGCAAGTTTCACAAGTTTGAGGACCAATTTACAATTTAGAAAAACTTGAGGGACTAAAGTGCAATTTCTGGAAAAAAAATTATGCATTGAGGTCAAATGATGCAAAAGAATATATTTAGTTCAAGTTTGAGAATTTTCATAGACTGTTTGGAATTTATGACCCTATCTAGGACAATCAAGGTCAGTTGAAGTTTTCCGACATTAACTTATGAATTGTTATATATTTTTTACAAGGATTCCATCAGCACCAATTTTGTGATTTTTAGATCACAGAAAGAAGGTCAAATTATTTATTTTCAGTTTAACGAACAGTTGAGACGTAATCAAATTGTATTATTTTTGAGGTGTTTAAGATACTGTTTGGAAGCCAAATCTCAGTATTTTACAGCTGAATATGAAGAGTTATTTATGACATTATAACCCAATTATCTATAATTATTTGTATGCCGACCCCCTCTCTTCTCATTTTGGCAATTCATTTGTCATTATCAACTTCTACAATATTGCAAAATTCATTTTCCACAATTTTAGCTTAAGAAAGTTTAGAAATATGTAGAAGAAGAAGGGGTCGAAGGGGTTCTAAATTTTGAGATTGAAATGAACCTAGAATTTCATGTAGCACTACAAATTGGACCATTGGCCTAAATTTTGAGATTGAAATGAAAATTACTTATTCCAAACGAATGTAAGCTTGTTTATGTTATTCTAATTAATATTAACGAATTAAATTGAGCTTGTGTCTTATAGAATATTTTTACACTCATTCAAGTATAATTTAAAACATTTTGGGTTTGTGATTGATGGGGGGTGAAGTTGGTCGATGAATTCCAATGTGTGATTATATTATGTAAGACCAACAAAAGATGTTTCAAAATTTAGCAGTTTAAATTGAAAAAATATAATTAGGAATATTTTCGTGTTGCAACGTGCAATACTAGTTTTAGATTCTACAATTTATTTAAAAATAAGTTTATGTTACTTCGATATTGCAACATAATGTTTCGAGATTCTACAATAAGATTTTGTTGTTTTCCGTTTTGCAACATGTTGTTACAACAAGTTGTCTTTATGAATAAGAAATTATAATTTATCAAGAAGTTTAATTTTCGGTATTGCAATTTTCTGACTTTCAAAGGACTATGATTTATAAGTATGATGTTTTTGTGTTGCAATGTATAGTATTTTAAATAAACTTTGGGTTACACATATGTTCTATTTTATGTTGAAACTTCTTGTTACAATAAAATGTGTAGATTTCATAATATATTCGTGTTACAACTTTATGAAAAAATTTAGAATTACTTTTATACATTATACTTTTGTGTCAGTGTGTGAAAGAATGATATTCAACATGGTAATGAACATATTTTATTTCTCTATCTTGTTTAGAATGATAATATGATGTTTCAATATTTATAATAAATATTTATAAAGAATCTATGTTGTAGGTTTTCAACATTCATGTCTATTTAAAAGTTTCAAATAAAATTATTACAAGATGATTTAAAGTCAATGTACTACTTTTTGTTCAAGTGTACTTTATGTGAAATGTAAACTTTAGGCAAATGATTTCTATGATTATTGAAAAGCTAAATTTTGGTATATCATTTCATGTCTTGAAAGAAAGATATTGATTCTAGTTAAGTATTTATACTACATGAATTTTAGTGTTTGAAATTTGACGATATTTTAGAGGTTTAAAAGAAATTATGGATCGTTAAATTTGCCCAAACTTTACAGAGTATGAATTTTCTGAAGATATTAAGAGCATCTCCAATGCAACAATGTCAAGATTAAATGTCTAGTATTTTTTTTGACAAATGGCAAAAAAGAGCCTATGTGGCACAATTAATGTTAGAAGGTGTCTAGCACAATGTCTAATTCTAGACATTGTTCTTGACAATGTCCACCATTAATTTAATAATATTTATCCAATCAATACATTTCTCTCTCTTTCTTTTTTCTAAAAAACTAATAATAATTTGCCACATTTGCACAATGAACATTGTTGCATTGGAGAAGTTTTTTGATATAATGTCAATGTCTTTTGCCACATATACATATTAGACATTGTTGTGTTGTTGGCAACCCTTAGAACTTCTAAATGTTAGAGAATTAGTTAACTATTGAGATTGAACTCTCGAAACATTACAAAAATATATACTTGTGGTGATGATTGTCCTTATTAAATAGGAGATTTATTTCGTGTTATGAATTTATGATAATTAATTAATTTGTTCTAATTTCCAAAGTAACAAGGTATTGATTAGATAACTAATTTCACTCTTTGTTACTTCAAAGAATTCGAATTAATAATCAACTTTCACGGCAACCCACACAAGATTTAAATGCTCGTTCGACAGTCGAATAATATTTGATCACGTGGGTTCGTCAGGATAAATTAATATTACGAGTTCTTGTCAAATACATGTTAAGAAGTGTGTTATTATCTTTATTACCACCATCAAGATAAACTTTAATAGAGATAATACGATAGTGTTTCTGTTATAATATTAATAATATTGTAGAGGGTAGTTTAATAATTTTCCATTAGTTTTATTATATATACTAATTGTAACTCTAAAAACTCTTATATTATTTTGCTCAAGAATAATTCGTTCTTCTTTCTCTCTCTTTGTTGTTCTCTTCTTAGTTTGATTTGCATTATTGTTAAAACTTCCATATGATATCAGAGCTCAATTTGTGTATTGATTTTTGGTTCATTTAAAACTTTAATATGGTATTAAAGCCTAATTTGTGTATTGATTTTTGGTTTTTTCTTTTTCTTTTCCTCCTCAACGTTTTGTGCATTAAAAAAACTATAATTTTCTTTTGAGCCGAAATTGAAATTTAACAATTCCTATTAAACACGATGTCGATTTGGAGGTTGATGTGGCGGTCCAAATTATCCGGCGCATGAAGGTTCACATGCGGCGACAGAGGTGGCACGTGAAGCCCACGCACAGTGACAGCGGTGGCGCATGAGTGTGCATGTGAGCTCTGTTTGGCTTGCTCATTTGAGATAGTTTGTTTAGAAGGAAATTTTTGATCGTTTGGTGGTGTTGGTTTGATTTTTTGTGGAGGTACGTGTATAAGGGCAGATTGTTTGGTTTCTTTTTGTGTTGTTGATTTTTTGGAGTTGTATACTCTTGATTTCCTTGGATTCATAGTTTTAATGCTTGACTCCATAATGGCAATTAAAAGGTATGATTCACTTCAATCTATCAGTGTAATATTAATTGGTAAGAATTATTCATATTGGAATACTGTGGTGAAGAATTTTCTTAAGGGTAAAAAATTGTGGGGATATGTTGGTAGAATTGTTGTGATACCTAAGAGTACGAATGATAATTATGCAATAGGGATAGATGCTTGGAAATCAAACAATGCAAAAATTCTTACTTGGATTCACAATTCTACTGAATTTTCCATTGGTGCACAGTTAACGAAGTATGAAATGGCATGCACAGTTGACGAAGTATGAAATGGCAAATGAAGTTTGGGATTATTTGCAAAAGTTATGCACTAAGTCTGATTTTGCAAAACGGTATCAGTTGGAGAGTGATATACTATCTTTACAACATAAGAATATGGGTATTCTGGAGTTTTACGCTGCTATGAAATGGATTTGGGGTGAGATGACTCTTACAGAATTGACAGAAATGAAAGCATGTGAGCACTATATTATTTATAGAAAGGAGCAATGATTATTTCAATTTTTTATGAAACTACGTAGGGATTTTGAGTGACTTAGAGGCTCTATCTTGCACTCTACTCTACTTTCTTCTGCTGATTCAGTGGTTAGTAAACTTGTGGCTGAGCAAACATGTTTGAAATCTCTAGCAGGTGAGGCATCTCTTCCTACATCTAGCACTTCGATTTCGGCTGTCCCTTCTCGACCATCCATGCAGAATTAGAACAAAGGTTATATGCGGGTTGCTAGTGATGATAGTAGTTTTTGCAGACAAAAGGAACATTGGAAGTCTCAATGTCCTAAGTCATTGAAGAAGCAGCAATCCCTACAAATTCAGCAGTAGTCACAAAAGTGATTCTATCGTCCCAATGCTAACTTGGCAAAAGCCATGCCACCTCTTGACTAATCTATTCTTGGAGCACCACCTTCATCTGGTCCTCTGCTAACTACTGTAGCTGAGCAGTTTTAGAAGTTTCTTGCCACTCAGCCACATGTCTTGTTAGCCTCTACTCATGTAGGTTTGTCATCTCAGAGCCCCTCCAGTCCTCATGGATTTTTTACTCAAGTGATTCCAAACACATGTCATCTAACTCAATATTTTTTATTCTTTACATCCTTCAAATTTGTCTGTGTCTGTTATGACTGCTGATAACACTCCATTGCCCTTGGCAGGAGTTGGTTCTGTTGACAGACATAATTTATCACTTTCAGATGTCTATTGTGTTCTAGTTCTTACTTTGAATCTAATTTCTGTTGGTCATTGTGTGACGCTGGATACATAGTTCTATTTTCTTCTACTACTTATCATATGCAGGATCTTCAATCTTAGAAGCTTATTGGGATAGGCCGTAAAATCTGAGACCACCGCATGCTGCAACTTCTAGTGTTGATTTGTCATCATTCTCTTTGAATTCTTCTTATTCTAGTTTTTATTTGTGGCATTTTCACATTGGACATGTTTCTGCCAGTCGTTTAAAATATTTAGTTTATAAATGTCAATTGGGAGATTTGCAAACTTATGATATTTTTGATTGTAGTAGTTGTAAATTAGCTAAATTTTCTTCTTTAACTTAATAATGTTCATTTTGATGTGTGGGGACCTGCCTCTATTGGTACAAAAAAGGAGTCTAGATATTATGTCTCTTTTATTGATGATTATAATTGTTATTGTTGAATTTATCTTATGAAATGATATTTTGATTTTTTGTTGTCGACCACATTATATATATATAGTCTCGTTCTCCTATCCACAGTCGACAATAATTATCTTGCCCACTGCCTACGTGGCATGCTCCGTCAGCAAAAATTGACCACGTAGAAATATGATACGTTAGCACAAAAAATTACAATTCGCCACCCCACCCCTCCCCTCCCCTCTCCTTGTTTCCTCTTCCAAATCAGTGCCCTAAATCCCCCCACCCACCTGAAACTCACCGCTTGAATTACCAAACCCCAACCAACCATCTATAAGAAATCCATCGCCGACATCACCTCCACAAACCAAAATCACAACCCGTCCTAAAAGCTCAACTCAACGGCATTACCAAACACCAACCCACCGTCTGGAGGGATTTCTTCCACCTCGCGACCCAAACGGTAGTGATCTCCATCGTGTAGATCCTTCGCAGTTGGTTGCGAAACCAAGGGAGATGAATCCCCTTTCTTTTTCACAACTAGCTTGGCATCTAATCGTGACGATTTTTCACACGCGCCGCCGCTATATCAACTACAGTGCAGTGCAGAGAAATAGTGTGCCTACTCCCGTCGTGGCGCAACCTACTACAACTGTCGTCCCGGTGCTCAGGCAAAACCCTACACCCGTTGCTGCTCTACCATCACTCGATGTCGGAGTTGAAAAATTCTTCCACTACTGCTATTATTTTTTTTATTGGAAAAAATAATCAATTTTTAACCTTTTTTTTTCTTCTTCGAGATTGGGTGTTTGGTATACAAGAAAAATTGGAGATTCAGGGGTTTGTTAATGGTGAATTATTGCTGAAATGGTGGTTGGTGATTTAGGGTAAGAGATGTGAGTGGTGATCACGCGAGAGTAGGTATATATATATAGTGGATCTTGATCTCCTAGCCCACTTATCCTGCCCACGCTAAAGTGACATCATATTGTTCGTAGTTTATGGCCCCACACTCATGATTTCTACAAATCATGTTTAGCAACCTCACCGGTGGGCATTATATCTTCTATCCACCATGGGTAGGAGATCAGGCTCCTATATATATATATATATATATATGGTAAGACTGATGAACCGATTTTTGTTCAATAGAAATGACATCGTTTTTGTTTTTTGTATGTTACTATAGTGTAGTTCGGCTTCATGTTCGGGGGTCGATTTATATGGCTGTTTTGGCTGCTGATTTTTTAGATGCCTAATGTTCTTCTTTATCTATAATCATAATTTATTATTTAGAAGATCTACTTGCTACTTAACGATCTCGTCTCCTCATTTCAAATAGATTCAAATTTAAAAGAGACCAAAGACCAAAGTTATTAAGTTGAACTTGAAGACCTATTATGATATATGAAGATCCCAGAATGGTGTTCTCCTACACACTAGTGGGCAAGATGTAATTACCTACTGGTGATGTGGAGGCATCTTGTCCACAAGATAAAATAGCTCACTATCATAAGATGTGATAAGATGCCTCCACATCACCAGTGGACAATTACATCTTGCCCACTGGTGTGTAGGAGAACACCACTCTTTAGTCATAAGATGCTAGTTAGATTGAATAGTTGGGTTTAATTTTTGAATTGGCTGTTAACTCAATTGAAATTAAAAAATGACTGTATGTGACCGTTAATAAAATTATTAGAACCCTTGGATTATTTGACGAAATGATCACATGAGATTTATATCATGGAAAGATATGTTTTGCGAAATCAACCTTGAAAAATTATACTTTCCCATCTAAAAAATATTAGCTTACTTATATTTTCATATAAATTAAGAAAATGTAATTAATATAATTTGAATTATAATTTTTTCTTATATTTTTTCTAATATATTTTTACATTGAATAAATGTAATTCATATTTGTTGATAACAAGATATATTAAATAAGGGTATATTAGCAAATTAAAAAACCAACTATACTATCAACAAGAAGGAAAGTAGACTTTAATTTTTTTTTTTAATTGAACACACTATCACATTTTCAGTGTGGTTGTCAGGCTTCTACCAGGAAAGGATGGGAGGTTCAGATACCCTAACCATATATAAATAACTCATAAAAAATACATGGAAAGAGAGAATAAAACATGACCTCCAATCATAAAAGCTAAAGCAAACAAATAAATAAATAAATAATAAAAATAATAAATAATGATATACTACTTCCTAAATAAATAGTCCTAAAAAATTATACAGACTCCTAACTGTAGGGAGCCCATGTCTATCAATCTGAGCTAAGCTGCCGTAACATCGCGATACGTCATGAGCAGTAAGTCATGATCGATGTACTCGAAATAGCAACGACTATCCCAACCCTCTGAAGCAAGTAAGTTAGTCACCTGGTCCTCGCGATAAATATGAGAAATAATATCACGGTTGAAAGCAATGAGATGTCTGATGTAGCGAAAAGTGGCTGAATAGACCTCTGGTGATGCAGTGAATGACCAAAGTAGAGTCAGACTCAATCCATAAATCTGATAGAACAATCCTCTGAGCAAGAATGATACCGTCAAGAATAGTCTTGAGCTCGGCCTCCAGAATAGGGCACTCGCTATATGAAGCGAAGAAGGCGTGAACACATAGAACTGATGAATCCATAATAATCTCTCATCCACTCGTAAATCCATCTTTGACGCATCCATCAATGTTAACCTTGTAAGATCTCACTGGTGGAGTACGCCAATAAACCAAGACAGGAGGAGGAAGTGATGCAGTAGTACGAGAGATACTAAAAAGAGGAGCAATATCCATATCCCTTCACTAATGAATAACCCGAAATAAACGGTCTGTATGTAGTAGAGAGATAGTATGGTATACTCTCCAGATGATTCGTCTCGACTCCATAGTGATATCCTAGTACTTCGCATCATTCCTCGCAGTCCAGATAAAACCAGATAATCAAAAGAGGAATGATCATGCGAATATGACCCTGCTTGACAAACTAACCCGAGAAATGCCAAGACTGAAAACAATATTGAGAACCCTCAATCGGCCGAAGAGTTATATGAAAAATGTCAAAAAAATGGTGCCAAACCTGGTCGGCAATATAGCTGTTAATAAATAAATACTGAATAGTCTCAATAGTCGAGCAACATTGACAACGAGAAGCCATATGACTCCCAATCCACCTCTTAATCACAACATCAACTAGGATAAGACCCTACCATAGTCTCCAGATGAAGTAGTCTCCAGATGAAGAAAGAGACAGTCGTCGGGATAATAGAACTCCCTGTGCTTTATACAGCCTGAATAGTATGTCCCGTGCGAACTAGCTGCCATGTAGACTTTGTAGCAAATCTACCATCCGAAGTATCCTTCCACATAATCTAATATTGTACCTCAGCAGTGATAGGGATGATCCCTATCTGATCAGCAATAATATATGGTACTAGCTGAAGAAATTGGTTAATGTTTCATCCAGTATCATCAAATAAGTCTCTAACCTGGATAGAAGAATGTGGCAAGTGTGGGTGCTGATAAGCTAATGTAGACTCGCCCATCTAGTAGTCATGCCAAAAGAATATATGCCCACATCCTAACTGCCAAGTAATGTATGTCTCCGCCTGTGGGCCTATGTGCTTCAGCCCCTTCCAACTGAAGTATAGTAAGGAATAGTAGCCAGTAACAGATGGGTACCTTGACAATACTTACTCAGTAAAAACTAAGCCCATAATGACCACTGAGATCTAAATAACCACCAGAACTTTATGGAAAATTATCAACAAGATCCTCTAGTCTCCTAAACCCTAGTCTGCCCTCCTTAGTAGGAATACAAAGGTCCTTCCATCTCCTCCAATGTAATCTGTGTGCATGGGTTCACCCTGTCTGAGCCCCTGAGATTATGAATTAAAAATCACATGGCCTGCCATTAAGTAATACCAAGAATCGACACTTTGAAATACACATCCGTATCCGATAAATCCAAAGAGCATCGAACCCAAAACCCTCCAAAATAGATATTAAGAAGCTTCAATCCATGCGGTCATAGGCCTTAGCCATATCAAGCTTGAGGATAACATTACCCCCTTACGCTTTCTTATCAAGTGCATGTAGTAACTCCTGTGCAAGGAGGACATTATCCCCAATGAGCGTTCTGAAATGAATCTGCTTTGAGGAGTTGAGATGATCTGAGGTAGTAAAGTACCCAGTTGCGAATTTATCAGCTTCTTAATCAACATATTAAACACTGTACAAAAGCTGATAGGACGAAACTTTGACCACCTACATGCATTGTCCTGTTTTGGAAGCAAGATAATAGAAGTAGCTGCAAAATCCCTAGGTGTGTGTTATCCAGCAAATAATTCTAAGACTGCCTGAAACATATCATCTGATACTATGTCCCAATAGACATGAAAAAAGTGAGATGAAAATTCATCTGGCCCAGCGACACTGTCTGGATCAATACTGAAAATAGCATTTTGCACCCCAGTCAAAGTAGGAGTTCAATTAAGCTGTAAATTATCTTCATCGGACACCAATCTAGGTATAGTACCAAGTCGAATAGGGTCGAAAGATTGAAGAGGAGCCGACAGAAGTTCCTAGAAGAAAGATATTGCTGAAGGTTGAATAGTTTCGGGAGACTCAAATACCTCACCCGAAGCTGAAGTAATAAACCGGATCTTGACTGGAATACGTCGTCCCTAAACTATAGAATGGAAGTATCGGGTGTTATGATCACCCTCACAAGTCCAACGTGTCTCTGCCTTTTAGTTTCCAAAAGGCCTACTCAGTAGATAAAGTACGGTTCAGAACTTCCTGAGCCTGATGCAAAGTATCACGATGAGAATGAAAAGGATCCATAGTGTGGGGTGGACGAGGCAGAGTTAAACCATGACAGAGTATCGGGTGTTATGATCACCCTCACAAGTCCAACGTGTCTCTCGCCTTTTAGTTTCCAAAAGGCCTACTCGATGAGATAAAGTACGGTTCAGAACTTCCTGAGCCTGATGCAAAGTATCACGATGAGAATGAAAAGGATCTCGTCGTGGTTTAACTCGCCTCAAATCCCACACTATGGATCCTTAACCCTCTGAAAAATATCACTAAATACATGTCGATTCCACCAACAAAGGCCCTGTTTGAACCTAAAAATCTTCTTCCAAAGAGCAGCCATTCTTGTAAGATGGGTAGGAAATGACCACTTCTGAGATACAAAGCCCAGAAAAACGTGATGCCTAGGCCAAACATTGAGAAATTGAAAAGGACGAGGTCCCAAATCATCGCCAGAAGACCACTGAATCAGAAAATGTGAGTGATCAGAATTGCTTCGATTCAAATGACGAATCGAAAAATGAGAACAAATTGAGGCAATCAGTGAATTAATCAAAACTTTTTCCAAACGCTTCCAAACCCTCTCATTTGTCCACGTGTACCGACTTCTAGAATATCCTGCATCTTTCAAACCACAATCCATCATCATATCTGCAAAGTCTGAAATGACCCTATCACGAGTATTCCTACTAGTACGCTCACCATTAAAGTCTCCCCCAACTAGCCACGACCCATCCACATAAAATGATATATGGTGAAGACCCGCCCATAAATCCCTACGTCCAACTGGCGAGCAAAAAGCATAGAACAAAGTAATAAACAATGGTCTGGCTAATTTAGGATCTTCAACTTTAATGTAAAGGAATTGAGGATGATCAACAATCGAAGTAACAATAGTCTCCAAATTCCAAAAATACCAAATCTTATTCGACTCATTCTGTAAGCCCACATCAAAAGAGAAAAAGTGGACTTTAATTTGAGACAAATGAATAAAAAAATAAAAGCACATCTCTGTGGGACGGAGGAAGTATATTTTTAAAATTGATGCAAAATTTTTACACAATTATGATCTTCCCTTTTTATATTTCTGACTTTACACGAAAACTAGTTGTTAATTACAATAATTATTTTTCGGAATCACAATATATTTTTTTCACTTTTATAATTGATCATATATTTTCTTTAGCACATGAGGATATTATGAAGAGTGGTGGGGACTTAAAGATTATTGCATCGATCATTGTGGCATTTAATTTTCGAGTATTTTTTGACTTGTTAGTTGTTATTAGTGCTTATTAAATAAACTAGACCACTGAAAACAAATGCCAATAATTATTTAGAAAATCATCAACTTTTGAATTTATGGGAAGATAAATTATGAGGGAACTCCAATATTGACTTTCTGATTCTATTGAAAGTGTGCATTTAATTATTATGTGCTTCAACAAATTTTCGTTTTGTTCAATCTTTAACAACACTTAAGAAGATGAAATTACGTTCCGTAGGAAAAATTCATAATAAAATTTATTGATCGAGCAATTTTTTAATTTTAAGATGCTGAGTGAGGTAGAATTGAGTCTTTGATTGTGTCACATCTAGAACACGACATTTAATACTTCATAAAAATATTTTCATGAGTCGCATGTGTAAAATGATTTGATTCTTATCATGTCAAAAAATATTGTTGAGGGAATCTTAGGCTGGGATTATTTTCAGTGTCCAAGTATATACACAGAAAAAAGATACGCAAATAAACAGAAAGGACCTCAAAGATTAACAATGTCCACGGGAAAGGGAGGTAGACCATTACATCAACCCTATTACACCAATCCTTCATTTCATCCAAATCCTATGTTAACGGGGCACTTGTCCCAACAATTTTTGATGTCGTTAATTACCGTCCCGAAATATTGGTCCAAATATTTAGCTCCCTACTACGAATTGGCAAATTGTGACAGTGACGGTACAAAATGTATCGTATCTATTAAAAATTAATGTACTTAAATGTCTACGTTCTGCTACCTAAATCAATGAACTAACCCTAATGGCCTAACCCTAACCCTAACCCTAACCCAAAGTAATAAATAATAGCAGTGAAAAATGTGAAATTTCCATCACGAAGGAAATTTTTTTTACCATATCTTTGGACTAAGAGTACAATGTGAAATAATAAGTATATATATATAAGAGTACAATTTGTTGTCATCATGCGTCTGATGTGGTATTTAGTAGGTTTATCATATGGTTCGAAATCGTTCCTCGATACTGATAGTAAATAGTATCCAATCAATGCCAAAAAAATCCCCTAAATCGTCAATTTCCCCATGAACATCATCCAAAATCAAGAAGTGGATTAGCAGTTTGTAAGGAGGTCGTTTTACTTATCAATGCATTTGACAAATAATCATAGTTCTTAATTTCAACTAATCTAACGGTTTAAATATATTAAAACTTTTATGAGATACGTTTGGATGTGGGTACTATAGAAATTTTAAAAGTTCCAATGGATATAAACTGTTAAATTAATTTAAATTAAAAGTCGTGATTATTTGTCAAATTTATTTTCAAATTAATAAGTAGCTAGGAGGAACTGTCCTGGTGTCCCTATTTAATAAATAGTATTACTTATTAAGTAATATGAATAAAATTAGTCAGAGAGAAACAAGTTTGGTTTGGTAGGTAAAACATGCGGTGTTGATGCAATGAAAGTGAACCCACCACGTGGGTTTTTAAATAGCCTTAAACCCATCACATTTCTACCATCCCTTTTTCACTACTTAATTATACAATTCATATCAAAATTTCGTGTCACTTGATTCTAAGAGACAACGAATGTTTCAAAAAAATTTGTTTTTTATTGTGTATAAAAAAAATTTAGTGTAAATTTTTTTTAGTAACAACTTAATCTGAGCAGCCCGAACTCCAAAAAATTCATGGATTCGTCCCCCTCGTCCTCTACCTAACCACCATGCAAAAGGCTGAGAAGCCAAGTTGAGTGGTAGCTAAACAAAATTGTCACACTAGCCCATCTGTCTATATATAGAGAGATAGAGAGAGGGAGGGAGGGAGTGGGTGAGGATAAAGAGTAAGAATTTTGTTTGTTAACAAGCTTCTACACTATAGAACACACACACACGATAGTTATATATGTATATGTATGTATATTCATTTATATATATGAAATCTGTGTAGAAACAAATGATAATTTGTTTATTTGTTTGTGCAGTGGGTACAGAAGTTGTGATGGTTGATGAAGTCCCTTTTCCTCTTGGGGTCACAACGGCCAAGCCATTGACTTTGTTTGGTCATGGTAAGTTTAAGCAATTCCTCTACATGTCGAATCACGTCAAAAACCTCGCTTAATAGCTAAATATGTTAAGAGAGAGCACAAATTTATCTTTGTAAATTATGTTTTGAACACATCCCCATGTTTTAACCAAAATTATATTTTCAATTTTCATAAATTGTGGTGGCGTACTTTGATTCAAGACTTTTACTTACTCTAATATCACGTTAAACTATATTCTCTCGAGTTTAAGTAAATTTCTTATGGCTTCTAATTAAGAGTAGTGAATTATAAACAACTAATTTAAGGTCAAATTGATTTATGCATCAATAAAAATAAGACAATCATAATCAGACCTAATTTATAGTGAGTGGAAGAAATTTATTAGTTTGAAAAAGAAATTTGGATGTTTCTGATGAATGAAAATTGTAAAAAACAGGAATTACAGACATTGAGATACATTTCCTCCAAATTAAATTCACTGCAATTGGAGTTTACTTGGATCCTCAAATTGTGGCCCACTTACAGCAATGGAAGGGTAAAACAGGAACTGATCTAGCTGAAGATGATGATTTCTTTGAGGCTTTAATTACAGGTAATGTATTAAATGTTTTGTGCTAAATCCGACTATTAATTAATTATTTATCGGGGTGGGTGGGTGGGTGGGGTCTGAGTTACTACGTATGCGTTTAGTATGCTGGACAAGGCAATATTAGAGAATAAGTAAAAAAAGTTAAAATTTTGTCCCCGTCAATATTCTCATTGAATTGTTCTGTACCAAGTCGTGTTTTATATGCATTATAGAACACGATGGGACACTATAATAGATAATATTAGGGCATAAATATGATCTGGTTAAAATGGTATGAGACTCAAAGTGGTATATTGATGATATCACTGTTCTCGACGTAAATTTTCTTCTTTGAGTATAAGTGTTACAAGCATTTGGTCAGAACTCAGTGTGCTTACTAAGCCACAAAGCAGGATTCCTCGATCGAGCAAACTAGAACTCATAAGTAGTTGTTACATTATACTGTATTTATATCATGTATATATGCCGAATCAACTATGGTGTAGTTTCAATTATAAATCTCTTTAAAATAAAACTTTGCAGCCCCAGTAGATAAGTTTGTGAGAGTGGTGGTGATCAAGGAGATCAAGGGTTCACAGTACGGAGTGCAGCTAGAGAGTGCGGTGAGGGACCGGTTGGCAGCTGTTGATAAATATGAAGACGAGGAGGAAGCAGCACTGGAGCAAGTCGTCGTGTTTTTCCAGTCGAAATATTTCAAGAAAAATTCAGTCCTAACATTTTACTTCCCAGCTACTTCTGGCACTGCTGAGGTAATCACCAACCATAGCTAGATCAAGAACAACGTCAATATTCCTTGTAAATTTAGGGTCGACTACACGTTATGTGCATCTTTTGGTATACCTAATGTCTAAATAGAAGTTGTTTATTCGACAGATAGTATTCGCGACAGAGGGAAAAGAAGACTCAAAACTCAAGGTCGAGAATGCAAATGTTGTTGAGATGGTGCAGAAATGGTATTTGGGTGGAAGCAGGGGAGTCTCTCCTAAAACTATCTCATCCTTAGCCACTGCTCTCTCTGCTGAGTTATCAAAATGAATGTAATTTTTAAAGTTCTTCAGGTCTTCAGAATTTGGCCTTGGAAGGCGTAAATTATTGTTGCTTGTTCAATAAATTGTGAATTGGCTATTAAACCTTGAATGGATGCAATCTGAAGTTTTTTATTCTTGCTTAACATAAAATAAAGGGGACACATTTAGTCAATCTCTTAGTCACTTGGAAAATATTCACTAGAGCTAAACTAGTGAATGTCAGAGTATAGAAATTGGCTTATTTTCATTACACAGACACTCAATATACGAGTAAATGGATCATCGGGCAACACATGCCATATGACTGGCTATAAACAGATTATATAAGAACACTGAAATACATGTGAGACTTTTGTTATTCAAATGTGAAAAAGAATGAATATATACAAAAGAAAATTTTAAGACATTTAAGTTTGAAGGATTCTCCGGTGGGAAAAGAGGTTGAAAGATTGTGTTGAGGAGAAATTAACAGGGTTCATGGATTTCAGAAGCCTCGGAGGAGTATTTTGTTAATAGATTCATCACCATCTTGTAGCGTATATTGTATTTCTCCTAAAGGTATAATTCTAGTATATTCTCTAATTAGACTATGACTCTTGCGTTCATATGAACTCTTTCACCCAATTATAATCCATTTCGTCTAATATTCATCTTCTCATATTGGCCATCACTTCATAAAACACAATTGGTCTCTAGCATACCCAACTTTTTCAAGTACTCATCCATTTTACTTGTGATTTGTTTCACCAAACTTCAAATTCCATAATTCTTCCAATTCTATATGCTCTATTGCATACCCTTCGTTTCTAACAATCTCTTCTTTATATTTTACTAGTTTAGTATTAGTAATATACACACTTATAGGGGCGAATCCAAATGGGAGACTAAAAATAATTTTAGACCAAACTAATATATGAAAAAAAAATTCCTATAAAATATTTGTCTTTTCAAATTTTATTTTCCTATACTTTAAAAAAAAAAAAAAAAAAACCTAGGGGGGACTACTTGTATCCGCCTCTGCACACCTGTCTTCCTTGATCCATTCACACATTCTCTCCACGATCAAACTAATAATTAAATTCATTTCTTCGTAATAAAATAACAAAGTCATCAAGAAACTTGAATTATATTAGCAACAAATATATTGGCGCAGTATCATATGGAATAAAAACACCATCACAAGTATGAGCAGTCAAAATAATCAACCACTAACTGCAAAAAATCTAAAGTTAATTCTATTCAATCACATATTATTCTATTTCCTTGTTTTCTTCTTCTTCATACTTTGTTGTAAGTGCATTCTGTACTCTTATTCATGTTTTAAAATTAATCTTTTTATCTCGTTATTTTATAGATTTTCTACTTAATTTAGTATAAATTTAATTAAAAAAAAGAAATTGAAATCTTATTTATACTCGTGTTAGAGCATCTCCAATAGACTCTCTATTTATAAAGAGTATTTTTGGCATTTTAGAGAGCATTTATAAATTTAGAGAGTAACTACTAAAAATCGCCTTTTCACCAATGGAAATTTAACAACGGATTATTTCCGTTGGTAATCAGCAACGGATTATCCATTGGTAAAAGTGATGACCTTTCACCTACGGTAATCAGCGATAGCTTTTTTCGTTGGCAAATGTAATAGTTTTCCACCAACGAATTTTCACCTTTCACCAACGGAATATCCGTTGGTGAAGAGTGATTCTTATTACCTACGGAAATTCCGTTGCTAATATTAATTAATTTTAAAAACCAAAAAATATTTTGACGTTTCACCTACGGGATATCCGTTGGTAAAGAGTGAATCATATCACATACGAAAACATTGGTGATATTAATTAATTTTGAAAACAAAAAAAATATTTCGACCTTTTACCAACAGAATATTCATTGGTAAAGAGTGAATCATATTACATACGGTAATTTCGTTGGAAATATTAATTAATTTTGAAAACCAAAAAATATTTTGACCTTTTACCAACAGAGTATCTGTTGGTGAATAGTGAATCATATTACCTATGGATATTCCGTTGGTGATATTAATTAATATTGAAAACCAAAAAATATTTGGACCTTTTACCAACGGAGTATCAATTGGCGATATTAATTAATTTTGAAAACAAAAAAATATTTCGACCTTTCTCCAACGGGATATCCGTTGGTGAAAAATGAATCATATTACCTACGAAAATTCTGTAGGTGTTATTAATCAATTTCGAAAATCAAAAAATATTTCGACCTTTCACCTACGGAATATCCGTTGGTGAAGAGTGTATCATATTACCTACGAAAATTCCGTAGGTGATATTGTTGACGTCTGAACCTGCACGTCCACGTGTCAACTTATCTCTAGTCACTCCTCTGCCAACCTGTATGTTACCTGCACACTCGGACAATCGTTAGGCACTAGGATCTCTGGAAAAAAGGTCCGGCGATCGTTGGTACTCCGACGATCAAGTCAACTGCCGGTATAAGAATAATACACAGGAGGGGAAAGTAATTGGGTGTGGGAGAGACAAGCAGGTAGAGATTTGAGCAGAGATGGGTGAAAGTATAGTGTAGAAAAAGCGTCATAAATATTGTGCGTTATCAATGCGTACCTTAGAATAACCGGAATATGATATTTATAGGGAGAGAATCCTAATTGATTCAGAGAAGCAATCAATTAGAATTCTGTTGGGATTCTCTTTCCTTATCAGATAATGTAGGTTCGAGATTGCATCCTAATCTCTCTCAACCTCTAAGATTGTGTTGCCGATTGAATTGGATTGGGATGTGGTTTTCTTCAACCAAACACAATCTTCTTTGAGATATCTTTTTAACTGTCCAAAACATCGGATTATATGCGGACTATAATAAATATGAAGCCTGGCGAGGCTCTTTGGATCGACCATGAGTGTCGAGGCCCTTCATGGGCCTCGCAATACTCTGATTTGGGAATGCTAAGATGTTCGATAGGCCTCTGAGGCCTTCTAAAAATTTATGATGCCCTTGCTAAGCCCTTAAGGCCTTCGCCGAGTCTATGGGACCTTTATGAATCTAGAAGGCCCAGATGGGACCTTTATTGAGCCTTTGCTCATGTGGAAGTCTTACCAAAATCAGGTGGTAACAGATATTAATCAATATTGAAGACCAAAAAATATTTCGACCATTCACATACGAAATATCCATTGGTGAAAAGTGTATCATATTACCTACAGAAATTCCGTAGGTGATATTAATTAATTTTGAAGACAAAAAAATATTTCGACCATTCATCTACGGAATATCCGTTGGTGAAAAGTGGTTCATATTACCTACAGAAATTTCCTTGGTAATATTATTTAATTTTGAAAACAAAAAAATATTTCGACCTTTCACCTACGAAATATCCGTTGGTAAAGAGTGAATCATTTCACCTACGAAAATCCGTTGGTGATATTAATTAATTTTGAAAACCAAAAAATATTGTGACCTTTTACCAACGGAATATCCGTTGGTGAAGAGTGAATCATATTACCTACGGTAATTTCGTTAGTAATATTAATTAATTTTGAAAACCAAAAAATATTTCGACATACTCCGTTGGTAAATAGTGAATCATATTACCTACGGATATTTCGTTGGTGATATTAATTAATATTGAAAACCAAAAAATATTTCAACCTTTTACCAACGAAGTATCCGTACGTGAAGAGTGAATCAGATTACTTATGAAAATTTCGTTGGTGATATTAATTAATTTTGAAAACCAAAAAATATTTAGACCTTTCACCAACCGAATATCCATTGGTGAAAAATGAATCATATTACCTACGGAAATTCTGTAGGTGATATTAATCAATTTTGAAAACTAAAAAATATTTCGACCTTTCACCTACGGAATATTCTTTGGTGAAATGTGTATCATATTACCTACGGAAATTTCATAAGTGATATTAATCAATTTTGAAGACCAAAAAATATTTCGACCTTTCAAATCCGGAATATCCGTTGGTGAAGAGTAGATCATATTACTTACAAAAATTTCGTATGTGATATTAATTAATTTTGAAGACAAAAAAATATTTCGACCTTTCACCTACGGAATATCCGTTGGTGAAAAGTGGTTCATATTACCTACGGAAATCGTAGGTGATATTAATTAATTTTGAAGACAAAAAAATATTTTGATCTTTCACCTATGGAATATCTGTTGGTGAAGAGTAAATCATGTTACATACGAAAATTCCGTAGGTGATATTAATCAATTTTAAAGACAAAAGTATTTCGTCCTTTCACCTACAGAATATCCGTTGGTGAAATATTATTCTAATTACCTTGAATGTTCTGTAGGTGATGTAAATCAATTTTGAAAATTAAAAAACACAATTCAACTCTTCACATACCAGAAATTTATGTGAAGAGTAATTCATAAGTCGAAAAAATCTTTCGACCTATCACATTCAGATAATCCGTATGTGATATTAATATTTCAACCATTGAGCTACGGAAAGTATGTTGGTGAAGAGTAAATCTTGTTACCTGCATATTTTTCATGAGTAATTTAAATCAAATTTTGAAAATGAAAAAAAAAAATCAACTATATGGAGTTGAAGGTTAATCACGTAAGGAATAGCCGTAAATTAAGTTTCATTCATTCAACATTCAAATTTTCTACAACGAAGCTATGCATTTACAAAAATAAAAAAGATTCAAACTATAACCTCGTGCGAAGAAAACATAGGTGAAGTAGTTTACCTATTGTACGACATCCATTTAGATGGGCATTTCGTGTTTAAATGTGAAAGCAAATAATGTTTATCATCATTTCATATAGTTTGTACATCTATAAAAAAATTTTGAGCAATATGATATTTTATATTTAAGTGTTAACACAATGTGGAATTTGATTTTTCACTAATATTTATTTTTTACTTTATAAGCAATTATAGAAAATGTTACTCAGTGAACTAATATATATTATAAAAACAAATATAATTACAAGAATTTATTTATCTCCAATAGTTAGGTTGTAACTTCACAACTCTTAGGTCAAATGTTCAAATCATATTACATTCATTCTAAATTAATAAATTAATAAAATGCTTGACAAAGCTTAGTGGATTGGGTTGGGACTTTGGTAGGTCGAGTTTCAAGTCCATAATTGGCAAGTCGAGTTAGGGGTCCACCAAGTATATAAAATTATTATTTTTAATTATTAAAAATTTGCATTATTACCTACGAAATTTCCGTAGGTAAAGGCTTAGGACATTTTCTACGGAATTTCCGTTGGTAATAGTGCTTGTCATTTTCTGTTGCTATTTTAAGGGTCGCTGAAAGTTACCAACGGAATTTTCGTTGGTAAAAGCATGTCATTACCAACAGAAATTTCGTAAGTAAAGGATTGGGACATTACCAACGAAAATTCCGTTGGTAATAGTGTGTGTCATTAACAACGAAAATTCCGTTTGTGAAGATCACCAACGGAAATTCCGTTGGTAACTTTCAGCGACCCTCAAAATAGCAACGGAAATTTCATTGCAAATAGTCTGTTGGTAACGACTATTAGGCACGGATATCGTGGCGTCAGCAACAGAAAATCCATTTCTGAAGCCACGGTTTTTTGTAGTTTTAGACCATTTTATAAGTAAATTGAGAAAAATGGATGAAAAGAGCAACAAATTGAAAGATGTTTAAGAAGTATAAGGATACAATTTCACTCAATTAAAGCTTGAAGGACCACATTGGAGGTTGTTGAAAGATTTGAAAACTAAAGAAGCCAAAATCCAAATTTGGATGACTAAAACATGCAGTAGAAAATTTAAGTTGGGCGATCGCCCAAGCCTAAAGCTGGGAGAACGCCTAGCCTTACTTTGACCCAACAGAACCTATTTTCTTGGTCTAGGCGATCGCCCGGGTTTGTATTGAGTGATCAGTGCAATTTTACACGAGCAGATTCTTTTTGTCTTTTTAAGTTCTACTCCAATTAGGAAACCTTTTGGACTACGATTTTGAGGATTTTTTGGGATATTGAGGACGGCTATAAATAAGGAAGATTAACTCTAAATTAGGATTGTCAATTGTTGGGTGATTTCAAGAAGAGAAACATGAAACGAAGAATGAAGAATCATCTGAGCAAGATTGAATGAAGAATAAGGATTACATATTGGAATTTCATCTTATCCGGGTGATGGATGTTAGGCTAAATTCGTTTTGTGCTAGGATTAGGATGAAACTTAGTTTGATTCATAAATTTGGAAATTTGTTTTTTGGCGATATACATTAATATAGTTTTGAACAATTAATTTTGATTTCTTCTCATATATAATTATATATGTAATGATTGTATGATTTTTGTGGTTTGTTTTACCATCTAGACATTGAAAACAAGCTAGACATAATTTTAATTATCGTAAAGTCCGATAGAGGATAGAAATATATTGCTATACTTTACATGATATTTAATTACCCATTGCAATTCATTCTTATGTATTCGCATTCATTGTATAGATATAGTCGGGTCATGCATATAAATATGTTTGATTTTTTTTCGAGAGAGGCTATTGAACAATTTAGGGGTATTAATCTTCGTAACTGGTGTATGTTATCAAATTCAATAATCCAGATAAAAGAATCAACTATTACAAGTGAATTCGAGATCCTAGTACTTTTCTTTTTTATCTGGACAGAAGCAGATAAAAGAAAAATTCACGGCACTCTCATCTAGCATGTATTTATTATACATTCATAAAAAAAACTGAATCAAACAAGGTCACGAACCCAAATTTCGTTGAACCAAAAAGATTTATACTTTAGCATGATCGACTTGGACACCTGTGAGGAATAATAATGCGCCAAATAATTAATAACTCACATACACTACAAGAATTTTATATTCCGTATACAAAATAAATTTGTGGGAAAATGTTTTTTTTTTTTTTTTGTGGAGAAAAACTTTTCTCTGCAAAATTTTTTGTAGGGGCATTTGTGGGGGCAAACATCGTGGAGAAAGGTATAAGACGACAAATGGTGGAAATTTGTGAGCTAAAGTCTCTCCCCCTACAAATCTTTTAGAGACGAATACAATTTGTTGTCTAAGTTCTTTCTCGACAAAATTATTCGTCTGTTAAAGTTACTTTGACCCACGAAACAGGTTTTGTTGGCATAAGGCAAAAATTATCTTCTGGGCTAAATTGTACTTTTCCCTACAAATAAATTTTTGTATCAAAAAACTTTTGTGGGCCAAGTTCTACTTTTTTTTCTACAAATGATATTTTGTGGGACAAGCGTATTTGTGGGCTAAGTTAATTATTTTTTCCAACGATGATAGAATTTGTAAGGAGAAATTAGTTATTTTTTATATAATTTTTTATATCATGTTAATTCTTTTTACCTTCTTCAAAATAATATAAAGATGCAAAAAAGACAACAAATTAAATTAAGACCTTATTAGTGTCAATCAATATAACATTAAACTCAAAATATTGTACCAAAATACAAATAAAACCATTTACTAAGATAAACTTAAATATGGTATTAGCTCTATCAATTATAATGCATCTTTAAAAAAATATATATAACTCATTTTCCTCGTAAATTATATATGCTACATATCCTCACCAAGATTGTTGTCTTCATCAAAGTCGTTCTCTTCGCCCCTAATGGCATCATCTTCTATTGACAATGGCGTAAAGGACGGTAGATCGAAACCATGAACTTTTCTACATAGTTGTTGCATAGAATGATGCCAAGACTATAGTGTAGAATTGAATTGTTGCCCAACAATATTCAACTTGCTTTTAATTCTTTGCTCTATTTCAATTCAAGTTGCATTAGCTGCATTTCGAATAGCACGTTCTTCTTCTAACTCCTCCATATGGCGCACATTGAAAGTAGCAACAATGTCTCGAAAACGACCATCTCCCAACCCACGAATTTGAAGTCTGGGCTTCACACCTAGAACGGACAACATGATTTTCAATCCAGCATCTAGATCGTCAATAGGGATCTCCTCCAAATGAGTATTCTCTAGAAGTTGTTGCTCATTTTCCCTTTCTGCAAGATATTCATCAGCCTTAACAAGTATCTCATCCTATAAAAAGTTAAAACTACCCACAAAAATATATTAAATAGAATACAAAAATAAAGTTTGCAAGAGATATAACATAAATCAGTAGATTCTTTGCTAGATATATGACATAAAGCTGGCCTCCATTTTTAAAATAGAATCCTATAAAGCAAATTAAGGGTAAAATTCCACTAAATATTTACTAACACATATAGACTTGTGTTACTTCGAGATGAGATACCAATTCTCAATACAAACTAATTAAATATAATATGCATGAAAAAATGTAGAGATCATTTGAGAGGACAATAGGGAACAAAGCAGTTATTAAAACATTGTTTTATGTAATTTTTCTAAATACAAAACATGCTCCCACCATAAAAATAAATAAATAAATATTAAATCTTCAAAATACATATCCAATTTAGATCTGATGCCACATATAATTGCAGTACAAAATTAGAAAATTATGTCATTGGAATCAACTTTAGGCAATTTTTTGGTGATTTTACATGGATTTCTTTCACAAAGTTGATTAGAAAATAGAAATTTCATAACGCAAAGAGGTTATCATCTTAGCACCATCTTCTCCACATGATGCAACATAATACGTAAAACAGTTCCTTAGAAGACTGCAGTAGCATTATCTACTTAGAAAACATTCTCATCGACAATGAATTACAGCTGTATGTATTGCAATTATCTACCTTACGTATTCCATATATACACTAACATTCACTCTCATTATTTAGTTCACAGTGGCATTATCTACTTCACAGCAGCACTCTAATTATTTGCAATCATCTATTTCACGTATTGGAATTTACAGCATCATTAGAATCAACTGATAATGTAAACTAACGTTCACCCAAAGAATAGGTTATTACAGTTACTCAGAACAAAAATCTTCACAGTATTTAAACACAAATCTTCATGCTCAATAATCAATAAGAGGAAATATGTTTACAGCTACACGCATGACCAAAAAAAAAAAAATCGAAATTGCAGAGTTGGGTATTTCTTCCATTTTGAGCCTTAGCTAAATTATCAATCCAACACTTATTCTTTCCCGCATAAGCGAACTCAAGTGTGTCTACTTCGAGAAACTTCGAACCATCCTAGTTGTGAAAAAAAAAAATTATGTTTCAAGCACCATATTCAAGTTCTCAACAAATTGAATTAATTAAGTACATGTTTATAACATAAAAATTCATTACCACTGCCATGTCCTCCACTATGTATGAGAGAGGATGTGAACCAGTACGATGATTGTACTTTTTCTTTGACTGGTTCTCTATGTTTGCTGATGATGCCTTCTGTTAAGGAAAGAATATAGATATTACATAACAAAATTAGAATAAAAAAAGAACGAACTGGTAAGGAAATACAAAATAAATACCTTGAACTTATCCAAGTTAAAATGATTACACAGTTCAACCCATTGATCTACACATCTATCAAGCATCTCCAAAGGGAGGTTGGCTAATGCATCCTCATGCAATTTGCGCAACTTATAGTACGCACTCAACTCATCATTGAACTCCCTATATCTCCCATTATATAGTCTATTAATATAATTCGCCAATCTCGAGTCTTTCGAAGATATCTCGAAGATTGTCTAGAATTGACAAAATAAAAAAAAACCATAATTAATACAAATTTCCATGTATGAAAAACAAATAACATAGTAAAATGAAACAAAGTGAGAAAATGAAATGACAAAAATTAATAAATGACTTGCACAAAAATGAAGCCATAACTCAAAGCAATTGCAATTGCCATAACTGAGAGTCTGCAACATGACTGAAAGCAATTACAATTGCTTTTGGCAATTGCAGATGAATTGGCTGCAACATCAGCTTGATATGCCACAGACTTCAGGTTCAATTGCCATAAACGAGAGTCTGATGATGAAAGAAGATATTCACATGCGTTGTAATTTAATATGTGGCAGCTGCAACTGCCACATGCCTATCTATCATTGGTCTAAAGAGGAGTCAAATAATTATATTCAAATAAATAAGTTTGTCCTCAAATTCTTCCCAGATTCATGAAAACATAAGAGCAACTAGTTCCCAACTAATACATGTGTGTTTGAAAACTGGACTAGATGGACGGTTCAATCGAGTAAACCAAGAATCAGTTGACAAACCAGTCCAATCAGTGCTTAAAATTGTTATAACAAAAAGCTGGGAAAAACTGGCCTAAGGATCTAGCACTAAAAAAATGTTTACCGTGATCTCATCCAAAAAAAAAATGTTTACCATGATCTCAAACTGACTCATCAAAACAATTCTGAAAACATAATATAATAGAAATTCTGAGCATGTTTGTAAATTCTATGCCCGTTTCTTCGAATACCTACGATATCTCACTTCCAAATATGCCAAAGCTCGATCCTCTACTATAAACTACTCAACATCAACTAAAACATAAGCATAATGATTATTTAGCACCGCCAAACTATCGTAAAATCACCAAGAAACTTTAGACATGTTCACCCCTCTCGAATGGGATTCAAGCTAGTCACCATACTCTGTTTGAAACTCCTACACTTCCAGCCAAACCACAGTCTAAACATTCAATTCTTCAACTCCAATCCTCCTTAATAATCCAATACTCATGAATAAGCGAGGTTCTGAAAGAATAGATAAAATTTTCTGGACTAGTTTTCTTAATACCTAGTAAACCCCAAACCTTATACATTCCCTGATTCTAATGTTATGCACATAAAGTCTGTTTTTAAAGTGCTAATTGGCAAAAGGGATCAAAGTTGATACTCAAGAAAATATCAAGTGGACAGAATATCTCCCAGCTCCATACTTACAAGGCAATATGGTCCAAAATCAAAATGATCAAACAAAAAAAGAAAATCGACATCAGATACACGATTCATGACAGAGAATCTATGAAGTGCTAATTGGCAGTAGAATCAGCAAAATCGAGAAATCAATTAATTAACTGCATTCATAGTTTTCAATCACAATCTTAAACAATGAAAAACAAAATACTTGATTGAAAAATACCCATTTTTTTGACGAAATTTTCTTTATTTGAGAGAAATAATAAGAATCAAGATACGTCCATCAAAAGGAAGATTTCAAACCTAAATTTCTCCTCATGGGGCTGGGAAACATGGCGGTCCAGCTTTACACATAGAGAGTCGGAGATGGAGGTTTGGGCGTACAGGCTTCACAACTTCTACAGAGAGAAGGTTGGATTTTTAATTAGGCAGAAAAATTTGAGAGAATTAATTTGGTATAATTCTACATAGAGTGAGGTTTTGGGCTTCACAGCTTCTACAGAGAGGGCGGGATTTTTTATTAGGCGGAAAAATTTTATAATGTAATTAATTTGGTATAATTCTACAGAGAAGGGGGCGGGCTTCATAGCTTCACATCTTATATTTTTTCTTTTTCCCTTCAAATATTCTATTTGTAGGGTCTAAAAACAAAAAAGTGGGAATTTTTTCTATTTATTATTAGCCTACAAACGGATTAATTTTTTTGTCAGTCAAAGATACATCTTACCTGATGAATTTTTTGTCAAGAAAAATGCACATATTCATAGGCATAAGTTCTTTCATTCTTGGAAATTTTGGATTAAAACATAACCCTACAACACATCGTTTTTGTGGGAAGAAGTAAACTCCGCATACAAATTTAAATTTGACTCCTAAAATTTTGTATGGGAGTATAAAATTCTTGTAGTGATGGACATCCTCTAAACAACCAGAAGATTCTTTTACCTAATGATTATCCATGTGCTGCTTATTCACAAGACAAGTAAGTCATTAGACCTTCTACTACGAAGGTTCGTGTTAAATCTCTAACTTTTTTGAAAAGAATTCTTGGAGATATATGTGGACCGATACACCCACCATGTAGATCATTTCGTTGTATTATGGTATTAGTTGATTCTTCTACTAGATGGTCACATGTTTGCTTACTTTCTACTAGAAATACAGCTTTTGCTAGAATACTTGCCCAAATCATAAAACTATGATCTCAATTCTCCGATTACTCAATCAAGACAATCCGTTTTGCTAATGCTGGTGAATTTAGATTACAAGTATTCAATAATTATTGTATGTCAATCGGGGTTGTCGTTAAACATTCAATTGCCCATGTACATACACAAAATGGTTTAGTTGAGTCATTTATCAAACGTCTTTAATTGATTGATAGACCTTTACTTATGAAAACAAAACTCCAACTTCTGTTTGGAGTCATGCTATATTACATGCTAAATTATTGGTTCATATAAGACCAACTGCTTATCGTGAATACTCACACTTACAACTTTCATTTGGCCACGAACCTAATATTTTTCATCTACAAATTTTTGGCTGTGCTATCCAAGTCTCAATTTACCCCCCTACAATGTACAAAAATGGGTCTCCAACAAAAACTTGGTATTTATGCTGGGTTTGATTTACCATCCATTATTAGGTATCTTGAACCTTTAACGGGTGATTTATTTACTGTGCATGTTTTGTAGATTATCATTTTGATTATATGACTTTCCCAATTTTGGGAGGAAAAAAACTACATTCTGAAAAACAACATACAATTTCTTAGAATGAAATAATTTATCTCACTTTGATCCCCAAAGTAATCAATGTGAACAAGAGGTTGAAAAAATCATTCATATCCAAAGAGTTACAAATCAAAGAAAGTGACAAAGTCATATGTATCAAGATAAAATACTCATGCAGAAATTGATGTCTATATAGGACAATTGTCATAGCAAATGAGTCACAAAATACGCCAGAAGTGTGGTCGACTAGTTGGTGTCAAAAACTCTGTATCTCAAAAGAAAAAGGTACAAGAGAAAACTTAACTAAAAACTTTTAATGAAATAATGGTAGAAACGATTGATTAATCAAATACTGATAATGTATTTCCTAAAGAACCACAAGTGTCCAAAAATAATGAGATTTCAATAAATTATTTATTACCTCATAAATTGTGGGAACGAATTAATATTGTCATAGACAATATCTTCGTCTTTAATGTGTCACTTGATATTATGCAAAATGAGGATCCTGAACTACAATCTATTAAAAATTGTCAAAATAGAAATGATTGACCAAAATGAAAAGAAGCCATACAGGCGGAATTCAATCCCTTGGAAAAACGTAAAGTGTTTAGACATGTAGTTTGAACATGTGAAAATGTAATCTCTATAGGATTTGAATGGGTCTTTTTAAGAAAGATGAATAAAAATAATGAAATTACAAGATATAAAGCCCGACTCGTAGCTCAATGCTTCTCATAAAGACCTAGATTTATTATAAGGAAACATATTCTCCCGTAATAGACATCATCACATTTAGATTTTTAGTAAGTTTGATTGTGTCACAATGGCTCGATATGCACCTTGTGGATGTAGTAACTGTATATCTGTATGGATTATTTATAGTAACATATACATGAAAATCCCTGAAGGATTTAAAGTGTCAAACGAAAATGATTCATTCCCTAGAACTATGATCTCAATTAAATTACAAAGAGCATTATAAGGATTAAAACAAACCGGACATATGTGGTATAATTGCCTTAGTGAATATTTGTTGAAAGAATGTTATAAAAATGATGATGTATACCCTTGTGTTTTCATAAAGAAAACATATATTGGATTTGCAATTGTGGTAGTTTATGTTGATGATTTAAACCTTAAAGGAACTCCTGAAAAGCTCAACAAAACTACAGATTATTTGAAAGATGAGTTTGAGATGAAAGATTTGGGAAAAACCAAAATTCGACTTGGATTGCAAATTGAAAATTTCCCAAGGGGATTATTTGTTCATTAATCTTCTTATACAGAAAAATTCTTAAAGCGTTTTTATATGGATAAAGTACATCCATTGACATCATCTATGGTCGTTCGATCACTTGATGTGAAAAAAATATCCATTTTGCCCACTTCAAGATAGAGAAATAACTTTTGGACATGAAATACCATATTTAAGTGCAATTGGTGCATTAACATGTCTTGAAAATTGCACTCGATCGGATATAGATTTTTCTGTAGATGTCCTTACAAGATATAACTCTGCATCAACTCAAAGACCTTGGAATAGTGTTAAACACATCATTCGTTACCTAAACGGTACTGTTGACAAGGTATTTTATTCACGAAAATTAGGATCGTCTTTAATAGGTTATGCAGATCCACGTTATCTCTAATCCACATAAAGCTAAATCACAAACATGATATGTGTTTACATGTGGATGAACAGCTATATCATGGAGATCTGTGAAGTAAACCTTGACAGTAACATCTTCAAATCATTCCGAAATTATTGCAATCCACGAAGCAAGTCGAGAATGTGCATGGTTGAGGAACATGACACATTATATTCAAGCATCATGCAGATTAGCTTCAACAAAAGATAGTCCAACAATATTGTATGAAGACAATGCAGCTTGTATTGCACAACTCAGAGGAGGCTACATCAAAGGAGATAAGTCAAGGCATATTTCTCTAAAATTCTTTTATACATATGAAATTCTGAAAAATGGTGACATCGATGTTCAACAAATTCGCTCAAGTGACAATTTGGCTGACTTATTCACAAAAGCATTTCCGACATCTACATTCAAGAAATTGGTGCATGAGATTGGGATGCATCGACTCAAAGATCTTGAATGATTAACATCAATGAGAGTAGTTGTACTCTTTTTGATGAGTCCAAGTTTGTCCCACTGGGTTCTCCTGGCAAGGTTTTAATGATGCAATATTTTCTTAATACTTTAAAACTTTAACAAATAATAGTACACTTTTTTTCTTTTGTTTGATATTTTGTCCCACTGGGTTTTTATTAAAAAAAGTTTGTAATGAGGCAGTTATTTAGAAATAATCACCAAATGAGGAGTGTTGTAAAATTATGGGATAATATTTAGTCTTATTAGGATACTTAGATAAATCTAACTTGATATACATTTCTGTATCTAAATCAGTTTGTAATTCTCTTTGAAATCTTATAAATATGGGTCCACAGTTGTAATAAAATATATAATTCACTTCACATCTCTTATATTCATTTAATTTCATAACAGAATTGTCTTTTTATGAAAATTTGACTTTTTAACAATGACTTTTTTTTTCATTCTTATACCTAGTTGAACCAAACATGATAATGATAAATTTATTATTCGAATAACTATTATCTAGATAAATTATTCATGTGTAGATTGAAATTTTGTTTAAGAAATAAAAAAGGCACTTCGACTAAGTCAAATTAATGCCATACATTTGTGTTTATAAGACTGGATTCCTTGCTAAGTTCAAATAATCGATGGTTGACTTTTTGAATTATTTTAAAAATTCTAGTAAGTCCTCCAAGATTTTCAAGGTGAAATATAAAATAGAGATGTCGACTAGTTATGAAAACTGAGAGAGGCCGGTGAAATCTATGCAGTGGCAATAGTAGCATTCACAAATGGCTCACAAGTCACAAGTCACAAGTTACAACCACTCGAGAAATTTGAACACACGGAACACTCTATCATTGGATTTTGAGGAACTAAAATTCCAATCATCTAGTGGTGGAGACTGCATACATAGGAAATTGCTTGAAATCTACAAAGTCAAAGGTTTTTGACGATGCTAGTCAAATTTGAGATTGAACAAATTATTGAAATATGTGAACATAATGAGTATGCCGCACTTGGGAGTCATTCCCCAGTTAAACAAGATGGAAACTTTATTCAATAATACGAAACATAATACAAAGAGACTATTTATAAATTGTAAAATTCTATGATGTAATCCTAATCAATAAAAAGGCTAGAATGTCCTTAATAAAGAAAGTCAGATTACTATAACATCTAACATCTCCGTCAAACTTATGATGCTAAACATTGTAAGTTTGTCAAAACTAAAAAAAATGACTCGTGTATGACTTCATGCAATCTTCAACTGTCCATAATGCTAAGGTCTGTGTGCCAAACTCGTCATTATAAACTAACTGAATAGTTTAACATTTTCTTACGAATTACATTCTCCTTATACGTCAGGGCTAGGGTCATTCAAGACTCTTCATCCATGCATGGTTAAGACACGTACAAATCCATGAGCCTAACTCCGCATTATCATACTAGCTTGAAAATATGAAGGCTGCAAAAAAATAAATCCATATTCTTCATCTGCTTACAAGTCTACAACTTAACTACTGAAGCCAAAACACCAACTCGAACATATCCAAATAACAAAGCCAAGCGAAAGAAAATTCTAAATACCAAATTCTAGATTAATTTGATGTAAATTATAAATCCAAATTAATTGGATGCAAATATCAAATTCAAATTCCAGATAAACTGGACATATACCGAATCAAATTTTAGATTAACTAGACATATCAAATTCTAAATTCCATATAAACTGAAAATACCAAATTCCAAAGTCAAGATTCACATTATTTGGATGCATATACCAAATTCCAAACAAATTCCAAAAACGCTTACTCCAACCAAAATCTTTAGAAACACCAATACATTTAGCACAATGATTTGGAGAAATAATACTTAAAGTACATGTCACAGCCACCAAGGTTGGATTGTCCCTAGCACCAAAACCTCTTATACGACAAGCCAAAAGAGTGGAATTATGATCATGTTCTTGGAATGGCTCTTTACCCAAATAGAGTGAAATTCTGACGTTTCTTAAATATCTAATTCTGTAAGATTCTGTTGACCTCAAAATTTGCAATATCCACATGTCAACAAATATTCAGTCAATCATCTGCCAGCCAGTATGTTACATCCACACATGGACAATTGTTAGGAACTAAGATAACAAGGGGCCGATGATCGTTGGTACTCTGAAGATTAAGTCAACTACCCGGTATGAAGTATATGAAAAATATAAGGGTGTGGGATAGACAATTAGGCAGATATTTGAACAGAATTTATGGGTTAAGAATAATTTGTACCTTGTAATGAACATGAGTTTAGTATTTATATAGGGAGAGTTCTAATTGATTTAGAGAAGCAATCAATTAGACATCTGATGACTTTCTACCACATCGTTTCAAACAAAGTTTTACCATAAAATTCATCTAATTTAGAACTGGCATGGAATTGATTCAATCATGATTCTCCTTCCTTACGGGATAAGGAATAATTAAGTGTGAATACAATATCGTAGATTTCAATCCTAATCTAAGTTGATTTCCAATATTACATTGCTAATTATTAAGATATTGAGACTGGGTTTCCTTGTGAGAGTCTGTATGAAAATTAAACACAATCTGTCTTGAAATATCGCTTTAGCTGTCCCAAAATATCAGATTTCTCATGGGATTGTGCGGGGTGTAAGTAGTTGGCAAGGGACCCCGGGTTAGTCAGGATGTACAAACCTCTCTATTGGCCTCTTTTGGCAAGACATTAGCGTGCGAAGGCCCTTTTATCGTAATTTGGAAGGCGAGGGTCTATGAGGCCTTCGCTGGGCCTCATTTGCTGACGTGGAAGCCTTATCCAATTTGGGTAGTAACAATAGTCTCCCAAGTTCAAGTTTGGTATTTATGCTAGACGGAAGACTTAAGAAAGTGTGTTGTTTTTATTATTTTTTTTACGAGGACGAAGGTCTATGCAATAATGAACCTTTGCCAAAGCTGTTCTGCCTAGGGAGTCCTTCGCCTTGTTTCGTATGGGATGTCTGAGCGGACCTTTACCCAAAATATTTTGTTGAGGAAGTCATTCGTAGATGTATACAGTCCCCCAAGCCCAAGGCTTGTTTATGCAAGGGCTTTGACTTGTGGATTTTTGAAAGTTGAATGAGGTCCACGTGGCGATACTAGAGTTACAGTCAGTTTGATCTTAAAGGGCCAACAATCAAAGCAGCCGTTAAGAGTGGTAATGATGCGCAACTGTTTCAGAACTTGGGGCGACAGTGTCATCATTGTAGAGTGTGTGTTGGCGCGCATGGTATGCATGCGCCTCCATCATTATATGCCCAAATTTTTTGGTCTCTTGCCTTGTCTCCTCTTTAGTCCACGCGTCTCCATTTTTGACAATCTATATCTGAGAATTCAAAATCAGTGGTCCAGATTGAACATGCCTCGTCTATTTAAGTGCTAACCCTCATATTTCCTTCTTTACTTTTGGTAAGATCCTAATATTCTTCAGCCTTAAGAGATTTTCGGAATCCTTCAAGCTTCTCTGGCACCTAGTTCTTGTCAGAGTTTTTCAATTTTTTCCAAGGCACTTTCCATGAGGAAAAGGCAACGAGCGTTATTCATCCATAACTCTCCATCTCTATCTTTTTTGTTTTTGATTTGGAGTTCTCTTTGTTTACCCTTTTTATTGTGGATTTTGACTGGCTCCCCGTGTCTCTCTCTGATGCTTGTCCGTTCAAAATAAATTGAAAGGAAAAAGGAAAGAGAATGTCTTCTGATCATTGTGACTCTTAGAACCAATTTGATATCCCTACTGATCCCATGATCAGAGGCAAAGTCCTATCCTCACCTGAAATGATTGATAAGTTTGAACAGAGAAAGACAGTTACTTTTTATCCCCCTGCCTCCACGAGGACAAGAGAGCCATGTTCGAGGAGCCCACCTATGGTGAAGACCAAGAATAAGAAATGGAATTCTAGGGTCTTAGAGATGCGAGCCTCGCTGGATCGATAGGACGCCCTTCTAGTTTGTTAACTAGACGAGAAGTTGATGGCTTCGACCACTACAGTATCGTTAGTGTGCTAAAAAATAAAGGTGGCAGACTTGGAGGCAATTAGATTGGCGTACGACATCCCAACCTCCATCGATCTCTGGGCTCCTCATGCAGACGAACTTGCTGACGACAATACTGAAGAATTGGCTGCAATTTATGAGCCTACCATGTAGCATGGCCTTCGCCTGCCTTTCCACCCATTTTTTCGTGAGGTTCTCCACGATTTCAATCTAGCCCTATGTCAAATTACGTCAAACGGAGTGAGGTTAGATGGTGGCTGCATTTTTACTGTAGAGGATAGAGCGGGTGGGTGGAGATATTACCGGGAGGGTCCGAAACTATATACCGGCCATATCGGTCGATGAATGGTTCAACATGTCTTCGAGGCTGGGGCAGAGATGTGGACTGCCATAGACAGTCCAAACAAAG
The DNA here is from genome assembly GCA_023638005.1 of Forsythia suspensa. Classification (NCBI taxonomy): domain Eukaryota; kingdom Viridiplantae; phylum Streptophyta; class Magnoliopsida; order Lamiales; family Oleaceae; genus Forsythia; species Forsythia suspensa. Next base: position 24,453,563 of record CM042666.1, on the reverse strand, counting down.
TTTATAATTGGAAGGGGGCATTTTTCTTTGCTAGAGAGACTGGGAGTTTAAGCCATCAGACATCAATCCTAACATGTTTATTCCTTGCAACTTTGGAGGGCTTGGTATAATTTGTTCTAATGTGTGCAATTTTGTCTACTTCGTCCCTGACTTAATACTTTTATTGTTCATGCAGTTTTTGGAAATCCATTGATACCGAGGAGGGAGCAATTAGATATGAGATTGAAGTGGGCCAAGGTTCGCGAGCTTGGTAGCGACTTCAGGAGTTTGGCCAACTTGCTCAAGGATAATCATTTACTTATCTGCTTTCGTACTAATGTGTAAGCCTTGCAGCCAAATTTGTGTTTCTATGTTAACTCTCTGGTTTTCATTTTGCAGCTAAATATGTTTTCAAGAATATTCATATCTTCGAAGTTGACGACGACGAAGATGTGGGAGAGGGTTCAGCCATCATGTCTCCTCTGGCCGTAGAGGTTCTGATGGTGGTGCTCTTGGCGTCGGTTCCTCATCCACCACCTCCGTCTCACCCGTCCCAGTCGCCCGCCACTTCCTTTATTCCTACCCTACCACCGCCTGTTCCTACTGCCATTCCTAACGTTCTCCGATCCTTTAGTCGGGGCCCTATCTCTTTATCTTCCCAAGATAAGGAGAAAAAAGTAGCCGTGGAAGAGGCCGAGCCCTAGGAAAGAAAAGAGGCCTGGGTCCTTCTTCAGATAAGGGACTCATGAGGGATGTCCAGTGAAGTCGACGCAACAACCGTTCAGACGTAGAGGGGGCCGATTATATCAACATTGGCTCTTGTTAGGACGAAATTGACTCTACTGTACTGGAGATTCTGCCCTCGGCCCCGGCGACAGCCGTAGCCACATCCACCATCCACAAATTTTGGTCTCATTTATGAAAAAATGCCACGGAGAAGGCCTTGCTGGAGGAGATAGTAACCATGGCCGCGATGAACATGGCCCATGGCTTCGTCCTCAACAGTGAGGTGTACAACACTCTGTTGGGCTTTGTAGGCAAACTGGATCAGGCTGAGGCGAATGCTAAAAAACTAGCCGATGACCTGCAGGCTATGAGCTCAACTACACTAAGTAAAACAATATAATAGGTTGAAACATTATCATAATAAAACAATATTAAAGATAAAAGTATGGAATAAATATATCATAGCATTTTATCTAAATAAAACAGTATTATAGATATTACTAAGTAGAGATGTTTTATTGGTTGAAGTAATGATATTGTTCTTAAAATGCTCCATTAGTAGTACAAGATCAATGATACTGTTTACATTCAATAAATTAAAATAGTATCATAGGTTAAAATATTATCATAATAAAGTATTATCAAAGATAAAAACATGATACAAGTATATCATAACACAGTATCTAAATAAAACAATATCATAGATAAAATAATATCATATATAAAACTAAGTACAAAATGTTTTAGTAGTTGAAGTAATAATACTGTTCTTTAAATGCTCCATTAGTAGTATAAGACCATTGATATTGTTTGCGTTCAATAACGATATCATAAGTGGAAATATTATTATAATAAAACAGTATCAAAGATAAAACATGGTATAAATATATCAATGTACATTATCTAAATAAAACAGTATCATAGAAAAGAGTATCATACAAAACAGTATCATAATAAAATAGTATCATACAAAACAATATTATAGAAAATAGTATTATAATAAAACAATATCATTGAATAAGCATTTTTTTTACAATTGCAATGGTACGTTGGTCTTTTAGAGCTAAAATGTAACTTTAATTGAATTAAGATTTGACCATATAATTTTAGAGTCCATAAGTGCAACAACAATGACCGGCCCGGATAATACCCTAAACAAGAAAAAATTGCCTAAAAGTCACCTGCAAGTGACTTGTTCCAAATTAGGTCAATTTTTTTTAAAATTATCATTAAGTCATACTTTTCAGCAATTTTTCATATTAATCCCATTATCCCTGTAATTCATATTTGCCACAAACATTGCCCTTGGCACAGCTCCCGCCGCCGCCACCGCCGCCGCAAAACAAAGCTTTAATATAAAATTCTCGTTTTGTCAACAGCCTTGCAATTGCAAAAGAATGTGAGTTGACGATTGGCACCATTGATAACATTCAGAAGCTTTATATTCGCTCTATCGCACTTGGTGAGCATGCATGCCTTATATGCTATCAGTAGCAGACTCAGACCTTCGCAATCTGTAATTAAAAGTATAATCCATCATGTTTTCCGGTTGTAATTAAGAATAGGCAAAATTTTGTTATAAACCATTTTGTTGTGAAATTCAGATAGCAGAATTCTGTGGGTTCCTTTCAATTTTTGTTGGAGTTCTATTATGCTTTTCTTGCATCGGCAATTGTAAACTTTTCTTTATATTGAAACAATTTCAGGGCAGGATACTGATTTTTACATTAGAAGATGAAAAACTTTAGCTAATTGCAGAGAAAGAAACTAATGGAGCTGTTTACTCTCTTAATGTGTTCAATGGGAAACTTCTTGTTGCTATTAATCAGAAGATTCGGTTGTATAAATAGATGCTTTGTGATGATGGCTCCTGTGAATTGCAATCTGAATGTGGACATCATGGACATATTCTTGCACTTTATGTGCAAACTAGAGGAGATTTTATAATTGTGGGGGCATATGATGAAATCAATATCTCTGTTAATTTACAAGGTAAACATGTTAAATCTCCAGAAGTGGGCTTCATGATTAGCTTTTGATGCATTTATGCTATTCTTTAGAAGGGTTTAACCTTTGTGGTATGAGAAACAGTACGATAAACACATTTGTATCATGATACTGTATTATAGAAAACATTAAGGAAGATTTGTTTGATGAATTTATGTAGAGTTGCCATGATTTGTTGTTGTAACTATCAACTTGAATTTCTGTAGGAATGAAAAAGTTCGATGTGGGCATTGCTGTGACGAAAGTTGGTCATTAGATTATTCTCTGTGTTGTTAATTAGGTATGTGTATTGTTTGATACTGTATTATAAAAAAAGCAATATCACAGAAAACAGTATCTTAATAGAAATGAGCATAGAATTTGCATACATGCTAAAAAATTTTATTGTAATATGTTTACGAAATAGTCCCAACGAGCTGGTCAAGACCAGTGGCTTTGCCACTGCGTACGATGGATTTTAGCCGTTTGAAGTCGTCTCTTTAGCTTAAAATGACAATCTTTAATTTTTTTCTTGTTAAAACAGTATCATAAATACTAAAACAGTATCACAGATAAATGTATCTTAATATATTAGTATCATACATGAAAATATCTTAATTAAATAATATCACATACACAAATTACAATCCAATAAAATAACAGTATCATAGATTAAATAACAGTATCGTAGGTTGAAACATTATCATAATAAAACAGTATCAAAGATAAAAACATGGTATAAGTATACCATGTAACTTTATCTAAATAAAACAGTATCATATATCTATTTTACTGGTTGAAGTAATTATATTGTTCTTAAAATGCTCCATTAGTAGTATAAGAACATTGATACTGTTTGCATTCAATAACATTATTATAGATTAAAACCATATCATAGATGTTTTACTAGTTGAAGTAATTATATTGTTCTTAAAATGCTCCACTAGTAGTATAAGATCATTGATACTGCTTGTATTCAATAACATTACATTTATCAAAATAGTATCATATGTTGAAACATTATTATCATAATAAAACAGTATCAAAGATAAAAGCATGGTATAAGTGTACCATAGCACATTATCTATATAAAACAGTATCATAGACAAAACTAAGTATAAGATATTTTAATGGTTGAAGTAATGACACTGTTCTTAAAATGCTCCATTAGTAGTACAAGATTATAGATTTAAATATTGTCATAATAAAAGAGTATCAAAGATAAAAGCATGGTATAAATATATCAATGTACATTATCTAAATAAAACAGTATTATACAAAACATTATCATTAAATTAGTGTTTTTTGCAATTGTAAGAGTATGTTGGTATTTTAGCTCTAAAATGTGACTTTAATTAAATTAAGTTTTGACCATATGACTTTAAAGCCCATAAGTACCAAAACAGTGACCGATCTTAAATTTACCCAAACAAGGGAAAAAACAACCAAAATCATTTGAAATCTCCAAAACCCAATACACTTGCCTCCGTGGAGGACTATCATCACCATCGGTTATCTAAGCCGCAACAAACTATACTAGCAAGAAGAATGACAGTAATAGAACCAACATTAATAGAAGGTGGAACCTCTCCAAAAACAAAAAATTAAAACAAAACTGAAATCTCAAAGAGAGAACTAATATTGTTCATCATCACCCTTAAAGCATAGACAAGTTTCAAGATGTATTACAACATCGCATAAAGTATATATTGTCCATCATCACCCTTCACAGATTATAATGTACAATTGAATTCAAATGATTCATTTCCTAAGATACAATGAAGTCCATTCTCCCGTTGTTTTCTTAATTGCATTTTGCACTAACGAACTAAGTCTAAGAATGTCATAAAAGTTTTTACTTGATTATTGGAGCAGGATGAATTCAACTTCAATCATATTTTTCTATAAGATATATATAGATGTGGAAGAATAGAGAAAAATATAATCTGAATTGTTATTGTGACAGCCAAAATCTCTCTGTAGAATCTGGTGCGTTGCGTGAAAATCGTAGCCCGAGCGGGTAAACCACTAGTGCGGAATTTAAACGCGGTTAGCAAAATACTTAATTGATTTACCACACTGCCATCAAATTTCCTATTTCGTGGTTCATTTGTAAGGATTAATAAGGATTTGATACTGGGTCATGTGTACGTCATTTAATTTGATCATCCATATACATGCTTTAAATTTTTGCAAAATGTGCAAATAGGTCCGACATATTTATTTAATAATATTTAATATAGCATATTAAATATATCACTATAATCGTGTCAATTTAAATTTTTTATAAGAAAAAATATAAAAGTATTGTGTTTAAAGTATATGTAATTGCTATGTAATATGAAAAATTCGAATAAAAATTAAGTTAAATAAATAACAAATTGGTGTATATAATTTTATGATATTGAATCATTCTTATTGTATTTTTTTTAACATAAAAATTAATATACATATCATATGTTCTTTATTTTTTAACGATAATAAAACGATAAATTAAAATATGAAGATTACAATTGGTATTCTAATATTTGTAGTTAATAAACGAATATCTCAATTAAATAAAAGTATTTGAGCATCAAATTTGTGACATAGTTATTTTTTTATTTTGTAAAGATAAAATAAAATTTTAAATTTTAAATAATATAATTACTTAATAATAAAAAATAATAATTTTATCTAACATGTTTGTTAATAATTATGAGCTTATTTTATAATAGTTCATAAAATATACCAAATAATTTAGAGTTTTATCAATTTGGTCAATAAAAGTGTAATTCAAAAAAAAAAAAAAAAAAAGAACTCGTTAGCTTCCTTGAATTGTTTATGAAAAATAAAAGTATTAGACTTTTTTGCACTTTTTGCAAAGGTTGAGAATCTAATTATAATTTTTTACAATTAAAAATAAATACATATTTGTTTTTTTCATCAAATAAGGGCTAATCACACACTAAAAACCCATATGTTAAGAATTTGAGTAATGCTACTTGTATCTCCTCACTTACACCCATACAGACACTTATTTATAGTGATAATTTCACCATATACTACAAAATATAAAATAATTTAAAAAATACTATTTAACTTTTTTTATTCTAAAAATACTATTTTTTATTTTTATAACACTTGTTGTTACATTTGTTATATTTGTTAATAACAAATGTAACACATTTATTATAACTAAAATAACAAATGTAACAACAAGTGTTACAAAAAAAAAATAGTATTTTCAAAATAAAAAAAACATGATAGTATTTTTAGAAATAGTTTATTTATTGTGGTTATTTATGAAAAAACCCCTTATTTATATGGTTAGAACTAGCAAATGTGTTGGGTTGGGCCAACCCAACCCGCTAGAACAGGGCCATACATGAAACTGGATCATTTCACCGGCAGGTTTAATATGGGCCAGAAATATATTAGCTCACCAAAATTTATTGGCCCAACTTATATTAATTTTTTTTTTCTTTTTTTTAAATAAATTTTTTATATAATCTAATACATTACATCAAATACAATCTTAGATAAATTTAGACTATATATTTTGAGATTTTTAAAGAGATTAATTTATAAAATTGGGGCTCTCATGTATTAGTTAATATATAAACGTCAATTTTCTTTCAAAATAATAATTTTTTTTTTGTTAATTATAAACTATTTGTAGACATTTAAAAAAAAAAATACAAATATTAAAAGCATGCTAATCTTATTGTTTTGAGATATAAGCTGTTTGGCTTAAATTTAAAAGTTTACTTATAAGTAAATTTAGAATAAATAATTTATTTGTCACACCAAATATATTTTGGATTAAAACTTAAATTAAACTAAATTTTAATTAAATCTAAACAATTTTATGTTGGATCCTAAGATTTTTGGACTAATGTTTATTGGTGACTTTGGCTTAGATCATTTTAGATTGATATTATTTGATTTATGTATTGAGACTATTCACAAAATGAGTGATTAGTGTTAAGAAGGAAAAAAAGTCAAAAAAATCAAAATCGGGCTGGCCTAACTAGCCCGCGGGCTAGATGGGCCGGGCCATCTTGGCCCGGTTTTATTTGGGCTAGGGCCAACCCAACCCAAAAGGCGGGCTACATGGGCTGGCCCGCGGGCCAGGCCAATTTTGCCACCTCTATATATGGAATAAAATAATGAAAATAAAATTCAAAATAATGTTTTGGTTAAATGTTTCACCCTTAAATCCTATTGCCACATAAGCAAACACTTATTTATATGGCAGACTAAAATAATGAAAATAAAATTCAAAATAATGTTTTGGTCAAATATTTCATCCCTAAATCATAGTGCCACATAAGTAAGTGTAAGTGGGGATGTACATGTATCATTACTCTAAGAATTTATGTGCCAAAAAAAAAAACAATATAGAGTATTTTTGAACTGAATACAAAATATAGGGACCATTGCGCTAATTTTCTTCATTCTTTTGTCTTTTTTCCACCAACTATTCCAATCTCAATGTTGACTTTCACTCCGATTTGTTCCATTTTTGAAGCCCCTCGAGTTTCGTAAATTCTCAATCAAAGAATTGAATTAGCATTCAATCCAATCGAATCTGGAATAGAAAGTGGGAACAAGAGCAACATCATCTCCGACAGTCTAATCGCCCAAGGTCACTGAACATAATACAATTTTGTACATTTTCTTCATTCTTTTTGGTCATATCCTGTAGGATTTTTACTTTGAGTCAAGCAAATGTGTGGTAGTTGTTGGATAAAATTCAACATGTCGGGCCAAACATGTATATATTAAAATGTGTGGTGCTATCTTAAAGTTTTAGTCAATAAAGTGATCCACTTAAGACTATTTTGGACTAATGGGTATTAAGTGTCATGAGATTAAAGTGTGAGAGACGAATACAATGTTTTAAATTGATGAGGGCCAATTTAACAATATTGAAATATAATAATTGCCTGCAGCTATTATATATACAGTCATGGTCACGATTGAGCGTGAGCTTTTTCATAACTCTTTGTATCCCCATCAACAAGAGACACTAAGGAGAAAACCACGGATCAATTGGAAGACCATAACCCGATTCGATCAAACAGTAATCATGGATTCAGTGCGCTTCCGCTTGAGTATTAATCTTGGTAATTACAGCATGATGGTTTTAAGTCATAGTTATGTAATCATCCATATTTATGAATTCGGCAAATTAAATCTAACAAGTGTATCAGAGCCACCTTCATGTTGAATTATCAGATTTATATAGACATGTATTTTCAGAAATTATATTAATTTTGAATATGCATATATATGGTATTGAGTTCATGTGGAATTTAAGAAGTTCAATATTAAATTTGTGTATTGTCTTTTCACGTTCACCACGAAGAAATCGTGTAAAAATGGAATTCCAATTTGAATATGGGTTTTTCAATTTACGCAATATGTATATATGATTTCAAGGTTCTAGATGTATATTCCAAGAATATGTATATAGAAATAGATATATATGTTGTTCCGGAATTGGGATTTTATGATTGTGGTCGGTTTTGATTATGGCTTTCTTAATGGTCGGATCTTGTGGTTGATGATTAAGACATGGATTCAGTTTGTTGTCGTAAAAAAAAAAAAAAAAGGAAAAGGAACACAGGCGGACAATGACGTCAGTGAAAAAAACTACAGTAGTAGAAGATGGCGCCGCAGTCGGGTCAAGCGCCCAATCTGCGGCGATGGGCTCCGCCTCGTGAGGAAAAGGCGGCAGACTAGGGTTTCAAAACCCTAGGCATTGCTTTTCATTTTTGGGCCAAGGACTTCTTTCGGAAATTAGAACTTCTAAAGGGCTTCTTTGTAATTTGTAAAAATTTGGTTTATTTAACCTACGGTCCTCATGGTCTTTTCCTCATTTAATTAAACCCTAAAGTCTTAAAACCATTTAAGTTGACCCTTTAGACTTCTGAATTTATAAAATAAGTCCCTACAGTTTTAGTAATCACTTAAGTTGGGCCCTTGAAGTTCTGAATTTTATGATTCAGTCCCTAAAGTTTAAGATTTTAATTAATTGGCCACTAAAGTTTTGGTAAAATTGCAATTTAGTCCTTCAAGCTTAAAATCTTTAATAATTGGCCAATCAAGTTTAATTAAATTGCAATTTAACCCTCCAACTTAATGATTACTTAATCCTAAAGCTTTGAACTTCAAAAATTCAAATCCTAAAGTTTTAAAGATATGCAAAAACAGTTAATTCAGGTTCAAATTTTGGTATGATGGACTCTTTTGAGAAATATAATATTCCAAAGTAAATTAATTGAAGCAACATGTTGCCAAAGTAACCTCTCTTGTGGAAATTAATTCACTTAGAATATTAGAAGGTTTTGTGTGTGTGCTGTTCATGCGGATATTGATCGGCCCAAAGGAAGGTCAATGTTTGGCTGGAATTTCACATGCACCTGTGGTGATAAACGCGTGACGATTATTTGGTTTAACGTGTGATTAATAAATCGGTCTAAAGAAAGGTTTATTGATTGACATGTCTTATTGTCAGTGTTTGATTGCTACATCGAGGTACCACTTACGAGTCAATGTTTCTGTCCAAAGACTAAATATTGATGTTGTGCTAGGTATCTTGTGATGGGCCTTACCAATATATTTGAAATTATTATTTGCATAATAAAGTACTAATGTAAGCTATTTCTATCTCTTTCTCTATCTGACTCATTCATCCACTTCCACAATATCTGCAAATATCAATTCAATCCCCATGCTTAATGGGTCAAACTTCAAGGATTGGAAAGAGAACGTTTTAATTGTTCTTGGCTGCATGGATCTCGACTTTGCTCTTAGGATTGAGAAACCTGCTTCTCTTACGGATGTAAGTTCACCTGATGACAGGAGGAACTTTGAGAAGTGGGAACGCTCAAATCGCATGAGTCTTATGATCATTAAGCGCGGCATTCCAGAAGCCTTTAGGGGCGCAGTATCTGAGGAGGTAACTGATGCTAAGGAATTCCTTGCTGAAATTGAAAACCGTTTTGCGAAAAACGATAAAGCTGAAACAAGCACGCTTCTGCAAAGCTTGATTTCAATGAAGTATAAAAGCAAGGGGAGCATAAGGGAGTACATCATGCAGATGTCTCATACTGCTTCAAAACTTAAGGTACTAAAGCTCGACTTGTCTGATGACTTGCTCGTGCATTTAGTATTAATATCGCTTCCTGCACATTTCAATCAATTTAAGGTCAGTTATAACTGTCAAAAGGAGAAATGGACTCTAAATGAGCTCATTTCTTATTGTGTGCAAGAGGAAGAAAGGTTGAAGCAGGACAGAACTGAAATTGCTAATTTGGCAAGTTCCTCCAAAGATAAGGGCAAGAAAAGAAAAACAGAATATGAAGCTGCTAAGGGTCCGGAACAAAAGAAACCACATAAAGACAAAGAGGGTTGTTTCTTTTGCCAGAAGCCTGGACATTTAAAGAAGGATTGTACCAAATATAATGCTTGGCGTGCAAAGAAAGGTACATTTCTTAATTTGGTCTGTTCTGCGGTTAATTTAGCTTCAGTACCTAGAAACACTTGGTTGTTAGATTTTGGTGCTACTACTCACATAAGTGTTTCTATGCAGGGTTGCCTGTTCTGCCGAAAGCCAAATGATGCTGAAAGATTCATCTTTGTGGGCGACGGAAAATCGGTGGAAGTTGAAGCAATAGGCACTTTTAGGTTATTGTTAGGAACTGGTTTTTATTTGGATTTGAAAGACACTTTTGTGTTGTACCGTCGTTTAGACGAAATTTGGTTGCTATTTCCTTATTGGACAAATTTGGATATCATTGTTCTTTTGGAAATTGTCGGTTTAGTCTTTCATTAAATTCAAATATTGTTGGTACTTGGTTCATTATGTTCATACGATAACTTATATTTGCTTGATACTATTGCGTCATATAATGAAACCTTACATGTGGAATCACGTGGTACTAAGCGAAAATTAAATAAAGAAAATTCGGCAAAATTATGGCACAAGCGCTTAGGTTACATCTCAAAAACAAGAGTTGAACGACTTGTGTCAGATGGCATTTTGGATTCTCTGGACTTTACGGACTTTGATGTTTGTATTGACTGTATCAAGGGAAAACAGACTAAAACAAAAAGGTTAGGTGCCAATAGAACTTGGACGTCTTAGAATTGATACACACGAGATATTTGTGGACCGCTCCTCTCGGCTTCTTGGAATGGTCAACAATATTTTATATCATTCATGAGACGATTACTCACATTATGGGCATCTATATCTTATTCATGAAAAATCGAGTCATTGGACATGTTCAAGGCTTTCAAAGTCAAGTTGAGAATCAACTCAACAAAAGGATTAAAAGCGTTAGGTCCGATCATAGTGGTGAGTACTACGGCGAGATATGACGGTTCAGTGAACAACGTCCAGGACCATTTGCTAAATTCCTAGAGGAATGTGGAATCGTCCCACGAAGACACCATGCCAAGATCACCTAGCATGAATGGTGTAGGGCGAAAGACTAAATGAGAACTCTTAAGGACATGGTAAGGAGTATGATTAGTCATTCTACTTTACCAAAATCACTCTGGGGAGAAGCATTAAAAACTGCAGCTTATATTCTGAATAGAGTACCAACTAAATCTGCTGCTAAAACACCTTATGAGCTTTGGACGGAGTGAAAACTCTGTTCTAAAGCACTTCCACATTTGGGGATGTCCAACTGAGGCTAGGCCTTATAGGCCACATGAAAATAAACTGGACTCCAAAACTGTAAGCAGCTATTTTATTGGTTATTCTGAGCGATCAAGGGATACAAATTTTATAATCCCACACTTAAGTCAATTTTTGAAACGGGAACTGCAACATTTTTTGAGGATGTTGAGTTTGAGAGAGAAATAAGGTTAGAGACATTGTCTTTGAGGAAGAAACTGAGGAATGATCGATTTCGATTCCTACTATTACTTTTGACAATGTGCGGGTTTCGCATACTGTCATTGATCAAGAAGTATATCCGTAACCTCAAAGAAGATAATGTTGAAGAACCTCCCACCATTCCGTAAGTACAAACTCAACAACCTCAAGAACCAATACCATTAAGGAGATCCACTCGAGAAAGGAAAAATGCTATTTCGGATGATTTTATAGTATCTCTCCAAGAACATGAGGAAAATAATGGAATGATGGAAGATGATCCAATCAATTTCCATCGTGCCATGAAGGGTTCTCGATTCTCAAAAGTGGATTGATGCCATGAATGAGGAGTATAAGTCTATGCAAGACAATAAAGTTTGGGATCTTGTCCTATTACCGTAAGGTGCAAAGCCCATTGGTTGTAAATGGATTTTAAAACCAAAAGGGATTCGAAAGGTAATGTGGAAAGATATAAGGCTCGTCTTGTAGCTAAAGGCTTTACACAAAAGGAAGGCATTGACTTCAAAGAGACTTTCTCTCCGGTTTCAACGAAAGACTCTTTCGGATGCTTATGGCACTTGTTGCACATTTTGATCTTGAGTTACATCGGATGGATGTTAAGATGGTGTTTCTCAATGGAGACATTGATGAGACGATTTATATGGTGCAGCCAGAAAACTTCGTGTCGAGACTCAAGAATATGGTTTGCAAATTAAAGAAATCTATCTATGGACTCAAGAAAGCTTCCCGTCAGTGGTACTAAAAATTTCATCAAGTGATTATCTCGTTTGGTTTTGAGATAAATATTGTTGATGATTGTGTATATCACAAGTTCAGTGGGAGTAAGCATATTTTCCGGTTTTGTATGTTGACGACATACTTGCTTGCCACTAATGATATAGGCATGTTGCACGAAAACCAAGACTTTTACACAAAGAATTTTGAGATGAAAGATCTTGGGGACGCCTCTTTGTATTAGGAATTCAAATACACCGGGATCGTTCTCGGAGTATTCTTGGATTGTCACAAAAGAGCTATATCGATAAAGTTCTTAAAAGGTTTGGCATGCAGATAGTAAACCGAGGACACCCTCATTGCTAAGGGAGACAAATTCAGGTCTCAATCGATTCCGAAAAATAATCTTGAAGTTAAAGAAATGCAAAGATTCCCTATGCATCACCGTTGGGAGTCCGATGTATGCTCGAGTTTGTACACGTCCGTATATATCATTCATTGTTGGAATCTTCAAGGCGATATTTAAGTAACCACAGGATGAATCATTGGATAGCAAAGAAAAGGGTTATGAGGTACTTGAAGAGAACAAGAGATTGCATGCTTACATACGATGAGATCGGATCGCTTAGAGATCGTAGGGTACTCCGATTCTGATTTTACGGGATGCCAAGACAGTAGAAAATCCACATCAGGCTGCATATATCTGCTAGCTGGAGGAGCTATTTCCTGGAGGAGTGCTAAGCAGACACTCGTAGCTTCTTCCACTATGGCAGCAGAATTTGTAGCATGTTATGAGGCATCTAATCATGGGATATGGCTTCGAAATTTTGTCACTGGGCTGCGCATTCTGAATGGCATTGAAAGACCATTAAAGTTATATTGTGACAATGACTCATAGTGGCTATATTCAAATAACAATGAAGTTCAACTAAGTCAAAACACATTGACATTAAGTTCCTGGTTGTGAAAGAAAGGGTACAGAATGGACAGATTTCCACAGAGCATATTGGGACAAACTCCATGATTGCGGATCCGCTTACTAAAGGATTACCACCCAAGGTTTTTCATGAGCACACTGCTCGTATGGGTGTTGTATTTCTTGAGGATATCATGTTTTAGTGGGAGTTTGTATTTTGGTTGCTTTATGTTTGTTTTTGGACACATTTGTGTATTTGGATAATTTTCTGTACAGAAATAAAGTATTCAGTTTATTCCATTCTATTACATTATGTTTGGTATTGATCTCACTTAAGAAATAAAGTCGGACCAATTGAAAATAGACATGTTTGGATCACATAACATGTAATTTTCATACTACACTCTCATGATTGATCTATGTCATTTGGTTGTATTAGTGTATGTGACCATTGATAGATTTAGTTACGATTAATGTAACGAAAGTCGCTTTGATCCTACATTGATATGATTAATGGACGAGATTGTTTGGAAATACCTTTAACAGTGATAGCAAAATTTTGAGCTCATAAGGTTGTGCACATTTATAAGGATACATGTATGGCCCAATGGGAGATTGTTGGATAAAATTCAACATGTGGGGCCAAACATGTATATATTAAATAAATGTGGTGCTATCTTAAAGTTTTAGTCAATAAAGTGATCCACTTAAGACTATTTTGGACTAATGGGTATTAAGTGTCATGAGATTAAAGTGTAGAGACGGATACAATGTTTTAAATTGATGAGGGGCCAATTTAACAACATTGAAATATAATAACTGCCCTGCAGTTATATATACAGGTCATGGTCCCCAATTGAGCGTGGCTTTTCATAACTCTTTGTATCCCCATCAACAAGAGACACTAAGGAGAAAACCACGGATCAATTGGAAGACCATAACCCAGTTCGATCAAACAGAATCATGGATTCAGGTACCCTTCCGCTTCAGTAATAATCTTGGTAATTACAGCATGATAGTTTTAAGTCATAGATATGTAATCATCCATATTTATGAATTCGGCAAATTAAATCTAACAAGTGTGGTAGTTTCTCAGAAATTGTTCGTTTATATGTTGTGTTCTGGAACTATACACATTCGATGTTCTCGTGGATCCAAAAGATTCTTTCTCCGTGTTTGGAATGTGAAAATGTGAATTTTTAAGGCGCTTTTACTATTCATCACGTATTGATTTAACCATCTCCGTACTTCTATAGGTTCAGCGTTTACGCAGCGAAAACTATCCATATTTGAACATTGTGTGTATTTGAAGTTGTTGAAGTCAAAAGAGAGATGTCTATTAATTACAACAACCGGGAAAGGTCAGGTGGGGCTGTCGTGTTGCGGCGAGAGCGGGGATCGGGAAGTGGCATGCTCGGATTCGAGAAGCACAAGCTTTAATTCCAATTCCATATCATTAGATTTTGATGAACTATCTTTGAGTTTGCCAAGAGAAGAACAAAATCTTGACAATGGAGGAAGGAATTCAAGATTTGATTACATGGCCTCTTCGAGCACTAACGGTGAATAAAGATATCCACATGTTTTCCTCGAGCTTATAAGTTTACTTACAAGTAAATAAGTTTAAGGTTTAGAGTATTGGCTTATATTCCTTCTCCTCGATTACCCCATCTACCAAACGCCAAAGACGAGGATCCATTAATTCTCATGTAAAATTACTTGAACTCTTTTTTTTCCCCTTTTGCGACATTTAAAATTCTATATGTTTTTGAGGTGGATCTGGGTATTTTTGTTTGAATGAACCGCTGGGATTGCATAAGGCCTCAAAGCGGATCTTGAAGGAGTTGAAGGATATTCGAAATGATCCTCCTCCTTCATCATTTGCAGTATATTTACTTTATAATTTCCAAGGTGAAAATCAAGAAGCAAAAAAGTGAATATTTTCACATATTTTGTAATTGGGTTTCTTTTTTGCTCGTGATTATTCTTAATTTATTAAGACACGCTTGGATTTTTTTTTTTTTTTTTTGGGTGTGATCTTAATTTTTGTTTTTTTTGGGTTTAATATGCGTGAGGAAATTCCTTATAGAGGAGCTTTATTTTCACAGAATAGTTTTTTTTTTTTTGCAACTAAGATAACGGTGAAAGGCGGTGGCGTTGATAATCCACTATTTACAAATAAAAGCTGTGGTTTCTGATGGGACTTGGCAGATTTACACTCTTTTTTTTTGATCTGAAGATTTACACTCTTGGGTTTTTTGTGTTCTTTCCTTCATTTTATTGACATTACATTTGCTTAGTTTTTGGACTAGGTAGGGTTGTTCTTGTTGAATTACGACTATTCGATATTTGATAAAATTTATTGCTGGGAGAAGATTAACTAATAAATAAACATAGATTTTCTTTTTGTTATGCGAAATAATGTATACTCTTAGATGACTGCAGAGTTAGAGCTGACAAATGAGTTGAGTGGGACCAATCTAGCATGCCATAGCAAGGCTACACATGAAACTGGGCTGGCCCAACCATTTTTGTATCGGCCAGAAATATGCTAATTCAGTCCAGCCCATTGGTCCAACTTGATCTTAATTTTCTTTTTTATTTTTTATTTTTTTATACAATCTAATACACTACATCAAATACAATCTTAGATAAATTTAGACTATATATTTTGAGATTTTTAAAGATATTAATTTATAAAATTAGGACTCTCATGTATTAGTCGATAGATAAATGTCAATTTTCTTTCAAAATAATAATTTTTTTTGTTAATTGTAAACTATTTGTAGATTTTTTTAAAAAAAAAATACAAATATTAAAAGCATGCTAGTCTTATTGTTTTGAGATATAAGCATGTTTGGCTTAAATTAAAAAGTTTACTTATAAGTAAATTTAAAATAAATAATTTACTTATCACACCAAATATATTTTGGATTGAAACTTAAATTAAACTAAATTTTAATTAAATATAAACAATTTTATGTTGGATCTTGGGATTTTTTGACTAATGTTTATTGGTGACATGAATTTGGATCATTTTAGATTGATATTATTTGGATTATGTATTGGGGTTATTAACAAAATGAATTATTAGTGTTAAGGAGCAGCAAAAAAAAAAAAAAAAATCAGAACCGGGCCGGCCCAACAAGCCCGCGGGCTAGATGGGCCGGACATATTTTGCCACCTCTATAGAGAGTACATCGAATTACAATATTTCTAGCATGTTTGACTGCTGAAATTAGTATTTGTATAATAAGTAGGTTACAAGTTGTAAGTTTTACAAAATATGTGAATAAAAAATATATTTAAATAGTTAGACCAATTTAAATTATTATAATTGAACCGAACATGGGTGTGGAAACAAAAGTGGTTTGGCAAGCCACAGTTTCAATACCAAAATGGTGTTCCTCTAGCCAATTTCCAAATTCTGATTTGGTGATCAATTTCTGTAAATTCTCTAATGCCTAATTTAGTCTTTGTTTTTCAATTGTATAAATATTTGTCTCTTTATAGTTAAGTATTTATCTGGATATGGCTTATTTGTTTTTTGTGAAGTTCTATTTAAATCCGCTCATGAGTGCACTTTACCTTTTAAGTATGGAATTATGAGTAATGCACCCTAAATTATTTATTTATTTATTTATTTTTTTTTTGTTGCTCATTTGCTTTTCCCCACGCACATAAATTTCAGTCCCGTTACAACAGACTTGTTTCATTGGCAAGTCGCAATTATGGGTCCTCAAGACCGTCCATATGCCGGTGGAATTTTCCTACTTACTATCTATTTTCCATTAGATTACCCTTTCGGACTACCTAAGGTATGTCAGATATACTAATTGTCCGTCCCACTGTATTTTGATTTTTTGTTCTTTTCTGTTTTAAACACAACAAATATTATCTGATTGTAGTTCTATATCCCAACAAATCCTGATATTGAGTGTTTAATTCCCTATAGCTCATTTTTTTAATAATGAAAATTTTCATTTTTTATTCATTTCAATGAATTTTACAGATTGTTTTCAAAACAAAAGTTTTCCACCCAAATATAGACAGCAATGGGACCATATGCCCTGCGATGTTCGAGAAGGGTCACCCTGCCCTAACTATTTCCAAGGTTTGTTTTCTAAAGCTCCCTTTCTAGGAACTGAATCTGCCTCACCACATTTGCATATGTACTCAACTTCTTACTAGAAATTATGGAAAAATTCTAGCGGTGGTTCCCAACCTGTTGAAATTGTGCATTTGGATCCCCATCCTTTTATTTCTTTGGCGCTTGAGTGACCTATCTTTCTAGTTTGTAGCCCCTTGCTCCCTAGTGTATAGTTTCGTCCATGTGACAGTTGACGAGTTAGATTTTTGTTGAAAGATGATTATTGTAATGACTACAGACTTTCTCCTACAACCTTCTCGCCTAGGAGTTATTCCGTGCGTCGTAGCTTCGTACTATCCACTGGAGGTTGGGTTCTAAATTGGATTTACATCGCGTCTCAAATGATTCGAACCCTTGACCTCCCCCTAGTGGACAATACGACTTGCTCAATTAGTACCAGTATTCCACTTAAATTTCTCTTATGAGAAGAGGTCAAGGGTTCGAATCGCTGGAGACACGACAGAAATTTAGTTTGGTGCTCAATCTCCAGTGGAGTACGTAAGTTAACGGTACATGAAATAGCCACTAGACGAAAGGGTCGTAGGAGAAAGTTCGAAGTGGTTACAACTATGGTTCGTGGAGCCATAAATATAACATAACTTCAAGTTAGACTAAAATTTTTGAAACTGAATAATAATACAAGCATTTGAAAAATGTTATATTTTTTCTTGCTGAATCACAGTTATTTCATAAGTGTTTTAATATTTTAAAAAATGCTTTATAACGACCTCCTTATTAATATCACTCCTTCAAATGCTTTATAATGACCTCCTTAATGGCTATCTTCATTTAAAAGTGGATGAAATATCTTTTTAATCATAGAGGTTACTTGGTCAATTATATTAAGTTAATCCTGTTAACCTTTATCCCCCCCTCCTCTTCAATTCTTTGATTCTGTCTTTGGTCACGCTAAATTGAAAGCCCTTAAATGCAAATGTTATCTACTGATTTAATTTCTAAATATGCTTGCACCAAAGGAAATGTTGCGTTATTGTTACTTTGGCAAAACATTTCATTTTTGCATGAAAGCAAATGTTGTTTTTTATCTTGAAGTTCAGATCATGAATGTTATGATTTAAGACTGAGTGCAAGAAATAGAAATAGAAGATTGACACTATTTTAGGAGCATAGTTTTCAGTTTTCATTAGAACTTAAGGAGTTAATCTCTTCCGAGGGCGAGATTTATGTCCCTCTTAAGGATTGAAATTAAAGTATCATGTCCTAAAGAAGCAAGGACTTCATTTAAGTTAAAATAAAAGGAAAATGAAAGATATAAACATAAAAAGAAGTCTTATATTAGTTTTTCTCCAGATTCAAAAAGAATGTGGTACTATTTTGAAAATTGACTTGATCGAAGAGCAATGCTTTATGTATTGAAATGCTTCTAGTAGATCCACAATTAAAAAAGTGATTGTGATTGCTCTAAAAAAGATTAAACAAAAGATATGAGAAAGTTAGGACAGATGATGAAACAATCATACACCAAAGGTTTTACCCAAATAGAAAACCTGAATCGGAAATTTCTCATAAAAGGGGGAATTTACTGACAAACAAAAGAATACAAGAAAAGGAAAATTTGACTTTGAAGATTCAAATTCAGAATGACCTCTATTAGGAAAACTTTGGAAAACCTTTATGAAACATCTCAGAACTTAGGACATCTTAATGTTCTATTGGCTTTTGAAGATGAAGAACTTGAACAAATTGCCTCCATGATCAAAGGAGTCAATATTAACAACCAAGAAGTTGTTCTCACAGCAAAATCTGTTGAGAATGAACAAGAACAAGTTATGATGATACCAGTTTTTAAGCGGGTGCTTAAACGTGTCAATTTTTCTGTATTTATGCGGATTATCAAGGATTGGATGAGTATGGTTAAATGCAAAGACAATAGTATCCATGGATGCAAACCTTAAATAAATAAACAATGAAAAATAACCTTCTTACAGTAATGTATTGGGTGTTCCTCTTTTAATCTCTGTCCAAATAGTATGTACTGCTTTCTTTTTGCAATGGCGTGGATCTGTGTTTCCCCAAAAAACGGCCACCTGCCTCAACTTGGTACTCCAGTGATCACCTGACCTGAGCCAATCTAGCAGTATATATATATTTGTATGGAAATTGAGGAAGTAAAGGAATATAGAAAAACTTCTTTTATTCCAGAAGGTTGAATTTCACAACTTAGTTAGATACAAGGTTTTTTGATCCAATGGATCTACTGTCTTTGAGGTTTTTAGCCTCGACTCATTTTTCCGTGGATACAATGTTTGTTGAGAGAAAACAGAGATGAATGCAAAACAACACCTGCCTATCTTTTACAGACTGATTACAATTTATAATGGTCTCAAAAGATTCTTTCTTGATTGAATCAATTTCTTTTTTGCTTTTTGAAAAGCTGTCTTCCACTTTGTCTGCCATTTGTTTTCAAAGAATCTTACTGTTTGTTCATGCGTCAATAAAGTAAAACCTTTACTTTATTAAAGTGATGTCTGTCAAAAGGGTATGCGCCGCTTCATCAATCGAGAAAAAAGGATCGCCGCCACTTCTTCTTCACTGTGGTAAGATCCAATTTTTGATAATTGATCATCAGCAATATCATCAAATATCTTATCTTTTCCTTTGTTGGATCCTTTGTCACTGTTTGATATTTTGTCTTCTTTGTCTTGGATACACCATCTGCAATGGTGATCTTTTCCTAAACTTTGCCTGAGATGTCTGCAAAGCTCACGTAATAATAAGCTATGCGGGACATTGAACGTGTCATAGAAGACTTCTTCAAACTTGCAAATTGTTTTTATGTTCTCTTTTGACATCAAAGAACTGTTTTTGCTGGTTACTAAAATAAAATCAGAATTGAAGTTCACTTTTACTTTAGATTCACCATTAATGGCTCTCAAACTTGTTAAAATTCGTTGATAAGATAATCCTCTCCAATCATTGAGGATTTCTGTATTTACATCAACTCGTTCTCCTTCAACAGGGTTATCCAGATAGGGATTTTTTACAGATTTAATCTGTAAGTGATGGTATCCTTTTAAAAGATTGTTGTTTTTATCCCAAAATGGGATGGTGCTGTTGATTTTCAGAAGAAGATAGAGGTCTTGATCTTTGATAACATATTTAACAAAATCTTTTAATGACTGGAAAAGCTCATCATCAATTAATTTAATTTCTTCCGGATCTTTTCTGGGACAATCAATTTGACTAGTCCACGAAGAAAATCTCATTTTTTACAAAGTTTGGTTCACTCACATGCGAAGATGAACCTGTCCAAATTTTTGTCAAGTGTTCCATAGTAACAATTTTGTGGTGCAGTAGCACCTATGATTCGGGCTTCTTCTTCAAGATGTAAGAAATCTTGAAAATGAATGTCAGGAATGATTTTGGATTCTTTTGTGACTGGGTTTTTTCCTAACCTTTTGAACCGATCAGGAATCTTTTCTGGGTTGGATTGTGTGGCTTCCTTATAAGAATTGAATCTTAATTCTAGAAAGACTGGTCTGGTTTGGAAGTTTGGTAGTCTGGGTCTTGACCTGATGTCTTTTTGCTGGTAATCTGGTCTTAGACTAAAGCTTTCAAAAGGGCTTTTGAAATCTGTCTCAGGTTGGTTTTTGTGGTAATCATTGAATGCTTGTTGGGCTTCTGTGAGGGTTTTGAAGCTCTTGTGTTTGAAAGGTTTGTGTTTGACTAAAGGTTCAACCTCAGTCCAGTTTGTATAATAACCTTTGTTGGGACCATCAAAGATTACATAGAATTTTTTGCCTGGTAAGGAAATTCCAATACCAACCAATTTTTCATTCGGATTTTGAATATCCTTTTGTTCTTGCGAACAATCTGTTTTTTGCTTTTCAGCAGTATTGCTACTACTGTCAATTTTTGGATTTTCATCCAGTATTTTCTTTCCAATAGTATTGCTACTAGTGTCAATTTCAACTCTCCCGTCTTTTGAAGGAAGTTTATGCTATAATCGATGGATTTTTTTCTTCAAAATAACAATTTCTTGTTGTTTTGTTGATATTTCCATCAATTTTGTTTCTAATTGAAGCTCAAGGTCTTCAATTTGATCCTGTATGTCTGTCATTTTGACCTGCAAAAGACAATTCACGTGTAAGAGAATCTGCTAAAGAATTTTCTTTACTTTTAATTAATTCAATATCGAAATCATAATGGCTAAACCACATTTGCCATCTGATAAGTCTACCTTGTTTGTAATCTGGATGTACCTGGCATTTCAAAAATGATTTGCATGTAGTTGAATCAGTTCTAACAACAAATTTGTTAGAAATAATAGATAATCTAAATTTTGAAATTGCCTTTTTCATGGCCAAAATTTCTTTTTCATTAATGTGATAATTCTTTTCAGAATTATTGAAGGTTCCTGAAGAATAACTGCACAGTTTTTCTTCCAAAGTTTCACTGTCTTTTGCTTTAAGGACCGCTCCCCAAAATTCTTGAGATGCATCAGTTTCAATTATCATTTTATCATTCTTGTTAGGATGATATAATGACGGAAGATTTTTGATCTTGTATTTCACTTGGAAACTCATTTATGTGGGTTAAAATATGAGGTTTCAATTGTTTAAAACCAAAGGCTATTTCTAACCCTAAGTATCCAATTTTTTCTTTAAACAATTCTGCCTTTTTGAAAGATAGAACAATTCCATTTTCTTTGATTGTTTGTAAAACCTGTAAGACATGCTTTTCATGATCATATTCATTATCTGAAAAAACAAGAATATCATCAATGTAAACACAACAAAATTCATTATGTTTTTTGAATGTATTATCCATATGTCTCTGAAAAATACCTGGTGCTTGTTTTAAGCCAAAAGGTACCACTGTCCATTGAAAATGTCCTTGAGGACAACTGAATGCTGTTAAAGGTTTTGTAGTATCATCAAATCTTACCTGATGAAATCCTGATTTAAAATCAAATGAAGAGAAGATGTTTTTTCCTTTTACAAGTTGTAAAAGACTTTGCATGTTAGGTAGAATATACCCATCCGGTTTTGTATATTTGTTCAGCGTTGAATAGTCAATGACCATTCTTGCTTTACCTCTTCTTTTTTCTGCTTCTTTTCTTACCATGAAGGCTGGTAAGGAAAATGGTGATTTACTTGGTTCAATTATTTTTAATTCAAGTAATTCTTTGATTTGAACTGTAAATTCATCTCTATCTTTAGGACTATAAGCCATAGCTTTTGACCTAATGATCTTGTCTTTGAATTCATCAAGTAATTCAAGTTTTGTAGTAAGAATTCCTTTATTGATTTTGGGATCTAAAGGATTCTCTGAACAACATTGGTTAAATAACCCAATGATTTTTTCTCTGTTTGTATTGATTTTCAATTTTTCAATTTCTCCATTTGTTATGAAGATGTGAGAAGATTTTGCAATATTCTCCCCCTGAAAAATTTGTTTTTTGTTTCCAATTTTTAGAGAATCTAAAAATTTCTTTTGTAAGGAATTAAAAGCAACAGCTTTTCTCTTTTTTGTAATCCAAATTTTATTTTTATTGATGGTGAAACTGACATAATCAATTTCTTGTATGAAAGGATGATATAATTGGCAAAAGTTATTACCTATTATAAAATCTATTCCTGTTTCTAACTGGTAAACAGTAGGTATTTTAAAATAAAACGTTTTCATGGTTTTATTGTGTTTTCCAAAAATTCCAACGTTTATATTTTTAATTACTTTTGATGCAGTTATTGTTGACTCATTTGCAATTTTCAGGCTTAAGGTTTTTTCTGATTTTACCCAAAATGATTCGGGTATAACCCATTTACTGGCTGTACAGACCGATGCTCCAGTGTCAATGTAAGCATGGATTGTATAGCTTTTATATCCTTCAAAACTCAATTTGATTGGGATATAAATTGAATTTGGATTTGTAATATTTTTATTATTCATAATCGAGGATTACAAGATGAATAACTAGAATCAGATCATTAATAAGTAATACAATGAATCAGATATCACTTGGATCTTCAACAGGATAAAATCCTTGTTTTTCAAAGGTTTTTAGAAGTTTGATTCTTTCTTCATTCCCTATTCTGGCAGGGCATTCATTTGCATAATGTCCTGACTCATTGCAAAGCCAACATCTGCAATTCTTTTTCTTTTGTGGGCAGATTTTCCTGTTGTCATTTTTCTTTTTTGAAGATTTTTTATCGTATTTTTTAAAATACTTTTTTTCTTGAAGAATTTCTTTTATAAGGTTTTTGTATTTCTTAAACCTATAGTTTTTTCTTTTGGCCTTCAGTTTGTTTTTCTTTGTTTTCTTTCGGGATAGCATCCATATTGACTAGGGATTCTGTCAATATATTGACTACAACAAATTTTTGTATTTTTTGGGACTGTTTTTTGACTTGCCTTAACAAGATATCCTTCTTTACATTTCTCTGCAAGGAGGTTTCTTGTAATTGTAATTGCTAATCCTAATGAAGAATCAACTTGCACATTTACCTTATATTTTTCACTACTAGGTTCTTGCATTTTGATTGCATCATTAAAATGAAGCATGACTTCATTATTAAAAGGATATGGAAGTTTTCTCATAAACTTTTCAGTTAGATTCTTCCAATCTGTCACTGGACATATGTAATAATACTTTGAGAATTCACAAGTAAATTCTTCAAAATAACACATATTACATATTGAAATTCTTTCCAAATGATTTAAGGCATCAGCCTGATCAATTGTTGTTCTAGTATTTTTGAAAGCTTCGTATGTTTGTCCTGTGAATTGTTTATAAATTTGTTCAACAATTCTTTGGATGAATTGAGGGATATTCCCTTGGGTTTCTTGCCAAATGGCATTTTTAGCTTCATAGCTAATTGTACTAAGGAAGGATTTTACATTTCCTCTAGTACTGGAAATTACATAGTGCCATGAATTTTGTTCATTCCTATGTATTTCTTTATGAATTATCAAAGATATCATGATATTATTATACCAATCATCAATGACTGTTTCAGGGTTTTTAACACAATCTAAGTCAAAAATTTTGACATCAATTGGTGATGGAAAAAGACCAATAGGAGACTTCACTCTTAGACCAAAACCTCCATATGATGATAATGAAATTGATCCATCGTATTTAATTCATAAACCTAGAAAATTTATGCGGATTATCAAGGATTGGATGAGTATGGTTAAATGCAAAGACAATAGTATCCATGGATGCAAACCTTAAATAAATAAACAATGATTTTATCCCGTTGAAGATCCAAGTGATACAGATTCATTGTATTACTTATCAACAGATACAGATTCTAGTTATTCATTTTCAAAATCCTCTGATTATGAATAATAAAAATATTACAAATCCAAATTCAATTTATATCCCAATCAAATTGAGTTTTGAAGGATATAAAAGCTATACAATCCATGCTTACATTGACACTGGAGCATCGGTCTGTACAGCCAGTAAATGGGTTATACCCGAATCATTTTGGGTAAAATCAGAAAAAACTTAAGCCTGAAAATTGCAAATGAGTCAACAATAACTGCATCAAAAGTAATTAAAAATATAAACGTTGGAATTTTTGGAAAACACAATAAAACCATGAAAACGTTTTATTTTAAAATACCTACTGTTTACCAGTTAGAAACAGGAATAGATTTTATAATAGGTAATAACTTTTGCCAATTATATCATCCTTTCATACAAGAAATTGATTATGTCAGTTTCACCATCAATAAAAATAAAATTTGGATTACAAAAAAGAGAAAAGATGTTGCTTTTAATTCCTTACAAATCCAAAAAAAATACTATTGGAAAGAAAATACTGGATGAAAATCCAAAAATTGACAGTAGTAGCAATACTGCTGAAAAGCAAAAAACAGATTGTTCGCAAGAACAGAAGGATATTCAAAATCCGAATGAAAAATTGGTTGGTATTGGAATTTCCTTACCAGGCAAAAAATTCTATGTAATCTTTGATGGTCCCAACAAAGGTTATTATAAAAACTGGTATCAGAGCCTAGTTTACAAACATGATACGCTGTAGAATGTGTAACAGATATATAATAAATTTAGACTGTTATTTCATACAGTATAAATTTCATTATGACAGTTATACATACATGAGAGAATATGATAATTACAGAGGATTACATAGTTTTGCTTATGAATATCATAAACAAAAAACTGAATCAGAATCAAATAAGTACAACAATGAAATGGAACTATTCATCATGCATTATGCTTTGAATCATTTATAATGATCAATTGTGATACATGTGAAATACACATACGCATAATTACATCAGAATATGAAACTTACAAGTTTCATGAAAACACATACATGGAGAACATTTTTGCAAATGTTCATTATCTTTCTCTAAGAAGAATGAAACAGAGAATGACAAACACTTTAAAAATTTATGAAAAATGTGTACAAGAATTTATTATGCACTATGTTTTACATCATCATGCATCATGATTGATTGTAAGTTATGTAATGCATACATTTGTTCCTTTACAAACAAATACAGTTTGTGTGAATTCTATGAAGAATACACTAAACAATTAACAAAAATTGATAAAGAACTTATAGATGATTCTATAAGGAAAAACATTAAAGACAGAAGTAAAAAACATAAAATATCTTATGACGAAGGAGTCAAAGAATTTGTGTTACATTATGTTATTTACCATTATTTGAATTAATGGCAAATAAAGAAGAAAATGAGATTGACGAAGTTTTTGAACAAACAGAGTCAATAGGAAACAGTTCAAAAGAAATTTTAATTTCTGATAAAAAGTTAGCAAAAATCTGTAACAAAGATTTGACCTTAGACACTAGGGAAGTCTTTGAACAACCAAACTTCATAAAGAAATTTATGAACAAAAACAAACATGTCTATTATGGAATTTCCCAAAAGGAATTTGCCATACATGTCCAACATACTTATGGTAAGATAGGAATCTCCCTTCTTACAAAACAAGACATAAATAAGGCTAAGCAAAAAATAGACTTAGACAATAATAAAAATCTTTATTGGGTAACAATAGGAGCTATTAGGATTCAACTCCGTAGCACCTTGTCAGATAAAATTGATCAACTATTTCAATGGGCTTGATTGATGAAAGAATTAAAAATCCTAAAGAAGGATGTTTAGGGTCCTTGAATGGAAACCTAGCTTGTGGAAAATTGATTTTCACAAGTCACCCCAGACTTTCAGTAAGTCTTCACGACCAAAACTTTGATGGAATCGTTTCCTTCATATTCAACTATGGAAGAAAAGATTTAGTTAAAGATAACAATGTCCCTTTCTCAATATCATATTTGGTTAGTTATGCCATTCATAACCAACACAATATGACTATTGTCAAAGAACCTAAAGGAATAAAGATTGATCCTTTATTCTCTGATTACCTTGAACATAAAGAAACAGAATTTGACTGGTTGGTTCAACCGGCTAGAAGATCAATTGACATTGATTTTAACCAAAATAGGACTCTTGTCAGAGAACAAAAACCTTTATTAACTCATACAACATCTATGAGAAAAGATCCAATAATAAGATGGAAAGATGAATTTCCTGAAAGTAGTCAAACAAGAGAACTGAAAAAACTAAGAGACACAGTAAACAATTTAGCTAAAAACATCATTGGAAACCAATAATGTCTTTGGTTGAAATTCTAAAAGAAATCAAACAATTGAAAGACACAATTGAAGATTTAAAAACAGAGATTAGAGAATATCACTCTAAATTAGAAAAATCTTTAAATCAACATTCAGCTGTAATTTTAGCAGGCGTTAAAGAACAACCATCTACATCTTTAACCCCTAAAAAGATTACAAAATTCGGAAATTTCTCAAAAAAGGGGGAATTTACTGACAAACAAAAGAATACAAGAAAAGGAAAATTTGACTTTGAAGATTCAAATTCAGAATGACCTCTATTAGGAAAACTTTGGAAAACCTTTATGAAACATCTCAGAACTTAGGACATCTTAATGTTCTATTGGCTTTTGAAGATGAAGAACTTGAACAAATTGCCTCCATGATCAAAGGAGTCAATATTAACAACCAAGAAGTTGTTCTCACAGCAAAATCTGTTGAGAATGAACAAGAACAAGTTATGATTGAAAACTCAGAATCTAGTTCAGATGATGAAACAATCATACACCAAAGGTTTTACCCAAATAGAAAACCTGAATCTGGAATTCAATTTAGAGAACCTAAAATTGAATCAGAAGCAGAACCAATGGATTATGAACCTTCATCCAATCCAATTGGTGATGGAAAAAGACCAATAGGAGACTTCACTCCTAGACCAAAACCTCCATATGATGATAATGAAATTGATCCATCGTATTTAATTCATAAACCTAGAAAATCCCCAATTGATGTCAAAATTCTTGACTTAGATTGTGTTAAGAACCCTAAAACAGTCATTGATGATTGGTATAATAATATCATGATATCTTTGATAATTCATAAAGAAATACATAGGAATGAACAAAATTCATGGCACTATGTAATTTCCAGTACTAGAGGAAATGTAAAATCCTTCCTTAGTACAATTAGCTATGAAGCTAAAAATGCCATTTGGCAAGAAACCCAAGGGAATATCCCTCAATTCATCAAAAGAATTGTTGAACAAATTTATAAACAATTCACAGGAAAAACATACGAAGCTTTCAAAAATACTAGAACAACAATTGATCAGGCTGATGCCTTAAATCATTTGGAAAGAATGTCAATATGTAATATGTGTTATTTTGAAGAATTTATTTGTGAATTCTCAAAGTATTATTACATATGTCCAGTGACAGATTGGAAGAATCTAACTGAAAAGTTTATGAGAAAACTTCCATATCCTTTTAATAATGAAGTCATGCTTCATTTTAATGATGCAATCAAAATGCAAGAACCTAGTAGTGAAAACTATAAGGTAAATGTGCAAGTTGATTCTTCATTAGGATTAGCAATTACAATTACAAGAAACCTCCTTGCAGAGAAATGTAAAGAAGGATATCTTGTTAAGGCAAGTCAAAAAACAGTCCCAAAAAACCCAAAAATTTGTTGTAGTCAATATATTGACAGAATCCCTAGTCAATATGGATGCTATCCTGAAAGAAAACAAAGAAAAACAACCAGAAGGCCAAAAAGAAAAAACTATAGGTTTAAGAAATACAAAAAACCTTATAAAAAGAAATTCTTCAAGAAAAAAAAGTATTTTAAAAAATACGATAAAAAATCTTCAAAAAAGAAAAATGACAACAGGAAAATCTGCCCACAAAAGAAAAAGAATTGCAGATGTTGGCTTTGCAATGAGTCAGGACATTATGCAAATGAATGCCCTGCCAGAATAGGGAATGAAGAAAGAATCAAACTTCTAAAAACCTTTGAAAAACAAGGATTTTATCCTGTTGAAGATCCAAGTGATACAGATTCATTGTATTACTTATCAACAGATACAGATTCTAGTTATTCATCTTCAGAATCCTCTGATTATGAATAATAAAAATATTACAAATCCAAATTCAATTTATATCCCAATCAAATTGAGTTTTGAAGGATATAAAAGCTATACAATCCATGCTTACATTGACACTGGAGCATCGGTCTGTACAACCAGTAAATGGGTTATACCCGAATCATTTTGGGTAAAATCAGAAAAAACCTTAAGCCTGAAAATTGCAAATGAGTCAACAATAACTGCATCAAAAGTAATTAAAAATATAAACGTTGGAATTTTTGGAAAACACAATAAAACCATGAAAACGTTTTATTTTAAAATACCTCTTGCTTACCGGTTAGAAACAGAATAGATTTTATAATAGGTAATAACTTTTGCCAATTATATCATCCTTTCATACAAGAAATTGATTATGTCGGTTTCACCATCAATAAAAATAAAATTTGGATTACAAAAAAGAGAAAAGCTGTTGCTTTTAATTCCTTACAAAAGAAATTTTTAGATTCTCTAAAAATTGGAAACAAAAAACAAATTTTTCAGGGGGAGAATATTGCAAAATCTTCTCACATCTTCATAACAAATGGAGAAATTGAAAAATTGAAAATCAATACAAACAGAGAAAAAATCATTGGGTTATTTAACCAATGTTGTTCAGAGAATCCTTTAGATCCCAAAATCAATAAAGGAATTCTTACTGCAAAAATTGAATTACTTGATGAATTCAAAGACAAGATCATTAGGTCAAAAGCTATGGCTTATAGTCCTAAAGATAGAGATGAATTTATAGTTCAAATCAAAGAATTACTTGAATTAAAAGTAATTGAACCAAGTAAATCACCCTTTTCCTCACCAGCCTTCATGGTAAGAAAAGAAGCAGAAAAAAGAAGAGGTAAAGCAAGAATGGTCATTGACTATTCAACGCTGAACAAATATACAAAACCGGATGGGTATATTCTACCTAACATGCAAAGTCTTTTACAACTTGTAAAAGGAAAAAACATCTTCTCTTCCTTTGATCTTAAATCAGGATTTCATCAGGTAAGATTTGATGATACTACAAAACCTTTAACAGCATTCAGTTGTCCTCAAGGACATTTTCAATGGACAGTGGTACCTTTTGGCTTAAAACAAGCACCAGGTATTTTTCAGAGACATATGGATAATACATTCAAAAAACATAATGAATTTTGTTGTGTTTACATTGATGATATTCTTGTTTTTTCAGATAATGAATATGATCATGAAAAGCATGTCTTACAGGTTTTACAAACAATCAAAGAAAATGGAATTGTTCTATCTTTCAAAAAGGCAGAATTGTTTAAAGAAAAAATTGGATACTTAGGGTTAGAAATAGCCTTTGGTTTTAAACAATTGAAACCTCATATTTTAACCCACATAAATGAGTTTTCAAGTGAAATACAAGATCAGAAACAATTAATGAGATTTTTAGGATGTTTGAATTACGCTGAAAAAAGATTACAGATGGAATTGGACTAATGAAGATAGTCAGTATGTCCAGAAAATCAAAAACAAGATCAAAAATCTTCCGTCATTATATCATCCTAACAAGAATGATAAAATGATAATTGAAACTGATGCATCTCAAGAATTTTGGGGAGCGGTCCTTAAAGCAAAAGACAGTGAAACTTTGGAAGAAAAACTGTGCAGTTATTCTTCAAGAACCTTCAATAATTCTGAAAAGAATTATCACATTAATGAAAAAGAAATTTTGGCCATGAAAAAGGCAATTTCAAAATTTAGATTATATATTATTTCTAACAAATTTGTTGTTAGAACTGATTCAACTACATGCAAATCATTTTTGAAATGCCAGGTACATCCAGATTACAAACAAGGTAGACTTATCAGATGGCAAATGTGGTTTAGCCATTATGATTTCGATATTGAATTAATTAAAAGTAAAGAAAATTCTTTAGCGATTCTCTTACACGTGAATTGTCTTTTGCGGTCAAAATAGCGACAGACATACTGAGGATCAAATTGAAGACCTTGAGCTTCAATTAGAAACAAAATTGATGGAAATATCAACAAAACAACAAGAAATTGTTATTTTGAAGAAAAAAATCCATCGATTACAGCAGAAACTTCCTTCAAAAGACGGGGGAGTTGAAATTGACAATAGTAGCAATACTATTGGAAAGAAAATACTGGATGAAAATCCAAAAATTGACAGTAGTAGCAATACTGCTAAAAAGCAAAAAAAAGATTGTTCGCAAGAACAGAAGGATATTCAAAATCCGAATGAAAAATTGGTTGGTATTGGAATTTCCTTACCAGGCAAAAAATTCTATGTAATCTTTGATGGTCCCAACAAAGGTTATTATACAAACTGGACTGAGGTTGAACCTTTAGTCAAACATAAACCTTTCAAACACAAGAGCTTCAAAACCCTCACAGAAGCCCAACAAGCATTTAATGATTACCACAAAAACCAACCTCAAACAGATTTCAAAAGCCCTTTTGAAAACTTTAGTCTAAGACCAGACACAAAGAAAAAAGACATCGTGTCAAGACCCATCTACCAAACTTCCAAACCAGACCGGTCTTTCCGAATTAAGATTCAATTCTTATAAGGAAGCCACACAATCCAACCCAGAAAAGATTCCTGATCGGTTCAAAAGGTTAGGAAAAAACCCAGTCACAAAAGAATCCAAAATCATTCCTGACATTCATTTTCAAGATTTCTTACATCTTGAAGAAGAAGCCCGAATCATAGGTGCTACTGCACCACAAAATTGTTACTATGGAACACTTGACAAAAAATTTGGACAGTTCATCTTCGTTGCAGGAGCTGAACCAAACTTTGTGAAAACAGCATTTTACTGTGGACTAGTCAAATTGATTGTCCCAGGAAAAGATCTGGAAGAAATTAAATTAATTGATGACAGGCTTTTCTAGTCATTAAAAGATTTTGTTAAATATGTTATCAAAGATCAAGACCTCCATCTTCTTCTGAAAATCAACAGCACCATCCCATTTTGGGATAAAAACAACAATCTTTTAAAAGGATACCATCACATACATATTAAATCTATAAAAAATCCCTATCTGGATAACCCTGTTGAAGGAGAACCAGTTGATGTAAATACAGAAATCCTCAATGATTGGAGAGGATTATCTTATCAACGAATTTTAACAAGTTTGAGAGCCATTAATGGTGAATCTAAAGTAAAAGTGAACTTCAGTTCTGATTTTATTTTAGTAACCAGCAAAAACAGTTCTTTGATGTCAAAGGAGAACATAAAAACAATTTGCAAGTTTGAAGAAGTCTTCTATGACACATTCAATGTCCCAGACAGTTATTCCGGTGAGCTTTGCAGACATTTCAGGCAAAGTTTAGGAAAAGATCACCATTGCAGATGGTGTATCCAAGACAAAGAAGACAAAATATCAAACAGTGACAAAGGATCCAACAAAGGAAAAGATAAGATATTTGATGATATTGCTGATGATCAATTATCAAAAATTGGATCTTACCACAGTGAAGAAGAAGTGGCAGACAGTCCTTTTTCTGATTGACAGAAGTGGCAGACAGTCTTTTTGACAGACATCACTTTAATAAAGTAAAGGTTTTACTTTATTGACGCGTGAACAAACAGTAAGATTCTTTGAAAACAAATGGCAGACAAAGTGGAAGACAGCTTTTCAAAAAGCAAAAAAGAAATTGATTCAATCAATAAAGAATCTTTTGAGACCATTATAAATTGTAATCAGTCTGTAAAAGATAGGCAGGTGTTGTTTTGCATTCATCTCTGTTTTCTCTCAACAAACATTGTATCCACGGAAAAATGAGTCGAGGCTAAAAACTTCAAAGACAGTAGATCCATTGGATCAAAAAACCTTGTATCTAAATAAGTTGTGAAATTCAACCTTCTGGAATAAAAGAAGTTTTTCTATATTCCTTTACTTCCTCAATTTCCATACAAATATATATATATATACTGCTAGATTGGCTCAGGTCAGGTGATCACTGGAGTACCAAGTTGAGGCAGGTGGCCATTTTTTGGGGAAACACAGATCCACGCCATTGCAAAAAGAAAGCAATACATACTATTTGGACAGAGATTAAAAGAGGAACACATAATACATTACTGTAAGAAGGTTATTTTTCATTGTTTATTTATTTAAGGTTTGCATCCATGGATACTATTTTCTTTGCATTTAACCATACTCATCCAATCCTTGATAATCCGCATAAATACAGAAAAATTGACACGTTTAAGCACCCGCTTAAAAACTGGTATACACCAAAGGTTTTACCCAAATAGAAAACTTGAATCTTGAATTCAATTTAGAGAACCTAAAATTGAATCAGAAGCAGAACCAATGGATTATGTTGTATGAGGTCTACCCGATACTAGATGCAAAGACACATAATAGATCGATATGGACTTAATGAACCGTCCTAATCAGTTGTTGCTGATATCTTATCTTCTTCTCGAATAAGTGGCATAGGAGTATTTACCTATTTTATGCCTCAATGTTTACGTGACTTTTTATTGTCAACGTGGAAGGAACCTTCTAGTTTAAAGATTAACATGTCACAAATTTGAAAAGTTGATGATCTGGTTGCTACAATAAGGTACCCAATTTCTAGAAAAAAAAATAAATGATATTTTCTTCTTTTGTTTACATTAGATAAATTGCACCTGCAATTGCAATGGCCCGATAATTCAAGTTCAACGTTCTAACAAAGTTGAATTGTTTGCTTCCCAATATTAGATGTTACTTATTATTTCTGCTCTGTTGGCGGATCCAGTCCTTGATGATCCTTTGGTACATGAGATTGCTTACATATACAAGACAGACAAGAACAGGTATGAGGCCATTGCAAGGAGATGGACTCAGAAGTATGCCATAGGCAATTAGTACTTTG
The DNA here is from genome assembly GCA_023638005.1 of Forsythia suspensa. Classification (NCBI taxonomy): domain Eukaryota; kingdom Viridiplantae; phylum Streptophyta; class Magnoliopsida; order Lamiales; family Oleaceae; genus Forsythia; species Forsythia suspensa. The sequence continues at coordinate 24,419,857 of CM042666.1, read as the reverse complement.
GCATGTCCAATTACACTACTCTTTTCATTCTATGTATGGATTCCTTTAATATGTCATGGAGTCCAAAACGGGTGTTGCTTTGGAAATGTTTGTATGTTAGTTTTATCTTTGAAATGGTTTCTACTTTCTACAGCTGAAATATATCTTATCCTCATGAAGTACTTCGATTTTCTCCCTTGAATCATGTACAATATGCTATTCTACTGAACAATTGATTAAAGTTGATAAACATATTCTTGTGTGATGGGGAAATGGATGACGATAGTGGTGACAAATGGGCCCGGCTCTCCAAACAGTGGCATGTCTTGTCCGATGGGTCTGGCTAGGTTTTTTAACAAAAATTTAATGGATCAAATTAGCATCATCAAAAATGTTTGTTATGACCAAAATCTAGTTTACTCTGCACTTTCACTTCCTCTGTTAAAAGTTTCTCGACGAGATTTCTCCTTTTCGCTTCAATGCTTTGTAGAATGTGTTTTTTGGTAAAAGTATATTAGTAAGTGAATGAATTGATCAAACCTTTTGACATCTCTAGTTGAGTTTTAAATTTAAATTATTGAATTTGAAATTATAGAAACTGTTAAAAATTGGATTGATTATTAACATTTTGTCCGTAATATTAAAAACTCAAGTACAAGACCAACAAAATGAGAGGTTTATCTTGAATCTAAATCTCACAAAACCAACTATATATTTTAGTCGAATTTTGTAACTGGGACTATCAGAGGTCTCCCTATTTACATACTACAAGGTCTGAGGTTCGGAGATACGGGAATGAAAGAAAGAAAACTAAGTCAAACTAACTCTTCCGTAAAGAAAGGCAGGTAGGAAAGAGTAAGATGAAACTAGAACATAAGGGCGAGAGTCAAGCATATAACATATAATTTTTCAGTCAAATTCTACTCAGACCATTCCTGGCCTAAAAACTTTAGTCATAACTAAATATGCAAATTTTTAAAATAACAAAAAACTATTGGCGAAAGTTTATTTATTTTTTACGAGAAATATTATAAACAAGTTACTTATTTTAACGAGTTAATTTTAAAAAAGTACATTTTCTTATTTAAAATAAAGAAAAAAGTAAGTTATCTAAATATATTCGGTGACAAAAACTTACTTAAAAGTAATTTTTACTTCTTTTAGCTCGAAATTATTATTATTATTATTATTATTTTATTATTAGGAAAAATCAGGGTTCGACTCCCCAAACCTTCACATATTGTGGTCATGGATTTTCAACCTTCAAAAGTGCAGTTCTAGTCTCCAACTGATTTAAAATTAAGTCTATACGTGATGAAAATCGTCAATACAGATGTTAAAATCGCAAGCGGCTTTTAAATTACTTGAAGTTGGAGGGTCTTATTGTGAAACCAGTTAAAATTGTGTTGTTCTTGGTTGAAGTCATGGTGAAAGTTGGATGCAATTTTAATGTCCACAATGACGATTTTCGGCACATGGAGACCTAAAATCGTCGATTCAAATAGGTTGAGATCTAGAATCTCACTTTTGAAGGTTGGAAATTCATAAACACACCACATAAAAAGTTTGAGAGTATTGTAAAATGATAGATAATTATGAATGACTATTTAATATTATCTAGATATCTATATGGTTGTCATACTTACTTTAGAAGAGTGCATTCTATTTAGATTTTAACTCTCATTGAAACCATAAATTAGGGGTTAATGTTATAATAAATTCACACTTGAAGTCTGAAACTTTCTAAGAATTCTCTAATCTTATTCTTGCTCTCTTAATTTCACAACACGTTATTAACACGAGATTCTAGTCAATTGTGTTGTCAAAGTTATCATTCATTTGTGTTCAAAGAAAATCATGAAAATCTAGCCAATTAAGCACATGTTTAGTGGAGTTTAAAAGTAATTTTTTATGAGATTTTTTAAAAAAAAATTGATGAAATGTATGGTTGAAAAGTTGATAAAAGTTGTAGGCCACACAAAATATGTGGTTGAAAATGAGACAGCTATCATAACATTAGTGAAGATATTTAATAATTGAAAAAGTTATAAAATGTATCTTGGTTATTCTCTCAAAGCAATGTGAACAAAAGTTCAATATATAAAGACAACTTAATTGTCATATGCATTACTAATACATACGAGCTATAAATACTCAAACTCGGATTGATGTACCACTATGACAATCCATCATTATTGAAATTAGTAAATTTAAAGCATGCATGAAGTATGTTAGAAAAATCGATTCCAAGGTCAAAAACTCTAAAAGAAAAAATGTACAAATAATTAAGACAATTCTATTAAGGAGATGGTACTCTAGAAGAGATCGTAAGACAACTAATCAAATAACCCATAATAGATTTAGATACCTAAAATTAGTGAAAGTAAAAATATCTCGATTGTAAGAATAATATTATCTATCATTAGTATAGATTATCACTAATGAATGTGGGGTGAGTCCTTAATTCAATGTCCAATGAAATTGTGATGCATTTTAATGCATTGGACAATAAATCAGGAGCCACACTACCTCATAAACTGATGAACATATAGCACTATTCATTTAGTAAACATTATAACAGAGTGTGAGTGACTGTGTATATGGGCATACAATTTACTCCTATCACTAGGACTATTGCATACCATATATGCTAGGCTTGTCATTGTTATTGATGTCTAGAGCCTTCTGTGAATGTTGCCACAAAATCTGCAAGAGCCTGACCTTTAATGGAGGATCTTGGCCAAAACTGAATTTCAAATTAACTTAAATCAATTGCCCACTTCAACAATCTTCTCGAAGCATCAAGACTTTTGAGTACATGCTTCGTCGGGTAATTGGTTAATACTTCAATAGTATGGGCCGGGAAATAGGGTCTCATCTTCCTGGAAGCAAACATGAGTGTCAGGGAAAGCTTTTCAATATCTGGATATCACGTCTTAGCATCCTGAAGGGCTTTGGTCACATAATAAACTCCAAGGTGCTTCATCTTTTCAGTTTGAACTAGCACCACACTGGTTGTACATGGAGATACAGCTAAGTAAATTTGCAACACCTCCCCTAAAATGGCTAGGATAGTACATGGGCCTTTCCAAGATGATCATTCAGGATGGCCAGAGCTTCTTTGCTCTCTGATGTCAACTCAAACTTCTTCCCTCTTTTCAAATATTTAAAGATGGAGCATCTATTCGTAGATTTAAAAATAAATCGATTTAATGTAGTGACCATTTCTGTCAAACTTTGCACTTCTATGAGTTTCTGTGGTGACTTCAACTCTAATATGACTCTAATCTTTTCTGAATTAGCCTCAATTCTTCACCGATTTACCATAAATCCTAGGAATTTACCTAAAGCTACTATAAACACACATTTAAACGAGTTCAGTTTCATTCGATACTGTCGGAGGATGTTGAATGCTTTTTCGAGGTGAGTGATGTGGTCTTCAACTTTCAGACTTTTGAACAACATGCCATCAACATATACTTCTATCGTTTTTCCAATCTTTTTGGCAAACATTTGATTCACCAACTGCTGATAAGTTGCTCTAGCATTCTTGAGGCCGAGGGCATCATTTTATAATAGTATAAGCATCCGTCAGTGAAGAAAGTATAATCTTCGTCCGGCTCATACATAGGGATCTAATTATAACATGAATAGGCGTCCACGAAGCTCAACAAGGCATGCCCTGGTGTTGCATCAACAAGATGATCAATGCAATATAGTAAGAAGCTATCTTTGGGGCACGCCTTATTTAGATCCAAAATCAATGCATATGTGCCACTTTCAATTTAGTTTTCTCATAAGAACTAGGTTGGCTACCAAGAACTAGTGTTCCTCACGGATGAAACTACTTGCTATGAGTTTGTTAAAATCATCTTTCAAGACTTTATACCTATCCAAGTTGAGATATCTTCTTTTCTATTTTTGAGGATGAAATTTAGGATCAACATTCAAAGCATGGCATGATATTTTAGGGTCAACTCCCACCATGTCTTCATGCCTCCATGCAAAAACATCGAACTCCATAATCCTTCGATCAATTTCATTATCAATTTGGGCCATCTCTTCTGGATCCTTCATCTTAGCATCATTTATCACATGAATTTCGTCAACCATGGCATCAATCATAGCCTCAACCATCACTGTGTTTATTATCATGACATGCCTAGGACCGACTCAGGAATGGATTTTCATATAGAATTCAAATAGCACGCTTGTGACCCTTTCTAATCTCTATTGATTGTGCCATGACTGCCTCGATTGGGAACTTTATTGCCAAATGGTGGATGAAAGTAACTATTTTCAAATCTTCTAATGCGGATCTTTTAAGCACTGAATTATAAGTCGACCTGCCATCGACTATCAAAAAGTCCTAAAATATTCTGACTAACTTAAGGGCTTTGCCAACTATGATTTACAGGGTGATTTCATCCCTCGGAACTATACCTTTCCTAGAAAAGTCATATAGTAGGTATATGATGAGGGTCAATGGGTGGTCTACCTCCATTTGATCAATGGTCGACCTCGAAGATAAGATTGATCGAATTTCTGTTATCGATCAATTGATCTTTAACCCATTCTTCGCCATCTCAGTCATGATTACTAGGGCATCACAATTGGGATATATTCAATGGGTTGGAAGCAATTTTTCTTGTCTTGGTAGGCCTTTCTTCATGCACCAAGAGGCTTGTAATCAGAGGTTCCCTTGCCTCTTGGGCATAATTTCTTTGTGCATTCATTGATTGCCCACCAATATAGGGACACCCAAAGATAGTTGGAATTTCTCTGATTGGCCCTTAACTGCCTCTATTGATGTGAGAATTCTAACTTGGTTGATCTTCCTCTTGAACAGCTTGATTATGAGGCTGCTGCAGCCTGTACTAGAGGGCCTACCTCTGGATGCTTAAGGTTGACGATATGTTCATCTGCCTGATTGTTTGGCATTGGAGGATCGTCTCTTTCTGCAATAAAGTCTTCCACTGCTTTCATTTTTACAAATTTGATAATATCATGATCGTATATGTTGTGATATCTACAAGGAAAGGAAAAAAAACCCAACTGAACCGAACCGAATTGAGCGGTTCAGTTCTTCTTGATCTTAAATTGGGTAATGAGAATTAGAATTGAGAATCGACTGTTTATGTTGTGATTATCGATTCTAGACTCAAAACTAAAAAACCGAACCGACCTTAATGTTTTTAATTTTTTTTCTAAAAATTTAACTCATAAAAATAATAATATTTTATTTCTATGTTTGTTATTTTGTATTGAGATGGAACATTTTGTTCAAAACTTGATGTATTGTTCTTTTGTGATTAGTTTAATGTTTGAAAATATGATTTTTTAGATTATTGTGTTGTTTCAAACAAAGAGAATACAAATTATTGTTAGAAATACGATAACTTTGAAAACATTAATTATGGAATCGAACCAAATAGTTTGGTTTCATAATTCAAGTTGGAACTCATATGTTCTATTTACAAGATACTAGTAATTTTCACTTTGATTCGATTCTCTTTAGAACCGAACCAAATAGGATCACACCCACTCCTAATATCTGCAATAATTTTCTTGAGATGGAGTCCTTCTATCTCTGGAATTCAGACTTGGACCTCTTTCGATGTTCGTCATTCCAAGATCAACACCATTCCTCTTAGAAGTCTGATAGTTATACCTTGGACGAAGTGGGCACGATGACCAATTACTGAGCATCGAGGTATTGTCTTTATCCATGGGGCAGCCTAGCCTTTACTGCACATCAACTAGGTGTATCATTTCTTGATCATAGATTTCTTCTTTAATCATATCTACCAACTCATCATATGAAGATTGCTTCTGATTGTGGTCATCCATCCAGAATGGATTGATCGATTAAGCCCAGACTTCAATGCTTGAAAAGAAATTTCTTGCGGGATGCTTTCTACTTCAACCATTTCCTGCGTGCAGTGGCTAAGATAGCTCTTTAAAGATTCTCCTAGCTCTTATCTCATGTCATGGATGTGCCAAATTTGAATGAGCTAGGGATTCTCGCTATGAACATATGAATAAACTTATTATTCAAGTTTGGCTAACTAGGAATCTTTGTCGGCACCGCTTTTATTATATCATTTCTTGGGCCCATTCGATGAAGTAATATAGAAGCCTCGTCATTTGTGTGCAATGCTTGTTCCCAATAAATTCATGGGTATTGTACTCCCTCATATGATCGATGGGGTTATCTTTCCTATTGTATTTCTGCATTTTTGGTATGGTAAACTTGTTAAGCTCTCACAATGCCTTTATAGTGTCGGAGAAGGTGTCGTACTTATCTTTGTCATCCAATTCTTCTGGACGAGGGGATCTAGTATCATTTTTCTATGTCAAGTCTTTTGTTGACCTATAGTTAACTTTAAACCTTAATGTTTTGATTATAACAAACAAAATAGTTGTGTTTTCTAACAATCTATTTTTAAGCAATATTCAAAGCGCTACAAATCGAACTCTCGTGCAATGTTAAGATCAAGTCAAAATCAATACAAGAGTTCAAGTATCTCAAGATCCAAATTTCAAGATTCGAAGATCAAGATCGAAGAATAGATTTCTATATAAAATTGTAAAGGTATTAACTCTTTGATTTCTAGAAATTCAAGGAATGAAAGCTCAAAAATATTTTTTATCACTTGTATAAAAATATTTTTATCAAAGCCAAAAATCAATTTTTCAAAACTGTGGAAACGGTCAATCCGTCTGATAAACCGGTTGAACTGGTTGACCGTTTGAATGTCACTTTCCAAAAAGTGTCCATTCTGATTTTTTTTTTGCAATTCTAACGGCTAGTTCTGACCATCTGACCAGTCGACTATTTGGTCATCCGTTTCAACAGAAAGTGACAAAAATTCATCTCTATAAATACCACTTCATTATTATCATTCAACAACACTTACAAGAGCATTTATAGAGAGAATCATATTGAAAAACTTCATTCAAAACTCTATTGTATTTATATATTCAATATCATTAATTGAAAACTTTGTTTGATTAAATCAAACTTTTGATTCATCATTCTCAAAAAAGTTTTCTTCTAACACTTAAGCTTTCCTCATATATTGCTATTCATTAAAGTGTTAGTGTCTCTTAGAACTAAACTTGTATTTATCATTCATCTAAAGAGAAATACTCAAATCAATCTCTTTACATTTTTAGGTCATATTGAGATCTCTTGAAAGCTTAATATTGTATAAGGATCGGTGCTCCTTATTTGTAAGTCACCGGATACATTGTAAGAGTTTGGATTGCACCATAAGTCAAATCAAAATAGTGAAAAGGCTGTGCTCGTGTTGGAGAACTTGGTAATGGGGGACGTAGATCATTGGTTGGATCGAACTTCCATAAAAATATCGTTTTCACTCTCTCTTTCCTTTTATTTACCTATATTGTGCTCATATTTTTGTGGATTAATTTTTCATTTCTTAAATACCCTTTTTGATAATATTTTTTGAAAAAGTTTGAGAAAACCAATTCACCTCCCTCTTGGTTAGTTATTCTTGGGCTATCAATTGGTATCAAAGCTAGGTGCTCATTTTTTAGATTATACAATCTTGAGTAATGGCTAACCAAAATATTCAAAACCTTGAGGGTCACTCTACAAATCGCTCTCCCTTCTTTAATGGCACTCATTACAATTATTGGAAAACTAGAATGATGATTTATATCCAATCAATTGATTATAATATTTGGGAAGTCATCGAGTTTGGTCTATATGTGCCTACAAAAATTATTAAAGTTGATGATAAACTGGACCAAACTACTTCTAAGCCTAGAGAAGAATATGATGAAGAGGATAAAAGAAAATTGTCTTTCAATGCTAGAGCAAAAAATTTACTTTATTGTACTTTAGATAAAAATGAGTTTAATCTTATTAGCACATGTGATTCCGCATATGATATTTGTCATACATTAGAGATAGCTCACTTTGGTACCAACAAGGTTAAAGACTCTAAAATAAATCTATTGACAAAAGATTTTGAAAATTTCTTTATGAAGTAAGATGAACCTATTGTTGATATGATTACTCGCTTTACCGATATTATTAATGGCCTTAAGGACTTTGATCGAAAGTTTACTAACGATGAACTTGTGAGTAAAATGCTCAGGTCTCTCTCAGAAGATTGGAACTCCTTGAGGATGTTGATAGAGAATACAAAAGATGTCAACACTTATCTATTGGAGGAGCTAAATTGAACATTGATGACATATGAGCTCAACAATGTCGAAACAAAGGAGAAAACAAGAAGAAGCAAAGAAGAGATGAAGGAGCCTCCCAAGAAGCAAATTGCATTAAAATCAAAAAACGATGAAGGATCCTCCAACACAAACATGAGTGATGAAGAACTTGATGACTTAGTTCTTCTTGTCAAGAAATGGAGAGGATTTCGAAACAATAGGCGATTTCAAAAGAAGGATGATAAAGGTGAAGAGAAAAACAAAAAGATCATATACTATGATTGTGACAAACTCAGTCATAAGAGAACCGAATGCCCAAACAAAAAGAAGTTCACCAAAAAGAAAGCTCTTCAAACTACATGAGACGATAGTGATGAAGATGATCGTGAAGAAGATGAAGTTCAAGAAGAAATCGCCAACATGTGCTTCATGGCTATTGAGGATGAGGTAATTCAAACAACAATGACTCTTACATTGACTTATCTACCTCCTATGATGAAATTCTTGAAGAATTTGATGAACTTGTTTCAAAATACTCTATTCTTAACAATAAGCATTCATTATTGAAAAAGGTAGTAAAGAAATTCTTTATTGCACAAAAGGACTTTGAAAAAGAAAATGATGATCATAAATCTTTAATTAAAGAAAATGTTTCATTGAAAGAAAAAGTGGTTGATTTAACAAGAAACATTCACAAGTTTACCCAAGGAAAGAAAAATTTTGATTTAATGCTTGTGAGTAAAAATGTATGTTCAACAAAGGGGAAATTGGATATAAACCTCTCTTGAAACAAAAATCCCTTGAAACCATATTTGTGAAATCATCCAATTTTTCTCAACAAAACATCACATGTAGTTTTTGCAAGAAAATTGGTCATATTGTTTATAATTGTTCAACTAAAAAAAGACTATACTTTGAAAGGAAACACAAGTTGATAAAAGAATCCACAAACACTAACTATCAAGGACCCAAACATACGTGGGTACCAAAAATCAAAAATTAAAATTATTTTTGTAGGTAACACAAAAAGTCAAGAGCAATTGGTTCTTGGATAGTGGTTGTTCAAAACACATGACGGGAGATCAATTATTACTATCAAATCTCAAAAGAAAAGATGGAGGTCATGCAACTTTTGGAGGCAATGCCAAAGAAAAAATCATAGGCATTGGAAATATTGGTAATCGTTCTTCTTCCTCCATTAAAAATATTTTATTAGTTGATAACCTTAAACACAACTTGCTTAGTATAAGTCAATTGTGTCATTAAAGGTTATCTCATTAAATTTGATTCTTCCAAATGCCTCATTGAGGATGCTATATTTAAAGAGGTATTGTTCATAGGGAGCCGAACTAAGGATGTTTACATCATAACTATTGAATTTGAACTTGAAAAAGAAATAAAATGTCTTTCAAATATAAATGATGAATCTTGGTTATGGCATAGGAGATTAGGTCATGTTAGCATGGACTTTCAAAAATCTCCAAAAATAACTTTGTAAAAGGTTTACCAAATATAAAGTTTGAAAAAGATAAAATTTGTGATGCTTGTCAATTTAGAAAACAAATAAAGAGTTCTTTCAAACTTAAACAACACTCTTCTACTTCAAGACCTTTACAACTTCTCCACATGGACTTATTTAGACCCTCTAGAACCGCTAGTTTAAGTGAAAAATATTATGCATTTGTTATTGTTGATGACTTTTCAAAATTTACTTGGGTCATTTTCTTGAATTTAAAAGATGAAGCTTTAAATGCATTCAAACATTTTTTGTAAAAAAGTCCAAAATGAAAAAGTATACACCATTACCACAATTAGGAGTGATCATGGTGGAGAATTTGAAAATATAGCTTTTGATGAATTTTGCAAATCAAATGGATATGAACATAATTTCTCCGCTCCTATAACTTCTCAACAAAATGGAAAGGAAGAATCGAACATTGCAAGAAATGACTCGGACCATGTTGAATGAAAACAATTTACTAAAATACTTTTGGGCCGAAGCCGTAAATACTTCATGTTATATTTTAAATAGAGTTTTGGTTAGTCGAAAGAAAACTAAAACTCCATATGAGCTTTGAAAAAATAGAATTCCCAATATCGGATATTTTAAAGTTTTTGGTTGCAAGTGCTTTATTTTAAACACAAAAGAAAATTTGAAAAAATTTGATCCAAAATTTGATATTGGAATTTTTTCTTGGATATTCATCTACTAGCAAAGCTTTTAGAGTTTTTAACAAAAGAACTTTAGTAGTTGAAGAATCTATGCATGTGGTCTTTGATGAAACTAACTCATTTGAACAAGAAAAAGTCATCGATGATGAAGATTTGAAAAAATGGAATCCAAATAATATTGAAATTCAACATGATGAGGAAACTATTATGCAACAAAATGAAGAAGAACCTCATGAAGATCGTAACACTTCATCATTACCAAAAGAATGGAGGTTTGTCCCCTCTCACCCAAAAGATCTTATCATTGGTGATCCATCAAAATGGGTAAGCACAAGAAATTCTTCTAGAAATTTTCATAACAATTGTGCCTTTCTCTCACAAATCGAGCCAAAGAATTTTAAAGAAGCCGAGTTTGATGAAGTTTGGATTCTAGCTATGCAAGATGAACTAAATCAATTTGAAAGAAATCATGTTTGGGATTTAGTTGCTAGACCAAATTCACAAACCGTAATTGGCACAAAATAGGTTTTTCGAAACAAACGAGATGAAAATGGTATAATAGTGCATAACAAAGCTAGATTAGTGGCTCAAGGTTACAATCAAGAAGAAGGCATTAATTTCGAAGAAACTTTTACACCGGTTGCTAGATTAGAATCAATTCGCATGCTTCTTGCTTTTGCTTGTCATAAGAATTTTACTCTCTTTCAAATGGATGTCAAAAGTGTATTTTTGAATGGAGTCATTCAAGAAGAAGTTTTTGTTGAGCAACCTCCCAGTTTTAAAAATCACAAGTATCCGGACAAAGTTTTCAAACTTAGAAAAGCCTTTTACAGATTAAAACAAGCATCTAGAGCATGGTATGAGAGATTAAGTAAATTTCTCTTATCAAATGGTTTTTTAATGGATAAGGCGGACACAACACTATATATAAAAACCAAAAAGAATGATATGATAGTTGTTCAAATTTATGTTGACGATATCATTTTTGGTGCTGCTAACATTTCCCTATGTGAAGAATTTTCTAAGTGCATGAGTAGGGAATTTGAGATGAGCATGATGGGTGAACTCAAGTTCTTTCTTGGACTTCAAATCAAACAAACTATTGATGGAATATTCATTAGTCAAACTAAGTATATCTTGGATATGCTCAAAAAGTTTGAAATGGAAGAATTGAAGCCAATGAACACTCCAATGAGCTCATCAATCAAACTAGATAAAGATGAGCAATGTACTTCCGTTGATATAACAAAATATCGAGGTATGATCGGATCTCTTCTTTATTTAACCGCTAGTAGGCCCGATATTATGTTTAGTGTATGCTTATGTGCTAGATTTCAATCTAATCCTAAGAATTCTCATTTTATTTCCGTAAAACGTATTTTTCGTTATCTTAGTGGAACTAGATCTTTAGGTCTTTGGTATCCTAAAGAAAATCATTTTGATTTACTTAGCTATTTGGATGCCGATTGGGCCAGTTGCACAATTGATCGTAAAAGTACTAGTGGAACGTGTCATTTTATAGGCTTTGCTTTAGTTTCTTGGTTTAGTAAGAAACAAAATTCCGTTGCCTTGTCAACCGCCGAAGCCGAGTACATCTCCGCCGCTAGTTGTTGTGCTCAAATCCTATGGATGAAACAAACTCTAAATGACTATCACCTATCTTTTGAAAAAATTCCTATCATGTGTGATAACAATAGTGCCATAAATTTATCCAAGAATCCCGTTTTGCATTCTCGAACCAAACATATTGAGATTAGACATCATTTTCTTCGAGACTATGCACAAAAGGGATATATATCTTTGGAGTTTGTAAACACCAAAAAACAATTGGCCGATATTCTCACAAAACCATTAGCACTTGAAAGATTTTCATACATTCGATGAAATTTAGGTATAATTGATGAATGTGAAATACGTGGCTAACTCTTTATGTTTTCTATAGTTGATTGCACTTCATATGATAAACATGTTTCAAAGTAGTTATCAAAGGATCAAATTGTTAAACATTTTTGGAAATCCGCTAAAGCGGACGACCGTTTATACAAACGGACGTCCGTTTGATGTTATACGGATAACATTTTGTTCATCTGGATAATCATCCGTTTAAGTAGAACATTTTGTACAAATTTGATCAACAACAACGGACGACCGTCTAACCGTCCGCTTCATCATCCGTTTGAACAGAATGTTTTCAACATAAATTGGTAGACTCAAACAGATGACCGTTTCATCGTCTGTCTTCTCATCCGTTTGAACAAAAAGTTCTTTTTCAAAAATTCAGTTCAAACGGTCGACCGTCTGTGGTTTCCGGTCGACTTTATCAGCAGAAATCAGGATTTTTAAGTTAGAAATTTTTCAAATTTTCTCATTCCAACTTCGCGCGACCCACGGTTTTTCTCTCCAAATATCTTTCCCATTCATTGATTTCATCTCAAATCTTCAAAATTTTCACTTCAAATCAAAAACACATCAAATCCACGCTCAAAACTGTAAAATCCCTAATTTCTATCCACGAAATCGTGAAAAACCACTCAAACGGACGAACTCAAACCCTAGCCTCCCAATCCATTTTCCAACACAATGCCTCGAGTTAAAAAGGCTGCCAAACGCTCTAGGAGAGAACGACAACCTTCTCCATCCTCTGAAGACGAGGATTCTCCCTCAGAAATTCGGATTGCAAAATGTCCCGTCCTCATTGGTAAGAACGTTGACCTTGCCTCGTTTACTTTTGAAGCCCCCTCTTTTCACATATATAATCTTTTTGTAGGGATGTGTTGGGTTAGTGTTCTCACGCTAAATGACAAAGTTTACCCTTCCATTGTAAAAGAACTCTATAAAAACATGACTTCTTCTCCGGGGTCGGGCATCTCGTGTCTAGTTCGAAATAAACAAATAAGAATCACTCAAGACCTTATTCGATCAATTCTTCAACTTGAGGAAGGTGGTATTCGCCTTTATACCACAAAAACAATTCCTCACACTGAAGAATACAACCCGTTCGAGGCATGTTGTCGTGTCACCGAAAAATACTTTGAGGCAGCCATACGTCTAAGTACAAATCAACTCACCCTCTTGTGTCGTGTCTTACACAACATCATCGTCCATATCATTATTCATCAAAAAGGTCATTTAGATGAGGTCAATCATTATGACGTCTCCTTTCTCGACTCTATCCTCTGTGGGCGTAAACTAGATTTCTCGTACATCATGCTCCAACACATGACCTCAGTCCTTAGCAGCACTAGACCTAAGACACTTTTTTACGGAATGATTCTCACTAAAGTTTTTCAACACTTCGAAATCTCCTTCCGTGACTCGGTTGCCCTTCTTCCTAAAGCCACCGATACCATCAATATCCTTACTCTCAAACGAATAAAAATTATCAAAGAAGATGGACAATGTGTGGCAAAGTCCAAAGGGTTTGATGATGAGTCGGGACCCTCTACCTTACCATTTGAGGGTCGCAAAGAAGTGCACGAAGATGATGATGATGAACATGCTCCTCCCCCATCTCAACCACGACCACGATCACATCGACCGTCGTCCTCCACCTCCGGCTTCAACGAGGACCATTTCAATTTACTAAATGGACGGATCGACTCCCTCGCCTCGAAGGTTGAAAGCGTGCAATCATTGCTCCACCAAGTGCTTGCCTCCCAACAAGCACTTCATGCTCATTTCGGCACCGAATTTCCTCCGCATCCTCTACCGGAGATCTAGTTTATTTATTTTTGTTATTTGTTTCTATGTTTTTGAAAACAATCCTAAGTTCTACCTTTTATTTATGTACCTTGATGTTTTTGAAAACAATTTCTTTTCATTTTCAACTTCTATCCATGAATGACATCTTTTGTTTACCTTAATATTTTGATTTTGCCTTTTTGTTTATGCCAAAAGGGGGAAGAATATGTGATGTGATATGATGAAAATTTGAATATGAATGTGAATGTGATGATATGATGAAAATTTTGTAATTGACAATCGACTTGAAAATTTGGTAATTGACAAACGACTTGAACATTTGATATGTGATGAAATTGGTAAATCAAATGAAAATTGTATCATACTACAAATTCATCAAACCATGTTTACTTGAAAAATAAAGGGGGAATATATATGCTTTATTTTATCTCATTATTCTATATTCTCACATTATTTGTCATAATCAAAAAGGGAAAAATTGTTGACCTATAGTTAACTTTAAACCTTAATGTTTTGATTATAACAAACAAAATAGTTGTGTTTTCTAACAATCTATTTTCAAGCAATATTCAAAGCGCTACAAATCGAACTCTCATGCAATGGCAAGATCAAGTCAAAATCAATATAAGAGTTCAAGTATCTCAAGATCCAAATTTCAAGATTCGAAGATCAAGATCGAAGAATAGATTTCTAGATAAAATTGTAAAGGTATTAACTCTTTGATTTCTAGCAATTCAATGAATGAAAGCTCAAAAATATTTTTTATCACTTGCATAAAAATATTTTTATCAAAGCCAAAAATCAATTTTTCAAAACTGTGGAAATGGTCAATTTGTTTGATAAACCAGTTCAGACCGTTTGAATGTCACTTTCCAAAAAGTGTCAGTTCTAATTTTTTTTGAGTTCGACTAGTTCTGACCATCTGACCGGTCGACCGTTTGGTCATCCATTTCAACAGAAAGTGAAGAAAATTCATTTCTATAAATACCACTTCATTTATTATCATTCAACAACACTTACAAGAGCATTTATAGAGAGAATTATATTGAAAAACTTAATTCAAAGCTCTATTGCATTTATATATTCAATAACATTCATTGAAAATTTTGTTTGATTAAATCAAACTTTTGATTCATCATTCTCAACAAAGTTTTCTTCTAACACTTGATCTGTTGCTATTCATTAAAGTGTTAGTCTCTCTTAGAACTAAACTTGTATTTATCATTCATCTAGAGAAAAATACTCAAATCAATCTCTTTACATTTTTGGGTCATATTGAGGTCCATTGAAAGCTCAATATTGTATAAGGATCGGTGCTCATTGTTTGTAAGTCACCGGATACATTGTAAGGGTTTGGATTGCACCATAAGTCAATCAAAATAGTGGAAATGCCGTGCTTGTATTGGAGAGCTTGGTAATGGGAGATGTAGATAAATGGTTGGATTGAACCTCCATAAAAATATCGTTTGCACTTTCTCTTTCCTTTTATTTACTTATATTGTGCTCATATTTTTGTGGATTAAATTTTCATTTCTTAAATATCCTTTTTCAGAATATTTTTCGAAAACGTTTGAGAAAACCAATTCACCCCCATCTTGGTTAGTTATTCTTGGGCTATGGACTATCATCTTTAAGTTTAGGGTTTTGTTGGAAAACCCATGAGCCCCTAAATGTTAGTAAATTAGTTATCCCACGGAATGGAGGGAGGCAAGGGGGCAAGAGATCAGTAGCCCGGAATGGAGATCTCCGGGTGTTACAAAGACTTAACTATGCAAGAAAGAAGTGAGAGATTCATTCCTTAATTAGTGTTTTATAATTTATTTAAGGAAAACTGGCGCAAATAGTCTATAATGTATGCTAATAGTGCGTAAATGGTCCCTAACCTTTCTTTTTTAGTGGAGTGGTCCCTAACCTATCTATTTAGGTGCGTAATTAGTCCTTATTTGATAAAAAAGACAAAAATACTCTTAATTTTAGTTTAATAAAATTACAATTGGATTTCAAACATTTGCAAAATATGCAAATAAGTCCTATATATATATATATATATATATATATATATATATATTAAACAATATTTAATTTAGCATATTAAATATATCACTATAATCGTGTCAAATAAATTTTTCATAAGTGAAAAATATAAAATTATTGCTCTTTAGGTATATGTAATTATTATGTGATGTGAAAAACTCGAATAAAAATTAAGTTAAATATATAACAAAATAGCGTATATAATTTTATGACATTGAACTAATCTTAGGGCATGTTCGGTGGCCATTTTTTTCCAAAAAAACCCATTTTTTTGCCTACAATTTTTGACTTTTCAACCTTTTTACACTACAAACAAGTTTGAAAAGTCAATAAAGCATCTAAAAAAACTCATTTTTTCCCAAAAAAAACTACACCGAACATGCCCTTATTATATTTTTTTTAACATAAAAATACTAACAAAAATTAATTTACACATTTTGTGTTCTTTATTTTTGATCGATAATAAAACGATAAATTTAAATATGAAGAATACAATTTGAACTCTAATATTTGTAGTTAATAAACGAATAGCTCAATGAAATAATAATATTTGATTATTAAGTTTGTGAAAAAGTTTTTTTTTTTATGTTGTAATGATAAATTTTTTGTTTAAATTTTAATGATTACTTAATAATAATAAAATAATTTTAATTAACACGTTTGTTAATAATTATGAGCTTAAATTTTAGTTATTTTAGAATAGTTCGTAAAATATACAAAATAATTTAGTATATTATCAAGTGATAATTGAATGAAAGGTCTTCAACCTTTCAAAATCGTTAGAGATATGTCCTTAACTTAAAAAAATAGCATTACACGTCCCCAACATATAAAGAAATAGGCATCGTAGGTCCCTCTTGACACTTTTCATCAGTTTCCTTCGTTAAAAATCAAAATTGGATTACATGCGCTATATTTCTCCAAAAAATGCGACTGTCCTTAGGTGGTGGAAATGTTAGTTGTTGAGGTGTCTATCTCTATCTCTATCTCTCTATCTCTCTCTCTCTCTCTTTCCTTTTCCTTCCTTTTTCGATAGCTTTCTGAAACTCTAAAAAATTCATGAATTTCAATGCCCTTTTTCACATTCCCCATTCAAAAAGAATAATTTAAGTTTTCTATAATTTTTGTCTGTAATTACAACAGAATCTATTGAAATTGAAACAAGAAACTTTCCCGGGCGGGTTTTTGATGAACAACACGGATCGGGTCGGATTACAATGATGTTTCTGGTGCTAGATCTGGTTCATTATGCATGCATTGCCAAGGGGTAAAATGGTGTTGGTGGAGTTCAATTCGAAGGATGTGAGACTTGGATCCATCGCCGGAAAATGTTTGGAGAAAATGCCGCCGTTTCATTCCACCTTCTCCCACACCGTCCGTTCTCAAACCTACAATTTCTTGATCGAGGTCTTGTTTGTTTATTTCATGATTTTTTATGAAAGATTTAGAAATTTGAAGGATTGGGCTTTCCCTGGAACGTTAAAGAAGCGTTTAATAAGTTTTTCCAGGGCGATCTAGGAGAAGAAGAGGTTGGAGCAAGTGACTTCTCATTGTTTTCAGAGGAACTCAATCCAATTTTACATCGGTTATTGGGTCCAGGCTCGGAACGGGATGTTCCAAATTTACAGTGGAGTTGTAGTTTTAACCCTGCCATTCTCAGTTGCATTTTTTGGAGAAATATAGCGCGTGTAGTCCAATTTTGACTTTTAATAGAGAAAACTGACGGAAAGTGTCAAAAAGGACCTACGATGCCTATTTCTTTATACGTTAGGGATGTGTAGTGCTATTTTTTTTTAGGTTAGGGGCATATCTCCAACGATTTTAAAAAGTTGGGAGACCTTTCATGCAATTGTCCCTATTATCAATTTGTTAGTTTCTTTTAAATTTTTTTTTTAAAAAATAAAAGTATGGGACCCATTTGTACTTTTTACAAAGGTTGGGAATCCAATTGAAATTTTTTCTAAATAAAAGTAAGGGTATATTTATCTTTTTTATCAAATAAGGACCAATTCCACACCTAAATAGATAGGTTATGGATTACTCCACCAAAAATGAAAGGTTATGGACCATTTGTATAATAAGGGCAAAGATTAGGGACCATTTGCGCCAATTTTCCATTATTTAGTTATGATATTTTATTAAGTAGGGTTCTTTTATTATCTTGGGTCAAATTTAAAAGTTGCTAAGAGTATAAGGAATAGGATTGCATTTTTTTAATTAAAGTGAGAATATTTGACCACAAACATTAAATTTTTGTTTGATTAAAAACTAATAAATTGAGAGTTTTTTTCTCCAAAATTTTATCCAAATAGTATTCATGATCAAATTAACATTTTGTGATCGTGTGTAATTGTTTTTGTTCGCTTTTGTATGTAAGATAGTCTATGCTTCTAAAGATGTTGTCTAGGAAATCACATACTATTCGTGAAATCTTCTTAGATTAGATTCAGTACGAAGAGGACATGACATGAATCTTCCGACTACTTGATATGTTGGAGCAAAAATCCCAACAATGGATCTTGTTGGGTATATGTGGAGGTAGTTTGCATGAGGGAGGTAATGATAGGGATTGGCACGACAGGGTTGTTGGCGTGGGTGGCACGACAACCAATGTGGAGTCGATCGTGGAGGTTTCTGACGATGATGATTATTTTTAATGTTCAACTTGTACTAATTGGTAATCAACTTGAAAACTATATCATGAATGTGCACTCCAATATGAAATTTTTAACTTTGAAAGGAATGAGTAACTTCGCTTGAGGCAAAAAGAAGACAAGATTTACCCTTTAATTTTTGCTCATCAAATTGGTCATTCTTTTGCCAATTACAACTGCCACTGTTTTGAACTATTAATATAAAAAAAGATCAATTATATAGTAAGATTAGAGATGAACAAATGAACGATTACATAAATTGAGAAATATTTTTTTTTATAATATTTGTAATGATGTTTTTGTTAAACGATTTAAAAATATGAAAAACTCGTTAAAGACAATTTTAATGTATTAGAAAATTTTAATTGTTGTTTTTTTTATGTATAATTCGTCTTGATTTTTTTTTCTTATTGTTTACATTGTGCCGCCTAAAGTAAAATCATATATTAGCCACTGACTACAGGTAGTGTTGGCGGGAGGGAATATGAAGTTGAAAGAAAGAAAATAAATTTCACTCGACGATTTTACCCCCAGTTCCAATAAAGGCAAAAAAATGAGAGTTTAACTCACTTGCGCAACTAACGGATATTTTTAATGGAATATGTCCAAAGAGACTAATTACACATATAAATGGATAAGTTAGGGACCACTCTATTAAAAATAAAAGATTAGAGATTACTTGCGATTTATATTCATACGTTAGGGACTATTTGCACCAATTTCCCTTGATTCAACTAAAGGCATCTTTCACGAAGATCAATGCAATAGTGTCTGCTCCCCATCAAATGATACATTAATATAAGAGCAATAAAATATTGGGAGTACGCGTTTTCGATTGTCGACTTTTTGAACAGTTTTAAGAATTGAAGAATCTTTCCAAGATTTATGATGACTAGGGCCGGCAAATCCTTGTCTTTTCTTTTAACTTGAAAATGGCTTTCACTCCACCTTCTTTCTTTTGTCTTTTTTCCATCAAATTATCCCAATCTCAATGTTGATTTCCAGTCCGATTTGTTCCATTTTTGAAGCTCTTTGAGTTTCATAAATTATCAGTCAAAAAATTGAATTAGCATTCAATCCAATCCAATCTCGAATAGAAAGTGGGAACAAGAGCAGCATCATCTCAGCCAGTCTAATCCCCCAAGGTCACTGATCATTTTCTTTTTTCTTGTGGTTATTTTTGAATATAATACAATTTTGTACATTTTCTTTCATTAGTTTTGTCCATATCATGTAGGATTTTTACTTTTAAGTCAAGCAATTGTCGGGGCAGTTTCTCAGAAATTGTCCCTTTATACACATTGGTTGTTCGCGTGGATCCAAAAGATTCTTTCTCCGTGTTTGGAATGTGAAAATGTGATTTGTTTTTTAGGCTTTTTTTTTTACTATTCATTACGTATTGCTTTAACCATCTCCTTACTTCTATAGGTTCAGCGTTTGTACACGCGATAACTATCCACAATTGAACAGCGTGTGCATTTGAAGCTGAAGCTGAGATGTCTAGGAATTATGACAACTGGGAAAGGCTGGTGGAAGTTGTGCTAAAACGAGAGCAGTATTGGGAAATGGCTCACGCCCATTCGAGAAACACGAGCACTGCCAGTTCCGTATCATTGGATTTTGACGAACTATCTTTGAGTTTGCCAAGAGAAGTAACAAATGTTGAAATTGGAGAAACGAGTTCAAGATCTGATTTAGATCCCTCTCAATTGATTAGTGATTCTTTCGAGAGCACTGATAGCAGTAGAATACTTGATGGAAATGGATTGAAATCTCAAAATTCTGTGATTTCTAGTGATGCTAACCAAAATGAGGTTGAGTGGATTGAACAATATGAAGCTGGTGTGTATGTAACAATTGTCGCCTTCCAAGATGGAAGTAGAGATTTCAAACGAGTGCGCTTCAGGTATTTGGTTTAATATTGTTAGTAAAAGATTGGTTTTAATATAATATGGAATGATTGGTTATATAGGACTCTTAAAAGATGTATCAGACAATTAAAATGGAAAATTTCTTGGGGAGGGTCTTTGGAAATTGTTCTTGAAACTCCTTTTATTCTGTTTATTGAATGAACTTATTCTAGTTCTATGCACACTTGTTGTGTCAGTTGCAATTTAATTAATGTTAAACTACCTGATATTGAAGGTGTATTATTAATTTTTGTATTTTTCCCGTCATTGCATATGCAGCAAGAGGAGATTCACGGAGCACCAAGCAGAGAATTGGTGGTCAGAAAATCGAGAAAAAATTTACAAAAAATACAACATTGGTGAAATATTCGGGATTTCAGCCTCCAACAAGGCTGCAAGTAGGACTAAGGGAGTTGTGTCCCAAGACAATAATGTTAGAATTAATCTACCGAATTCATAAATATGAATGATTACATATCTATGACTTAAAACCATCATGCTGTAATTACCAAGATTAATCTTCAAAGCGGGCGTCACTGAATCCATGATTCTATTTGATCGAATCCCAGGTTATGGTCTTCCAATTGATCCGTGGTTTTCTCCTTAGTGTCTCTTGTTGATGGGGATACAAAGAGTTATGAAAAGCTTCGATTGGGGACCACGACCAGTATATATAACTACTGGAGACAAGATTATTATGTTTCAATGTTGTTAAATCGGCCCCATCAATTTAAAACATTGTATCCGTCTCTACACTTTAATCTCATGACACTTAATACCCATTAGTCAAAATAGTCTTTTAGTGGATCACTTTATTGACTAAAACTTTAAGATAGTACCACACATTTTAATATATACATGTTTGGCCCCACATGTTGAATTTTATCCAACAAATAATGCCAAAGATTCTGGTCCTCGCCACATAATGAAAATGGCTCTAAATCTAGCAATTCAGTAGGTTCCGACAAAGGTGATGCAAATCAAGCTGAGGTTGAGTGGATTGAAAAATATGAACCTGGGGTGTATATGACACTTGTAGCTCTTCAAGATGGAAGTAGAGATATCAAACGAGTACGCTTTAGGTATTTGAAATTGTTATTTCTGAGTTTTATATTGGATGTTATTTGATATAGTTATTAATAAAGACTGTTGTTTGGACATTGTCCTCAAATCTCATTTTACTTTGTTGGTTGAATGCTAATTAATGCTAGCTCTATGACTTCTTGTTATGTTTTTAAAAAATGTGTGATTTAAATGTAAAGAACTAACTTCTATATTTTTCTGTCATTGCATATGCAGCTCGAGGAGATTCGAGGAGCACCAAGCAGAGACTTGGTGGTCAAAGAACCGGGAAAAAGTTTACGAGTTATACAACATTCGTGGAGTAGATGTGTTAAAATAGGAGTCGGTTTGAGATATACCAACCCTAAAAATCTTGTTCCTAGCTACATGAAATCTTGAAATTATTGTATAATAATAGTTGATGACTATTTAGTTTTACCACAATATCTCAAAAATAGTCATATTTAATCTAGAAGTATGTATGTTGATCAGTTTTTAAATCTCATTGGAACATTACATATATGGTCCATTATTATAATAAAATACACACTTGATCTCCAATTCTTTCTATTTTTTACTCTTATTATCTTAGTTATATAACATGTTTTTAGCACGACCCAAAATAGAGAATTCGAAAGCAACAATGTAGAAAATTCACAGAATTTGGACAACTTGGAGCTGTGTCCAAACATTTATATCTCAGTGCTCTGAGTTCGATTGCCGTGAAATTTGGACAGTAAATCCACAACTCATTGTTCGTAAAATCCAATGGTTAAGATCAAGATTCCACAATTCATTTGTGAGAAATTGCTACAATAGCGAATTTCTAATTGTTTGGAAGATTATGAGTTTTTGGAGAATAATTTTTTTTTTTTTTTTTTCAGATTTAAATTTGTAGAAGAATTTGAGACTACTCGAAGTACTCTAAATTTATTGAATTCAATTAATAGGTAATTGATGAGACAAAAATATATTAAAGTCAATTTTTCTTTTCTTTGTTAATTTTCATATCTCATATATCTCATATATCTCATATATATATATATATATATATATATATATATATATATATATATATATATATGTGTGTGTGTGTGTGTGTGTGTGTGTGTGTGTGTGTGTGTGTGTGTGTGTGAGAACTAAATTTAAGTGAAATCTATTATTTTGTACCAATATTATTCCATAAGAATATTGTATTATCACTTTTGGAGAAGTACACATGTATAATAAATACTAGTGTGAGCACGTTCGATGCACGTGATGTATCGATAATGAAGAATGTAATAATGTTTATAATATCTTCCTTTTATGAATTGGCTTGGTATTGGTAATCTAAGTGGAAAAAAAAAAATATTAACAAATCAGACAATTGAAACCAAAATACCATGCTTGTAACTTAAAACCTAATTTATTAAAATTTATTATAGTAGTTGACTCAAACATATGATAAAATTGAATTCAATTTACTTCATTAAAGCTATTATTCTTAAGTAACATTTTCTCCGAATTTGCATTCTTCCTCGAAGCCTGAGTTCATTCATTTATAATATTTTAATCACGTAAAGAAAGTTAAATGCATTTGCATTAAGAAACTTCACATTTGCTCTAGAATAAGACTATGGGCATAAGTATCAACAACAACATATGTACAATAATTTCAATTTTTTTTAAATAACTTAAATAAAAGATAAAGAGAGTGTTGAATTGAGCTTACATCATCAAATTAAAACTCTTAAAAATAACATAATTTCTAAAAGTAAATGAATTACTTTAAAGTTGTTAATTAAGTACACTAGTGAAGTTGTATGTATTTGATGCAAGTCAGAGATTGTGGCAAAAATGGGCAACAAAAGTGTAAAAAAAGTAAACAAGTCAATAAACATATTAATTACAATTACAATTATTCTACAACCATCCGTGTGAAAAATATAGCATCTTAAATACACTTTTCTAAAGCACTAAGTAGAGTTTGCATTGCTAATGTCCAAACAAGTCATTTTCAGAAATAATACCCTAGAATTGTATTAATATTAAAAAGAAAAATGACAATAAGTTGAGATATTACTAAAATTATGCATTTCAAAACCCTATATATAAACAAGCAATTTTCATTCTAAGCTCATGTAGTTCAAGAAATGATAATATTATTCAATTACAACTAAACAAACCAAATTATAAATTAAATAATGTCTCAAATGATAGTACATTTTCAACGACAAGCAATCAGAAGAAAATTTCAAGTTAAACAATGTCTCAAAGTGACAGTATTACCAAATTACAACAAAACTAAACTAAAATTTTTAAATTTAAAATTATTGAATAAAACTATAAAGTGTCTTCAATGAACACAAATATCAAACTTTGCAGAAAAAGAAATTAATAAAGCAAAATTTGAAATATTTTCCAAAATAATCAAATTGCATATTTAACAGTCTAACATACTATAGAAGTACAATTCTTCCAAAATTCAAACTCCTAAACAAAAAATAAAGTAATAGTCTAACATACTATAGAAGTAACAACTCATATGTCTTTCAATTTGAGTAAAAAAAAAGGTAATTGCGGGCAAAAAACACGATAAAAATCTAAAACAAACAATACTATCACTACAAGAAAGGAGCTCAATAGTGGCGACATTCGTCATCGCTGAATCATCCATAGTCGTCCATTTACATATATAGAGACGACAAAGTCGTCGCTAAATATCGCCGCAATAGTTTAGTTCTCTAGTTATGTAGCGACGACATAATGTCGTCGCTACATATATTTGAATCTATAGCGACGACAACTTCGTCGCAACATTGTCGTGGTCCACATCTCGAAAATAGATAAAAAGGGACGACAAAGTCGTCGCTATAATGTGATATAGTAGTGACGTGAAATACGTCGCTAATATGTCGTCGCTATATGTCCTTCTAATATAGAGACGACTTTATCGTCGCTAAAACTAATTTATTTGTAGTCATACAGCGACGACAATGTCGCCGCTATAAACAATTTGAATTTGAAAAAAAAAAATTCAAATAATTGAAATAATGTATAAAAAATTATAAAAATCTATAGACCCCCCAAACCCTCGTCGTCGTCCCCATTCTCGTCCTCCTCAGGCACAACCACTGGTATGATATTTTTCAGAAGCTCAATTTCTTGCTGCATTCGGCGTAGCTGAGCCTCATACATGGAAAACCGAGGATATTTATTCTGGGAATCTCCAGAGAACTGATGGGAAGTTCCTTGTGGGGCCTTCGATACAGCAGTCGAATCTAGGGAGGGAGAGGTGCCCTTCGGAACCCGTCCAACCCCACGGACATGACCTCGTCGTTCTCCGAGAACCTCATTTACAATAGCACGTTCATCTAATAATGCGCCACTCGAGGCGACCTGTGTATGTTGAGTCTCTCTCAACTCAACAAGTTTATCCTGTTTAGTGAAAAAAGTTATAAATAATAATATCATGTCGATAAAATTATATTAACATCATTTTAATGTCCTCACATAGTTACCAGCCGCCTGCGAGTTCACCCAATTGCCATCTCAGAAGGTGTGAAACGTCCAGAACGAATCAATAATTCCCAGCCACTGCTAGGTCTTGTGGTCCCGCTACAACAATTGTATAATGCAATGTAGTTAGTAGACATTTTTACGTAATGTAGTGAAGATTTGTATAATGATATTGAAAATTTAAGTTGTACCTCATCGTAACGCGTGATAGAGAAGCTCTTCGATCCCTGCACACTTGGGTATTTAGCCTTACCCCGATTGACCTTATTTTTCGAGGACCGTTCCTGAATGTATAAAAAATATTTGTGACTTGCAGAAAACTTAATAGTTAAAAAAATGTATAAAACAAATCGTAAAAAATAAATAAACAATACGTACCACGAAAGTAGGACTGGTGAAGAAGTCAATGCACTTCTGCTAGTACTCGGCAGACATCTCGTTGTATGGTCGGCTGGGTCCATGCACTTTTAAGTGATTATGCGCCTTCAATTTGTAATCACGATAACGATCGACCGCCAAACGATCTACAGCGGCACAGACTGCCCTGTACTCGTCGGTCGTCCAATCGCCCTGTAGATCGAAGTAGCTCTACAATAAGGGTAAAAAATTACATTAATGTAGAAGTCATGGAACAATTATTTATTGACTACGCTAATAACAAAACTAATTTAAGTTCATACCTCGATAATGCTACGTAACAGTGCCCGCTGCTCCTTTGGAACCTTGGTCCATGAAGGGTAGCACGGGGGCACGGTAAATCTCACTTGATTCCCAACCAAGCGCGTGAAGTACTTCGCGTTATTCCCGATCGGCTGCATTGTGCGTTCAACAAAATGTCGTACGCAATAGGAAGTGTCATCTTCCCGTTAGCCTGCCAAACCTTCTCAAGGTTGATGCCTCGAGAGATACCCCGTCGCTTTGGCGGGGGCGCTGAAAAAGAACAAATACAAACCATATTTATCATACGAAATTTAACAATATTAATAAAATACAAAAAAAATGATTTGAACTAAAATTATTACCAGACTCGCAAGCCGAAGCGAGCCGGTGAGATGGCTGCTGTAGAGGATCTCCTGCACCATCACTTCCGTGCAACATCACGTCAGCCATACTAACACATGAAATAATTCCGAACATCAATTAGTTCGGAATAGGTTCCTACATTTAGTGAAATTGATCCTAGTAAACTTTTTACTTTATTTTAAATATGTCCTTGAACTTTGAATTTTGTCAAAGTTTCTAATAAGTTCAAGTTGATGATGAATTGGTCCTTACACTTCTACTTTATTGTAAGTAGGTCCCGAAACTTTGACTCAATTTCAAATAGGTGGTCCCTTAACTATTACTTTATTGCAAAGAGGTCCATGAACTTTGAAATTATGTGAAAATTTGAATTTATTATATTTTATTTTAAATTGGTCTCTAAACTAATAATTTATTTCAAATAAGTCACTAAACTTTGAATTTATGTGAAAATTTGAATTTATTATATTTTATTGATGAATTAGTCCCTAAACTTATTTTATTTCAAATTTCTTCCCTAAACTTTGAATTTATGTAAAAATTTGAATTTATTATATTTTATTGATGAATTGGTCCCTAAACTTATTTTATTTCAATTAAGTCCCTAAACTTTGAATTTATGTGAAAATATGAATTTATTATATTTTATTGATGAATTGGTCCCTAAACTTATTTTATTTCAATTAAGTCCCTTAACTTTGAATTTATGTGAAAATTTGAATTTATTATATGTTATTGATGAATTAGTCCATAAACTTATTTTATTGCAAATTAATCCCTAAACTTTGAATTTATGTGAAAAATTGAATTTATTAAATTTTATTGATGAATTGGGCCCTAAACTTATTTTATTGCAAAGAAGTCCCTAAACTTTGAATTTATGTGAAAATTTGAATTTATTATATTTTATTGATGAATTGGTCCCTAAACTTATTTTATTACAAATAAGTCCCTAAACTTTGAATTTATGTGAAAATTTGAATTTATTATATTTTATTGATGAATTGGGCCCTAAACTTATTTTATTGCAAAGAAGTCCCAAAACTTTGAATTTATGTGAAAATTTGAATTTATTATATTTTATTGATGAATTGGTCCCTAAACTTTGAATTTATGTGAAAATTTGAATTTATTATATTTTATTGATGAATTTGCCATAAACTTATTTTATTGCAAATAAGACCCTAAACTTTGAATTTATGTGAAAATTTGAATTTATTATATTTTATTGATGAATTGGTCCCTAAACTTATTTTATTGCAAATAAGTCCCTAAACTTTCAATTTATGTGAAAATTTGAATTTATTATACCCAACATAATCCCTATTATTCAACCTCAATCAAACTTCATCCAAATTTAAACTAACATCATCCCTAATGTTATTCAATGTTATTCGAGGATTATTCGGTAGTTATTCAATATTCAACCTCAAAAATCATCCCAAATTTAGTTAAATAGAAATCCAAAAATCATCCCTACAACTTCATAAAGCAAAATCATCCCTAAAACTTTATTAAGCAAAATCAGTCCAAAAATCAATCAGTCCACAAATCAGTCCAAAAATATCCCTACTGGTTACTAAAGATTACCTCGAACGGGTATGAACTTCAGTTTCAATATGGCGGCTGGACGGTAGTGGACGAAAAATGGAAAGCAAATGGTCGGCCAAAGTTGGAAAATGGAAAATGAATTTATGTGAAAATCAAAATGAATAAACGAATTTGAAAATCAAATTGAAAATCATAATGAAAATCAAGAATCTGAAATCCAAACCTTGTGACGGCGTTAATCGACGGTGGCAGAAGGCGGAGAAGATTTCAGGGACTCAGGCGAACTCACTGGAAGAAGCTGAACATCCAAAATGGAGAAGAAGAAGGGTCAGGCGTGAATTAAAAGGTCTAGCTCTATAGCGACGACATATGTTGTCGATATATATACAGTAAAGTGACGACATTTTTAGGGATTTTCAGAACACGCGCCTAAAACATGGCGTCCAATTTGCAGGACAATAGCGACGACAAATAGCGTCCAATTTGCAGGACAATAGCGACGACATTTGTCGTCGCTATTGACAAAATTTTTTTTTTGAATTTTTAGGACACGTTCCTAAAACGTGGAGTCCAATTTTGAGTAATATAGCGACGACATGTGTCGTCGCTATTGACAATAAAGGGGCCCTAAACTTTGAAATAATTGTTCATATGAGAAAGTTTTAATATAAAATATTATCAAAAATTTTATTTTTAAATATTATCAAATAATTTATTTTTTAATTTTTAATAATTAAAATATTAAAGTTTAAATTAACATAGTTAGTGATACAAAAAATATTGCACATTTGTTGGAGTCTAAAAAATATTCTAAAAATAATTCTCTTTTTAAGGCATTTTTCATATTTAAATTAATATATTAAATGTTTTAAAAATATAATTATATATTTAATAAATAAGCCAAAAATGTAATGTTCAATGATAATAATGAACAACTCATAGTTATCTCAATAATTTATAAATAAATCAAGCACTTTATGATAGTTAACTAAACTCCATGATGCGGTGAGAACATTCAATCTGATTCACTATCATGATACGATTGATCATCATCATCGTCACTGTCGTCTTCATTGATTTCACTCGATGTTTCGTCATTCTCGTATTTTGCATTTGTATCGTCTTCCACATCATCGTCGTTGATAAACGAAGTTTGTCCTGCAGTATTAGACGAGGCTCCTCTGATAACCAATTATTCTGTCTCATCAGCTTCACCATCATCCCGGTGCAAGGATACGTGCTCTATGTTGCCAAGATCAACGATTAGAGATAAACCGAAAGAGTATTTATTGTGGAGCAGGTCAATCTCTGTGATGTTAGCTCCCACTATGTCCCACATGCTCCTATGATGGACAATTTGTACTACTCGCTAGTTTGGACTACGAGATGGATCTTCAATGTAGAACACTTGTTGTGCTTGGCTCGCAAGTATGAACTGATCATTTTTGAACGCCTCTACACTGATGTCAATACTGGTAACGTTATTCTCAGTTACCATCCGCCTCCTATCACTCCTAAACCACTTACATCGAAACAGATAAACTGAAAGTTTCGATCCATACTATAGCTCCAGTATATCTTGCAGCTGCCTGTAGTAAACCTCACCCCTAGTCCCTGGGACGGACACACCACTGTTCTGAGTTTTTCTTCGAATGTCACGATCATATGTCAAGAACCGAACTCTTTTGACAACACAAGCCGTGTATGATATAACCTGCTAGTAACATCGTCTGGCCAACAAAAACAACTCATCAGAAACTTGATGGTTGTAGCTTTGGCGTATTGCATATAGCTGCATGACGAGAATTATTCTCAGTTATTGAAAGAAATAATGTTGAAAACTTGCAAATGTATTCGGTCGTTGTTCATTTACCTTTCTGTAGAACCAACCGTGAAATTCTCTTCTGTCCACTAGTTCGATATTTGGACAACCATTGTTCAGTAGCTCCTGCCGATGTTCCCTGTACAAAGTTTGGAGGATCAAAGTTCATTAGTTCGTTTCAAATGAAAAAGTTTATTCGAGATAAATGAATAATAATCAGGAATAAATGCCGTCTTACTGCAAGAATGGCTCAACTTCATAACAGTTGTTCAGGACGTGAAAAATCGCTTGATTTCGAACTTGAGTAGGAAACATCGTTGGTGACTTCTTTCCAAGTGGGCGACATTGCGACTGAAAAATAGAAAGTTGTGTATGTGGAACACTAGCATCCTTATTTCTGTCTGGTCGGTTGAACCTTGTTCCTATGTCCTCGAAGTACCTCGAATAAAAGTCAATGCCTCGTCCACAACATACCCTTCGGCTATTGATCCCTCGGGCTGAGATCAATTTCTGACGTAGTCCTTCAATTTCTTTATGTATCGCTCGAATGGATACATCCATTTCATGTGCACCGGACCTCCAAGGATTGCCTCTTTTGGTAAATGCATTACGAGGTGAATCATGATGTCGAAGAAGGCTGGCGGAAAGATCCGTTCCAACTTACAGAGAATGAGTATCAGATGATCGTGGAAAGCCATCATGTCGCTAACCTTTAGTGTTCTTGCACAAAGTTGTTTGAAGAACGTGCACAGTTCAATAATTGCCGTGGAAATAGTTTTATTCAAGATTGCCCGACATCCAACTGGCAATAACCGGTGCATGATAATATGGCAATCATGTGACTTCAACTCGATAATACAGGTTTCATTAGGAGCAATATTCTTCCGAAGATTATAAGCGAAGCCATCTGGAAACTCAACCGATCAGATAAATTTACAAAAGTTCTTACGATTTGCAGACAACATGGTGTAACATACAGCAGGCTTCATCCACCTATTCCCGTTCTGATACAAGTGCAACTTCCTTTTGATCCCTAATTGCATCAGATCGCACCTCGTATTGATTGTGTCCTTTGATTTGAATGGATCGTCCATAATTGTGCCGAGCAAGCTATCATATACATTTTTCTCTACGTGCATGACATCGATGTTATGTTTGAGCAATGTAGAAGTCCAATATGGCAACTCATAGAAAATGCTCTTTTTCTCCAATTTAGCTCATCATCACTTCTCCGAATTGTAGCACCCCCATAGTTAGGGTGCTTTCCTAGACTTCTATATCTGACACGACTTAACTGTGCTAAAATGTCTGCAGGCGTTAACTGATGCGGAGGTGGTCGCCTCTCTGTCCTCCCATCGAAGTCTAAATTACTCCAAAAATGATGCATGGATGGCAGAAAATGACGATGACCCACATAAGCTGTCTTACCTATCTCACAGACTGAAGGAGTATCCTCGTTGCACGTAGGACATGCCATGTACCCCTGACCACTCCAACCTGACAAACTAATTCTCACTGGAAAATCGTTAACAGTCCACAACAACGCTCCACGCAGTCTGAATACCAACCTGTTGTGGGTTGCAGCGTCACACGTGTCAATCCCATCGATCCACAACTCATTTAACTCGTCTACTAATGGTCGTAAAAATACATCTATGTCCTTACCCGGTGCTTTAGGACCAGGTATCAACAGAGTAAGCATGAGGTATTCTGGCTTCATGTATAACCATGGTGGCAAGTTATAAACTGTTACAACTACTCGGCCACATGATGTACGCCAAACTCATGACACCGAATGGATTGAATCCGTCTGCGGCCAAACCTAACCTGACATTCCTTATCTTACTTGCGAATAGTGGATGTTTCATGTCAAAATCCCGCCATGCCTTTCCATCAACGGGATGCTGCATTTCATCTTCGTCCCTAGACTTTCCTATACTGTGCCACCGCATGAGTTTTGCAGTATCCTTCGTCACGAACATACGTTGTAGTCTGGGGGCCAAGGGAAAATATCGCAACATCTTATGCAGAACATTATTCCCATTTATTTTTCCATAAGTGTGCACCCAATGACTTTCTTGGCAAATCGGACAAGTTTGTCTATCTGCATGTTCACCCCAAAACAGTGTACAGTCGTTCTTGCAGGCATGAATGGATTTGTAACCCAAACCAAGCTTCGTCATCAGCTTCTTAGCTTCGTAGTGGGAGTCAACCAGGTTCATGTTTGGGAATGCTAACTTAAGCAATTTCAAAAGATCATCGACAGACTTATTTGTCCATTTGTTCATAACCTTAATATGCATCAACTTGACTAAAAAATTTAGAGATGAAAATGATGAAACTCCCAGGTACAGTTCTGAATGCAGAGTGTGAAACAATTCGTCATAGTTACCATCGGTGCTTGTACCTGCATGCTTATCACCAGCTACGTCGTCCATGACATCCATCATCTCATCCTCTACACCATCTCGCTCATTCTGTCTATACACATTCGCAGTATGAACATCGATCTCGCCATGATATATCCAGGTGGCATAACTCTCCGCAAAACCATTAAGAAATATGTGAGTCTCGACAATTTCCAATAGATGTGTGAGACCGTTTAAACATTTTTTGCACAGACATTTAATCCTTCCCCTGTCATTTACGTATGGTCTCGCCATGTTTATAAATGCTTGCAAACCATTCCGAAAATCTGCAGATTTTGTGTGATTTCTAATTATTGTCCAAGTTTTATCAATATCTATACTTGAAAAATACAATATTTTCACAAAATACTGTAAGGATAACAAATGGAGATGAAGAAATGAAATGTAAAGAAGATGATTATGGACGAAATCAATAGAATTTCAAGTATATGAATTGATGGGAGAAGAATGAAAATTTTCACAATCATACAATACAGAAATGCGGAGATGTGAGAAAAAAAAGAAGACTTTATAGCGGCGATATTTGTCGTCGCTATATGTATAAGTCGTCGTTACTGAATCCTTCACAACTTACAAGGAAATTGATACCTCACGTGCATACCAAAATCAGCAATACATTAATTGCGACGGCATATGTTGTCGATAAATACAACAAATGGGCGCCAATTTTTCCGCTCAAATTGATATAGGTATATAGCGACTACACATGTCGTCGCTGTTTATCCCATCGCATTTTACGAGAAACATCATGATTCAAGTGACTGACAAGATCATCCACAAATCTATTGTGACGACCAAAGTCGTCGCTATATGTGCAACAAAATGGCGCAAAATCTTCCCGCGGTTTCCGAAAGTAATTAGCAACGACATTGAAAGACGTCGTTATAAGTTGTAAGTAATAGCGACGACTATTAATTTAGTGCGATGATATTTATCGTCCCTATATTTTTTGAACTTTTAGCGACGACATTTTCTGTCGTCTCTATTGTATAGATCCAATAGAGACGACCTGTTGTCATCGCAATTGGTGTCGCCGCTATAGACACTATTTCTTGGAGTGTATAAAAGTAAAGAACAATAAAAAGTAAATTTTTTTGAAATAATTAAAAAAAAATTGCAAATTTAATAATCTAATAAATATTAAACTACAATTCTTTTGAAATTCAAACTCCAAAACAACTAAAAACCAAAATCAGAACTCATATGTCGTCAAATTTAACCAAAAATTTGTTCAAAGCATTTCACAACAACTTTGAATTTGCCAACTATCTTCTATCATTTTATTGTCATTTTACTATAAGATTTCGAAAACCTCTTACGTTTTGTTTTCCTTAAAACTAAATTTTACGAAAAATGAATCCAAATTAATGACACCATTTTTAATTCTAATGTTAGACATCATTATTCTAACTATTTAGTTAGACAATGCCTTGAAAACTTGAAATAATCATAACTTAGCCAACATTATGCTAAATATATATTTTGCCTATTTGTAGCCAACATTTGCAACACCATACAATAATTAACTGGTATAAGCTTATATAATCAGAATGAATTCAAATTTAAAGAAAAAAACAAACAGATACGTAGATATGAGTTTAAAAACACGCAAGTTTCAGTATGAAAAAATTTAATAAAACCAAATATTTTGCTTATATTACTATAGTAATATTGGTCTACTAATCTTCCTTATAATGTGTTCTACCTTATTGCATTACTCACAAGATACTTTCTTTCGGTCTATGCAAAACAAGCCACAATTATCTTCGAATTTGCATTCAAAGTTGAAACACTTTTTGGTCAAGTCCTACAACTTGTACTCGACGTAA
The DNA here is from genome assembly GCA_023638005.1 of Forsythia suspensa. Lineage (NCBI taxonomy): Eukaryota > Viridiplantae > Streptophyta > Magnoliopsida > Lamiales > Oleaceae > Forsythia > Forsythia suspensa. The sequence continues at coordinate 24,385,990 of CM042666.1, read as the reverse complement.
CGATTCATATGAAGTTCCTCTAGGATTTTATTTTACATAGGTTGGTTTGAATTTCAAAATATATTTTAAATTCTATTAATTGACGTTACTTTGGAGAATATTACTCATACAAATTTACGAAACACTCCCTAGTCTTATAAAGAGTGTAAATTACACTTCACATGCCATATTTTCAAGAATTATATATGTATTTCATGTTCTATTAAGTCTTCATAAAAATAATAGAAAATATTAAAATACTGAGTTTATTGAATGTAATTGCATTTCACATAAACCTAATTTTTTAAATTATAATTTACATACCATTATTTCATAAACGTGAACAAATATCATATTTAATTAGGATGAATTCATCTTTGGATTCTTATAATTATTTTGCAAATTTTGTAAATCAAATATCCACTCTTTTAATATAGGTAGGGTTTGGTTGACTATTTTGAATAGTAAACAAATATCTACACTTTTAATATAGGTAGGATTCTAGAAGAATAGTTATATGAATATTTCAATATTGCTAATGAAAAAGTAGAAGTTTACATATGAATATTATATTGTTGCTTTTGAAGAAAGCACAACTTGATACTTATTAGTACTCTAGAGATTTTTTTTATTGTTATGAAAGAACCACAACATTGTACATATCAAAATTGATATAAATATAATATACATATTCTAAAAGAAGTAAAAATTTAAATACATCAATTTTCTAGATGAATATGGTATTAATGTTCTTGAAAAAACACAATCCACATATATAAATATTCAAGAAGAATACTGTGTTATTACTCTTGAATAAGTACAACTTTATAAAAACCAATTTTTAGAAAAATATTGTTTTGATGCTCCCAAAAAAGCGAGACTCTCATACTAATACAAGAAACAAATATTACGTAGTTTCTCGTGAAGAACCACAACTTTATATATTTATAATTAAATAAATATTATTGCTCTTAAAAAGTATAAATTATTTTTTAACAATATTCTTGAAGAATATTTTGATGTTAACAGTACAAATTTCTACAAATTATTAGTCTAGAAGAATATCTTGTCGTTCTCAAGAACTACTTTATATAGATCGGTATTTATGAAAAATATATGTTGATGCTCCTGAGTAAGCATCACTTCATATATCAATATTTTAATATCTAATAAAATTCAAGATGAATTGCCAAGAGTTTAGCATATAGTGCAACTAAGCATACAATTATTCAAAACAAAATGTATTTTTTGGAAGTAACATTAGTAGAAAATAATGTTAATACGATATCAAGTGCAACGAATACCATTGAAAGTTCTTGAAGAACTAATATTATTTTATCATATAACACAAAATTATTTATTGACGATGGACTTTATTCTAGTAAATTCATAAGAATTTTGCTTAGTTTTTAAGATATTCGATGCAATATATATCACATTGAGACAATGTAAGAAAATAACGTAGAATATCTTTGCTTAACTTCTTTTGTATATGGCCAATCAGATAAAAGGAAAACTCATAGCACTCCCCTTTGGCATGTATTATACATTCATAAAAACAATTTAATCAAACACTGTCACAAACCCAAAGTTCGTTGACTCAAGGGTTAAAGTCGAATCTCCAACTTTTTTAGAAAGAATTCATGAAGATATATATACGTGGGCCGATACACCTACCATGTAGACCATTTCGTTATTTTATAGTTTTAATCGATGCCTCTACTAGATTGTCTCATGTTTTCTTACTTTCAACTAGGAATGCATCTTTTGCTAGACTAACTACTCAAATCATATAATTATGAGCTAAATTTCTCAATTACTCAATCAGGAAATAAATTCTTGATAATGATGGTGAATTTAGATCCAAAATATTCGATGAGTATTGTACATCAATTGGAATTGTTATTAAACAGTCAATTGGTCACGTCCATACACAAAATGATTTAGTGTAGTCATTTATCAAACGTCTACAATTCATTGCTAGGACATTAATTTTGAAAATAAAACTTTCAACTTCTTTTTTGGGTCATACTACATGCTGGAATATTGTTTCGTATAAGAGTCCATTTGCGTACTATCATTATTCACCTTTACAACTTGCATTTGGTCAAGAACATAATATTACTCACCTACGAGTTTTCGGTTTTGTAGTCCAAGTTCCAATTTCACCCTCACAACATACCTAAATAGATAGTCAACGATGATTTTAAATTTATGTTGGTTTTGATTCACCATCCATAATTAGATATCTTTAACCATTAACAAGTAAGTTATTTACGACACATTTTGTAGATTGTCATTTCATGAAAGGACTTTCTCAATTTTGGGAAGGCAAAGCTACATCCGGAAGAACAACATAAAATTTTATAGAATGAAACAACATTATTTCACTTTGATCCCCGAAGTGATTAATGTGAGCAATAAGTTGAAAAGATCATCCACATGCAAAGAATTGCAAATCAATTTGCTGATGTAATTGTTGATACAAAGAAATTGACAAAATCATATGTACCAGCAAAAAACTAATCCAGCAAATTAGACCAGAAACGTGGTCAACCAAAGATTCTATACCTCGAAAAAGAAAGGTACAAGAGAAAAACCAACAAAAAACTTCACAAAAAATAATTTTAGTAAATATAGTAGAAGATATTCATCAATCAAACGAAGATAAAGTTAATCCTGCACAACCAAAATTGTAAGAAAACAACGAGATTTAAAAAAATATGTTATCTCAAAGAATGTGTGAATGAAATAATATTGTCATACACAATATCTTTGTCTTTAACATGGCTTTTGACAATATGCAAAATAATGAGGATTGTGAACCTCAGTCTGATAAAGACTGTCGGTAAAGAAATGATTGACCAAAATGAAAAGATGACATAAAGACGGAGTTGAAATCCTTATAACAACTTAGAGTGTTTAGACCTATAGTTCGAAGAGGCATACCTACATATATGCTTAATCAAGCTAATCTAGGATCATATACAAAAATTGAGATAAATGAGAGTAACTTGTTCAGCTTTGTGGCATTAAGTTCGTCAATAGAAGAATGGAAATATTGCAAGCCTGCTATCATAGTGAGACGCTATTTAGTGTTTGCACACGGGACTTGAATAACAATAGTTTCATACTCTCCTATGATGTAGGTGATTCGGAAAGTAATTCTTCATAAGAGTGGTTCATTGTAAAACTGAAAGAAGCGTAATGGGAACGTAACGGCTTGTTATCATTTATGATAAGAATGGTAGTACTAAAAATGAAGTTGAGAAGGTGTACCTAAATACCACTGTTCAAAAAAGTCCGCATAAGCTTCATCTAAGCTCCGCTTAGGCGTGAAGCTCGGCCTTTACGCCTAGCTACGCTTTACGCTTCACCCTCGCCTTGCCCTTGTTTCGCTCTTACCTACACCTCGCATAGGCTTGAAAAGCTTGAACTTGGCCTCCACACCTAGCCACGCTTCACGTTTTTTAGAACATTACTAAATACGATGCATGGGGCCTGTTCATACAATTTGTTTTACAATTTCTAGAAGCAATTTGTAAAACGGCTAAATTTATAAGACAAACATTCAACACACTAGCAAGAGCTTACACAAATTTTGAATTTGAAATCCAAATGAGGCATCTTGACGGCATAGACAAGCGTATACAGAAATATCTAGTTAATAATTAAAAAAAAAAACTCATAATTAATATTTACATGTTCAAAAAATTTGTAAACTCACTGATAATAAATACAGGTAGATGTCAGATATCATAAGTGGTTAATCGCTTACATAACAAACATGTTCTCTTCGATAACTTCAAACATTGTAGAGTCGGTGAATTCAGCAACAAGATCGGTAAAAAACTTTCCAATATACCAATATATCATCAATAAATACAATTACGAATCTGTCGAGATACGGATGAAACACACTGTTCATTAGATCCATAAATGCTGATGGAGCATTGGTCAACCCAAACGGCATCACAAGAAACTCATAATGGCCATATCACGTTCTGAAATCAATTTTTGGTACATTTCCATCCTTGATTTTTAGCTGATGATATCCTGAACGTAAATCAATCTTTGAAAATACTGTAGCACCCCAAAGCTGATCAAATAGATCATTAATTCGTGGCAAAGGATATTTATTACGGATTGTCACTTTATTCAACTGTCTTTAGTCAATGCACAATCGCATGGTGCCGTCTTTCTTCTTTACAAACTTAACTGGTGCTCCCCACAGAGATACACTAGGTCTGATAAAACCTTTGTCTACCAATTCCTGTAACTGAACTTTTAACTCTTTAAAATTTTGATGGAGCCATTCTATATGGTGCTTGTGAAATAGCTGCAGTTCTTAGAATTAATAGCTGCAGTTCTTAGAATTAAATCAATAGTAAACTCAACTTTCCTATCTGGAGGTAGACCGGATAATTCTTCTGGAAATACATCAGAAAAGTCTCGGACAACTGAGATGTCTTCGAGTTTTATCTTACTAACATATGTATCAATTACATGAGCTAAATACGCAAAACAACCCTTCTTGAGTAATCTTCTAGCGTCAATAGCGGATATCATACAAGATGGCAAGATTCTACGCTGTCCACTAAATATAACTTCAGGTTGTCCTGATCGTCTAAACACTTTATCTTTACGAAAACAATCAACTGATGCGCGATTTGTAGCTAAAAATTCCATGCTCAAGATAACGTCAAAATCATGGATAGCAAGAGGTATTAAATTTGCCTTGAGCTCCTGATCATTCACCTTGATCCCACAATCTCGATATATATTCTTAGCTAAAAGAGATTCTCCTACTAGTGTGCACACTACCAAACAACTATCTAAATGTTCTAGCTTTTGATTCGCATATATAGCAAGTACAATTGAAATAAAAGAGTGTGTAGATCCAGGATCAATTAAAATACGAGCATCTCTATCAAAAACAAATAACATACCCATAATTACATCCGGTGACTCTTCTGCTGCATGTTGTGTCATAGGAAAAACTCTTGTCTGATTCTTTGGACGTCCTACCTAGCCTTTCAATTTTATCCCGCTATTACTTGCTATATTGGGCTGAACCCCACTATTTGTGCCTGCTTTATTAGCCAAAATATCTTCTTAGATCTGATTCTGTCTTGTACTACCCATACTCTGTTGGGAAAATATCCTTGGTGATATGCCACTCTCTTGTACTAGAACTGGGCAATTTCTTTGTATATGCCCTACTTGGCCACAATGATAATAGACACCAAACCCCTTGAACTTCAAACACTCGCTCAAGTGAAATTTCCAGAGAACTTGCAATGAAGAAATTTTGTGCTATTGGAACTCTCTCCATATCTCGGAGTGAATGGTATCTGGGAGGAACTTGGAGTAGGAGGATGGTTACTCTTTGACTGCTGTATCGTACTCTGGCTAAATGTAAAGCCTTGATTTCCTCGTGATCTGGGCTTGAACTGGCTTAAAGTAGAAACACCAGGTCGAAATCCTCTGTTATCTTTCTAAGGTGGTCTGTAGCTAGAATTTCCTATCCATGTCTGACTACCACTAGCTCTGGATTTTAGCTGTTCTTTATCAATTTGTTTGTCTGACATACTTTTCTCCACTCTCAAAGCTGATTCTACTAATTTGCCAAATTCACTCCAACCTGCTACATTCACTGATGATCTAATCTCTTTTCTTAAACCATCTTTAAAACGTCTGCATTTGTCAATTTCATTATCGGCCAGGACTTGTGCATATTTCTAAAGTTTAATAAATTTCTTCTGATATTCCGCAACAGTTGAAGACCCCTGTACTAGCCTGAAGAATTCATCCTGTTTAGTATCTTTATAAGAACGAGGGTAATAAGCATCATAAAAATTACATCTGAAATCTGCCCAAGTTATAATAGAAAGGTTTAGATATTTGTTCTGCACTGACTGCCACCAATCGTATGCTCTATCTTCTAAAAACAAAGTGGCGAGATGTAATTTTCTGTCATCTGGACAACCCATCACATCAAAAACTCTCTCTACTTTTATCATGTAGGCCTCGACAACTGCAGGATCAGCTGTGCCTGTAAACACTTTAGCCCTTAACTTTGTTGCTCTCTCAATACTGAAATTTCTATATGTACTGCGCATAGCCGAAACAACTGCAGTAGCAATTCTTTCAACATCAATTGGGTCATTTTCAACAATATTTCCCTGTCTTGGATGTTCAGGTGGCGGATGAACTGATTCCTCTATTATTTCATCCTCTCTAAGATTATTTCTATCAGGAGCAATATGAGTCTGGGGTAAAATGTCTTGGAGCTTGCGAGTTCTACCATCACGACGCATGACTCACCTACATGGTATGCATGATATGCTAAATATCAGAATGCGTGTGTCATGCAAGAAAGCCTATAAACTCTAAACCATGCTCTGATACCAATCTGACATGACCCGTCTCGAGCAACATTATACACCCGAGACGTGACGTGCGCCGATGGTGAATACCAACCAGAGGTTGGATCCACCACAAAGGCTACTATAATTACAACTCTTTATTTCTTATTTTTAAGAAAATTTCGGCATTATCTCCCCTGTAATTTGGACTAACCAGCCTGAAATAAAATACCACATATCCCAACAAACTTATTCATAACTAAATGGGACCATTTGCCCATCCAATACCCATAACAAAAGAATGCGGTAGAGACTAGCCGAAACATAATATTTTTACTATTGAATTAACATAAACTGTACATACATATACAAATACATAGTGAGCCCACCCAACTATTTACAAGTGATGCAAAATGACATTAAAAAATGAACATGTATCCCCAAAATAATGACTACATGCTCTATGAAGTGAGTCATACTAAATAACTCTGTCGTGTGGCTCCGTCTTTGAACTCAAAAGCTTTATAACCAGAAACTGCCTAGAAACTCAACCGCTACCTGATAAGAAAAATCATCGTTGAAAAATAAATGAGTTGATAGGCTCAATGAGTGGAGATTTTCAAAAATAATTATACTCTTTTCATTTATAGATACTATCGAAAACGAGCTCACGTCACTTAACAATTCACATTATAACTTCTCATAACATAAATGTGCCCACATCTAAATCGACATTTACATTACATTAATTTCAACAAGTAATATCAGCTCATAATAGTTGAATATTCATCAGCTAAAATATATATCATCACTTCATCATATCCTCATAACACAGTATAATGGAAAATCTCATCAAAATATACCTATTTTATATAATCTCAGCATGCGTGCACAGACTGCCTCAAATGGCTAAGCTTTCTAGTATACGGCCAAGACCCCTCAGTGTATATGATACATGGTCAAGACCCCTCAGTGTACGAACACACGGCCAAGACCCCTCGGTATATTAGAATAATCAATGAATTCATCGGGTACTTTTTATGGATTTAAACGTCATCTCAATTAACGTTTAATTTCATAATAGACAATTTCACAATCTTTAGAATTCACAAGATAACATAATTCAACAAACAATTATAAGAAATCACGTAATTTAACATTTAGTGATATAATATCTTATAATTGAAATCTAAATTTTCTAAAATATATTTTTCCACTCACAAGTTATCTACTGAAGATTAAATCGACTGATAAACTGTCTCGATGTTTGAGTCACTTCCTGAGATAACAATAGAATTATCCAAATCAAAACTCACTTATAATTTCCCTTCTTGTAAAATCCAATAATTAAAGTTAGGAATTGAATTGCTAATTCTTAACCCTCTATAAACACACAATTAAACCAATTCTTAAAATCAAAGTTTTTCTTCTTACCTCGTATCGTAGCCAAAAGCAGAAAATTAATTCTTCCAAAATTAAAGTTTCATCACTTTTCCACTTTCTTTTTTTCCTCGAAATTCCAAAATTTTTAATATGAGTTAAGGTGTGAATAAGGAAGGAAAAGAGATAGGATGATTGCTATTTCTTTTGCTGATAATGATAAGTGAAAAGGAAATGAAAGGAATTGGACCAAATGAAGGAAATGAAGAAACCAAAACTTTTATTTGGTTTTCGTGCTCAGTGCCACCGCCTGACTTAACCTTATCTTTTTTCTTCTTCTTCTTTTTTTTTTTAAAAAATAAAAACTTGGCTTGAGATTTTTGACCAAGAAATTACTTGACTTTGACTGAAGTATGACACTTTGGGGCACGCCTTATTTAGATCCAAAATCAATGCATATGGGCCACATTCCATTTAGTTTTCTCACAAGAACTAGGTTGGCAACCAAGAATTAGTGTTCCTCAAGGATGAGACTACTTGCTATCAGTTTGTTAAAATCATCTTTCAAGACTTCATACCTATCCAAGTTTAGATATCTTCTTTTCTATTTGTGAGGACGGAATTTAGGATCAACATACAAAGCATGACATGATATTTTAGGGTCAACTCCCACCATGTCGTCATGCCTCCACGCAAAAACATCAAGGTTTTGCTTCAAGAAATCTTCCAACCTCCTACTCATTTTCTCTGACAAATCGTTATCGACTTGGAGTACTCTAGTGTCGTCTTGACTAACAGAAAAACTCCTTAGTTTTTCAACTGGCATGAGGCTCAAACTCCATAATCATTCGATCAATTTCATAATTAATTTTGGCCTTCTCTTCTAGATCCTTCATCTCAGCATCATTTATCACATGAATTTCGTCAACCATGGCATCAGTCATAGCCTCAGCCATCACTGTGTTTATTATCATGACATGCCTAGGACCAACTCAGGAATGGATTTTCATATAGAATTCAAATTGTATGCTTGGGACCCTTTCTAATCTCTATTGATTGTGCCATGACTACCTTGATCGAGAACTTTATTGCCAAACAGTGTATGGAAGTAACTCTTTCCAAATTTTCTAATGCGGGTCTTCTAAGCACTGCATTATAAGTCGACCTGCCATCAACTATTATTCCTAAAATATTCTAACTAACTTGGAGGCTTTGCCAACTGTGATTTACAGGGTCATTTTATCCCTCGGAACTATACCTTTCCTAGTGAAGTCATATAGTGGGTCTATGATGAGGGTCAACAGGTGGTCTACCTCCAATTGATCAAAGGCCGACCTGAAGATAAGATTGATCAAATTTCTGTTATCGATCAATTGATCTTCAACCCATTATTCGCCATCTCAGTTATGATTACTAGGGCATCACAATGGGGATAAATTCAATGGGTTGGAAGCAATTTTTCTTGTCTTGGCAGGCCTTTTTCCATGCACTAAGAGGCTTGTCATCAGAGGTTCCCTTGCCTCTTGGGCATAATTTCTTTGTGCATTCGTTGATTGCCCTCCAATATATGGGCACCCAAAGATAATTTGAATTTCTCTGATTGGCCCTTAATTGCCTCTATTGATGTGGGAATTCTACCTCGGTTGATTTTTCTCTTGAACAGCCTGATTCTGAGGCAGCAGCAGCCTGTACTGGAAGGTCTACCTCTGGATGCTTAAGGTTGATATGCTTATCTACCTGATTGTCTGGCATTGGAGGATCGACCCTTTCTGCAATAAAGTTTTCCACTATGGCTTTCATGTTTAGAAATTTGATAATATCATGAAAGTCTATGTTGTGCTATCTACTAGGAAAGGAAAAAAAATACCCAACCAAACAAAACAGAACAGAGCAGTTCGGTTCTTCTTGAGTTTAAATTGGGTAGTGAGAATTAGAATCGAGAATTGACTGTTTATGGTTTGATTATCGATTCTAGACTCAAAACTAAAGAACTGAACCGACCTTATTGTTTTTAATTTTTTTCTAAAAAATTTAACCCATAAAAATAAAAGTATTTTATTTCTTTGTTTGTTATTTTGTATTCAGATGGAACCTTGTATTCAAAACTTGATATATTGTTCTTTTGTGATTAGTTTAATGTTTGAAAAATATGATTTTTTAGATTATTGTGTTGTTTCAAACAAAGAGAATAAAAATTGTTAGAAATACGACAACTTTGAAAATTATAATTATGGAACTGAACTGAATAGTTTGGTTTCATAATTCAAGTTGGAACCCATATGTTCTATTTACAAGATACCATTAATTTTTGGTTTGATTCGATTATCTTTAGAACTGAACCAAATAGGACCACACCCACTCCTAATATTTGCAATACTTTTCTTGGGTTGGAGTCCTTCTATCTCTCGAATTCAGACTTGGACCTCTTTTGATGTTCGTCATTCCAAGATCAACATCATTCTTCTCAAAAGTCTGATAGTTATACATTAGACGAATTGGGCACGAAGACCAATTATTGAGCATTGGGGCATTTTCTTTATCCATGGGGCAGCCTAGCCTTTGCTGCACATCAACTGGGTATATCATTTCTTGATCATAGATTTCTTCTTTAATCATATCTACCAACTCTTCATATGAAGATTGCTTCTGATTGTGTTCATCCCTCCATAATGGATTGATCGATCCAGTCCAAACTTCAACTCCTGAAAAGAAATTTCTTGCGGAATGCTTTCAACAATTTCCTGTGTGCAGTGGCTAAGATAGCTCTTCAAAGATTCTCCTAGCTCTTGTCTCATGTTATGGATGTTCCCGGCTGGGGCTGAGCTAGGGGTTCCCGCTGTGAACATATGAATAGACTTATTCTTCAAGTCTGGCTAGCTAGGAATGCTGTACGACATCAGTTTATTATATCATTTCTTGACCCCATTCTGATGAAGTAATATAGAAGCCTCGGTATTGGTTTGCAATGCTTGGTCCCAATAAATGCATGTGGGTATTGTACTCCCTCATATGATCGTTGGGGTTATCTTTCCAATTCTTCTGGACGAGGGGTTCTGGTATGAGTTTTCTGTGTCAAGTCTTTAAGTTTTGGGGTTTTGTTGGAAAACCCACGAGCCCCTAAATGTTAGTAAATTAGTTATCCCTCGGAATGGAGATCTCCGGGTGTTACAAAGACTTAACTATGCAAGAAACAAGTGAGAGCTTCATTCCTTATTTTGTGTTTTATAATTTATTTAATTATGATATTTTATTAAGTAGGGTTCTTTTATTATTTTGGGTCAAACCTATAAGATGCTAAGAGTTTAAGGACTATTATTGCATTTTTTTTTGTTAAAAGTGAGAATTAGGTTTTGTCCAAGCATTAAATATTTGTTCGATTAAAAAATAATAAATTGAGAGTGTTTTTTGGTCGGTGAATGTACTTATGCCGACTACTAAATTTTTTAGTCAGTCATTACCTTTTACCGACAGAGTTTTACCAACTACTCTACCGACCAAATGTTTGTAGTCGGTAATTATAATTCCCGACTATATATTGACTTTGGCCGACTACTTTTCTAGTCGGTAAAGGTATTTTATTTTGTAGTGTAAGGAGCACTTGGTGGATGAACTAGTCATTTAATTCAATGTCTTTCGCATCCAGGAAGTGACCAAAGCTCGTCTTCGAAAATATTTTCTTCTAGACATTGGACATCCTTCCCGACAATATGCTGAAAATAGGCTTGGAGAATGCATTTACTTTACCAAGAGACCATTTGTCGGGAATGAGATAGTCTTACGATGAAAGGAAAAAGAATAATTACACATAGTTTTACAATTACGATTAATAAATGTGGATTATATGGTAACAATAATGTTTCCTCAAAATTTAGCAACATGTAACATTAATGTACTATTATCATGCCCATCAACAAATGCAAACTATGCCGTACAGACCAAGTTTTTCAATTCGATACGCAACTGAGATACAATTCTTAAATGAAGGTTGTTTTGCAGTTAAATATGAAACCTTTAATTTTTTGAACATAAAGAAATTATATCATAAGGGACTGTCTATTAGTAGGAAATATAAGGGTTTCAATGTAGTAATGTTAATAGGCGACAACATATATATCAACATATATGCAGCAGACATGAAGATATCACATTAAGGTAACATCAATCGTGAATAAGCCAGAGAAACAATGTAACTTGTGGTAACAAAGGACAAAAATAACGATGTAACCAGGGGTGAAGCCAGTATATGTCGAAGGGGTGGGCTGGAGGAGGGGGAACCATACGGGGGTTCGGGGGCAGCGCCCCTGAAATTTTTTTGAGCTCATTATAATGAGAATATAAAATTTTCAAATAAGTCATTATCTTATTTAAAAAGTTAACAATAAGTCATTGCACAAAAATATTCAAGATTTAAAATTAGCAAAAGAAAGTTGTGTCTGACGATCTTTTACAGCTGCGAATTCATCTATAATAGAAACTATATCTATTTTATTAACAAGCTCTCTCTCAACAAAAATTATCATACGATTAGCAAGAAACTCGTCACCCATTTTGCTGTGAATTGACGTCTTCACATGTTTCATTGCTGAAAATGCTCTCTCAGTTGTCGCAATAGAAACAGGTAATGTCAACACAAGGCAAATCAATTTAGTTATCATCTTGTAATCCTCAGACCTTCGTGTTTTAACCAATATCTCGCATAATTTTGAAAGCGTGGGTACTTCAAATTGAGGATCACGAACCACATCCTCACGATAATATTTCAATTCGGTCAACATGACATTCATCTCTTAGCGTTCAAAATCCTCAGGATAAAACTCCACAACAAGATCATAAATATCATTTGCATTAAATGATTGAAATGAATTTTTAGGATCCAAAGCCACACTAAGTTGAAGGAGTCGAACTGATGTCTCAATAAATCTTGTATCCAACTCTGTCAACTGGTAATCTATGGCTTCATTGAAAACATCGAAGTGATAATGATGCTCGATAGTAATTTTCTTGTGACCACGACCAATATTGGTGTCTAGGTCAGGTATATCAATGTCATGTCTTGAGCAAAAATCTTTCACTTCTTGAAGTAGTTTCTCCCAACCTTGTTGTCTTAATTCTCGAAGAAGAGTTTTTGCAGTGGAGACATAACTCATAGCAGCCAGAATGTCAACAGATTCTTTTTGAAAGGCTTGACAAAGAAAATCAGTGATTCCCATAATTGAACTCATTAAATGCAAGCCAAATACAAAATCGAAGCTCTTGATGTTTTTGCAAGCACCACAAATTTCCGCCCTAGCCTTTGGATTTGAACAATTGCCAAGAAGATCTTCAAGCACCTTGCAAGTTGCAACATACATGTATATCATACTCTTAACAGCTTCATAATGAGAACCCCAACGAGTAGCTCCTAATCGCTGCAAGGTTGTCATCTGATTAGCCCCACGTCTAGACTCACGTTCTCCTATTGCTAACATATTCTCAATTTCTACTCTTTGAACAGCTTGCAGCTCAGTATTGCGTTTAGCAGAAGATTTAACAATATTAATGACATTGTCTAATAGAGAAAAGAAGTCCCAAATAGGATCACATTGCTTGGCTGCAGCAACCAATGTCAATTGCAATCGATGATCAAAACAATGGACATAATACGCATATGGACAATCATTAAGAAACAATGCCTGAAGTCCATTCCATTGGCCACGCATATTGCTTGCACCATCATACCTTTGACCTCTCAATTTATGAACCTGGAGGTTGTACTAAACAAGAACATCAGATATCTCTTTTTTTAGTGTCTCTGAAGAAGTTAGTGCTTTTTAGTGTCTCTGAAGAAGTTTCAATAACACCCTTGATAGCAAAAAAGCGTTCTATAAGAATACCTGATGCGTTCACAAACCTCAAGATAATGGCCATTTGCTCTCGGTGAGATTCATCTTGTGCTTCATCGACAAGAAGAGAAAAATAAGCATCTCCAATTTCATCGCGAATCATCCTACGAGCCATAATTCCCAAAATCTCCTTCTGGATATCCCCACTAAAGTATTTGGCATTTTTCGGTGCATTACCCAATACAACGTTTCTAACATCCACATTCATTTCTCCAAATGCATCAATCAATTCAATTACATTTCCACGATTCAATGACTCTTCAGATTCATCGTGACCTTTGAAAGAACACCCCTACAGTGCTAGCCACCGAACACTTACAATGGACGTTTTTAGCCGCAATCGATTTTTCATAACTTCCTCTCCACTTGCCCTATAAATGACCTTATCAATAAGTTGAGCCGGTCTCATCAAATCTTGAGCATTTGCCACACACCTATTATGAGGTAATGAAGTTGAAGAACCAACATGTTGAAGAAATGCACACTTTTTTCCCTGAACTCTCTTCCAGTTATGAAATCCAGTAGTTACTAATGCTGAAAGAGAAGCTTGTTGTCCATCATTACAAAAAAGAAAGCAAGGAAAACAATAAGCCTTATGAGTTGAAGGTGAATACTCCAACCAAGAAAATTGGCTAAACCAACTATATTGGAAATGACGTGCTTTATCTTTATACTTTCTTGCTGTATATTCTCGGAGTTTAGGTTAATAAGGCCCAGCTATCAAATATGCTCGTATAATCTCATCCCTTTTATTAAGAGGATAGTTATATATGTTATTCCTTTTTCTTGGATCCCGCTCAATATCGAAAGATGGAGTTGGAAGAGATTGTGGATTATGAGTTGGAGTATGTTGATTTGAATCTTCAGTTGGTGTATCTATTCTTGGTTTGAAAAAAGAATGCAATGTCGTTGTTCCTTTCTTCGTAGGTGGTGCTTGTGTGGCCATTGTATATTCTAAAAAATGACGAAATTTTACATAATTAATTAGGCTTGGGCAAATTTATCCATGAACATTTCAATATTTCATCACAAATTTATCCATCAAAATCTGAGCACATTTCAGCAACATCATCATCGGCAAGAAATAATCAATTAAATAGCACCAACATTAATCAATGAATTGATGAACAACAGCATTCTAAAATTTCCAACATAACAGCAACATTCCGACAATTTCAACAACAAAAGTCAAATTTCAGATTCAGTGGCATCACCAGCAAAATGAAATTTTTAAACAGGAATAAATAATCAATAAATAGAACCAAAATTAACTGATGAACAACAATATTCCCAAAATTAAAATGTCCACAGCATTCCAAAATTTTCCACAGCACATGTAAAATTTCAATTATCAGCAAAATAAAAAATTTCAACATCAAGAAATAATCAATTAATAGCACCAATAGCAGCATTTCTAGCAATTAAAACATGATAAGCAAAATTTCAAAGAAAATAAACTTCTTGTCATGCGAAATTAGGGCTTCATGATTTACAAAATTAGGGTTGTTGGCTTCTGCCGTGATTTGCGAAATTAGGGTCGCTTGCCTAGTGCGATTTGCGAAATTAGAGACGTTGTTGATGATTTCGTGAAAATGGATTATTTTGAATGTGAAAGGGCGATGGTTATGGTTTAATCGGGAAGAAATGGTCATTGTTTTGTGAAAATGTTCTCGTGGCCATTTGAAAAATGAATTTCAACGTCAAAGGCGATGGTTTGAGAAAGGGTCACTTTGGTTTTGTGGTCTCAAACAATTATTGGGCTTGGGGCTGGGTCCGGCAGGCAGTGGGACTTCAACAATTTTTTTTTTTTTTTTATAGTACATATTACATGTGGTCCAAGTTAGAAATTTGGGCTCGGCCGGTGAGGCCCGACCCCAAATCCACTCGGATGTAACTCAACAATATTAATTAGTACCCTACAACATGTTGAAAAAAACATAAGGTCTACGTAGAGATGAATGAATGCATGTTTGATTTCAGTATACCAAAGGTAACATTAGTCGTGAACAAGCCGGAGTAACTAGTGGTAATAAATGATAAAAATAACAATGTAACTTAATAATATTAGTTATTACTCTACAATTTATTGACAAAAATAGTGAATGCGTGTTCTGATTTCAATATACATAGATATTATAAGCGTAGAAATTGGTTTTGTGAGAAATTGGTTTTTTTATTTTTTTATTTTTAATATTTTTACAATCAAAACACATAAAAAATTATTAATTTTGAGGAAACATAAAACATAAAATATAAATGAAAAGCACTTACATTCAGATTATTTCAATTAACAATTAGAAATATCGTAGTAGATGATAGTAATATATATATATATATATATATATATATATATATATATATATATATATATATATATATATATATAATTGATTGAAAACATTATACCAAAGCTAACATCATTCGTGAACAAGTCAAGAAACGTCAGTAACTATGGGTAACAAATTACCAAAATTACAATACGATTCAACAATATTATTTAATTCTCTATTCTTTGTCCTCAAAGCAGACGTCTTGTGCAGAAATGAAAGAATGCATTTTTTTTTTATTTCAGTATGCACAGATATTCCACTACAAGAAATGAGGCTTTCACCGACTAAATTTTTGACTACAAATTGTTGGTCGGTAAATATTGTTTTTACCGACTAAAATTTACTGACTAAAATTGTTGGTCGGTAAATATTGTTTTTACCGACTAAAATTATTACATGGTCGTCCAAACATTATTGACTGGGTTGGCCAACCCATGGAAATATTCATCGACAAAAAATGTAGTCGGTGAATGTGTTAATGCCGACTACATATATTTTTAGTCGGCCAAAATTTTAGCCGGAGATTTTCCCGCGTTTAACAAATTGGCGGGGTGTAATCTCCGACTAAGTAATTGGGTCGGTGGTATTTAGACCGATTTTTACTGACCAATTTTTACCGACTACCAAATTTCTAGTCGGCAAAACTGTTTTTACCGACTAAAAAGTAATATGGTCGTCTAAACATTAGGGATTCAACGACCATGAAATTAGTCGGGGAAGATCTTAATACCGACTACAAAAAATGGGGTCGGCAAAAAATTGGGCGGAACTTTTTCACACATTTAAAATAATGGTGGAAAGTAATGGCCGACTAGATTAATGAATATTATCAATGATCGGCCTCTTTTTTGGGGGGAACTAATGGCGGGCTCACTAAAAATGTTTGGCCCATTCCCATTCTTGTTTTCCATTTTCAATATATCTCTCAAACTCCAGCGGCCGTTACTAATTCTCTTCTCTTCTCCCTCTCTCTCATTCTCCATTGACGCACGTCTTCTCATCGGCATGGTCCGAAATCCCCATCTACCGGTGGCATGTATATTGCTTTGTTAATCGACCGACCGGATGGAGGTTTTCCACTCCCACACACCCAATTTTGCCATATACTGTCTTTGAACCAAATAAAGAACCATCCTCACAACAAATTCCATTCCAATCCTCAGCGTGGGCAATCCACCAGGTTTGAATTTGATATTTTTTCCCATTTATTTGTTCAATCCGATCATTAATTTTCATCTATTTTAATGGGTATCTGGGTTTGTGATTTACATATTCATTTTCTAGATTTTAGGTTTATTGAATTTTATTTTAGCACAGACGGGACTGATCCAAATTCTATTTTTTATCTACAGGTTTGCTGTGATTTTGAAGCATCACTGCAGCGGCAAAGGTTTGTGCTAGGTATTTTCTTTTCGTTTTGTTATTTTTCCATTTTTTTGGGAATTCTTATGTTCACTTTGATTTGTAGTTGCTTGGAAAATGTGCAAATAAAATAGAATTTAGGTCATGGGAGTTTCTCCACATTCCTGTACA
Organism: Forsythia suspensa; assembly: GCA_023638005.1. Lineage (NCBI taxonomy): Eukaryota > Viridiplantae > Streptophyta > Magnoliopsida > Lamiales > Oleaceae > Forsythia > Forsythia suspensa. The sequence goes on along the minus strand of CM042666.1, from coordinate 24,368,518 downwards.
TAAGTCTTTAAAAGATATTGCTTATTTGATGTATTAACGATTACCTTTTTCCTCTTTCGTTGATCAAGAAATTTCTCATGTTTATATGTCATGCTGCATAAAGACAGAGACTTCTACTGGAGTATCATTTTGGTCATTTATAAAAATTGCAGGCACATAGAATTTCACGTATAATTATGGAACTTCTATATAGGATGAGTACATAATTTAGACGTTATTCTAAAGCTACACATGAAACTGGTCCTCTACTTAGGCAAATGACAATGATACTGAAGTCAAGTGGTCACAATTTTATTTTCATTTTGCTCTTTATAGTTTTATTAAGTGATCTGTTTACTTGTAACTCATCAAACAACACCCTGAAGGATTTAATTCAGAAACTTTAGTAGAAGTTTTGTTTAGTTTGACAAAGAAAAACTTTCCTGGTGCTAGTTTGTTAAATTATTAGTTGTATTATCAATCATAAGATTGTCAAGTGTGCTTGTTATGCTTCTTGTCATCAGTTTATTTAATCACTATCTATTTTTTTTTTAATTTGCAGTATGAAGGTGAATTATATATCCTATCTACTGATCAAGGATATATAAATCAGTCGGATCTGGTCTGGGAAAAGATGAATGAGGTAAGATTATAGCATGGCAGCGCCATACTTCGTTTGTTTGCCGTTGATCTTAGTTGCAGTCGGAATAAATATTTGACTGATACAATCTTGTTAAAGTCGCATTTTTTATAAATGCAACTTGGGAGTTTGATAAATGGCAGAGCAATAGTCCTTGTGTATAGTTCTGTCTGCCACTTGAATGGTCATACTGGAACCAAAATATAAATTTGTGATGAAATTGAAACAAATTGAAGTTGGGTGACCAAAATGAAACAAACTTCTAATTTGGGTAACATCCTGTGAAATAGAATTTATTGAAACTAAAATATTAATATAAGCCTTCTAATTAATTGGCTATGGGAAAATGTATTAGAAAGCACTACTTGTTTTGATACTGGAATTAGCAATTTCTTTGTTTTTCCATAATGAATTTTTTAGTAAATGCATGTGTTCTTTTCCCTTCCTTGGATTCGTTTTTATTTTTTATTTTTTATTTTCCTCGGAAGGAGATCTCTAAAATGTACTTATATAAAATATTCTTTTCAACTTCCTCTTGTTGAGTTTGATTTGATGGTTAGGTGAATGGGGACACTGTGTGTGTATATGACGGAAACTTTAAGGAATTCAAGGTGGAAGATCATTTCAACAACACATGGCATGAAACAGAATGCCATTGATAGTATCATGGTATGTAGCTTTTCAAGACTCCGATATGTTTGGATTTTGTAAAAATGAAATATAATCTAATTCAATTTTGTTTTGCGGGACTATTTGGCTAGCATTGATGGTGGTTCTCAAGAAAATTTAACTTTCAAGTAATTTTTAACTTCTCGGAGCCCGATTGATTCCTTATTCTCTAATATTTATATGATAACAGTAGAACTTCATTCGATGATTTTTTTCCGTGTTTTAGAATACGGTTAACCAATATGTTAACTAATCGATTACTATAAATTGGATCGGATTTTGAGAAATATTTGTACTTTCTGTTCCTGAAAAGGAATTTTTTTTCCCAAATATCTGCAACAATGTGTTCACTCATCATGTTGATTGTCTTTGTTTATATAATTTACTTTAGAGCAACCTCTGAAGGAATTTTATTTCAACCTCTATTTTCAGTGTAATATATAATTCATTTAGTGTTGTCCATAATTTACTTATACTAACAATTTATGTAGAGCAACGTTGTCTGAGTTGTGTGATTATAAGGAATCAAATAACTTTAATGCTGGTTTTTTTTTTTTTTACAGTTCTGATTTGCAATTAGCAATTAGCAATAGCTCTTCAACAACAGGAATTTGAGCAGCAGCAACCACAGCGTAGTTCGCAGCAACTGCAACCGCAACCGCAACCGCAGCGTAATTTACAGCAACCCGCCATCAGTGGTGGTTCAAGGCTGATCACTGGTCCCCAGGTAGGCTTTGTAACATCTGTTTGTGCTGTATTACAATTTTTGTTTCAGTTTGATAAGTTATATTGGCAAATGCACATGTTTGGTTCATATTTCTGGACAGGATTGGACATTATTAAATAAGAAAAAGAAGCTTGGAATCATGAAGACCCATTATTTGGTTGTCATGTTGAGAATTCATGAAGACCCACAAAGTATATTCTCAAGGTATGTACTTGAAATCAGAAATTTTGTTGAAAATGAAGAAAGATTCTTTTCTGCAAATTCTTTATGTTGTATTCTGGACTGGTTTTAGCTTTTGACTTTGATCAAGTATGGTTTTGTGTTGAACTTGAAATTAATAATTGATTGGATATGTGAAGAATGAAGCTTGGACAGAAAATAAATTTAAGATTTTGAAGTACTTGTATGGTTTGCTTTTCCTTCTTTGTTTGTTCAGTAAACTTTACTATATTGTATGCATAATCAAGATTTAATTCATTTTCTTTTTGTGTGTGAAATTTGTGAGAAAGAATTTTCCAATTGAGCTAAAGATTTACTTCATTTTCTTTGGCTAAGCATTTCTGGTTTCCTAAAGAGCATACTTGAATGATTTTTTATATCATGTTCTTGAGTGGAGAGAATGTTTACTTGAAATAGGTTCTATGTTCAATCTTTGGCCTTGTTTCATTTTTCCATGAATTACATCTTTAGTTGCTGCATTCAAATATGTTTTTACATGAATTACATGACATTGTGACTAACTAGTTATAGAAGGAAACAACTTTATGCCAGAATTTTCCTTAGCTTGATAACTTAATCTCCATCCTTGGGGTTAGGTCATTAACTGAGAGACAAAATGAGGAGTTGACAACTTAATCTCCATGCTTGTTCTAATTTCCTTTTCTTGATTTATATATAATGAGTTCTATTCTTTGTATTCATATATTGTAAAACAACATGTACAGAAAATTAGAAATAATTAGTGTGAAATAAATAGATTCAGAATTTGTCAAAGTAAGATTCAGATTTTGTCCTTAGTCAATTCATCCAATATTAGAAGAAAAATGAATTAAATCTATCCCTAGGTGCCCAAAATAGACCGTAGTTATATTTTGCTTTAAAGAAAAGGTTGCATAACTAATTGTAAATTGTTGAACCTCTTCTTATACATTACCCTTTGTCCTTTTTGATTTCTCTCTTTACTTATCAAATTTCTTTTTAGCTTAACTTCTCTAATTGATTAATATCATTGATGCCAGTTTTATGTTTTAATCTTCATAGCCTTATTTTGGTGGAAATAAATGTGTGATCTTATAATTAAGTTTTTCAGGACACGGACAATGGTAGACCAGACAGGATAGATTGATAGATCTGTGAAAGACTACCCACTACAAAGAGGGCAAAGATGGATAGATCCAGTTGTTGAAAAGAAATATGTAATTTTGCTCACAATTTAAAAGTAATGATTTGTTTGAAACTATATGTCATTAACTTATTTATATATATGGTCACGCTATTATATTCACTAATGATACTAGACGATTAGCATGTAATATCTCTTTTTGATATACTTGTGTTTAGCTTTCTTTTGTCCAAACTGCGTATATACATAGTACTTGCACATGTTTTTCGTTTTTTTATGTAAACAAACATTATGGATATGTTATAGTATAGTTATTTTGAAGTATCACTTATTTTTAAAATTTAACATTTATATTTTTCAACTATAAATGGTTACTTCTACATAATTATAATTAAATCGCCTATTAAAAAAATTAGTAGGGAATTGTCGACTACAAAATTAAAAAACCTTGGTCGGTGAAGTATTGCGAAAAGTCTCCATTGATTACGATTTATAGACTAAAATATTGGTCGGCGTATAAAGTATAGCCGACTAGATAATAATTTGTCGGCGTTAGTTATCCCCGACCGTATAATTTTGGTCTGCGTAAGTTTTGCCGACTACAATATTTTTAGTCGACGTAAGTACATTTTCCAACCAAAATTTGTTTTAGTCGGTAAATCTTACACCGACTACTACTAATAGTAGTCGGTGTAAGATTTACCGACTAATACAAATTTTGGTCGGCATATGTACTTACGCCGACTAAAAAAAATTTTAGTCGGTCATTACCTTCACCGACAGAGTTTTGCCGACTACTCTACCGACCAAATATTTGTAGTCGGTGATTAAAATTCCCGACTATATATGGACTTTGACCGACTACTTTTCTAGTTGGTGAAGGTATTTCATTTTGTAAGCCCGAAAAACAATGTTTATCCATTATCTTTAACCATTGTCCATAGACTAAACAAGCCCCAAAGGTAACATCATTCATGATTCATGAACAAGCCAGGGAAACGACATAACTATGTATAACAAATGTAAAAAATAACAATGTAATTCAACAATATTATTTAATTCTTTACAATTTGTCGTCCAAACAGACATTTTGTATAGAGTTGAAAGAATGCAAGTTTTGATATTACTAGTTAGACACGCGTGCGTTGCACGTACTTTTGTAATTATATTGTTAATTTTTAATATTTTCAAATTTTTTATTTTTTAATTGTTAATAATTAAAATGTTAAAATAGCAATTGCAATAAAGATTAAAAAAAATATGGTTGTTGATAATATGTAGTTTTGTATTGTTCGATGTTGATATTTTATTTACATTCATAGAAGTACAATTGCAATCAAAGATGAGTTTTATGTAGTAGTAATACGAATAGTAACTTGAATTCAGTTAAGAGCTTTTGTTGATTTGAGCTTTGATGATTGACGAACTATTGATATCAAATCGTATGAAATTAATGATGTATTAATAGGGATCTTAAGGGTTGTATTTTAAGAAAAAAAATTAATAATTATTAATTTTATTGGAGAGAATGTAATTATTGACTATATAATATTGTACATTTGTTGGAGTAGTGACTCCTTGTATACAATATTCTTTATGTATGTTCTTTTTTTATTAAGCACGTCTGATTTGACGATGTAAACGAAAACAACATAAATATAAGTAAGAAATAAAAATCAAAGAATTGTCAACGTCCTCTCTCTCTCTCTCTCTCTCTCTCTATATATATATATATATATATATAATTATTAATTACTAATTTTATAGTGAGAAAATGTAATGATTGACTACATAATATTGTACATTTGTTAGAGTAGTAGTAGTTCATTGTGAACAATATTCTTTGTGTATGTTCTCTTTTTATTAGACATTTTAGATTTGACGACGTAAATGAAACATCATAAATGTGAATAAGAAATAAAAATTAAAGAAGTGTCAATATTTGTCTATGTTGTAAGAATATTGTTGACGGACAGAAGTAATATTGTCTATATATATATATATATTAAATTAAATGAAAATAAAAATGAAAAGAGTTTCACACGTTAGTTTTAAACTATAGTATATGTTTGGTCGGGTTTAAAGATTTTGAAAAAAAATTGGTAAAATGTATGGATGTAGAGTTGATAAAATTTGTAGGTCCCACAAAATATGTAGTTGAAAATGAATTTGAGAAAAAAATAATTTGAGAAAAGAAGAATTAAAAACAAAAGAACTGAACCAAACATGCTCGTAATTGAAATCGTCTTTTCACCTTCATATTAATTTAATTTATTAAATATTTACAATTTTTAAACGTATATTTAATAAATTGTTAAAAAATTAATGTATAATAATAATGAACAGTAAAAAAGTAACAAATAAATATTAAAAGATAAATATATTCATTTAAGTACAATTACAATGAGAGATGAGTTTTATATGGTGATAATACCAACAATAACTTGAACCCAATTAAGACCTTTTGATGATTTAAACTTTGATAATTGACGAACCATCGATATCAAATCTTATAGTATTAATAATCTCCAAAGCTGCATTTTACGATGAATAAAATTAATAATTACTAATTTTATTGTGAGAAAATGTAATGATTGACTACGTAATATTGTGCATTTGTTAGAGTAGTAGTAGTTTCTTGTGAACAATATTCTTTGTGTATGTTCTCTTTTTATTGGACATATTAGATTTGATGACGTAAATGAAACGTCATTAATGTTAGTAATAAACAAAAATTAAAGAAGTGTCAATATTTGTCTATATTGTAATATTATTGTTGACGGACATAAGTAAGATGAGAAGAACGTTTTATATATATGTATTAATTAAATTAAATTAAAAATGAAAAAAATTTCACACGTTAGTTCTAAACTATAGTATATGTTTGGTGGGGTTTAAATATTTTGAAAAAAAAAATTAGTAAAATGTATGGATGAAAAGTTGATAAAAGTTATAGGTCCCACAAAATATGTAGTTAAAAATGAATTTGAGAAAAAAAGAATTTAAAAAAAAAAAGAACTGAACCAAACATGCTCGTAATCACTGTAATCTAATGTATTAAAAATAATCTTTTTATCTCCATTTCAATTTTGACAACTATGATTTGAATTTTAATATGGTAATAAAAAAAAGTTATTCATTTTTTTTTTTTGAAACTCATTTCTCATTCCTTTTTATCTACTTAATGCAAAAAAAAAAAAAAAAAAATGAGATCATCTTTTCACCTTCATATTTAATTTAATAGATTAACTGTTTAAAAATTTTAATCGTATATTTAGTAAATTATTGAAAATTTAATGTACAATAAGATTGAACAATAAAGGAGTAATAATTAAAGACTTAAAATATTAAAAAATAATTATACATTAATGAATACTAAAGGTGAATATGTAATTTTAAAAATTTTGTAAGGATAGAATAGTCCAAAAATGTTTCTACATTTAAGCCTCTTTTAGATTAGTATATAGATATAGATATAGATAAGCCCATAAATTGGGTTTTTAAATATTTTTGCAATAAAAAAACATCAAAAAAATTATTACTTTTTGACAATAACGTCACAACATACTCAATTTGTTTTATTTTTGTAATGATCAAACAAATACTCAGGAAGTCTTAAATATAATGACCAAAACAATATTTTGTTCCTTCATTAATTTCCAAACAAAAACCCCAAATCTTGAACAATATCTAATGCATGCAAAATTTACCTTTTCTCCTTTTGGCACCAGTATGGTGTACTTTTTCTTCTTCAGCTTAGTTGTAACTTTACTGTGACCGCCTTGATTTGGTACTACTCTTTGATGATGCCATTCTCATATATCTCAAGAGTGAATAAAAAAAGTCATAAGCATGAGGAAACAATAGGCTAATGAAAAAAATTGAATATTAGTACAGCAAATTTTGAAATCAATGAACACCAATGTACTCACATCACTATAATGGGTTTGAAAATTAACGTTGTTTGCTCGAAAATACTGAGAGAAACGGGATAAAATCAGAGAGAATGGAGGAGTGTTTTCTTCTTCACATATTACTCATCCAAAGATGAATGAGGTTGGACATGTTGACGTAGTGTTGAGATCTATTAAAGCCACTGGACATTTGACCATGGCATCACGATTATTTCCATTGCTCGTAGATTCATATACTTTAGTCATATTAACTTATGTATATTCTCTTCTTTATATAACAATTGCATAAAGTTAATTACTTATGATTTTAATTACTACGTATAACTAGATACATTAACCACCAGACAAGTAAAATGCAAAATTAAATCACATTCTATTCACATAAGTTAATAAAACAATAAGATACGTACTGGCATTCCGATTTCTTCTCCGACTAATGACTATACTTGTCAAGTCTACGAGATGTTATATAAACCTAGGCTCTGATACCACTTGAAGTGTAACGCCATACTTCATAAAATATTTAAACATATACTCTAACACCACTCTAGTACTATCACGCTAATTTTGGGCACGCATCCCAAAATAGTTTTTATTTTTATTTTTGAATAAATAATCAAACTTTAACTCATATAAATATATTTTGCTAATACCACTAATAAAATTAAATCTAAATAACGAAACTAAAATGTAATATCCACCACTCTGAAATATAGTCAAAATATTTTTTTTTTACAACTTGTAGTGACGTCCCCAACTATTAACAATATGCAAAAAAAAAAGCGTATTTTCAATTCCAAATAATTAACGAGACAATCAACAGTGGGTGGCAGCAGAACATTTTTCAAACTTGTTCTGTACATACATTTACACTACCTATCAAGTTATTATATATAGACAAACAGTAAACAAAAGAAAATCATTCGACTTCCCTCATTAGGTGGATGAAGGCCACTAAAAGAATCATAAACTTCTATTATAGTTAAAGTATACTCCAAGATGTCTATATACGCAACAGTGTATAAAAATCTTGTATAATGCTACCTAGTATAAATGATGCATATAGTCGTACCGTCAGTAGAAATCTCGACATGCCTAATACTTTCTGTATATCTTATTGGCATCTACAGTACAAAATACAATATATGAACAATATAACGTTCAGTAAATATGATGATATAATAATGTCTAATGAAATGTTAATCACATATAGACCCAAATCCCACATTATAGTATGAGCTCAATCACAATATGGTCAATAATAAGCGCGAACTATCTACCAATGACTGTACGTCCGTCATGGTCTCGTACACGACTCAAGAGCCTACACCAGTAGGAATATCATATAATAATTAGGCTTGCTCTACTGTATACGGTGTCTGAAATGTCGTTATACAACCCCTAGGCCATCAAGGGGCCTATGACACCGCCCGTATATCTCGGCTCTGGACCTCCAACATCCTTTCAATAACCGCAGTTAATGACCGTCGGAGGCCTCCAATAAGTGTATATATCTGAAGCGAAGTTAAGTACGGTCCACTATAACGGGATTCACACTTATCACTATATCAATGTGCTCAATATGAATGTCAATACATATCACTAGGGTTAGGGAGATCCACCGTCTCCCATCAATGCTAAAAAAATAATCATTAAGTTTTACAGAAATAACCTGTAATCGCCACATATCATTATTAACAAATATTTTGCATATCATAGTATTTTGTACTTCAGTTGAAATCACCATACTTATATTAACTGTTGGTTATAGCATCTGGATATGTTTTAAAGAACATGATTTTTTGTTAGTTAATCTCAACAACTAAACTTATTTCAACTTATAAGTCTCAGTCGGGGTCAACGGGAGTTTACGACTCAAAAACGAGATCCGAGAGGTAAACGGGACTTCGAGTCAGCAAAAAAAAGATAGTAGGAAAGGGGGCTGGCAAATAGGATTTGAGGAGGGCTCGACCCTTGAGGGGTCGACCCTCCTATAGGAACGGTCGACCCCCCCAAATGGGCATAGGTCAACCTCCCAATAAACTTCGAAGGGGTCGACCCATTGGTCAAAATTGTCTTCCAGCTCAGTAATATGTGTACGAGTGGTATTTTACTACTTGTGGGTCATTTTTTTACTATTTTATAAAATTCAAAATCCTTAAAAATAATAAAAAAAACATTTTCCTGAATAAAGAACTAGCTTATAACTTTTTTCAAAATGAACTGACCACTCTCACATTTATAGAAGGGCCCTAGGGATTAACTGAAACATTTAATTTTAACTATATTTTTTACCCAGGGTAAAAATTACAATTATTAAATTCTTATTTTTCTTTAATTAGAAAATATATTAATATAACAACTTTTCCAATAAAATCCCTAAAATACACATTGTTACCACCCGATTTCGGTAAGGTCTCCAGGTCAGCAAAGGCCCAGTAAAGGTCCTATCCAGGCCTAATTCAAGCCTCGCTAAGGCTTATAGGCCCAGCGAGGGCCTTCCAGATTCATAAAGATCCCATAGACCTGGCGAAGGCCTCGGGTGCCCAGCAAGGGCCTCGTATATTCTCAAAAGGCCTCGGAAGCCCATCAAACATCTTAGCATTCCTGAATCAGAGTATTGCGAGGGCTCATGAAGGGCCTCGACACCCATGGCCGACCCAGAGAGCCTCGCCGGGCTTTATATTTATTATAACTAGCAGGCAGCATGATATTTTGGGACAACCAGAGAAGTAATTTAAGAAAGATTGTATTTGATTATCATAAGGATTCTCACAAGGAAACCAAATTCCGATCCCCTAAGTATTAGACAACGTGATCAACTCAAATAAGGGCTGAAATCTGGGAGATTGCCTTGACAATCGGTTGCCTAACGATTGCTGAGTGTGCAGGTAATATACAAGTTGGCAGATGAGTGACTGGACATCTGTTAACACGTGGACGGTGCAGGTTCCGACGTCAACAAATTGGCACCGTCTGTGGAAATTGAAAAATGTTACACGACCAAAAACTTGGGGCAAAACGTGTTTCTACCCAAAGAGTATGGTAATAGAACAATGCCCGGATGAAGATGACGCTTGAACTGTTGGAGAATCAATCTCTTCAACGTGGAGCCAAGCGTAGACGTACCTGGCGAAGCCCTTCGAGGTCCAGCTCGATCGAAACTCATCGGTCTCAAGATGATTCGCCAATCTTCAACGGGCAAACTCTAGTAACCAGGAAAGACCTCGTGCCTCGCAAGTGGAAAAGCCGATCGCCTCTACCAGCGTATTCTATAGGTTGGGGGCCGGGTCGTCTGTGGCTCGACCTCAATCGTTGAGTAGCCGGCGTAGCAAGCCCAGCGATGACCACCAAGAGTAGAAAAGGGACTCCATGGCTGCGGGTGTAAAGCCCGAAGAGGAAAGACTAGTACGGTCGTGCGACCTTGACGACAACGACGAGGACCTCCCATTCTCCAAAGAGTTGAAGGCTAGAGAACTCAACGCAGGGTTCAAAATGCCTCCCATGGAGAAATATAATGGGAGAGTTGATCCCACGTATTCAATTGGAGGTTCGCTTTCTAAAGGCCTTCGTCCTCATTTAATACTCTTTCTTAAAATCCCACGCCTGATATAAATAATAGGCTTGGATTTGGAGGACTATTGTTACCACCCGATTTTGGTAAGGTCTCCATGTCAGCAAAGGCCCAGTAAAGGTCCTATCTAGGCCTAATTCAAGCATCGCTAAGGCTTTATAGGCCCAGCGAGGGCATTCCAAATTCATAAAAGTCCCATAGACCCGGCGAATGCCTCAAGTGCCCAACAAGGGCCTCGTAAATTCTCAGAAGGCCTTGGAGGCCCATCGAACATCTTAACATTCCTGAATCAGAGTATTGTGAGGCCCATGAAGGGCCTCGACACCCATGGCCGACCCAGAAAGCCTCGCCCGGCTTCATATTTATTATAACTAGCAGGCAGCATGATATTTTGGGACAACTAGAGAAGTAATTAAAGAAAGATTGTATTTGATTATCATAAGAATTCTCACAAGGAAACCAAATCCTGATTTCCTAAGTATTAGACAACGTGATCAACTCAAATAAGTGCTGAAATCTGGGAGATTGCCTTGACAATCGGTTGTCCTTATCTCATAAGGATGGAGAATCCAATCAAAGTTCTAATTGATTGCTAACACATAATAATTAGGACTCTGCAGCTATAAATACAAGGATTCTGGTTATTCTAAGGGACGCATTTTTACACGCACATTCTTGAGTACGCATATTTTTCCTAGCACACGCTTTTTTTTGCGCTTAAATTTCACCCTAAACTATGTTCAAATCTATGCCTGCTTGTCCTTTCCACACCCAATTATTTTTGCCCCCGGTGTATTATTCCTTATCCCGGCAGTTGACTTGACCGTCGGAGTACCAATGATCGTCGAACCCTTTTTCTCCAGAGATCTTAGTGCTTAACAATTGCTGAGTGTGCAGGTAACATACAAGTTGGCAGATGAGTGACTGGACATCTGTTGACACGTGGATGATGCAGGTTCCGACGTCAACAGATTGGCGCCGTCTGTGGAAATCGAAAAATGTTACACGACCAAAAACTTGTGGTAAAACGTGTTTCTACCCAAAGAGTATGGCAATAGAAAATTTGGGCCAGGACCCGAAGTTGGACAATGCCCGGATGAAGGCGGTACTTGAACTGTTGGATAATCAATCTCTTCAACATGGAGCCAAGCGTAGCTGTACCCGGCGAAACCCTTCGAGGTCCAGCTCGATTAAAACCTGTCGGTCTCAAGATGATTCGCCAATCCTAAACGGGCGAACTCTAGTAACCAAGAGAGACCTCGTGCCTCGCAAGTGGAAAAGTCAATCGCCTCTGCCAGCATATTCGACAAGTTAGGGGCCGGGTCGTCTGTGGCTCGACCTCAATCGTTGAGTAGCCGGTGTAGCGAGCCCAGCGATGACCACCAAGAGAAGAGAAGGGACTCCAGGGCTGCGTGTGTGAAGCCCGAAGAGGAAAGACTAGTACGGTCGTTCGACCTTGACGACAACGACAATGACCTCTCATTCTCCAAAGAGTTGAAGGCTAGAGAACTCTACGCAGGGTTCAAAATGCCTCCTATGGAGAAATATAACGGGAGAGGTGATCCCACGGATTCAATTGGAGGTTCGCTTTCTAAAGGCCTTCGTCCTTATTTAATACTCTTTCTTAAAATCCCACACCTGATATAAATAATAGGCTTGGACTTCGGGGACTATTGTTACCACCCGATTTTGGTAAGGTCTCCACGTCAACAAATACCCAGTAAAGGTCCTATCTAGGCCTAATTCAAGCCTAGCTAAGGCCTTATAGGCCCAGCGAGGGCCTTCCAGATTCATAAAGGTCCCATAGACCGGTGAAGGCCTCGGTTGTCGAGAAAGGGCCTCGTAAATTCTCAGAAGGCCTCGGAGGCCCATCGAACATCTTAGCATTCATGAATCAGAGTATTGCGAGGCCTATGAAGGGCCTAGACACCCATGGCCGACCCAGAGAGCCTCGCCGGGCTTCATATTTATTATAACTAGCAGGCATCATGATATTTTGGGACAACCAGAGAAGTAATTAAAGAAAGATTGTATTTGATTATCATAAGGATTCTCACAAGGAAACCAAATCCCGATTTCCTAAGTATTAGACAACGTGATCAACTCAAATAACGGCTGAAATCTGGGAAATTGCCCTGACAATCGGTTACCCTTATCTCATAAGGATGGAGAATCCAATCAGAGTTCTAATTGATTGCTAACACATAATGATTAGGAATCTGCAGCTATAAATACAAGGACTGTGGTTATTCTAAGGGACGCATTTTTACACGTACATTCTTGAGTACACATATTTTTCCTAGCACACACTTCTTTTTGCACTTAAATTTCACCATAAACTCGCTCAAGTCTCTGCTGCAGCTGTCCTTCCCACACCCAATTATTCCCCTGCGTTATTATTCCTTATACCGGCAATTGACTTGATCTTCGGAGTACTAACGATCGTCAGACTCTTTTTTTCCAGAGATGATGATGCCTAACGATTGTCCGAGTGTGCATGTAACATACAAGTTGGCAGAGGAGTGACTGGAGATATGTTGACACATGGACCGTGCAGGTTCCGACGTCAACACACATAAAGCTCCTAAAAACTCCCAAACATTTTGAAAAAAATCCAAGATTTTACATTCTCTCATCCTTAAAGAAATTTCGTCCACGAAATTTAACTTACCAAATATTTGAGGATACTTAGTCTTCATATCATCTTCACGTTCTCACATACCTTCTTCAAAATTTTGACTATTCCACAGTACTTTAACTAGAGGGATTTTCTTATTATGCATTTGTTTGACCTCTCGAAGTACAAGTCATTCCTCATGTGTCAGAGTAGCTTCTAAATCTGAAAAAATAGACTAATGAAAAAAATTGAATATTTGTCGAGCAAATTTTGGAATCGGCAAACACCATGTACTTACATCACTATAATGGTTTGAAAATTAAAATGGGTTGCTCGAAAATGTTAAGAGTTTAAAATCAAATAGAATGGAGAAGTGTTTTCTTCTTCACGTATTACTCATCCAAAGCTGTGTGAGAGATGGTGAAAAGTAAATGACAAGTGGGAATGGTATTTTGGAAATTGACTTAGGCTCCAAATGATTTTGGAGCCCAACTTCTGATTCTTAAACAATTAGAAGTTGATTTAGGTGTTTGGCAAAATTTTTAAAAGTGATTATAAAATAATCTAACTCACCTAGCAGTAGATTTTGAGAAGTAACAAAAGGGCAGCTTTTCAGATTCTGCTTTTAGCTTTTCCATTTATATTTATTAAAATATCCATTATACCCCTAATTAATTAAACTAATTCCTTTAATACCCATTTGAGAAACCGAATTGATGGAAGTTGGATCATAAAAAATAATATAAATTTAATTAATTTTTGCACTATATGACTATAGTTTTATTTTGTATTTTTTATAAAATTTAAAATTTATTAGATTTTTATTATTTTTATTTTAAAATAATAATAATGAATGCATTGTCTTGTTAAAAAATATTTGACTAGAAAAATAAAATTTAGCACTTGTGATAATGGTAATAATACAAAATAACATTATTATAATCAATGTCCTTTTTAATAATTTAATACCTTTACAGCAATAAATCACTTTTGTTTACCAAACGCTCAAATGCTGCTTTTGAAATATACAGCAATTTTGAAACAAGAGTTTACCAAACACTTATATGATTCTTCCCACAGCCGATTCTTTCTGCAGCACAGCAGAAGCTGATTCTCTTAAAAGCACAGCAATACCAAACCAAGCCTTATATCAGTGTATAATTTTAGGAATGATACGATATTAAATTGTTTTGAATATAAATTAATTAATTTTTTTTTCTATGGTGACACTAACTATAAATGATGCATACTAATGTTGGAAAAAAAATATTATCTCTAGTATATTTAAAATTTTTGAAAAAAAGTAAATAGATGACCTAATTTCCAGTTTATTATTTGGCCGTGTAATTGTAGCTTTTCCAAACAAAAGTCCAACTTCATCCACAGCAATTGGTAATTTTGAAGCACAAGATCAAATATATAAATATGAAGACTTGAGTCAATAGCTCCTCTCTAATTTCCTAGAAGTTATGATCAGTGACGGAGCCAGACTTTTGAAGTTGGGGGGTCCCAAATAGGGGTGGGCCGGGAAGGGCTCTCGGGGGTTGCCCCCGAAATTTTTTTTTTCCTCAAACCACAATTACTGAACTTATTCTTATGAGAATTTAATATTTTTTTATAAGTCATAGTATTTAAAAAATTTACAAGAAGTCATTGCACAAAAATGGAATCTATATCTATTTTATCTAAAATTAAGCTATGTAGTTGATGGACACAAATTTAAACCCTTTTAATAGTGTTATATACAATTATTATTTGAACACGATATCTATTAACAAGCAAATGCCTTTATTAATTTTGTATTATTATTTGAGGAATGTGTCAATCATTTGTAATTTTGTATTATTAATTTTATTAGGCCAATAGGTCCAATTGTCTTACATTAAGAGTCAGTTTGGTCTAATTTATGAACTAGTTTATTTGACCAAAATGACTTATTTAATAAAAAAATAGATTATATTACCAAAAAATTTGCCTTAATAGCCTGATATTTTTTACTATTCTTTATCAAATAAACTATTTTAGTCAAATAAACCAATTTATAAACTATACCAAACAATCTCTAATTGATATTGGGTCAATGGATACAATTGTCATCCATTAAACTTACATTAAGTAAAAGTTAAATTATATATTAAAAAATTAATAAACTAAAAAAAAAAAAAAAAAAACCCACCAAAAAGTTGGGGGGTCCAGGTCCCCCCTGGGACCCCCCCCAGCTCCGCCCCTGGTTATGATATCCCCACACCGAAATTTCCCAGACGAGAAGAAACGATTTGGTCTTGAATTGGAGTGTGGTTTGCTTTGACTATTGCCTCTGTTATTATATTGCATCACTCTGCCACCACATCTGAATGAAATAATCGATAGATTCGATTCATCCACATGAGTCGCTATGAGTTGTATGGTACCTCTCGATTTTTAGATATGATTGAATGTGTTAATCTTCTCCAATTTATTGCCTTTTAGTTCATTTAGTCTTACTTGATTTTGTGGACTCAATTGATTCATAGTCACTGCTCAAAGAGTGGTAATAGATCGGAACAATAGGATTTGAATATGTGACATTTTGTACCAAAACAAATGCACTATCAAGGTGTGCCATGTCCCTTCAATTGTTGTACGTGGCATTGTAGAGAATTCTTATCTTGTTTTCCACGTCCTTATTTTCTCCATTGATTAAATGTGACAATCTCGTTTTGTTATTTCCTTTTAAATTATTTCATCTTCCTTGAATTGTTTCTTTAGATATGAATGGCTGTGATAATATCGTTTAAATGTTTCCTTGGATATGATTGGTTGTCATAACTAACTCAATTTAATTTTTATTTTACTATTTGAGCTAGGTACTCAATTTACAACTGAAATTGAGAACATAAAAGATAAAAAGTAATTTCTCGATTAGGGGACAAGAATATCAATTATGGTCCGAGAGTTTCTTAATGAGAGGTGAAGATGTTCAATCTATTTGAAAAACTATAGACTCTTTGTTATTTTTCTTCAAACTGTTCGAGTTAGGATCTTCCTTAAAAGATCAATTAGATACAAAGAGGTGAAACAAAGTTTCCACCATTCATACTAAGAGTCCATTTAATTGGCACATTTGTGAGTAGAGCTTTTAGTTTATGTTTGATTGTGAATTCAAAAAGTAAATTGAGTGTTTGACTTTTGTATAAATTTTATATTTATTTGATTAAACAATAATTAATTATTATATATTTTATTTTTTTAAATAAATAGTATTTTTTCATACCCTATAATAACTATTAAAATAATATTATAATTAAATTGTGATAATGCATTTATTTTAGTATATTTCATATAATATTACTTAAAAATAATTAATTTAAATCAAATAAATTATGTGTAATTTGTATTATATTATTTAACAGGTCAACTCTTCATATAAATATATGAGTGACAATTTGATATAAGTAATTAATGTGGAAAATAAATAAATTATCTTTTTGATAAATTAGTGGTAATTTTGTTAAATTTTTAAATTTCATTAATGTTAAAGATCTAGGTTGATTTTGTATAAATTAAATAAAAGATAAAATCTAGGTATTGTTTAAGTAGTTAGGCATTTAAAATCTAGGTATTGTTTAAGTAGTTAGGCGTACCACGTATGACTATTCGGGTTTCCTATCAAAGTTTTTTTCTTGGAAATCTAGATAAAATGGACTCCAAAAAATTCTACCATTAGGTTGTTTCAAATAAAAAATAATATATTAGTTGTTTCAAATAAAAAAATTAGTAGAAAATTGACATAGTAATCTCCGATGCTCTTTTAATTACAAATACATATTGAGTCCAATTAATTTGATTATAAAGCTCCATCGAAAT
The DNA here is from genome assembly GCA_023638005.1 of Forsythia suspensa. Taxonomy (NCBI): domain Eukaryota; kingdom Viridiplantae; phylum Streptophyta; class Magnoliopsida; order Lamiales; family Oleaceae; genus Forsythia; species Forsythia suspensa. The sequence continues at coordinate 24,351,210 of CM042666.1, read as the reverse complement.
ATCCAAAATGGCTCTTTTTGCTTATTTCCTGGAAAATTAATCTTGAAAAGTATGCAATTGTATGATGCGCATTTGTACACTTTTTCCTTTATTCTTTCTTCTTCATCTGGATTTGACCATATAGTGTTGACCTTTTTACTTTGTCGGGAAATTGCGCTGTGCTTTCACTGAAATTAATTATTTTTTCTAAGATGTAAATTTATATACTGTATTGTGGAGTTGTGTACATCCAGAGGACAAGAGGTTATGAAAATTTTCTTGTTCCGTGTTTGGAATGTGAAAAGGTAGCTTGTATTTGCCGCTGTTTTTACTATTTATCCGAGTTTACCATTATTGAACATTTTGTTTATTGAAGTTGTTCTAGTGGAAGTGAAGCTCAAACCCAAAGATGTCTAGGAATTATGACAACTGGGAAAAGGTTGGTGGGAGCTGTTTTTCGACGAGAGCGCGGGACGTGGACCAGCACGGGCGGATTCAAGAAGCACAAGCTTTAGTTCCAATTCCATATCATTGGATTTTGATGAACTATCTTTGAGTTTGCCAAGAGAAGTAACAAATGTTAAAATTGAAGGAAGGAGTTCAAGAATTGAATCAGGTCCCTCTCTATTGATTAGTGGTTCTTTCGAGCGGAGTGATAATTGTAAGAATTAATGTTCAAGGTCCAATTAGTTGGGTCGGACTTAATTACTCATTGGGCCAAATTAATTAATAAGATTATTTAATCGGGCCTGATTGTTGATGAGTTCTAGTTGGACTAGAACTAGGGCTAGGGTTAGCCCCACCTATAAATACATAGGCGCAACATATTAGGGTTAAGAGTTGTTTTTCTATTACTTGCTAGCACAAGCAAAAGACAACACAATCAACTTCTCCCAAAATTCCGCTTTCATCTGTTCTTGATTGTGGAGTTCAGATCTGTTCTTGCTGTGTGGATCACCATTGGAGGCTGGACAATTGGACAGCTGTGGTATTGAAGATCGAACCTCCAGCTAATCAAAGAATCAGATTCCACGGTGTTTATCAAGGTAAACTCCTATCACGAATTCTCTCTAAGTGCAAGGTTGATCCGGCTTAAAAGAATTGAACTTTTAATTTCCGCTGTGCATGTATACCTCAATTCCTTACAGTGGTATCAGAGCCTACATTGTTACTTGTTAGAGTTCGTTAGAGTGTTTTAATGAATTGAACAATAATCGTTATTGGCATATTAATTTGATTTGAGTTTTGACTGTAAAATAAAATTATGAATTTTTTGAAAAATGAATCTGAAATTGTTTTGAGTTTATTTGGGAACGGAATTAATTGACCGGAAAATCAAGTCCGTGGCGACAGTGCTTTGGAAGCACGACCAACGGACCACCGCCGCGAAATCGCTGCCGTTGATTTCGCGGTAATCGCCTAATGCAATTACTATAGCAGCAATGTGCGGGGCGCTTTTATCGAACAATGACAAAAGTTGCTTGTTCGACACAAACCGACGGTGGCCGCCGGTGTTGGACACCGGCGCGACCACCGCCAGCTGATCCGTTGGCGGCGCCGTTCCTTGCAGAAACCCTAAGGGTTTCTGCGTTTTGTAAATTGGGGACGGGGGCTCCCATGCAATTTTTGAAATTGCATGGGAAGCTCCCTTATTTCAAAAATATAATCAAAAGGACTTCTTATGCTATTTTTGAAATTGCATAAAAGGGCCAATTGTTTTTAAATTCAAAAGGGTCTCTCTGCAATTTATGAAATTGCATGTGAAGGCCACTGTTTTAAAAATTCAGAGAAAGGGTTTTTCTGCAATTTGTGAAATTGCATTGAAGGACCACTGTTTTAAAAATTTTAAGGGCTGACTGTGAAATTTGAGAAACTGCACATTAAGTCCTCAATTTTATTTAAGGGTCATAAATGCAATTTTAATTAGTTTTGGAAAATTGTAATTATTAATTTATTTAATGTTGGTCAATTATTCAAAAAATTAAATTAAAATTAATTTTAAACTATATTTTGAATTTTGACCATATTAAACTTTAACTTTTTACTTTATAAAATTGTAATTCTGACCCTATATAAATTTTATCTTCAACTAAAGTATGACTTTAAATTAGGAGATAAAATAAATTTTGAAAATCCCTTTTATGAATAAAATTAATTGATTAATTGGATTAATTGATTAATTTTATTGTTGAAAAATTAAATAATTAATTAGATTAATTATTCAATTCCAGTTAGTTCGTTCCAAAATGTCTAAAAGGTTTATACTTATACTGTCAAAGCTGCAAATTTAGAAATTAATATATTTTTTAATATTAGATATTAAAATGGATGTTTAGTGGATGATTATGGACTCGACCCATGTGATTGGTTGTATGGTTAATTATTCCTGTTGCTTATTGGTTGGGCCTGCGAGCCTATTATTTAATTAAATGGGCATGTGAGCCTATTATTTATTTAATTAGATTTTCGAGTTATTTATTTATTATGGGCCTACGTGTCCATTGATCGTGGCTGCGCGTGCCAACTAGTATAGGATACAAAGTTGCGGCGAAGATGGAGATGATTGCATTTAGCATTCGATGAACGAATGCAACGTCCCTTAGAATTGACCAACTAATCTTCTTTTTGGCTCAAGAAGATTAGATAGATAAAGTCCATAATCATCCACGCTTATTATTATGTATGATTTATTGCATGTTAGATGTTAATTAATATATATACATAATTATGATGAGACAAACCCTCTTTATCAAAAATATTAAATTCAGTATTAAATGGTTAATACAACGTGCCTTCTATTGTTATAGTGAAAACCGAGTCCATTATCGATGTCGGTTTGTTGAGTCACCAAGGTCGCTCGCTCATGGATATGTTTATTACTATGAAACATTTGATGTTTCGAACAATGAGTCGAATTTAACTAAAATTTTATTTTTGTTGAGTCACTCAAGGAAATAGAATTTTAGGGGCACAATCAAGTAAACACATAAGATGTGTGCGACAATAAGTTGTCTACTTGATGATCTAGGAGTCACATAGAGATGTGATTGATAGAAGTATCTACACCGGATGTTTTACTAGGATTTGTTGAGTCACCAAGGTTCTAATAAAACAAAAGGGATCCTAGCCCATCGAATCGACCGGTTCTATTGATTAATGTTTGAGGTCATTAATTCAATTTAAACAGTGGGAGTACAATTAATTTAATACAAGTCCATAATTAAATTAATTTTCTATATTTAATTAATTTTCATCTTGTTATTTCAAAGATTGAATCATGAGTAACCACATGAATTTGAGAGGCATATTGGATGCCAACAAACTTACCGGGCCAAATTTTCTGGATTGGCACCGCAATTTGAGAATTGTTCTCAAGCATGAAAAAATTGGATATGTCATTGAGCAACCTATGCGCCTAAGCTCCTATTGAGGAGGCTACGCCGGAGGAAGTGCAGGCTTATAATAAACACAGCGATGACGAAAATACTGCAACATGTGTGATGCTTGCAGCTATGTCACCTGAGTTACAAAAGCAGCACGAGGGTATGGATGCTTATACCATTATAATTCATCTCAAAGAGTTGTATGATGAACAGTCACGCACTGAACGGTATGAGACATCCAAAAAGTTATACAGATGTATGATGGCAGAAGGATCTTCAGTCAGTGCTCATGTACTGAAAATGATTGGTTATATTGAAAAAATAAACCAATTGGGTTATGCCATGGACCACGAGCTGAGTATTGACTTGGTTCTACAGTCCCTGCCTGATAGCTTTCGCAGTTCATCATGAACTTCAACATGAATAAGATTCAATGTACCCTGTCTGAACATGCTAAAGACTGTTGAGCCCAATATAAACAAAGGGAAGGTACAAATTTTGGCTATTGATACCTCTAAGGGCACTAAGAGAAAATCAAAAAGGACCTTTCAGAAAGGATCCAAGAAGGCCAAATCTGCTGGAAAAACAGTCAAAGCAGACAAGACAAAATCCAAGTCTGATGATCCTTGTTTTCACTGTGGAAACAAAGGACATTGGAAGAGGAACTCAAAGGCATACCTCGCTACCTTGAAGGAAAATAAGTCTCTTGAGACTTCTACTTGTATATCTTTTTCATTGAAATTAATTTATCTACTCCTTCACTTCTTGGGTATTAGATACCGGATGTGGATCTCACATTTGCACAAATATGCGGGGCTAAAGAACGAGAGGTTACCGCAAAAGAGAAAGTAGGCCTCACGCGTTGGGAATGGAGCAAGAGTTGTCTTTGCCTCAGTAGGGAACATACTTTTTACCGTTGCCTTCGGCCTTGTTTTAGAATTAAGAGATCGCTATTATATTCCTCGCTATTACTAAGAACATCATTTCTATTTCATGTTTGGACATGGATGGGTTTTTCATTAAGATTAAGGATAAACGTTGTTCTTTATATCTTGATGATGTGTTTTATGGATGTGGGAATTTTTTTAATGGCATCTATATTCTAGACTTAGAATGTCCTATAATGAGTATAGACAACAAAAGGCATAAAGGCGATAAAGTTAACAACTCATACCTTTGGCATTGCGATCGGGTCATATAAATGAAAAACGCATCACCAAGTTACATAAAGATGGATATTTGGATTCAAATGATTATGAATCATTTGATAGATGTGAGTCATGCCTGATGGGCAAAATGACCAAGACCCCATTTATTGGAAAAGGAGTCAGGGCTGCAAACATTTTGGGACTCGTACATACTGATGTATGTGGACCAATGTCTACAGATGCTAGAGGTGGCTTTTCTTACTTCATCACGTTTACAGATGACCATTCTAGATATGGTTTCATCTACTTGATGAAATTCAAGCACGAAGCCTTTGAAAAGTTCAAAGAATTCAAGCAAGAGGTAGAAAGGCAAACTGGGAAAAATATTCTAACACTTAGATCTGATCGAGGTGGAGAATATTTGAAGGGTGAGTTTTTAGACTATCTAAAAGAGAATGGGATTCTCTCGCAGTGGACTCCACCATATACACCACAACTAAATGGTGTATCAGAAAGGAGAAACCGCACCTTGCTAGATATGGTGCGATCAATGATGAGCCGCGCAGTTCTCCCAAAATCGTTTTGGGGATATGCACTTAACACTGCATGTCACACACTAAATCGTGTCCCATCTAAATCGGTCGATAAAACTCCATACGAGTTATGGAAAGGAAAAAGGCCCAATCTTTCATACATAAAGATTTGGGGCTGCGACGCTTATGTGAAGCGTGTAGAATCGCATGCTAGAAGCTAAATCGATAAATATTTATTTGTGGGGTATCCAAAAGAAACTGTTGGATACTATTTCTACAATCCCATCGAGATGAAGGTCATCATATCGAAACATGCTATATTCTTAGAAAAAGAGTTCATTCTAAGAGAGGGCAGTGGGAGCAAAGTAGATCTTGAAGAAGTTCAACAAACCACTAATAAAATCGACCAATTAGATGAATCAATGGCTGAGCCTGCATTTGATGAGGCACAGATTGAAAATGGGGAACCTTTAGTCCCCGAGGACACAGCAGCTCTACGAAAGTCGAGTAGGGTCATTCGTCCTCCTAGGAGATACGATCTCTTAATTACCAATGATGCATTGCTAATCGAGGAAGATGAACCCACTACTTACGCAGAATCGAAGTCAAATGTTGACTCAAAGAGATGGCAGGAAGCCATGGAATCTGAAATGAACTCCATGTATGAAAACAAGGTTTGGACCTTGATTGACCCGCCTGAAGGGGTAAAACCAATAGGCTGTAAATGGGTTTACAAGAAAAAGGTCGACATGGATGGTAATGTTCATACTTACAAGGCAAGATTGGTTGCGAAGGGTTACAAGCAAAGACAAGGAATTGACTTTGACGAAACTTTCTCACCAAGAGCCATGTCTAAATCAATTCGGATTACGCTTGCAATAGCGCGCATATTATGACTATGAGATATGGCAAATGGATGTTAAAACCGTATTCCTTAATGGAAATCTTAGTGAGGATGTGTACATGACACAACCGTAAGGTTTTGAATCTACTGAGCCAAACAAGATATGCAAGCTACATAAATCCATATATGGATTAAAGCAAGCCTCTCTCGAGTCGGAATCTTCGCTTTGATGAGACAATCAAAATGTTTGATTTTATCAAAAATGAAGATGAACCATGTGTATAAAAAAGGTTAGTGGGAGTAAAATCGTATTTCTAATTTTGTATGTGGATGACATACTATTATTAGGAAACGATGTCCTAATACTAAAATCAAGAAATTGTGGTTATCCAAAATTTCTCCATGAAAGATATGGGAGAGGCAAAGATACATTCTCGGAATAAAGATCTATAGAGATAGATCTAAAAGAATGCTCGGCCTATCTCAATCTACGACATAGATAAAGTCTTGAGAAGATTTAGCATGGAAGAGTCCAAGAGAGGACTCGTCCCATCGGGCATGGGATCTATCTCTCAAAAGAGATGTGTCCAAAGACACAAATTGAAAAGGATCGCATGGATAGAATTCCTTATGCATCGCCAATAGGATCTATCATGTATGCCATGCTATGTACTGTACCGGATGTTTCATATGCTTTGAGTGTCACAAGCGTGTTCCAAGCGAACCTGGCGAGAAACATTGATCGCAGCCAAGAACATCCTTAAGTATTTGAGAAGGACTAAGGACATGTTCTTGGTGTATGGAGGAAATGAACTTAGAGTTCAAGGTTATGCCGATACTAGCTTTCAGTCTGATAAAGACGATAGCAAATCTCAATCTGGATATGTATTTACTCTAAATGGTGGTGCAGTCAGTTGGAAAAGTTCCAAACAAGTTACGATCACGATTCAACTACTGAAGTTTAATATATAGTCGCTTGTATGCAAAGAAAGGAAGCGGTCTGGATCAAGAAGTTCATTTCAGAACTTGGAGTAGTTCCTAGCATTGTTGATCCAATATCTTTGTATTGCGATAACAATGGAGCCATCGCACAAGCGAAGGAACCCAGGTCTCATCAACGATCCAAGCATATATTGAGAAGATATCATCTCATTAGGGAGATAATCCTGAGAAATGACATAAAGATAGAAAAAGTCCCAACTGATGACAATGTAGCAGATCCTTTGACAAAGCCGTTGTCCCAGCACAAGCATGATAGTCATGCTAAATCTATTGGTATTAGATACATGAGTGATTGGATCTAGTTTGTATGGGACGTTTTATATACTCTTTGTTAGACATCGAAGTGTATGAATAATTTTATTAATTAAATATTTTGTCTACATTTTAATGGCAGATCTATTATTATTTAAATTTTATTATTATTATTTAAAATAATAGAGTCCAAAGAAAAGTTCATAGTAACTTATTAATCACAAGGTGTTGTGATCGTGAGATACAAGTTATAAATAACTTATTCTTGAAATATCCCTAGTCATAGTAATAATGAGATACGGATATCATTATTATGGATAGACTAGCATGTGTTGCATTTCTTTTAAAGAAAGTAGTCGATCTCACGAGCTAAGATGTAGAGGACATCCGAATGAACACATGAATGCATTGTTATGAGAACATGACATTGATGATCCGCCTAGAGATTCCACATGGATAACTATCCAAGCGCCGCGGTAAATCTCTAATGCGCGGTTGTGGATTTGGTCCTTTGACTTGAGGACATCATAGAATCTTATATGAGGACCATCGTACTTTGGCGAGCGCTTGATGGGGCTCAAGATTTGAGTCACCAGAAGACGTCGACGGGTACAAAGTGAGAATCGTATGAAGGTTGTGAATGTCCAATATGAGGATTCGTCACCCCGGAAAGTAGGAGATTATAACTCGCATTTTGCCCACTTAAGTTGATATAAATTTCCTCGGCGGGTGTGGAGTTATGAGTTGAAAATGTTTCAATCATAATTAGATTAGATCAACGAAGAGTTGAGGTGAATAACATAATTAGTTGAAATGAGATTGACGCCGATCCATATCTCTTAACCAATTGGGTTATATTGATGAAGGATTATATTTCTACCAGAATCGCACATATATTGGTTACGCATACCACATGACATTTTCCTTCACATGGATTACCTTGACACATTGCTAGATGTCAATCTTGGACGGCGACGTGAATTGATCGATCTCGGTGAATCGATGAGAATATCACTGCGTTTGCCATCGTGAATGGAAACCTAATGGGTCACACACAAAAGGCGAGAATTGAGCATCTGGAGTTGGACCTTGTCCAAGTGGGAGATTGTAAGAATTAATGTTCAAGGTCCAATTAGTTGGGTCGGACTTAATTACTCATTGGGCCAAATTAATTAATAAGATTATTTAATCGGGCCTGATTGTTGATGAGTTCTAGTTGGACTAGAACTAGGGCTAGGGTTAGCCCCGCCTATAAATACATAGGCGCAACATATTAGGGTTAAGAGTTGTTTTTCTATTACTTGCAAGCACAAGCAAAAGACAACCCAATCAACTTCTCCCAAAATTCCGCTTTCATCTGTTCTTGATTGTGGAGTTCAGATCTGTTCTTGCTGTGTGGATCACCATTGGAGGCTGGACAATTGGACAGCTGTGGTATTGAAGATCGAACCTCCAACTAATCAAAGAATCAGATTCCACGGTGTTCATCAAGGTAAACTCCTATCACGAATTCTCTCTAAGTGCAAGGTTGATCCGGCTTAAAGGAATTGAACTTTTAGTTTTCGCTGTGCATGTATACCTCAATTCCTTACAATAATAACTCCAGCAGTAAAGGACTTGATGGAAATGGCTTGAAATCTCGAAATTCTGTGATTTCCATTGATGCTAGCCAAAATGAGGTCGAGTGGATTGAACAATATGAAATTGGTGTGCATGTAACAGTTGTAGCCTTTCAAGACGAAAGTAGAGATATCAAACAAGCGCACTTCAGGTATTTCGCTTTGTTGTTTCTCACTAGGACATTGGATCGATGTTACTTAATATTGTTAGTAAAATATTGATTTTAATATATAATATGGAATGATTCGTTACATAAGACTCGTAAAAGATGTATCGAGATAATTAAAATGGAAAATTTCTTGGGGAGGATCTTTGGAAATTGTTCTTGAATCTCCTTTTATGTCAAGTTTCATCGAATGATAACTTAATATAGTTCTATGCGCACTTGTTATGTCAATTGCAATTTCATTAATGTTAAAGTACCTTGGATTGAAGGTGCATTATTAATTTTTGTATTTTTCCCGCATTGCATATGCAGAAGAGGAGATTCACGAGCACCAAGCGAGATTTGGTGGTCAAAAACCGACAAAAAGTTTACAAGAAATACAAGATTCGTGGAACTCGTGGAATATTCGGGGTTCCACCTCCAACAAAGCCGCAAGTAGGATCGAGCGAGTTGTGTCCCAAGTCAATAATGCTAAAGATTCTCGTAATGGCTCTAGATCTAGAGATTCAAGAGATTCCAACAAAGTGGATACAAATCGTAATGAGGTTGAGTTGATTGAACAATTTGAACTCGGAGTGTATATAACACTTGCAGCTCGTCAAGAAGGAACTAGAGATATCATATGAATACTGATGCGAACCCGCGAAGAATTTAAATCCCGGACCCACAAATGTTTGATCTGAACCCCAAGAAAGCTAAAATCTAGCTGCAAAACTTGACCCGATGAATTCTTGAAACAACGAACCAGAGTTATGAATGCCACAAAGAGATGCGAATTATTTGATAAGTTTAGGTTAGTTCGATTAAGAACTAGGAAGAAAGTGAATCCTCACTTGAATTAATCTCAAAACGTAATTGTCTTATGTTTACAATGAAAGATGTTTAAATAGTAAACATATGAATAATTCTAACCTAATTCTAAATTAAGTAACTAAATTAAATTAAGAGTTCTAAACCAAAAAGGAAACTAAAACTTGCCAATATTCGGATTTCCTCCAAAAATACGCCTTGCGATCGCATAGGCATTATCCATGCGATTGCATAGTTTGGCTCCAACACATTCTGCTTCTAAATTGCCACCCGTGCGATCGCAGCACTATATAACCATGCGATCGCATGGTTATTTACCCAGACCCTCTGCGCGGAATTCTGTCCCATCTGCATTTTGGCCCTCCAACTTTGTCTCACGCTCATTTTGGTCTCCGATCTGCCATTAGACTATGATATATTTCCAATATAGTCCTTAGCTTGAATCAAGTGTACCAAAGTTGGCATCGGATTCTTGGTATCGGTTTCAGCCCACGTAGCTTGAACAAGACCTTGCATGTCTTCATTGATCTTCTTAGCTCTTGACCTCATTAATGTTCCTATCGGACTATGTGTTGAGTCCTGGCTAGTCGGTCCATGATTCGCCAGTCCCTGGCTCGCATCATCCCCTCCTTCCCCAAAAGGATTCGACCTCGAATCATCACCTGCATCAAAGGGAGAAAGATCAGAAATATTGAAAGTAGCCGAAACATTAAACTCACCTGGAAGATCAATTTTATAAGCATTATCATTTATTCGTTCAAGGACTTGATAAGGCCCATCTCCCCTAGGGTGTAGTTTAGACCGCCGCCGGGCTGGAAACCGTTCTTTCCTCATATGCACCCAGACCTAGTCTCCAGGTTCCAAGATAACTCGTCTACGGCCTTTGTTGGCTTTGGTGGCATACTGTTTATTCTTCTTTTCAATTTGTTGTCACACACTATCATGGAGCTGCTTTACCCATTCTGCCTTCCTGTGTCCATCCAAGCTAGTCCTTTTATCAACAGGTAGATGAATCAAATCTAAAGGCGTAATGGATTAAAACCATACACAATTTCGAATGGAGACATATTCGTAGTAGAATGGACACTTCTATTATATGCAAATTCAATAAAAGGCAAACAGTCCTCCCAGTTCTTTATATTCTTTTGGATTACAGTACGTAATAAAGTAGATAGAGTTATGTTTACTACCTCGTTTTGCCATCCGTTTGAGGGTGACAAGTAGTTGAAAACAACAACTTAGTCCCCAACTTACCCCACAAGACTTTCCAGAAGTAGCTAAGAAATTTAACATCTCGATCAGAAACAATACTCTTTGGAACACCATGGAGGCGACAATTTCTCGAAAGAATAATTCAGCAATGTTAGTAGCATCATATGTTTTATTGCAAGATATAAAATGCGCCATTTTAGAGAACCTATCAACAACCACGAAAATTGAATCTTTATTTTGTTTTGACCTAGGCAAGCCTAAAACAAAGTCCATAGAGATATCAATCCAAAGCTCGTTAGGTACGGGTAAAGGGGTATACAAACCATGAGGTAAGACTCTAGATTGAGCCTGTTTACGTGTGATACATTTTGCACACAATCTTTCTACATCACGTCTCATTTTAGGCCAGAAGAAATGTTCATGTAATACATCCAAAGTTTTCCTCACCCCAAAATGTCCCATTAAGCCTCCCCCATGTGCCTCACGCACAAGCAACTCACGTAAAGAACTAAAAGGCACACATAATTTATTTGCTTTAAACAAGAAGCCATCTAGTCTATAATATTGTCCAAAAGTATTGTTCTCACACGCCCCATACATACCAGCAAAATCATTATCATTAGCATATAAGTTCTTAACATACTCAAAACCTAATAATCGGGTATTTAAAGTAGCAATGAGGGTGTACCTTCTAGACAACGCATCAGCCACAATATTTTCCTTACCTTGTTTGTAGTGAATGACATAAGGAAAAGTGTCGATGAATTCTACTCACTTGGCATGCCGCCTATTCAGCTTACCTTGCCCTTTCAGGTGCTTCAGAGACTCATGATCGGTATGGATAACAAACTCCTTCGGCCATAGGCAATGTTGCCAAGTCTCCAAGGCTCTCACCAAAGCGTACAATTCTTTGTCATATATTGGGTAATTCAAGGCATCCCCACCCAGTTTTTCACTAAAATAGGCAATTGGTCGTTTCTCCTACATTAACACAGCTCCAATACCTATACCTGAGGCATCACATTCAATCTCAAAAGTTTTGTTAAAGTTAGGTAGCACTAAAACAGGTGCAGAACACAATTTATCTTTAATAATATTAAATGCATTTTCTTGATCAAGGCCCCAATTAAACCCAACACTTTTCTTTATAATTTCAGTAAGTGGTGTAGCTAGCGTGCTAAAATCTTTAACAAAACGCCTGTAAAAGCTAGCCAAACCATGAAAACTCCTCACCTCAGTGACACTTTTCGGTGTTGGCCATTCCTTAATGGCCCTAATCTTTTCTTCATCGACCTCAATACCATTTGTACTAACAACATAGCCAAGAAAAATAACTTGTTTCATGCAAAAGGTATACTTTTTAAGATTAGCATACAGTTTTTCATGCCTTAAGGCATTAAGCACACAACGCAATTGTTCAATGTGCTCATCCAAGTTCTTACTATATACTAAAATATCATCAAAGTAGACTACCACAAATTTGCCTATGAAAGCACGTAAAACATGGTTCATTAACCTCATAAAAGTGCTTGGGGCATTAGTTAAACCAAAAGGGATTACTAACCATTCATATAAACCATATTTAGTCTTAAAAAGCAGTTTTCCATTCATCTCCTTCTTTCATTCTGATTTGGTGGTATCCACTCTTAAGATCAATTTTACTAAAAATACAAGATCCATGCAACTCATCAAGCATATCATCTAATCTAGGTATGGGATGACGATATTTTACCGTTAAGTTATTGACTACCCTGCAATCAATACACATTCTCCAGGTCCCATCCTTTTTGGGCACAAGTAGCACTGGCACTGCACATGGACTCATGCTTTCTCTCACATACCCTTTGCTCATCAACTCCTCAACTTGCCTTTGAAGCTCCTTGGTTTCTTCTGGATTACTTCTGTACGTTGGGCGATTTGGAATTACAGCGCCGGGTACAAAGTCAATTTGATGTTCGATGCCTCGAATGGGTGGTAAGGTACTAGGCATCTCTTCAGGAAATACATCCTCAAACTCCTGCAACAAAGAAATAGCTAAACTGGAGAGGGAGTGGTTAATGTCGCTAATTACAAGGTTGGACTCCTTGTATACTAGCAAAATCAATGGCTGATTTTCAAAAAGGGCCTTCTTGATCTCTCTTTCTTTTGCATAGAAACTCACCTTTGTTTTCTCTCGTGATTTTAAATTATTATTAGCCCCACTCTCATTTTTTTCTTTCCTCCTCGTCTGTTCTTGTGCCTCTAACTCACTATTTTTCTTTTGATCTGCATCGCTCTTTAATTTCAATTGGTCCTCATAAACCTGTTTTGGTGATAATGGGACAAGAGTAACCGATCTTCCATCTTTGACAAAGCTGTACCTATTCTGAAACCCATCATGTATCACTTTCCTATCATACTGCTAAGGTCTACCCAACAAAAGATGGCCAGCATGCATAGGGACCACATCACACATCACATCATCAGTATACTTCCCAATACTAAAGCTCAATAAAACTTGTTTGTTAACCTTGACCTCCCCACATTCATTCAGCCAATGTAACTTATAAGGCCTAGAGTGTTTTGTCATAGACAAGCCTAGTTTCTCAACAAGCATGGTACTAGCTACATTGGTACAACTTCCCCCAATCTATTATCAGACTACACACTTTGTTTTTAACATAGCACCTAGTATGAAATATGTTCTCTCTCTGCTGCTCCATATCATCTACCTTAATTTGTGCATTAAGAGCACGCCGTGCAACTAGAGCTACACTTTCAACGGGGTATTCTACACCAATATCCTCCAATTTAGGCATTTCATCACTATCACTCTCAACCTCAGATACCACCTCCCCATTGTCACGCAAAATCATTACCCTCCGGTTTGGGCATTGTGATGCAATGTGCCCGACACCCAAATATTTAAAACATTTAATATCCCTATTCCTAGAAGGTTGAAAGTCTGCCTTGAGTTTGTTATTGGTAGGTACTATATTGGTTCCCTTAGGTGGTTCGGTCTTCCTCTTTGAAACAGTCATCTCACCCCTGTCAGTACTATCCCACCGTGGCTTCCAGGGAGGGTTAGATCCCGAGGAATACCGTGCTGCCCCCTTTCGTTTCAACTACCTTTCTACCTTCATAGCCATGTGCACCATGTCCTCCAACTCCACATAGTGTTGTAACTCAACTATGTTGGCTATATCTCTATTTAACCCATTCAAAAACCTAGCTAAGGTAGCCTTCTTATCCTCCTCGATATTAGCCCTAATCATAGCCATCTCCATCTCCTTATGGTAATCATCTACACTACTTGAACCTTGAGTAAGGCTCTGCAATTTTTGATATAGGTCCCTATGGTAATGACTAGATATAAATCTCCTCCTCATAAGAGCTTTTAAATCATCCCAAGTCTCCACAGGCCTTTCATGATTTCTCCGTCTATTGGTCACTAATTGATCCTACCACATGATAGCATACTCAGTGAACTCAATTACTGCCAATTTGACTTTCTTTTCTTTCGAATAGTTATGACAATCAAAAATTAATTCCATCCGCATTTTCCACTCTAAATAGGCGTCAGGATTATTCTTGCCTTGGAATGAAGGTATTTTCAATTTAATATTTCCAAGGTTTCTATCTACCCCACCCTGGCCTCTATAATCAACTGCTCTAGGTGGCCTTTCACGCCTGTCTTCCCTACGTCTCATTCTACCCATCTCAGCCCCATAGTTATAGGCTTCACCATCCTCACTCCCAACTACCATCTCATCCTTAAAATCTGCCATAGGGCTATGATACTGCCTACTCTGTCTTCTATCATGAGTAACCCCAGGTTGTTGTTCACCTAATAAGGTTGTAAACATAGCACTATGTTGTTCCACTGTAACCTTTAAAGCATTATTAATCTCCCTCATCTCGTCAAACACCACGTTCATACGATCAAATTGTTGTTGCATGGCCCTTAACAAGAAGAACTGGTTGTTTTCACTCCCAGGGGTGGTTTCTTCGTGATTAGACATTGTTTAAACTGAAAAATTAAGAAAGAAATAAAAAGGAAAAGAAAAAATTTATCTGCCTCACGTGTTTGCACTCGTGTTTCGCTCTATATGGCTTTTTCCCGATAATAATCTCACCACTCTTACCTTTTTTCACTCTTGTATTTCTTACCAAGTTCTCTAAAGAACTATCTAAACTCAATCAAGAATTTCAACTCCCGCGGCATTCAAAACACGAACAAGAACAAGATAGACAACGAAAAGAATAAGGATGAAAGGCAAACAAGAATAAAAAATAAACACTGGATGATAAGAATCTCAAGATCTTGTTTCTAGAATTTATTTCGAATTTTCAATTTTTTTTTTTGTTTTTCTTTTTTCAATCCAACACAAAAACGAAGAAAAAGGAATCACCAAGCAAGAACTGGAAATAATTAATTTTGGTGCATGTATGGATCATGCACGAACAATTCTTGAAGAAGATGAAAGAT
The DNA here is from genome assembly GCA_023638005.1 of Forsythia suspensa. Classification (NCBI taxonomy): domain Eukaryota; kingdom Viridiplantae; phylum Streptophyta; class Magnoliopsida; order Lamiales; family Oleaceae; genus Forsythia; species Forsythia suspensa. Next base: position 24,335,793 of record CM042666.1, on the reverse strand, counting down.
ATATATATATATATATATATATATATATATATATATATATATATATATATATATATATATGTTTTTTGTTTTGTTTTTTTTATATGATTCAAGATGAATCGATAAAAACAAGAAATTAAATGATAGAACCTGATTTTAGAACCAAAGCTTTGATACCAACTGATGCGAATCCGCGAAGAATTTAAATCTCGGACCCACAAAGGTTTGATCTGAACCCCAAGAAAGCTAAAATCTAGCCGCAAAACTTGACCCGATGAATTCTTGAAACAAGGAACCAGAGTTATGAACGCCACAAAGAGATGCGAATGCTTTGATAAGTTTAGGTTAGTTCGATTAAGAATTAGGAAGAAAGTGAATCCTCACTTGAATTAATCTCAAAACGTAATTGTCTTATGTTTACAATGAAAGATGTTTAAATAGTAAACATATGAATAATTCTAACCTAATTCGAAATTAAGTAACTAAATTAAATTAAGAGTTCTAAACTAAAAAGAAAACTGAAACTTGCCAAAATCCGGATTTCCTCCGAAAATACGCCTTGCGATCGCATAGGCATTATCCATGCAATCGCATGGTTTGTCTCCAACACATTCTGCTTCTAAATTGCCACCCGTGCGATCGCAGCAATATATAACCATGCGATTGCATGGTTATTTACCCAGACCCACTGCTTGGAATTCTGTCCCATCTGCATTTTGGCCCTCCAACTTTGTCTCACGCTCCTTTTGGTCCCCCGATCTGCCATTAGACTCTGATATACTTCCAATATAGTCCTTAGCTTGAATCAAGTGTACCAAAGTTGGCATCGGATTATTGGTATCGGTTTCAGCCCACGTAGCTTGAACAAGACCTTGCATGTCTTCATTGATCTTTTTAGCTCTTGACCTCGTTAATGTTCCTATCGGACTATGTGTTGAGTCCAGGCTAGTCGGTCCATAGTTCGCCGGTCCCTGGCTCGCATCAAATACGCTTTAGGTATTTGATATTGTTATTTTTGATTCTTACATTGCATGTTATTTGATATACTGTTATTAATAGAGTGGAAAAGATGTGGACGGTTGGTTATATAACAATGTTTTGGAAATATATCATACTATTATGATAAAAAATTGACTAGAGACTGTTCTTTGGACATTGTCCTCAAATCTCATTTTACTTTTTGGTTGAATGCAAATTAATACTAGTTCTATGACTTCTTGTTGTGTTTTCAAAATGTGTGATTTAAATGTAAAAACTAACTTCTACCTTTTTCTCGTCATTGCATATGCAAATGAGGAGGAGATTCCAGAGCACCAAGCAACGACTTGGTGGTCAAAGAACCAGAAAAAGTTTACAAGATATTCAACATTCGTGGAGTAGATGTGTTAAAATAGGAGTCGGAGGAGATTCAAGGAGCACCAAGCAGAGACTTGGTGGTCAAAACCTAATTCCTTTCAATGGATATATTTGTCCAAATCCTTATAATTTATGTTCTGAATGTATACTACACACCACTAAACAAATATATATGTGCGCATACTACATCTTTGTCCTTCTATTTGAAATTAATTCTTGCCACGAGCTTCTTTTAGGCATTTTTTGGTGGATTTTCAAGCTCAACTGATTGGTTTGTAGTGCAAAATATTGAGTTGGGCAGTTGTATCTTGAAAGGGACAAGTCATGAGATTTTTGTTTCATTGTGCATTGAATTGCACAAGGCTTGAATCTCCGATTTGATCAACGATCTTAAAGTCTAAAACTTAATGATAGTTCCACGTTATTCACCGCTCACAGTGTGTAGGTGTAATAGAACAACTACAAAATTCTGCTCAAGAGATTAAGAGCATCTCTTATGCATTCTATAGATTGATATCTAAGAGGCACAAATATTGAAAAACATGTAATTTGTGGGGCATTGATGTACAATGAATTGACATTCAAGTTCAAATTTAGTCTCCAATGCATTATATGGATTGTTATATAGGTGTATTTTATTTTATTAAAATAAAAACTAGATTATATTTAAATATGTATAGAAAACTCAAATATACTATTTAATTTAAATATAAAAAAAATTAAATTTTGTTAAGTCATCATGTCTAACGGAGCTTTTGAATTTAAACGGAGCTCTAGTCTATTTTTTTCTACCACATCAGTTTGACAGAGTTCTTGTGTATGGTCCTGCAACTATACTTAGTCCCTTAACCACTCACAGTCGCAGTTTGCCTAACTTTTGACCAAACCTTGTAAATATTAATTTAAGTTATAAGTTCTTTTCAATTGTAAAAGAACCCTACTGTTTGTAAATATTTAGTAAGATTCTCCAGCTTTTAAACGTCTATCTCTATAACTTAGATTTTTCTTCCTTAAGCTATTATAGGGTTCGTTAATATTCGAAGTCTTGTCAAACTCTCTGGTGTTCACCCTTTGCACTAGTAGTTGTAAGTTATGGCTTTTCGTGTAACATGTGAAAAAGGTTCTTATTTGGCTACGGGATAATGAACTGTACGCAAAACTATCTACATGCTCATCTGCCCAGACGTTAATCAGCTTCTTGGGTCACATTATCGAGCACGTAAACATCCGCATAGATGTGAAGAAGTTTATGGCTATCAAAGATTGGCAACCGCCAATGCACATACATGATGTACCCTCGTTTCTCTGGTTGGCCAACTATTATCAAAGATTTGTAAAGAAATGTATAGAGATCATACTACCATTGACCGAATCCAATGTTGGTCCTTCCAGATATGGAAAAAGCCTTCGAATTGCAGACGGATACATCATATTTTTCTCTCGGAGGAGTCCTAATGCAAGATGGGCATCTAGTTGTATATAAGATTCGAAAGTTAAATAATGCAGAGCGCAATTACTTAGCAGATTAAAATAAGTTGTTGGTAGTAGTCGATTGGCTCAGAGTATGAAGGCCAACAATACTGTTGTTAGTCTTTTCATGTCCCAACTGAAACTTTTGAGCAAACAGTCTTATTGGCATAAATTGTTTTCAAAGTTCAACTTTGTGCTCCAGTATCGTGTTGGTTCCAGCAATCGTGTAGCATATCCACTCATTCGGCTGGTTAACATGGCCGCAATCTGCTCAATGACCATTTTTTCAGGGAACGATGTTACTATAAACACAAGAGACCGAATACGGCCATTTCTAGATAAGGACCTTGCAATACATTATTTGGTCGACCTCATCAAGCTGGGGAAAAAACTTGCCAGTTCTAGTTGGATGAGGGTTCATTGAAGAAAAAAGAAAACCGTTTCTATGTACTAAAAGGTGGATATATGAGGAATCCTTAATCAAAGAATGTTACAAAAACGCTTTGGGCGGGACATTAGGGATATGAATGCACTGCTGCAGCATGCGTAGTAAAATTACATTCCTATATTCCTTCACTCTACCTTCGCTTGATAGGCTTAGCAAAATTCTTCAGACCCGACTTGGCATGGTATACTAGGTTCCTCTGCTCTTTTGGCTTGTCATAGTTCAACCCCATTTTCTATGATCTATGGTTGCTTACCTTAAAACCCGCTCATTCGAGAGGCCAGACTTATGTGAAAACTTGTCTGGCTTATCAACAAGATAAGCCAGATCATCAGAAAAAAAATAGGCTTATATAGCTTCTTTTTGTCTCAACTAGGTCATTTAAGAATGTATCGATAGACTACATTGTTAGCTAGGCAAAGGGTGGACATCTTGGTACTATTATTGTCATGGTAGACCGTTTGTAAAAATATGCAACTTTTGTCACTGCACCTAGGTATGTATCCATTGAAGAGACCACTGACCTATTCTTCAAATACATAGTCGAATACTAGGGGCTGCCTAAAGATATTTTTAGTGATTGAGATCATCGATTCACTGGCACATTTTGGACCGAGTTATTTAAACTTACTGGTTCAACCTTGATCACGAGTTCTTATTACACCCATAACCTGACTGACAGACACAGCATTTCAGTTCTATGCTGGAAAAATATCTTCGGCACTTTATCTCTACTTCGTAGAAAAGCTGGGTGTAACTTTTGGATGCAGCTCTTATTTGCTTCAATACCCAAAAGAGCTCTTCTACTAATAAAAGTCCTTTTGAGATAATATACCAAGTCTCTTCAAGCTAAGAGCTTTTTATAAGAATAGAAACAAAATATTGAAATTGCTCGGAGTTATCTTGAGAAAGCACAAAAACAGTACAAAAAGGATGTTGATCAAAAATGTCATTTTCTAAAATTCAACGTGGGAGATATGGTGATGGTTAAACTCCCTACATAAACCATTATAAGGAAACAAGTGAGAAATATTCTAAATTGGCCAAAATATATCGGACAATTACCCATCATAAAGCGGATTGGAAAAGTCGCATATAGAATAGGACTTCCTTTATGGTACAAAACACACAATGTCCTTCATGTTAGTGTACTTAAAATATATATTGTAGATAAAGAGGACCCATCCATAAATAAGCTGTAGCGACTTGAGTTTTAATTGAAAAAAACAAGGAAGAGGATTGCTGAAGCTATTCTCGATCAGTGAGTTACCCGGGCTTCCACGAAAGATCATCAGATGTACTTAGTGAAATGGAGAAGATGTAGCATCAAGAGAATACTTAGGAAAGAGTTAAAGACCTTGGAACTTTCAAACTTCTAATTGAAGTGGCGCCGAGGATGTCGCCAAAACAAAAGTGAGAGAATGCCAAGGTCTGGAAAAATACTTAGCCCCCTGATCATTGGAAGCCGCAGTTTGCCTAACTTCTGCCGCCCTTCGTAAATATTAGTTTAAGTTTCTTTTCAGTTGAAATAATTTATTTCAGTTGTAAAAGAACCTTGTTATTTGTAATTATTTATTATGATTTCTTAGCTTTTAAACATATATTCTAGTTACTTAAGGATTTTTTTTTTTTTTTTTTTTACTTAAGCTATTGTAGTGGGTACTTAGTATTCGAAGTCTTTTCAAGCGCATTGGTGTTCATCCAATGCACCAGCAATTGTAATTTACTATTTTCGTCAATCAATGAATAAGCTATTTTCAATGCATTTAAATATTCGGTTTCAACGATTTCTTTAAATTATCTTTCGTTCTCAAATCGACCGAGAATAGGCGGAAGGTAGTCTAGCGGAGTAGACTACTTCTGCAAGGTGCCCCTTTCTACACTAGAAAGAAAGGCACCTTGTGATACCTTTGTAAAAATTCTAACAATAATATAAATTAAACTAGGAAGAGAAGAACAGAGATGGAGAAAGAACAATCAATATTATTAAGCAAACAGTATAATGACAATACAATTACAAGGGAGTTTATATAGTAATAAAAACTCTAATCTATATTAGGTAAACAATCATAATATATTATAATATATATTCTATATTCTAACATCCCGCCTCAAACTCACGATGCTACAGTAATAAGCAGCGAGAGTTTGTCAAGTAAAAAACGAAAACGGTGGATCGAGAGTGACTTTGTGAAAAAGTCAGCAAGCTGCAACGATAAAGAAACAAAAGATAAGTAAATAGTGTCATCTGAAGATGGTGGCAGATAACATAATAGTCAATCTCAATGTGCTTTCCATAACGGCAAGTGACCAAGGCAACCACACAATCTTACTAGTAGTAGACGCCATAGCATGGTACTCTACTTCAGTAGAAGAACAGGAACACAACAGTCTGCTTCTTACTCTTCCAATAGATAAAAGAATCACCCAAAACTGGACAAAAAACCAGTATTATAGAAAAAAGAGAAAAGATGTGAGAAGTAGAAGAATAAGAGAAATGGAAGGGAGAAGAGAAGAAGGGAATATAAAGGAGGAGACAGATTGTCCAGATTAACCAGAAACATAACTAACTAAATTCTAAGTTACTGGACCAGATTCTAAATCCAAATTAATGGATGCAAATACTAAATTGCAGAGAAGAGAAGAAGTGTAAAAAGAGGGAGACAGATTGTCCAGATTAACTAGAAACAAAACCAACCAAATTCCAAGTTAGTGGACCAGATTCCAAATCCAAATTAATGGATGTAAATACCAAATTGCAGAGAAGAAAAGAATGAGATAGGAGGGGGGAGATAGATTGTCCAGATTAACCGAAAACAAAAACAACCAAATTCCAGTTTATTGGACCAAATTTCAAATCTCAAACTTAGCCAGATGACAGTATCTAAAAGAAACGAAAAAAGACTTGGCCGGACGAGTGGCACAAAGCCAGTCGTCGAAGAACGGAAGCGATTTTAAGTTTAAACCAAGTCGGATCAAACCTGCTCTGATACCATGTGAAAGTTTTAACAATAATATAAATTAAACTAGGAAGAGAAGAACAGAGATGGAGAAAGAACAACCAATATTATTAAGCAAACAACATAATGAAAATACAATTACAAGGGAGTTTATATAGTAATAAAAACTCTAATCTATATTAGGTAAACAATCATAATATATTCTAATATATATTCTATATTCTAACAACCTTGACAACTTGCATTGAAGAGAAATTTTTTGTCATTATCTATTTTACTTATGTAATAAATATTTTTTAGCAATCCACGATTGCATTGGAGATGTTCTAAGAACTATATAGTAGGGAAAGAATTGTGTATAAATTGTTGGACAATTAGAGTACATTTATAGGCTCACAAGGACGCCTAATTAAATCCTTTTTGGACTCTCTAAGATATCAATTCAATTTAATCCAGTTTAAATTGTTATTCCATCTTGAGAGTCCATTCAAATCTTACATAACAAGATTGATTTACGATTTCAATATTTCAAGTTTTGCATTTCTATTATAGGATGGTAAGAAGCTATCATTTTATTTCGTGAAACCCACATAAAGATGATATTAAAATTAAAAGTGTACTAAATAGTATTAAACATTGTTAACCTTAATGACCCATTTGGTGTTTGGACAAAACTGTTTATCTTGATAATTGTTATCCGGATAACAGATTTATCATTATCCTATTTGATTCAACTATATATAAGAATAAAAAAAATAACTATTAAAAAGTCAGATTTTCGTTAAAAAAAAATACAATTCTACCTTTATTCTTAATTAAACAAAAAATATAAATACAAAAATTAAAAAAGAAAAAAAAATGGGGTTGAGCGATAGAGGGCGGTAGCAGCGGGGCTTAGGACAATGGTGGCTGTGGAGGACAATGGCGGTGTTAGCAACGGTGAATGACGGAGATTATTCTAGGATATTTATGTTCAAAAATATATTTTTTAAAGGTTATGTTCGTCTTTTAAAAAATGAGTGAATCCTTATTCGGATAAAAAACTGTCCTCCTTTCCAAGAATAAAACTTATCTTTATTTTTAGCTTAAATTGTATCCGAATAAAAGTGTATCCGAATATCAATTCCTCCCAAAATGGATTAGACAAATTTTATCAATTATCTTTAACCATTTACCATATACGTGGGCCCTAAGAGTCACATCTCGTATGTGGATTATACTCTTGCTCTCAAGTAGACTGTGCCCACGAAAATGATTCATTTTTCATAAATCTTTCGAATTAAATGTACTGTGTAAAAACTGTAAATAAATATACATTGTAACTACTTTTTTTAAAAAAATTAAACAAAGTAGTAAACAAATTTGTAAAATGTTTTATAAATTAAACTGACGTTGTGTCTTTGGAGCCGGAGCTCATGGAATCTCTTGGTCAAAATAGTAAGTGAGGTACCATAGCACTTTGAACCAAAAAACTATTTGAATCAAGAAATTAATTTTTATTTTATTTATTCTATTCGAGTCAAGTATCACGATTGTGTTTGTAAAATAATAAAAAAGAAAAAAAATCTCAATCAGGAGACGAGAGTCTCTACTATAATCAAGGGTTTCCCGTGAGAGATTAAGATTTTTAATCTAAAAAAAAAAAGGTAAATTACACTCACACTTCCATCCTTTCAAATTTATAGCAATTTCGTCCCCATTCAATTTTATTCAAACGTATCATCCCAACCTTTCTGTAATTTGCGTAGATGATCCATTTTGATAATTTTGCCCCGTAACTTAAATATACTAAAATAGAAAAATTATAGTTGACATCCCTAATTTTTTCAAAAGTACAAATAAATTCAGAATCTTTTATTTTTTTTACATTTCTTCACTTAAAATAATAAAAAAAATATGCCGTTAGGTTCCAAACTTCGGAATTCTTGCACCTACTTCCCTCAGTATATGTTCGTCGGAAAGACTTTTGGAGTGTAGAAGGATTTCGTCCAAATGTCTATTAGAAAGGAAAAAATAAAAAGAAAATGGTCTTCTTTCCCGCCCCGCCCCAAAGTGCGCAACTGAAAGAGATTTCTTTCCCTCTGGTTTCGAACTCAAACCCAACGGTTTATGATTTTATCTTTGCGGGCATGACGAACACTCTTGCATATGTTTTTGCCTTTTTTTTTTTTTTTCCTTTGCTTTTACAAGCATACTTATCAGGGGAGTACCACCTCTATAATATCATGACTTACCAACAGCCTCAAAGCTTCAGAAGGTACTTCAAAACTGAATAGTTTAGTGTGTAGTTAAATCCATGAATTCTGAAATATAAATACCGTATATTTTGTAATGACATTTCTTAGATTCTTTAGTTTGTGTTTTCCTAGTCGCATAATATATCAACCGTGTTTGGTGTTGTGTCTCATCTCAGCAATAGTTATGGCAAATACTTTCCTTTTGTGTCTCATCTCAGCAATAGTTTCTAACCTTCACTCTCAGTGAGGAAATTGTCCCTAATGTTTGTTTTATTGGCAAAGACATCCCTAACCTATGTGCTTTGTTGCACAATTGGTCATTGTTTGATAAAAAAAGACCAATATGTCCTTAATTTTAATAAAAAAAAATTACATTTGAGTTCCTAACATTTGCAAAAAGTGCAAATAGATTTGATGATTTTTGACAAAATATTTCGACAGAAATTGTCATACCGACCGTAACCAAATTTAACCAACCATGGGTCTGTTAAGGCCAGTTTATACCTATTTTTCGTATTTAAATATCATATTTTCATGATTTATACTATAAAATTCAAACAATTTTTGAGATTAATGAGATGTTAATTTTTTTATTTTTTTTTTTGCAAAATAGTGAAATTTAAATTCTTCTCTTTTTTGGCAGTAGTGTATAAGTAACAGAATGAATTTGAAATCGTTTGAAATTGAATAAGTGGGGAAAAAAAGACAAAGATATATTTAGGGGGGTGTATTCAATTGAGACTTTTAAAAACTTTTATGGACTTTTATAAGTGGGTGACTTTTGTGGAATTCGTGGACTTTTAAGTGACTTTTATGGATTTGTTAGGAATTAATAAAAGTCTTCCTTAAACTTCTGTAGACTTTTATTAAAGACTTATGTAGACTTCTATAGAATTTTATCTTTTTTAAAAAAAATGTCAAGCTAAATTTCTATATACTATAATATTATTTTAAGTAACTTCTCCTATATGTAAAACACCCACAACACATATAATTAAGAACTCATATTAGTAAATTATATTTCTCATGTCAATAAAAATATTTATTAACAAATATAACAAGACTCAATAAAATTAACAAATAACATAAATCCCAAAAAGAATTAATAACATTTTAGTAGATTAACATATGTTATTGTATATAAAACATAAGTATCGACTGATTCATTCTTTATTTCAATAAAAAAATTCTCTAAAATAGAGAGAAAACATAAAAAAAAATTGTGTATTTTAAATTCATTTTTTTGGCACAATATTTTTTTAGCAGTGTATATAATAATACAAATGACAAAAAAATAATGGTTTTCCACCTAAAGACTCCTATTAATGGCATACCTATTTTCTAAAAAATTAAATGCCAAATCAATTATTGGCTAAATAAAATAATCAAAGTACAATATAAGATTTTCAGTGCAATGCTAAACTACCACCATGGAATAATTTCTAATGATTAAGCGAAAAATTTGACTCCCACCAAAACATTAATTAAAATACTGTAAATTCATCACGCAAAATATCCTCAATTTTTGACACAAGACAATGTAATGTGATATCAAAGTTTTGATTACTGCAAATTCTAGTTACATTTGCATATAAATTATTGATTACACAAATTCTTGCTTGAATGGAAGAGATACGAAAAAATCCTAGAAGTGGAAGAAAATAGACGTTTTTTATTTTGGGGCTCTAGAGTATTCACAAATCTCATGGTAGACGGGAGACTTTTTTTTAGATTTGCTATTTATACTTCTCACTAAAAAGTCTCCAAAAATCTCCAGAAGTCTAGTAAGTAGAGAATCTCTAGAAGTCCTTCTCAATTTGAATACCCCATGACTTATAGATACTTCTACAAAGTTTTAATTGAATACCCCGTGACTTTTGAAGACTTTTTTAAAGTCTCTAAAAATCTCTAAAAATCTTAATTGAATACACCAATACTTTTAGAGATTCTTAAAAAGTCTACATTGAATACCTCTAAACTTTTAAATACTTAAAAGTCCTTAAAAGTCTCAATTTAAATACACCCCCCTTAGTTTGCTTATAAAAATGAGTCAAATACCATTTAAACAAAGACGCCGAGTCACTCGACTATTTAGCATTAATCCCATATTGGGATAAACTATAAAGTACAAAGACGGTAAATGTTAGAGTTGACAGCTGCAAGGAAAAATGAAAATATTTCACGCAAAAAAAAAAACCAAAATACCCCACGCATCACCATTAACCTAATTTGTCTGCCAGGGGACTTGTTCATAAATTAACTGGTCAACGCATAATTTTTTAACTGAATCCACAAAAGGTATAGCAGACATTGCAAGAATTCACTCTTAGTTCTTCATTTATTTATTGTGATTTGTTCGACTTGTCAAGCTCTCCCAGGTTTGCTTTCTCGATAAGAAAATTGTTTGATATTGAAGTTTAACTAACATCCAACCTAATAAAGTTCATGTAATATTCTATAACATGCTTCTACCGAATACAAAGGTAGTAAAACTTACTTGAAAATCCAAGATGAAGAGATTGAATCACTTGTCTTATATACTTGTTTACTATGTGATTAAAACGCTGCTCTTTGGTTCCGAAACTCAATCACAATGGAAAGAGTTTAACATCCACAATCCAAAAATCAAATATATGATATTTTTCAAGACATCAACTTCATGTATTCATCTCTCTCTCCACTTCCACGAAACTAACTTCCATTACAGAGATTATATAGAATTGTGGATAATGATGGAAGTTATTTGAGGTGGGGAGTTAAGTTTCAAATTTAAACCTTACTCCTCCCACCAAATCCATTTCCATATAACTTGGGTCGGGTCAACCCAAATTGATGACCAGTTTCATTCCAACATCTCCCACTCGCACATAATTGTGTTGACCTGAATCTAATATAATATCAATTAGATTTATCTCAATATCTCAAAGTTCATACTGGTAAATATATCGTGCGACTAGCGAGTTTATTAAAGAGCACACAACGACATAAACCTGTTAGGGATATATAGTATCTCTACAAAAGAAAATACTTTTCTCGCTATACCCTAAATCATTTTTCAACACTAATTCAAGTATTTTCGATCCCTCAAATATTTATGGAACATACTTGAACTACATACTTAATTTGTGTATTTATAATTATGTTCTAAACCCTACATGGTCAACACAATTATCCGGCCGGTGAATATAAATAGAATTGTTGGTCAAAATGATTTTCTTTTCCTACTCAAATCCTTCAACTTTAAATGAGTTGCTTTCCTAGACATGTTCTATCAAACCAAATCAATCATTGTTATTGGCAACATGCTAAAGTAGCAACACTGAAATAAAATCTTGAGAAAACAGTCAAAAGTCATAAGGGTGTATATTAGGTTATATAAACTATGGGGTCTTACACAATGAGGAAGCAGGGATCCATTTACCCATTTACCCCATATTGGTCGTAAAAGCATACGCGGTATAAAATATGTGATACGGTGTTTTCACCCTTTTCAGAGCGTATGTCATATTCTATAATTTAAAACACACCATACAGATTTTAGTTCAGGTATCCTTGATACCCAACTTGAAATATCCTTATATTCATTCCTCAAAGCAAACTCAATCGAGAACTCAATTTGGCTACTAAACAAGTCTAACGGATAGTGGAATCTATTTCGATTACTTATAGTAATCTTATCTCGATATCTCATTAAGGCGACTAGATGATGTATAGAACATGATCACTTCGTCTCGTCTCAGCACAACCTAAAATTTTCTGAGGCGATTGCTCGTGTAAGTTAACCAATCTCAACCAGTTCGACATACTTTCTGTTTGCATAAAAATCAATCATCTATTAATCACAACAATAGATTATACAAAATATACGAACTCAGCGCATAGTTCATTAATGGACATTCGAGAGTTTACAATATACGTAACTAAATTCTATGAAATCCTAGTTATATAACATGAGTCATAAAGACATCTCTAGGTATCGGTTTGGTAAATAGATCAGCTACCATATTATGCGTAGAAATATACTGCAAAGTCACTTATTTCTTTGCTTTGATGTCTCTTACAAAATTATATTTTTGTATCAATATGTTTTGACTATCACAGTAAATCAATGTAGGTCCCATATCACCACTAAGGACTCTTAGATGTTGAAAAAATCTTTTTAGCCAAATAGCTTCTTGTACTTCTGAAGCACAAGCCACAAATTCTGCCTCCATTATAGACAAGGAAATACATGTTTGTTTATTGCTACTCCAAGAGATGGCGCCATTATTAAGCAAGAATGCATATCCAAGCAAGAATGCATATCCAGAAGTTGACTTGCACTCATCTAGGTCTCCACCCAGCGCAAATCATTTCCTTGATAACATAAGGGATAATCAACTGTACCTTTCAAGTATCTCAATATCCTCTTGACTGTTTTCTAGTGTCCTCTTCTCAGATTAGATTGATACCTGCTGATCAGACCAACGGCATAACAAATATCTAAGCGAGTACACATAATAGCGTACATCAAACTCCTAGCCGTACTAGAATACGATACTTTGGACATTTCTTTTTTTTTTTCTTCAGGAGTCTTAGGGCACATGCGTAGACTTAGAGTTTCACCTTTAGATATAAGAGTATCAATTGGGTTGCAATTCTCCATTTTGAAATGTTCAAGAACCTTCTTTATATATTACTCTTGTAACAGTGAAAACAAGTCTCTTAGAACGATCTCTATGTATTTTTATTCCAAGTATGTAATTTGCTTCACCCATATCCTTCATTTCAAAATTAGAAGACAACCATTTCTTAATGGTCTCAACATACTCCTTATCATTCCCAACCAATAAGATATCATCTACGTAAAGAGATAAAATTGCAAATTTCCATTGGACATTTTCACATAAATACAATAATTTTCGTGCATCATAACGAAGTTATATGAGATTACAGCTTTGTCAAATCTCAAGTACCATTGTCTCGAAGACTGTTTTAGTCCATATATTGATCTTTGCAATTTACAAACTTTATCTCTTAGCCTTGTTTGACGACACGTAATGGTTGTTGTATGTAGATTTCTTCATCCAATTCTCCATTGAGAAAAACAGTCTTTACGTCCATTTGATGTAATTCTAAATCTAAATGCGCCACTATGGCTAAGAGCAGCCAAATAGAAGTAAATCACACTACTAGTGAAAAGGTTTGTTCATAATCTATACCCTCTTGTTGGGTATAACATTTTGCCACCAAGCAAGCCTTATACCTCTCTATGGACTCATCAGCTCTTCGCTTTGTCTTGAGAACCCATTTGTTCTCAATAGCTTTTCGACCAGACAAAAGATCAACCAAGTCTCATACTTGATTAGATTTTATAGACTCAATCTCCTCTTCTATTGCTTTTTTCCACTTTTCATTTGTAGGACTTGATAGAGCTTCATGAACAAATCTAGGCTCTTCATCGTCGTCTGGAGATACTAGAAAAGCTTGACCTTCAATTTTAAAATGCCGTTTAGGCATACTTTTCCTAGTACTTTTATGAAGTGGAAGCTCCATACTGACCTTGTCACTTGGAGACAATTTGCTTAGATCAGAAGGTAAAAGTGCCTATTCTTACACCGCAATCGATTTATCGAAGACAGTCCTATCATCTAATTTAAATAAAGGTTCTCCCTTACTACGGAAAATCATTATCAAGGAATGTCACATTGCGTGACTCTATCTCAATTATAGTCCTATCCTGATTTTCACAAAACACATAGCCTTTGGACTGGTCTGAGTATCTTGTAAAGATACATTTCCTACCTCTTGGACCCAACTTTCCAAATTTGCTTGAAGAATTTTGTTTGTATCCAGCTGGTCCCCAGGGTTTAAGACAACTTAAATAAGGTGATCTACCTGTCCAAAGTTGATACGGTGTTGTAGGTACCGATTTTGAGGAAACTCTATTAAGGATGTAAGTCACAGTTAACAAAGCATCTTCCCAAAAAGAAATAGGTAAGTTATCTTGCGCTATCATGGACCTCACCATTTCAAGCAATGTCCTATTCCTTCTCTTACCAATACCATTTTGTTGTGGTGTATTAGGAATAGTTAACTGCCTAATAATTCTTTTATCATTACATAGTTATTTGAACTCGTCGAACAGATATTCACGCCCTCGGTTAGTTCTTAAGGCTTTCACCTTTCTATCTATTTTATTTTCTACCGCATTTAAAAATCGTCTAAAACATTCTAATGCCTCCGACTTATTAGAAATCAAATAGACATAACCATATCGTGTGAAATCATCTATAAAGTAATGAAATAAGAGGCTCCATATATTCACCTCACATTGATAGTTACACATATATCTGAATGGACTAATTGTAATGAAAGTTCGGCTTTCAAAGCCTTACCGAATAGTTTTCGTGTTGTTTTTCCTACTAGACAATGCTCACAAGTAGGTAATGAAACCTTATTGATTGAATCTAGCAAGCCCTCTTTAGCCAATCTATTCATTCTCTCTTGCTCAATATGCCCTAATCTAGCATGCCACACATATGTATCACCGATCACATATTTTGAAGAAAATACATTCATAGAAAAATAACGATTAACATAATAGTTATAAGTGTTTAGTTCACAATCCAACACTAGAAAACCACCAAACAAATATCGAGATCCATAATATACATCACTATTGCTAATACGAACAAAAGTACCAATAAAATTCAAACTGAAACCTAATTTTTTTAAAAAAAATAACAGAAATTAAGTTTCGTCGTATTCTTGGTGCAAATAGAACATCATGAAGGGGAATACGGCCACCACACAAATGCAAATTGTATGTACTGGTTCCTTTCACCTCTACTCTATCATCGTTGCCGACATATATCTATTTTGTACTAGTTGAAAATCGACATAACTCCACAAACGCCTCTCGATCCCTAGTTGTATGGTCTGTCGTTCCCGAGTCTATAATCCATATAGGATAAGATTCAGTAAGCAAAACAGTGTTGGAAACATAAACAGCACTAAAAGAAGTATTAACAAGAGCTACCTTCTTTGGCTCAGGGCAATCCTGAGCAAAGTGACCCAACACTTGACAGTTGTAGCATTTCAACTTGCTCTTGTCTTTCTTCTTACCAAACTATTTTTCCTTTTTGTTGCGTTTGGGCACGTTCTTTTTAGGTCCCTTTCAGTCTCTTTTCCTTTTTCCTTCCCACATTTGTTCCAGTTCTTCTTACACTTAAAGCCCGAAACTTTGCCAAAACTAGACTCAGCTACAAAAGCACGTCCTAGAGATTTAGCTACTCCAAGCCACTCATCCTCTAGTTCAACATGGCGGACAGCATCAAGAAAAGTTTTGATGCTATAATTATGAGTCAGGTTGACTTTGAGATATTCTCAGTTATCAGGAAGAAAGCGAATCAAGGCCTGAACTTGTTGTTCATCAGAGACAATATGACCAGTCGACTTCAGCTCCCTGATCATGTTAGAAAGAATCCTCACATGTTGTGTGATATTGTGATCTTGAGACTTTTTATAAGTGCCAAACTTAATAGTCAACTGTTTGAGCCTAGTCACGCTAGTACCACCATATTTTCCTCTCAGATACACACGGATATCATGAGCAGTTGGAAATTGTTCACATTAATCCACAACAGAACTTACCAAAATCCCACGTATACTAGGTCTTCCATCACATGGTTAATGTCCTCAATACAATTTGTTCCTCCAGAACATACCAAATTTTATGGCGCCAAGTGTTATAGTTATCGACATTCAATTTGTCACCGTTATTTATGTCAGCAATGATATTCTTAGATGACTTGGTCTGTCAAATTTTTAGAAAAAATCATATAAATGTCCATTTGTGCACAAATGTCATTTTGCACTCATACAAATTAAATTTTATAATAATTTAACACTAGACATAGAGTCGAAAGTTCACTAAGTCCCAGTCATCATCTATTATCCTAATATTTCATTATCACAAAAGTTAATTTTATAACACAAAACAATAAGTTCTAGGTGAAAATTGCATAAACTCTTCCAACCTTAGAATTCCCACTGAATAAATTAATTAAACATGTACAATGTAAATTAGACATTTTGATCATATATACTAAAACATAAAAAGAATGTCATATTTATACATGCGATTATATCCAATTCTTCTAAATATAATTACTAGGTATTGAAAGATGACTCAATCGATTATACATTTTCTTCTCTTCACAAATATATTGTCCCTGATTCACTACTTCTATGCGCATTACTTCGAGATACTTTATGTATTGTACTAGATTATGTCTTGAATTCATTTCACAAATTTGATAAGCTCGTAGATTTTCAACACGTTCTTTAGCCTGTAATCTTTTATCCTTCATTCCAAGGTTGTTAAAAATATGCGTAAATCCAACCATATTTGATTAAGCAAGAGAAGATGAGAACAGATTAAATAGATCACATAACCAAATTAAAACACACACTACTCAAGAACGCACAATATTATTCTATTTAAAATCAGAAAAAATTTGACACCAAAATCATAAATTTCTGACTTAAGTCTAATTTTTTTAATATAAAATTACACTTTAAAAAATAATAACATACGAGCATCTCGAAAACTCCCACTAGGAAACAGAATCCTCCATCAAATATTCTGAATTTAATATAAAAATTTTAGAATTTTAATTCACTTAGAAAAAATTTATTATGTATTTATAAATGGATTTTCTTTAAACATAAATACATAAAAAAATATTTTCATAAGAAAAAATTATATCGAACTCAAATAATAAATCCAAAATATTATGGGACCATTCTGAAAAATTTCGTAATCATGAAAGGTTCCTCACCATTACGCCAAAAAAAAAGCGCCCCTTTGCTTTTCTTTTTTCTTTTTTTAAATTCTAAAAAAAATGAGGATCGAATTGAACATACTAGAATGTTGAGGGGAGCATACTGCAATTTTCAAACTTTCCAAATAATCCCTTGTGCTAGTGATGGTAACGGGGTGGATTCGGATCAGATCGACCTAATCCGTATCCGCCCTGCAATAATTGTAGGAAATCCAAATCTGTGAAATGATCCGCTATTTTTCGGGGCAGATCGGATCAGAGCAGTGATCCGCATTGTGATCTGTTCTTTTTTTTTGGAATAATTTATTTTAGCTAAGTAAAGCCACCTCTAAATTGAAATTTAAGCCCTAAATATTTCATCTATTTATTATTTAATCATATTTATTTTTCAAACGGGGCAGATTGGATCGGAGCACACATGATTCGATATGTCCCGATCTACACCGATCAGCCCCAATCCGCCCTACTGATGTGCGGATCGAAAAATATTTGCTCTATTCAAATCGGGTATCCATCGGATTCGGGGCAGATTGAATATTTTGCTATCCATACCTCATGCACTTCAACTGTTTGAGGCATTTTTTTTAATTTATTTAGGAAACCTTTGCCCACTCTTGGTGGGCGGCGCGTGCAAGACACTCGCCGCCTTATAGACACTTTTCAGTGTCTTCTTAGGTTCTGTTTCTCTAATTTCGATGTTCTGAGTTTATCTGTAAGGTCAGATTTCACAAATAACATACATAATGTAGTGTTTGAGACAACAACATAAGGGATGGAGTGTGAGGAAATGAAAATGTCACCATTCATCTTCTTCCCAAAAAAATGTAGAATTTTCGACCAAACAATCGAAATTTTAAATCATCATAACCCTTTCGTTTTAAGTCCAAATTAAGAGTTCTTTATACCGTTGGAAAGCTCGTGGAAATACCTTTCTAACCATACCAATTTCATAACACTAAAAACAACGGAAAAAATGATCATGTTATGAAGTTTCGATTTTTTTTTACTAGGGTTTCGATTTTCTCTTGATATAAATCCAAATAATTTGAAATTATGTAGACATTTTCTACATCATGATATGAACATATGGTATAAATTTCATGAATTAATGTTGAGTATTTCATAATGTGCCATTAAAGAATGTTCAAACTTTAAAAAATGGCATGTATTCAGATTTCTTGCATATATTGTGAGAATGTGGGTCACTAAATCCACTTGGTACTAGTCCATTGGGCAAGATGATTTGTTTTGTGTGGACTGTTAGATATAATAGATGGATGAGATCTTGCTAGGGTTTCATATATATATATATATCTTATTTGTCTTTCATCTAGGTCAGAACAAGAGTGAAGAAAAGTGAGGGACTTTTTTTTCTTCAATTCTTTTCTCAAAAGTGAGGTTGGACTAAGTGGTTAAAAGTCTTGGTCATCTCCGGTTGGTTGGTTGGTGAACAAATCCCATTACCTTTTCCTTGGTGTGCAGTGCAGTGTTCATTGTGGTAAAAGAGCTGAGCCTCCAACTTCAACCAAAAATAAAGGAGCAAAAATGAGAGATTTTTCTATTATTTTTCGCATTCAAACAAGATTGTAATATTTTGTTAATGTTATCAATCTCAACAAATGGTATCAGAGCCTAGGTTGTTGATTTAGGGGTGTGAAAAATCAAGAAAAGTTGGTGGGTCGAAAGTTGGAACCGGATCCGAAAAGATTCAAAATACCCAAATTTTCAAACAAAGATTCCGGCCAAACCACTCATCTTCCAAGAGATCTGAGACCATATTTGGGTTCACAGTGAAGAGGCAAACAAAGCCCACCGGTGTGTGCAGCCTCCGGTGATAGTATGTGGGACGCGTGAAAATTCGACTACGATTTGCTTCCACCGGTGCGTGGGAGTGCGTGCATTCTCCTTTTCGAGCGTGGTTTGTAGCAGACGACTCCCCTGGCTGAGACGTACAATCTGGTAGTCTGGTAGTTGTGCATGGGCTCTGGCAGCGATGCATGTGCACGCGTTCAGCATTTTCCGATAGAAGTTTTTGGAGTAGATTGCTTATTAACCAATTTTGAACCTTCTGGTGTTATTACTTTGTCGACGGAGCAACGGTGCATTTTTATTGGTTGTTTTAAGACGGGTAGTGGTGGCCTTGGAACGCAAACAAATTCATTTGGTCTCTCCTACAAATACGGACATCAGATTTGTCTATTGAGTTTACATTTTCTTGAACCCTTTTATTTAATTTTACGTTTTGTTAATTGTATTTGAGGTAAAAACAAACTAGGTGGCTTGAGCCTTCAACTCCTTAGTATAATTTGTAGCTTTATTATCTTGTGTGCTGATAAACTCTGTTTGCGTGTCATCTCAGTTAGTAATTTGAAAAGTTTGGTTCTGTGTGAGTAAAGTTTTTTATAAAACTTTTTCAAAATCATTCTCATTCATGGATGATTTTCCATCCATGGATTCGAGGGTTGAATTATCACAATTCAATGAAATGGTGATTATTTAATTTGGAAACAAAAAATGAGAGCTATTCTGGTTCAACAAATGGTTTCTAAAGCACTTGATGATCTAGAAAAATTTTCTGATGCATTAAAAGCTAAACCTGATTGAATTGAAGAGATGAATGAAATTTCATACAGTTCTATAATATTGCACTTATCTGATAATATTGTTAGACGAGTTGATGATGCTAAGACTGCTAGAGAATTGTGGGAAGCTCTTGACAAGTTGTTTTTGACAAAAACTTTGACAAATAGGATTTATTTGCTAGAAAATTTTTCAATTTTAAAATGGACTTGGGAAAGGATCTTGAATCCAATCTGAGTGATTTTAGCAAAATTGTCAAAAGCTTGGCTCACAATGATAAGAAATTTGACAATGAGGATCTAGCTGTTATACTTTTGAATTCTCTTCCTAATTCTTATAGAGATGTTAGGAATGCGATTAAGTATGCTAGAGATATTTTAACCAAGCTATTGTGATAGATGCTTTGAGATAAAAAAATTTAGAAGACAAAAAGGAGTCTAGGAGAAGCACTAGAATGGAGAGTTTGTTCATTAGAGGGATAAATGAAATGAGAGAGAACAATTACCAGGATAAGAAGGGCAGAGAAAAATCTAAGGGTAGGTCTATGTCTAGGGATAAAGGCAATAAGAAATGTTACCATTGTGGGAAGTTAGGACATTTCAAGAAAGATTGTTATGAGCTTAAGAGAAAATCGAAGCAACAGCAAAATGGAGATTAAAATGTTGCTCCTGTTGGGGATACCCTAGATGGTTTACATGTTATGACTGTATCTGATGATGAGATTGTCTATGAGTGGATATTAGACTCAGGTGACACCTTTCATTTGTGTCCCGTGAGATCTTGGTTTTATAACTATAGAAAAATTGAACCTTGGAAAGTATACGTGGGGGATAACAATTCACAAGCAGTTGAAGGAATATGTGACATTGCTATTAGGATGCATAATTGCATTGTCCGACTCCTTTTTGGTGTTAGGTTTGTCCCAAACCTTAAGAGAAATATAGTTTCCTTAGGAGTTCTTGAAGATGAAGGATGTATGTTCAAATCTAATTTTGTTACTTTAAAGATTTTTAAAGGTTCTCTAGTAGTTATGAAAGGTCCCAAGAAGAATGAGTTGTATTACCTTCAAGGTGAAGCTTTACATGCCAAAGATTCAGGATTGGTTTCAATCAATATTGATAGATCAGATCTATAGCATAAGAGGATGGAACACATTGGGAACAAGGGGCTAAAATATTTTAGTGACCAGTATTTATTAGGTAAAGACGTTGTTGCACCTTTGAGATTTTGTGAGACGTGTGTTCTAGGAAAGTCACACAGAGTCAGCTTTGAGATAGGTCAACACAGTACTAAGAGACCATTAGATTACATTCATGCAGATTTATGGGGTCCAGAAAAACATCCTACACATGGTGGGAATAGGTTTTTCCTATCTATTGTTGATGACTACTCTAGAAAGGTTTGGATTTTTCCATTTAAGTCAAATTCTGAAACTTTTAGCAAGTTTAAGTCCTGGCATACCTTAGTTAAAAATCAAATGGGAAAATGTGTAAATACTCTTAGGAAAGACAATGGTTTAGAGTTTTACAACTTTGAATTTGATGACTTTTGCAAAGAGAGAGGTATTAACAGACATAGGACTGTGAGAAATACCCACCAACATAATGGGGTGGTTGAGAGGATGAATCGAACTTTAATGAATAAAGTCAGATGTATGTTGATTAGTTCAGGGTTAGCCAAAGGTTTTTGGGTTGAAGCCTTATGTACTGTGGCTTATTTGATAAATAGGTCTCCTTCTAGTTCTGTTAACTTCAAAACACCCCAAGAGTTGTAGTCTGGAAAATCTCCAGATTTGTCACACATTAGAGTGTTTGAGTGTGCTGCTTATGCACATCAGGTTGAGGTTAAGTTAGACCATAGGGCTACTAAGTGTATCATGTTAGGATATCTAGAGGGTGTCAAGGGGTATAAATTTTGGGTTTTAGGTGTTAAGGGTATCAAGATAGTTAACAGTAGAGATGTGAAGTTTTTTTTTTTTTTTTATTTGAAGCACCAAAGACAGGTCCAAAGATAGTTTTTAGGCCTCTACCAGACAGACAGTGGGGGGGGTTGGATGCCCCTACCACCGTATTTATATAAAAATGGTAGTACACAGAGGGGATATGAACCCGACCTCCAAGCATACAACGAATGAAAAAATTCCTCAAACTACAAACAAATAAAGAGATACTACTTCCGTGCATAATTGTGAAGTTTAATGAGCTTGATATGCCTTGCCTAAAAACTCCATACAACCAGTGTTAAACAAAGTGAGGAAGGAAAATCTTCTCTTGGGAAGAAGATTTAGATTGAGGTGAAGAGATTAGATGTTAATCAAGATGCTAGAGAACCTGAACAAATTGATCTTCAAGTTGAGACTGAACAAGAAGAAGTTTTAGAACAACCTAAACTAGAAACTCCTAAAACTGTGATCCCTAACCAAGAACAACTTGAAGATACTAATTTGAGAGATTATTAATTAGTGAGAGATATGGAGAGAAGATAAGTAAGACCAAATTTGAAGTACACTTCTTCAAATTTGATGGAGTTTGTCCTAGTTTCAGGTGAAGCCTTGGAGTCAGTTGAACCTTTTTCTTATGAAGAAGTTGTTCACTGTAAAAATTCTGAAAATTGAAAGAAGGCTATGAAAGAAGAGATTCATTCATTAGGCAAGAATGATACTCGGAAGTTGGTTGAGAGACCAAAGAATAAAAAGGTAGTCCATTGTAAATGGATCTACAAGTTGAAAAAAGGAGTAAAACCTAATGACCCTTTAAGATACAAAGCTAGGTTGGTAGCTAAGGGATTTACTCAAAGAGAATGGATTGATTATAATGAGGCGTTTTCCAGGTTAGTATTGGCCTTAGTTGTCCAATTCAATTGGGACTTAGAGAAACTAGATGTTAAGAGTGTTTTTCTTCATGGAGAGTTAGATGAGGTCATTTACATGTCTCAACCTCAAGGCTTTGAGGTGAAAGAGAATTCTGAGTTTATGTGCTTGCTTAAAAAATCCATGTATGGTTTTAAGCAGAGTTATTGGCAATGGTATAAACGTTTTGATGCTTATGTGCTTAAAATTGGTTTCAAAATAAGTGAATTTGATGCATGCTTATATTATAATAACACTAAGATAGGCTGTGAAGTTTATTTGTTGTTATATGTTGATGACATGTTGCATGCTAGTAGTAGTAAAGCTGATATCATAAAAATGAAAAACCTTTTGAAATTTGAATTTGACATGAAAGACTTAGGATGTGCAAGAAAAATTCTTGGTATGGTTATTAAAATGAATAGGGCTAAAAATAGGTTGACTATTAATCAAGAGTCTTATTTGAAAAAGTTAATAACCAAATTTGGTATGAAATTTGCTAAGCTTGTCAATGTACCAGTAGCTGCACACATGATTTTATCATCTACTCAATGCCCTAAAACTGAAGAAGAAAAACAGGAAATGAGTAATGTCCTCTATGTTAATGCCATTGATTCTATAATGTATTATATGATTACCACTAGACTTGGTCTAGCTTATGCAATTAGTTTCTTGAGTAGGTTTATGTCTAACCCAGGTAAACATCATTGGATTACTCTTAAATGGTTGTTGAGATACCTGTTATCACACGATTCTGATATGGCCTCCACGTCAGCAAGGACCCCATCTAGGTCCAGGAAGGGCCCCATCCGAGGCCCATCGAGAACCTCAGCTAGGCCTTGCTAGGGCCTCGGAAGTTCTGATAAAGCACCTCGGAGGCCCATCGAACGTCTTGACCTTCTGCAGCCAGAATTCTGCGGGGCCCATGGAGGGCCTTGACACTCACGGCCGACCCATAGGGCCTCGCCAGGTTTCGTATCAATTATAACTAGCAGGCAGCATGATATGCTGGAATGACGAGAGAGGTAATTAAGGAAAGATTGCGTCAATTTGGTGCACGGATCCTCACAAGGAAACCGAATCATAATCTCCTAAAATCATGCAACGTGATAAACTTAAAGAAGGAAAATAATCTCGGAGATTGCCTGGGTAAGGGATGATCTCTATGACATAAGGAAGGAGGATCCGATTGGGTATCAAATTGATTTGTTTCCTAAATCAATTAGAACTCTTGCGCTATAAATACAACGTCTCCGGTTGTTCCAAGGTACGCACTTTTTACGCTTAAGAATATCACCCTAAACTCTGCTCAAATCTCTGCCTGCTTGTCTCTCCCACACCCCGCTATTTCCACCCCCCGTGTATCATCCATACACCGGCAGTTGACTTGATCATCGGAGTGCCAACGATCGTCGGACCCTTTTTCTCTGGAGATCTTGGTGCCTAACGATTGTCCTAGTGTGCAAGTAACATACGAGTTGGCAGAGGAGTGACTGGAGATCTGTTGACACGTGGACGTTGCAGGTTCTGACGTCAACAGATTGGCGCCGTCTGTGGGAAGCGAAATACGTTACACAACCAAACAACTTGTGGTAAAAACGTGTTTTCTACCTGGAGGAGCATGGCATCCGAACATTCCACAGAAGAATAAGTTGAGTCCCACCACACTAACTTGCGACAGGAAAGCGTTCAGGACCTACAGAACGTGACCCGTCGTAAAAGGAAAAGACAACGACAGAAACGGACGGTGGAACAGGAAAACCAGGATCTGAAGATGGATAATACCCGGATGAAGGCCGTGCTTGAACTGTTGGAGAATCAATCCCTCCAACATGGACCCAAGCGTAGTCGTGCCCGAAGGAGCCCTTCACAATCCGATTCACTGGACAGCCGCCATTCCCAAGAAGAACCGCCCGTCTCTAACGGTCAGAACCCCCGTAACCCCGCCTCGAAGTCCTCACAAGATGGTCGGAGAGGAAAACCTTTCCCTGTACGAGAGAACCGCCCCGTTCCTGCTGCCAGCGTGTTTGACAGGTTGGAAATAGGGTCTTTCATAGCACCCCTCCTACCTGCACACAGCAGGCGCAGTGAACACAGTGAGGCCTGTACGGAAAAGAGGAAGGACCCAAAGAGTCACACAAAATCTGAGGAGGAAAAGGAGAGGCTAGAGTGTTACGAAGATGATGATGACGAGAATCTCCCATTTACCAATTACATGAAGGCAATGGAGGTGCCCGCAAACTTCTGAATGCCTCTCATGGATAAATATAATAGAAAAGGCGACCCCATGAATCACATAAACACCTATAAGACGAAGCTCCAGGGCCAGTCCCCCGAGGTGAAGTGTCGGAATTTTCATACCACACTCACGGTCGACGCGAAGAGATGGTACAATAAGCTGAAGCCAGGGAATATCCGAAGCTGGCCTCAACTTAAAATGGATTTTGTCAACACCTTCATTTGCAATCGAATGATGATTGCTAACATTACCCAACTCAACGACATCCGACAGAAGAAATGAGAGACCGTTAAGAGCTACTTCAAGAGGTTCAGCAACGTTATCAACAAGATCGAGACGGTGACCGACGAAAAGGCCTTGGATGCCCTAGTAATTGGACTGCACATACGAACTCCCTTCTGGAGGGATGTACAGAATAGTCAACCGAAAACCAACAGCCAACTAGTGGACTTGATCCAGCACGAAATCTGATCAGAAGAGACGATCGAGAACAAAGAGAAAGCCGAAAAGCAGAGAGGGGACCACTAAAGGAGAGAGGGCTGACGCTCTCCAGAGCCTCGATTCTCCCACTTTCAGAGGAGGCGTTCTCCAGAACCGGCAAGCAACCATTACAGGAGATTCAATCAGACGGAGGTAGCCCCTGCGCCCCGTCCCAGAGCACGAGTAATGGCCTCCTTACCATCCGTAACCCCACCCAAGTTCTGTCCTATACACAGGACCAGGGTGCATAACACAGAGGACTGCCCGGATGTAAGAGAGTTAATCAATCGCAGGAACCATGGGCAAGGAGAGGGGAATCAACTTGCGCGAGGACGTCGAGGGCCGTCCGCACAAGGGCGAAGACCTCCTCATCGACGCCAGAACGATGGACCTTGCCGTGATGGAAGGAGGAATGATGGAGACAGGGACCAGCCGATGGTGGAAGGGCCCCCAGGAGCCCCCCTGTTCGAGAAATAAATACCATTATAGGAGGGCCCTATGTCGGAGGGCACACAATGAACTCGCGACGCAACTACGCGAAGGCAGCGAGAGAAGAACCCCTGGAGAGTTGGCAGGTCCATGGGCATCAACCAAAAGCACCACGGATCTCGTTCACTGAAGAAGACGAGGCTGGCATACACTACCCGCACTGCAATGCCCTGGTAGTTCGCGTTGTCGTTGCCAGAAACAGCCTAGGGTAGATGTTGATCGACGATGGAAGCGCCGTGAACATCTTGTTCGGCAGTGCCTTCGACCAAATGGACGTGGATCATGAATTGACGGCCATCTCGGATCCGCTATTTGGTTTCACAGGGGATAGCCTCGTCCCGTGAGGAAAGATTACGCTGACGGTAGACTTCGGGAAACCTCCATGCCACCTCTGGAAGTTTCTGGAGTTTTTAATAGTGGACACATGTTCCGCCTACCATGGGGTCCTTGGAAGGCCCACGCTGAAGGATTTACAAGCGGTCATGTCCATACACCATCTGGCAATGAAATTCTCGACGCCCAGAGGAGTGGCCAAAATCTGCGGTAATCAGACGGAGGCGAGGGCATGTTACATGAACGCATTGCGGAAGGCTGCTAAACGTCAGGATATCACCCCAATGGTAATGACCATACACTCGGAGCTGATGGACGTTGACTGTGAAGAGATGGATGAAGAATTAATACTGGACGAGGGTCTGGATCTTCGAATCATAGCCTCAGATTCTCTTGCCTCTCCAGCCGAAGAGCTGGAAGCATTTCTGGTGAACCCCTCAGAACCAACCTGAGTATTACAGGTGGGAGAGAAGCTCGAGGAAAGAATGAAGGAGGAGCTGAAGCAGTTTCTCCGAGAGAACGCTGAAGTCTTCGCATGGAAACACAGCGATATGGTTGGGATCGACCCGTCATTTGCGTGCCATGTCTTGAAAGTAGATCCGAAAGTACACCCCAGGATTCAAAAAAGAAGGCCTTTGAGTACCGAGAGGTATAATGCATTGAAGGAGGAAGTTGACAAGCTACTAGCCAGCGGGTTCATCAGAGAAGCGATTTGCCCCCAATGGGTATCCAACCCAGTGTTGGTAAGAAAGAGTACTAAGAAGTGGAGGGTATGCATAGACTTCTCGGATCTGAACCAAGCATGCCCTAAAGACAGCTTTCCGTTGCCGTGCATCGACCAGCTGGTCGATGCGACTGCCAGCCACAAGTTACTTAGCTTTATGGATGCATACTCGGGTTACAACCAGATCCTGATGTTTGCGGGAGACAAGGATCACACCTCGTTTATCATGGACCGAGGGCTGTACTGCTATAGGATGATTCTTTTCGGCCTGAAGAACGCAGGAGCCACGTACCAACGGTTGGTAAACCGCATGTTCGCCAGACAGATTGAGAATACGATGGAAGTATATGTCGAAAATATGCTGGTGAAGAGCGTAAACGCCGAGGACCACATACAGCACTTAAGAAGAATGTTCGGAGTCCTTCGTAAATATCGCATGAAGCTTAACCCCTTGAAGTGCGCATTTGGAGTTGTGTCCGGAAAGTTCCTCGGCTACATGGTCAATCAGCGTGGGATAGAGGCTAATCCCGAAAAGATTAGCGGCGCTCATTGAAATGCGGTCACCATCCTCCCCCAAGGAAGTTCAGAGTCTGACGTAAGTAAAGCCCAGCAGGACGCAGAGACAAGATACCCAGACATGGAAAAGCTCGCCCTATCATTGATCACCGCTTCCTGAAAGCTTCGACTGTACTTCCAGTCCCATAGCATAGATGTTTTGACAAACCTTCCTCTACGGCAGATACTCCAAAAGTCGGACACATCAGGACGGTTGATGAAATGGTCAGTAGAACTCAGCCAATTCGATATCAATTACAAGCCACGACCTTCAATAAAAGGACAGGCCTTAGTGGAGTTTGTGGCTGAATTCGCCCATATCCCCAAAGGCTCGCTTGAGGCCCGACCCCTAGAGGTACCAACATAGAAGTTATATGTTGATGGATCCTCGGGTGAGGCCGAAGCTGGAGTCGAGATCCTGCTAGTCAGTCCTGACGGCCATAATCTCAACTGCGCGCTTCGTCTAGAGTTCAAAGCCTCCTACAATGCAGCAGAATACGAGGCCCTTCTAGCAGGCTTGAGGTTGGCACAAGAGATGAAGGCAAGGAAGCTCCAGATTCTTAGCGATTCACAGCTTGTTGTCAGTCAGGTTAATGGGACCTTCGCGGCACGCGAACAATCCATGGTGGCATACCTGGCAAAGGCCAAGGACCTGTTGTCCCACTTTGAGGCATACGAACTTCTACAGATCCCACGAATGGAAAATGGCTATGCGGACGCCCTCTCGAAACTAGCGAGCAGTAGAGACTCCGACTTAATGAAGGTCATCCCAGTTGAGAGGCTCAACCGACCTTCCATCGACGAATCTCATGCACCTGCTGTCATGACTATATCTGATTCTCCAAAATGGATGAAGGAGATCACCGAATATCTAACCGACCAGATACTGCCTGAGGACAAACAAGAAGCAAAGAAACTCCACAAAAGGACCGCGAAGTTCGTGCTGCAAGACAAGATCCTAAATAAGAGGGGATTCAACCACTTCCTCTTACGCTGTTTAACAGAGGAGGAAGCAGTATACGTGATGAAAGAGATACATGAAGGGATATGCGGCAATCATTCGAGAGGAATGGCCATGGCACAGAAAGCCCTGAAACAGGGGTACTATTGGCCGACCATGAAGAAAAATTCCCACAATTATGCGAAAAAGTGCGACAGATGTTAGAAGTTCACAGCTATACCGAAGCTCCCGGTTCAGAACCTTACCACGGTCACTAGTCATTGGCCCTTCGCCAAGTGGGGAATCGACTTCATCGGTCTCCTCCCGACAAAGAGAGGTGGGGTCAAATTCACGATTGTAGCGGTGGATTACTTCACCAAGTGGTGTGAAGCAGAACCTTTGGCCAAGATCACGGAGGAAAACGCATGGAAATTTGTATGGAAAAACATTGTTTGCCGCTTCGGCATTCTCCACTCTCTCGTTTCCGACAACGGCACGCAATTCGCAGGGATGAAGTTTAACGCGAATTGTGAGAACATTGGTATTCGAAGGGACTTTTCCACCCCTTACTACCCCCAATCCAACAGCCAAGTCGAAGTCGTGAATAAGATCATTAAGCATACCCTTAAGCGAAAACTAGAGTCCGTAAAAGGAGGATAGGCTGAAGACCTACCCAAGACCTTGTAGTCCTATCGGACTACCTCTCGCACGGCCACAAGTGAAACCCCGTTCTCTATGGCATACGGGGCAGAAGCAATGATTCCCGTCGAGGTAGGGATACCCTCACTCAGGCACTTGCACTTCAACGAGGTGACTAACGAGGATTTACAAAGGGCAAGCCTCGACCTCCAAGATGAGAGACACGCAGAATCGCAACTCCGCCTCGCAGTTTACCAGCAGAAAATGGTCCGATACTACAACTCCAAGGTCAAAGGTATGAGCTTCCACATCAACGACTTTGTCCTGAAGAAGGTATTTCAAGCTAATAGAGAGGTAGGGGCTGGAACTCTAGGGCCCATTTGGGAAGGACCATATAAAGTTATTGAAGAAATACGCCCCAGAACTTACAGATTGGAAGATTCCGAAGACAGGGAGACGAGGCACCCTTGGAACATCGCTCACTTGAGGCCGTATCATCAATAGTTTCATTTTTTGCATTGATTTGATCTTCCTACATTTTTATCTGGCAGCCCTGAAACACTCTGCTATCTAATAAAATCTGTCGTTTATAAATCCAAAGTGTTCCTTATACAAAGAGAACTAGTGCAAGCAATTCGACAGCGAGGGAGTGTGGTTCGCGGCCAACTCTTTTAACTCACTGGATAAACATTCAAAGCATATTTAAACAAGTGCAAGCAATTCAGCAGCGAGGGAGTGTGGTTCGCGGCCAACTCTTTCAACTCGCTGGATAAACATTCAATGTGTATCTAAACAAGTGCAAGCAATTCGACAGCGAAGGAGTGTGGTTCGCGGCCAACTCTTTCAACTCGCTGGATAAATATTCAACGCATATTTAAAGAAGTGCAAACAATTCGACAGCGAGGGAGTGTGGTTCGCGGCCAACTCTTTCAACTCGCTAGATAAATATTCAACGCGTATCTAAACAAGTGCAAGCAATTCGGCAACGAGGGAGTGTGGTTTGCAGCCAACTCTTTCAACTCGCTAGATAAACATTCAACGCGTATTTAAACAAGTGCAAACAATTCAGCAGCGAGGGAGTGTGGTTCACAGCCAACTCTTTCAACTCGCTGGATAAACATTCAACGCGTATTTAAACAAGTGCAAGAAATTCGACAACGAGGGAGTGTGGTTCGTGGCCAACTCTATCAACTCGCGAGATAAACATTCAACGCGTATTTAAACAAATGCAAACAATTCGGCAGCGAAGGAGTGTGGTTCGCAGCCAACTCTTTCAACTCGCTGGATAAACATTCAACGCGTATTTAAACAAGTGCAAGAAATTCGGCAAAAAGGGGTGTGGTTCATGACCAACTCTATCAACTCATTGGATAAACATTCAACGCAGATTTAAACAAGTGCAAACAATTCGGCAATGAGGGAGTGTGGTTTATGCCAACTCTTTCAACTCACTGGAAAAACATTCAACGCGTATTTAAACAAGTGCAAGCAATTCGGTGGCGAGGAGTGTAGTTCGCGTCCAACTCTATCAACTCATTGGATAAACATTCAACGCGTATTTAAACAAATGCAAACAATTCGAAGAATGAGAGAGTGTGGTTCGCAGACCAACTCTTTCAACTCACCGGATAAACATTCAACGCGATTTAAACAAGTGCAAGAAATTTGGCAATGAGGGAGTGTGGTTCGTGGCCAACTCTATCAACTCATGAGATAAACATTCAACGCGTATTTAAACAAATGCAAACAATTCGGCGAGGGGAGTATGGTTTGCGTACCAACTCTTTCAACTCATTGGATAAACATTCAACGCGATTTAAACAA
Source organism: Forsythia suspensa (assembly GCA_023638005.1). Taxonomy (NCBI): domain Eukaryota; kingdom Viridiplantae; phylum Streptophyta; class Magnoliopsida; order Lamiales; family Oleaceae; genus Forsythia; species Forsythia suspensa. The sequence continues at coordinate 24,304,867 of CM042666.1, read as the reverse complement.
GTGCAAGAAATTCGGCAGCAAGGGAGTGTGGTTCGCGGCCAACTCTATCAACTCGCTGGATAAACATTCAACGCGTATTTAAACAAGTGCAAACAATTCGGCAGCGAGGGAGTGTGGTTTGCGGCCAACTCTTTCAACTCGCTGGAAAAACATTCAACGCGTATTTAAACAAGTGCAAGCAATTCGGTAGCGAGGGAGTGTAGTTCGCGGCCAACTCTATCAACTCGCTGGATAAACATTCAATGCGTATTTAAACAAGTGCAAGCAATTCGGCGAAGAGAGTGTGGTTCATGGGTCAACTCTTTCTACTCGCCGGATAAACATTCAACGCCAGATCTAAACAAGTGCAAGCAATTCGGCAGAATGAGGAGTGTGGTTCGCAATCAACTCTTTCAACTCGCTAGATAAACATTCAACGCGTATTTAAACAAGTGCAAACAATTCGGCAGCGAGGGAGTGTGGTTCGCGGCCAACTCTTTCAACTCGCTGGATAAACATTCAACGCGTATTTAAACAATTGCAAGAAATTTGACAACGAGGGAGTGTGGTTCGTGGCCAACTCTATCAACTCGCGAGATAAACATTCAACGCGTATTTAAACAAATGCAAACAATTCGGCAGCGAAGGAGTGTGGTTCGCAGCCAACTCTTTCAACTCGCTGGATAAACATTCAACGTGTATTTAAACAAGTGAAAGAAATTCGGCAGCAAGGCAGTGTGGTTCGCGGCCAACTCTATCAACTCGCTGGATAAACATTCAACGCGTATTTAAACAAGTGCAAAGAATTCGACAGCGAGGGAGTGTGGTTTATGGCCAACTCTTTCAACTCACCGGAAAAACATTCAACGCGATTTAAACAAGTGCAAGCAATTCGGTGGCGAGGAGTGTAGTTCATGGCCAACTCTATCAACTTGTCGGGATAAACATTCAACGCGATTTAAACAAGTGCAAACAATTCGGCAATGAGGGGAGTGTGGTTCATGGGTCAACTCTTTCTACTCACCGGATAAACATTCAACGCGTATCTAAACAAGTGCAAGCAATTCGGCAGCGAGGGAGTGTGGTTCGCGGCCAACTCTTTCAACTCGCTAGATAAACATTCAACGCATATTTAAACAAATGCAAGCAATTCGGCCACGAGGGAGTGTGATTCGCGGCCAACTCTATCAACTCGCTGGATAAGCATTCAACGCGTAAACATGCTAGTGAATACAATTCAGCAGCGAGAGAGTGTGGTCCGCGGCCAAATCTATAAACTCGCTGGATAAACGCTAAATGCGTAAATATGCAAGTAAATACTATTCAGAACAATTACAAGTTGATAATTACATCATAAAACAACAAAAAACTTTACAACGGCATAACCAAGAGGCATCGCCACTAAGCACGTGCGAGATTCCTACGGCTCGGCATGACTGGGGGCCCCAAGTTTGGCCAATAAGCCCTTAGCCTTCGCCAACTCGCTTAGTGCCTCGGTCAGTTCTTTGTCTTTTGCGTGAATCATGCTTTGGCAAGATTTTAGCTGCGACTCAGCCTTCTTCTGGGCATCGACACACGCCTTCTGGATTGTCTGGGCCTTCGTAACATCATACGTAGGACGAGTCCTAGCGTCTTCAGAAAATGCGAGTCGTGCCCGAAGATGTTTGTTTTCGGTATGCATCGCTTCGACATCTTCGTCCTCTTCAATGGCGGAATGCAGTTCGTCAACCTTCATCTCTAACATTTTGTACAACTCACAGTTTAGAACGTGACTACAGGAGGTATACATCTTGGCCAACTTTACCAACTCCGTCACTTCCGCAGTGTCTGCCGCCTTCCCAAAAGCAGAAGTCCAATATTTATGAACTGATGTCACCGCAATGGCAACCGCTGAAGGTAATTTTCCCAAGATTTTTGGATCCAGCTTGTCCTGGCGGGACCCAATGTTGATGTATTCGCACTTATCAAGATGGGGAGACGTGGACGTCTGGGACACCTCCTCCCCGCTCTTGGCTCCTACTTTCCTTTCACCGATTGTCTAGCGTTCCCGGGCAGAGGCACGGGTCTAGTAGGAATTGATATGGACGGAACGTCTGTTGTCACTTCCGACGCAGGAGGAATATGGGGGTTATCCATCACCGTTTTCAGCTCCTGCAATACTGTGGGCCTGGAACCAGACGCCACGGATGGCGCCAAGTGTGGAAGAGAGACATCCTCAACCCCCCAACGCCTTATCTTAAACTTTGGAACTTTGGAAAATGAAATCCCGACATGACCGGCAATAATATCGAGTCCCGGTATGACAATGAGAAGAGCAAGGAAGATGATGATAAAGTGGAGTCTTACCAACATATATAGGCCCAGCAAGATACCAACAGTCGGATGGACCAACACGTGGAAAAATAATGAATGCGCATTTGATAAACCTTAGGAAGATATAACAGGCACGTGGGGATACGCGGCCCATGAATTGTGCGAACGCCAAGGCGTGATAACGATGTCGTCGACGCCTACCCGCGGTGAAGCGATCTAGATCACGTTCGCCTTAACCTCGTCGGAATTCCAACATAACAAGGGGGTATTGATTATCCCTCGCGGACCCCTTTGTGTCTCCTGTGGCGTATTTGATGGCCCCGGAATAGTACCGATGGCTTCATGAGCGCCACGGAATGCCAACGAAGTCCGAAACCCAGGTATCATAAACAAATAATAGCACACATGCAAATAAGAAGGTAAACTTGGCACGATTTTATTCTATTAAACCTAGAATACAGAGCAGAAACAAATACGCCTAACATATATTCTAAATACGCCTGACATATATTCTATCACCCCGCCGCCTCCATGGTTCGGCACACGTGGGGTTATTAGATCTCCTAAACCTATTCCCTGGTCTTCGTCATCCCTAGCATCATCCGGATTGGAGAATCTGACGCCACCATAATAAGAAGTCTCCCAGAACCAAAATGAGTTGATTTGGTGACTAATTAGGCCACACTGCTCAAAAAATACCGTTGACGCTTTTTCGTAGTGGGCCCCCTAGCCCCATCAACCGTGTCGGGCACGCGCTGTTCAAGGCATGGCCGGGCTAAAGCTGCAAAGCTTAAAACCCCACCCCGTACGTTTGGTCTCCTGAACGTTGATTGGTTGGGCTTTTGGTCCTCTAAATGTTGATTCTCTGATTGATAGGCATTCTGGATGCCAGTTCTCCAGCCGTATTTCCATCACACGTCAGTTACACGAGTCCCGATCATACGACTCTGAGAGGTTGGGTACAAAAGGTTCACGGTGGAAGGGCCTTAGTACATTTTCATGCTATATATAAAGATTGCGTTGAAACTGGATACAGTGCAATAAATACGGTTATTCCAGGGAGATTTGGAACGCCGCACTTCTGTTCTACCTCCCCAAGACATTAAAGACGCCAACCCTTCAGAATTCGCCAAATGTCTGCGCCATTAATGCCCAAGGAGATGATTCTCAGATTTGAGGTGTTTCCCCCACACCCAATCACCCATAACATTAAAAAGATGGGACAGTAAGAAATTAAGTAAAGTACGTCGAGCAATTTATTCGAGGACATATGCAAAAGTAGATAACAAGATTCAACCGTTTGTATGCCCCGCCGCCTATTTAAGGGTCGGCACATTGTGGGCCTTCCCTCATGATTGGAGGGGGTATTTGTTCATTTACTTCACCAGGTTTGGTGTCAGGAACCTGAGTCTCGGAGGGAGCCTGCCAAAGGAAAAAGAGGTCCCACTCCGGATGGATCTCCGCGATACGCTCCACCAACTGTTCACCCCCGATGGTCATCAGGCGGTGGGCGAGGTCCTGATACTCAGGAGTATCCATGAACGCATCCTGATAGGCCTCCACCGTCCTGACCTCGGCACTTGCACATTCGGCTTGGACTTTCTCCAACTCCAGTTTCGCATCCGCCAGCAACTTCCCCTCTTCCGAGATGATAATCTCTAACCCGCTGTTCGCAGCGGCTAGTGCTGTCTCGACGGCAAGGGTCTGATCTTTGGCCAGTTTCTGAGCCTCCTCAGCACGCTTTTGAGCCTCATCGGCACGCTTCTGAACCTCCTCGTCGCGCTTCTAAGAAGCCTCGGCCATCCGCTTCTGTTCCCGGGCCTCTTTCAGACACTCTTTAGCGGCCTTCAACTCAATCTCATATTTACCCTTCATGTCCTCCTCCCTTGCCACCGCGGAGTCCAACTTGAATTGGAGCCTCCTTTTTTCGGACTCCAGCTGCACCTTTTCAAGACTCACGGCCTTCAGCTCCTCGGACAACTTGGCAGACTTGGCCCCTTCCTCGCTGCATTGGCCATCAAAACGGTCCAGTCTTCAACAATTCTTTAGTCGGGACCAGCCCCAGATCGTTTCATCTTCGCCATCTTCACCATTCATGAATCCAGAGCTCCCTCGGCGGCCTTCTCCCATTTCTGGGTCCAGTATTTGTGCACACTCGCCGCAATCATTGTGGGGTGGACATGGAGCATTTCCATGACAGAGGTTTCCAGTTCTCCCTAGCGTTGAGAAATAAGGACGGGGCTCCCCTACCCGGACGAGGAGCCAGATTTCTTTACACCCTCAGTCCAACTCGACTTGCGTGCATCCCTCATAACCTCTATCGTGGGTACAGGAGCCTTCTTATTTCGCGAGGCCACATCACCCGTATCCTCGGCAATTCTCTTCCCCTTATCCTTGGGTGGAACGGGGTTGGGTAAAGGACCGGATGACGAAGGCTGGGGTGGAGGAGGAACATCCTGGCTAGGAAGGGAATCGGAAGCCGGCGGGCAAGTGGATTTTGATGGCATAGCATCCTGGCCCTCTTGCGACGACCCACGCACTTCCCGCGCAGCCATCAGAACCGATGAACCCTCTCCACTGGCAGGGTGGGTGAGACGGATCGCAGGGATATTTTTGAACCTAAAAGCTGTTAACATAGGCACAAATACGCGACACGTTCAGGTAATTTTCCACTATAACATCAGTATATCAAGGCGTGCGAGACTTACACATCAGTAGGTTGTCGTCCTTCAACAGGTTACCGAGACTCCTGAAGTCACTACTGAGAGCTCGTACTTTATCCCACTTTGACCTCAGCTCTCCTTGGTTTCTCTTCGGGATTGGTGGCTTCCCGCAGTCTGCAAAAGCAAGTAATGCATTAAGTCAGGAACTATAAACAAAATTCCACACCAATGCGGCAGTATATACCAAGTTCTCCAAATTTCTGAGGAATAGACACATGAGGAAGAGGGTCCTCTGGCATAAATTCCCAGTCCCCGCCTACAAAGATGAACATCTCCTTCCAGTTGTGTACTTTGTTGGGACTATCGGTGGCCGTACCCCATTTCTGACCTGGTCGGGGAGAAATTTTATACCAACCCGCAGATCGACAAGGCCGGTATATGGACTCAAACTCCCTCAGAGACAAGTTCCTTCTCACCTCGGCAACACCCCACAATATATACGAAGCAACCATTTGCCCCCAGCCATTCGGTGTTATCTGACAAGGGGCTAGGTTCCAATCTTTTAACACCTCACGGAAGAAAGGGTACATAGGTGGGCGAAGGCCTTGTTGCATCGCGGGTTCGTAAATTGCCACGTACCCTTCGGGAGGGTTGTCGGTGTGTTCCTCTGGACCCGGAGCTCACGGGGCGCATGAATGTCATAGGACAACCGTATGTCCTCCAACTCCACCTTGGTGATCCTCGACTGAGCCATAGATGCTTCGGTGGCTAACCACTTAAGCTCCTCGTCGAGCGCCTTCGCGGCCGGGGCATCCTTCTTATCAAGTGATCCCCTCATTTTAGGTACCCCAGCGTCGGGTCCCCCTTTCGCTGCCATCTCTTTCGCCGGTGCGGATAGACAAGCCCCCCTCCTGCTCGTAGATGGAGTCGACGGGCATACGGCGGGAGGCTCTGGGTTTATTCCTCCTATCACTTCAGAAGATGAAGATGATGTGGCGGCCAATGATGACTCACTTCCAATAATACTAGGGTTTGTTGGAGCATCAGATGGGTTCTGTGAATCGTCGTTCTCAGATAACATTACGCTTACAAGGTATAATCCCCAAGCTATGGAATCGGGCAATAACCACGAAAGGAAACAACGGAAATAAATCACAACAACTTTCAGCGTGCTTACCTCGAAAATGCGATTAAAACGACACACCCACTAGGAGCTTCTCGCTTACCGACAGAATATTCACAATGAGCACAAACGCAAGAAGAAGTTGTAATGTCGGGGGGATGCCTGGTTTTATAGTGATACGTTCTCATATCCACCGTCCAAATCCTAAGGGTCACATCTAAGCCTGTGGACAATGGACGTGTGTTTTAAATTGAGCAACGGGCGGGAAAGCAAAACCCCCAAACGTTTAGTGAACCGAGAACACACGCGCTCCACACGTGCCCCCATTTTCCGCCACACGCAACCGCATTAAATGCCTACAGTATCTCACTCATGATGGTCTAGCCACAGATTGACAGCCATGATTGACAGAATCCCACCAACCGCAGACACGTCACCATATATGCTTATTTCAAAGCCCTCACCCGTCATAAATGTTCGGCTTCAGACTTGGGGGACTGATATAGCGTTCAAATTTTAGTTTGCGCAATACGGTGAAAGCGAAGACCAAATGATCTTCCCTCACCCTCAAAAGTCCCACGCCCATTATAAATAATAGGCTCAGACTTGGGGGACTATTGTTACCACACGATTCTGATATGGCCTCCACGTCAGCAAGGGCCCCATCTAGACCCAGCAAGGGCCCCATCCGAGGCCCATCGAGAACCTCAGCTAGGCCCTGCTAGGGCCTCGGAAGTTCTGATAAAGCACCTCGGAGGCCCATCGAACGCCATGACCTTCTGCAGCTAGAATTCTGCGGGGCCCATGGAGGGCCTTGACACTCACAGTCGACCCATAGGGCCTCGCCAGGCTTCGTATCAATTATAACTAGCATGCAGCATGATATGCCGGAATGACCAGAGAGGTAATTAAGGAAAGATTGCGTCAATTTGGTGCACGGATCCTCACAAGGAAACCGAATCATAATCTCCTAAAATCATGCAACGTGATAAACTCAAAGAAGGAAGATAATCTCGGAGATTGCCTGGGTAAGGGATGATCTCTATCACATAAGGAAGGATGATCCGATTGGGTATCAAATTGATTTGTTTCCTAAATCAATCAGAACTCTTGCACTATAAATACATCGTCTTCGGTTGTTCCAAGGTACGCACTTTTTACGCTTAAGAATCTCACCCTAAACTCTGCTCAAATCTCTGCCTGCTTGTCTCTCCCACACCCTGCTATTTCCATCCCCCGTGTATCATCCATACACCGGTAGTTGACTTGATCGTCGGAGTGCCAACGATCGCTGGACCCTTTTTCTCTAGATATCTTGGTGCCTAACGATTGTCCTAGTGTTCAGGTAGCATACGAGTTGGCAGAGGAGTGACTGGAGATCTGTTGACACGTGGACGTTGCAGGTTCTGACATCAACAATACCTAACTGGGACAATTAAAAGGGGGATAGTGTTCGAAAAGAGGAGTGATAAGCTTGAACTTAAAGGTTATGTAGATTCTGACTTTGTAGGGGATAAATATTAGAAGAAATTTACCACTTCTTACTTTTTCACGTTAGATAATAATTGTATCACTTGGAAATCTCAGTTGCAACCTTTAGTTACACTCTCCAGCACTAAAGCTGAATATGTTGCACTAATTGAAGCCTTTAAATAATGCATGTGGCTGAAAGGCCTTTGTGAATTGAACTTCTTGAATGAAAATGTCATAATCTTTACTGATAGTCAAAGTGCTTTAATGCTATGTAAAAATCTTGTATATCATGAAAGATCTAAGCATATTGAGGTGAAATACCATTTCATTAGGGAGAAGTTAGTTTCTGGTGAATTTAAATTGCTTAAAATTGCAACTCATGATAACCCTACAGATGTTGGAACCAAAGTGCTTGCTGTTAGTAAGTTTAATAAGTGCATATCAATGTTGAATATTGATACGGGTTAACTTATGTGACAGGTACTTACTGCAGTGGGAGAATGGTGAAGCAGGTACCGGGCTAGAGTGGGTGATGATGATGAAATAAGACCACAAAAGAATAGTACATGGAGCCACGGAACTTGGTAGTGGATTTGTGAACCAATGTGAAGTTTGTGAGAATGTGGGTCACTAAATCCACTTGGCACTAATAGGTCAGAACAAGAGTGAAGAAAAGTGATGAGCTTTTTTTTTCTTTAATTCTTTTCTCAAAATTGAGGTTGGAGTAAGTGGTTAAAAGTCTTGGTCATCTCCGGTCAGTTGGTTGGTGAACAAATCCAATTGCCGTTCCCTTGGATTGCAGTGCAGTGTTCATTGTGGCAAAAGATCTGAGCCTCCAACTTCAACCAAAAACAAATTAGCAAAAATGAGAGCTTTTTCTATTACTTTTCACATTCAAACGAGATTATAATATTTTGTTAATGTAATCAATCTCAACATATATGTTGCAAACCAAAATATTTTTAGTACTTTAACATGTAAGGAAACAACCTAATAAGGCTCTAATACAAATGTAATATTCTAAAACATGCTTTTACCGAACACAAAGTGGTAGAACTTACTTGAAAATCTAAGATTAGTAGATTGAATCACTCATCTTGTATACTTGTTTACTATGTGATCAAAACGCTGCTCTTTGATTCAGACACTCAATTACAATAGAAAGAGTTTAACATCCCCAATCCAAGAACCGAATATATGATATTTTTCAAGATACCAAGTTCATGTATTCTTCTCTTTCTCCACTTCCACGAATTGTTTGTCTAATCTGCGTTTATATATATTGTGTTCCGTGTTTGGAATGTGAAAATGTGTCCTCACTCAGCGTGTGTGCAGGCAATGAATATCCATAATTGAACAGGGTGTGTGTGTTTGAATTTGTTGAAGCCGAAACAGAGATGTCTAGGAATTACGACAACTGGGAGAGGTTGGTGGGAGCTGTGCTGCAACGAGAGAAAGATCAGGAAGTGGCCAGCGCGGATTCGAAAAGCAGAAGCACCAGTTCATCATTGGATTTTGGTGAACTATCTTTGAGTTTGCTAAGAGAGGAACAAAATGTTGAAATTGGAGGAAGAAATTCAAGATTTGATGCAAATACAGGTTTACTAGATTTTTATTTATTTTAGATTTCAAAATGTAATAAAAGAGTATTTGGCTTATATATTCCTTCTCTTCACATTACCCAATCTACCAAACGCCAGAAGGAGGATCCAATTTTTCTCGGGTACAATTTCAGACCCTTTTAATCCATCTTTATGCAGATTATTGTGGAATTGATTTGATGGGCTTTTACTGAATATTTATTATTAATTTTTTTTTATTTTTTATTTTTTTGTGGTTGTAAAATTCTATATGTTTTTGAGATTGATTTGGGTATTTTTTGTGTGACTGAACGATAGGGATTGCTGCAGAGCCCAAAGCGGCGTATCCTAAAAGAGTTCAAGGATGTTCAGAAAGATCCTCCTGCCACTCTTAGTGTTGGTATATTTACTTCATGATTTCCAAGTGGAAAAACAAGCAACAAAAACTTAAAATATTTTTCACTTACTTTTGTAGCATTTTTTTTATTTTTTATTTTGCAACTAAGATAACAGTGAAATGCAGCGTTGATAATCCACTATTTACTAGTAAAAGCTTTGTTTTTTTATGGGACCATGTAGATTTATACTATTTGTTATTGGGTTTTATGTGTTCTTACATTGAATCTGCTTAGTTTTTAGACTAGGTGGTATTCTTGTTGAAGTACGATAATTGGGCATGAGTATTTTACACAAAAAAAAAAATTACAAAAATATGGGTGATGTAATTTGTTAATGTTTGAATCGTTGGGCATGAAATTGGGCAAACAATAAAAAATAACCTTGTCCTGAAGACTTTAAAACACCACATTGATAGTGAGAAGTGATAATTTAGTATTGAATCATTAATGGCTGGTTAATTTTTGGACCACAAAATGAAGTAAAAAAATATTTGTTAGACGGAAAAATGATGTAACATACATATTTGTTTTTAGTGTCTTCATAAACAATGTAAATGCATTTTTATCGGATACAACAGTTTCAATGTGACAAGTACAATTTTGTACTTATCTAGGCTCACAAAAATGGATGATTATGAGTACTCTTAGTTGTTTTCAGTTTAATTGCATGTTGTTTTCTTATTATTTTAGGAAATAATCAAATTCAAGTATCAATCCGACGAAAAAACGAAAAAGAGCGCAAACAGAAGAAAAGAAGACTTAATTACAAAGATAAAGAGACTTGAAAGACTTGGCGTGCAAATATAAAAGAAAGGAATCCAAGAAATCATCAACGATAACCATGCGATCGCATGGTTGTATATAGCTGCGATCGCAAGTCTACCTTTTCAATTACAGAACGTGAAATGACCGAGCCATGCGATCGCAAGGTACTACACCATGAGATCGCAAGGCTATACGCGGCACCCGTTTTGGCAGTTTTCTGATGGGATTAGAACTCTACAACTCTAAGATAAAACAACAGCTTAAACACACGTCTTGGAGTCTTTAGAAAATATTATAAAAGCCAGATAATAGCCAGAACAAAGGGAGACGAATTTTGGGAAGAAGATACAAGAGGAGAATTGAAGATCGAGGCACGGAACTGAAGATTCTTCAGCCAGAGTCACGGGTTTTATCTATTCTTTCTTCTTTTTCTTTTGCCGGAACATGATTAATACAATTCTTGTATTATTTTCCATAATCATGTCTTGCTAATTTACTTATTTCTAGGATGAACGATGAAACATTGCGTTTTTAATTAATTAGAAGTTTTTCCTTTTTAGTATTTAATTGCTTTTGGGTTGATTATTCTTTATTCATTAATTCTATTATTTTAATGCCTGATCACCATTAGAATATATTGTGATCTATATTGAAGTCGGGAGATTCAATATAAATTAAGCATGTGGTATTGAATAACATAGGGTCCAATAATACATAGAGATTACTATTATGCTCTATGAAATCCATTTAGGCATTCTTGAGATTTTAATGGATGTGTTTATGTTCGAAGCTTAATTAGAGATAATTAGGTTCGCATAACATATAAAATTGATTGACCATCGAGAGAGGCTTTTGATTATTTTAGGAACGTCGATTTTCAATCCAAGGTAATTAAAAGCTAAATAAAAAAGTGATTAACTGATAATTAATTATAAAGCGTGTAGGTGGATTTGTGAATCCTAGTGTTAGTATTTTAAAGTTAATTGTTTGATAATTTAGATTTAATTAAATTAGTTTTAGAACAATCCAAATTAAATCTGTGTTTATTTTTATTGTTAAAATTTAAGTTATAAATTAATTGGTTAAATTAATATCTGGTCCTCGTGGGTTCGACACTCTATTTATCACTTTATTACTTGTAAACGATCCGTCCACTTGCGGAATTTAAATCGCACAACAAGTTTTTGGCGTCATTGCCGGGGACTAGTTTATTTTTTACTACATTAATTGATAGTTTAGTTTTAACAATTTTTTTTATTGTTATTTATTTTATTTTTATTTTTATTTTTATTTTTATTTTTAGATTTATTTTTATTTTTTTCTAGTTATTCGTGATACTGCTGAATTGTATATATTTTCTAATTTTTCAGGTATTAAGTGTGCATGCCCCGTACAAAAGATCTTGATCTATTTGATTTTGATCTAGAAATTGAACGAAGCTTTCACCGACGACAACGTGAAAAACGAGAAAAGAAAACACGGCAAAAAGACACAATGACAGACCACTAAGTACATGATCAACTACTTGCAGATTTGATACATAATCAAGCACCAATTGCTCGACCAGTTGAAGTTAATGAACGAGATATTCTTATGGGTGAGTATATGATGCCACCGATTGTTGAAAATTGGTCCAGCATAGTCTATCCACCTTATGGACATGATAACTTCCAGTTGAGGCCAGATGTGATGAATTTATTCTCGAACAACCTGCCGTTTTATGGGATGACAGATGAAAATCCTCATTACCATATTTCTCGCTTCGATGAATACTGTGGAAATTTCAAATACCACGGTGTTAATGAAGAAGCACTGAAGATGAGGCTCTTTCCACACACATTGAAGGATAAAGCTAGAGAATGGCTAGATTCTCTACCGCCTGGGAGCATCACTACTTGGGCAGATCTGATCCAGAAGTTCACATTGAAATATTTTCCTCCAGCTAGAGTGAACAGACTGAAGTATGAAATATCTAATTTTCAACAATCTGAGTTGGAAAATTTTCACGAGGCATGGGAAAGATTCAAACAACTGCTCCAAAAATGTCCAAGTCATGGTTTTCCCTTAGCAGCTCAGAATCATTATTTTTACTCTAGACTAGCTCCAACCAGTCGTTCTTCAGTGGATTCTGCAGCAGGTGGCTCTATCCAAAATAGATCCGCCGGTGACCTTTATGATCTATATGAAACTATGAGTTAACAGTTTATTATGTGGCCAGAAAGATGATTGCAGAAAAAAGCAACAAGATTACACGAAGTGGACACAAATTCACTTGTATTGGCGAAAATTGATGCATTGGCAAAGCAGATGGAAGCAATGAAATATTCTCATTCGGCTAATATGGTTCAGATGCCTCCACCAATCTGTGTAACATGCGGAGCGAACCATCAATCATCAGAATGTCCTTTGACCAAAATTGATATGTCATCCCCTGAACAAATTGCATATGCTCAGAACTTTCAGCGACAGTAAAATAATCCGTACTCACAGACTTACAATCCTGGATAGAGAAATCATCCAATCTTGTCATATGACAACACTTAAAATATTCAAAATCCACCAAATCAGGGAAGACCCCAAGAAAGAGAAGGAGGATTCGAAGAAACAATAGCTAAATTGTCAGAACGGATGGAGGTGGGACTCTAGGAGATGCAGAAAAGACAAGATGTTGCTATAAAAAATATGAAAAATCAAATTGGGCAGTTGGCTAAACTATTGACCGAGAGGCAACCAGGCACATGGCCAAGTAATACCGAGGTCAATCCAAAAGAGCAAGTAAATGCAATTACCACGAGAAGCGGAGTTGAACTGCCAAAAATTCATGTAAAAAGTCCAGGTGTAGAAAAGAAAACTGTGTCCAGCAAAGAGAGAGAAAACAAATCAAAACCAAAAATTGCACAAGAAATATGGGACTCTCCACCAGATTATATTCCACCACCGGCTTATGTCCCTCCAATTCCATTTCCTCAAAGGTTGCGAAAACATAAGCTAGACCAACAATTCAAGAAGTTTCTGGATGTATTCAAAAAGCTTCACATCAACATACCATTCGCTGATGTCTTAGCTCAAATGCCTAGCTATGCCAAATTCATGAAGGACATTCTTTCAAATAAGCAAAAGTTGGAGGAACACGAAACAGTTGCGCTTACTGAAGAATGCAGTGTCATATTGCAAAACAAGCTACCACCAAAATTATAAGATCCAGGGAGTTTTAATATTCCTTGCACTATTGGTAGTTTATTTTTTGATAAAGCTTTATGTGATTTGGGTGCTAGTGTGAATTTAATGTCTTCCTCTATTTTTAAGCAGCTTGGTTTAGGAGAAGCAAAGCCAACAACAGTAACACTACAGCTTGCAGATAGAACAATCAAACGCCCAAGGGGAATAGTTAAAGACATATTGGTGAAAGTGGGCAAGTTCATATTCCCTGCTGATTTTATTATTCTGGATATGTGCGAAGACGGGGATGTACCACTCATTTTGGGTCGACCTTTCTTAGCTACTGGTCGGGCAGTAATTGACGTTCAAAAAGGAGAACTTATGCTGAAAGTGAATGATGAACACATTACATTCAATGTGTTCAAAGCAATTAAATTTCCAAGCTCTTCAGAGTCCTGTTTCGAGATTGATGTCATTGACCAGAAGGCCAAGAATTTAGATGATGAAGCTGTCACCCAACATCAGGATGAACCAATTAGAGAAGAAGAGTATGTGGAGAAAGAGAAGTTTAATCTATCTTCTACTATCAAAGCTGATGAGGAAGCTGAAATTTTCATAGTTGAGTTCGAGCAGGGTGGCAAAATAGAGTCTTATCAATATGATAAGGAAAAAATCAAACTCTGGAAGGTGAACAAAAATTGGTGCAAAGAAAATCGAGCCAGGCAAATTAAGTCTTCCAAAGATCTGTTCAAAGTGTCTTGAGCAATCACCATGACAAAGTCAAGCTAATGACTTTAAAAAAGCGCTTAATGGGAGGCAACCCATCTTTCTACCATTTTATTTAAATTTTCAGTATTATTTCAGTTTTAGGAGTTAATTGACATTTTGCACATTTTAGGATTTTTCTAAGATTTTTAAAGTAGGCTTTCAATTCTTAGGTAATGAGGCTTTGATCATCGTCATTTTCTTTTTAATCTAAAAAAAAAATCGGGTTTATCAATTTTGTACCATACGATCGTATGGTAACCCTCTGCGATCACATGGCCTGTTTCTGCTCAGATTTTTTATTCTTCGCGATCGCAGGACATTTTGACCTTGCGATCGCACTTCATCTGAAAAAAAAATTATTATTATTAATAAATTCTTTTTTCTTTTCTTTTTAGGGATACAACCTACAGGCTGGCTGGATAACATTCAAGCAAAGATTTGCCGACCAACCTGTACAGATTTCTCCACCAGTTGATCATACCATACTTCTTCTTCAGCACCATCCGATCCACATCTAGGTAGTCTCTGATCTTTATATACTCCTTTGAATTATTTTTACATTGGGGACAATGTATCTTTCAAGTTTGGGGGTGAAAAAATGTTTGATCTGATGATAATACTTGATATTGATTGTTATATTATCCAAAAAAAAAATTTAATTGTTTGCATGTTTGTGTGATATGAATAGCTTTGTCGGCTAATAATGATTTTTTTTTTAAATTTTGCTGTAATCCATGACTTGTAAACATATTATTACTTTTGTTTAAATGTGAGGCTATTTGACCATGTCTGATGTCGTGTTATGTTGGCCAGTTACGATGATTCTTAGCTATGTTGGTGCACTTATATTGAAAACAATAGGATACTTTTTTTTTTCATTTGTATCTCAACCAAGTAACCAATAGAGTGAGTAAGTGTGGTAGTTAAGCTGTGATAGTGGCTATCTAGGTTATGATTGATTCCATGTATGTTAAAAAAATTGTGTGGAGCACTTTGGACCAGTTAGAAAAAACTAAGTAATGACTGAATGTTAGGAATCTAATCCCTAGCATAAACTTATTGCACGCAAAGAACAATGTTATTATTATATAACTCTTTTTCGTAGCCTTTTTGACTTGAGTGATAAAGTCATCGACCTAAAGCTCGTTACATGAATCATCTAGAAAGCTTAATGGACTGAGTTTGGCATCCTATTAATATCTTATAACTCTTTTCGTAGCCTGTTTGACTTGAGTGAAAAGGCCCGTAAGGGTTTCTCAAATCCCGATGCCCTAAAGTTCAAAAGACTTGGGAGTCATCGACCTAAAGCTCGTTACATGAGTCATCTAGAAAGCTTAAAGAATTGAGTTCTGCACATAAGATTTAATTTTAAAAAAAAAATGATGATGAAATCCTTTGCAAAGTAAACATGAGGATTAGATGACTAATGGGTTTGACTTACTTAGTAGAAACTTTCTGGTCGAGAGTGCTCATAAATTGGAGAATCTTCATAAACCTAGGTTGTCACGATTACTAGTTTTCTCCACCAGTCTCAGGCCCCGTTTGGGATTGATTTTGGAGCGCAACTTCTGATTCTCAAATAATCAGAAGTTGATTTAGGCGTTTGGCAAATTTTTTAAAAGTGATTATAAAATAATCTGACTCACCTGGCAGCAGATTTTGAGAAGCAGTAAAATGGCAGCTTTTCAGATTCTGCTTTTAGCTTTTACATTTATATATTATTGAAATATCCATTGTACCCCTAATTAATTAAATTAATTTCTTTAATACCCATTAGAGAAACCGAATTGAAGTGAGTTGGATGCATAAAAAATAATATAAATGTAATTAATTTTTGCACTATATGACTATACTTTTATTTTGTAATTTTTATAAAATTTAAAATTTATTAGGCATTTATTATTTTTATTTAAAAATAATAATAATGAATGTATTGTCTTGTTAAAAAATATATGACTAGGAAAAAAATGAATTTTACCACTCGTGATAATAATAATAATACAAAATAACATTATTACATTCAATGTCCTCTTTAGTAATTTAATACCGTTACAGCAATAAATCACTTTTGTTTACCAAACGCTAAAATACTGATTTTGAAACATACAGCAATTTTGAAACAAGAGTTTACCAAACACTTATCTGATTCTTCCAACAGCTGATTCTTTCTACAGCACAGCAGAAGCTGATTCTCTTAAAAGCACAGCAATACCAAACCAAGCCTCAAGCAAGAAAAGAATGTGAACCATAACCTTAGAACCAAAATCTCGGGAATTGAAAAAAAAATCATATTGGGAGAAAGTGTACCTTACGAAGGGGAAATAACAGATTGACCAAATAGTTGGGCTACCATCACCATAGAAATTAGGTGAATCAGATTAACTGCTTTCACACACGTATCAAATATGGTTTAAATAGGATCACGTTTGCAATAGTAATATCTGGGTACTCGTCATGAATTATAAGTTGTTACAAAAGAACGGCAAGCTATTTATAGTATGATTATTTTTATTTTTTTTATTAGTACGTGCATGATTGTTTTTAGTTAGTTTATTCGAGGACGAATAATAGTTCAAGTTTGTGGGTATTTGATAAGTACAATTTTGTACTTATCTGGGCTCACAAAAAAAGATGATTATGAGTACTCTTAGTTGTTTTTAGTTTAATTGCATGTTGTTTTCTTATTATTTTAGGAAATAATCAAATTCAAGTATCAATCCGACGAAAAGACGAAAAAGAGCGCAAACAGAAGAAAATAAGACTTAATTACAAAGATAAAGAGACTTGAAGGACTTGGCGTGCAAATATCAAAGAAAGGAATCCAAGAAATCATCAACGATAACCATGCGATTGCATGGTTGTATATAGCTGCGATCGCAAGTCAACCTTTTCAATTACAGAGCGTTAAATGATCGAGCCATGCGATCGCAAGTACTACACCATGAGATCGCAAGGCTATCTGTGCTTTTCCCGTTTTGGCGGTTTTCGATGGGATTAGAACTCTACAACTCCAAGATAAAACAACAACTTAAACACACGTCTTGGAGTCTTTAGAAAATATTATAAAAGCGAGATAATAGCCAGAACAAAGGGAGACGAATTTTGGGAAGAAGATACAAGAGGAGAATTGAAGATCGAGGCACGGAACTGAAGATTCTTCAGCCAGAGTCACGGGTTTTATCTATTCTTTCTTCTTTTTCTTTTGCCGGAACATGATTAATACAATTCTTGTATTATTTTCCATAATCATGTCTTGCTAATTTACTTATTTCTAGGATGAACGATGAAACATCGCGTTTTTAATTAATTAGAAGTTTTTTCTTTTTAGTAATTAATTGCTTTTGGGTTGATTATTCTTTATTCATTAATTCCATTATTTTAATGCCTGATCACCATTAGAATATATTGTGATCTATATTGAAGTCAGATTCAATATAGATTAAGCACGTGGTATTGAATAACATAGGGTCCAATAATAGATAGAGATTATTATTATGCTCTATGAAATCCATTTAGGCATTCTTGAGATTTTAATGCATGTGTTTATGTTCGAAGCTTAATTAGAGATAATTAGGTTCGCATAACGTATAGAATTGATTGACCATCGAGAGAGGCTTTTGATTATTTTAGGAACGCCGATTTTCAATCCAAGGTAATTAAAAGCTAAAAAAAAGTGATTAACTGATAATTGATTATAAAGCGTGTAGGTGGATTTGTGAATCCTAGTGTTAGTAAATTTTATATTTGTTCTCTCTATTTCAAAGTTAATTATTTGATAATTTAGATTTAATTAAATTAGTTTTAGAACAATCCAAATTAAATCTCTGTTTATTTTTATTGTTAAAATTTAAGTTATAAATTAATTGGTTAAATTAATATCTAGTCCTCGTGTGTTCGACACTCTATTTATCACTTTATTATTTGTAAACGATCCGTCCACTTGCGAGATTTAAATCGCACAACAAAATGCCTAAAAGAAAAAACTAAAAATAAAATTAGATTCAAAGTATTAAAATAATGGAAGTCATTGTTCATTTGGATTATCCGTTTTGATGAAGCTCTATTTAAAAATGTTCACGAGTATACTTTAAATTAAGTTTCATTTGCTTTTCTGCTGCGCATAAATTTCAGGTCCTGTTGCCGAGGACTTGTTGTATTGGCAAGCTACAATCATGGGTCCCATGGACAGTTCATATACCGGAGGTGTTTTCTTACTTACAATTCATTTTCCGCCATATTACCCTTTCAAGCAACCTAAGGCGTGTTAGATATGCTACTAATTATACGTCCCACTATATTTTGAATTTCGATTTTTTTTATTTTAAACATAACAAACATTAATTAATTGTAGTTCTATAACCCAATAATTCCTAATATTGAGTGTTTAATCCTGCATAATGGAAGTTTTCATTTCTTATTCATTTCAACGAATTTTGCAGGTTGCTTTTAGAACAAAGTTTTCCACCCAAATATAAACAGCAATGGGACCATATGCCCTGCGATGTTCAAGGAGTGGAACCCTCGCCTAACTATTTCCAAGGTTCGTTTTCTAAAGCTCCATTTCTAGGAACTGAAGCTGCCTCACCATATTTGCCTATGTACTCAACTTCTTACTCGAAAATAAGGGAAGATTCTAGCGCTGGTTCCCAACATGTTGAACTTGTGCATTTGGAATTCGGATCCCCCCCCCCTCCCTTTTATTTCTTTGGCGCTTGAGTGCCCTATCTTTCTAGTTTGTAGCACCTTGCTTCCTGGGGAAAGTTTCGTCCATGTGGCCGTTAACAAGTTAGATTTTTTGTTGAAAACCGGCTATGGTGTGCGGAGCCATAAAGATAACATGACTTCAACTGAGTAATAATACAAGCATTTTAAAAATGTTATAATTTTTCTCATCGAATCACAATTATTTCAAACGTATTTTAATACTTCAAAAAATGCTTTATATATAACAACCTCCTTATTGGAAGTAGCCCTTCATTTAAATGTGGATGAACTATCTTTTTAATCATAGAGGTTACTTGGCCAAATATAATAAGTCGACCGTGTTTACTTTTTTTCTTTTTTCCTTTGATTCTTCCTTTGGTCACGATAAATTGTTCGATTTTGTAAATAACTGAAAATTGACTTGATCGAAGAGCAATGCTTTACAAATTGAAATGCAGGTAATAGATCCACAATTGAAAAAGTGTTTTCGATTGTTCTAGATAAGATTAAACAAAAGATATGAGAGAGTTAGGACAAATGTTGTACAAGGTCTACCCAAAACTAGATGCAAAGGCACATAATAGATCGATATGGACTTCATGAGCTGTCACGTAATAAAGTCAGTTGCTGGTATCTTCTTTCTCAACCAATGGCATGGGAGTATTTGTTGGGTATCCGCCCCATGTCCTGGGGTAGATTAAAGGCTTAAGCCCAACAAATTAGTCCAAATTAAAGAGGCTTAATGATAATTAATTTAATGTAGCAAAGACTTATATTCTAATTGTGATTAGAATATGTTTCCTTGTATGGATGGAAATTGGAGAAGGAAAGTCTCATTAGAACTTTATTTGATGCCTTAATTAATATTATAAATTAAGGCATTGGAGATTATAATCCGTGTGTCTCCATGTGTCTCCATGTGTGAGTGCATGAAGGAGAGAACCCAACTCACCCAAAATAGAGAGAAAATTCGATAACAATATTATAGTAAATTCGCAGAATCTGGACAACCTGTACAGCAGTGATGAAACGTTATATCTCAGCGTTTCGTGATCCGATCGTCGTGAAATTTGGGCATCAAGTTAACAACTCATTAAAGATCAAATCCAACGGTTAAGATCAAGATCCAACGGTTATTTTGGAAGGAATTATTATCCGAACAATGACAATTTGATGAGATACTTTCTTTGTTGTTTTTGAGTAGTGTTCCTGAGAGAGTTATGCTTGGGTATATTATTAGTATTGCTTCGGAGGAGTTCTGTATTTGATAGACGAGTATTATTTGTATGCCAAGAATGATTTAGTTTTTGATGATTTTGGTGTGTCTCTAGTGGTATCTAGGAACAACATTGTACCCATTATTGTTGATTATAGTGGAAGATTAATTGTTGTTGGGTTGTAGACGTAGGCACGTTGCCGAACCACGTTAAATATTGTGTCGTTTATTTCGAACATTATTTAGTTTGGTTATTACTCTATTTCATTAATTACGATTAGGTTTACACAAGAAATGGAAAAAAATTTATTCCGGTGCGTTGTTCCTAATATATCGTGTTCAATATTTATTGGTCATTGATTGAATTTCCCCAATAGCATTTACCTAATTTACACCTCGACGTTTACGTGACTTTTTAGCGTCAACATGGAAGGAACCTTCTAGTGTAGAGATTAAGATGTGTCAAATTTGAAAAGTTGATGATCCTGTTGCGACAATAAGGACCCAATTTCCAGAATCTACATTGGACAAAATGCTAATTCAATTGCAATGGCTTGATATTACAAATTCAACGTTCTAACGGAATAGAATTATTTGCTTTCCAATATTAGGTGTTACTTATTATTTCTGCTTTGTTGGCGGACCCAGTCCCTGATGATCCTTTGGTGCCTGAGATTGCTTACATGTACAAGACTGACAAGAACAAGTATGAACCATTGCAAGGATCTGGACTAAGAAGTATGCCATAGGCTATTGGTATTTTGGTATGTACGAGGAGATGGACCCTCACTTCCTATTACTTTGGTCTTTTATTCAATGTATGAATTCCTTTCATCCGTCCTTCAAGTCTAAAGGTCCAAAACTCGTGAAAAGAAAAAAAACAAAACGGGTGTTGCTTTGGAAATATTTGTATGTTAGTTTTATCTTTGAAATGGTTTCTACTTTCTACAGTTGGAATATCTCTTATCAAGAAGTGCTTCTATTTTCTCCCCTTGAATAATGTACAATATGCTATTCTTGTGAACAATTTATCAAACGTTTTATTGTGTCATGAGCAAATGGATGACCGATTAGGAGCACGTCTCGTACAAAATGGTCCGGCCAGTTTTTATGACAAAATCAATAGATCAAATTAGCATTCGGAAAAGCTGTTGTTATGACTAAAATCTAGTTTACTCAGCACTTCCGTCAAAAGCTCCTCGACCTCCACAAAAGAGAAAGGGGAGGGATTTCTTTCGATGATCAAATTAGAATGTGTTTTTAGATAGAAAATATTGAAGTATCTTAGTATGAGAATGAAGTGGTCATACCTTATATAGAAAAGGTTTTTGATGGTAGGGACTCCTCTGGGTTATAGAACTCGTGACAGATTATCTTGGATCCATTCTCATTCCTTCATATTTGAATTCAAAAGGGCCACTGAGAGAGAAGAAAATGTTGAGACCTAGAATGTAATACAACGAGAAGGCAAACCTCAAAATGTGAATCAAGATAATTACTGACCCTCTTATAAGCAAAAGATCATAATAGTTAGTTTTGCACTCTGCATGCTCAGAATTAGCAAAACATTTTATTATTTAAATAATGCTACAATTTGTATACATTTTTTTTAATTTAATCAAGAGCACGTCACAACTGTCGATAGGAATAATAATTTTGACACTTTAAGCTAAATTTAATTCTATGTATTTGCTCCAATTACAATGCATATTCTAGTGACGTATGAATAATAATTTTGATGAGAAAACATCACACAACAACATCCATCATACAACAATGTGCAAACAACTACAATCTTAAAAATACAAAATGACTGATTTTTTTTTTTTTTGTATAAATAAATTAAAACAAAAAAAATGCATACAAGCATGATCAAGACGCTAGCTTACAGATGATCGAGAAAAGAATGATCCACAAGCACAAGGTTGGTTTGGTATCTTCTCCTCTGTTTGTGATTTTGGTGGTAACGTTTGTTTTGTTTTGTCCCCTCTATTTTGTATTACATTTTTCTGTCTATCAATAGATGAGTTACGTCAACGCCAAACTCCCACCTACACACAAGCGGGTTCCCTTTTTTTTCTCTTTATTTTTTTTTTTTGAAAAAGAAAAAAAATGTGACGTAGTTTCTCTGAAATTGTTTTTATAAGATGTAAATTCTATGGTGTACGCTTTCGTATATGTGTTCTCGAAATTATGTACCTCCGGATGGGGCTAAAGGTTATGATTTGATTCTCGGCTTAAGGGTCGGATTCAGAAAATCATATTGGCTGAGCCCAAATTTAAAATAAGTCAAAAATACAATTTTTTTATATAATAAAAAAAGGTCTAATTAGGTCATTATTGTGGCATTTATTTTGCAATATATTTCAATAATTCATTAGGCTATGATGGGTGAAAATTTACTGCCACAACAGAATCACCAAAATAGGGGCTTTGTATTCTTGCAGTGAAGGTTTCCAAAATCCAAATTGCATCTGGCTTTTCGCACGAGCATAAAAATATTTTGAATTCAATTTCCATCTAACAAATACAATGAGATGAAAACAAGTTCTATATATATGCGGTAAGTGAGGAAATATATAATATTTATCTGGAAAGTTGAATGAATCTAGTTTCAAATTTATCTACGACACTATCAAATTCAAACATGAACCGAAGTAATCTACTTTAAAAAGAAAATCTAACATGCTAAAAACATTAAAAAAAATGGAAGGAAAAAAAAAACTAGATTGGTGGGCGATGGCGGTCAGCAATGGCCGGTTGGACTTCTGTCTTGCTGGAGAAGGCGATCTTTTTGGTTCAAAATGTTGGGATATTTTCACAAAACTTGCCAAAATCAAAAGATGAACAAATTGTTAAAATGGAAGACTTCAAGATCGACTAAAATTACAAGTTTCATAATATTGGACATTTTGATAGTCGAAACTTTGAAGACATCTAGGTCGACTAAAATTAAACAAGTTTACAAATTTTGGAATCCTTGCCAGTTTAAACTTGTAAGAAAATTATGTCATTCGTTAATTATAAATTAACGTGATTTATTCTCTTTAGTAGATGTGACTTGAGGGTTTTATGAGAAAAAAATTGTAAGCCTAGCATCCTAATTGTTTTTCTTGTTTTCTTTGTGGGTTGTATAAAGAGTATAAATTGGTGGGTGCAGTAAATCTTATGATATTATTTTTCTTGATATACTTGGGGATTTGGGTGAGTGAAATATATATGATTGCAACAATTTTTCATATAGTGAAAGTTTTGATAGTCCGTAAATCTTTCTCTATCTTTATATATTTTTCTGTTCCGTTATTTTTATCTAGACAAGGATCTTGTGGGTAATAAAAAAATCGGTCTCAATTTCCATCAGTGGTATCAGAGTATCAGGTCGTTTAGAGTGTTGGCGCACAGAGAAGATATGTCTATCAAATATGACGTGCAGAAATTTGACGGAAATAATCAATTTTGGCTTGTGGCAAGTACAAATCAAAGATGTTTTGATTTAATCTGAATTATACAAGGCTTTGAAAGGAAAACCAACCCCTGTTTCTGACAAAGATACTGAAAAATCCAGTATGAGCGATGAGGTTTGGGAAGATTTGGATTTGAAAGCTGCAAATACGATACGTCTTTGTTTAGCCAAAAATGTTCTTGCAAATATTTATGGAATATCTGCTGCAAAGGAACTCTGAGAAAAAACTTGAAAAGTTGTATCAAACAAAAAGTCTTTCAAATCGATTGTATTTAAAAGAACAGTTTCATTCTCTGCGAATGAATGCAGGTACAAAAATTTCAGACCACCTGAGTGTTCTTAATGGGATCGTTTTTGAACTAGAGACTATTGGAGTTAAACTAGATGATGAGGATAAAGCGTTAAGACTTATCTGGTCTGTTTCATCCTCCTATGAACACATGAAACTAAGTTTGAAGTATGGAAAAGAAACTATGAGTTTTGAAGTAGTTACAAGTAAATTAATTTCTAAAGAAAGAAGGTTGAGTGGTGGAAGTAATATTTCATCTCAAAACTTATTACTTGTTGCTGAAAAATAGAAGAATAATAACTCCATGAAAAGGAAAGTATTTTGTTGGAATTATGGACAACCTGATCACATGAGGAAAAATTGTCTAAAAAGTGGACCAGACTCGGCTAACTACTCGACATCAGATACGGACAATATGGTGGAGTATGTTAATTCTCTGTTTTGAGAATTGGGATTGTCAAAGTTTACCAGTTTTTTAAGTATCAAGATAAAGAGCTACAGAAGATATGATTGAATTTTGACTCGTTTTTCGTCAAAGTGGAGATTGTTGGGATATTTTCTCAAAACTTGCCAAAAAAAAAAATGCACCATTTGTTGAAAGGGAAGACTTCTAGGTCTACTAAATTACAAGGTTCCTAATATTGGATACTTTGGTAGTCGAAATATGGAAGACATCTAGGTCGACTAAACTTGAACAAGTTTCCAAATCTTAAACTCTTTGGCAGTTTAAACTTATAAGAAAATTAGGTCATTCGTTAACTATAAATTAACATAGTTTATTCTCTTTTGTAGGTGTGACTTGAGGGTTTTTTGAGAGAAAAATTGTAAGCCTATCATCCTAATTATTTTTCTTGTTTTCTTTGTGGGTTGTACAAAGAGTAGAAATTGGTGGGTGCGGTAAAACTTAGGATATTATTTTTCTTGAGATACTTGGAGATTTGGATGAGTGAAATCTATATGATTG
The DNA here is from genome assembly GCA_023638005.1 of Forsythia suspensa. Classification (NCBI taxonomy): domain Eukaryota; kingdom Viridiplantae; phylum Streptophyta; class Magnoliopsida; order Lamiales; family Oleaceae; genus Forsythia; species Forsythia suspensa. The sequence goes on along the minus strand of CM042666.1, from coordinate 24,280,010 downwards.
TAACAATTTTTCATATAGTGAAAGCTTTGACAATCCGTAAATCTTTCTCTATCTTTTTATATTTTTCTATTTCGTTATTTTTCTCTGAACAAGTATCTTGTGGGCAATAAAAGAATTGGTCTCAATTCCCAACACAAAATTCTATCCTTGATTTTGCTACAACTATTCATTGTGGAATGACAATTGGATTTGGCAGGGGTTTAGGTTTGGAGGAAATTACACCCATTACTATGTATATACAATATATTGTTAAATTTACTTTTGTAATGTAATTATCTTAAAAATATTGGATATTATTTTTATATTAATATATATTTTTTAATATATTATAATATTTACAAAAAGAAAACAAAATATATTAATTACATAAATTTCGCAGACAGAGAAAACTAGAGTCATTAACATTTCCATCACAAACCCTCTTCTTCCCATGCATCTCGTCGACATTGCCGCCAACCGTATCATGTAGTCCCATAAATCTCTAGGGTTCTATCATTGAATGAAAGCCTAACTCTCAATTTGTAGAAATTTTAATCGCCGGACAAAGATACCAAACATGGATACACCAACTCGCAAATTGACTTGGTCGGCGGCAAAGAAAGAGTCGCCTGATTTTGTGAAGAAACATGCATTACATTCCAAATAGAAATTCATTTCTCTTGACACGCTCACTCTTTCAAAAGATTCAAACTACGATAAAAACTGAAATGCACATAATGAAGGAAGTTTCCGACGAATGGGTTCATTTTCTTCGAAAGAATTACAGAAAAATGAAAATGTAGACAAACCTATTTCAGACAAGGTAGCCCAGAGTTGTAGTATGAAGAAGATTAACCAACCTCATGTTGTACATATGTAGACAAACATATTTCTAACTTCATACATTTATGCCCTATCATTCATGTTGTGGTGCTGGTAATACAAGCAATGATCAAACTCACTACTCTTGAAACCAATAGAAAGAACATATGAATCAAACTTTTTATACCACTTTCTTGGAGACTGTTTCAAACCATACACATGATGAGGTTTGTTTTTATCTTCAAAACATTTAGGTTGATACATAAAAATCTTTTCATCAAAGCCACCATACAAAAAAAGTAGTTTTAATGTCATGTTGTTCAAGTTCCCAGTAATAATGAGCAACAAAAGCAAGCATGACTTTAATAGTGGTATACATAACAACAGGTGAAAAAAAAATCATTGTAATCTACCCTCTCATTTTGTGTGTATCCCTTGGCTACTAACCTAATATTGTATCTCACAGACTCACTCTTAGTAGTTCTATCTTTTACCTTATAAATATATTTGCATCCCACTATAAATTTATCCTTAGGTTTAGGAAGTAATTCCCATTTTAATTATTAGCAAGAAAACTCATCTCTTCTCTTATGGCACTAAACCATTCTTCAGACTTCTCACTCTTTATATCCTCCTCATAAGTATTTGGCTCCTTATCAACTAAGTCCTAATAACTAGCATAGGCTATGGTGAAGTTGGATAGTCTTTGGTGTTTCCTATGTGGTCTCCTCTCTCTATCTCTGGTCAATTGATAATTAGTCAAAGAGTTTTTTTCAACAAGATTTTCTTCTAGCACATCCTAGTTTCCTTCTACATATATGTTGTGATGGTCTTGTTGTGTGTGTCTCTATCTACCTCACTCGGGGTGATGCGGATGTGGGTACTCACGTTCTCCACTTCAAATAGGGACTCTTCCCTAATAGTTTCTTGTTGTTTTTCACTCCCTATGCAAGGCATCAATGACTCATTAAAGGTGACATCCTGACTAATGATGATTTCATACCCTTCTGGCTCCACAACATATACCCATTAACACCTTCTTAGTATCCTAAGAAAACATAGTTCCTCACCCTAGGATCTAGTTTTTCCTCACTCTGATGAGAGAAAGCAGCACAGCCACAAGTCCTAAGCATGGAATAATCAACATATTTACAATACCACTTTTCATACGATGTATCACCATATAAAACAATAGAATGAGTCATATTAGTCATATAGCAAACAGTCATAACAACTTCACCCCAAAAATATTTAGGCACACCAGAACTCAACATCATGCATCTAACTTTATCAAGTAAAGTATAATTCATTATTTCAACAACCTAATTTTGTTGGAGAGTATAATGTACAATTTTATGTCTAGTGATGCCACAATCATTACACAAGTTATCAAAATTAGCGTTGCAAAACTCGAGACCATTATCTGTTCTCAAATATTTTACTTTTTTATGTGTTCGATTCTCCACGTGTACTTTTTATTTTTTAAATTTTATGAAAGCCTCATACTTATCTTTTAGCAAATAAACTCACACACGTCTCGATAAATTATCAATAATAGAAAGAAAATATTTGTTGTCTCCAAAAGTTGGATTGCTTGTGGGACCTCACAAATTAGTATGAAGTATTCTAACACTCTAGATATCTTATGTGTGCTAGATGAGAATAACATTTTACAATGTTTGCCAAGCACACAATAATCATAGAATGGCATGTCAAACACTTGATCCTTACCAAATACACTATTTTCGTTAAGAAACTTAAGTCCCATGTGTGCTAACCTATCGTGCCATTTTTGTGTGTAATCAGTGTCAACAGAAGCAATAGGGAATTTATACCACTCATTAGTCTAGCACGTGTAATGTATATGCCATTTCTTCTCGTAGCTTTAAAAGCTCTAGGTATACCCTTACACATTTTAATAATGCTATCACCAAGCCCACCAGTGAAACCTGTACTCTCTAAGTACCTTACATAAATCAAATTTCTACCCATATGTGGAATGTATCTGACTTTTCTTAATGTGTGCACAAAGCCATTGTAACAATTACAGTACCAACACCAATGATTTTATAAGCAACTCCACCTCTTGCAACTACATGTCTATGATCATAATTATGCAAATGATCAAACCAATGTTTATTAGATATGATATAAAAAGATGGACTGAGGTCAAGAATCCACTCATGCATATAGGAGTTCATAGATTAGTTAATTTAAGTGGGTTCAAAATTTAAAATCATGTAAACCTCACCAGAATCATCTCTCAGGGTCACTACATTGCCTTACTCTAATATTTTCCTCTCCGATCTCTCTATTTTTTTCTCTTTATAACAATAACTTATACCAATGATTATTTTCCCACACCACAACATTTCTTCACTTTTTCCTTTCTTTGTAACTTAGAGCGACCTCTACCCTTCACATTGCCACTATTTTTTTTACCCATTTCCACCCTTAGTTTGATATCTTTATACATATCAGGTATGACATCCAAATAGATTATAAGGCAATTTGCACTTTTGGTCCCCAACCTTTCCAATTAGTAACAAATCTACCTCCAAACTTTTTTTTGGCATTGGCCATCCCCAACCTTTGCATTTTGTTGCAAATAACGTCATTTTGACATATTTTGACAAATTTTCCATTCTCTTTAAATAAACAAAAATACAAAAATGCTAAAAACAACAAAGAAAATAAAAGAAAATTGCAAATGAAGTCCTACAACTTGTAAAAATACAAAATAAGTTCATCTTCTCCAAAAACCCACTCCATTCCACCCACCTCCTCCTCCCTCCCTCTCAAATATCTCTCAACACACACACACACACCACCACCACCGTCGAAGAATATGGCGGACGCGACCCTATAGGCAGCTCCACTCGGAAGCCACCCAGCAGCCACCAATTCTGTTTTCAACCTTTAAATTTAAAACATCGATCCATGGTGATGCGAACCCACGAAGAATTAAATCTCGAAACCCACAAAGGTTTGATCTGAACCCCAAGAAAGTTAAAATCTAACTGCAAGAACTTGACCCGATGAATTCTTGAATCAACAAACCAGAGTTATGAACGCCACAAAGAGATGCAAATTCTTCGATAAGTTTAGATTAGTTCAATTAAGAACTCGGAAGAAAGTGATATCCTCACTTTGATTAATCTCACAAAAAGCGTAATTGTCTATGTTTACAATGAAAATGTGCTTATATAGTAAACATGGAAAGAATCCTAACCTAATTCGGAATTAAGTAAAACTAATTAAATTCAAGAGTCCTAAACGAAAAAGAAAACTAAAACTTGCCAAAATCCGGATTCCTCCGAAAATCATGTCTTGCGATCGCATATGCATGACCTTTGCGATCGCATGGTTTGACTCCAAAACATTCTGCTTTTGAAAAGCCACTCTTGCGATCGCAGCCATCTATAACCATGCGATCGCATGGTTGTTTCTTCTGACTCTCTGCGCTGATTTCCTCTAAACTTCGTTTCACGCTTATTTTGGTCCTCCAATGTTCTATTAGCCTCTGATATACCTCCAATATGGTCATTAGCTTGAGTCCAATGTAACAAAGGTCCATGGCTTGCCTGGATCGCATCACATAGTGAAAACCTAAAATATGATTTTGCATAGTAGCACATTATTTGTACCCACAACAACAAGAAGAAGACCAACCCTTGATACACTAAACTGTAAATCACATCCAACAAACACTTACAGAAATAGTAATTTCCTTAGCAAAAAGATGTGATTGTAATTTCTATATTTTTCTTCTTTTTTCCAGAATAGAGCTTACTCCTGAAGGTATCATTCGCCATACAGAAGAATGTGAGTCCATCCGATCTAAGGATGTGGAATATGTACCGATCTTGGGAGAAGCATAGTCTCGATTCTGTGTGCTCTGCCTCCAAAAGCTTCTCCAATATCCTTCACACAACGGCTGGAGCGTTCTTTGTCACGGCGCTAAACTCTGATAGCACAAAGGTCCCCTGCGTCACCACCCCATACAGTATAGCCATCAAAAATTTTTATGTATATAATTACAGTGGAAACTGAGGTTGCATAAATTACAAACTATACACTAGATTAGGTATATATGTTTGATTACTGATAACTAAATCTTTTTCACCGGAGAGTGGGCTGGGGGTTCAAGTGCGAATGTTGAAATGAAGGAAAACAAGAAGATAGAAGAGTTTTAATTAGGTGGTGGTGCTGTGTCTGTGTGTTTGAGAGAGAGAGAGAAAGGGGGTGGGTGGGGTGGGATGGGATGGGGTGGGGTAGATTTTTGGAGAAGATGAACTTATTTTGTACTTTTTAAAAGTTGTAGGACTTTATTTGTAATTTTTTTATGTTTTTGTTGTTTTTAGCTTTTTTTTCTTTTTGTTTATTTAAAGAGAAGGGCAAATTTGTCAAAATGACGTGATTTGCAACAAAATACAAAGGTTGAGGATGACCAATGCAAAAAAAAAAAAAGTTTGGGATAGATTTGTTACTAATTGGAAAGGTTGGGGACCAAAAGTGCAAATTACCTTAGATTATAACTTTATACTCTTCGGAAACCTTTTCACCTGTTTACCAACTTTACGCAAAACAGAATCAAATAAATGCAAGATAATAGAGATATAAGCAAGTTCATTGTATTCCTTTTTCTGTTCCTCTTTATGGTAGCAAAAAATGAATTATCAATGGCTTTTAAAATTTTTTGTTGTACTAAAATACCTTATATTTTTTGTTGCAAAAAAAAAAAAAAACCACACTTTCCATTAAAGACACCAATGTCAAATGATGCATGTCCATCATAACAAATAAGACACAACAAAACAATCCTCAAGAAATAATCACACAGAATAAATGCTAAGGCCACAATTTACATCATTCTAGATTCTCAGGGTTTTGTGTGACTCGTGATTGCATATGAAAAGAATGATGGAGATAGGTAAGGTATAGGTGATAATTCTGAAACATAATAAAAATTCTACAAAGATATGGATCAAAAAATAGTAAAAATGCCAAACAAGATGATATCATAATTAATAGGCAAATTAATTCATAGATTCTAGCAATAGGCAATGGTTACCTCCACACAATGTCCTCCTAGTAAAGGAATCTAAAAGAGATAAGCCAATTTACCTGAGTGGACCAATCTTACGGTCAATAATAATTTGGAGAGATACGAAATCCTAGGACAGTACACTATTCTCCCTAGCATTGAAAAGTTTGAAAAAAATACATTTTTGAAGAATAAAGAGTTGTTAACAAGAAGTCTAGCACTGTATGTAATTCACTACAAATTTCAGTTCAAGGTATACAAATCAGACAAGAATGAGTATGTATTGAAGTGCTTGGATGATAACTACAAATGGGGGCTTATATCTTCAATATTCGGAAGGACGACAATGTTCAAAATAAGAAACATAGAGAATAGTCACACATCTTCATTGGACATAGTCTTAGGAGATCATAAACAAGCAACATATTTGATCATTGCGAGATAGATCAAGTACAAGTTTATTTGTGTAAGGATATTTTACACACCGGTTGACATTGTAAGAGACATGATGAAAATCTATGGAGGTATCCATTAGGTACGAGAAGACTTGGAGAGCTCGTAAACATGAATTGGAGATAATAAGAGGTGATCAAAAAATATCATACGGAAGACTACTAACATACCTATATATGTTTAATCAAGTTAATCTAGGATCATACAAAAAAAATTGAGACAGATGACACTAACATGTTCAGCTTTGTGGTACTAAGGGTGTCAATAGATGGATAGAAACATTACAAGTCTATTATCGAAGTTGATCGTACATTCTTAATTGGTAGTTCTAGTGAGATGCCATTCACTGCTTGCACACAGGACTCGAATATTAACATTTTCATACTTTCCTTTGGTGTGGGTGATTCAAAAAATTATTCTTCATGAGAGTGGTTTTTTCTAAGACTAAAAGAAGCATACTGGAAATGTGATGGGTTTGTTATCATTTCTAATATATTGGCATGGTATTACTAAAAATGAAGTTGAGAAGGTGTACCCAAATGCGATACACGTGATCTATCTATTCTATCTATTTTAGAATTTGAAGAAGCAATTTGTGAAAAGACTAAATCATAACACAACCATTAAACAAATGAGCAATAGCTTACACAAAATTTGAATTCAAAATCCAAATGAGGCATCTTGATGGCATAGAAAAGCATATACAAGAATATCTGGTTAGTAAAGAAAAACTCATAATTAATATATACGTCTGCAAAAAATTTGTAATGTCATTGATAATAAATACAAGTCGATGTTGAATATCATAAGTGGTCCATAGCTTACATGACAAACAAACATGTTCTCTACGATGACTTCAAACATTGTAGAGTCGGAGAATTCAGTAACAAGATCAGCCAAAAACTTCCCAATAGAAGCGAAAGTGGGTTTTAAGAATTTAAACGATGTGATTCACAAGACTCGAAACAAGATATGAATTCATGATGAGGGATATCATATCGAGGAAACAATATGGAGGTATATAAACAATTTTACCTATTGTACAAACTACGTACAATATTGTTATATATATAGTCTAACCATTAACATATTGAAGTCTGCTCTATTTTGTAGGGAATCAAACATGTTATAGCTTCAAGCGAGAGTAGGTACCAAGTCAACGACGAAACATCGTCGTATTTGGTAAAGATTGATGAAAAGACTTGCTCATGTGGACACTTTTAGATTGATAAAATGTCGTGCCCTCATGCAATACCAATAATGGGTCAAGATAACTTGTCAGTATATGACTATTGCTCACCTTATTTCAACAAAGAATTGTATTTTAGAACGTATATTGGGACAATATATCTTCTTGGTAACAAATCTTAGTGGAATGAAGTAGAAAGAATGGTAGTTATGGCTTTTAAATCGAAAACAAGGTCTAGAAAACCACATGAAAAGAGAATATGGTTAGTGTGCGAGGTCAAGAAGACATCAAGGTATGGATGTTGCTAGGAGTATGAACACATCAGAACGAATTGCAAAAATCTAGCTCCATTAAAGGTGAGACCTGGGCATAAAATGAAGGCAAATATTTATTCCGATTACAAGGTAAAACTTTCATGTTTTATCAAAAATCATTAATACAATTGATTAATAACTTAGTAAAATAATGGAATAACAACTATTTACTATTGATTTATAAAAATAACTTCAATGGTTTAACTTTTGACAGGGTGTGATCCACATAGAAATGATAGTAAAGAAGTCAATTTTCATTTAATAGTTACCCATTTATTAACGGGTAATTATATTAACACTATAATTTTCATTTGTTGTACAACATTTTAATTATCTTTAATGTCCTCAATATTTTCTTATTATAACACTTATGTCTCCATCTTATTTTTGCCGCATTATTATCCTCATTTTTTCATTAATTAGCAAATATTGTCTTCGATAACGGTTTCGTCCAAAATGTCCACTCAGAAAGCATAAAATTACTTTTTTGCCTACAATATTTTTAAAAAATTAATAAATACAAAAGTGCCACAAAATATTTTTTCTCATTTCAAAACACTCAAACAATATTTTGACAGAAACTATATTTAAAGGTGAGATGTGCTAACTAATTGAAAATTGAAGATAAAAATTCAACAAAAAAATGTCATGGACATAAGTGTTATAATGAATGAAGAATGATGACTTTGAGTATAATTAAAATGTGGTGCAAAAATAAATAGTGATAAACACTATTTATTAATAAATGTAAAATAGATTTTTAGTCAATTTTAAGTAAGAAGAATTCTTATGTTAATAAATAATTTATAAAAAATGTGACTCTTTTCTTCATCTTGATGCTGCATTTTATTCACGTATGCAATCAAGCGTGGATGAGTGACAAAGATTTGATAACGAAAATAAAAATCATTGATTCAACGAAAGGCATCTTCCACGAAGATCAATGCAATAGTGTCTGCTCCCAATCAAATGATATATTTAATTATAAGAACAATAAAATATTGGGAGTACGCGTTTTCGATTGTACTTTTTGATAAGTTTCAAGAATTGTAAAATAAATTTATACTAATATATTTCTTTTAACTTGAAAATGGCTTTCACTCCACATTCATTCTTTTGTCTTTTCTCCATCAAATTATCCCAATCTTAATGTTGATTACCACTCCATTCCATTTTTTAAGCTCCCCGAGGTTAGAAAATTCTCAATCAAAAAATTGAATTAGCATTCAATCCAATCCAATCTCGAATAGAAAGTGGGAACAAGAGCAACATCATCTCCGCTCGCCCAAGGTCACTGAACATTTTCTTATTTTTTTTCTTGTGGGTATTTACCAAATTCTGTTCGCGTGGATCCAAAAGTTTATTTCTCCATGTTTGAAATGAGAAAATGTGATTTTTTAAGGCGGTTTTTACTATTTATTTCTCCATAATTGAACAGTGTGTGTATTTGAAGTTGTTGAAGCTGAAACAGGGATGTCTAGGAATTATGACAACTGGGAAAGGCTGGTGGGAGCTGTGTTGCGGCGAGAGAAGGATCGTGAAGTGGCATGCTCGGATTCGAGAAGCACAAGCTTTAGTTCCAATTCCATATCATTAGATTTTGATGAACTATCTTTGAGTTTGCTAAAAAAAGAACAAAATCATGACAATGGAGGAAGTAATTCAAGATTTGAATTAGATAACAGTTCTTTCAGGGCCTATTTTTCTCATGTAAAACTTCAGACCCTTTTACTCTCATCTGTATGCAGATTCTTGTGGAATTGATTTGATGAGTGTGTGTCTATATATATATGCAGATTCTTGTGGAATTGATTTGATGAGTGTGTGTCTATATATATATTGCGGCATTTAAAATTCTATATGTTTTTGAGGTATTTTTAGTTTGAATGAACCGCGGTGATCGCTGCAGGGCCAAAAGCAGCGGATCTTGAGGGAGCTCAAGGAAATTCAGGAGGATCCTCCTACCAATCTCAGTGCTGGTATATGTACTTCTTGATTTCCAAGGGGAAAAACAAGTAGCAAAAAATTATATATACACCCTCTGTTCCATAAAGATATGCTCGTTTTCTTTTTCTATTCTGAGACAGAGGGAGTAAATTTCTTTTTCTGACTGGGTTTGTTTTTCATAATTTATTAAAACTCAGTTTGATTTTTTCTTTTGATCTTTTTGGTTTAATATGCGTTGAGAAATTCCTTATAGAGGAGCTTTTATTTACACAGGGTAGTTTTTTTTTCTTGTCAACTATTTATTGGGTTTCTGATGGGACTTGGCAGATTTATACTCTTTGTTTTTTTTTTTTTGGGTTTAATGCGTTCTTTCCATAATTTTTTCGGTTTTGAATTTTCTTAGTTTGCGGACTTGGTGTAGTATGTTTTTGTTGAAGTATGATTAGTCGATAATTGATGATATTTATTGCGGAGTAGATGGGGGAGAAGATTATGAACTAATGTACAAATTTGTTTTATGAGGTTTCCATTCTGTTATGTGAAATGATGTATACACTTATATATGATGCAATGATCAATTTCTGTAAATTCTATAATGCCTAATTTAGGCTTTGTTAGGTTTCAATTGTATAAATTTGTTTCTCTTAATGCATTTTGACCAGAAACGAAAGTTTCAATGCATAAAAGCAAAAAACTAAAAATGCAGTCCATTTTTATTATGAAATTAGATTCAAACTCTATCTCTTATGATATTCCTTCAGATTTAGCTACTGGTTTGTAGAAAATATGGCCACTTACAATCATGCTTTCAGTCTTCGAAAACTATCACCTACGTATAAAAATAATGGAAGTCATTTTTTGTGAGACAATTTGATCACATCCTTGTCGTTCATTTGGATTGTCCTTTATGAACACTAATTTACAGTTAAGTACTCATGTGGATGTGACTTATTTGTTTTTTGTGAACTTGTATTTAAATCCGTTAGTGAGTGCACTTTACCTTTTAAGTATGCTATTATGAGTAATGCACCCTAAATTTCATTTATTTTTTGTGTTGCTTTTCCCTGCATATAAATTTCAGGTCCCGTTACAACGAACATTTTTCATTGGCAAGCTACAATCATGGGTCCTATGGACAGTCCATACTCCGATGGAGTTTTCCTACTTACCATCCATTTTCCACTCGATTACCCTTACAAGCCACCTAAGGTGTGTCAGATATGCTAATTATCCGTCTTATCGTATTTTAATTTTTCATTTTTTTTTTGTTTTAAAAATAACAAATTACATTATCTAATCGTAGTTCAATATCCTAATAATTCTTTATATTGAGTGTTTAATCCCACGTAGCTCATTTATTAAATAATGGAAGTTTTTATTTCTTATTCATTTCAATGAATTTTACAGATTGCTTTCATAACAAAAGTTTTCCACCCAAATATAAACAGCAATGGGACCATATGCCCTGCGATGTTCGAGAAGGGGCAGTGGCGCCCTTCTCTAACTATTTCCAAGGTTTGTTTTCTAAAGCTCCCTTTCTAGGAATTGAATCTGCCTCGCCATATTTGCTTATAAGGGAAAATTATAGCTGTGGTTCCCAACTTTTTATTTCTTTGGCACTTGAGCCCTATTTTTCTAGTTTGTAGTGAAGATTATCACCAACTTATTTGAAGGTTCTAGATATTTCTCATTATTTCCTTATCAATGATTTGTTCTAGAATGTTCCATATAAATCAAGAAAGATATAGAACAATGGAGGTGCTTTCATGATTAGGACTAGAACTTTCTAGTTTATTGTTAACCTCTATTATAGATGTTTCTAGAAAAGTAATAACCAAGTATAAATAGGGTGTTGATGTTGTGGTGAGTTGGAAATGGGTAAAGAGTGGTGAGTGAGATCACAAAAGAGTGTGTTGTGTTCCATAACCAAAGTATTGTACAAGTATTTATATAACAAAAAACAAGCTTCTTTTGTGTTCCAAATCCAACAAGTGGTATAAGAGCGAGTCGATTGAGGGCCACGTGTTTCCAGAGCAAGACAGTCGAGTGGAGATTATTTTCGAGCTTCTGTAGATCGTGCACAAATTGAGATTGTGAAGCTTCAATAAAGCTTGCTTGGTAACGAGGAGGTTATTCAAGTCACGATGGGCGACCTACAAGTGATAGGCGGAATGAAGAAGCTCAACAACCAAAACTACACCACATGGCAGACATGCATGGAGTCTTATCTCCATGGCCAAGACTTGTGGGACGTAGTTGGCGGCAATGAAGTGACACCGCCGGAGGACGCCGGGACTCTGAAGAAATGGAAGATTAAAGCAGGTAAGGCCATGTTTGCGATAAAGACAACAATTGATGAGGAATTATTGGAGTACATAAGGGACAAGTCTACGCCAAAGGAAGCATGGGACACATTTGTAGCTCTGTTTTCAAAGAAAAATGATCTAAGGTTGCAGCTTCTGAAGAACGAGCTACTGTCTATCACTCAGGGAGAGATGACGATAAACCAATACTTCAACAAGGTAAAATCTCTCATCATGAAATCTCGAATTAGATTCTTCAAGTAAAATTTCGAGTCTAGGATGAGAAGAATAATCATACATGGATTAAGACCCGAATTTAGAGGCTTTATTCTTTTGCCAATACAAGGTTGGCCAGAGCAACCTTCATTGGTCAATCTAGAAAATTTGCTAGCCGACCAAAAAGCGTTGACTAAGCAAATGCTAGGGGTCTCACTAAAGAAAGAAGATGAAACATTGTTTAGCTATAAAAGAAAAGGCCGATCCCCTCGACAAAATAATAAAGAATCAAAAGAAGAAAAATGTATAGAAGGTTCTCAAACAAGGGGAGCTCAAGAAAATCGCGATGAGAGAGGTCAGTTGTCCAAGAGATATAGGCGACCTAATGGCTCTTGCTTTGTATGTGGCAAACGAGGTCATTACGCAAGAGATTGTCGATTTAGGAAAAAGCCAGCAGAAGGAAATATGGCAACCTCTAACGACCAAGAAAAATATAGTAGTGAAGAAGAGTGGGATGCTGAAGCGTCGCTCACACTAACTGAACAAACTTATGAAGAGGTGAGCAGTTCAAGACTTCAGGAAGAATCGGCACTAATGATGGTCGTCCCTGGACAGATAGATTATGAAAATGATTGGATTGTTGACTCAGGATGTTCCAATCACATGACAGGCAACAAGGAGAAGCTGCAAAACACAACAGAGTATAAGTGGACACCGCAGAGGGTGGATCTGCTAGATTCAAAAGAAATTGGAGATAAGTTGCAAGAAGAAATTGTGGAAGTACAACAGAGCCATGAGGAAATTGAATATTCACAGGAGTCCAGCGATGGAGAAGAGCCTATGAGGACAACGCAAGGCCCATGGCAAACTGGTGTGCATCAACCAACACCAGAAGAGAATAGGACAATTCAACAAGAAGAGGTTGAGGTACCAACGAGTCCTCAACCACAACTAAGAAAATCAACTAGACAACGAAAGCCAAATTCCAAGTATGCTAATGTAGTGGTAGAAGAAGATGAAAGTACCAAAGAGTCAGTGACCTTTGAAGAGGCAGTCCAACACAAAGAGTGGAGAAAGGCAATGGAAGAAGAGATCATGGCTCTAAAACAAAATGAGACTTGGGACTTGACGCCAATACCTGACAGAGTAAAGCCCATATCCTGTAAATGGGTATACAAGGTAAGGAGGCTACCCAATACGTCAAAAGAGAAGTACAAGGACACATGTTGGGATAATGAGAAGAAAAGAGTTAAATCAAATAGTTGGTGCTAAAGGGGAGAATTGAAGATTATCACCAACTTATTTGAAGGTTCTAGATATTTCTCATTATTTCCTTATCAATGATTTGTTCTAGAATGTTCCATATAAATCAAGAAAGATATAGAACAATGGAGGTGCTTTCATGATTAGGACTAGAACTTTCTAGTTTGTTGTTAACCTCTATTATAGATGTTTCTAGAAAAGTAATAACCAAGTATAAATAGGGTGTTGATGTTGTGGTGAGTTGGAAATGGGTAAAGAGTGGTGAGTGAGATCACAAAAGAGTGTGTTGTGTTCCATAACCAAAGTATTGTACAAGTGTTTATATAACAAAAAACAAGCTTCTTTTGTGTTCCAAATCCAACATGTAGCACTTTGCTCCCTGGGGGAGAGTTTCGTCCATGTGACCGTTAATAAGTTCGATTTTTTGTTGAAAGATTGCTATGGTACGTGGAGCCATAAAGATAACATGACTTAAGTTAGACTAAAGTTCTTGAAACTGAGTAATAACACAAGCATTTTAAAAATGTAATAATTTTTCTCGGTGAATCACAATTATTTCATACGTGTTTTGATATTTTAAAAAATTCTTTATAACAACCTTTCTTGTTAATATCATTCCTTCAAGGAAGTGGCTATGTTCATTTAAATATGATTGAACTATAATTTTAATAATTGAGGTTAGTTGGTGAATTATAATAAGTCAGTGCTGTTTAAATTGTTCAATTTTTGTAAAGAATACTTGGTGCTATGATGAAAATGGACTTTATGGAAGAGCAATGCTTTACGTATTGAAATGCAGGTACTAGATCCACAATTGAAAAAGTGTTTGCAATTATTCAAGAAAAGATTAAACAAAAGATATGAGGGTTAGGACAAATGTTATACGAGATCTACCCAATACTAGATGCAAAGGCACATAATAGAATGATATAGACTTTATGAATTGTCATAATAAAATTAGTTGTTGCTTATACTTCTTCTTGAACCAGTGGCATGGGAGTATTTATCTATTTTACGCCTCAATGTTTATGTGACTTTTTAACGTCAACATGTAAGGAACTTTCTAGTGTATATATTAAGATGTCACAAATTTGAAAAGTTGATGATTTGGTTGCTACAATAAAGGATCCAATTTCCAAAAAAAATGATCTTTTCTTCTTTTGTTTACACTGGATAAATTGCTCCTTAAATTGCAATGGCTTTATAATTCAATTCAACATTCTAACGTAGTTGAATTTGTTTGGTTCCCAATATTAGGTATTACTTATTATTTCTGCTTTGTTGGCGGACCCAATCCCTGATGATCCTTTGGTAGCTGAGATTGCTTACATGTACAAGACAGACAAGAACAAGTATGAAACCATTGCAAGGAGATGGACTCAAAAGTATGCCATGGGCTAACCGTATTTTGGTAAATGTATGATGGGAGGGACCTTCACTTCCAATTACTTTGGCCTTTTTACTCTATGTATGAATTCCTTTAATCCGTCCTTCAACTCCTAAGATTGTATGGACTAAAAGTCCAAAACTCGTGAAAATAATGTGCAAACAACACTCTTCACACTTTACAATCTTAAAAATACAAAATGACTGATTTTTTATTTCTTTTGTATAAATAAATTAAAACAAAAAAAAAATGCATACAAGCATGATCAAGACGCTAGATTACATATGATTGAGAAAAGAACGATCCACAAGCACATGGTTTGTTTGGTATCTTCTCCTTTGTTTGTACTTGTTTTGTCCCCTCTATTTTATATTACGTTTTTCTGTCTCTCAATAAATGAGTTAGGTCAATGCCAAACTCCCACCTACACACAAGCGGTTTATTTTCTTTATTTTATTTTTTTTGTTGTTGTAAAAGAAAAAAATATGACGTAATTTCTCATAATTGTTTTTCTAAGATTTAAATTGGGTAAATTTAATAAATGGTCACCGAACTAATTTAGGGTTACTATTTACTCATTCAACTTGAAAATATTTCTAATTGCTCACTCAACTTCCCAAATAATTTACCATCCATCACTCATTGCAAAAACGTTAGGTTGAACAGACAAAGATTGCCACATGGTAAACTGAAAACTAACGTGACATAATTAAATTGTTAAAATCGTTCAAGTAACTAAATTGCAATAGCCAAATACGCATGTAGCTTGCTTTAAAAGACGTTACTCCAAACTAAAAACATTTTTTCAAAGTTGGAGAAACTTTTTTAAAGCAATCTAAAAGCGTGTTTGGCTATTACGATTTGTCACGTTGATGATTTTAATAATGTAATTGTACCACATCATCTTTTCATTCGCCCTGTGGTAATTTCTATCCGTTTAGTTTAACGTTTTCTCAATGAGTGATTGATAGTAAACTATTTGAAAAGTTTGGTGAGCAATTGAAAACTTTTATAAGTTGAGTGAGCAAGTAGTAACTCTTAATTAATTTGGTGGTCATTTATTAAATTTACCCAATCTAAATTCTATGCTGCAAGCTTTTGTATATATATTCTGAGAATTATGTACCTCCGCATGGGGCTAAAGTTTATTATAAGATTCTTGTCCTTTAGGGGGGTGTGGATTAAGAAAATCATGTTGGACCAAGTTTAAATAATTCAAAGTACAATTTTTTATATATATAATAAAAAAATGTCTAATTAAGTTGAGGCATTTATTTTGCAATATATTTCAATAATTCATTAGGCTGTGATGGGTGAAAATTTACTTCGCCACGACGTAATCACAAAATAGGGGCTTGGTATTCTTGCGGTGAAGGTGTCCAAAATCCAAATTGAATCGGCTTTTCAGACTTTGGCGTAAAAATATTTTGAATTCAATTTCCATCTAACAAAAAATATTCCGATTCGTTAGTAAATCACGGAAGAAACTCGCAGCTTCAAATACAATGAGAAGAAAACAAGTTCTATTTATGGGAAGTGAGGAAAATATATAACATTATCTGGAAAGTAGATTGAATCTAGTTTCAAATTTCTCTACGACTCTATCAAATTCAAACATGAACCGAGGTAATCTACTTTAAAAAGAAAATCTAACATGCTAAAAACAGTAAAAAAACAGAAGAAAAAAAACCTAGATTGGTCGGCGATGGCGGTCAGCAATGGCCGGTTGGACTTCTGTCTTGCTGGAGAAGGCGATCTTTCTGGTCCAAAATTCTATCCCTGGTTGTGCTACAACTATTCACTGCGGAATGGTAATTGGATTTGGCAGGAGTTTAGGTTTGGGAATTGGGGCAGGTGGGTTGGGATGGGTTAAAATTGTCTCATTTAAGAATTTAGATTGTGATTGAGCTGAAGAAGGCAGGTAATGGGCTATTCTAATTTTAGAATTTAGATTGTGTTGTTTTTTTTTTGGGTAAATTCAGGGTCGGTCACTGTTTGGGCACTTATGGGCTCTAAAGTCATATGCTCAAAACTTAATTCAATTAAAGTCATATTTTAGAGCTAAAAGACCAACATACCCTTAATTGTAAAAAATGCAGATTTTTAGTGGTGATATTGTTTTTATGGTGATACTTGTTTTGTTGTGATCTTTGTTTTGTTGTGATCTTTGTTAAACCTATGATTTTGTACTACTAATGAGACATTTTAAGAACAATAGTATTCTCTTGTTTATTCTCTCTTGATTAATTCTTACGCCTACCATTAAACACCTTATAAATTTATACTTATCTATCCAATGAGAATCTATGTCCTAATTGAATCTCAAACATATTCAAATTCAAGGAAAAAATTAGAAACATTGTTTATAGTTTTAGATGAGAACCCTTTGCATGACTTTGAGAATGATTGTGAGTTCTTCTTTCTTCATTTTAGCATTGCTTTGAAGTATGTGTTTGCTTTTAAGAGACTCAGATACCTTGGAAGAGCTTTAATTTGCAACAAAAGGATGCACATTTATCCCTGATACTGTTTTAAAGAATTTGTGCTACTGTTTTGAAAAAAAAATTAAAGATTGCCATTTTAAGCTAAAGAGACGACTTCAAACGGGCAAAATCCATCATAGCGCAAAGAGAAAGTCTGGGTCTTGACCGCCTCGTCGAGACCATTCCGAAAACATATTATAATAAAAATTACGAACACGTGTGCAAATTCTATGATCATTTCTATTGTGATATTTTTTTTTGTGATCTTTGTTTTGCATAATACAAGATCAAACAACACACATGACTATGATATCATACTTTAATCTTTGATCTTCGTTTAATTAGTCATATGTTTTGTTTGATACTGTATTATACAAAACAGTATCATAGATTAAAACATGGATTGAAATAATATCAATTTATATTAATGCACATTACCTAAACAAAACATTATCATAGATTAAAACTAAGACATTCAAACAGTATCACTTATTCAAACATTGCCATAATTAAACAATATCAAAGATCACATAGATTCAAACAGTATCAAACCTTGCCATAATTAAACAGTATCAAAGATCACATATATTTAAACAGTATCACAGGATTAAAACATGTTTCAAATGATAATGAAATATTATGACAAAGTTTCAATCTATTAAACATTGCCATAATTAAACAGTATCATAGATTAAAACTAAGACATTAAAACAGTATCATGGATTAAAACTAAGACATTGAAACATTAGATGATGGAACATTCAAGCTCATATTTACAACAATTCTATGTCCATTTATATTGTGATCTTTGTTTTGTATAATCTGATATCAAATAACATACCATGACTAAACATTAGATGATGGAACATTCAAGCTCCTATTTACAGCAATTAGATGGTGGAGCATTCAAGCTCCTATTTACATAAGATAGTGGAGTATTCAAGTTCATATTTACACCATTCAAACTCATATTTACAGCATTTTGTGCCCATTTCTGTTGTGATACTGTTATGTATAATACAATATCAAACAACTTTCACAACTAATTAACAACACAAAGAAATAATCTAATGACCAACTTAATAGAATATCAAGTTGCTATTCTATTATACAGTATCAACAATAGATGTTATCTCATTGTTTACATAACTTGGAAAATGCTCATTGTTTACATAACTGCTAAAATCAACCCAGGTTAATCATATTGGTCAGCCTCTCTTGCAGCACGGATATATCAATGCTAGCTGTTAGATCATTAGCCTGAAAAAATAATCAAATACAAGAATTAAGATTAAAACATAGAAATTAATAACAATATTCCCAACTAGAAATTAATCCAAAATCTTCACCAAAAAATTGTCTAAAAAGTGACACTGCGCCGTAGAAGCACTCGCCGGAGGTTGCCGGAGGTGGAAGCGGTTATCGCCGGAGGTCGAGGCGGTGGTCGCCGGAGGTCGCCAGAGGTGGTGGCTGGAGGTCGCCAGAGGTGGAGACGGTTGTCGCCGGAGGTGGAGGAGGTTTGTGGAGTTGGAAGATTGTGTCAATGAAAAATATGGTTAAAAGGGGTGGTTTTGGAATTAATATAAAATATTGATGTGAAGTATGACTTAATCACAATTTAAAAAAAAGTTTTGACCTAATTTGAAACAAGTCATGTGGAGATGACTTATTGAAAATTTTCCCTTTTTTTTTTTTTTTTTAAAAGGAGAATTTGCCACTAAGTCATCCATAGGTGATTTATTCTAAATTAGGTTCAATCACTTTTTTAAATTGTCAATAAATCATATTAATTCAACAAATACTGTAATTACCCCTGAATCCTTTTAAACAAGATTTACATCGGCTTCTTCCATATCCACAAATCTCCTCTACCTCCGGCGAGGGCTACTTCTCTAGCCGCGCGGTTATAGCCTTCTTCCACCTCTACAAATCTCATCCACCTCCGGCGAGTGCTTCTTCTCTAGCCGCGTGGTGGCAGCCTTCTTCCACCTCCACAAATCTCCTCCATCTCTGGTGAGTGCTTCTTCCACGGCACGGTGACAACCTTATTCCATCTCCACAATCTCTTCCGCTGCTTTAAATGCAAAATTTAGGAAGGGTAAAATGGCATAACGTGAAAAAACAAGAAGAAGAAGCAACAATCGGAGGTGGAATTTATTTCACTCCCGACAATAATATAAGAGCTTTAAATATTTTACTGTAGCTTTTTTCGTCCAATACGCCACCGTTTTGACAATAAAGACAGCCGCAATTTTTTTACTTTGTCCAGTATTTCACCCAAAAAAATCTCTTATCTCTCTCATCAAAAAAGGCCCTAAGCATAACTAAACCTTGGTTTCTGCCGTTGGTCCTCCATCCATTGGAGCTTGTAATTCAAATAGTCAAGCAAGTTCTAAGAGTATATTATTTGTATGACAATGACAAAATTTTGAAAAGTTCTTGTTTAACAACAAATCTATTAATTTTTTCATAGTTTTGGAAAATTTCAAATCAAATATTGATGTTTACTTTGTCTAAAGGTTACATTTGTCCCGAATTCTTTAATACATTCGGTGGTGCTATGTTATATTCGCATTGGTTGCTTGATATTTGGCCAAGGTTGCAGAACCATCTGTTTGTCGCAACCAGGCTAGCCACTCGGCAACCGTGTGGTTGCCGACCAACTCGACAACTAGCTTGGTTGTCGAGCCAGCTCGGCAACCAGTTTGGTTGTCGAGTTGGACAACCAATTTTGGTTGTCGAGTTGGACCACCATCTCGACCTGTATCTATTATCCAGTTGATTTAGTTTTTGCTGCGTGATGAAACTGTGGATCAATTTTATGTTATAAATTTTATGTTTGATATTTGTAAGGATACATTCTATATCTATAATTTTTAGGAAATTTCAAATCAGCTATTTATGTTTAAGTTTTTCTGAATCTTACATTTCTCCTGAATTCTCTGCTACTATATTTATCTTAATTGTGAATAATCTTGAGCCCAATTGAGATTTCAGTGGTCTCCTATATTTGATTACCAACCAATAACCGATCATCAAACTTTGCGTGGAGCCGAATATTATTGGTGGTCGAGTTACTCGACAACATTTGCCGTCGAGTAACTCGACATCGGTAATCTTGCTGTATCCATTATCTTTTTTTTTAGTTATATTGAATAATATGAACACTTAAGCTTAGCAAAAAAATTGGTCCAGTTTCATGTCACGAGGAAAAGAGGAAATTCAAGTATTTACAAGGATCATAAAAACATTCATGTCACGAAGAAAATAGATAATATTTATGAAACTGTGTATGTGGGAAGGATGGATACAGCAAAACAAAAAAGAGAAAAACAAATGACTTGTGAAATTGAAACTTGAATGGTTTCTGTATTTGGAAAAATATTTTAGTTTAGTTTCTGTACAATGCTATATAATCCACTTTTTTCTTGTCAATCTAGCTCCAAACTTGGTGGTTTTGGCTTTGTAGGATTGAATTCCAACTCTCGTCTCAGTATATGGATGTTATGCATTATTAAATTGTACTTGATGCTACTATGAATAAGATTTTAGTTTTTTTTTTTAGTACTCCAGTAATATCTAATCATCTAATCGATCCTTTTTCTTGTCTCAGGTTTTTCCAAAGGGTTCTCCATTAGCCATTGATATATCAGAAGCTATTCTCAAAGTCACACAGAATGGAGAAGTTTACCAATTGGAAAAACACATGCTTTCCTTTTCAAATTGCTCGACTTCGTTGACTCAGGTAGCAGATAACATTGGAAGCTTGTTTCAATGATTAGAGAATATCAGATCAATTATATGAACACAATAAATGCCTTTGAATGCTATTTGCCTGTTATTCAAATGATACATTCTGTGAAAATAAAAGTTTGCTAAGTCAGTTATTGACCACAGCCCCTATAAATTGCAAAAGCAAGAGGGCTGTGTTCATCACAAATCAACAACAAGATGAGTTCATTCAACATTAAACTTGTTGTACTGTCACTCAACTTGCTTTTCATTACCCTATTAGAAGCGCGCCCAACGGCGCACGTAAATATTGTAGGTTTTGTAGATAAGAGGAATGATCTACTCCCCATAGTGGGGAGTAGTTATAACTCCCACTGAACACGTGTCTAGTGGGGGTTGGACAAAGAAAAAGTGTCAAACACTTTTGTCAAACCCTTATCCAACCACCACCGACACGTGTCCAAAGGAGAGTTATAACTACTCCCCATAGTGGGGAGTAGTTATAACTCCCACTAAACACAGTGTCTAGTGGGGGTTGGACAAAGAAAAAGTGTAAAACACTTTTGTCAAACCCTTATCCAACCACCACTGGACACGTGTCCAGTGAGAGTTATAACTACTCCCCACTATGGAGAGTAGATCATTCCTCTTATCGCTTATTTGTTTTTTGTGAAGTTCTATTTAAATCTGCTCATGAGTGCACTTTACCTTTTAAGTTTTAAGTATGGAATTATGAGTAATACACCCTAAATTTCAAAAAAAAAAAAATTTGGTTGCTCCTTTGCTTTTCCCTGCACATAATTTTCAGGTCCCGTCGCAACAGACTTGTTTCATTGGCAAGCTGCAATTATGGGTCCTCAAGACTGTCCATATGCGGGAGGAATTTTCCTACTTACTATCTATTTTCCGTCAAATCACCCTTTCGGCCTACTTAAGGTATGTCAAATACACTAATTGTCCGTCCCACTATATTTTGATTTTTTGTTCTTTTCTGTTTTAAACACTACAGATATTATCTGATTATAGTTCTATATCCCAACAAATAATCCTAATATTAAGTGTTTAATTCCGTATAGCTCATTTTTTTAATAATGAAAGTTGTGATTTTTTATTCATTTCAATGAATTTTACAGATTGTTTTCAAAACAAAAGTTTTCCACCCAAATATAGACAAAGAATGGGACCATATGCCTGCAATGTTCGAGGAGTGTCACCGCCTAACTATTTCCAAGGTTTGTTTTCTAAAGCTCCCTTTCTAGGAACTGAATCTGCCTCACCACATTTGCATACGTTCTCAACTTCTTACTAGAAATTAAGGGAAAATTCTAGCGGTGGCTCTTGAAATTGTGCATTTGGATCCCCATCCTTTTATTTCTTTGGCGCTTGAGTGACCTATGTTTCTAGTTTTAAGCACCTTGCTCCCTAGTGTACAGTTTTGTCCATGTAACAGTTGACAAGTTAGAATTTTGTTGAAAGATGACTATTGTAACGACTACAGACTTTCTCCTACAACCTTCTCAGCTAAGAGCTATTCCGTGTGCCATTAGCTTACATACTCTCCACTGGAGGTTGGGCTCCAAACTGGATTTTTGTCATGTCTCCAATAATTCGAACCCTTAATCTCCCTAGTATATAGTTTTGTCCATGTAACAGTTGACAAGTTATATTTTTCTTGAAAGATGACTATTGTAACGACTACAGACTTTTTCCTACAACCTTCTCCCCTATGAGCTATTCCGTGCGCCATTAGCTTACGTACTCTCTACTGGAGGTTGAGCTCTAAACTGGATTTTTGTCATGTCTCCAACGATTCGAACCCTTGATCTCCCCCCAGTGGACAGTACGACTTGCTCAATTGGTACCTGCATTCTACTTAAGTTCTTCTTAAGGGGAAAATCAAGAGTTTGAATCAGTGGAGATACGACAGAAATTCAATTTGGTGCCCAACATTCAATGGACAATACGTAAACTAACAGTGCACGGAATATCCCATAGGCGAAAGAGTCGTACGAGAAATTCCGAGGTGGTTACTACTATGGTTTGTGGAGCCATAAATATAACATGACTTCAAGTTAGACTAAAATTTTTGAAACTGAATAATAATACAAACATTTGAATAATGTTATATTTTTCTTGATGAATCACAGTTATTTCATAAGTGTTCTAGTACTTTAAAAATGCTTTATGTTGGGGAAAATAGTTCACAGGATCGTTGATTCTTGCAAGAACAATTGACAGGGCTCAGATTAATACTGTCCAACTCCACAAAGGTAACACCAAGTTACAAGGACAAACTAAGAAGGACCTATTTCACCAAAGGAAATAAAGGGAGGAAAGGGGTTGCAATTTCTACAAACAAAAATATCACAATTGTCAATGGTCAAGTTCTTTTTCCGGGTTGGTCTTTTACGGTTTTGGTGATTTCACGTGTGCGTGTATAATATGGTTCTAAATCGTGGTTAATAGTGGTGATCTTTTCTGCCCAAACCAATAGTATATATATAGTGTAATATATATTATATATATGGTATAGAATATATATGTATATACGGTATAAATATAATAACTCATATTATATTATACCCCCTAATATATATATATTTCCTAAAAACCTAGCCGTCCCCACTTTCAACCGGGTCAAACACACTCACCACCGAGCAACGACCCAAAGGTACATTAAAACCTCCAAGTGACCCACACACGTCCTTCATTAATTTGGGCTAACACACTTGTGGAGTGGACTATACAATTATCATTCAATCCTGGGCTCAAAGCCTATGAAGATATAACGGTCTATTAATCATCAACGCCTTGAGTTTATTTGAGATCACAAAAATCCCAACAAATCTCCACCTTGATCCAAATATACCTGCAAACCCCAAAAGTAAAAAAAAAAGCTTAGTAGTTGTTAAAAAGGATTCCAAACAAATTGGAACTTTACATACCTTTTACCGAAGTTTAGAAGTGTCACCAACTTCTAAACTTTACCATTAATAAAGCACCATAGTGCCCATATTTGCAAGGTTATAAACCTTCAAATACCTAAACAACAACTTTAAAACTTCCCAATGTTTGGGACTGGATCAAACATGTACCTGCTTAAAACACTAACAGTAAAGGCCAAGACTGGCCTAGTGCGAACCATCAAGTACATAACAGAGCCAATAACATTTGAGTAGGAGTTTTTACTTATAAACTCCTTTTTCTTATCCTGTTTCTCAGACAAGATAAATTGGTTACCAAGAGGCACATAAGTGGGTTTGCAATTAACAATGCCAAATCTCTTAAAAAATTTAAGCACATACGGAGTTTGATACACAAATAAGCATGAATTTGACATATCTCTATCAATCATACCAAGAAACCTTCTAGAATGTCCTAGGTATTTCATGTCAAATTCTTTACTTAACTCAACACTTATCTTGTTTACCACTTTCATGTTAGGTCCATCCAATAACATGTCATCCACATAAAGTAACAAATACACACAATCATCATTTGTGCTGTGGTGCAGGTAATACAAGCAATTATCAAACCCATTCCTCTTATAACCAAAAACATGTGAATCAAACATTCTATACCACCGACCGCAGCTACTAGCCTAGCCTCGTATCTCACAAAGCTCACTCTTAGTGGTACCCTTTTTCACCTTATAAACCCATTTGCATCCCACTATGGATTTATCCTTAAGTTTAGGAACTAAATCCCAAGTTTGATTCCTAACAAGAGAACTCATCTCCCTCTCATGGTACTAAACCATTCTATGGACTTCTCACTCTTTATAGCCTCCACAAAGGTATTTGGCTCCTTATCAACTAGTTCACGATAACTAGCATAGGCTATAGTGAAGTCGAATAGTCTTTGGGGTTCCCTACATGGTCTCCTCTTCCTATCACTGGCCAATTGATAATTAGCCAAAGGATTTTGGTCAACGGGATTTTCTCTATCACATCCTCGTTACCTCCTGCATCTATGTTCTCACTGATCTTGATGTGTGTCACTCTCCACCTCACTAAGGGTGATGGGGATGTGGGTACTCACTTTCTCCACCTCAACTAGGGACTCTTCCCTATTGGTTTCTTGCTGTTTTTCACTCTCTAAACAAGGCATATCCGACTCATCAAAATGACATCCTCGACTAATGATGATTTTCACACCCTTTGGCTCCTATCCCACAACCTATACCCCTTATCACTCTCTCGAGTATCCTAAGAAAACACATTTCCTAGTATTGGGATCTATTTTCCCTCACTCTGATGAAAGAAAGCAGCACAGCCAAAAGTCTTAAGTATGGAGTAATCAGCACATTTACCATACCATTTTTCATACGATGTATCACCATTTAAAACAATAGAAGGAGTCATATTAGTCAAATAGCAAGCAGTCATAACAGCTTCACCCCAAAACGATTCAGGCATACTAGAACTCAACATCATATGTTTAACCTTATCAAGCAAAGTACGATTCATCCTTTCAGCAACCCCATTCTGTTGGGGAATGTAAGGCACAGTTTTATATCTAGTAATGCCACACTCATAACACAAATTATCAAAGTCAACATTGCAGAATTCAAGACCATTATCATTACGCAAATATTTAATCTTTCTACCAGTCTGATTCTCTACCTGAACTTTCCAATTTTTAAATTTAATGAAAGTTTCACTTTTATCTTTCAATAGATAAACCCACACACGTCTGGAGAAATCATCAACAATAGACAAAAAATATTTGTTACCACCAAAAGTGGGAATGCTCCCGGGACCCCACAAATTAGTATGAATGTATTCTAACACTCTACTTGTCTTGTGTGTGCAAGATGAAAACGATATCCTACGATATTTTTCAAGCACACAATGATCACAAAATGGAATGTCAGACACCTGATCCTTACCAAACACACCCTTGTCGTTAAGGAACTTAAGTCCTTTAACACTAATGTGAGCTAACCTATTGTGCCACATTTGTGTGTGATCAGTGTCAATGGAAGAGATAGTAGAATTTAGACCACTCATCACTTCAGCATGTGTAAGTTATATGCCATTTCTCCTAGTAGCTTTAAAAGCTCTAAGTGCACCCTTACACATTCTAATCATGCCATCACCAAGCCTACCCATGAAACCCCAGACTCTCTAACTCCCTATAGAAATCAAATTCCTACCCATATGCGGAACATATCTTACTTCTTTTAATGTATGCACAAAGCCACTGCCAAACTTAACAGTTACATTACCAACACCAGTAATTCTATATGCAACTCCATTACATGCAACTACATGTCCATGATCAGCCTCATGCAAATGATCAAACCAAAACTTATTTGAAGTGACATAAAAAGATGCACCGGAGTCAAGAATCCACTCATGTATACGGGAGTTCATAGACAGGTTAATCTCATCAGGCTCATAATTTAAAAGCATGTAAACCTCACCAGACTCATCACTAGAGGTCACTAAATTTGTCTCTCTCTGATCTTCTCCTCTCTCTTTGTTCTTCTCTTTATAACACTCACTAATGAAATGTCCTATTTTCCCACACTCGTAACATTTCTTTCCTTTAGCCCTCCCATGTGACTTAGAACGACTTCTACCATTTCTATTGCTACCACTATTTTGCCCACCTCCACTTCCACTCCAATCACCCGACTGAGGTCTATCCCTCACAAAATGGACTTCACCATTTTTTCTCTCATTTTTCTCGAACTTCAACTCTCTCTCCTTACTTTTTAAAGAGTCTATGACAATGTCAGGTGTAAGGGTTTCCCTCCCATACTTAATGGCATTCTTGACTTCCTTATATGAATCGGGAATGGCATTTAACAAAATGATAGCTTTGTTAATTTCGTGGTGCGTTTCACCACAGTTTGTAATATCTTGCACAAGCTTATTAAAACATCAAGATTGTCATCCAAATCCCTTGAGGGATCAATTTTGAAGCTGAAAAAATTTTCAAGGAAATAAATTTTATTTGGAGTGGATTGGATTAAATAAAGCTCTTCTAATTTTTTCCAAAGCTTTTCTGTGGAATCAAATTTTCCAACTTTTCGCAAAACAGGGTCTGACAAATGCAATATAATAGAAGTGTAAGCAAGTTCATCAAAATCATTTTTCTGATCCTCAGTAACATTAGGACCATAAGAATTATCAATAGCTTTTGAAACCTTTTGCTGAACCAAAATACCTTTCATTTTTTGTTGCCAAATAGAAAAATCACCTTTACTAGTAAAGACACTCAAGTCAAAATGATGTGCAGACATCTTAACAAATAAGAATACACACCAACAAGCACCTCAAGATAATCACGCAGAAATACCTAAGGCCTCAATATACACCGTTTTAGATTCCCAGGGTTTCGTGAGATTCACGATCTCAGATCAAGGGAATTGTCAAACGGG
Source organism: Forsythia suspensa (assembly GCA_023638005.1). Classification (NCBI taxonomy): domain Eukaryota; kingdom Viridiplantae; phylum Streptophyta; class Magnoliopsida; order Lamiales; family Oleaceae; genus Forsythia; species Forsythia suspensa. The sequence continues at coordinate 24,252,484 of CM042666.1, read as the reverse complement.
TAAAGTCTAGGTGACAGTTCTAAATAATAATGCACAAAAATAAAGTATCGCAAATAATCAGCACCAAACAAAAGCTAACACAAGTCACAATAATGGGCACATAAAATTTCTAGCAACAGGCAATGGTTACCCCACACGGTAACCCCAAAACCCATCGCCACCCACGATGACCCGCTAATAGTTGGAATGTAAAAGAGATTAGCCAATTTACTAGAGCGGACCAAATCTGACGGTCCGTATTAAATAGGAGAGATGCGAAACAAATTAAAAAGAAATCCAGCAGCAACAGCAACCACACAAGCTGGAAAAACCACGAAGGTTTTGCAAACGCCGAATACGTTCACTATCGAACCGCTGTTCAAGCTGTCCGGACCACCAAAATTATAACTGACCACCACAGAAGGTCAGAAATAGGACGAGGATCACAACGCCACCAGCCACTCGCCGGAATACCCTCACACGCGCCCCCACGCGCCGCTAGAAGAAAACTGCAGCTGAATTTCACCCGCCACCCACGCGCCGCCTCCTCTGCTTCACGCGCCGCACGCGCCGATCATCCTGCTCCGCCTCGACGTCAGAAACCGGAATATGGTCTCCGTTCACAAAGATGACGTCTCCTTTGGCCGAAAAATGGACGGATAGATTCGGGCAGATTCTTGTTTCTTCTTCTTCGTTAATCTGACGACCCAAAATTAATTTTCTTGCACTACGGAATGCCACCGAGGCTCTGATACCAATTGTTGGGAAAAATAGTTCACAGGATCGTTGATTCTTGCAAGAACAATTGACAGGGCTCAGATTAATACTGTCCAACTCCACAAAGGTAACACCAAGTTACAAGGACAAACTAAGAAGGACCTATTTCACCAAAGGAAATAAAGGGAGGAAAGGGGTTGCAATTTCTACAAAGAAAAATATCACAATTGTCAATGGCTGAAGTTCTTTTTCTTGGTTGGCTGCTTTTCTGGTTTTGGCTGATTTCACGTGTGCGTGTATAATATGGTTCTAAATCGTGGTTAATAGTGGTGATCTTTTCTGCCCAAACCAATAGTATATATATAGTGTAATATATATTATATATATGGTATAGAATATATATGTATATATGGTAATAATATAATAACCCATATTATATTATACCCCCCCTAATATATATATATATATATTTCCTAAACCTAGCCGTCCCACTTTCAATCGGGTCAAACACACTGGGCCACTGAGCAACGACCCAAAGGTACATTAAAACCTCCAAGTGACCCACACACGTCCTTCATTAATTTGGGCTAACACACTTGTGGAGTGAACTATACAATTATCATTCAATCCTGGGCTCAAAGCCTATGAAGATATAACGGGTCTATTAATTATCACTGCCCCGAGTTTATTTGAGATCACAAAAATCCCAACACTTTATAACGCCTCCTTATTAATATCACTCCTTCAAATGCTTTATAATGACCTCCTTATTGGAAGTGTCTATCTTCATTTAATTGTGGATGAAATATCTTTTTAATCATAGAGGTTACTTGGTCAATTATATTAAGTCAATCCTGTTAACTTTTCCCCACCTTTCAATTCTTTCTTTGGTCATGCTAAATTGAAAGCCCTCAAATGCAAATGTTATCTGCTGATTTAATTTCTAAAAATGCTTGCACCAAAGGAAATGTTGCGTTATTGTTACTTCGACAAAACATTTCATTTTTGCATGAAAGGAAATGTTGTTTTTTATCTCAAAGTTCAGATCACGAATGCTATGATTTAAGACTGAGTACAAGGAATAGAAATAGAAGATTGACACTAGTTTAGGAGTATGGTTTTCAGCTTTCATTACAACTTAAGGAGATAATCTCTTCCGAGGGCGAGATTTATGTCACTCTTAAGATTGAAAATAAAGTATCATGTCCTAAAGAAGCAAGGACTTCATTTAAGTTAAAATAAAAGAGAAATGAAAGATATAAACATAAAAGAAGTCTTATATAATTTTTTCTCCAGATTCAAAAAGAATATGTGGTGCTACTTTGAAAATTGACTTGATCGAAGAGCAATGCTTTACATATTGAAATGCAGGTAGTAGATCCACAATTAAAAAAGTGATTGTGATTGCTCTAGAGAAGATTAAACAAAAGATATGAGAAAGTTAGGACAAATGTTGTACGAGGTCTACTCGATACTAGATGCAAAGGTACATAATAGATCGATGTGGACTTCATGAACCGTCCAGTAATAAAATCAGTTGTTGCTGATAACGTCTTCTTCTCAAACAAGTGTCAAGTGGCATGGGAGTATTTACCTGTTTTACGCCTCAATGTCTACGTGAATTTTTATTGTCAACGTGGAAGGAACTTCTAGTTTAAAGATTAATATGTCACAAATTTGAAAAGTTGATGATCTGGTTGCTACAATACCCAATTTCCAGAAAAATAAAAAAATGATATTTTCTTCTTTTGTTTACATTAGATAAATTTCTCGATAATTCAAATTCAACGTTCTAACAAAGTTGGATTGTTTGCTTTCCAATATTAGGTGTTACTTATTATTTCTGCTCTGTTGGCTGATCCAGTCCTTGATGATCCTTTGGTACCTGAGATTGCTTACATATATCGGACAGACAGGTACAAGTATGAAGCCATTGCAAGGAGATGGACTGACAAGTATGCCGTAAGCTATTAGTTTTTTTGGCATGTATAAGGGTAGGGACCTTCGCTTCCAATTACACTATTCTTTTCATTCTACTAGTTGTAGGACGTGCATAAGGTGGTTCGTAGAATACTTACGTTATTGTATTTAAATTTGTAATTTATACAGATATAAAATAGTCCGAGTATAATTTGCAACAAATAGTTTAAGAAAATTAGCAATCAACAAATATAAGATGTATAATCAAAATATACACTTCTTAAATATAAATATAACAAGCAAACAGTTATTTGAACAAACCACAATTTACAACCTAAAAGAACTTGTGGTTGATTGCATAACTGTTTTCAAATTGTTTACTAAACAAAATAGTAGAAGTTGAGAAATACTAAGCATATATTTTGTAGTGCTGAATTTATTTTTTAAGTGCTTATATTATAAGTTGTGAGTGAATGTGTGGATAAAAAATGAGTTGTAAATTGTGGGTCCTAATTTTTTGAACAGAAATTATCATCAAAGACAAAGATAAGATGTACTAATAAATAGGTTGATGATAAAAAATGTGATAACAAATAGTTAGGGACATAAATGTAAAAATTAGATATTATTGAGGACTTTAATGTGCATTAAAATGAGGGACAAATATTTTGTCAAACTTTTGTATTTGTTATTTATTTTTTTTATTTAAAAATATGGTAGAAAAAAAATATTTTTACTCCCATTTCATTAATTTTTTGAACAGAAATTATTATCAAAGACAAAGATAAAATGTACTAATTAATAGGTTGATGATAAAAATTGTGATAACAAATAGTTAGGGACATAAATGTGAAAATTAGATATTGTTGAGGACTTTAATGTGCATTAAAATGAAGGAGAAATATTTTGTCAAACTTTTGTATTTGTTATTTATTTTGTTTATTTAAAAATATGATAGACAAAAAAAATATTTTTACGCTTCCTTAATTAATTTTTTTAACAAAAATCATCGTCAAAGATAAAGACAAGATGTACTAATTAATAGGTTGATGATAAATAATGTGATAACAAATAGTTAGAGACATAAATGTGAAAATTAGATATTGTTGAGAACTTTTATTACAATTATAAAATGTGGTGTGATTAAAAAAAGTGTGGTTTAAATATAATTACCTAAACAAAAAATGAAAAAAATTTGGTAAAAAAATAGAAGACAGCCACTTCTCAAGCTGACATGTGGCAATATGTATAGTAAAAAATTTAAAAAATATGAGAGACAAAAAAAATATTTACGCCCGTAAATATTTTTTTGAATAGAAATCATCATCAAACACAAAGATAAGATGTACTAACTAATTAATAGGTTGGTGATAAAAAAATATGATAACAAATAGTTAGGGACGTATATATGAAAATTAGATATTGTTGATGACTTTTATTACAATTATAAAATGTGGTTTGGTTAAAAAAGCTGTGGTTTAAATACAATTAGCCAAACAAAAAAAGGAAAAAAAATTGGTAAAAAAATAGAAGATAGCCACTTCTCAAGCTGACATGTGGCAATATGTGTATAGTAAAAATTTTAAAAAATATGAGAGAGAAAAAAAAATATTTACGCCCCCTTAATTAATTTTTTGAATATAAATCATCATCAAAGACAAAGATAAGATGTACTGATTAATAGGTTGATGATAAAAAATGTAATAACAAATAGTTAGGGACATAAATGTAAAAATTAGATATTGTTGAGGACTTTTATTACAATTATAAAATGTGGTGTGGTTAAAAAAAGTGTGGTTTAGATATAATTACCCAAACAAAAAAGAAAAAAAATTTGGTAAAAAAATAGAAGACAGCCACTTCTCAAGCTGAATGTGGCAATATGAATAGTAAAAATTTTAAAAATATTAGGGACGAAAAAAAATATTTTACTCCCCCTTAATTAATTTTTTGAACAGAAATCATCATAAAAAATAAAGATAAGATGTACTAATTAATAGGTTGAAGATAAAAAATGTGATAACAAATAGTTAGGAACATAAATGTGAAAATTAGATATTGTTGAGGACTTTTATTACAATTATAAAATGTGGTGTGCTTAAAAAAATATTTTTATGGCCCCTTAATTAATTTTTAGAACATAAATCATCGTCAAAGACAAAGATAAGTTATACTAATTAATAAGTTAATGATAACAAATATGATAACAAATATTTAGGGACGTATATATGAAAATTAGATATTGTTGAGTACTTTTATTACAATTATAAAATGTGGTGTGGTTAAAAAATGTGCGGTTTAAATATAATTACCCAAACAAAAAAGGAAAAAAAATTGGTCAAAAAATAAAAGACAACCACTTCTCAAGCAGACATATGGCAATATGTATAGTAAAAATTTTAAAAAATATGAGAGGCAAAAAAAATATTTACGCCCCCTTAATTAATTTTTTGAATAGAAATCATCATCAAAGACAAAGATAAGATGTACTAATTAATAGGTTGATGATAAAAAATATAATAACAAATAGTTAGGGACATAAATGTAAACATTAGATATTATTGAGGACTTTTATTACAATTATAAAATGTGGTGTGGTTAAAAAAAGTGTTGTTTAAATATAATTACCCAAACAAAGAAGAAAAAAAAATTTGGTAAAAAAATAGAAGACAACCTCTTCTCAAGATGATTGTGGCAATATAAATAGTAAAAATTTTAAAAATATGAAAGACAAAAAAAATATTTTACGCCCCCTTAATTAATTTTTTGAACAGAAATAATCATCAAAGACAAAGATAAGATGTATTAAATAATAGGTTGAAGATAAAAAAAAATATGATAACAAATAGTTAATGACATAAATGTGAAAATTAGATGTTGTTGAGGACTTTTATTACAATTATAAAATATGGTGTGGTTAAAAAAAATATTTTTATGCCCCCATAATTAATTTTTTGAACAGAAATCATCATCAAATACAAAAATAAGATGTACTAATTAATAAGTTGATGATAAAAAATATGATAACAAATAGTTAGGGATGTACATATGAAAATTAGATATTGTTGAGGACTTTTATTACAATTATAAAATGTGGTGTGGTTAAAAAATGTGTGTTTTAAATATAATTACCCAAACAAAAAAGGAAAAAAATTTGGTAAAAAAATAGAAGACTGCCACTTCTCAAGCTGACATGTGGCAATATGTATAGTAAAAATTTTAAAAAATATGAGAGACAAAAAAAATATTTACGCCCCCTTAATTAATTTTTTGAATAGAAATGATCATCAAAGACAAAGATAAGATGTACTGATCAATAGGTTGATAATAAAAAAATATAATAACAAATAGTTATGGACATAAATGTAAAATTTAGATATTGTTGAGAACTTTTATTACAATTATAAAATGGGGTGTGGTTTAAATATAATTACCCAAACAAAAAGAAAAAAAATTTGGTAAAAAATAGAAGACAGCCACTTCTCAAGCTGAATGTGGCAATATGAATATTAAAAATTTTGAAAATATGAGAGACAAAAAAAATATTTTACGCCTTCTTAAATAATTTTTTGAACAGAAATCATCATCAAAGATAAAGATAAGATGTATTAATTAATAGGTTGATGATAAAAAAATGTGATAACAAATAGTTAGGGACTTAAAGTGAAAATTAGATATTGTTGAGGACTTTTATTACAATTATAAAATGTGGTGTGGTTAAAAAATATTTTTATGCCCCCTTAATTAATTTTTTGAACAGAAATCATCATTAAAAGCAAAGATACGATGTACTAATTAATAAGTTGATGATAACAAATATGATAACAAATAGTTAGGGAAGTATATATGAAAATTAGATATTGTTGAGGACTTTTATTACAATTATAAAATGTGTGGTTTAAATATAATTACCCAAACAAAAAAGTAAAAAAATTGGTAAAAAAATAGAAGACGGCCACTTCTCAAGCTGACATGTGGCAATATGTATAGTAGAAATTTTAAAAAATATGAGAGACAAAAAAAAAATATTTACGCCCCCTTAATTAATTTTTTGAATAGAAATCATCATCAAAGACAAAGATAAGATGTACTAATTAATAGGTTGATAATAAAAAATATAATAACAAATAGTTAGGGACATAAATGTAAAAATTAGATATTGTTGAGAACTTTTATTACATTTTTAAAATGTGGTGTTGTTAAAAAAAGTGTTGTTTAAATATAATTACCAAAAAAAAAAATTGGTAAAAAAATAGAAGACAGCCACATCTCAAGCTGAATGTGGCAATATGAATAGTAAAAATTTAAAAATATGAGAGACAAAAAAAATATTTTACGCCCCCTTAATTAATTTTTTGAATAGAAATCATCCTCAAAGACAAAGATAAGATGTACTAATTAATAGGTTGAAGATAAAAAATGTGATAACAAATAGTTATGGACATAAATGTGAAAATTAGTTATTGTTGATGACTTTTATTACAATTATAAAATGTGGTGTGGTTAAAAAAAAATATTTTTATGCCTTTTTAATTAATGTTTTGAACAGAAGTCATCAAAGATAAAGATAATAGGTACTAATTAATAAGTTGATGATAAAAAAATATGATAAAAAATAGTTAGGGACGTATATATTAAAATTAGATATTGTTGAGGACTTTTATTACAATTATAAAATGTGGTGTGGTTAAAAAATGTGTGGTTTAAATATAATTACGCAAACAAAAAAGGAAAAAAATTTGGTAAAAAAATAGAAGACAACCACTTCTAAAGTTGACATGTGGCAATATGTATAGTAAAATTTTAAAAAATATGAGAGACAAAAAAAAAGGAATAATTGCATCAAATGTCACCAACGTTTCAAAAATATTAGGAATATGCCCATAACCTAAAAAAATAGCACCAGACATCTGCAACGTTTGAAGAAATAGGCACCGTAGGTCCCTCTTAACAGTTTTCATCCATTTTCTCCGTTAAATCTCAGAATTAGAATACACGCGCGGTATTTCTCGAAAAAAAGTGTCAAAATTTATCTCTCTGCTGCTGCAAAGTTGATTGTAAGTGCTGCTACATTCACAGTGAGTTGAAATTTGATGAATTTCCGTATGTTGTTGTAAACACATCTTCCCCATCTTAAAACAATGGCAAGAGAAGCAAAATTGTCATCCAAAATGACGATATCTGAACTTTCTTTTGCCACTTACGTGCCCTGAATTCCCATTGAAAGGCCTATATCAGCTTCCTTTAGTGCTTGAGCATCATTTGTGCCATCACCAGTCACTGCCACAACATGACCTTTCTTTTTCAGGCATTGCACCATAAGAAGTTTGTCCAAAGGAGATGATCTCGCCATCACGCATATTTTATCAACTTTTTCCATTCGTTCCTCTTACGTATAGTTGCGAAATGTGACTCCTTCCGACCAACGATCCATCATCAATTTCCTTCATTCGACAGATTCCACATTCGGTGGCTATTGTTTGTTGCGGTGAAAACATTATCACCGCTTATCATTTTCACATTCACCCTCGCATATTGACAATCTTCCATAGTCAGTCTTCACACCGGGTCGACATGAATCTTTTAACCCCACAAGACCCAAAAGGATTAATCCATTATCTTGAATCTTTTGCTGTCCATTTGGATTGACATCTTCCAACTTTAAAACCTGCTTATGTGCAAATGCAATGCATCGAAGACTACTTGCAGCGTGTACTCTAATTCTGACACTTTATTTGGAGAAATATCGCGCGTGTACTCTAATTCTGAGATTTAACGGAGAAAATGGATGAAAACTGTTAAGAGAGACCTACGGTGCCTATTTCTTCAAACGTTGGAGATGTCTGGTGCTACTTTTTTAGGTTATGGGCATATCCATAACGTTTTTGAAACGTTGGAGACCTTTGATGCAATTATCCCAAAAAAATATTTACGCCCCCTTAATTAATTTTTTGACTAGAAATTATCATCAAAGACAAAGATAAGATGTACTAATTAATAGGTTGATGATAAAAAATGTGATAACAAATAGTTAGGGACATAAATGTGAAAATTAGATATTGTTGAGGAACAAAAAAGGGTGAAAAAAATAAACGACATACACATTTGAAACCGACACGTGGCAAAATAAATAGTAACAAAGTTTGGCTCTTTTATTATAAGTTGATGTATGGGTTCCGTCTGTCATTCGAGTCCAAAAACGGGTGTTGCTTTGGAAATGTTTGTATGTTAGTTTTATCTTTGAATTGGTTTCTACTTTCTACAGCTGAAATATATCTTATCCTCATGAAGTACTTCGATGTTCTCCCTTGAATCATTTACAATATGCTATCCTACTGAACAATTGATTAAGGTTGATAAACATTTTCTTGTGTCATGGGGAAATGGATGACGATAGTGGTGACAAATGAACCCGGCTGTCCAAACAGTGGCATGTCTTGTCCGATGGGTCTGGCTAGGTTTTTTAACCAAAATTTAATGGATCAAATTAGCATCATCAAAAATGGTTGTTATGACCAAAGATGGCCATTCTAATGCCCCAGTGGGCACTACATCTTGCCACTTGGGGATGTGGCACCCAGAGATCATTTGGGCAAATGATCTCAACGCCACATCCCTGTGGGCAAGATGTAGTGCCCACTTGGGGGCATTAGAACATTATTCTATGACGAAAATCTAGTTTACTTGCACTTTCACTTCTTCTATTAAAAGTTGCTCGACGAGATTTCTCCTTTTCGCTTCAATGCTTTGTAGAAAGTGTTCTTAGGTAAAAGTATATTAGTAAGTGAATGAATTGATCAAACCTTTTGACATCTCTAGCTGAGTTTTAAATTTAAATTATTGAATTTGAAATTATAGAAAATGTCAAAAATCGGATCGATTATTAACATTTTGTCCGTAATACTAAAAACTCAAGTACAAGACCAACAAAATGAGAGGTTTATCTTGAATCTAGATCTCACAAAACCGACTATATATTTTAGTCGAATTTTGTAAGTGGGGCTATAAGAGGTCCCCCTATTTATGTACTACTAGGTCTAAGGTTTCGAGATACGGGGAATGAAAGAAAGAAACCTAAGTCAAACTCACCTCTTCCATAAAGAAATGTAGGTTGGAAAGAGTAAGATTAAACTAGCACATAAGGGCGAGAGTCAAGCATATAACATATAATTTTTCAGTCAACTTCTAGTCAGACCATTCCTAGCCTAAAAACTTTAGTCATAAGTAAATATGCAAGTTCTTAAAATAACAAAAAACTATTGGCAAAAGTTTATTTATTTTTTACGAGAAAAATTATAAACAAGTTACTTATTTTAATGAGTTAATTTTAAAAAGTACATTTTCTTATTTAAAATAAAGAAAAAAGTAAGTTATCTAAATATATTTACTGACAAAAACTTACTTAAAAGTAATCTTTATTTCTTTTAGCTAGAAATTATTATTATTATTATTATTATCATTATTATTATTATTATTATTATTATTATTATTATTATTATTAGGAAAAATCAGGGTTGGACTCCCCAAACTTTCACATATTGTGGTTATGGATTTTCAACCTTCAAAAGTGGAGTTCTAGTCTCCAACTTATTTAAAATTAAGTCTCTACATGACAAAAATCGTCAATGCAGATGTTAAAATCGCATGCGGGTTTTAAATTACTTGAAGTTGGAGGGTCTTATTGTGAAACCAGTTAAAATTATGTTGTTCTTGGTTGAAGTCATGGTGAAAGTTGGATACGATGTTAATGTCCACAGTGACGATTTTTGGCACATGGAGACCTAAAATTGTCAATTCAAATAGGTTGAGATCTAGAACCTCACTTTTGAAGGTTGGGAATTCATAACCACACCACATAAAAAGTTTGAGAGTATTGTAAAATGATAGATAATTATAAATGACTATATAATATTATCTAGATGTCTATATGGTTGTCACATTTACTTTAGAAGAGTGCATTCTATTTAAATTTTAACTCCCATTGAAACCATATATTAGGGGTTAATGTTATAATAAATTCACACACTCGAAATCTAAAACTTTCTGAGAATTCTATAAACTTATTCTTACTCTCTTAATTTCACAACATGTTATTTGTACGGGATTCTAACCAACTGTGTTATCAAAGTTATTATTCATTTGTGTTCAAATAAAATCATGAAATTCTAGCCAATTAAGCTCATGTTTAGTGGAGTTTAAAAGTATTTTTTTATGAGATTTAAAAAAAATTGATGAAATGTGTAGTTGAAAAGTTGATAAAACTTGTGGGTCACACAAAATATGTGTTGAAAATAAGACAGCTATCATAACATTAGTGAAGATATTAAATAATTGAAAAAATTATAAAATGTATCGTGGTTATCCTATCAAAGCAATGTGAACAAAAGTTCAATATATAAAGACAACTTAATTGTCATATGCATTACTAATACATACGAGCTATAAATACTCAAACTCGGATTGATGTCCCTCTATGACAATCCATCATTATTGAAATTAGTAAATTTAAGGCATGCCTGAAGTATGTTAGAAAAATCGATTCCAAGGTCAAAAAATCTAAAAGATATACAAATAATTAAGACGATTCTATTAAGGAGACGGTACTCTTGAAGAGATCGTAAGACAACTAATCAAATAACCCAGAATAGATTTAGGTACCTGAAATTAGTAAAAGTAAAGATATCTCGATCGTAAGAATAATATTATCTATCATTAGTATATATCATCACTAATGAATGTGGGTGAGTCCTTAATTCAATATCTAATGAAATTGTGATGCATTTTAATGCATTGGACAATAAATCAGGAGCCACACTACCTCATAAACTGATGAACATATAGCACTATTCATTTAGTAAACATTATTACAGAGTGTGAGTGACTGTGTAAATGGGCATACAATTTACTCCTATCACTAGGACTATTGTATACCATATATGCTAGGCTTGTCATTGTTATTGATGTCTAGAGCCTTCTATGAACGTTGCCACAAAATCTGCAAGAGCCTGACCTTTAATGGAAGATCTTGGCCGAAACTGAATTTTAAACTAACTTAACTCAATTGCCCACTTCAACAATCTTCTCGAAGCATCATGACTTTTGAGTACCTAGTTCATCGGGTAATTGGTTAATATTTCAATAGTATGGGACTGGAAATTGGGTCTCATCTTCTTGGAAGCAACCATGAGTGTCAAGGAAAGCTTTTCAATAACTGGATATCACGTCTCAGCATCCTGAAGGGCTTTGGTCACATAATAAACTGCAAGCTGCTTCGTCTTTTCAATTTGAACTAGCACCGCACTGGTTGTACCTGAAGATACGGCTATGTAAATCTGTAACACCTCTCCTAAAAATGGCTAGGATAGTATATGGGCCTGTCCAAGATGATCATTCAAGATGGCCAGAGCCTCTTTTCTCTCTGACGTCAACTCAAACTTATTCTCTATTTTCAAATCTTTGAAGATGGGTGAGCATCTATTGGTAGATTTAAAAATAAATCGATTTAATGTAGTGACCATTCCTGTCAAACTTTGCACTTCTAAGGGTTCCTGTGGTGACTTCAATTCCAATATGACTCTAATCTTTTCTGAATTAGCCTCAATTCTTCGCCGATTTATCATAAATCCTAGGAATTTACCTAAAGCTACTATAAACATGCATTTAAGCGAGTTGAGTTTCATTCTGTACTGTTGGAGGATGTTGAATGCTTTTTCGAGGTGAGTGATGTGGTCTTCAACTTTCAGACTTTTGAATAACACCATCAACATATACTTCCATCGTTTTTCCAATCTTGTTCGCAAACATTTAATTCACCAACTGCTGATAAGTTGCTCTAGCATTCTTGAGGCCGAAGGGCATCACTTTATAATAGTATAAGCATCAGTCAGTGAAGAAAGTATATTCTTCGTCCGGCTCATACATGAATAGGCGTCCATGAAGTTCAACAAGGAATGCCCTGGTGTTGCATCAACAAGATGATCAATGCGATATAGTAAGAAGTTATCTTTGGGGCACGCCTTATTTAGATCCAAAATCAATGTATATGTGCCATTTTCTATTTAGTTTTCTCATAAGAACTAGGTTGGCAACCAAGAACTAGTGTTCCTCACGAATGAAACTACTTGCTATCAGTTTGTTAAAATCATCTTTCAAGACTTCATACCTATCCAAGTTGAGATATCTTCGTTTCTATTTTTGAGGACAAAATTTAGGATCAACATTCAAAGCATGGCATGATATTTTAGGGTCAACTCCCACCATGTCTTCATGCCTCCATGCAAAAACATCAAACTCCATATTCCTTCGATCAATTTCATTATCAATTTGGGCCTTCTCTTCTGGATCCTTCATCTCAGCATCATTTATTACATGAATTTCGTCAACCATGGCATCAATCATAGCCTCATCCATCACTATGTTTATTATTATGACATGCCTAGGACCGACTCAGGAATGGATTTTTATATATAATTCAAATAGCACGCTTGTGAGTACCCATCTATATTGATTGTGCCATGACTGCCTCGATCAGGAACTTTATTGCCAAATGGTGGATGAAAGTAACTGTTTTCAAATCTTCTAATACGGGTCTTTTAAGTACTGCATTATAAGTCAACCTACCATTGACTATCAAAAAGTCCTAAAATATTCTAACTAACTTGGGGGTTTTGCCAACTGTGATTTGCAGGGTGATTTTATCCCTCGGAACTATAAAGTCATATAGTAGGTCTATGATGAGGGTCAACGGGTGGTCTACCTCCATTTGATCAAAGGTCGACCTGAAGATAAGATTGATCGAATTTCTGTTATTGATCAATTGATCTTTAACCCATTCTTCGCCATCTCAATCATGATTACTAGGGCATCACAATTGGGATAAATTCAATGGGTTGGAAGCAAATTTTCTTGTCTTGGCAGGCCTTTCTTCATGCACCAAGAGGCTTGTCATCAGAGGTTCCCTTGCCTCTTAGGCATAATTTCTTTGTGCATTCATTGATTGCCCTCCAATATAGGGGCACCCAAAGATAGTTTGAATTTCTCTGATTGGCCCTTAACTGCCTCTATTGATGTGAGAATTCTAACTCGGTTGTTCTTCCTCTTGAATAGCCTGATTCTAAGGCTACTGCAGCCTGTACTGGAGGGTCTACCTCTAGATGCTTAAGGTTGATATGCTCATCTGCATGATTGTTTGGCATTGGAAGATTGTTCCTTTCTGCAATAAAGTCTTCCACTGCTTTCATGTTTACAAATTTGATAATATCATGAACGTCTATGTTGTGATATCTATAAGGAAAGGGAAAAAATCCAATTGAACCGAATCGAATCGAACTGAGCGGTTTGGTTCTTCTTGAGCTTAAATTGGGTAATGAGAATTACAACTGTGAACCGACTGTCTATGGTTTGATTGTCAATTCTAGACTCAAAACTGAAGAACCGAACCGACCTTATTGTTTTTAATTTTTTTCTAAAAATTTAACCCATAAAAATAATAATATTTTATTTCTATGTTTGTTATTTTGTATTGAGATGGAACATTTTGTTCAAAATTTGATATATTGTTCTTTTGTGATTGGTTTAATGTTTGAAAAATATGATTTTTTAGATTATTGTGTTGTTTCAAACAAACAGAATACAAATTGTTGTTAGAAATACGATAACTTTGAAAACTTTAATTATAGAATTGAACCGAATAGTTTGGTTTCATAATTCAAGTTGGAACCCATATTTTTCAGTTTGATATGATTCTCTTTAGAACCAAATCAAATAGGACCACGCCCACTCCTAATATCTGCAATACTTTTCTTGAGATGGAGTCCTTATATCTCTGGAATTTAAACTTGGACCTCTTTCGATGTTCGTCATTCCAAGATCAACACCATTCCCCTTAGAAGTTTGATAGTTATACCTTGGACGAATTGGGCACGACAACCAATTACTGAGCATCGGGGCATTTTCTTTATCAATGGGGGCAACCTAGCCTTTACTGCATGATAAGTGCATTTTGTGTACTTATTTGGGCCTTTAAACTAAACTTTTATCCCGTCATTTTATTAATTTTATACTTAATTTAGTATATTATTCTTTATATTTCAGTTTTGGACCTGTTTATAAGTAAATGGACAGAAATAGCAACAATTTGGTAAAATCGACGAGTAAGTTGAGTTGTTGAAGTGAATATCAAGAGCCAAACATTGAAGGATGAGGAAGAAGATAAAATCAATAAGTTTAAGGTGCTTTAGAGTGACAATGAAGAGTTGAATCAATAAATCAAACACCAGAAAGCTAAAGAACTGAATTGAAAAACTACCTACCGAAGCATGTAGGAAATTTCGAGCACAACTTTTGATATTAAAATCTCCAAAAGTCAAATGATATACCATTAGAAAGATAATTGAATTACGAGTCGAACACTTTTTACGGATCTCAATTTGGAGTTTCCTACAAAAGGTTATGGCTGTTTGCAAAATTTCTGCAGAGCTGAGAAAAATATGCGGGGCGATCACCCATCACGTATTTTCATCAGCAGAATGTGTTTTGGTTGGCATGGATGATCACCCAGATTTGTACCGGGTGATTGCCCTGTGTATTTTTGGCAGACGCGGATTTTTATTTCCTTTTTGAGTTCTAATTTAATTAGAAAACCTTTTGGGCACGATTTTAATGATTTTTTGGGATATTTTGGGATAGAATAATGGAAATATAAATATGAGTTATTAACTCATAACGAAAGGGAGAGGGCCAGATTAGAGCCGATTTGGGACTGACATTTGTGAGAAAAAATGAGAGACAAATCAAGAAACGAAGATCAAGATTTCATCATTCAAGAATTCAACGAATATCAAGTTCAAGATTTCATCATTCAAGAATTCAACGAATATCAAGTTCAAGATTTCATCTCTCAATTATTTCTTCATATCCGGGTATGGTTGAAGGTCCGGTTGAAGTGAACTCAGATGTAGTGCTGCGACTCTTGGTCAAAAGATGATATCATATATATTATCCAAGCGGCTCGCAAAGTGGGACATCCTGCAATATACATGGTGAAGCTTAGTAAGTGCACTAAATAATAAATGAAATGAAAACTAATGAATTATTTAAACTAACTAAAACTACTAAATATAAAGCAAGTAAATAAAAGAGTTAGAAAATGGGTTGCCTCCTATTAATCGCTTATTTATATTCATTAGCTTGACTTATTGTCTGGTTGATTTACAGCACTCTAAATAGTGCTTTGTAGGACTTGCTTTGCTTGCATCTATTGACTTTGCACCATTTTACGTTTATCCTTAAAAATTTGAATTTGTGCTCCTCATAAAATTATGATGTAAGGGTAGCATCTTGCTCGAACAAAACCACGAAAACTTCAATTTTTTCATCGACCTTGATCACAAAATCAATTTTAGAATAAATATGAGAGTTGGAGAATTGCTTGTCTAACTTGTATTTCTGTAATCTCTGAGGAAATAGGATCGGAGGCTCATATGGTTTGATAAGAATGGTTGCCTTAACCTGTGGTGTACCTGAACTCTCTTTAATATATGTTGTCTGCTTAGTCTGTCCATGTGTTCCTCATCCGTGGATGACACCTTTTCTTTATTTGGAACTGGCCTTTTTACATGGATTTCTAGTAAATGAACCCCACTTCTAGTAGTAACAGCTATAACACTTTCCTTGGGATTCACCTCTGTATTGCTTGGCAACATACCTAGTACTCTGGCTGATATAGGAACTGTCATCTGACTCATCTACATTTCCAAATTTTTTATTGAAGCGCCTTGATTTTGAAGATTGATATCTGTCTGTCTCATGAACTGATTAGTTTTTTTTTTATAAATTTACCAAGAATGACTTCGAGTGAAGTTCTCTTTTCTAGTCACTTGGCCGAGGACTTTATGGTCCGATATTATTGTAATTATCCTTCCAAGAGAAATTTTGATGATCTACGATAAATTCTCCAACAAGCATGTTATCCTTATCAATCTCAGAAGTAGCCTCATATCTCGTTATATTGGCCTGCTGCATTACAAAGAAATCTCCAAAAAGCATGTTGTCATCATTAATCTCAGAAGTAGTCTCATATTTCGCTATATTGGCATGCTGAATTGCAAGGAAATCTTCATAAAGCATGTTGTCCTCATCAATTTCAAAAGTTGTATCATAACTTGTTATATTGGCCTGGTGCATTGCAAAGAAATCTCCAACAAGCATGTTGTCCTCATCAATGCTAGATTGGCTCTGGATGATTCGTGGTGTCAAAAAATCTCCAACTAGCATATTGTCTTCATCAATCTCCTGATATTCCATCTTGTGTTGTTGTCTGAGAAGATAAATTGAACAATGAAATGAACTAAAAAATAATAATAATAATAATAATAAAATTAAATAAATAAAGTTCGAATTAGTATTAAAATAACTGAAAAAGAATTAAAACTAAATCACCGACAACGGCGCCAAAAACTTGTCAGCGATTTTATGTGTTTAATAATTCCGCAAGTGTACGGATTGCTCAAGTAATAAAATGGATTTTGAGTCCAAGTATCGAACACACAGAGATCTAGATAGTTCAATTTCAATTACACTAATCTTAACTGAATCTAATGAACTTTAAAAAATTGATGATTAAGAACAAATTAAAATATAAACTAAGAACAATTAACTAATTATAATTCAAACAAACAAGAGATTAAATTAAAGAAGAATTACTTTAAAATTGGAAAAGAAAAGAAAAGAAAGGCATACTAGGATCCCGAATCCACTTATACCAATTTTCTTTAACCCGAACCGTTGAATTGATAACATGATATAATTATGAAGATCAATATTCCTAATTTGTTTAACAATCTCTCTCGAGTAGAATTAAATCTATTCCTATATGTGACCCGACTATATATGCATTAGAATTTGTGAATACTTAGAGATCACGTAAAGCATAGCGGTATATCTCTATCCTCTATCAGACTCTACGACAATTGTTACTATGTATAACCTATTTTTCATCTCTCGAATGTAAAACAAGCCACAAGAATCATACAACTATTGCGCACATAATTGTAGATGGATAGAAATTAATATCAATTTTCAGAATTAGAAACGTGCTTAAATATCAAAAACTAGGTTTAAAGAATTAAAAGATCATGATACAAGTTTCATCATAATCCTAGCACTAAAAGGTTTAACCTAACATACTAAGAAGAAGAAAAGAAAAAGAAAAATAAAATATAGAAGCCATCACCCAAATATGAAGAAATAATTGAGAGATGAAATTTTGAACTTGATCTTCGTTGAATTCTTGAATGATGAAATCTTGATCTTCGTTTCTTGGTTTATCTCTCATTTTTTCTCCCAAATTTTGGTCCTAAATCGGCTCTAATGCGGCCCTCTCGTTATGAGTTAATAACTCATATTTATATCTCCATCATTCTGTCCCAAAAAATCCCAAAAAATCATTAAAATCATGCCCAAAATATTTCTTAATTATATTAGAACTCAAAAAAGAAATAAAAATCCGCGTCTGCCAAAAATACACTGGACGATCGCCCATGCCAACTAAAACACATTCTGCTGGTGAAAATACGTACTGGCCGATCGCCTCGCTTATTTTTTCTCAGCTCTGCAGATATTTTTCAAACGGCCATAATCTTTTATAGTAAACTCTAAATTGAGATCCGTAAAAAGTGTTGGACTCGTAATTCAATTATCTTTCCAATGGTATATCATTTGCCTTTTGGAGATTTTAATATCAAAAGTTGTGTTTGAATTTCTCCACATGCTTTGGTAGGTAGTTTCTCAATACGGTTATTTAGCTTTCTGGTGTTTGATCCATTGATTTCAACTCTTCATTGTCACTCCAAAACACCTTAAACTTATTGATTTTATCTTCTTCCTCATCCTTCAATGTTTGGCTCTTGAAATTCACTTCAACCACTCAACTTACTCGTCGATTTCACCAAATTGTTGCTCTTTCCGTACATTCTTCTCTATTTGCTTATAAACGGGTCCAAAACTAAAATATAAAGAATAATATACTAAATTAAGTATAAAATCAATAAATTAACGGGATAAAAATTTAGTTTAAAGGTCCAAATAAGTGCACAAAAAGCACTTATCACTTCACATCAACTGGGTGTATCATTTCTTAATCATGGATTTCTTCTTTAATCATATCTACCAACTCATCATATGAAGAGTGCTTCTTATTGCGGTCATCCATCCATAATGGATTGATCGATTGAGCCCAGACTTCAATGGTTGAAAAGAAATTTCATGCGGGATGCTTTCTACTTCAACCAATTCCTGCGTGCAGTGGCTAAGATAGCTCTTCAAAGATTCTCCTAGCTCGTCTCATGTCATGGATGGCCCGGCTGGGGCTTAGCTAGGGGTTCCTGCTGTGAACATATGAATAAACTTATTCTTCAAGTCTGGCTAGTTAGGAATGCTGTACCGCACCAGTTTATTATATAATTTCTTGGCCCCCTTCTGATTAAGTAATATAGAAGCCTCGTCATTTGTGTGCAATGCTTGTTCCCAATAAATTCATGTGGGTATTGTACTCCCTAGGGATGGCAAAAAAACCACCGACCAACTCGCCCGCCAAGAGCCGCCCGCCCTGCCCGCCCGCCCCACGGCAACAGGGCGGGGCGGGGCTGGAAAAACTTCTCGGGCGGGGTCCGGCAACCCCGCCCGCCCGCCCTCACCACGACCCATGACCGCCCTAAAAAAAAAAAAATTTTTTTTTTTTGAAAATCATAAAATATAGTAGAAATTATGATTTTCACTAAAAATAGACTAAAGAAGAATCAAACCCGGGTTAAAACTTATAAACTACTAACATTAACCACTATACCACAACCCAAATCTTATAATTTTTTGTTTTGCTTGGTATAAATATTTAAAAATTGTATATATATTTTTAATTATTTTCGGTTTAACAAAAAAAAAAAAAGTTGAGGGGGCGGTTGGCGGGTCCAACGGCCCGACCCGCCCGCCCGCCTGTGAATTCGCGGGTCGCGGGGGGCGGGCGGCCAAAAGTTCACAAGGTAGGGGGGGGGGGGGGGTGGGGCCCGGCCGCCCGACCCCGCCCCATTGCCATCCCTAGTACTCCCTCATATGATCGTTGGGGTTATCTTTCATCTTGTATTTTTGCATTTTTGATATGGTAAAATTGTTAAGCTCTCCCAATGCCTTTATTGCGTCAGAGAAGGTGTCGTACTTATCTTTTTCATCCAATTCTTCTGGACGAGGGGTTCTGGTATGAGTTTTTTGTGTCAAGTCTTTAAGTTTAGGGTTTTGTTGAAAAACCCATGAGCCCCTAAATGTTAGTAAATTAGTTATCCCTCAGAATGGAGATCTCCGGGTGTTACAAAGACTTAGGTGGTGTTCTCTTTGTGTTTGAGTTTTGTGTTTTGAGTTTTGAATTCATTTTGTGTTTTGAATATTTGTTTTGATGTTTTGAAAATACGTTCTTTTTGGTGTTTTTGAAAATTGTTTCTGAAAATAGAAAACTCGAAAACGCGTTTACTTTGAAAATTTTGAAAAATGATTTTGTTTGATATGTTATTCAAAAAATTTCATTATTCAATATTTTTAATAGTTTAATGCTAATATAGTATAAAAATTCTAACAAGATAGACTATATAATGCTAATACAATTGAATACTTTCTCAAAATAATTTAATGCTAATACAATTGTTATATATTTTTCATATTTTATTTATTGTTGTTTTACAAATTGGTCCCCGAAAGAGAATTTTGATTTCTGTATATGTGAATAGGTGTGTGTTGAATAATTGATTTTTGATTTTCGTATATATATTTTCTAACAATTTGATGTTAATAATTGATTTTCCAACATGAAAATTATCTATACTTATATATTATAACCTCTAATACACAAATATGTGTCAAAACAAGCCAAAAGATGCAAATCGTAATAAAAATGTGATCGAAATTCAAAAAAAAAAAAAATGAAATTATTGTACTAGGCGATCGCCCAGCATAAAATTTAAAAAAAAAAAAAAAAAAGGGCGGAGGGAAGGAATCGAATCAGAGACCAAAACGCCAAAAGCTGCTGTTTTGCTTTTAACTACACCAACATTTGCAAAGAAAACAACCAAAACGGTGAGAAATGCCGTTTTGTGTTTTCTTTGCAAATTTTTTTTTTGTTTTCAAAAATGCATTTTCTAAAATGGTAAAGAGAACACGTTTTGGCCGTTTTCAAAATCTCAAAACAGAAAACGGATTGAAAACAGCAAAGAGAACAGGCCCTTAACTATGCAAGAAAAAACTGAGAGCTTCATTCCTTATTTAGTGTTTTATAATTTATTTAAGGGAAATTGGTGAAAATAGTCCCTAATGTATGCTAATAGTGCACAAATGGTCCCTAACCTTTCTTTTTTAGTAGAGTGGTCCCTAACCTATCCATTTATGTACGCAATTAGTCCTTATTTGATAAAAAGAAAAAATACCCTTAATTTTAGTTTTAAAAAATTACAATTGGATTTCAAACCTTTGCAAAATGTGCAAATAAGTCCGATACATTTATTAAACAATATTTAATTTAGCATATTAAATATATCACTATAGTCGTGTCAAATAAATTTTTCATAAGAGAAAAATATAAAATTATTGCGCTTTAGGTATATGTAATTGTTATGTGATTTGAAAAACTTGAATAAAAATTAAGTTAAATAGATAACAAAATAGTGTATACAATTTTATGACATTGAATCAATCTTATTATGTTTTTTAACATAAAAATACTAACAAAAATTAATTTACACATTTTGTGTTCTTTATTTATGAACGATAATAAAAAGATAAATTAAAATATGAAGAATACAATTTGATCTCTAATATTTGTAGTTAATAAACGAATAGCTCAGTGAAATAATAATATTTGATTATTAAGTTTGTGATAGCTCAATGAAATAATAATATTTGATTATTAAGTTTGTGACAAAGTTATTTTTTTATGTTGTAATGATAAAATTAAAGTTTAAATTTTAATGATTACTTAATAATAATAAAATAATTTTAATTAATAAGTTTGATAATAATTATGAGCTTAAATTTTAGTTATTTTAGAATAGTTCGTAAAATATACAAAATAATTTAGTATATTATCAAGGGATAATTGCATGAATGGTCTCTAGTCTTTCAAAATTGTTGAGAATATGTCCCTAACTTAAAAAAATAGCACTACACGTCCCCAACGTATGAAGAAATGGCATCGTAGGTCCCTCTTCACACTTTCTGTCAGTTTTCTCTGTTAAAAGTTAAAATTGGATTACACGCGCTTTATTTCTCCAAAAAAGGCGACTGTCCTTAGGTGGTGGAAAAGTTATTTATTGAGGTGTTTTTTCTCTCTCTAACTCTTTTTCCTTTTTCGATAGCTTTCTGAAACACGAAAAAGTTCATGAATCTCAATGCCCTTTTTCACATTTCCCCATTCAAAAAGAATAATTTAAGTTTTCTATAGTTTTTGTCTGTAATTTCAACAGAATCTATTGAAATTGAAACAAGAAACTTTCCCGAGCGGGTTTTTGATGAACAACACGGATCGGGTCGGATTTCAATGATGTTTCTGGCGTCGGATCTGATTCATTATGCGTACATTGCTAGGGGTACAACGATGTTCGAAGAGTTCAATTCGAAGGGTGAGAGACTTGGATCCATCACCGAAAAATGTTTGGAGAAAACACCGCCGTTTCATTCCACCTTCTTCCACACCGTACGTTCTCAAACTTACATTTTTTTGATTGATGACCCGTTTGTTTATTTCACGATTTTTGATGAAAAGCTGGAGAAATTTGAAGGATTGGACTTCCTTATGAACGTTAAAGAAGCGTTTGATAAGTTTTTCCAGGGCGATATGGGGAAGAAGAGGTTGGAGTGGGTAACTTTCCATTGTTTTCAAGAGGAATTCAATCCGATTTTCCATTAGTTACTAGGTCCGGGCTAGGAACTGGAGGTTCCAGATTTACAGTGTAGTTACAGTTTTAACCCTGCCATTCTCAGTTGCATTTTTATGAGAAATATAGCGCGTATAGTCTAATTTTGACTTTTAACAGAGAAAACTGACGAAAAGTGTGAAAAGGGACCTACGATGTCTATTTCCTCATACATTGGGGACGTGTGGTGCTATTTTTTTAGGTTAAGGGCATATCTCCAACAATTTTAAAAGATTTGGGGACCTTTCATGCAATTATCCCTATTATCAATTTGTTAGTTTCTTTTAATTTAAAAAAAAAAAAAAGTATTGGACACATTTGTACTTTTTACAAAGGTTGGGAATCTAAATGAAAAATTTTCTAAATAAAAATAAGGGCATATTTGTCTTTTTTATCAAATAAGGGCTAATTGTACACCTAAATGGATAGGTTAGGGACTACTACACTAAAAATGAAAGGTTAGGGACTATTTGTACAATAAGGACAAATATTAGGGGACCATTTGTTCCAATTTTCCTTTATTTAATTATGATATTTTATTAAGTAGGGTTCTTTTATTATTTTGGGTCAAATTTATAAGTTGCAAAGAGTATAAGGACTAGGATTGCATTTTTTTTTAATTAAAAGTGAGAATTAGGTTTTGTCCGCAAACATTAAATTTTTGTTTGATTAAAAATTAATAAATTGAGAGTTTTTTCTCTAAATTTTTATCCAAATAGTATTCATGCGCAAATTAACATTTTGTGATCCCGTGTAATTGTTCTTGTTCGCTTTTGTATGTTTCAATAGGTATCAAAGATAGTCTATGCTTCTAAAGATGATGTCTAGGAAATCACATACTATTCGTGAAATCTTCTCAGATTAGACTCAGTACGTAGAGGACATGACAGGAATCTTCCGACTAATTGATATGTTGGAGCAAAAAGCCCAACAATGGATCTTGTTGGGTATCTGTGGAGGTAGTCCGCATGAGGGAGGTAATGATAGGGATTGGCACGACAGGGTTGTTGGTGTGGGTGGCATGACAACCGATGTGGAGTCGATCGTGGAGGATTCCGACGACGATGATTATTCTTTTGTCCCTTTCAATCCCGAGCGACCAACATATGTTGATTTAGGTAAAAATTACAACTGTCCACCATTTTTTGATGAGGAGCCCGACTTCGAGATTTTTGAGAAATTCAAAGTCAATCTTGAGTTTATGAATAATGGAAAATTTGGGGGAAATAAAATACACGGTCATGTAGAATGTGATTTTGACTCAATAGGGTATAGAAAGAAAAAAAAAAAGAAAAGAAAAAAAGTTTCAGCAGAGAAATTGAGTCATTGGTGATACACTCCATGATTTGTTTTACTCATCGGAAGTTTATAACATTTGAAAAACTGGAAAATAAAGACCAATCACTTGATTCAGAATTTATAGTGTTGTATATCTATGAGTATTATGTAGATGAGGCAGAAAATAAAGAAACATTATGCATACATTTTACTTCATAACATCAACTCACTAAACACGAATTGATTGAGTAGAATTTCAGTTGGTCGAGTTAACTAAAAACTTTTACCATTTATTAATTAGTAATTATATTAACATCATAATTTTTATTTGTTGCACTACATTTTAATTGTCTTGAACGTCCTCAATATTTTCTTATTATAACACTTATGTCTCCAATTTATTTTTGCCACATTATTATCCTCATTTTTCCATTAATTAGCACATATAATGGTTTCGTGCAAAGTGTCCGTTTGGAAAGCGTTAAACGACTTTTTTGCTTATCATATTTTAAAATAAATAATAAAAAATAAAAAAATGCAAAAAATATATATTTTCTCATTTCAAAGCACTTAAACAAAATATTTTGACAAACTATCTTTAAAGATAAGATTTGCTAATTGATTGAAATTTGAAGATAAGAATTCAACGAAAAAATGTCATGGACATAAGTACTATAATGAACGAAGAATGATGACCTTAAGTACAATTAAAATATAATGCACCAAATAAAAAGATTGGTGCCAATATAAATACCATTTATTAATAAATGTAAATTAGATTTTTAGTCAATTTTTAAGTAAGAAGAATTCTAATCTTAATAAATAATTTATAAAAAAATGTGATTCTTCATCTTGACGCCGCATTTTATTCACGTATGCAATCAAGCGTGGATGAGTGACAAAGATTTGATAACGAAAATCACAAACCATTGATTCAACGAAAGGCATCTTCCATGAAGATCAATGCAATAGTGTTTGCTCCCCATCAAATGATACATTAATTATAGGGAAATTGGTGCAATTGGTCCTTAACCTTTGTACTCAATGCAGAAATCATTCTTAACTTTTGTTTTGACACATAAGAACCTTAACCTATGTGTTTTGGTGCGCAATTGGTCTTTATTTGATGAAAAAGACAAATATACAATTAGTTTAATTATATAAAATTTTAATTGGATTTCTAATCTTTGCAAAATGTGCAAATGAGTCTAGTACATTTATTAAATAATATTTAATTTAGCATCTTAAATATATCACTACTATCTTGTCAATTAAATTTTTTATAAGAAAAAAATATGAAATTATAGCCCTTTAAGTATATATAATTGCTATGTAATTTGAAATACTTGAATAAAAATTAAGTTAAATAAATAACAAATGAAGTATATATTTTATGACATTGAACCAATATTATTATGTTTTTAATATAAAAATACTAATAAAAATTAATTTACACATTATTTGTTCTTTATTTTTGAACAATAAATTAAAATATAAATAATACAATTGGAGCTCTAATATTTGTAGTTAATAAACGAATAGTTCCTTTAAATAAAAGTATTTAAGCATCAAGTTTGTGACAAAATTATTATTCTTTTTATGTTGTAACAATAAAATAAAAATTTAAAATTTAAATTATATAATTACTTATAATAATAAAATAATTTTATTTAAGATATTTATTAATAATTATGAGCTTAAATTTTAATTATTTTATAATAGTTCGTAAAATATACAAAATAATTTAGTACATTATCAATGTGGTCAATAAAGTGTTAATAAAAAAAATCGTTAGTTTTCTTTAATTCTTTATAAAAAATAAAATTATTAGATATATTTGTGTATTTTACAAAGATTAAAAATTCAATTATAATTTTTTCAAATTAAAACTAGGGATATATTTGTTTTTTAATTAAATAAGGACTAATTGTACACTATAACACATAGGTTAGGAATTTTCTGTGTAAAAAACAAATAGTATAGATAATTTGTGCACTGGGAACAAAATTGGAGAACTATTTGCGCCAATTTCCCTTAATTATAAAAAGAAGAAAATATTGGGAGTCCGCGTAACGCGTTTTCTATTGTTGACTTTTTGAACAGTTTTAAGAATGGTAGAATCTCTCCAAGATTTATGATAACTACGGCAGGCAAATCCTTGTCTTTTCTTTTAACTTGAAAATGGCTTTCACACCTCATTCATTCTTTTGTCTTTTCTCCTCAAATTATCCCAATCTCAATGTTGATTTCCACTCCGATTTGTTCCATTTTTGAAGCTCCTCGAGGTTCGTAAATTCTCATTCAAAAAATTGAATTAACATTCAATCCAATCCAATCCAATCTCGAATAGAAAGTGGGAACAAGAGCAGCATCATCTCCGGCAGTCAAATCACCCAAGGTCACTGAACATTTTCTTTTGTCTTGTGGTTATTTTTGAATATAATACAATTTTGTACATTTTCTTTCATTCGTTTTGTCCATATCGTGTAGGATTTTTTACTTTGAGTCAAGCAATTTTAGGGGCAGTTTCTCAGAAATTGTTCCTTTATATATTGTGTTCTGGAACTATACACATTGGCTGTTCGCGTGGATCCAAAAGATTCTTTCTCCGTGTTTGGAATGTGAAAATGTGAATTTTTTAAGGCGGTTTTTACTATTCATCACGTATTGATTTAACCATCTCCGTACTTCTATAGGTTCAGCGTTTGCGCAGGCGAAAACTATCCATATTTGAACATTGTGTATATTTGAAGTTGTTGAAGCGGAAACAGAGATGTCTAGGAATTATGACAACTGGGAAAGGCTGGTGGGAGCTGTGTTGCGGCGAGAGCAGGATCGGGAAGTGGCATGCTCGGATTCGAGAAGCACAAGCTTTAATTCCAATTCCATATCATTAGATTTTGATGAACTATCTTTGAGTTTGCCAAGAGAAGAACAAAATCTTGACAATGGAGGAAGGAATTCAAGATTTGATTACATGGCCTCTTCGAGCACTAACGGTGAATAAAGATATCCACATGTTTGCCTGAGCTTATAAGTTTACTTACAAGTAAATAAGTTTAAGGTTTAGAGTATTGGCTTATATTCCTTCTCCTCAGATTACCCCATCTACCAAACGCCAGCAGGAGGATCCATTAATTCTCATGTAAAATTACTTCAGAACTCTTTTTTTTTTTTTCCCCCTTTTTTGCGACATTTAAAATTCTATATGTTTTTGAGGTGGATCTGGGTATTTTTTGTTTGAATGAACCGCGGGGATTGCATAAGGCCTCAAAGCGGATCTTGAAGGAGTTGAAGGATATTCAGAAGGATCCTCCTCCTTCTGTCATTGCAGGTATATTTACTTTATAATTTCCAAGGTGAAAATCAAGAAGCAAAAAAAGAGAATATTTTTCACATATTTTGTAATTGGGTTTCTTTTTGCTCGTGATTATTCTTAATTTATTAAGACACAGTTTGGATTTTTTTTTTTTTTTTTTGGGTGTGCATCTTAATTTTTGTTTTTATGGGTTTAATATGCGTGAGGAAATTCCTTATAGAGGAGCTTTATTTTCACAGAATAGTTTTTTTTTTTGCAACTAAGATAACGGTGAAAGGCGGTGGCATTGATAATCCACTATTTACAAATAAAAGCTGTGGTTTCTGATGGGACTTGGCAGATTTACACTCTTTTTTTTTTATCTGAAGATTTACACTCTTGGGTTTTTTGTGTTCTTTCCTTCATTTTATTGACATTACATTTGCTTAGTTTTTGGACTAGGTAGGGTTGTTCTTGTTGAATTACGACTAGTCGATATTTGATAAAATTTATTGCTGGGAGAATATTAACTAATAAATAAACATAGATTTTCTTTCTGTTATGCGAAATAATGTATACTCTTAGATGATTGCAGAGTTAGAGCTGACAAATGAGTTGAGTTGGACCAATCTAGCATGTCGTAGCAGGGCCACACATGAAACTGGGCTGGCCCAACCATTTTTGTATCGGCCGAAATATCTTAGTTCACCCAAATTTACTATCATTCCAACTTGATCTTAATTTTATTTTTAATTTTTTATTTTTTTATACAATCTAATATACTACATCAAATACAATCTTAGATAAATTTAGACTATATATTTTGAGATTTTTAAAGATATTAATTTATAAAATTGGGACTCTCATGTATTAGTCGATAGATAAATGCCAATTTTCTTTCAAAATAATAATTTTTTTTGTTAATTGTAAACTATTTGTAGATTTTTTTTTAAAAAAAATACAAATATTAAAAGCATGCTGGTCTTATTGTTTTGAGATATAAGCATGTTTAGTTTAAATTAAAAAGTTTACTTATAAGTAAATTTAAAATAAATAATTTACTTATCATACCAAATATATTTTGGATTGAAACTTAAATTAAACTAAATTTTAATTAAATATAAACAATTTTATGTTGGATCTTGGGATTTTTTGACTAATGTTTATTGGTGACTTGAATTTGGATCATTTTAGATTGATATTATTTGGATTATGTATTGGGGTTATTAACAAAATGAATGATTAGTGTTAAGGAGCAGAAAAAAAAAAAAAAAAAAAAAAAAAAATTAGAACCGGGCCGGCCCAACAAGCCCGCGGGCTAGATGGGCCGGACATATTTTGCCACCTCTAGAGAGTACATCGAATTACAATATTTCTAGCATGTTTGATCTCTTTGAAATTAGTATATGGATAATAAGTAGGTTACAAGTTGTAAGTTTTACAAAATATGTGAATAAAAGATATATTTAAATAGTTAGACCAATTTAAATTATTATAATTTAACCGAACATGGGTGTGGAAACAAAAGTGGTTTGGCAAGCCACAGTTTCAATAGCAAAATGGTGTTCCTCTAGCCAATTTCCAAATTCTGATTTGGTGATCAATTTCTGTAAATTCTCTAATGCCTAATTTAGTCTTTGTTTTTCAATTGTATAAATATTTGTCTCTTTATAGTTAAGTATTTATCTGGATATGGCTTATTTGTTTTTTGTGAAGTTCTATTTAAATCCGCTCATGAGTGCACTTTACCTTTTAAGTATGGAATTATGAGTAATGCACCCTAAATTATTTATTTATTTATTTATTTTTTTGTTGCTCATTTGCTTTTCCCTGCACATAAATTTCAGGTCCCGTTGCAACAGACTTGTTTCATTGGCAAGCTGCAATTATGGGTCCTCAAGACTGTCCATATGCCGGTGGAATTTTCCTACTTACTATCTATTTTCCATCAGATTACCCTTTCGGACTATTTAAGGTATGTCAGATATACTAATTGTCTGTCCCACTGTATTTTGATTTTTTGTTCTTTTCTATTTTAAACACAACAAATATTATCTGATTGTAGTTCTATATCCCAACAAATCCTGATATTGAGTGTTTAATTCCCTATAGCTCATTTTTTTAATAATGACAATTTTCATTTTTTATTCATTTCAATGAATTTTACAGATTGTTTTCAAAACAAAAGTTTTCCACCCAAATATAGACAGCAATGGGACCATATGCCCTGCGATGTTCGATGAGGGTCACCCTGCCCTAACTATTTCCAAGGTTTGTTTTCTAAAGCTCCCTTTCTAGGAACTGAATCTGCCTCACCACATTTGCATATGTACTAAACTTCTTACTAGAAAATTAGAAATTGTGGAAAAATTCTAGCGGTGGTTCCCAACCTGTTGAAATTGTGCATTTGGATCCCCATCCTTTTATTTCTTTGGCGCTTGAGTGACCTATCTTTCTAGTTTGTAGCCCCTTGCTCCCTAGTGTATAGTTTCGTCCATGTGACAGTTGACGAGTTAGATTTTTGTTGAAAGATGATTATTGTAACGACTACAGACTTTCCCATACAACCTTCTCGCCTAGGAGTTATTTCGTGCGTCGTTAGCTTACGTACTATCCACTATAGGTTGGGTTCCAATTTGGATTTATGTCGCGCCTCCAGCGATTCGAACCCTTGACCTCCTCCTAATGGACAATACAATTTGCTCAATTAGTACCAGTATTCCATTTAAGTTTCTCTTAAGCGGAGAGGTCAAGGGTTCGAATCGTTGAATACACGACAAAAATTTAGTTTGGTGTTCAACCTTCAGTGGAGTACGTAAGTTAACGGTGCACGAAATAGCCACTAGGCGAAAGGGTCGTAGGAGAAAGTCCGAAGTGGTTACAACTATGGTTTGTGGAGCCATAAATATAAAAGAACTTCAAGTTAGACTAAAATTTTTGAAACTGTATAATAATACAAGCATTTGAAAAATGTTATATTTTTCTTGCTGAATCACAGTTATTTCATAAGTGTTTTAATATTTTAAAAAATGCTTTATAACGACCTCCTTATTAATATCACTCCTTCAAATGCTTTATAATGACCTCCTTAATGGCTATCTTCATTTAAAAGTGGATGAAATATCTTTTTAATCATAGAGGTTACTTGGTCAATTATATGAAGTTAATCCTGTTAACCTTTATCCCCCTCCTCCTCTTCAATTCTTTGATTCTGTCTTTGGTCACGCTAAATTGAAAGCCCTTAAATGCAAATGTTATCTACTGATTTAATTTCTAAATATGCTTGCACCAAAGGAAATGTTGCGTTATTGTTACTTTGGCAAAACATTTCATTTTTGCATGAAACTAAATGTTGTTTTTTATCTCAAAGTTCAGATCATGAATGTTATGATTTAAGACTGAGTGCAAGAAATAGAAATAGAAGATTGACACTATTTTAGGAGCATAGTTTTCAGTTTTCATTAGAAATTAAGAGTTAATCTCTTCCGAGGGCGAGATTTATGTCCCTCTTAAGGATTGAAATTAAAGTATCATGTCCTAAAGAAGCAAGGACTTCATTTAAGTTAAAATAAAAGTAAAATGAAAGATATAAACATAAAAAGAAGTCTTATATTAGTTTTTCCAGATTCAAAAGAATGTGGTACTATTTTGAAAATTGACTTGATCGAAGAGCAATGCTTTATGTATTGAAATGCTTCTAGTAGATCCACAATTAAAAAAGTGATTGTGATTGCTCTAAAGAAGATTAAACAAAAGATATGAGAAAGTTAGGACAAATGTTGTATGAGGTCTACCCGATACTAGATGCAAAGACACATAATAGATCGATATGGACTTAATGAACCGTCCTGTGATAAAATCAGTTGTTGCTGATATCTTATCTTCTTCTCGAACAAGTGGCATAGGAGTATTTACCTATTTTATGCCTCAATGTTTACGTGACCTTTTATTGTCAACGTGGAAGGAACCTTCTAGTTTAAAGATTAACATGTCACAAATTTGAAAAGTTGATAGATCTGGTTGCTACAATAAGGTACCCAATTTCTAGAAAAAAAAAGTAAATGATATTTTCTTCTTTTGTTTACATTAGATAAATTGCTCCTGCAATTGCAATGGCCCGATAATTCAAATTCAACGTTCTAACAAAGTTGAATTGTTTGCTTCCCAATATTAGGTGTTACTTATTATTTCTGCTCTGTTGGCGGATCCAGTCCTTGATGATCCTTTAGTACCTGAGATTGCTTACATATACAAGACAGACAAGAACAGGTATGAGGCCATTGCAAGGAGATGGACTCAGAAGTATGCCATAGGCAATTAGTATTTTGGCATGTATGAGGGTAGGTACCTTCGCTTCCAATTACACTACTCTTTTCATTCTATGTATGGATTCCTTTAATATGTCATGGAGTCCAAAACGGGTGTTGCTTTGGAAATGTTTGTATGTTAGTTTTATCTTTGAAATGGTTTCTACTTTCTACAGCTGAAATATATCTTATCCTCATGAAGTACTTCGATTTTCTCCCTTGAATCATGTACAATATGCTATTCTACTGAACAATTGATTAAAGTTGATAAACATATTCTTGTGTCATGGGGAAATGGATGACGATAGTGGTGACAAATGGGCCCGGCTGTCCAAACAGTGGCATGTCTTGTCCGATGGGTCTGGCTAGGTTTTTTAACCAAAATTTAATGGATCAAATTAGCATCATAAAAAATGGTTGTTATGACCAAAATCTAGTTTACTCTGCACTTTCACTTCTTCTGTTAAAAGTTTTTCGACGAGATTTCTCCTTTTCGCTTCAATGCTTTGTAGAATGTGTTTTTAGGTAAAAGTATATTAGTAAGTGAATGAATTGATCAAACCTTTTGACATCTCTAGTTGAGTTTTAAATTTAAATTATTGAATTGGAAATTATAGAAAATGTTAAAAATTGGATTGATTATTAACGTTTTGTCCGTAATATTAAAAACTCAAGTACAAGACCAACAAAATGAGAGGTTTATCTTGAATCTAAATCTCACAAAACCAACTACATATTTTAGTCGAATTTTGTAACTGGGACTATCAGAGGTCTCCCTATTTACATACTACAAGGTCTGAGGTTCGGAGATACGGGAATGAAAGAAAGAAAACTAAGTCAAACTAACCTCTTCCGTAAAGAAAGGCAGATAGGAAAGAGTAAGATGAAACTAGAACATAAGGGCGAGAGTCAAGCATATAACATATAATTTTTTAGTCAAATTCTACTCAGACCATTCCTGGCCTAAAAACTTTAGTCATAACTAAATATGCAAGTTTTTAGAATAACAAAAAACTATTGGCGAAAGTTTATTTATTTTTTACGAGAAATATTATAAACAAGTTACTTATTTTAACAAGTTAATTTTAAAAAAAGTACATTTTCTTATTTAAAATAAAGAAAAAAGTAAGTTATCTAAATATATTCGGTGACAAAAACTTACTTAAAAGTAATTTTTACTTCTTTTAGCTCGAAATTATTATTATTTTATTATTAGGAAAAATCAGGGTTCGACTCCCCAAACCTTCACATATCGTGGTCATGGATTTTCAACCTTCAAAAGTGCAGTTCTAGTCTCCAACTTATTTAAAATTAAGTCTATACGTGATGAAAATCGTCAATGCAGATGTTAAAATCGCAAGCGGCTTTTAAATTACTTGAAGTTGGAGGGTCTTATTGTGAAACCAGTTAAATTGTGTTGTTCTTGGTTGAAGTCATGGTGAAAGTTGGATGCGATTTTAATGTCCACAATGACGATTTTCGGCACATGGAGACCTAAAATCGTCGATTCAAATAGGTTGAGATCTAGAACTTCACTTTTGAAGGTTGGAAATTCATAATCACACCACATAAAAAGTTTGAGAGTATTGTAAAATGATAGATAATTATGAATGACTGTTTAATATTATCTAGATGTCTATATGGTTGTCACACTCACTTTAGAAGAGTGCATTCTATTTAGATTTTAACTCTCATTGAAACCATAAATTAGGGGTTAATGTTATAATAAATTCACACTTGGAAGTCTGAAACTTTCTAAGAATTCTCTAATCTTATTCTTGCTCTCTTAATTTCACAACACGTTATTAACACAAGATTCTAGCCAATTGTGTTGTCAAAGTTATCATTCATTTGTGTTCAAAGAAAATCATGAAAATCTAGCCAATTAAGCGCATGTTTAGTGGAGTTTAAAAGTAATTTTTTATGAGATTTAAAAAAAAAAATTTTTTTGATGAAATGTATGGTTGAAAGTTGATAAAAGTTGTGGACCACACAAAATATGTGGTTGAAAATGACACAGCTATCATAACATTAGTGAAGATATTAAATAATTGAAAAAGTTATAAAATGTATCGTGGTTATTCTCTCAAAGCAATGTGAACAAAAGTTCAATATATAAAGACAACTTAATTGTCATATGCATTACTAATACATACGAGCTATAAATACTCAAACTCGGATTGATGTACCACTATGACAATCCATCATTATTGAAATTAGTAAATTTAAAGCATGCATGAAGTATGTTAGAAAAATCGTTTCAAGGTCAAAAACTCTAAACGAAAAAATGTACAAATAATTAAGACAATTCTTCGATCAATTTCATTATCAATTTGGGCCATCTCTTCTGGATCCTTCATCTTAGCATCATTTATCACATGAATTTCGTCAACCATGGCATCAGTCATAGCCTCATCCATCACTGTGTTTATTATCATGACATGCCTAGGATCGACTCAGGAATGGATTTTCATATAGAATTCAAATAGCACGCTTGTGGCCCTTTCTAATCTCTATTGATTGTGCCATGACTGCCTCAATCGGGAACTTTATTGCCAAATGGTGGATGAAAGTAACTATTTTCAAATCTTCTAATGCGGATCTTTTAAGTACTGAATTATAAGTTGACCAGCCATCGACTATCGAAAAGTCCTAAAATATTCTGACTAACTTAAGGGCTTTGCCAACTATGATTTATAGGGTGATTTTATCCCTCGGAACTATACCTTTCTTAGTAAAGTCATATAGTAGGTATATGATGAGGGTCAATGGGTGGTCTACCTCCATTTGATCAAAGGTCGACCCCGAAGATAAGATTGATCGAATTTCTGTTATCGATCAATTGATCTTTAACCCATTCTTCGCCATCTCAGTCATGATTACTAGGGCAACACAATTGGGATATATTCAATGGGTTGGAAGCAATTCTTCTTGTCTTGGTAGGCCTTTCTTCATGCACCAAGAGGCTTGTAATCAGAGGTTCCCTGCCTCTTGGGCATAATTTCTTTGTGCATTCATTGATTGCCCACCAATATAGGGACACCCAAAGATAGTTGGAATTTCTCTGATTGGCCCTTAACTGCCTCCATTGATGTGAGAATTCTAACTTGGTTGATCTTTCTCTTGAACAATACTGATTCGAAAGCTGCTGCGCAACTGCATCTTGGAGGCCTACCTCTGGATGCTTAAGGTTGACGATATGTTCATCTGCCTGATTGTTTGGCATTGGAGGATCGTCTCTTTCTGCAATAAAGTCTTCCACTGCTTTCATTTTTACAAATTTGATAATATCATGATCGTATATGTTGTGATATCTACAAGAAAGGAAAAAAAACCCAACCGAATCGAACCGAATTGAGCGGTTCAGTTCTTCTTGAGCTTAAATTGGGTAATGAGAATTAGAATTGAGAATCGACTGTTTATGGTGTGATTATCGATTCTAGACTCAAAACTAAAAAACCGAACCGACCTTAATGTTTTTAATTTTTTTTCTAAAAATTTAACTCATAAAAATAATAATATTTTATTTCTATGTTTGTTATTTTGTATTGAGATGGAACAATTTTGTTCAAAACTTGATGTATTGTTCTTTTGTGATTAGTTTAATGTTTGAAAATATGATTTTTTAGATTATTGTGTTGTTTCAAACAAAGAGAATACAAATTATTGTTAGAAATACGATAACTTTGAAAACATTAATTATGGAATCGAACCAAATTGTTTGGTTTCATAATTCAAGTTGGAACTCATATGTTCTATTTACAAGATACTAGTAATTTTCACTTTGATTCGATTCTCTTTAGAACCGAACCAAATAGGATCACACCCACTCATAATATCTGCAATAATTTTCTTGAGATGGAGTCCTTCTATCTCTGGAATTCAGACTTGGACCTCTTTCGATGTTCGTCATTCCAAGATCAACACCATTCATCTTAGAAGTCTGATAGTTATACCTTGGACGAAGTGGGCACGATGACCAATTACTGAGCATCGAGGTATTGTCTTTATCCATGGGGCAGCCTAGCCTTTACTGCACATCAACTGGGTGTATCATTTCTTGATCATGGATTTTTTCTTTAATCATAACTACCAACTCATCATATGAAGATTGCTTCTGATTGTGGTCATCCATCCAGAATGGATTGATCGATTGAGCCCAGACTTCAATGCTTGAAAAGAAATTTCTTGCGGGATGCTTTCTACTTCAACCATTTCCTGCGTGCAGTGGCTAAGATAGCTCTTTAAAGATTCTCCTAGCTCTTGTCTCATGTCATGGATGTGCCCAGCTGGGGCTGAGCTAGGGATTCCTGCTATGAACATATGAATAAACTTATTATTCAAGTTTGGCTAGCTAGGAATGTTGTACGGCACCAGTTTATTATATCATTTCTTGGGCCCATTCTGATGAAGTAATATAGAAGCCTCGTCATTTGTGTGCAATGCTTGTTCCCAATAAATTCATGTGGGTATTGTACTCCCTCATATGATCGTTGGGGTTATCTTTCCTATTGTATTTCTGCATTTTTGGTATGGTAAACTTGTTAAGCTCTCACAATGCCTTTGTAGTGTCGGAGAAGGTGTCGTACTTATCTTTGTCATCCAATTCTTCTGGACGAGGGGATCTAGTATCAGTTTTCTATGTCAAGTCTTTTGTTGACGTATAGTTAACTTTAAACCTTAATGTTTTGATTATAACAAACAAAATAGTTGTGTTTTCTAACAATCTATTTTTAAGCAATATTCAAAGCGCTACAAATTGAACTCTCGTGCAATGGCAAGATCAAGTCAAAATCAATACAAGAGTTCAAGTATCTCAAGATCCAAATTTCAAGATTCGAAGATCAAGATCAAAGAATAGATTTCTATATAAAATTGTAAAGGTATTAACTCTTTGATTTCTAGAAATTCAATGAATGAAAGCTCAAAAATATTTTTTATCACTTGTATAAAAATATTTTTATCAAAGCCAAAAATCAATTTTTCAAAACTGTAGAAACAGTCAATCCGTCTGATAAATCGGTTGAACTGGTCGACCGTTTGAATGTCACTTTCCAAAAAGTGTCCATTCTGATTTTTTTTTTGCAATTCTAACGGCTAGTTCTGACCATCTGACCAATCGACTGTTTGGTCATCCGTTTCAACAGAAAGTGATGAAAATTCATCTATATAAATACCACTTCATTTATTATTATTCAACAATACTTACAAGAGCATTTATAGAGAGAATCATATTGAAAAACTTCATTCAAAGCTCTATTGCATTTATATATTCAATATCATTAATTGAAAACTTTGTTTGATTAAATCAAACTTTTGATTCATCATTCTCAAAAAAGTTTTCTTCTAACACTTAAGCTTTCCTCATATATTGCTATTCATTAAAGTGTTAGTCTCTCTTAGAACTAAACTTGTATTTATCATTCATCTAAAGAAAAATACTCAAATTAATCTCTTTACATTTTTAGGTCATATTGAGGTCACTTGAAAGCTTAATATTGTATAAGGATCGGTGCTCCTTATTTGTAAGTCACTGGATACATTGTAAGGGTTTGGATTGCACCATAAGTCAATCAAAATAGTGAAAAGGTTGTGCTCGTGTTGGAAAACTTGGTAATGGGGGACGTAGATCATTGGTTGGATCGAACTTCTATAAAAATATCGTTTTCATTCTCTCTTCCCTTTTATTTACCTATATTGTGCTCATATTTTTGTGGATTAATTTTTCATTTCTTATATATCCTTTTTGATAATATTTTTTGAAAAAGTTTGAGAAAACCAATTCACCTCCCTCTTGGTTAGTTATTCTTGGGCTATCAATTGGTATCAAAGCTAGGTGCTCATTTTTTAGATTATACAATCTTGAGTAATGGCTAACCAAAATATTCAAAACCTTGAGGGTCATTCTACAAATCGTCCTCCCTTCTTTAATGGCACTCATTACAATTATTGAAAAACTAGAATGATGATTTATATCAAATCAATTGATTATAACATTTGGGAAGTCATCGAGTTTGGTCCATATGTGCCTACAAAAATTATTAAAGTTGATGATAAACTGGACCAAACTACTTCTAAGCCTAGAGAAGAATATGATGAAGAGGATAAAAGAAAATTGTCTTTTAATGCTAGAGCAAAAAATTTACTTTATTGTACTTTAGATAAAAATGAGTGTAATCTTATTAGCACATGTGATTCCGCATATGATATTTGTCATGCATTAGAGATAACTCACTTTGATACCAACAAGGTTAAAGACTTTAAAATAAATCTATTGACAAAAGATTTTGAAAATTTCTTTATGAAGTAAGATGAACCTATTGTTGATATGATTACTCACTTTACCGATATTATTAATGGCCTTAAGGACTTTGATCGAAAGTTTACTAACGGTGAACTTGTGAGTAAAATGCTTAGGTCTCTCTCGGAAGATTGGAACTCCTTAAGAATGTTGATAGAGAATACAAAAGATGTCAACACTTATCCATTGGAGGAGCTAAATTGAACATTGATGACATATGAGCTCAACAATGTCGAAACAAAGGAGAAAACAAGAAGAAGCAAAGAAGAGATGAAAGAGCCTCCCAAGAAGCAAATTGCATTAAAATCAAAAAACGATGAAGGATCCTCCAACACAAACATGAGTGATGAAGAACTTGATGACTTAGTTCTTCTTGTCAAGAAATGGAGAGGATTTCGAAACAATAGGCGATTTCAAAAGAAGGATGATAAAGATGAAGAGAAAAACAAAAAGATCATATGCTATGATTGTGACAAACTCAGTCATAAGAGGACTGAATGCCCAAACAAAAAGAAGTTCACCAAAAAGAAAGCTCTTCAAACTACATGAGACGATAGTGATGAAGATGATCTTGAAGAAGATGAAGTTCAAGAAGAAATCGCCAACATGTGCTTCATGGCTATTGAGGATGAGGTAAGTACAAACAACAATGACTCTTACATTGACTTATCTACCTCCTATGATGAAATTCTTGAAGAATTTGATGAACTTGTTTCAAAATACTCTATTCTTAACAATAAGCATTCATTATTGAAAAAGGTAGTAAAGAAATTCTTTATTGCACAAAAGGACTTTGAAAAAGAAAAGGATGATTATAAATCCTTAATTAAAGAAAATGTTTCATTGAAAAGAAAAAAGTGGTTGATTTAACAAGCAATATTCACAAGTTTACCCAAGGAAAGAAAATTTTGATTTAATGCTTGGTGAGTAAAAATGTGTGTTCAACAAATGGGGAATTGGATATAAACCTCTCTTGAAACAAAAATCCCTTGAAACCATATTTGTGAAATCATCCAATTTTTCTCAACAAAACATCACATGTAATTTTTGCAAGAAAATTGGTCATATTGCTTATAATTGTTCAACTAAAAAGAGACTATACTTTGAAAGGAAACACAAGTTGATAAAAGAATCCACAAACACTAACTATCAAGGACCCAAACATATGTGGGTACCAAAAATCAAAAATTAAAATTTATTTTGTAGGTAACACAAAAAGTCAAGAGCAATTGGTTCTTGGATAGTGGTTGTTCAAAACACATGACGGGAGATCAATTATTACTATCAAATCTCAAAAGAAAAGATGGAGGTCATGTAACTTTTGGAGACAATGTCAAAGGAAAAATCATAGGCATTGGAAATATTGGTAATCGTTCTTCTTCCTCCATTAAAAATATTTTATTAGTTGATAACCTTAAACACAACTTGCTTAGTATAAGTCAATTGTGTCATTAAAGGTTATCTCATTAAATTTGATTCTTCCAAATGCCTCATTGAGGATGCTATATCTAAAGAGGTATTGTTCATAGGGAGCCGAACTAAGGATGTTTACATCATAACTATTGAATTTGAACTTGAAAAAGAAATAAAATGTCTTTCAAGTATAAAGGATGAATCTTGGTTATGGCATAGGAGATTAGGTCATGTTAGCATGGACTTTCAAAAATCTCCAAAAATAACTTTGTAAAAGGTTTACCAAATATAAAGTTTGAAAAAGATAAAATTTGGGATGCTTGTCAATTTAGAAAACAAATAAAGAGTTCTTTCAAACTTAAACAACACTCTTCTACTTCAAGACCTTTACAACTTCTCCACATGAACTTATTTAGACCCTCTAGAACCGCTAGTTTAAGTAGAAAACATTATGCATTTGTTATTGTTGATGACTTTTCAAAATTTACTGGGGTCATTTTCTTGAATTTAAAAGATGAAGCTTTAAATGCATTCAAACATTTTTTGTAAAAGAGTCCAAAATGAAAAAGAATACACTATTACCACAATTAGGAGTGATCATGGTGGAGAATTTGAAAATATAGCTTTTGATGAATTTTGCAAATCAAATGGATATGAACATAATTTCTCGGCTCCTATAACTTCTCAACAAAATGGTGTAGTAGAAAGGAAGAATCGAACATTGCAAGAAATGGCTCGGATCATGTTGAATGAAAACAATTTACTAAAATACTTTTGGGCCGAAGCCGTAAATACTTCATGCTATATTTTAAATAGAGTTTTGGTTAGTCGAAAGAAAACCAAAACTCCATATGAGCTTTGAAAATATAGAATTCCCAATATCGGATATTTTAAAGTTTTTGGTTGCAAGTGCTTTATTTTAAACACAAAAGAAAATTTGGAAAAATTTGATCCAAAATTCGATATTGGAATTTTTTCTTGGATATTCATCTACTAGCAAAGCTTTTAGAGTTTTTAACAAAAGAACTTTAGTAGTTGAAGAATCTATGCATGTGGTCTTTGATGAAACTAACTTCTTTGAACAAGAAAAAGTCATTGATGATGAAGATTTGGAAAAATGGAATCCAAATAACATTGAAATTCAACATGATGAGGAAACGATTATGCAACAAAATGAAGAAGAACCTCATGCAGATCTCAACACTTCGTCATTACCAAAAGAATGGAGGTTTGTCCTCTCTCACCCAAAAGATCTTATCATTGGTGATCCATCAAAATGGGTAAGCACAAGAAATTCTTCTAGAAAATTTCATAACAATTGTGCCTTTCTCTCACAAATCGAGCAAATTTTTTTTAAAAAAGACGAGTTTGATGAATTTTAGATTCTAGCTATGCAAGATGAACTAAATCAATTTGAAAGAAATCATGTTTGGGATTTAGTTGCTAGACCAAATTCACAAACCGTAATTGGCACAAAATAGGTTTTTTGAAACAAACGAGATGAAAATGGTATAATAGTGCATAACAAAGCTAGATTAGTGGCTCAAGGTTACAATCAAGAAGAAGGCATTAATTTCGAAGAAACTTTTGCACCGGTTGCTAGATTAGAATCAATTCGCATGCTTCTTACTTTTGCTTGTCATAAGAATTTTACTCTCTTTCAAATAGATGTCAAAAGTGCATTTTTGAATGGAGTCATTCAAGAAGAATTTTTTGTTGAGCAACCTCCCAGTTTTAAAAATCACAAGTATCCGGACAAAGTTTTCAAACTTAGAAAAGTCTTTTACAGATTAAAACAAGCTCCTAGAGCATGGTATGAGAGATTAAGTAAATTTCTCTTATCAAATAGTTTTTTAATGGATAAGGCGGATACAACACTATTTATAAAAACAAAAAAGAATGATATGATAGTTGTTCAAATTTATGTTGACGATATCATTTTTGGTGCTGTTAACATTTTCCTATGTGAAGAATTTTCTAAGTGCATGAGTAGGGAATTTGAGATGAGCATGATGGGTGAACTCAAGTTCTTTCTTGGACTTCAAATCAAACAAACTAATGATGGAATATTCATTAGTCAAACTAAATATATCCTGGATATGCTCAAAAAGTTTGAAATGGAAGAATTGAAGCCAATGAACGCTCCAATGAGCTCATCAATCAAACTAGATAAAGATGAGCAAGGTACTTCCGTTGATATAACAAAATATCGAGGTATGATCGGATCTCTTCTTTATTTAACCGCTAGTAGGCCCGATATTATGTTTAGTGTATGCTTATGTGCTAGATTTCAATCTAATCCTAAGAATTCTCATTTTATTTCCGTTAAATGCATTTTCCGTTATCTTAGTAGAACTAGATCCTTAGGTCTTTGGTATCCTAAAGAAAATCATTTTGATTTACTTAGCTATTTGGATGCCGATTGGGCCAGTTGCACAATTGACCATAAAAGTACTAGTGAAACGTGTCATTTTCTAGGCTTTGCTTTAGTTTCTTGGTTTAGTAAGAAACAAAATTTCGTTGCCTTGTCAATCGCCGGCCGAGCCATCTCATCTCATAGCTAGTTGTTGTGCTCAAATCCTATGGATGAAACAAACTCTAAATGACTATCACCTATCCTTTGAAAAATTCCTATCATGTGTGATAACAATAGTGCCATAAATTTATCCAAGAATCCCGTTTTGCATTCTCGAACCAAACATATTGAGATTAGACATCATTTTCTTCGAGACTATGCACAAAAGGGAGATATATCTTTGGAGTTTGTAAACACCAAAAAACAATTGGCCGATATTCTTACAAAACCATTAGCACTTGAAAGATTTTCATACATTCGACGAAATTTAGGTATAATTGATGAATGTGAAATACGTGGCTAACTCTTTATGTTTTCTATAGTTGATTGCACTTCATATGATAAACATGTTTCAAAGTAGTTATCAAAGGATCAAATTGTTAAACATTTTTGGAAATCCGCTAAAGCGGATGACTGTTTATACAAACGGACGTCCGTTTGATGTTAAACAGATAACATTTTGTTCATCTGGATAATCATCCGTTTAAGTAGAACATTTTGTACAAATTTGATCAACAACAACGGATGACTGTCTAGCCGTCCGCTTCATCATCCGTTTGAACAGAATGTTTTCAACATAAATTGGTAGACTCAAACGGATGACCATTTCATCGTCTGTCTTCTCATCCGTTTGAACAAAAAGTTCTTTTTCAAAAATTCAGTTCAAACGGTCGACCGTTTGTGGTTTCCGGTCGACTTTATCAGTAGAAATCAGGATTTTTAAGTTAGAAATTTTTCAAATTTTCTCATTCCAACTTCGCGCGACCCACGGTTTTTCTCTCCAAATCTCTTTCCCATTCATTGATTTCATCTCAAATCTTCAAAATTTTCACTTCAAATCACAAACACATCAAATCCACGCTCAAAACTGCAAAATCCCTAATTTCTGTCCACGAAATCGTCAAAAACCACTCAAACGGACGAACTCGAACCCTAGCCTCCCAATCCATTTTCCAACACAATGCCTCGAGTTAAAATGGTTGCCAAACGCTCTAGGAGAGAATGACAACCTTCTCCATCCTCTGAAGACGAGGAT
This sequence comes from Forsythia suspensa, assembly GCA_023638005.1. Taxonomy (NCBI): domain Eukaryota; kingdom Viridiplantae; phylum Streptophyta; class Magnoliopsida; order Lamiales; family Oleaceae; genus Forsythia; species Forsythia suspensa. The sequence continues at coordinate 24,209,711 of CM042666.1, read as the reverse complement.
TCTCCCTCAGAAATTCGGATTGCAAAATGTCCCGTCCTCATCGGTAAGAACGTTGACCTTGCCTCGTTTACTTTTGAAGCCCCCTCTTTTCACATATATGATCTTTTTGTAGGGATGTGTTGGGTTAGTGTTCTCACACTAAATGACAAAGTTTACCTTTCCATTGTAAAAGAACTCTATAAAAATATGACTTCCTCTCCGAGGTCGGGCATCTCGTGTCTAGTTCGAAATAAACAAATAAGAATCACTCAAGACCTTATTCAATCAATTCTTCAACTTGAGGAAGGTGGTATTCGCCTTTATACTACAAAAACAATTCCTCACACTAAAGAATACAACCCGTTCCAGGCATGTTGTCGTGTCACCGAAAAATACTTTGAGGCAGCCATACGTCTAAGTACAAATCAACTCACCCTCTCGTGTCGTGTCTTACACAACATCATCGTCCATATCATTATTCATCGAAAAGGTCATTTAGATGAGGTCAATCATTATGACGTCTTCTTTCTCGACTCTATCCTCCGTGGGCACAAACTAGATTTTTCCTACATCATGCTCCAACACATGACCTCAGTCCTTAGCGGCACTAGACCGAAGACACTTTCTTACGGAATGATTCTCACTAAAGTTTTTCAACACTTCGAAATCTCCTTCCGTGACTCGGTTGCCCTTCTTCCCAAAGCCACCGATACCATCAATATCCTTACTCTCAAACGAATGAAAATTATCAAAGAAGATGGACAATGTGTGGCAAAGTCCAAAGGGTTTGACGATGAGTCGGGACCCTCTACCTTACCATTTGAGGGTGGCAAAGAAGTGCACGAAGATGATGATGATGAACATGCTCCTCCCCCATCTCAACCACGACCACAATCACATCGACCGTCATCCTCTACCTCCGGCTTCAACGAGGACCATTTCAATTTACTAAATGGACGGATCGACTCCCTCGCCTCGACGGTTGAAAGCGTGCAATCATTGCTCCACCAAGTGCTTGCCTCCCAACAAGCACTTCATGCTCATTTCGGCACTGAATTTCCTCCGCATCATCTACCGGAGATCTAGTTTATTTATTTTTGTTATTTGTTTCTATGTTTTTGAAAACAATCCTAAGTTCTAGCTTTTATTTATGTACCTTGATGTTTTTGAAAACAATTTCTTTTCATTTTCAACTTCTATCCATGAATGACATCTTTTGTTTACCTTAATGTTTTGATTTTGCCTTTTTGTTTATGCCAAAAGGGGGAAGAATATGTGATGTGATATGATGAAAATTTGAATATGAATGTGAATGTGATGATATGATGAAAATTTTGTAATTGACAATCGACTTGAAAATTTGTTAATTGACAAACGACTTGAACATTTGATATGTGATGAAATTGGTAAATCAAATGAAAATTGTATCATACTACAAATTCATCAAACCACGTTTACTTGAAAAATAAAGGGGGAATATATATGCTTTATTTTATCTCATTATTCTATATTCTCACATTATTTTTCATAATCAAAAAGGGAGAAATTGTTGACATATAGTTAACTTTAAACTTTAATGTTTTGATTATAACAAACAAAATAGTTGTGTTTTCTAACAATTTATGTTCAAGCAATATTCAAAGCCCTACAAATCGAGCTCTCATGCAATGGCAAGATCAAGTCAAAATCAATATAAGAGTTCAAGTATCTCAAGATCCAAATTTCATGATTCGAAGATCAAGATCGAAGAATAGATTTCTAGATAAAATTGTAAAGGTATTAACTCTTTGATTTATAGCAATTCAATGAATGAAAGCTCAAAAATATTTTTTATCACTTGCATAAAAATATTTTTATCAAAGTCAAAAATCAAATTTTCTAAACTGTGGAAATGGTCAATTCGTTTGATAAACCAGTTGAACTGTTCGACCGTTTGAATGTCAATTTCCAAAAAGTGTCAGTTCTAATTTTTTTTTTTGAGTTCTAACGGCTAGTTCTGACCATCTGACCGGTTGACCGTTTGGTCATCCGTTTCAATAGAAAGTAACGAAAATTCATTTCTATAAATACCACTTCATTTATTATCATTCAACAACACTTACAAGAGCATTTATAGAGAGAATCATATTGAAAAACTTCATTCAAAGCTCTATTGCATTTTTATATTCAATATCATTCATTGAAAATTTTGTTTGATTAAATCAAACTTTTGATTCATCATTCTCAACAAAGTTTTCTTCTAACACTTGATCTGTTGCTATTCATTAAAGTGTTAGTCTCTCTTAGAACTAAACTTGTATTTATCATTCATCTAGAGAAAAATACTCAAATCAATCTCTTTATATTTTTGGGTCATATTGAGGTCCATTGAAAGCTCAATATTGTATAAGGATCGGTGCTAATTGTTTGTAAGTCACCGGATACATTGTAAGGGTTTGGATTGCACCATAAGTCAATCAAAATATTGGAAAGGCCGTGCTTGTATTGGAGAGCTTGGTAATGGAGGATGTAGATAATTGGTTGGATCGAACCTCCATAAAAATATCGTTTGCACTTTCTCTTTCCTTTTATTTACTTATATTGTGCTCATATTTTTGTGGATTAATTTTTCATTTCTTAAATATCCTTTTTCAGAATATTTTTCGAAAACGTTTGAGAAAACCAATTCACCCCCCTCTTGGTTAGTTATTCTTGGGCTATGGGCTATCATCTTTAAGTTTAGGGTTTTGTTGGAAAACCCATGAGCCCCTAAATGTTAGTAAATTAGTTATCCCACGGAATGGAGGGAGGCAAGGGGGCAGGAGATCAGTGGCCCGGAATGGAGATCTCCGGGTGTTACAAAGACTTAACTATGCAAGAAAGAAGTGAGAGATTTATTCCTTATTTAGTGTTTTATAATTTATTTAAGGAAACCTGGCGCAAATAGTCTATAACGTATGCTAATAGTGTGTAAATGGTCCCTAACCTTTTTTTTTTAGTGGAGTGGTCCCTAACCTATCTATTTAGGTGCGTAATTAGTCCTTATTTGATAAAAAAGACAAAAGTACCCTTAATTTTAGTTTAATAAAATTACAATTGGATTTCAAACCTTTGCAAAATGTGCAAATAAGTCCTATATATATATATATATATTAAACAATATTTAATTTAGCATATTAAATATATCACTATAATCGTGTCAAATAAATGTTTCATAAGTGAAAAATATAAAATTATTGCGCTTTAGGTATATGTAATTATTATGTGATGTGAAAAACTCGAATAAAAATTAAGTTAAATATATAACAAAATAGTGTATATAATTTTATGACATTGAACTAATCTTATTATATTTTTTTTAACATAAAAATACTAACAAAAATTAATTTACACATTTTGTGTTCTTTATTTTTGATCGATAATAAAACGATAAATTAAAATATGAAGAATATAATTTGAGCTCTAATATTTGTAGTTAATAAACGAATAGCTCAATGAAATAATAATATTTGATTATTAAGTTTGTGAAAAAGTTTTTTTTTATGTTGTAATGATAAAATTTTTGTTTAAATTTTAATGATTACTTAATAATAATAAAATAATTTTAATTAACACGTTTGTTAATAATTATGAGCTTAAATTTTAGTTATTTTAGAATAGTTCGTAAAATATACAAAATAATTTAGTATATTATCAAGGGATAATTGCATGAAAGGTCTTCAACCTTTCAAAATCGTTAGAGATATGTCCTTAACTTAAAAAAAATAGCATTACACGCCCCCCAACATATAAAGAAATAAGCATCGTAGGTCCCTCTTGACACTTTTCATCAATTTTCTCTGTTAAAAATCAAAATTGGACTACATGCGCTATATTTCTACAAAAAATGCGACTGTCCTTAGGTGGTGGAAACGTTAGTTGTTGAGGTGTCTATCTCTCTCTCTCTCTCTCTCTCTCTCATTCTCCTTCCTTTTTCGATAGCTTTCTGAAACTCTAAAAAATTCATGAATTTCAATGCCCTTTTTCACATTTCCCCGTTCAAAAAGAATAATTTAAGTTTTCTATAATTTTTGTCTGTAATTACAACAGAATCTATTGAAATTGAAACAAGAAACTTTCCTAGGTGGGTTTTTGATGAACAACACGGATCGGGTCGGATTTCAATGATGTTTCTGGCGCTAGATCTGGTTCATTATGCATGCATTGCCAAGGGGTAAAATGGTGTTGGTGGAGTTCAATTCGAAGGATGTGAGACTTGGATCCATCGCCGGAAAATGTTTGGAGAAAATGCCGCCGTTTCATTCCATCTTTTCCCACACCGTCCGTTCTCAAACCTACACTTTCTTGATCGAGGTCCTGTTTGTTTATTTCGCGATTTTTTATGAAAGATGGAGAAATTTGAAGGATTGGGCTTTCCCTGGAACGTTAAAGAAGCGTTTAATAAGTTTTTCCAGGGCGATCTAGGGGAAGAAGAGGTTGGAGCAAGTGACTTCTCATTGTTTTCAGAGGAACTCAATCCAGTTTTACATCGGTTATTGGGTCCAGGCTTGGAACGGGATGTTCCAAATTTACAGTGGAGTTGTAGTTTTAACCCTGTCATTCTCAGTTGTATTTTTGGAGAAATATAGCGCGTGTAATCCAATTTTGACTTTTAATAGAGAAAACTGACTAAAAGTGTCAAAAAGGACCTTCGATGCCTATTTCTTTATACGTTAGGGATGTGTGGTGCTATTTTTTTTAGGTTAGGGGCATATCTCCAACGATTTTAAAAGGTTGGGGGACCTTTTATGCAATTGTCCCTATTATGAATTTGTTAGTTTCTTTTAAAATTTTTTTAAAAAATAAAAGTATGGGACCCATTTGTACTTTTTACAAAGGTTGGGAATCCAATTGAAATTTTTTCTAAATAAAAGTAAGGGCATATTTATCTTTTTTTTATCAAATAATGACCAATTGCACACCTAAATAGATAGGTTATGGATTACTCCACCAAAAATGAAAGGTTATGGACCATTTGTCTAATAAGGGCAAAGATTAGGGACTATTTGCGCCAATTTTCCATTATTTAGTTATGATATTTTATTAAGTAGGGTTCTTTTATTATCTTGGGTCAAATTTAAAAGTTGCTAAGAGTATAAGGAATAGGATTGCATTTTTTTAATTAAAGTGAGAATATTTGTCCACAAACATTAAATTTTTGTTTGATTAAAAACTAATAAATTGAGAGTTTTTTTCTCCAAAATTTTATCCAAATAGTATTCATGATCAAATTAACATTTTGTGATCGCGTGTAATTGTTTTTGTTCGCTTTTGTATGTAAGATAGTCTATGCTTCTAAAGATGTTGTCTAGGAAATCACATACTATTCGTGAAAATCTTCTTAGATTGGATTCAGTACGAAGAGGACATGACATGAATCTTCCGACTACTTGATATGTTGGAGCAAAAATCCCAACAATGGATCTTGTTGGGTATATGTGGAAGTAGTTTGCATAAGGAAGGTATTGATAGGGATTGGCACGACAAGGTTGTTGGCGTGGGTGGCACGACAACCAATGTGGAGTCGATCGTGGAGGTTTCTGACGACGATGATTATTTTTAATGTTCAACTTGTACTAATTGGTAATCAACTTGAAAACTATATCATGAATGTGCACTCCAATATAAAATTTTTAACTTTGAAAGGAATGAGTAACTTCGCTTGAGGCAAAAAGAAGACAAGATTTACCCTTTAATTTTTGCTCATCAAATTGGTCATTCTTTTGCCAATTACAACTGCCACTGTTTTGAACTATTAATATAAAAAAAGATCAATTATGTAGTAAGACTAGAGATGAACAAATGAACGATTACATAAATTGAGAAAGATTTTTTTTATAATATTTGTAATGATGTTTTTGTAAAACGATTTAAGAATATGAAAAACTCGTTAAAGACAATTTTAATGTATTAGAAATTTTTAATTGTTGTTTTTTTTATGTATAATTCGTCTTGATTTTTTTTCTTATTGTTTACATTGTGCCGCCTAAAGTAAAATCATATATTAGCCACTGGCTACAGGTAGTGTTGGCGGGAGGGAATATGAAGTTGAAAGAAAGAAAATAAATTTCACTCGACGATTTTACCCCCAGTTCCAATAAAAGCAAAAAAATGAGAGTTTAACTCACTTGCGCAACTAACGGACATTTTTAATGGAATATGTCCAAAGAGACCAATTACACATATAAATGGATAAGTTATGGACCACTCTATTAAAAATAAAAGATTAGAGATTACTTGCGATTTATATTCATACGTTAGGGACCATTTGCACCAATTTCCCTTGATTCAACTAAAGGCATCTTTCACGAAGATCAATGCAATAGTGTCCGCTCCCCATCAAATGATACATTAATATAAGAGCAATAAAATATTGGGAATACGCGTTTTCGATTGTCGACTTTTTGAACAGTTTTAAGAATTGAAGAATCTTTCCAAGATTTATGATGACTAGGGCCGGCAAATCCTTGTCTTTTCTTTTAACTTGAAAATGGCTTTCACTCCACCTTCATTCTTTTGTCTTTTTTCCATCAAATTATCCCAATCTCAATGTTGATTTCCACTCCGATTTGTTCCATTTTTGAAGCTCCTCGAGTTTCATAAATTCTCAATCAAAAAATTGAATTAGCATTCAATCCAATCCAATCTCGAATAGAAAGTGGGAACAAGAGCAGCATCATCTCAGCCAGTCTAATCCCCCAAGGTCACTGATCATTTTCTTTTTTCTTGTGGTTATTTTTGAATATAATAAAATTTTGTACATTTTCTTTCATTCGTTTTGTCCATATCGTGTAGGATTTTTACTTTAAGTCAAGCAATTGTAGGGGCAGTTTCTCAGAAATTGTCCCTTTATACACATTGGCTGTTTGCGTGGATCCAAAAGATTCGTTCTCCGTGTTTGCAATGTGAAAATGTGATTTGTTTTTAGGCTTTTTTTACTATTCATACGTATTGCTTTAACCATCTCCGTACTTCTATAGGCTCAGCGTTTGTACACGCGATAACTATCCACAATTGAACAGCGTGTGCCTTTGAAGCTGAAACAGAGATGTCTAGGAATTATGACAACTGGGAAAGGCTGGTGGAAGTCGTGCTAAAACGAGAGCAGTATTGGGAAATGGCTCACGCCCATTCGAGAAACACGAGCAGTGCCAGTTCCGTATCATTGGATTTTGACGAACTATCTTTGAGTTTGCCAAGAGAAGTAACAAATGTTGAAATTGGAGGAACGAGTTCAAGATCTGATTTGGATCCGTCTCAATTGATTAGTGATTCTTTCGAGAGCACTGATAGCAGTAAAGGACTTGATGGAAAAGGCTTGAAATCTCAAAATTCAGTGATTTCCAGTGATGCTAGCCAAAACGAGGTTGAGTGGATGGAACAATATGAACCTGGGGTGTACATAACACTTGTAGCTCTTCAAGATGGAAGTAGAGATATCAAACGAGCACGCTTTAGGTATTTGGAATTGTTATTTCTGAGTTTTACATTGGATGTTATTTGATATAATTATTAATAAAGACTGTTGTTTGGACATTGTCCTCAAATCTCATTTTACTTTGTTGGTTGAATGCTAATTAATACTAGTTCTATGACTTCTTGTTATGTTTTTAGAAATGTGTGATTTAAATGTAAAGAACTAACTTCTATCTTTTTCTGTCATTGCATATACAGCCGGAGGAGATTCGGGGAGCGCCAAGCAGAGACTTGGTGGTCAAAGAACCGGGAAAAAGTTTACGAGATATACAACATTCGTGGAGTAATGTGTTAAAATAGGAGTCGGTTTGAGAGAGTGTTGTCCAAAGGTGTTGACCCTAAAAATCTTGTTCGTGGCTACATGAAATCTTGAAATTATTGTAAAATAATAGTTGATAACTATTTCGTTTTATCATAATATCTCAAAAATAGTCATATTTAATCTAGAAGTATGTACGTTGATCAGTTTTTAAATCTCATTGGAACATTATATATATGGTCCATTATTATAATAAAATACACACTTGATCTCTAATTCTTTCTATTTTTTACTCTTATTATCTTAGTTTTATAATACGTTTTTAGCACGACCCAAAATAGAGAATTCGAGAGCAACAATGTAGAAAATTCACAGAATTTGGACAACTTGGAGCTGTGTCCAAACATTTATATCTCAGTGCTCTAAGTTCGATTGCCGTGAAATTTGGACAGAAAATTCACAACTCATGTTCGTAAAATGTAATGGTTAAGATCAAGGTTCAACAATTCATTTGTGAGAAATTGCTACATTGGCGAATTTTTAATTGTTTGGAAGATTATGAATTTTTGGAGAATAAATTATTATTTTTTTCAGATTTAAATTTGTAGAAGAATTTGAGACTACTAGAAGTACTCTAAATTTAGTGAATTCAATTAATAGGTAATTGACACACAAAAATATATTAAAGTCAGTTTTTCTTTTCTTTGTCATCTTCCATATCTCATATATATATATATATATATATATGTGTGTGTGTGTGTGTGTGTGTGTGTGTGTGTGTGTGTGTGTGAACTAAATTTAAATGAAATCTATTACTTTGTACCAATATTCCATAAGAGTATTGTATTATCACTTTTGGAGAAGTACACATGTATAATAAATAATAGTGTGAGCACGTGCGATGCACGTTATGTATCGATAATTAAGAATATAATAGTGTTTATAATATATTCCTTTTACGAATTGGCTTGATATTGGCGATCTAAGTGGAAAAAAAATTAAATATTAACAAATCAGACGATTGAAATCTAAATACCATGTTTGTAACTTAAAACCTAGTTTATTAAAATTTATTATAGTAGATGACTCAAATATATATAAAATTGAATTCAATTTACTTCATAAAAGCTACTATTCTTAAGTAACATTTTCCCCGAATTTGCATTCTTCCTCGAAACCTGAGTTCATACCTTTATAATATTTTAATCACGTTAAGAAATTTAAATGCCTTTGCATTAAGAAAATTCACATTTGCTCTAGAATAAGACTCTAGGCATAAGTATCAACATCTGTATATTAATTTTAATTTTTTTAAATAACTTAAATAAAAGATAAAGAGATGGTTGAATTGAGCTTACATCGTCAAATATTTGGGATTTCAATAACGGCAAATTAGACTTCTTTGGTAAGTGTACCAATTCGATCATCACGATGTTTAGCGGCAGAATAAAAAGTTTATAAAAATCTTTTTTCTTGCTTTAGATGAAGCTCTGAAGATAATCAATAAGTTAATTAATCAAGTCGTTTCATGGTCAAATTAAAACTCTTAAAAGCAACATAATTTCTGAAAGTAAATGAATTACTTTACAGTTGTTAATTAAGCACGCTAGTGAAGTTGTATGTATTTGATGCAAGTCAAAGATTATGGCAAAAATAGGCTACAAAAGTGTAAAAAAAAGTAAACAAGTCAATAAACATACTAATTACAATTACAATTGTTCCACAACCATCCGTGTGAAAAATATAGCATGTTAAATACACTTTTCTAAAGTACTAAGTAGAGTTTGTATTGCTAATGTCCATCCAAGTCATTTTCAGAAATAATACCCTAGAATTGCATTAATATTAAAAAGAAAAATGACAATAAGTTGAGATATTACTAAAATTATGCATTTCAAAACCCTATATATAAACAAGCAATTTTCATTCCAAGCTCATGTAGTTCGAGAAATGGTAATATTATTCAATTACAACTAAACAAACTAAATTATAAATTAAATAATGTCTCAAATGATAGTACATTCTCAACGACAAGCAATCAGAAAAAAATTCCAAGTTAAACAATACCTCAAAGTGACAGTAGTATCAAATTACAACAAAAGTAAACTAAAATTTTTAAATTTAAAATTATTGAATAAAACTATAAAGTGTCTTCAATGAACACAAATCTCAAACTTTGCAGAAAAAGAAATCAATAAAGCAAAATTAGAAATGTTTTCCAAAATAATCAAATTGCATATTTAACAACTAACAGAGTATAAAAGTACAATTCTTCCAAAATTCAAACTCCTAAATAAAAAATAAAGTAACAACTCATATGTCTTTCAATTTGAGTAAAAAAAAAGTAATTGCGGGTAAAAAACACGACAAAAATCTAAAACAAACAAGACTATAAAAGTAAAGAACAATAAAAAGTAAATTTTTTTGAAATAATTAAAAAAATTGCAAATTTAATAATCTAATAAATAGTAAAACTAGAATTCTTCTGAAATTCAAACTCCAAAACAACTAAAAACCAAAATCAGAACTCATATGTCGTCCAATTTAACCAAAAATTTGTTCAAAGCATTTCACATCAACTTTGAATGTGCCAATTGTCTTCCTTCATCTTATTGTCGTTTCACTATAAGATTCGAAAACCTCTTACGTTTTGTTTTCCTTGAAACTGAATTTTACAAAAAATGAATCCAAATTAATGACACCATTTTTAATTCTAATGTCAGACATCATTGTTCAAAACTATTTTTGGACAATGCTTGGAAAACTTTGAATAATCATAAGTTAGTTTATTTAAAACTGATATAAAAGTAGCCAAAATTATGCTAAATATATATTTTGTCTATTTGTGGCCAACAGTTGCAACACGATACAATAATTAACTGGTGTAAGCATATATAATCAGAATGAATTCAAATTCAAATAAAAAACAAACAGATACGTAGATATGAGTTTAAAAACACGCAAGTTTCAGTATGAAAAAATTCAATAAAACCAAATATTTTGCTTATATTACTATAGTAATATTGGTCTACTAATCTCTCTTATAATGTGTTCTACTTTATTGCATTACTCACAAGATACTTTCTTTCGGTTTATGCAAAACAAGCCACAATTATCCTGGAATTTGCATTCGAAGTTGAAACACTTTTTGGTCAAGTCCTACAACTTGTACCCGACGTAACGATGCATATAAAGTTCCTCTAGGATTTTATTTGACATAGGTTGGTTTGGAATTTAAAATGTATTTTAAATTCTATTCATTGACGTTACTTTGGAGAATATTACGCATACAAATTTACGAAACACTCCCTAGTCGTATAAAGAGTGTAAATTACACTTCACATGCTATATTTTCAAGAATTACATATATATTTCATGTTCTATTATGTCTTCATAAAAATAATAGAAAACATTAAAATACTGAGTTTATTGAATGTAATTGCATTTCACATAAACCTAATTTTTTAAATTACAATTTACATACCATTATTTCAGAAACGTGGACAAATATCATATTTAATTAGGATAAATTCATCTTTGAAATCTTATAGTTATTTTGCAAATTTTTTAAATCAAATATCCACACTTTTAATATAGGTAGGGTTTGGTTGACTATTTAGAATAGTAAACAAATATCTACACTTTTAATATAGGTAGGATTCTAGAAGAATAGTTATATGAATATTACAATATTGCTAATGAAGAAGTTGAAGTTTACATATGAATATTATATTGTTGTTTTTGAAGAAAGCACAACTTGATACTTATTAGTACTCTAGAGATTTTTTCTTTATTGTTATGGAAGAACCACAACATTGTACATATCAAAATTGATATAAATATAATATACATATTTTGAATTCTAGATGAATATGGCGTTGATGTTCTTGAAAAAACACAATCCACATATATAAATATTCAAGAAGAATATTGTGTTGCTACTCTTGAATAAGTACAACTTTATGAAAACCAATTTTTAAAAAAATATTGTTTTGATGCTCCCAAAAAAGCGAGACTCTCATACTAATACAATAAACCAATATTATGTAGTTGCTCGTGAAGAACCACAACTTTATATATTTATAATTAAATAAATATTATTGCTCTTAAAAAATATAAATTATTTTATGACAATATCCTTGAAGAATATTTTGATGTTGCTGCTGAGCAATACAAATTTCTACAAATCATTAGTCTAGAAGAATATATTGTCGTTCTGAAGAACTACTTTATATAGATCGGTATTTATGAAAAATATATGTTGATGCTCTTGAGTAATCATCACTTCATATATCAATATTTTAATATCTAATAAAATTCAAAATGAATTGCTGAGACGTCGCATATAATGTAACAAAGCATACAATTATTCAAAACAAAAATGTATTTTTTGGATGTAACATTAATAGGAAATAATATTAATACGATATCAAGTGCAATGAATACCATTGAAAGTTCTTGAAGAGCTAATATTATTTTATCATATTACACAAAATTATATATTGACCATGGACTTTATTCTAGTAAATTCATAAGAAATTTGCTTAGTTTTAAAGGTATTCAATGCAATATATATCACATTGAGACAATGTAAGAAAATAACGTAGAATATCTTTGCTTAACTTCTTTTGTATAGGCCATTAAGATAAAAGGAAAACTCATAGCACTCCCCTTTGGCATGTATTATAGATTCATAAAAACAATTTAATCAAACACTATCACGAACCCAAAGTTCGTTGACTCAAATTATTTTATTCTTTGGCAAGATAGACACCCAGGAGCAACAATGATACACCGAATTATTATCAACTCACATGGATGTCATCTAAAGAACTGGGAGATTCTTTTATATGATAATTATCCATGTGCTGCTTGTTTACAAGACAAGTTAGTCATCAGACCTTTCATTACAAAGGTTAATGTCGAATCTCCAACTTTTTAAAAAAGAATTCATGAGGATATATATACGTTGGCCGATATACCCACCATGTAGACCATTTCGTTATTTTATAGTTTTAATTGATGCTTCTACTAGATTGTCTCATGTTTGCTTACTTTCAACTAAGAATGCATCTTTTGCTAGACTAAATGCTCAAATCATATAATTATGAGCTAAATTTCTCAATTACTCAATCAGGAAATAAATTCTCGAAAATGATGGTGAATTTAGATCCCAAAAATTCGATGAGTATTGTACATCAATTGGAATTGTTATTAAACATTGTGTTGCTCACATCCATACACAAAATGGTCTAGCGTAGTCATATATCAAACGTTTACAATTCATTGCTAGGCCATTAATTATGAAAATAAAACTTTCGACTTCTTATTTGGGTCATACTACACGCTGGATTATTGTTTCGTATAAGAGTCCAATTGCGTACTATCATTATTCACCTTTACAACTTGCATTTGGTCAAGAACATAATATTACTCACCTACGAGTTTTCGGTTTTGTAGTCCAAGTTCCAATTTCACCCTCACAACATACCTAAATAGATAGTCAACGAAGATTTTAAATTTATGTTGGTTTTGATTTACCATCCATAATTAGATATCTTTAACCATTAACAAGTAAGTTATTTACAGCACGTTTTGTAGATTGTCATTTCGATGAAATGACTTTCTCAATTTTGGGAAGGGCAAAGCTACATCCTGAAGAACAACATAAAATTTATAGAATGAAACAACATTATCTCACTTTGATCCCCAAAGTGATTAATGAGAGCAAGAAGTTGAAAAGATCATCCACTCGCAAAGAATTGCAAATCAATTTGCTGATGTAATTGTTGATACAAAGAAATTGACAAAATCATATGTACTAGCAAAAAACTAATCCAGCAAATTAGACCAGAAACGTGGTCAACCAAAGATTCTATACCTCGAAAAAGAAAGGTACAAGAGAAAAAACCAACAAAAACTTTAGAAAAAATAATTTTAGAAAATATAGTAGAAGATATTGATCAATCAAACGAAGATAAAGTTAATCCTACACAACCACAATTGTAAGAAAACAACGAGATTTAAAAAAATATGTTATCTCGAAGAATGTGTGAATGAAATAATATTGTCATACACAATATCTTTGTCTTTAACATGGCTTTTGACAATATGCAAAATAATGAGGACCGTGAACCACAGTCTACTAAAGACTACTGTCGGTAAAGAAATGATTGACCAAAATAAAAAGATGACATAAAGACGGAGTTGAAATCCTTATAACAACTCAGAGTGTTTAGACCTATAGTTCGAAGAGCCAGACCTACATATATGCTTAATCAAGCTAATCTAGGATCATATACAAAAATTGAGATAAATGAGAGTAACTTGTTCAGCTTTGTGGCATTAAGGTCGTCAATAGAAGAATGAAAATATTGCAAACTTGTTATCACAATGGGACGCTATTTAGTGTTTGCACACTGGACTTGAATAACAATAGTTTTATACTTTCCTTTGGTGTGGGTGATTCGGAAAGTAATTCTTCATAAGAGTGGTTCCTTGTAAGATTGAAAGAAGCGCAATGGGAACGTAACGGCTTGTTATCATTTATGATAAGAATGTTAGTACTAAAAATGAAGTTGAGAAGGTGTACCTAAATAACTGCTCAAAAAAGTATGCATAAGCTTCGCCTAAGAGTGAAGCTCGGCCTTTACGCCTAACTACGCCTTACGCTTCACTTTCACCTTGCCCTTGTTTCGCTCTCGCCTACGCCTCGCTTAGGCTCGAAAAGCTTGAACTTGGTCTCCACACCTAGCCATACTTTACGCTTTTTAGAACATTACTAAATATGATGCATGGGGTCTGTTCATACAATTTGTTTCACAATTTTAAGAAGCAATTTGTAAAACGGCTAAATTTATATGACAACCATTCAACACACTAGCAAGAGCTTACACAAAATTTGAATTCGAAATCCAAATGAGGCATCTTGACGGCATAGACAAGCGTATACATAAATATCTAGTTAATAATAAAAAAAACTCATAATTAATATATACATGTGCAAAAAATTTGTAAAATCACTGATAATATGAGTCTGTTTGGTGTAGTTTATAAACTTGTTTATACAAGTAGACATCAGATATCATAAGTGGTTTAGCGCTTACATAACAAACATGTTCTCTTCGATAACTTCAAACATTGTAGAGTCAGTGAATTCAGTAACAAGATCGGTAAAAAACTTTCCAATAGAGACTTTGTTTGAATCCTTGCATTGTACAGTGCAAAAGATGTTTTTCAAGCAGGTTATAACTTCAAGCAAGAGTAAATATCACACTACAAGAAATGAGGTCAATAGATGCGACATATGTTGTCGCTGAATTCTTAGAAGTCGTCTCTTTAACTTTTTAGAGACGACAAAGTCTTCGTTCAATGTCGCCGCAACATGTTAGTGTCTCTAGAAATATAGCGACGACTTTATGTCGTCTCTATATATATTTGTATCTATAGCGATTACAATGTCGTCGCAACAGTGTCGTGACTATATCTCGAAAACAGATATAAAGGGACGACAAAGTCGTCACAAAAGTCGTCGCTGTTATACAAAATAATAGAGACGTGAAAATCGTCGCTATTAGCTCGTCGCCATACGTACTTCTCATATAGAGACGACAATGTCGTCGCTATTACTAATTGTCTTAATTTACTACAACGACGACAATGTCGTCGCTATAAATGTTTTGAATATTTTTAATTTTTTTTTTAATTTCCAAATAATATAAATAATATATAAAAAATTCTAAACATCTACGGACCCTCCAAACCGCCGACCTCGTCCCCGTTCTCCTCCTCCTCCGCAGGCACAACTGGTATTTTACTTTTCAGAAACTCAATTTCACGCTGCATTTGGCGTAGCTGATCCTCGTACATGGCAAACGAAAGATCGTTATTTTGGGGGTCTGCAGAGGACTGATGGAAAGTTCCTTGTGGGGCAAACAATGCAGCAGTCGAATCTAGTGAGGGAGAGGTGCCCTTCGGAACCCGGCCAACCCCACAGACGTGACCTCGTCGTTCTCCGAGAACCTCATTTGCAATAGCGCGCTCGTCTAACGACGCGCTATTGGAGGTGACCCGTGTATGTTGAGTCTCTCAACAACTCAACAAGTTTATCCTGCTCGCTTAAAAAATAATAATAAATAATAATATCATGTATGTCAAATAAAATTATATTAACATAATTTAAAAATTCTCACATAGTCACCAGCCACCTGCGGGTTCACCCAATTGACATCCCGGAAGGTGTGAAACGTCTGGAACGAATCAATAATCCCCGGCCACTTCTGGGTCTCGGGGTCCCGTTACGACAATTTAAACGTGAAATGTAGTTAGTAGACATTTTTACATAATGTAGTGAAGATATGTATAATGATATTGAAAATTTATATGTTGTACCTGATCGTAACGCGTGGCAGAGAAGCTCTTCGACCCCTGCACACTCGGGTATTTAGCCTTACCCCGATTGGTCTTATTTTTTGAGGACCGTTCCTGAAGGTATAACATATAATTGATTAGCAAAAAATGCATTAGTTAAAAAAATATATAAAATATCGTAAAAAATATATAAACAATACGTACCACGAAAGTAGGACTGGTGAAGAATTCAATCCACTTCTGCCAGTCCTCAGCGGACATCTCGCCGTATGATCGGCTCGGTCCATGCGCTTTTAAGTGATTATGTGCCTTGAGTTTGAAATTGCGATAACGATCGGCCGCCAGACGATCTACTGCGGCACATACTGCCCGGTACTCGTCGGGCGACCGATCGCCCTGCAGATCGAAGTAGCTCTGCAAGAGTGAAAAAAATTACGTTAATGTAGAAGTCGTGAAACAAGTATTTATTAAGTGTACTAATAAAAAAACTAATTTAAGTTCATACCTTGATAATGCTACGTAACCGTGCCTGCTGCTCCTCTGGAACCTCTGTCCATGAAGGGTAGCACGGGGGCACGGTGAATCTCACTTGGTTCCCAACCAAGTGCATGAAGTACTTCGCGTTATTCCCGATCGGCTGCATTGTGCGTTCGACAATTCGGCTGCATTGTGCGTTCGACGATAGGAAGTGGCATCTTCTCGTTATCCTGCCAAACCATCTCAAGGTTGATGCCTCGAGAGATACCCGTCGCTTTGGCGTGGGTGCTGAAAATGAAAAAATTGGAAATTGTATTGATCATACGATTTTCAACGATATGTATAAAATAATAAATAATTACAATTTGAACGAAAAGTCTTACCAGACTCACAGGCCGAAGGGAGCCGGTGAGATGGTCTGCTCATGGAGGATTTCACCACTATCACCTCCGTGCGACATCACGTCAGCCATACTAACACATGACATAATTGGGAACATCACGTCAGCCATACTAACTTTGAATATATGTGAAAATTTGAATGTATTATATTTTATTTCAAATTGGTCCCTAAACTTATTTTATTGCAAATAACTCCCTAAACTTTGAATGTATGTGAAAATTTGAATGTATTATATTTTATTTCAAATTGGTCCCTAAACTTATTTAATTGCAAGTAAGTCCCTAAAATTTGAATTTATTATATTTTATTTCAGATTGGTCCCAAATTAATTTTAGGGTTAATTACACTAATGGTCCCCATTCTTTCAGGTTTGTAACGATTTTATCCCCATTCTTTTTTTTAGCAGATATCATCCCCATTCTTCTATTTATTCTCACAGAGGGTCCACAAATCACTATTTTTCACTATTCTGACAATTCTACCCCTTAACTTAAATAAATTAAAATAATAGAGAAAAAAAACAATGAAAATATTGCAATTGGACCCTTAACCTTTACAAAAGTACAAATAAATCCTAAACAGTTTTATTTTATCCAAAATAGTGTTTTTCCCCCAACTCAAAGAAATCATGTTTTCCGACAGTCGGCATTGGCGGCCATTCCACCCCCTTCCGGCATTTTTTCGACAGTCGGCGTTGGCGGCCATTTCAGTGGCGGCTATTACAGAGAAGAAACCTTTGGTTTTGGAGAAAGACGCGCCATATCTGCGTAATGGGTACTGGACAGTGACAGGATAAACCCTAGCTCGAAGATAACTGCGTTTACAAACAAGCCACACAAATTAACTCAAATTGGTGAAACAAACCCCCCGTCACCCACCCCCCACCCAAGCAAGAAAAACAAGAAAGAGAGATAGGATGAATGGATGGGGAGCACTTTACTACTTTTTTGTGTTGCACGCATCCATGGCGAGAGAACACAAGACAGAGAGACTAATATGGACTAGACAAGAAAAGAAGAAGAAAACTTTGCCCATTTCTCTTCCATAGCCATTTTTGTACACAAGATACATTTTATCTTCAGATTAACTAGAAATTATTGGTAGGCACTGGAAAATAGATATACATACATGCATGAGTGTGTGTATACATATTCTTGAGTTTCTGGATCCAACAAGTGTACTTTTAGGTTGGTTTGTAATTTATTTTTGATTTTTGTTTGTTTTTCAAGCTGGAGGGAGGAATTGATTTCGTGGGTTTGTTTATTGGATGAAGGGGATGCCCTTACCCTTTGAATTCGAGGGGAATGGGGTGGAATGGCATGATTTCTTTGAGTTGGGGAAGAACAGTAATTTGAAAAAAATAAAATTGTTTAGGATTTATTTGTACTTTTGTAAAGGTTAGGGTCCAATTGCAATGTTTTCATTGTATTTTTTCTCTATTATTTTAATTTATTTAAGTTAAGGGGTAGAATTGTCATAGAATTGTCAGAATAGTAAAAAATAGTGATTTGGGGACCATCTGTAAGAATAAATGGAAGAATGAGGATGATATCTGCTAAAAAAAAGAATGGGGATGAAATCGTTACAAACCTGAAAAAATGGGGACCATTAGTGTAATTAACCCTTTATTTTATTGCAATAAGTCCCTAAACTTTGAATTTATGGGAAAATTTGAATTTATTATGTTTTATTTCAAATTGGTCCCTAAACTTATTTTATTGCAAAGAAGTCCCTAAACTTTGAATTTATGAGAAATTTTGAATGTATTATATTGTATTTCAAATTGGTCCCTAAACTTATTTTATTGCAAATAACTCCCTAACTTTGAATGTATGTGAAAATTTGAATGTGTTATATTTTATTTCAAATTGGTCCCTAAACTTATTTAATTGCAAGTAAGTCCCTAAACTTTGAATTTATGAGAAAATTTGAATTTATTATATTTTATTTCAGATTGGTCCCTAAACTTATTTTATTGCAAATAAGTCCCTAAACTTTGAATTTATGAGAAAATTTGAATTTATTATATTTTATTTCAAATTGGTCCCTAAATTTATTTTATTGCAAAGAAGTCCCTAAACTTTGAATTTATGGGAAATTTTGAATGTATTATATTGTATTTCAAATTAGTCCCTAAACTTATTTTATTGCAAATAACTCCCTAAACTTTGAATGTATGTGAAAATTTGAATGTATTATATTATATTTCAAATTGGTCCCTAAACTTATTTAATTGCAAATAAGTCCCTAAATTTTGAATTTATGGGAAAATTTGAATTTATTCTATTTTATTTTAAATTGGTCCATAAACTTATTTTATTGCAAATAAGTCCTTAAACTTTGAATTTATGTCAAAATTTGAATAAGTTTTATTTGATTGATAAATTGGTCCCTAAACTTATTTTATGTCAAATAAGTCTGTAAACTTTGAATTTATGTCAAAATTTGAATAAGTTTTATTTGATTGATGAATTGGTCCCTAAACTTATTTTATTTCAAATGGATGCTTAGCAAAGACAAATCAATGCATGCTATCTCATATAAGGCACCTGGTGAATCCATCAATAGTTATTCATTGTTTGGAATCAGGATTAAAGGAGAGGCTATGATATTCAGAAGTAAAATAGTGAAACAATCTTATGGTATTAGTTCCTGTATATAAATGGCAAGTGGAAACCAAGTGCTTTGGCTAAGTGGTAACATGGATCCACTTGAAGAAAATTTTGGGACATATTTTACCCATTTAAATCTCAAAACCATTGTTTTCTAGAAAACTAGGGTCAACTTGGGATATCCATGCACTAACAGGAAAAAAGTGAAACAACCAATAAATGTGGCTTCTTAGTGAAAGCCAAAGCTTTTATGCAAGCATTTCCAAGTGGAAAAGTACATATAAAATGCAAATATCCGTGGCATTTATAGACAACATATTGCAATAATACAAGAGAAGAAACCAAGGATTTTGCATCTATTTACAGAGTCCCTACTTATACACCAAGGAATTTAAGTACATGCTTATTAAACATCCAACATTGTCATATTTATTTTCATTCTTAAAGGGATGTGGAATATTGATCAAAAAATTCAGAAAAATTATAGAAAAATTCATATTTATTTTTTCTTCTCAGCATCAGTAATTAAATAAAATTATAGAAGTCCAAGAGAAACAAAGTATTTTCGCACTTCCACTAAAAAATAAATATTTGTTCTACATAGATATTTGAAAAACAAATTAATAAAAATAGATTAAGTAAAATTGAGCAAAATCGATAATTGAAAATGGAAGACATTACTTTCAGGGTTGAACTTTGGACAATGAGTGATAGCGATCCACTAAGCTTCGGATCAATCACCAAGCACTTCTTTCCCCGAATCTGTGAAGAAACCCAATGAAAATTCGAAAATTAATAGTATACTAAAATATTACCAGAAAGTCATTAAGAACGTGAAAATAATGAGTATGCTTCTTGAATTGAATTCAACTCACATTTTTCAGAATAGATATAAGCTTTGTTGGGTGTTGGTTCCTCGCACAGGTTGTTGGTTTCTCTCAAAATCCTTGGGCGAGCTTTGTCAAAACAGAGAAAAAACGGCGAAAAGGGAGAAAAAAAGCAGAACTGGGGAAGAAGAAAAAGATTAGTCGCATATAATTAGGGTATTGTATATAGCGACGACATATGTCGTCGCAGTAGACAACTTAGCGTGGACATGAATTTTATTTTTCTCAATCACGAGGTCAGAACGTGGCGCCAAAGTTTTAATGCATATAGCGACGACACATGTCGTCGCTATTGACAATGCAATACAGATAATTACATTGCATATCTCATTCTAAAGGGGTTTTTTTATTTGAAATAATTTTTTAAATTATTAATTTCTAATTTTTAATATTATCAATAAATGTATTTTTAAAATTATCAAAAAAATCTATTTTTAAAATTATCAAAAAAATTATACATTCTTATTCTTAATTTCAAAAATTCTCAAAAATTAAAAATTCTAAAATATTTAATTCTAAAATGTTGGAAAAAAAATTATTAAAAAGTAAAAATAGTTAAAACTCTTATTGGTTATTAAAAAAAGGAATTTGAAAAAAATTTATTTGAATAAAAAAAATATTAAAATTCTTAATCCACAACATTACATTTTTTTTTTCTATTTTGGTAATTTATTATTTGTTTGTATATCATTTTTGTAGCGAAAAAATTTATTAGAAGAATTATAATATTATTCTATGAATAACCAATTAATTGAATAAAATGTCATAAAATAATTTGTCAAAATTCCATAAAATTTTTCAGAATGACAAACGAAACGTATTTTCTGCAACATTCAATCTGATTCACTATCATGATACGATTGATCCTCATCATCGTCATTCTCGTCCTCATTGATTTCGCTCGATGTTTCGTCATCCTCGTATTCTGCATTTGTATCATCTTCCACATCATCGTCGTTTATAAACGAAGTTTCTCCTGTAGTATCTGACGAGGCTCTCCTGATAACCGATGTTTCTATCTCATCAGCTTCATCATCATCCCGGTGCAAGGATACATGCTCTATGTTGCCAAGATCAACGACTAGAGATAAATCGGAAGAGTAGTTATTGTGGAGCAAGTCAATCTCTGTGATGTTAGCTCCCACTGTGTCCCACGTGCTCCTGTGATGGACAATTTGTATTACTCGCCAGTTCGGACCACGAGATGGATCTTCAATGTAGAACACTTGTTGTGCTTGGCTAGCAAGTATGAACTGATCATCTTTGAACGCCTCTGCACTGATGTCAATACTGGTAACGTTATTCTCAGTTACCATCCATCTCCCATCACACCTAAACCACTTGCATCGGAATAGATAAACTGAAAGTGGAGATGAAGAAATGAACTATAAAGAAGATGATTATGAAGGAAAACAATAGAAATACAATTGACCGGGGAGATACAGAGATGGAGAATAAATTTTTTTACGTGTAGTCTGCAATACAGAAATGCGGAGATGGGGAGAAGATAAAGAAGAGTCTATAGCGACGACATTGTCGTCGCTATAGATAAAATTCGTCGCTACAGGATCATTCCCATTTTACGAGCCAATTTTCCCGCTTAAATTGATGTAGGTATATAGTGACGACATTAGTCGTCGCTATAGACCTCATCACGCTGTACGAGAAAATTTATGATTCATGACTTACAGCATCATCCACAATTCAATTGCGACGACATGGGTCGTCGCTATTTATGCATCAAAATGCAGCCATTTGTTCCCGCCGTTTTCGAAACTAAGTGGCGACGACATTGAAAGACGTCATTATAGAGTCTACGTAACAGCGACGACATATAATCTATTGGGACGACATATGTCGTCGCAATAAGTTTTGCGTATGTGGCGACGACATTTCTTAGTCGTCTCTACTGTGTAGAATCAATAGAGACGACTTTGTGTCGTCGCAATAGGTGTCGCCGCTATAGACCCTCTTTTTTGTAGTGTCATTTCAACAACGAAACAACGTCGTATTTGGTAAAGATTGATGAAAAGTCTTACTTCGATGGACACTTTTCAAATTGATGAAATGTCATGCCCTCATGCAACAATAGTAATGGGTCGAAATAACTTGTCGGTATATGACTACTGCTTGCCTTATTTCAACAAAGAAACGTATATTGGGACATACATCAGGATAATATATTCTCTTGGTAACAAATCTAAGTAGAATGAAGTAGAAAGAATGGTGGTTCTGGCTTCAGAATCGAAAACAAGGTCTGGAAGACCACATGAAAAAAGAGAATGTGGTCAGTGTGCGAGGTCAATAAGACATCAAGTTATGGACGATGCTCGGATTTCGAACACAACAGAACGAATTGAACAAATCCAATTCAATTAAAGGCGAGACTCGGGCAGAAAATAAAGGGAATTATTTGTTTCGATTACAAGGTAAAACTTCCATGTCTTTTTAATAAAAAATCATTAATACAATTGATTAATAACTTATTAAAATACTTGAATAACAACTATATATTTACTCTTTATTTATAAAATAACTTCAATAATTTAACTTTTGACACGGGTGTGATCCGTAGAGCAATGACAAGTAAACAAGTTCGTACATAAGGGGGTAATGGTCTAGCTTCGGTCGAGCATTCAAGAGTATGTAGCTTTAATTATGTCCTACAATTAAATGAGGAATAGGAGTAATAAGAATCCATGTACCTGAAATTCATATTTTATATTTATGTTGGAATTGTGCTTTCCATTGCTATGAGTTTTGAAAGTATTTCAAGGCATTTAGATTTGCGTTGTTTTTTTAGTAACTATTGATTATGCTATCTGATACTAATTTGATGTTTTTATATTGGTATATGTCATATTGTCTGATGGTATTTTTTTCATATGAATCGAATAATGAACGATGCGATTGCTGTTGGTGCCTTTTGATGATAAATATCCGTTTACTACGGTTGAGACTTGGACCACAAAGGTTTAACCTCTGTTAATTAATGATCATTATTCATTTGCTGAAGTTGCTATTTCAATTAGTATTAGGTGCATAGGATAACTGCGTTTTACTTATCAGATCTTGAACTTCATATGAGCCGTCCATTCTGTGGGTTTAATCTGAGCCTTTCATCTGGAGTATAAAAGGTACTCTTTCGTGGTCTTTTGGCATTCAGACGCAAACCCTAATTCTAGATGTTTCTACTCTCTTTCTCTCTCTGGTTACAGAAGGAATTAGTCTCTTCTCCTCCCTTTCTTTTTGGTTTTCTAGTTACTTAGTGAAATCATACCATGAATATGGCGATGATACTCCCTTTGTGATAGTGATCCCAGTAGTGATAGTTTCAGAGGTCAATCTTTGATTGACGCTCATTCTGTAAAGGGTTAGGGTGGAGTTGGTGATTTCATTGTTGATTCTTGTAATCTCTAAGATGTATTGAACGTTCTTTATTAATGCATGAAGCCGTAATCCGCTTTGTGGAGCTCCAACGGGAAGTAGCCAACGGTTGGGCGAACCTGGTCCTTAGGGACACAAAAGATCTGGTGTTCTTTATTTTTCGCATTACTTACTTGTTTGTATTTGAAATTGAACATCAAAGCAAAAACGTAACAACCTCTTCTGTGAATTTTACATCTTGTAATTTGTGATACGTGTTATGTTTATCACATGTGGTGCAGAATGAAAATTTACGATGTCGTTTTTGTTATCGTCAACTTCAGACCTTGGTCGAAAGGATCAAACATTGTTCAATGATCGCCACGGTAGGCATCAAAATAGAAATATGAAGCTGTGAATTAACAGATGATTAGTGAACAGAAAAGAACGGTGTTATAGAGAATTAACAACATCATACATTCTATTTTGTCTTATATTTGAATGTAGTTTGTATTCGAATCTGATGATGATTTTTGATTGAAATAATATTAATAATCAGTAGTAGTTTGAAATTCTGTTATGCCATTTGCACATTGATGTTTATACAGAGATCAATCTTTCAATACTTGAGTTCTGTTATTGTTGACTTTGATACCGTAGGACGCTGTCTTTTAATATTTCTTCCAATCCTATATATAAAGGCAAGTTGATATACATACTTGCATTCTTCAAATGTGTTCTGGAATTTGTAGTGGTTATTTGAAAATGTGTTATGGAGTTTGCACCTTGATAATGGTGCTATTACTTTGGATTTCTCGTAATCTGACTTGAGCTTTATTTTTGTTAACATTGATATTGTAACATCCAATCTTCTAGTATTCATTTTGATTTTTTGTATTGAAGTAGATTAGATTTTTTGTATTGAAGTAGATTAAAATGCATACAAGAACATAGGTATTAGAGATGATGAACTGAATTAAAAACAAAAATTATGTTTTCGACAAAAATGACTATATGACGTTAACAACCACGGCAAGAGAAATTAGGAACACTACAATGTCAGATGAAGATGTAACATTTATATGCGTCTCAGGCATGCGGACAGAACGATAATTTGTACCAACACAAAAGAAAATAATCCTACACTGTGACTTCCATTTGATTCTAATGGAAAGTGCCAAACCTAAATACGGACAAAATGAATTAAAGATAATTAAGTTGTACATCACAATCCATTTACATAAAGAGTTCGATAAAAAGCATTCAAAATATCTTGAAGTCTTAGACGCCTAATGACAAAAAAATTGACCAAATCAAAAATAACTTTATAAACATCAACATATTCGTCTAAAATACTAGGGGGTTGAATACATGGTATACTAGGTCTACTTCAACTTCCAAATAAGTGTACATCAGGCTTCTATAGAGCAATTTGTATAATTGGACAACCATGTTATGACGAGCTACCTTCGTATCAAATATTTTTGGCATCCCTTTAATTTTTTTTTCAAATATGTACTCCGCGTGCTTGATGAAAAATATGCCACAATCGGCACTCCATCCAGAACAATTAATCTCATGGATTAATGCCTGGACAATCACTTCTGATCGTTCTGAACATGCTAATATTTCATTTAAGGTATACTCATTCTATACAAGTACATCATTCAAATATACGATAAAGTATGAAAAATGAAATGTATTAACAATATTAATAATAAGGCCAACCCATTTGTTTGCTGAGGTATTTCTTTGCATAATTAGTAGGACAATGGGGATTCGGGAGATTCAATCTTCAGCACCTTTAGATTGATGGATAAGATGCAGAATGATTGTACGCAATGGCTTAACATAAGCAAGTACTACAACATCTCTAATCGTTTTGAAGGACGAATTGTAGACATCCAAATTCCAGTTAGCTATGCCAAAGTGTCCTAAAATACAATGTGGCTTTTTATCCATGAAAATGGGAATAAAAACGTGATCAATATCTCCCTAGTTACTATTGAATTGAATCTTGTGACGAGTAAGATATAAGAGCACAAAAGTTTGTTTGGAAATTGCATTTGTGTCCTTTGTGGGCTGATCATAGATGCTTTGAACCTTAAAATCAAAATAACAATCAGTAGAAGTCGCCCTCGTCTCGTTCGCTGATACTACCGAGTTTCATCCTCATTCTCAAAAAGTAAAACATCGCATTGATGTGCTGCCACAAAATCAAAAGGACAAATATGTATGGAATTCTTAGAAAGAAAAGAATAAATGATAGTAGAATTGAATGCAAATTACCCTATTGTTTAGTGGTGTCATGACATGCTTTAAGTTATTCCACCACATTTTGTAGTTAATGTTCACCGGTCCAAGATCCATGGGTCGTGATATCGGAAGTTCGTCTTTATGAATTTCCTCAACCTAATTAGGATGTGCAAGTTACCCTGTCGTTTTTTGATGTCTTGATGTCGTCTTCAATCAATACTAGGCCATCATGTGGTAGAATAAAATGGACATTATATTGTTAATCAATTCCTAGATCAAAGCTAGGTTCATCAATCTCACAGCTTGTGCTGGCGTTATGGGGTCTCATTACTCTGTCGATGTTGGCGAGTTGTCTTCGTCCTAGAAACCTTGAGATATATTGAATATGTATCGAAGGGTAAACAAATAGCATACACGTACTGTTATCACGTGGATTATTGTAACGCCCCAGGTTTTCTCAACCCAGAGGGTCACTAAAATAATTTCTAAAATATATTTGACGACTCCAAAAATTATTTCTCGTACCCTTGAATGATTTTAAAAATATAACATTTGCGGAAAATACAAGCACGCAAGGAAATAATGATTTTTCTTTAAGTTTCTATTGTTTTGCCTAACTGTGATAAACGTCGCCACAAATTATTTGACTATTTAAACGAATTCCAAAAATTCCAAAAATTTTAGTGTTGATACTTGAGACTACATACTACAACATGTTAAAATTTCAAACCTTAGCTGTGTCGTTTGATAGGTGAAAAAAGATAGATGCAGTTGCTTGAAAAGCTGTCCCGGGTGCCTTAAGGTAGCCTACTAAAATATTTATAAACATTTCATACAATGGTATTTTTGAGTGATTCCAATTTCTATTGTTAGACCACATATAGGGATTTCCATACCACTGATTTCACTCAAAAATTCCAATCGTAACAAAAGTTATGATTTTTCAAAGTATTGACAGCAAGCTGGAAATTTCATAAACATGAAACTATGCATTTCTAACTTGAAACTTTAAATGGCAAAAGAACCGACATCTCGTTTTCCATAAATATTATATAACTAAATAATGAATCAAAGATTTAAAAATATTATTTTTACATCATAATTGACTCGATCATCTCGACGTCAAAACTTAAATTAAAAAGGAATTTCCATGACAAGTTCGCTAGCCTCCACCATCGCATCAATGCCAATCAAATCAATCTGAAAATTTGTTCATTTTTGGGGTGAGTATTTCATAAGAAACACTCAACAGCAATACATACAACATGTGGGAAAATTATACATAAACATAAATGCAAGATGCCATCATTTTAAAATGTTCATAGGAACATAAAAATTAGTAGCCGGCACCACATAACGTCATACGTGATACCTTCAATCACTAACATGTTAAAGTGATTACCTTCAATCGCAATCATAAAGTTCATTTGTAATAGGGTTTGCATGGCATTTATATCACATCATAATCTTCCAAATGACATTTAAAATTGCAGTAAACATAGTTAGTAAAACTATCTTGAAAAATGGCACTTTTGTTGAGTTGAAAAGTGAGTGAAAATGGCTATTGATTTCTTGCTGTTGGGACCGAATTCTAGACAGAAAAGACATGGAAAAAGGTGACAAAATTGTAACTTTATAGGTGTAACTTTGGGGCCAAAAATAGATTGCACAGAAGGGGTAAAAATTTGATTTTTTTGTTGGCCGAAAAAGGGGACTTTTGTGCTGGAGAAAAGTGACCTACGCCTGAAGGTGAAATGGGCCTTGTTGCTGAAATTTTGGGAATTTAAAAGAAGGAAAAATGAAGCAAATCAAAGGGTTAGAGACATACAGCTGGGGGCCGAAACTTTGAAAAGAAAGGGGCTGAACTGCAGGATAAAAACCATGGCTAAAACTTACTGCTGAAGCTGAAATTGAAGGAGGAAAATTGGAGAATTGCTGGAGTGTTTATGTGGTTTGAAATGAAAGGAATTAAATGTGTTTAGGGGCACAAAATTTGAGACTTTATGGGGGCTAAACACTGTGATTTGGTGGCTAAACATTGAGGAAAAAGATGGGACTTAAGGGGCCGAAAGTCTGGAGATAAAGGAGCACTTATGGGGTAGTTTTTCTGTAATTTTTATGGGGGCAGTTGGCTGAAACTTTAGTGGGTCAAATGGTGGATCAATAGGGCTGTAGTGCGGTTTTCTTTAGATGAAAAGGAAGGGGTTTGGCTGAGTTTTGAAGAGGTTTGAGTGGTGGAGAACATGGGGGCTGAAAATGTGGTTGTGGG
Source organism: Forsythia suspensa (assembly GCA_023638005.1). Lineage (NCBI taxonomy): Eukaryota > Viridiplantae > Streptophyta > Magnoliopsida > Lamiales > Oleaceae > Forsythia > Forsythia suspensa. Next base: position 24,181,340 of record CM042666.1, on the reverse strand, counting down.
GTAGTTAGGAAGGTAGTTTTTCATCAAGGTTTAAGGGCTGTTTGTGAATGTTTTCTGGCAGGGAATAAGGGTCTGTTTGGAGGTGTTTTCTGGCAGGAATAAGGGGCTGTTTGGGGTTAATTACAGGTGAAACTTTTTGTGCTAAAAGCTTACTAATTTCTGCATAAAAAGGGGATGGTTTTCTTTGCTGAAAACTAGACTAGCATAGGCTGAAATCAATGTTAAATATTTTGCTTAGTATTTAATTTAAATGGTCGGCTTAAATTAAATCAAGAAATTAAACCAAGAACATTTATTTGATGTAAGAAAATTTAATGAAGCTCAGTGATAAAATAATACTTCATTTTCGTCAATTAAAATTTAAAGCAAACGCACGTAACATTTAACGTGACCCAAAAAAAATAATATTTTAAAACGTACTAGGAGGTTCGTGGCGACGCCGAAAGTAAATATTTTTTTTACTTGAAATTAAAATGCGAAAAAAAAATTTCGGTTGTTACAATTACAATGCGCGATGTATTATAGTATGAATCACCTATTAAGTGGACAAGTTAATACAAATGTTAAAAGAACTAAATACCCTTGGTAGCACACAGGGCAAAATAGTACGCATCACATATTGAGTGTGCAAATGATTTAGAGACTAAAGACAGTGCATAAACCTTTAGATGTGCAGCGTCAGAATGAATATTAGACAGATGATGTTCAGATTTCTTTGATTGATTAATTGCACATCTAATACTTACTCATTCTAGACCATTGGCAATCGACTTTGCGAACACAAAATAAAAAATAAAAAAATTCAAACTGCATTTTGAGAAGAAAATGGTCGGATACTAATTTTTTGTGCTTTCTCTGTATTTCAATTATACAGCTTTTATAGACTCATTCGAGTAAATGAAAGTGTCAAAGGATATTTGATGTAACGAATTCTAATGTATACAATTATTTATATAAAGAGGTTCCAAACATTCATCTTCAATAGCTCAACGCCACCTTTCTTTTTTGAAAAAAAAAATTGAAGTTTTATCTATGTGGTTGTATCCTGATCTTTATTATGCAGAATAGAAGGATGAGCAGCAGCTTCATCAATAGAGTTATAGATTGGCTCTACTCGTGCTAAATAATTTTGTCCATTGATTAAATCATCTGGCATACCTTATGTTGAAATTTATGCATATATAAGGAAGTTGCATTTTGGAAATACACTTTCTCTCATCTCACGACTTCAACATTGCTGGTCTATCTCAACCGTTGGATCACTGGAGATGATCTGAACCGTTGGCTGTACGTATAAAAGGCCCTTTCCTTCATCTTCTACGGCAGAGAACATATACAGTTACACATTGGCTTTTCGGCTGCACCCTTCTTCTTCTTGATTAAATATGCTTCATCTCTCTTTCTTTTCTAATTTTTCTTAGTGAAAATTGTGTGGTGAGATGGTGTTATGTTCAGAGATGTGAACAGTAACTTCGTGTATAATTCTTGTGATTTAGAGGGCTGTAATCTTCGTGGGTAAAGCCAGAAGTTCTGGCTGAGTGTTGATCTCTATTTTTTACATTGCTTCACTAGTTTCATTTTAGTACAGAGAGGCTGTAATCCCATTTGAGAGCCTCAAAGGCAGAGTTGACTTTTGTCGAACTGCCTTTCTAACTGGTAAATCAAATATTGTGTTCTTGATCTTCTCTTTTACATTCTATCCTTTTTATCTTGTGTGAATTATTAGGATGCACGTTAAATCTATAAATTATTAACAATGGTATCGGAGCTCTAGGAAAAACCCTAGGGCAATTAGTTGTGTCTCTCTTTCACAAAAGAACTTATGATATTATGTTTAAACTCATTTTTTTATATATATACGAATCTATGTGATATCTGATTTTTTGTTCAGATGTGTTTAGTGTTTGTGTTCTTTTGTGTATGCATGCACTATATGTGAGATTATATGTTACCAGTACAGATTTTTTGACTAAATCTTGAAATAATCCATCTATTACGTGATACGTTTCTTCATCTGGGGTGGCTGTTATCTTGCTCTAGATATAGGAGGAAATTACTGAACTTTCATGTCTATGCTCTCTTGAAGGGCCTGAATCTTGGAGTTCACAATTTTTCTTGGGTGTTTATTCCTCTTCATTTACAGCATATGGTTTTTTTTTCCTTCGTGTGATATGTGAAAACATTCTTGACTATAGTGTTAATTTATATTATCTTGATTTCTTGTTAAATCTGTCACACAATATGACTTCTACAAAATTTCAATTGGAACTTTTTAATGGAAAGGCGACTTTCCAATTTTGCAACAAAAAATGGAAGCCATATTAGTGCAACAGAAAGTTGCCAGAGCTTTAGATAAAAATATCATGATTCTTATACTGAGGATCAAAAAGATGTAGCTGATGAACTTGCATATACATCCATTATTTTACATATCTCTGACTCTATGCTTAGAAAGGTAGGAAAATTACTTTCTACTAAAGCTCTGTGGGACAAACTTACTGAACTTCATTTGATCAAGTCTGTGCCAAATAAAATGTTTCTTTTAGAACAACTATTTTGTTTTAAAATTGATTCCTCAAAGGATCTTGATAAGAGTCTTAATATGTTCAATAAGATTGTCCAAGATATTGAAAATACTGGGGATAAAATTCCTGATGATTACAGAGCTATCATTTTCCTAAATTCTCTTCCTGAATCTGCAAGAGAGATAAAAAAAATGCTATCAAATATGGATGAGATGTTCTAACCCCTGATATAGTTGTTAATTCTCATAAAAGTAGAGTTAGAGTTAAAGTCCACAAAAATTGTTGGTGAGGGGTTGACTGCCAGAGGGAAGAATAGCACTAGGGATTATCAGCAAAATAGGTCTACTAAAAAGGATACATATAAGTCCAAGTCTAGATCCAAGTCCAGGACAAAGGGTAGAAAGTGTTATGGGTGTGGTAAGATGGGACATTTCATAAAAGACTGTTACAAAAGAAAAAATGAGTTAAAAGAAAAAGCTTTAGAACAAGGAAATGTTGCTGAAGTTTCTGAAAATCTTGGAGAAGTGTATGTTACTTCTACAAGTGATTATCCACAAGAGTGGATATTAGACTCTGGTGCACTTTCCATATGACACCTAAAAAAGAGTGGTTTAGCACTCGTGAAGAAAAAGATATGGGTCAAGTTCTTATGAGAAATAGTATGTCTTGTAGAGTCACAGGAATATGAAGCATTACTCTAAGATTAGATACTGGAATAGTTTACAATTTTGAGAAAGTTAGGTATGTTCCTAGTCTAACTAGAAATCTTCTTTTTGTTGCTTCTTGAGCCAAATGTGAGAATATATGAGAATTTTTAAGGGATCATTAATGCACATGAAAGGTTTCATTAGAAATGGCTTTACGTTATCAATGCAGAACCAGTCTTAGGTACTGGGACTGCTATTACTATGCCAAGTATTGATAATAGCAACCTATGGCATAGAATGTTAGGATACATAAGTCTAAAGGGTCTTCAAATTCTTAAGTCTCAGGGCATCTTTGGGAATGATCACATAAATACAATTCCTTTTTATGATCATTGCTTTGTAAGAAAACATCATAGGTTAAAATTTGCTGCTAGAACTCATAAGTTAAAGGCTCCTTTGGAGTACTTACACTCTGACTTATGGAGACCTGCTAACAAGCCCTCTCATATGGAAAATAGATATTTCATGTCTATTGTAGATGACTATTCTAGGATGGCTTGAATTTTCTTATTAAAACACAAGTCTGATGTTTTTCAGAACTTCAAAAACTGGAAAGTCTTAATAGAAAATCAAATTGGAAATAAGGTTAAGGTCCTTAGAACTGACAATGGTCTAGAATACTGCAATACTAAATTTGATCAATTCTGTAGTGAAATGGTATTTTAAGACATAAAAATGTTAGGCACACACCCTCACAAAATGGGTTTGCTGACAGGATGAATAGAACCCTTCTTGAAAGAGTTAAAGTATGTTATCCAGCTCTGGTTTGACTCAAATGTTCTGGTGTGAAGCTGTTATGACAGCTTGTTACTTGATAAATAGATCTCCCTCTTCTACCATTGATGGAAAAACTCCTATTGAGAAATTGTCTGGCAAGATTGCTGACTATGACACCGTTTAGATGTGCTGCTTTTGCTCATCAAAATATAGAAAAGTTAGAACCTAGGTCTAAGAAATGTGTCTTCTTAGGATATGTTGATGGGGTTGAGGGTTATAGGCTTTGGGTTAAGGATGATCATGGTTTCAAAGTTATTATCAGTAGAGATGTCATTTTTAATGAAGACGACATACCCTATTTAAATAAAAACATCCTCTTCTCAGTCTGAAAAATGTAATTCCAACAGTAACAGAGTTCAGGTGGAGCTTATGTCACCTGTTGATACTGCCAGAAATGAAGATGTTCATGATCAAGTGGAGCCTGATCAAAATTTAGATGAGACTGAGCCTCAGGAAATACAACCTGATGATAATAACCTTGAAAATAATAATGATGTTTACCCTCTTCCTTAGCTGATTACCTACTTACTAGAGATAGAAATAGAAGACAAATAAGACCTCCAAATAGATTAGGCTACTCTGAGTGTGTCTCTACTACCTTGTTATCCATGGATGAACTTTTTGATATTGAACCAAAGTCTTATCAAGAGGCTATAGAAAGTGAGCATTCTGATGAGTGGATTAGTCCTATGAAGGATGAGATAGCTTCCCTATATAAGAATAACACTTGGGAATTAGTTCCTAAAGTTGATAACAAGTCTTTAGTTGACTGTAAGTGGTTGTTCAAAGTAAAACCCAGAATTACTCCAAATGAACAAACCAGATATAAGACCAGACTTGTTGCTAGAGGTTTCACTCAAAGGGATAGAGTTGATTATCATGAAATCTTCTCCCCAGTAGTGAAATATACTACCATTAGAGTTATGCTTGCCCTCATTGCTAACTTAGGCTGGGAATTAGAACAATTAGATGTCAAAACAACTTTTCTTCATGGTGATCTTGAAGAAACCATTTATATGTGTCAGCCTGAAGGATTCATTGAAGCTAATAAATTTGATATGGTGTGCTTATCGAAGAAATCTCTTTATGGTTTAAAATAGGGTCCCACACAATGGTATAAGAAATTTGATTCTTTTGTTTTAACTCTATGATTTAAAAGGAGTGAATATGATCATTGTATGTATTTCAGATTACAAAGTTTAAATTCTTTGCGTGTTTATTTGCTTCTATATGTAGATGATATGTTACTATGTGGCCCTTCTTTTGAAGACATTGATAGAATTAAAAGTGCCTTAAACTCTAAATTTGAAATGAAGGATATGGAAAATGCCAAGAAAATCCTTGGTATGAATATCATTGGAAAATAGAAGAATTCATACTTTAACTCTAAAACAAACTAATTACATTGATGGGATTGTAGATAAGTTTGGTTTAAGAGATGCTAAAGTCACTTTTATCCCCTTAGGAAATCACTTTAAACTTAGTAAAGATTTTTGTCTCTCCTATGATGAAGAAAAATTTGAAATGAAAAATGTTCCCTACACTAATGCAGTAGGATCTGTTGTATATAAGGCCTGATGTTGCTCATGCTATTAGCTCCTTAAGTAGATACATGTCTAACCCTGGGTTGGAACGTTGGGATGCTCTAAAATTGTTAAAAATATAACTAAAGGGGTCTAGAGAGTTATGCCTAATTTTCAGTAAAAGTCATGATTGCATAAGCCTTAGAGGATATGCTGATGCTGACTTTGCTAGTGATAGGGATAAAAAAAGATCCACTACCTGCTATATGTTTACCTTTTGTGATTCTTGCATAAGTTGGAAGTCTCAGTTACAATCCATTGTTGCATTATCAACTACTGAATAAGAATATATTGCTGTTACTGAAGCAGTTAAGGAAGCAATATGGCTTCAAGTTTTGTTGAATGAAATTGGATATTTAAATCAACCTGCTACTCTTTTTTCTAATTCTCAAAGTGCTATACATCTGTGCAAAAATCCCATGTTTCATGAACACACCAAGCACATAGATATAAAACTACAATTTATTCGTGATATCATTGCCAACAATGTGATACAACTTGATAAGATTTATACTGATGTGAATCCTGCTGGTATGGGAGCTAAGGTACTTCTTCTGAATAAATTTACAAACTGTTTGAGTTTGTTGAATATTGACAAAGGCTAAACATGGTTACTGCAAGTACTTGAGGCAACGAACTCTTGGTGATTACCTCTACTGTACAAATGAAACAATTGAAGCTTTGATATGCAAAAATGGTGGACAATGTTGATATTTATGCACATATAAGGAAGTTACATTTTGGAAATACACTTTCTCTCATCTCACGACTTCAACATTGCTGGTCTATCTCAACCGTTGGATCACTAGAGATGATCTGAACCGTTGGCTGTACGTATAAAATGCCCATTTCCTTCATCTTCTAGGGCAAAGAACATATATTGTTACACATTGGCCTTTCGGCTGCGCTCTTCTTCTTCTTGATTCAATCTGCTTCATCTCTCTTTCTTTTCTAATTTTTCTAAGTGAAAATTGTGTGGTGAGATGGTGTTCTGTTCAGATATGTGAACAGTAACTTCGTGTATAATTCTTGTGATTTAGAGGGTTGTAATCTTCGCGGGTAAAGCCAAAAGTTCTGGCTGAGTGTTGATCTTTGTTTTGTACATTGGTTTCATTTTAGTGCAGAGAGGCCGTAATCCCATTTGGGAGCCTCAAAGGTAGAGTAGGCTTGTGTCGAACTGCCTGCCTAACTGGTAAATCAAATCTTGTGTTCTTGATATTCTCTTTTACATTCTATGCTTATTATCTTGTGTGAATGATTATGATGCATGTTAGATCTGTGAATTCTTAACACCATCCTTGATAGTATCAATAGCGGCGGTACTTCTATAATAAATAAATCACCGTGAAGCACAAAATCACCAAATCAACATAAATCATTGTTACTTAGTGTCGCTCAAAAGTATAAAATGGAGGTACACAGACCTTTAAGACTTTACCTTCATCTGGAACACTGTGACTACTGGAAGCAACCTCTGGTTGATTTTTTAAAAGACATGGAGAGGGGCATAACAATAGAGACACGAAGTCATTTTTACTATCTTCTACATGTTGCACAGGCATGTCATCACAAAAATCGAAGGTGTAATCTTGTTGATTCTCGTTATTGGTAGCCTTGAGTATAGAAAATTGTAACTACAGACAGTTTTGTTAAAATTATACAAATGAGAGAAGAAATGAACATTTGCTATGTGGACTCTTAAATAAACAAATATTAACATCAGACATCTCCTTGCCTTCGACAGTGATACTATTTATCATATTTATCGCGAGGGAACCAGGTGGCTGACTTACTTACTTCAGAAGGTTGGGATCGTCGTTGCTATTTCGAGTACACCCCTCAGGACTTACTGCGACGTTACCGCAACTTAGTTCAGATTGATAGACATGAGCTTCCTACAGTTAGGGTATATAGAATTTCTTAGAACTATTTGTTTAGGAAGTAGTACCTCATTATTTATTGCTTTATTATTTTTTTCATTTATTTGATTGCTTTAGCTTTTATGATTGGAGGTCAGGTTTTATATCCTCCTCCCATGCATTTTTTATGAGTTATTTATATATGGTTGGGGTATCCGAAACCCCCCCTCCAATTTTTTCTTGGTGGAGGCCTGAAAACCACACTAGGGATGTGATGGTGTGTTGAATAAAAAAAAATTAAGTATTATAAAAACCAACTTACATTCGGATGATTGAAAATATCTTTCCTTAAATTCAGTTTAGAGATAAAGTTCCCGTGAACATTTGATGTCCAGTTTACAATGCGTGGGTAGAGAGCACTGATTTGGGTACAAATTTTCCCTTATAATATTATAGGAGTTTCATTGATCCATAATTGAAAGGAAATAACAAAACCACTTATCTTACAAGCCATGTAAGGTCTCCCATCTCCCTCAAATATTAATGACTTATTCTTAAGACCAAATTTGAGGGATGACATGATCACCTTAAACAACTCCTTATCCCATGCATATGAGTTCATCTCATCAGAATCTACTAGCACCATCGATGAATCTTCAGTAGATTTCTTATATGAAGTGGTAAACATTACCATGTCCGGATCACTAAGATAATCATTATTGAGAAAAACATAAGACACGTCTGAAGTTCAAATGCTAGATAGATGGCTGAGGTATTCATGTTTGATCCTATACTAGGATGCATCAAACTTCGAACATTTTTATTTTCCTAAGGATTGTAAACAAGAGATCAAGCAAAAGTCATCCATAGTGAAACTTACAAAATTGTCACCGAAGTTGAACCACATCTCATCGGCGTTGGGCTACTTTGCTTCCCTATGGAGCACTTGATAGATAAGCTTTTGATTTGATTCATTATATCTCGCATCCAGGAAGTGACCAAAGCATGTCTTTGAAAAGATTTTGTTCTGGGCATCAGACATCCTTCCCGATAATATGTTGAAAATATTAGGCTTGGATAATGCATTTACTTTACCAAGAGATCATTCGTCAGGGAATGAGATAGTCCCAGTCTTGGCGAAAGGAAAAATAATAGTTAGACGTCGTTTTACAATTACAGTTAACTAATGTGGATTATACTTGTCATATTAATATGTTGTTACCATGAACTAGGGACAAGTGCAAAATATGCCACATAAACCAAAATTTTCAATTCGTAACGCAACTGAGATACAACTCTTAAATGTAGGTTATAGTGTAGTAAAATAAATAACCTTAATATTTTTGAACATTAAGAAATTATATACATAATGGACGGTTTATCCATAGAAAATTTAAGGTTTTCAATGTAGTAACGTTAATAGGCCACAACAACACAACTATAAGGTAACAAGTAGAAATATCAATGTAGACGATCAACATATACGCAGCAGACATGAAGATATCACATTAAGGACACATTATACCAAAGGTAACATCAATCGTGAACAAGCAAGAGAAAAAAATATAACTAGTGGTAACTAATGACAAAAATAACGGTGTAACTTAACAATATTAGTTAATACTCTACAATATGTTGACAAAAACAAAAGGAATGTGAAGAGATGAATGAATGCATGTTTGATTTCAGTGTACACAGATATTATATGCCCAGATATTGGTTTTTTTTGGATATATTAAGGAAATGTTATACCAAAGGTAACATTAGTCAAGAACAAGACGGAGAAACATGTTAGAATATATATTAGAGGATTGTTATATATTAGAAGATTGTCCTAATATATTAGAATATATTAGATGATTGTTTTACTTAATATAGATTAAGGTTTACCTTATTATATAAACATGTTGTATCTAGTATTTTACTTATATCGTTTGCTTAATAAAATTGGTTATTCTTTCTCCCTCTTTGTTATTCTCTTTCTAGTTCATTTTTTATTGATGATAGAACATTCACATGGTATCATAGCCCAATTTATGTATTGGTTTTTTTGGTTCTTTTTTTATCCCTTTTTTTTCTCAAAGTTCTCTGCATTGAAAAACCCTAATATTCCTTTAAGCCGAAACTAAAAATTTACTATTTGCGTTCAAAGGGAACTCGGTTTGGAGATTGGTGACCATATCTAGACTCACGGCAATGAGGCAATCATCCAAAACCAGTGTGTGAACATCGGACGCGACTGGATACGGCAGCGTGTGAGTCCTACTTGTAGAGACAGTGACGGCGCATGAGGGCACGTTTGTGCTCCTATCGGGTTGCTCCTTTGTGACAAATTGTTCCGTGGTAAATTTATGATTTTATGGTGGTGTTTGTTTGGCTGTTGGTTGAGTTTTGTCTTTAAAGGTAGATTGTTTGTTCGTCTGTGTTGCTGATTTTCTAGAATTGCGTAATCTTGATTCTCACTGATTTGTAATTGTATTTGCTTACCCCATAATGGCAACTAAAAGGGATGATTCACTTCAATTTATTAGTGTAAGATTAATTGTTAAGAATTATTCATATTGGAGTACTGTGATGAAGAATTTTCTCAAAAGTAAAAAATTGAGAGGTTATGTCAGTGGAATTGTTGTGATACCTAAGATTAGTATTAATAATTGTGCAACTGATGTAGATGCTTGGGAATCAAACAATGCAAAAATCTCAAGCATGAAACCACAAAGGAAGTCTAGGATCATTTGCAAAAGTTATACACTAAGTCTAACTTTGCAAAACGATATTAGTTGAAGATTGATATACGGCCTTTACAACAGAAGAATATGGGTACTTTGGAGTTTTACACTACTATGACATTGATTTGGGAAGAGTTGGCTTTTACAGAATCAACAGGAATTAAAGCATGTGAAGACTATATTATTTATAGAGAGGAGCAACGATTGGTTCATTTTTTTATGGCACTTCGCAGTGCCTTTGAGAGACTTAGAGGCTCTATCTTGCATCGTACTCCTCTTCCTTCTGTTGATTCAGTGGTTAGTGAACTTGTGGATGAGGAAACACGTTTGAAATCCCTAATAGGTGAGGCATCCATTCCTACTTCTAGCACTTCAGTTTTGGATATCCCTTCTCGACCATCTACGCAAAATCAAAACAAAGGTTATGTGCGAGTTGCTAGTGATGAATGTAGCTTTTGCAAAAAAAAAAAGGGGACATTGGAAGGCTCAATATCCTAAGAAGCAGCAACCTTTACAGAGTCAACAGCAGTCACAACAGTGATTTCTATAATCCCGATGCTAATGTAGTAGAAGCCATGCCACTTTGTGACTCATCTATTCTCGGAGCACCGCCTTCCTCTGGTCCCCCACTAAATACTCTAGCTCAGCATTTTCAAAAATTTCTACTACTTGTCATGTGCAGGATCCTCAATCTTAGAAGCTAATTGGGATAGGCCATAGAAAATGAGGTTTATATATTTTGGACACTCTGAGATCACCGCATGATGCAGTCTCCAGTGTTGATTTATCATCATTCTCTTTGAATTATTCTTCGTCTAGTTTTTTTTTGTGGCATTCTCGCCTTAGACAAGTTTCCACTAGTTGTTTAAAGTTTTTAGTTTCTAATGGTCAATTGGGAGATTTGTGAACTCATGATATTTCTGATTGTAGTTGTTGTAAATTAGTTAAATTTTCTACTTTACCTTTTCCTCGAAGTGTTTCTCGTTCTATTGCACCATTAGATATGTTCATTCTGATATGTAGGGGCCTACTCCTATTACTACAAAATGGGAGGTCTAAATATTATGTCTCTTTTATTGATGATTGTAGTTGTTATTGTTGGGTTTTCTTATAAAATGATGTTCTAATTTTCTTTCTACTTATCTTTCTTTTAGAGCCCTTATTAAAACATAACACTCTGTTGTGATTAAGTGCTTTAGATATGACTTGGGTGGAGAGTATACCTCTACTAATTTTTCTTATGAAATGTGATTAAGTGCTTTAGATATGACTTGTTTCTGATGGCACAATTCATCAATCTTCATGTACTGACACCACACAACAAAATGGTGTTGCTGAACAAAATGATAGACCCATTGCTGAAACTGCTTGCTTTCTTCTCTTATTTGTCAAAGTTCCTAGTGAATTTTGGAGAGAAGTAGTTTTAACTATTGTCTACTTAATTAATAAGACTCCGTCCTCTCACACTCTGGGTTTGTCACCTTCTGAAACATTGTTTGGATATCCTCATGATTATTCCATTCTAAAGTTTTTGGGTGCACATGTTTTGTCCTTCGTCCTCAAGTAGAACGTAGTAATTTGACTTCACACTCTACTATTTGTATTTTCTTGGGATATGGAGAGGGACAAAAAGGTTATCGATGTTTTGATCCTATTAATAAAAAATTATATATTTCCCATCATGTTGTGTTTCTTGAGCATATTCCATTCTTTTCTATTTTTGATAATATTCATAACGTGACTAAGACTGATCTCATTCGTATTGATCCTCTCTCTGATGATACCGATAGCCTACCTTTCCATACCCCTCTTGTTGTTGATCCTTCATGCACTACATGTACACATGTGTCGACTCATAATGTTTTCATTTCTTCTATGGCCTCCCAAGCACCAACTGAGATTGTCTATCCACCTTATTCTCTTTGATATTCTCCATGTATTCGTAAGTCCACTCAGTTACCTGATTTTTCTTATTCTTGTTATTCAGAATCTTTTTGCTGTTTCTTAACATCTAATCGCAAACTTTCTAAACCATCTTCCTATAAAGAAGCTATTCTAGTTCCTCTTTGGCAACAAGCTATGGCTGATGAACTATCTGCTCCACTTAAGACAGACACTTGGGATTTGATTTCATTACCTCGGGTTAAATATGCTATTGGTTCTCGTTGGGTCTATAAGATAAAAACCAAATATGATGGTTCGATTGAGCGATACAAGGCTAGGTTGGTTTCTATGAAGTTTACTTAGTAGTATGGTATGGATTATGAGGAGACCTTTGCTTCTGTTGCAAATATGACTACTGTTCGTACACTTATTGCAGTTGTTTTTGTTTGCCGGTGGAATCTCTCTCAATTGGATGTTAAAAGTACATTCTTAAATGGGACTCTTTAGGAAGACGTCTATATGGTTCCTCCTCATGGTGTTTCTCATTATCCTAAATATGTCTACAAACTTAAGGAAGTACGATATTGTCTCAAACAGGCACCCCGCGCCTGGTTTGAGAGATTTTCCACTGTTGTTGCCTCTCTTGGATTTACACCCAGTCACCATGATTCTATATTGTTCTCTAGATGCACTTTCTCTGGTCATATTGTACTTCTATTTTATCTTGATGACATGATTATCACTAGTGATGATGTTGATGGAATTACTGCCTTAAAATCTAAAATGGCTCGCGCTTTAAAATGAAGGATTTAGGTCTATTATCTTATTTGTTGGGGATCGATATTGCTTCTTCTCCTTGAGGTTATCTTCTCACTCAGTCTAAGTATACTATTGATGTTATTGAGCATGCTCGTCTTACTGATACTAAGACTTTTGATACAACTCTTGAAACCAATGCTCAATATTCACCTTCTGATGGTATCCCTTTGACTGACCCTAATCTGTAGTGCACTATCATTGGAAGTCTCGTCTATCTCACCATCACTCATGCCGATATTGCTTAAGCTATTCACATTGTTAGTATGTTTGTCTCTGCTCCAACTACCGTTCATTGTGGAGCTATTGTTCGTATTTTGCGCTATCTTCATGGTACTTGCTTTCAAAGTCTTTTATTTTCATTAACCTCCTCCTTAGAGCTACGCACATACTCTGATGATGATATGGCCAGTAACCCAACTAATCGTAAGTCCACTACTGGTTTTAATCTATTTTTGGGTGATTATCTTATCTTTTGGAAGAGAAATAAGCAGAATGTTGTTTCTCGTTCTTCTACTGAAGCAGAGTATCGTGTTATGGCGTCCACTACCACTGAGATTGTGTGGTTGTATTGGTTAATGTCCGACATGTGTGTTTGTCTTTCCTCTTCAACCCTTATGTATTGTGATAATAAGATTGCTATTGAGATTTCTCATAACTCTGTGTTTAATGAGCGCACAAAACATATTAAGATTAACTGTCATCTTATTCACCACCATCTTCAGCATGACACTATTTTCTTACCTTTTGTTTCTTCATCATTGCAACTTGCTGACTTTTTCACAAAGTCACATCTGGTCCATCGTTTTCGTTTCTTGCTTGACAAACTATAGTTGCTTCTTGCTGTAGCATTGTGAGTTTGAAGGAGGATGTTAGAATATATATTAGATGATTGTCATATATTAGAAGATTGTCATAATATAATAGAATATATCAAATGATTATTGTATTTTTCACTTTTTATATCTTGGCTAACTTAATAAATATAACTGATTTTTAATGATAAAAGGGCAGGTCAACGTTTGCGTTTTTCTTGATTCAGTTAACGCCATGATTCGACTAACTGGGTTGATAAGCGAATTATTTTTCTAGATTAGTAAAAGCTACGATTTTATTCTGTTTCTATACTTGATATATTCTGACCTCATGAATATTATTGACAGCTCCTTTTGTAGGTTAAAAAATCTTTTCTTATTCTCTTATATTTGTTTAGGAAGGAAATATTTAGTTTCTTAAATTCTTTCCTTCTACAAATCTAAGAATATCTTTCTATATTCTTTCCTACTAATTTTCTTACCATTCTTGTTGCATATTTTTAGGTAAGAAATAATTCCTAAATTGATTCCTACTTTAACTATAAGTAAGAGTGGAGATCAATAAGGAATTAGGCTTTTCAAATATAATTTTTTGGTCTTGGATTCTCTAAGCAAAACCGGCCGAATTCATTGGTGGAAAAAAAGATCCGATGCTTCATTGATTCAACTTTCAAAGAAAAAAGGTTTTCTTCAAACTCATTGAAGAATCAAGAACTTATTGGTGCTCAACGAACAATTCCATATCTTGTTCAAGCTACTTGGAGTGAAGTTAAGAACGGGAGTTCTTAATCCAAGTGGTGGTTGCGGTCAAGTACAATAGGAAAGTGGTGATAAAGTCAAGACCGGTGGGTTTGATTCTACTTCATTAACAAGTCAGAAGAAGAAGTATCACAGGGAGATGATCTATTTTCTTTTGATTGTTATTTTGTTAATTTTGCGAAATTACAAAAACCGATACTATTGTATTTTTGATTAAGATTATTAGTGGATTGTTTTTACCCATGGTATGGGGGCCCATGGATGTTTCCCTTAGGAGTTTACCACGTTACATCTTGTGTTCGTATTTAATCCTTTAATTTCTGCACTAGACAAGATTTGGTAAACGAACACGGTTGTGCGAGTCAGAACTGTTATCTCTATATCTTGCCAGTTCTGAGTACGTTCTATCCATTACTTGTTTAATTAAGATTAAAACTCGTTTTTAATTTAATTAATCTAAGTTTTAGAACTTTCAATTGGTATCAGAGAGGGTACACTTTTTAAGTGCGATCCATATAAACCTAGTTATGGACGGAGCTCCATTTAGACCACCTGTTTTAGATGGTACTAATTATGCCTATTGGAAAAATTAGAATTCAAGTGTATATCCAATCCCTTGATGAAAAAGCTTGGCACTCAATTGTCCATAACTATAAAACTCCCACCATTATTGAAAATGGTGTAGAAAGAGAGAAAAAGGCAAATGAGTGGGCTACAACTGATTTTAATTATACTAATTGGAATTACAAAGCTTTAAATGCCATATTTTCCTTTGTAGACTCTAATCAATTTCATTTAATTTCTACTTGTCAGGTTGCAAAAGATGCTTGGGACATCTTACGAATTGCTCACGAAGGAACCAATATGGTCAAGTCATCCAAGCTTCAAATTCTTACTCTAGAGTTTGAACAACTAACCATGAGAGACGATGAACAATTCAAGGACTTCTATACAAAACTCAGTGACATCACCAATACTGCTTATACCTTGGGAAAGAAATATTTGGAGAGCATAAGAAAATTCTTAGATCCTTGCCTGATCATTTTCATTCTAAAGTAACTGCAATTGAAGAAAGTAAGGAGATTGAGAATATGAAGGTTGAAGAATTGGTGGGATCATTGATGACATATGAGCTACATCTACAAAGGAGAAAGAAAGGAAAGGAATCCAGTATTGCCTTCAAAATTAACAACTATGAAGACGAGGTTGATTGTGAGGAGAGCGAAACACATGAAAACATGGCCATGCTCACCAAACAATTCAAAAAATTTCTAAAAGGAAATCAAAAGGGAAAGAACTTGAATACCTCTCTCCAACAAAAGAAGAGATTTCTGACCAACACAAAACAAAATCCCACTACCTCTATGAATAGATCTAACAATCGATTTCAATACCATGAGTGTGAGGGTTTTGGTCACATAGCCTCTGAATGTGCAAATACTTTAAAGAAATCTCATACCAAGAAGGCCATGAATATCACTTGGAGTGAAGATGATGAAAAAGATTCAGATGAGGACGAGGATGACAGAACTATTGTTGACCAGGTAACGTCCTTTACTGTGAACTTAACTTCTCGTACTGATTCCGTGCAAAACTTGATTGCAGGTTCTGACTTCTTGGCGACAACTTCTAAAGAACCAAATCAGGTATCATCTATAATCTGCAGCAGTTTGAATAAAAAATTACAAGATGAACAGGAGAAAAACTTGTCTACTCAAGTCATGATAGATTTTTAGAAAGATGACAAGGCTAAAATTGATTCTCAAAATAATACTCTTACCAACATCTTAAAAGAGAAGGATGATCAAATTGCTAATCTTCTAGATGAATTAAAAGTCTCAAAAGAAAGGATCAAGTAATTAACAATTGGAGTCTCTCACTTAAGTGAAACCCTAAGCTATGGAAGAACTCCAAACGTCAAAGAAAGTTTGGAATATGTTGAAAAAAGTAAAAGAAAAGTTGAGAATCAGATCAACTTCATCAAAGAAACAAAATCTGCTGTATTTTCAGACAAAACTGCTCCCATCACCGTCAGAACTAAGGCTGAGCTGCCTATGCAGGTTCTGACCAATGACAAGACTCAAAAACAGTCACGACCATCACGTATACAACCAATACAGAGAGGTAAATCAAAGTACTTTGTAAAATGTTGCATCTGTGGTAATTTAGGACACGACTCCTTTCATTGTTTGTTTAGTAAAAACTTGGCTAATAGACAAATGAGACACCTTAGCAACACTAAAGTAAGGCAAATTTGGGTCAAAAAGGGTGATTTAAATTGTTATATGGTTGATGTTGCCTATAGATCCTTTATTCCTAACTCTTGGTATTTTGACAGAGGTTGTTCTAGACATATGACTGGTAATCGATCTTATCTAACTAACTACAAAAGTCATGAAGGTGGTCTGGTTACTTTTGGTGATGGAGCACACGGTAAAATTGAAGGTGTAGGCACTATTCTAATTGATGGTTTCTCTCCGTTAAAAGAAGTTCTTTTTGTTGTAAGTTTAAAAGCTAACCTGATTAGTATAGGCCAACTCTATGATGATAAACACTTGGTTATGTTCTCAAAAAGTTCTTGTAAAGTCTTGAAGTATGATGGTAATTGTATTCTACATGGTACTAGATCCAATGATAAATGTTATCTTCTTGACACCAAAATTACTTGTCATATTTCAAAGACTGACTCAACCGAGTTGTGGCACAAATGATTGGGACACTTAAACTATAGTGATCTGTTGAGACTGACAAAGTTGAATGCAGTACGTGGTGTTCCTAAGCTTACTGAAAAATCTGAAGGATTGTGTGGTTCGTGTCTAAAAGGTAAGCAAACCAAAAGCACTCACAAGCAAGGTAAGTTTCTTACTACGGCTCATGTATTAGAATTACTTCACATGGATTTGATGGGACCTATTCAAACTGAAAGTATTGTTGGCAAGAAATATATTTTTGTTTGTGTGGATAGTTTTTCTAGATATACTTGGGTAGATTTCTTGAGAGAAAAATCTGATGTTTTTGAAAGATTCAAATTTTTGCACCTAAAATTAACAACAGAAAAATATTTTGAGGGAATAAAAATATTAAGAATTAGAAGTGATCATGGGAGAGAGTTTGAAAATGCTACTTTCTCTACTTTTTGTGATCAAAATGGTATTTTTCATGAATTCTTTGCACCCAAAACTCCTTAACAAAACGGTGTTGTGGAAAGAAAAAATAGGTCTCTACAAGATATGGCTAGAGTTATGCTAAATAGTAAGAAGCTCCCTATTAAATTATAGGCTGAAGCTATTAATACTGCTTGTTATATTCTGAATAGTGTGTCTTTGAGAACAGAAACCACTCAAACTCCTTATGAAATCTGGAAAGGAAGAAAACCGAATCTCAAATATTTCCATACCATTGGTAGCAAATGCTACGTGTTAAATGATTGGGAATACTTGGGTAAATTCGATTCAAAAAGTGATGAGGGAGTGTTTATTGGTTATTACGAGAACGATCGTGCTTACGTAATTTATAACATGTGTACTCGTGACTATCATTGAATCAATCAATGTAAAATTGATGATACCGATGACTTTTCATCTTATTGACAGGAGCCTAATATTTAGACTTTAGAAGAACAGGTTGCTGCACGTCAACCTACTCAAGACCATCATGTACCTGCACCAGACAGTGATATATAGAAAGAACATCCAGCATCAAGTTATGATGTCTCTGCCCCTGCTCCTGGAAGTTCTGACGCACCATATACAAATAATGAACAGGACATGAGAAGGCAACCTCCTTCTTGGATTCAGAAAGCACACCCATTGGACAATGTTCTCTCAGATTCCAGAGACGGCATGATGACTCGAAAGAGGCTTGATAATGAACTTGGAAATGTTTGCTACACTTCACAAATTGAACCCAAAAATATAAATGAAGCCATTATTGATAAAAATTGGGTTCTAGCCATGCATGAAGAGCTAGCTCAATTTGATAGAAATGAAGTGTGGGAATTTGTACCTCAGCCAAAGGACACAAATGTGATCGGGAAAAAGTGGATATTCAAAAATAAATCAGATGAACATGGCAACATGGTCAGAAACAAGGCACGCTTGGTTGCACAGGGATACACTCAACTAGAAGGAATGGATTTTGATGAAACATTTGCACCTGTGGCTCGACTTGAATCCATTAGACTCTTACTATCAATGGCATGTCAAATGAGGTTCAAGATGTACCAAATGGATGTAAAAAGTGCCTTTCTGAATGGAATTCTTAATGAAGAAGTCTATGTTGAGCAGCCTAAGAGATTTGTTGATCCTTATTCTCCCGACCATGTGTTCAGATTCAAAAAGGCTCTGTACAGACTAAAGCAAGCCCCACGAGCTTAGTATGAACAATTAACTATGTTCTTGTTGGAACAGGGATACAAGAGAGGAGGAGCTGACAAAACGCTATTCATCAAACATTTTAAAACTGGATTAATTGTTGCACAAATCTACATCGATGACATTGTGTTTGGTTCTTCACTAGAAACAAAATCCAAAGAATTTGCTACACTTATGCAAAATTAAATGAGTATGGTCGGTGAACTAAATTTCTTTTTAGGTTTGCAGATCAAACATGTTGGATCAGGGATTTTTATCTCCCAGGCCAAGTATGCTAAAAATCTTGTGAAGAAGTTCGGCCTTGAACAGACCAAGTCAGTCAGAACTCCCATGGCAACGTCCTTGAAAATTTCCATAGATGACCAGGGAAAGGAGGTTGACTCCAACTTGTACGAAAGCATGATAGGGAGTTTGCTATACCGATTGCAAGTCGTCTCGACATATCATTCAAAGATTGGGTTTGTGCACGTTATCAAGCTAAACCAAAAGAATCACATCTTGCGGCGATGAAGCGAATTATTCGTTATATTAACTGTACTTCTGATTATGGTTTATGGTATACTAATGATACTACCTCTTATCTTGCAGGATACACTGATGCTGACTGGGCTAGAAACATGGATGATAGGAAACGTACGAGTGGAGGATGTTTCTACATTGGTAACAATCTCATTGCATGGTTAAATAAGAAACAAAACTTTATTTCCTTATCTACTGTAGAAGCTGAGTATATTGCAGCGGGTAGTTGTTGCACTCAGCTACTTTGGATGAAATAAATGCTATGTGATTATGGTATTGATCAGGACTCTGTTACTGTATTCTGTTATAACACTAGTACTATCAATATTTCTAAAAATCTTGTTCAGCACTCTATGACCAAATATATTGATATTAAACATCATTTTATTAGAAATTTGGTCGAAGAAAAAGTTATTACTTTGGAACATATTCAGACTGAGTATCAATTGGCTAATTTGTTCACCAAAGCCTTAGATTTTGCTAGATTTGAGACTCTACGGAAGGCCGTGGGCATTTGCTTGATGCATTAGTTTTTTTTAAAAAAAAAAAAGAAAAAAATGTTTTTTCTTTTTTTTTTTGATTTTATCATGTGTGTTTGCTTGCATTTGCTTATTTTTTATTTCATTAAAAAAAAGGGAGAAAGAATGGGTT
Organism: Forsythia suspensa; assembly: GCA_023638005.1. Classification (NCBI taxonomy): domain Eukaryota; kingdom Viridiplantae; phylum Streptophyta; class Magnoliopsida; order Lamiales; family Oleaceae; genus Forsythia; species Forsythia suspensa. The sequence goes on along the minus strand of CM042666.1, from coordinate 24,161,343 downwards.
TTCTTGCAAATAGCATATGATATAAATGTATGATTGGTCTATGCATTTTGAGATTTACTTGGATTAACCAATCAGCATGGTATGCTCATTATACTTATGGTAAAATATGCTCAGATAAGTACACTTTGAGGACATATTGACTTGTTTGATTGTACCTTACTACTAACTAGATTGTTATCTTTAAAGTAATTTCGTGCTTTGTTGTGACCTATGGTCAGTATCTATGTCTCTCGGCACCATAGTATGTTGTTGTGTTAAACAGACAATTTCATGGAGAAGAGGGCTACCACCATAAATGTGTGCAGCTGTCCTTGATAATGAACATAAATCATGTAGAAAAGGGCTATATTTATGGCTGTGAGAAAGTCAACTCCATGATCTTTTAAATTCAGTACTTTGACAAAACAAAAAAAATATATACATATATGCAAATAAAGTCAACACTCTGAGTACTCAAAAAGAAAAATTGCTATGGTACTCCTGTCTGGCACGCTCATATTTTTTATTCAAAGAGATATTTTCAGATGATGACTGGTTTAAAATACATCTCAGTACTAATCTTCTTGACAAGGTTCAATTTGGCTAAGTGGGACAGGTTATAATTGATTAATCCAGTATGTCCTATCACACACTCACGTTATAAATCTGACCAATTAATTGAATCTAATGATGCGCATATATCTGATTGGAAGATTCCGGTTGATTTTGATATTTTTGGACTGATTGTATAATTTGTAGAACTATGAAATTTGCCCATAAATAAATGATTCAATTTTATCTCATAAAATATTCTCATTATTTTTTAGTGATTATCTTGTGTGGGCCTTTTCGTAGAAATTTCAATCAACAGTCTAATTTTAGCAGCACAATCAGCTTTAACTGAGAAAAATCTGGATGAATTTTTAGTTTATGGAACCCAATCATATTTTGTTCTGATCTTATCTTCCTAATTTAAAAATTTTTGTTTTCCATAAATTAGCATCTTTGGTAGTTTAATTTTAATTCAAAATTGACATATCTGATTAAGGAAGGTTTCGTTGTCATTAACTACCATTAATCAGTTTATTTTTGGTAAACTGCTTTCTACACGTCCCAAATTAACTGCTCTTCTCTTGTGCAATTTTGAAAAATTTCCCTTTTTTAAAACCGTGATTTAGGGTTTTATTCTTCATCTTCTCACACTTGATTCTCAATTGCTTAAACATCAAATTCTCTCTTGCATTTGATTCTAGGGTTGTGTTAAGTTCTTTATTTCAGATTCAAACAATGAAGAAAACCAAGATGCCAAAATCAAAGAAAAACGTTGGTGGTTCTTCCAAAAACACTGTTGTTCCTGTGTCTGCTGCTGAAACTGCGATGGGGCCACAAATGTCGCCGGCAAGGACTCTCCGGCGAAGTACAAGAAGACGAGAACCCTTAAGTTCAGAACCGGACACTTCTCCAGCGGCAGTTGCATCTCAGGCTGACCAATCGACGAACATTGTTACATATCAACCACCGGTCAGCCATTCTAAAAATCAGCCCCGTCCAACAACTAACGACCCAATCACCTTTCTGAGCAAGAAAGTTACCTTAAGTGCTCAGAACCCAGATGAAGAAGGAGATGAGGATGATGAATCTGCGGGTGACAGTGGGTCTGACAATGCAGCGGGTGACAGTGGGTCTGACAATACTGAAATTGAAGAAGAAGTTCGTGAGGATGAAGGGGCTGGTGATGAGGTGTCTGAACAGCCTCCCCCATTCGTAGAAGGTTCAAGTAAACCCCCTTCTCAAAAATCTGATTCCAATTTTGATGTTGCTCTTGATGAATCTTCAAAATCTACTCTGACACCTCCTCCAATGAAAAGGGCCACAAGGGCTGAGAAAGGGAAAGGTAAAATTGCTGATGTTCTTTGAGAAGCCCAAGCTCTGCCGGGTCGAAACCTACCTATCAACGCCTCGGGGTGCCTATAGAGTCTTGCCTACTCCTAGTTCGCACCCCAAATGTTCGGACTTGACACATTAACTAGAGGTAGACACTCTGTTAACCCCTCACCATCGTTTTCTATCGGAGAGTCTTTGAGAGTCTGTTTATGTCATTTACCATCTACCGTAAGTTCATCATTGAGTGTAAGGTTGCAATTGCTTAAATTTAGTTCGTTTGGTTTGGTTGAAATTGTTGATTTTCACAACTTACATAATCTGTTAAGTTTTTCTGGGCCGTTCAATGAAACACTGGTCAAGGAATTTATGGCCAATGTTCCAAAGAATCTGGGGAAGGCTGGCAATAAATTCAGGTGGAAGGTTTATGTCCGAGGAAGACATGTTACCTTCAGTCCTAACTCCCTCAGGGACTGTCTTGGGGTGACCACTGTGGCTGTCACAAGTGACGAAGAATTGACCAAGGACAACTTTGCGCAAGAAATGACTGGCTCTACCTGGCCAAAATTAGGATAACGGACTGCTTCTTGGCTACTGCCCAAATACAAAATTCTTCATCGGATTCTTATCAACAATATTGATCCATTAACTCATCGATCGGACATTTTGGGGGACAGGGCTGTTATGCTATACAAGTTAGGGATGAGGATGCCAGTTGATTGGGTTAAAATAGTTTTTGATAGAATTGTTTATGAAGGGCCGATGAGGGCCAAAGAGTACAGGCTACCGCATCCAGCTCTAATCCATCACTTTCTTGTTCATCAAGAAGTGCCTGGATTCAGACCGCTTCTCTGAGGACATTCCATCGCTAGGTGTTCATGAGTTTACAAATTTGGGTAGCGCACCGCATCCCACTCCCAGAGTTCCCAGACATTTTCTATCCTCGTTGGACCATTCTGGACGTCTGGATGCACTGGACACTCAGTTGGGCTGGTTCGAACACAGGTATATCAAATTTTTGCCCTAACCAAAGGTTTTTCTGATGATGTTACTTTCATGCGTAGGGTGTTAGGTAAACTGGAATTTCTGGGCGATGAGCATATAAAATCTGCATTCCGAATAGTTACTCCAGAATTCTCTGCACATCCTGGAGATCCCGACTTTTGATCCCGTTGTTGAGCCAACTACTGCCCCAGCCACTGCACCTCTTCCTGATGATCCTCCGGCTGATGCTTCTTCGATACCCATGCTCGCAGGAGGGTTGCAAATGCATCGGCATCTGGTACAAAGAAGCCCAGATCCTCCCGTTACTAACTGTTCTCAGTTCTAACTCTTAACCCTCTAACTATTTGGCTATGGATGACTGTTTTAACTCTTAAATTCTGCTTTATTTCCCTTTAAACACTGTTTTACTTTTGTTTTTTTCTTCCTTTGGTGTTCCTCTTACAAAAGGGGGAGTAGTAGTAATTTTTAATTTTTGTGGTTGTTAGGTTTTTTTTGCTATGGACACTTTGTTGGTTTAACTTTAATAGTAGTATTTTTAGGTTTATGGTAGTTTGATCATTACACTTAGATGATATCTTACTAAGGGGGAGCAATTTTAAAGTTATGGCTAATGTGTGTGATTTTTGCATATGGTGTTAACTTCTTTGCAGGAGTTCTTGGTTTACACACTAAGGGGGAGCCATAACCCTTGTATGTTAATGCTCATGGGTTCTTTACTTATTCACACACATCACACTCACATTAAAAATCCGATAGTTATGTGTTTGTAATTAAGCAACGCCAAAGGGGGAGATTGTTGGAAAAATATGTGTCATATTTTTCACTTTTTATATCTTGGCTAACTTAATAAATATAACTGATTTTTAATAATAAAAGAGCAGGTCAACGTTTGCATTTTTTATTTGATGCAGTTAACACCGATTCGAATCGACCGGGTTGATAAGCGGATTATTTTTTCGGATCGATAAAAAGCATGATTTTATTCTGTTTCTATACTTGATATATTCTGACCTCATGAATATTATTGACAGGTCCTTTTGTATGTTAAAGAATCTTTTCTTATTCTTTTATATTTATTTAGGAAGGAAATATTTAGTTTCTTAAATTCTTTCCTTCTACAAATCTAAGAATATCTTTCTATATTCTTTCTTACTAATTTTCTTACCATTCTTGTTGCATATTTTTAGGTAAGAAATAATTCCTAAATTGATTCCTACTTTAGCTATAAGTAAGAGTGGAGATCAATAAGGAATTAGACTTTTGAAATATAATTTTTTGGTCTTGGATTCTCTAAGCAAAACCGGCCGAATTCATTGATGGAAAACAAGACCCGGTACTTCATTGATTCAACTTTCAAAGTAAAAAGGTTTTCTTCAAACTCATTGAAGAATCAAGAACTTATTGGTGCTCAACGAACGATTCCATATCTTGTTCAAGCTACTTGGCGTGAGTTAAGAACGGGGGTTCTTAATCTAAGTGGTGGTTGCGGTCAAGTACAATAGGGAAGTGGCGATAAAGTCAAGACCGGTGGGTTTGATTCTACTTCATCAACAAGTCAGAAGAAGTAGTATCACATGGAGTTGATCTGTTTTCTTTTGATTGTTATTTTGTTAATTTTACGAAATTACAAAAACCGATACTATTGTATTTTTGAACAAGATTATTAGTAGATTGTTTTTACCCATGGCATGGGAGCCCGTGGATGTTTCACTTAGGGGTTTACCACGTTTCATCTTGTGTTTGTGTTTAATCCTTTAATTTCTGCACTATACAAGATTAGGTAAACGAACACGGTTGTGCGAGTCAGAACTGTTATCTCTATATCTTGCCAGTTCTGACTACGTTCTGTCCACTGCTTGTTTAATTAAGATTAAAACTCGTTTTTAATTTAATTAATCTAGGTTTTAGAACTTTCAAGATTATTTTACTTAATATAGATTAAAGTTTACCTTATTACATAAACCAGTTGTATCTAGTATTTTACTTATGCCGTTTGCTTAATAAGATTAGTTCTTTTTTCTCCCTCTTTGTTCTTCTCTTCCTAGTTCAATAGTTCAATTTACATTGATGATAGAACATTCACAAAATAAAGTAAATTCACAAAACAAAGTACCTCATTAAGATTAGTTAATACTCTACAATATATTGACAAAAACAAAAGTTCTGTGTAGATATAAATGAATGCATGTTTTTATTACAGTAGACACATAGATATTATAAGCCCAGAAATTGGGTTTTTTGAATATATTTGCAATCCAAACACATCAAAAAATTATTAATTTTGAGGGAACATTGACTACTAATAGATAATTTCATATTATCCAAACTAAAACACAAAATCTAAACCAAAGCCGCTTACATGCAGAATATAGCAATTGACAATTAGAAATGTCACAGTAGAGGGTCACAATATATGCAGCATGCATGAATTTATCACATCGAGGAAACGTTATACCGAAGGTAACATCATTTGTGAACAAGCTGGAAAAACAACGTAACTATGGGTAACAAATTACCAAAATAACGATATAATTCCACTATATTATTTCATTTTCTATAGTGTATCCCCAAAACAGACCTTATGTGTAGAGCTGAAAGAATGCATGTCTTGATTTCAGTATGCACACATATTGTAAGCCCAAAAAATGATTTTTTGAATATTTTTCAATCAAAAGACATCAAAAAAATTATTACTTTTTTGTGAAACAACAAATAATTTGGTGATTTTCATAATGTACAAACTAAAACACAAAATCTAAACCACATGCACTTATATGCAAAAGATGGCAATTGACAATTAGAAATATCAGAGGGCACACATGGATTTATGAAATTGAGGAAACGCTACACCAAAGGCAACATCATTTGTGAACAAGCCTGAGAAACATTGTAACGATGGGTAACAAATGACAAAAATAATGACGTAATTCAATAATATTATTTAATTCTTCACAATGCGTCCTCAAAATAGACGTTTTGTTTAGAGCTGAAAGAATGCATGTTTTGATTTCAGTATATGCACATAAATTGGTTTTTTGAATATTTTTGTAATCAAAATACATCAAAAAAATTATTACTTTGGGGTGTGGTTTGCTTTAGCTACTCTGTAATTATATTGCATCACTCTACCACCATGTTGTGCGATTTCAATCCCGTAAGTGTACGGTTCGTTTATAAGTAATATAATGATGTGTAGAGTGTCGAACCCACGAGAACTAGATATCAATTTAATCAATTAATTTATAATTCGAATTCTAACAATATGAAAAACATAGATTTGTTTTGGTTTGTGATTCCAAACTATTTTAACTATTTTAATCAAATCTAAATTATCAATAATCAACTTTAAATTATGAGAATGAATTCGAGTTTTTACTAACACTAGGATTTGTGAATCCACCTACACGTTCTTTAATCAATTATTCGTTAATCGATTGAACTGTTAATTACCCTAGATTTAAAATCGGCGATCCTATAATAATCAAAAGCCTCTCTCGATGGTCAATCAATTCTATATCAATATACGAACCTAATTATCACTAATAAGGTTTCAAACATAAAAATATGCGTTTAAATCACAAGAACACCTAACTGGATTTCATAGAGCATAATAATAATTTCTATCTATTATTGGACCCTATGTTATTCAAAACCACGTGCTAAATCTATATTGAATCTCTCGATTTCAATATAGATCACAAAATATTCTAATGGTGATCAGGTATTAAAACATTAGAAATACTGAATAAAGAATAATCAATTAAAAAGCAATTAACTACTAAAACGGAAAACTTCTAATTAATTAAAAACATGAGGTTTCATCGTTCATCCTAGAAAAAGTAAATTTAACCGGACATGATTTCGTTAATTATTACAATAATTGAATTCATCATATTCTAGAGAAAGAAAAAATAAAAAGTAAATATAACCCGTGATCCCGGCTCAAGAATCTTTAATCCCGTGCCTTGATCTTCGATTCTTCGTTTGTATCTTGTTCTCCCAAAATTCGTCTCTCGCGATATGTCTATTTCTTGGCTTTTATACTCTCCAAAAAACCCTCCAAGACGTGAATTAGGTAGTTGTTTTATCCTAGAACTTGTAAAATTCTATTTCAATCCGGACTCTACCAAACTACTGCTGCGTATAGCCTTGCGATCGCTTGGGCTTATGTCTTTTTACGTTTTGCTGATTTTCTTGATATAGTACGATCACAGCTTCATATAACCATGCGATCGCATGGTTATTTTTGATTGATTTCTTGGATTCATTTCTTTGTTATTTGCATGCTAAGCCTCTGAAGTCTCTTTATATGCTCAATTGAATCCCTTTGTTCTTCTATTTGCTCCTTTTTCGTCTTTTCGTCAGATTGACACTTGAATTTGATTATTTCCTAAAATAATAAGAAAACAACATGCCATGAAACTGAAAACAACTAAGTGTACTCATAATCGTCCCTTTTTGTGAGCTCAGATAAGTACAAAATTGTACTTATCAAATACTCCCAAACTTGAACTTTTATTCGTCCTCGAATAAACTAGCTAAAAATAATCATGCAATTAATGAAATACTATGACACAATTCACAACATAAACAGCTTGCCGTTCTTGCTTCAGCTTTTGCAAAAAGAAAAACTTATAATTCATGACGAGTGTTCAGGTACTACTATTGCGAACATGATTCTACTTAAACTATACTTGAGATGTGTGTGAGAGTAGTTAATCCGATCCCCACAAGTTCTATGGTGGTAATAGCCCAACCATTTGGTCAACTTTTCATTTTCCTCTCGTAAGGTACACTTCCCCCAAAATGATGTTTTCTCTCAAATCCCGAGATTTTCGGTTAAAAGGTTACAGTTTACTCATTATTTTCTTGTTCGAAGCTGGTTGAAAGCTAGCAATCATGACAAACTTAGGTTTGTGAAGATTCTCTAATTTTTGAGCACTCTCGACCAGAAAGTTTCTACTAAGTAAGTCAAACCCTTTAGTTATCTAATCTCCAAATTTACTTTGCAAAAGATTTTTCACTAGCTTTAGCATAAATTAAAAAAAAATTATAAATTTTTTTAATATATAAATCTTATGTACAAAACTCAATCCATTAAGCTTTCTAGATGACTCATGTAACGAGATTTAGGTCGATGACTCACAGGTCTTTCGAACCTTAGGGCATCGAGTTTTGAGAAACCCCTACGGGCCTTTTCACTCAAGTCAAATAGGCTACGAAAAAAGTTACAAGATATTAATAGGGTGCAAAACTCAGTCCATTAAGCTTTCTAAATGACTCATGTAACGAGCTTTAGGTCGATAACTCCCAGGTCTTTCGAACCGTAGGGCATCGGGTTTTGAGAAACCCCTACGGACCTTTTCACTCAAGTCAAATAGGCTACGAAAAGAGTTACAAGATATTAATAGGGTGCAAAACTCAATCCATTAAGCTTTCTAAATGACTCATGTAACGAGTTTTATGTCGATGACTCCCAAGTCTTTCGAACCTTAGGACATCGGGTTTTGAGAAACCCCTACGGACCTTTTCACTCAAGTCAAATAGGCTACGAAAATTGTTAAGTAATAGAAATAATAATCTTATTCCTTGCGTGCAATAAGTTCATGCTAAGGGACTAAATTCTTAAAATTCGGTTAATACTTAGCTTCCTCTAACTGGTCTAAAGTGGTCCACACAATTTTTTAGCATACATGGAATCCATCACAACGTAGATAGCCACCATCACTGCTGGTATGCCACACTTTCTCACTATATTAGTTACTTGTTCAAGATACAGATGATTCCAAGTTTCAAAAAGGTATCATATTATTTTTAATTTAAGTGCACCAACATAGCTAAAAATCACCATAACTGACCGACACATCACTATATCAGACATGGTTAAATAGCCTCACATTTAAACAAAGTAATGATCTGTTCACAAGTCATGATTAAAGCTAAACTTAAATGAAAAGTTGCATCATTAGCCGACAAGGCTATTCATATCACATAAATATGCAAAAAAAATTTTTTACTAAACCAAAATAAGTTAAAAATCAATTATCAATTATCGAATCAAGCAAATTTTTCATTTTAGTCCATCACCCCCAAACTTGAAATATACATTGTCCCCAATGTAAGAATCCAAAAGAAATATAACACATAAAAATTTAGAGACTTCCCGGAGATGGATCGGATGGTGCTGGAAGAAGTAGTGTGGTATGATCAACTGGTGGAGAAATCTGTATAGGTTGGTCGACAAATTTTTATTTGAATGTCATCTAGCTAGCCTGCAGGTTGTAACTCTAAAAAAAAGAAATTATTAATAATAATAATAAATTATATATATATATATATATATATATATATATATAACGATTTTTTTCCTGGTTGTCCTTGCGATCGCAAGGAAGGAAATTCCTGCGATCGCAAGACATGTGAATTCTGGGCAGATTGTATTCTGCCCAGTCTATGCGATCGCAGAGGGTGTAACCATGCGATCGCATGGTTTAAAATTTCTGAAATCGATTTTTTTTGGCAAACTTACTGACTCTAAACATGAATTAATTAAAACTAAGTGTGTGCTCGTGCTTATGCAAGATGACGATGTATGCCTCTTTACCTAAAAATTAAAAACCTACTTCAAAAATCCTTTGAGCATAAAAACGTGCAAAATGTGAATTAATTCCTAGAACTTATCGATGCTGAAATTTAAATAAAAGGGAGAAAAATGGGTTGCCTGCCATTGAGCGCTTGTTTAAATTCTTTAGCTCGATTTTGTCGTGGTGATCACTCAAGACACTTTGAATAGATCTTTGGAGGACTTGATTTGCTTGGCTTGATTGTCTTGGCACCAATTTTTGTTCACCTTTCAGAGTTCGATTTTTCCCTTATCATATTGATAAGACTCTATTTTGCCATCCTGCTCGAATTCAACTGTGAAGATTTCAGCCTCCTCATCGGCTTTGATCACAGAAGACGGATGGAACTTATCTTTCTTCACATACTCTTCTTCTCTAAGTAGTGCATCATGATGTTGGGTGACAGCTCTATCATCTAAACTCCCAACCTTCTGATTAATGACATCAATCTCGAAACAGGAATTTGAAGAGCTTGAAAATTTAGTAGCTTTAAACATGTTGAATGTGATATGTTCATCATTCAATCTCAGCTTTAACTACCCTTTTTGTACATCAAATAATGCTCGACTAGTAGCCAAGAAAGGTCGACCCATAATAAGTTGTACATTCCTGTCTTCGCACATATCCAATATAATGAAATCTGCAGGGAATATGAATTTGTCCACTTTCACTAATATGTCTTCAATGATTCCTCTTGGACGTTTCATTGTTCTATTTGCAAGCTGCAACGATACTGTTGTTGGTTTTGCTTCTCCCAAACCGAGCTGCTTAAAAATAGAATATGGCATTAGATTTACACTATCACCCAAATCACATAAAGCTTTGTCAAAGAATAAACTACCAATAGTACAAGGAATATTAAAACTCCCTGGATCTTTTAAGTTTGGAGGTAGCTTGTTTTACAAGATAGCACTGTATTCCTCAGTAAGCGTGACTATTTCATGCTCCTCCAACTTCCTTTTGTTTGAAAGAATTTTCTTCATGAATTTAGCATAGCTGGGCATTTGGGCTAAGGCATCGGCGAACGATATATTGATGTGAAGCTTTTTGAAAACATCCAGGAATTTCTTGAATTGCTGGTCTAACTTATGTTTTCGCAGCCTTTGAGAAAACGGGATTGGAGGGACGTAAGCCGGTGGTGGAATATAATCTGGTGGAGAGTTCCATTTTTCTTGTACAACTTCTGCATCTGATTTGTTTTCTCTCTCTTTGCTGGACACAATTTTCTTTTCTACACCTGGCCTTTTTTACATGAATTTCTGACAATTCAGCTCCACTTCTCGTGGTGATTGCATTGACTTGCTCTTTTGGATTGACCTCGGTATTGCTTGGCCATGTTGTCGCTCGGTCAATAGTTTAGCTAACTGCCCAATCTGATTCTCTATATTCTTTATCGCGCTATCATGTCTTTTTTGCACTTTCTTGAATCCCATCTCCATCTGTTTTGACAATTTAGTGACTGTTTCTTCTAATCCTCCTTCTCTTTCTTGGGGTCTTCCTTGATTTGGCAAATTTTGAATGTTTTGGGTATTACCATAGGAGAAGTTTGGATGATTTCTCCATCCTGGATTGTAGGTCTGTGAGTATGGATTATTCTGATGTCGCTGAGAGTTCTGAGCATATGCAGTTTGTTCAGGTGATGACATATCAACTTTGGTTAAAGGGCATTCTGATGACTGATGGTTTGTCCCACGTGTTACACAGATTGGTGGAGACATCTGAACTATATTGGTTGATTGATAATATTTCATTGCTTCCATTTGCTTTGCCAATGCATCGATCTTTGCTAGTAAAAGCGAATTGGTGTCCACTTCGTGTATTCTTGTTGCTTTCTTCTGCAATTCTCTTTCTGGCCACATAATGAACTGTTCACTCATGGTTTCATATAGATCGTAAAGGTCACCAGTGGATCTATTCTGGATAGAGTCACCTGCTGCAGAATCTACTGAAGAACGACTTGTTGAAGCTAGTCCAGAGTAGAAATAATGATTCTGAGCTGCTAAAGGGAAACCATGACTTGGGCACTTTCTGAGCAGTTTCTTAAATCTTTTCCAGGCCTCGTGAAAATTTTTCAACTCAAATTGTTGGAAATTGGAAATTGGAAATTTCATACTTCAATCTATTTACTCTGGTTGAAGGGAAATATTTCAGTATGAATTTCTGAATCAGATCTGTCCAAGTAGTAATGCTCCCAGGTGGTAGAGAATTTAACCATTCTCTAGCTTTATCCTTCAGTGTGTGTAGAAACAGCTTCATCTTAAGTACTTCATTAACATCGTGGTATTTAAAATTTCTACAGTATTCATCGAAGCGAGAAATATGGTAGTGTAGATTTTCATCTGTCATCCCATAGAATGGCAGATTGTTTGAGAACAAATTCATCACATCTGGCCTCAACTGGAAGTTATCGTGTCCATAAGACGGATAGACTATGCTGGACCGATTCTCAACAATTGGTGACATCATATACTCACCCATAAGAATTTCTCGCTCACTAACTTCAACTGGTCGAGCTATTGGTGCTTGATTATTTATCACACCTGCAGGTAATTGATCATGAACTTTGTGGTTTGCCATTGTATCTTTTTGCTATCTTTTCTTTTCTTGTTTTTCACGTTGTTGTTTGTGAAAGCTCTGTACAATTTTGGGTCTAAATCAAATAGATCAAGATCCTTTGTATGGCGCATACACACTTAACACATGAACACAAAGTTGGAATTCAATAGTAAAATAATGAATTTAGAATAAATATATAACTAAAAATAAAAAAAATAACAATAAAAAGAATTGTTAAAATTAAATTATCAATTAACGTAGTAATTGATAAAACTAGTCTCCGGCAACAGCGCCAAAAACATGTTGTGCGATTTCAATCCCGCAAGTGTATGGTTCGTTTACAAGTAATATAATGATGTGTAGAGTGTCGAACCCACGAGGACTAGATATCAATTTAATTAATTAATTTATAATTCTAATTCTAACAATATGAAAAATACATATTTGTTTTGGTTTGTGATTCTAAACTATTTTAACCATTTTAATCAAATCTAAATTATCAATAATCAACTTTAAATGATGAGAACGAATTCGAGTTTTTACTAACACTAGGATTTGCGAATCCACCTACACGTTCTTTAATAAATTATTCGTTAATCGCTTTAGCTGTTAATTACCCTAGATTGAAAATCGGTGATCCTATAATAATCAAAAGCCTCTCTCGATGGTTAATCAATTCTATATCGATATGCGAACTTAATTATCTCTAATCAGGTTTCGAACATAAAAATATGTATTTAAATCACAAAAACACCTAATTGGATTTCATAGAGCATAATAGTAATTTCTATCTATTATTGGACCCTATGTTATTCAAAACCACGTGCTAAATCTATATTGAATTTCTCGATTTCAATATAGATCACAAAATATTATAATGGTGATCAGGCATTAAAACATTAGAAATATTGAATAAAGAATAATCAATCAAGAAGCAATTAACTACTAAAACGAAAAATTTCTAATTAATTAAAAACATGAGGTTTCATCGTTCATCCTAGAAAAAGTAAATTTAGCCGGACATGATTTCGTTAATTATTACAATAATTGAATTCATCATATTCTGGAGAAAGAAAAAATAAAAAGTAAATAAAACTCGTGATCCCGGCTCAAGAATCTTCAATCCCGTGCCTTGATCTTTGATTCTTCGTTTGTATCTTGTTCTTCCAAAATTCGTCTCTCGCGATATGTCTATTCCTTGGTTTTTATACTCCCCTCAAAACCCTCCAAGACGTGAATTAGGTAGTTTTTTTATCCTAGAACTTGTAGAATTCTATTTCAATCAAGACTCTGCCAAACTGCTGCTGCGTATAGCTTTGCGAATGCATGGGCTTATGCCTTACGATCGCATGACTTTACCTTTTTACGTTTTGCTGATTTTCTTGATACAGTGCGATCGCAGCTTCGTATAACCATGCGATCACATGGTTATTTTGATTGATTTTTTGGATTCATTTCTTTGTTATTTGCATGCTAAGCCCCTGAAGTCTCTTTATATGCTCAATTGAATTCTTTTGTTCTTCTATTTGCTCCATTTTCGTCTTTTCGTCAGATTGACACTTGAATTTGATTATTTCCTAAAATAATAAGAAAACAACATGCCAGGAAACTGAAAACAACTAAGAGTACTCATAATCGTCCTTTTTTGTGAGCTTAGATAAGTACAAAATTGTACTTATCACCCCACATCTGAATGAAATAATTGATAGACTTGATTAATCCACATGAGTCGCTATGAGTTGTGTGGTACCTCTTGATTTTTGGATATGATTCGATGTGATAAACTTCTCCAATTTTTGCCTTTTAGTTCATTTAGTCTTACTTGATTTTGTGGATTCAATTGATTTGTTGTCATTGCTCTAGGAGCGGTAATAGGTCGGAATGATAGGATTTGAAACTGTGACATTTTGTACCAAAACAAATGCATTACCAAGTTGTGCCAAATCCCTTCAATTGTTCTACAATAGCATTGTAGAGAATTCTTGTATTTTTTTTCACATCCTTATTCTCTCCATTGATTAGATGTGATAATCTCGTTTCGTTATTTCATTTTAAATTATTTCATCTTCCTTGAATTGTTTCCTTAGATATGAATCGTTGTGATAATATCGTTTAAATGTTTCCTTGGATATGATTGGTTGTGATAATATCCTCAATTTAATTTTTATCTTACTATTTGAGCTAGGTACTCAATTTACAACTCAAATTGAGAAAATAAAAAGTAATTTCTCAATTAGGAGACAAGAATATCAATCATGGTCCGAGAGTTTCTTGCCTATTTCCAACTGGTTCAACTTTATTCTTTAGTGAGATCACAATCTTAATGTTAAACCACAAATGGAAAGACCAAATTCAGAGAGTGATAAGAAACAATATACTTTATTCAGCAAAAAATAATCATAAAGTGTGTCTACAACTAAAAAAGCATTAAAAAAAACAATCTCATGCTAAACCAGCACATCGTCAAACAATACAATACCCATATGAGCATTATGCTCGTGAAATACCTTGGGAGGTAAACTCTTGGTGAGCGTATCTGCAATCATAGTGTTTGTGCCGATATGCTCTATAGACACCTGAATACTATAAACAAACTCTCTAACAACAAGAAACTTGATGTCTATGTGCTTCAACTTTGTATAGCTTCTGTTGTTGTTGGAATACAACATAATCGATTTATTATCACAATATATCTTCAATGGTCTTTCAATACCATCCACAACTTACAGCTTAGTGACAAAGTTTTGCAGCCATATCCCATGATTAGATGCCTTATAATAGGCGATGAACTCAACTGGCATGGTGGATGGAGCTATGAGCGTCTACTTAACACTCTTCCAGGATATAGTTCCTCCTACCAGTAGATAAATATAGCCCAATATAAATCTCTTATCGTCTCCAAATGATCTGACTTCCGACAGGTGAGCATAAAATTTTTTGTTCTCTGTAAATAGTGCATAACCATTTTAGCTGTTTTCCAATTATCTATCCTAAGGTTACTCAAATATATGGCTAATAATCCATATGTGAACTCTATATTTGGACGCGTACATACTTGAGCATACATAAGACTTCCTATAGTCGATGTATAATGAATCTTTTGCATTTCTCTCACCTCAACCTCATTTTTGGGATATTAACTAAGACTGAACTTGTCTGCTTTAGCAATGGGCGTATTTCCCGATCTACAATCTTTCATGTCGAATCTGTTGAGCACACTTTCAATATCGCTCCTTTGTGATAACTCAAGGATATATCGAGAGCGATCTCGATGTATCTGTATGCCTAATACAAAAAAGGTGTCCCCAAAATCTTTCATCTCAAAATTCTTATATCATCGACATATAACAGCAAAAAGATATATTTACTCCAACTGAACTTATGATAAATACAATCGTCAATTGCATTTACCTCAAATCCAAATGAGATAATGACTTGATAAAATTTGCGATACCATTGACGGGAAGCTTGCTTAAGACCATATATGGATTTCTTCAGTCTGCATGCTATTTTTTTGGATTACTGGACGGAAATTTTTCTAGCTACACCATATATATCATTTTTTCAATGTTACCATTGAGAAACGCAGTCTTTACATCTATCTGATGTAGCTCCAAATCAAAATGAACAAGTGCCATTATCGTCCTGAAAGAGTCTTTTGATGAAACCGAAGAGAAAGTCTCTTTATAAAATCCTTGGCAACAAGACGAGCCTTATATCTCTCAACATTGCCTTTTAAATCCTTCTTGGTCTTTAATATCCATTTGCAACTAATGGACTTCTCACCTTCAGGCAATTCGACAAGATCCCAAACGTCATTGTCTTTCATGGATTTTATCTCATCTTTCCATCAATCCATTTTTTGAGAATTAGAACTCTGTTCGTCTTGATGGAAGTTGATTCGATCATCTTCCACCACTCTTATGTCAACCTCATGTTTTTTGGAGAAAGACGATATAGTCATTCGAAACTGCAATTCTTTTCTCTCTATTGGATCTTCTTAATGGAATTTGTTCTTGATGTTGTTGAGCTTACTTTTCAAGAGCAACTCCATTCATTTTGGTTAGAGACTCCTTAACATTGTCTGGATAATCTGAATGTGTATCTTGAACAATGTTAAGAATTGGATTATGATCACTATCAATAGCAACAGCAGAAAGAGAAACATATTCATCTTCAAAGTTAATGTCCCTAACTCCATCTCTCATTCCAAGCCTATCATCCTCAAGGAATTTTGCATTTCCCGTCTCAAAAAAGGACCTAGTTGAGTGGTCATAGAATTTGTAACGTCTTGGCCGTTCAAGGCCCAACAAAGTAGCAATTTACAATTCATGAGTCTAGTTTGTTTTAATTTGGCCTGTAAGGCCTTGCCTCAACTGGACAACCACTAATATGAAAGTGCATAATACTAAGCTTTTTGCCTATCCAAAGTTCATAAGGTGTTTTAGCAACTGCTTTGCTTGGAAACATATGTATGCTGCAGTTTTTAATGATTTTCTGCAGAGAGATTCTAGTAAAGAAGAATGACTAATCATTCTTCTTACCATGTCCTTAAGCGTCATATTTCATCTCGCAACACCATTCATTCTAGGATTGATTGGCATTGTGTATCGTGGGACGATATCACATTCATCTAGAAACTTTGCAAAAGGTTCTGGATGTTGTTCACTAGATCCGTCATATCTGCCATAGTATTCACTACCATGGTCAGATTTGACGGCTTTAATCTTCTTGCCAAGTTGATTTCAACTTCAGCTTTGAAGGACTTAAATACATCCAGTGATTGAGACTTCTCATTAATCAAATATAGATGGCCATAATGCAAATAATCGTCTGTAAATGTAATAAAATATTGTTAGCCATTCCAAGAAGCTGTGGAAAATGGTCTGCAAATATTAGTATGAATTACTTCTAAAACGTCAGAACTTCTGTTGGCACTTATTTCCTAACGTTTGTTTGTTTTCTCTTTATACACTCAATACAAACTTGAAAATGTGTCAAGGCAAAGGGATCAAGAATCCCATCATACAAAAGTATCTCAATTCTCTATTTAGAGATATATCCTAAGTGCTTGTGCCACAATGCAACAGAATCCTCATTGGTTAATTTATAGTTTGTACCACGTGAACTGGTATGCAAAGTTTCATTATAGGAGGCAATTGTATCCAATAAATATAGGTTATCATTATAAGATGACGAACCAGTACTAATAAGATTCGAATCATGAAAGAGACTAAATTTATTATTTTCCAAATGAACACCAATAACCTTTTTGTCCAATATACGAACAGAATTTAAATTCCATTTGAACGATGGTGCTACATAAGTCTCTTCCAAATTCTAATAATGACCCGTCCTTAAAAATAATCCAAAAGTCCCTATATCCTCAACTGGAACTGCTTTTTCATTGCCCATATAGATGAATCTTTCAGCATCACTTGGCTTTCGGCTCCACAGGTAACCCTGCATAGACACACTTATGTGAGTGGTAGCACCAGAATCCATCCACCAAGTGTGTATAGGTAAAGAAGCTAAATTAACTTTGGAACAAACCATAACGAGAAACATATCTTTCTTAACATGTCAGGTAGTGTACTTGGGGCATTTTTTCATCTTGTGTCCACTTTTCTTACAAAAATAACAGTGGACTCCTTATCCTGTTTCTTTTGCACTTTGTGTTGTGGTGCCTCAACTGCAATTACTTTCCTCTTTTTTTTTTCTTGTCTTAAGGGGTGGTTGATAAGTTAGCACTTTCCTCCCGCTTAAGTCTTTCCTCTTCTTGCACAGAGTGAGATATGAGCTCACTAAGAGTCCCTTTATCCTTTTGAGTATTATAATTTACTTTAAATTGACCGTATTGTGCAGGAATGGAAATCAAAACCAGATGCACGAGCAAGCCCTCATACATCTCTAACTTTAGTGCCTTTAGTTTGGAAACGAGACTAGACATTTCCATAAAATACTCCCTTATGTTGTCTTTTTCTTTATACCTCGTTCAAACAAGGTGATTCAAAAGAATACTTGTTTCAGCCTCTTCGTTTTTGGAAAAAGGCTTTTCGATTTTCTCAAGGAAAGTCTTAGATTTTCCTTCTCAGACATAACACCCCTGACATTTTTGGAATGGAATGTTTCATGATCATAAGACTCGTGCGGTTAGAACAATTCCATACTTGATTCCTATGTGAAACTTTCTTCAGCAAGAGAATGAGGTCATTATATCTGAAGCGCAATGTCAAGATCCATGCAACCGAGACCAATCATAACATTCTCTTTCTAATTCTTGAAATTTTTGCCATTAAGCACATTGATGGAATTAATGTTGACATATATTATAGAAGCACAACCACAAACTGAATCGAAAACAAGAGAATACAACAAGTTCACAGTCAATGATCATGTCAACATTTGCATAATATTACAATAAGTATATGTATGAAAAATTAAATAATGGTGGGCCCCCATCACAAGATATCTAGCACAACATTGATATTTAGTTTTTGGATAGAAACATCAACTTGTAAGTACTACTCTTTGTGTAGTAATCAAACATTGATAATTAATCTGTCAAATAATAAACTTTTCTTTCAACCACTATATTTACCATACATATTTATTACCACAAGTATTTCTGCTATTTTGACAAACAATAACCTTCTTTTTGGTGCGTCGTTGTTCGCATAAGCAATAGACACACACATCTTAATATTCTAAAATAAACAAACCTACGCGATAAAGGTTACTTTGACAATGTATCGTTTCAATTTATTTATTTTAAAATATAAGACAATTAATTCAAGGATCTGAATATATTTTAGGGATTAAATTTGAAATTTCCAAACTCTAAGGGCCTAAGATTTAAAAAAATTAAAACTTGATGGACCTAAGATTTAAAACCCAAAACTGTAAGGACTAAATCTTAAAATTCACAACTTTAAGGGCTTGATTTCAAAATTCCAAACCTTCAAGGCCCAAGATTTTAAAATATGAAAACATTAAGGACTAAATATTAAAATCTAAAACTTTAAAGGCCAATATTTTAAAATCTGAAAACTTTAAGGACTTGAATTTAAAAATTGCACCTTAATCTTTGAATTCATCAAATTTGCATATGAGGTACTATCCCCAATTTGCAGTAGCTAGGGTTTGAAACCCTAGCGCTGCCAGCCACGGCCGTCGCCTCTCCAGATCTATTGGGGCGGTGCCAACACTGCAATCATCGAAATCTGACCCCTTTAATTTTTTTTATACTTTAATTCTTTATTTTCCTCAACACATCAAGCCAAAAAATAATTATATTCACACACATAAAGATTTTTACCCTAAAATTCCTTATAGGCATATTCATTCAAAATCAAAATATGTATGAAAAATCCTAATAATCTAACACGATTTAAGCTCTGATACAACTTGTTAGAATTTAAATATAAATCTTAAATTATAATTGCATAATTAAAGAACCAAAAATCATCATGTTAAATTATCAAGAATAGGTGTTGAGGAAGTATATCTTAATCCATCGTATTGAAATTATGAGGATTATGATTTTCCACAATCAAATCTCTTTATTGTTCAATGGGATCTCGGTCCAAGACAGGGATAGAGGAGAAAAAGCAAACTAATTGAATGATTTGACTTGAGCACATGACCATATAGTACTCTTTATATACTAGCTAATTAGATTCCCATCAATTAAGTTTCTATACATTAAAAGCCCACACAAATAGATGTTTTTAGAGTTCAAACAATGGATCACTTATATTTAAATCAGGTAGCCCATAATATAATTGTATTTTAAATATGTAGCGCACGTAAGAAATAAAATCCAACACTACAGGTTTATTTTTTAATGATCTTTTCGATTGATTAATCATACTTGTGCAAAACAAATGTGAAGCTTACTTGGAAAACGTTCACTTTCTTGTATCATTATAATGGCTACTAATTCATAGGTAAAAATACAGATGCTATTACATTCTAAATCTCTGATGCATTTATCATTTTTGCAGCAAAAAGATCGAAGGAATAGATTATTCTCGACTAGTAAACTTGAATGGAATTTGCTCATATCCATGCACAACATGATGGAAATCCATATTTTGTATTTGAAGATTATATCATCCACACCTATATACATTAAGTCGTGTCTACATATTTTGTATATTGAAGTTGTTCTAGTGGAAGTGAAGCTCAAACAGAGATCTCTAGGAATATGGAAAAGGCTGGTGGAAGCTATTTTGTAGCGAGAGCAGTATTGGGAAATGGCTCACGCCCATTCGAGAAACACGAGTATCAGCTCTTTATAATCATATTTTGACAAACTATCTTTGAGTTTACCAAGAGAAGTAACAAATGTTGAAATTGGAGGAAAGAGATCAAGATCAGATTTAGGTCCTCTATAATGATTAGTGATTCTTTCGAGAGCACTTAATAACTCCAGCAGTAAAGGACTTTATGGAAATGGCTTGAAATCTAGAAATTCTACGATTTGCAATGATGCTAGCCAAAATGAGGTTGAGTGGATTGAACAATATGAAGATGGTGTGTATGTAACAGTTGTAGCCTTTCAAGATAGAAATAATGATATCAAACGAGTGTGCTTCATATATTTGGCTTTGTTATTTCTCATGGTGACATTAGATGTTAATTTATATTAAAAAGATTGATTTTAATATAATATGGAATGATTGGTTATATAAGATCTCAAAAGATGTATCAAATAAGTAAAATGGAAAATTTTTTGGGGAGGGCCTTTGGAAATTGTTCTTGAATCTCCTTTTATTCTGTTTATTGAATGATTACTTAATCTAGTTCTATGCACACTTGTTATGTCAGTTGTAATTTCATTAATGTTAAAGTACCTATCATTGAATGTGTTTTATTAGTTTTTGTACATTTCTTGTCATTGCATATGCAGCAAGAAGAGATTCACGAAGCACCAAGCAGAGACTTGGTGGTCAGAAAACTGAGAAAAAGTTTACAAGAAATACAACATTCGTGGAATATATGGGTTTCAGCCTCCAATAAAGCTGCAAGTAGTATTGAGGGAGATGTGTCCTAAGGCTAATGCCAAAGATTTTGGCCTCGCCAGCATGATGAAATGGCTCAAAATCTAGAAATTCAGAAGGTTCCGACAAAGGTGATGCAAATCAAACTATGGTTGAGTGGTGTTGGGATTTTTGTGATCTCAAATAGACTCGGGACAGTGATGATTAATCGGACCCGTTATATCTTCATAGGCTTTTGAGCCAAGAATTGAAAGATAATTGTGTAGTTCACTCCAAAATGAGTCAACCTAAAATTGATGATGGACTTAATTGGTCACTTGGTTGGGCACATTATCCCACCGCCACATTACCGCACGGAAATTCCAAGCAAATTGAAGTTGCCTTCAGTGACCATAATTCCAAACAGAAACCTTAAACCTCATTTTCTTAGTGAAAAATTGCAGCCACTTCTCTTGATTATTTTTTTGGTGAAATTGGTCCTTCTTCTTTGTCCTTCGTAGATTGTTGTTACCATTGTGGAGTTAACAGTATTAATCCGAGCTTTGTCGATTGTTCTTGCAAGTAAACAAAGATCTGGTGAAACTATTTTTTCCAACAATTGTTCTTGCATTCACTCCTTGCATTTGTGTTCTGACGAAGAGCTCCACCTACTTTGTCAATGCAGCAAGTTATGCATTAGTAGCAGATTGACTGTCAATCTCATGTATACCTGCTACTTTTCTTGGAGTGGTACGATCAGATGAAAACATGGAATGTGTGTTTGCAATAAGCTCATATAGATCCCATGTTTCGTTGACATTTTTATTCGCAATGGACCCGTTTGCAAAGGAGTCCATTGTCGATTTGGATTGAGGAGATAGCCCAGAGTAAAAATATTGAGCTTGTTGGCCCTTTTTAATGCCATGATTTGGACATTTTCTGAGCAACTCCTTGAATATATCCCAAGCTTCATGATACCTTTCTCCATCCAGTTGCTGAAAAGTAGAAATTTCTAGCTTCATCTTTGCTACTTTAGCTAGTGAAAAGTACTTGTTGCAGAATTTTCTAGTCAAGTTATCCCAGGTGGTGATACTAGCATATGGTTCTGAGTCTAACTATTCTAGAGCCCCATCCCTCAATGTGTAGGGAAATAATCGAAATCTAATGGCATCTTCATTCACTCCTTGAAATTGAAAGTTACGGCACATCCATAGAAATCTGGAGCACATTTGGGTTTTCATTTGATTTTCCATAGAACTGTAGGTTATTGCTGAAAAGATAATCAGATTGGCCCTTAATTGAAAGTCGTTCCGACCAAAAGCTGGATAGACTATGCTTGAACGATCAGGAGCTGCTGCCAGAGTTAAGATCTGAGCCAATGACATTTTTCCATCGTCATCATCTTCTTCTTCTTCATGTTGCTGAATTTGTTGAGCTGCCATTCGGGCTACTTCTACAACAGCAATTCTTGCAGCCTCTTGTTCAGCTTCTCTTCTAAATTGTGCATTTTCCATTTGAATTTGTTGCTGATATTTATGTTTTTGGTTGTGTTCTTTGCGTCGTCTAAAAGTACGTTCAATCTTAGGATTGAAAGTCTCAAGATTGTCCTCTTGTGTACGGAGCATGCAACAAATACCTTTTCTATAGTAAGAAAACAAAGAAGAAAAATAAAAGTATAATAATAAAAAATTAAAAATTAAACTAAAATTATGAAAATTATGTAATTGCAAGTGAACAATATCGCACATAAGTAATAAAGTGGACCTATTAAGTCCGGATTATCGTTCCTATGAAGACTATCTTATTTATATAATAGTTAAATTAATCTTAATGCTAATCTGTTTAAAACACTTTAAAATAAATTGATTTGAAGATTTTTAAATTATAACTATGAAATTTAGAAAACAATGTAATAACTTATGTGAAAGCAAAAATTAAGAATTTAGGAAATATGGTTATTAAAGCGTTTGGATTCACAAGTTCATTATAGTTGTTATCTCTAATTTCTTTTCTCAAGATTTATTCCTAAAGTTGTATTCGGTCGAATTCACGAATTTAACCTAATTTACCTTCTTGAGTCAAATTAGTCCTATCTAATTAAGTCAACTTATGAAGTCAGAATGATTCTTAATTATATACATTAATTCTCCTAAAAATTCAATTCAGACCGCGACAATAACAAAAACGTATCTCTACCTTTTATCCAATTACAGGATTCTACTACGTGGTCTAAATTAATAATTTACCTCTCAGTTCATTACAATCCGCAATTCAATGAAAAATAATAGCCAATTATTTCAAGTCATAAGAGAAGAAGTAAAATCAAAACATAATTAATTGTTAAGCAAAATTTGAGAGTCGAAAATAAAGAATTAAACTAGGCTACATCATTCATCCAAACTTAAATATTTAGCTACTCATAATTAGGTAGAAAAAAAAGATTAAAGTTCGAAATACATAATCGAATCTTGAATAAAAGATGAGAAGATATTGAATATCTTGCACCAAGAATTCTTTGTCTTCAAGTTCCAATCTTCAAGATTTTCGTTGTTCTTCGCCGTTCTTTTCTCTAAAAAATCAACAACCTTCTTTTTGACGTAGTGTTTTACTAATTTTGAAACACATGTACGTGAAAAGACAAAAAAGACCCTGACTACAGTTGAAAATAAGCCAAAAAAAAGTACCGACGAGATTTTCGCACATTGCCGCTTTCAACCACGGCAAACAGAAAAGAATGTTGTCAAATTTTATTTTAATCATAATTTGCAAGCTTTAGTCCTCCAAATTTTGATGTGTATTTTATTTGGTCTCCACTTCATGTTTGTTCATAATTTGCCTAAAACAATTAAATCAACACACAATTAAGTAGAAAATAACTTAAGAGTAAATCGTCCACTTTTGATGATCCAAATAAGTGTAAAATCACACTTATCAAGTACCCTTAAACTTGAACATTTGTTCATCCTCGAACATGACTATTTACATAAAAATCAAACAAATAATATTAAAATATACTACAATAGATAGCTTGCCGTGTTTGCTTCAGGTTTTTGAAACAATCAAACAATTCATAAAAAACTTCTAAATCATGCTACAAAAATCAATTATTTTTACTTATCCGATGCTCAACAGACATATGTGTATGCGCATAGTCAATTTAATCAACATAAACTTTTAGGTTGGTAATATTTTGCCCCCAGGTCAAATATTTCATTGCTTTCTCGTAAGAATACACACTCACATATTGATATTTAATTTCTCACCCTAGGTGTTAACTCTAAAGTTGCCATCAAACACTTATTCTTTTACCGCTCAAATTTTAGTTAGGTCTAGCCAATACAATTAATATCTAGATCTGTGATGATTCTCCCATTATTGAATGCTTCGACCATCAAGCTTCCACTAGGTAAGTCAAACCTACTAGTTACCTAAATCCTCATGTTATGAGCACAAATGCTCAATCTTGCTTTTGCTTTTTTTTTTTTTTTTAAATCTTATCTTATATGCAAGACCTGACTTCCTTAAGCTTTCTAGATGATCCTTGTAGCAAATTTTAAGCTGATGGCTCCCAAGTCTGATAGACTTTAGGGCACTGAGTTTTGAGGACCCCTACAAGCTTTATCACTCAACTAGGCTATGAAGAGTAGTTTAAGTTAATGCAAGTGCAATGCCTTTCATTTTTTTGTGCAAGATAAATAAGCGGAGATTAGTTTCATAGCATCCGGTCAATACCTAGATTCCACCTAGTAGCCAAATACACTCCACAAAAATATTACTCATGCATGGAATCAACACCTATCTAAATTCCTTTTGCATTGGTTTAACCACTCCAAACTATCCTTTCAACTGGTTAGGTAATTCAGTTGTCAATTGGTTGTCTTGGTTTTCACATAGGTTCACTATTCTTTCATTGTATTCTATTTAATATACCAACCAAAGGTAGTGATATTCATGACTATTATGCTCATACTTAAACATATCTCACATAGATAAGTATAGTCTATAAAAAAAGCTTAAGTAGCATCACCGAGTCATAATTCATGAATTGATAACAGTTTCAAATAGATTTCATCATATGCCGGCAAGGATATCCAATATACAAGCACACAAATAAAATATGTATATATTTTATTTAAATTCATCTACAACACACAAAACAATAACGAATATAATAAAGTCACCCACAAGATTAAAATCCACATTGTCCTCAGTGTGACAAAGAAAGCGAAATAAATAAAAAAAGGAAAGAGTTAACCTGAATCAAAAGGCGTGGAGACAACATCGGACTTTCAGCTGATCAATACGCATTGGGTCCTGGGATTGGAATGACGATGCGTAGCCTGAAATATAAAAAAACATTAAATGTACTCAATTACTAAAAATCGGAAAACATGCTTTACTTCCTAAAGTAGTCCTAAAATTCTATATGCAATGCAATAAACATATAAGAGACAGAAAAATGGGTTGCCTTCCATTAAGCGCTTGATTTATAGTCTAGACATCAAGCTAACGTTTTTTGTCGAAAAAGGACTTAGGCACAGGCGTTTTAAAAGTTTGAGATCTCGGATTCTAGAAATCAAAGGTTAGAGACCCTATCGTCACAAAGTTCAAAGATTCAGGACTTCTAATGTTATTTACCCTATTCAAGAACACCATCATAATCTTTTAGAATATTATTATATTGAAAGTATGCTTTTTAGAAGTATTAGCACAATATTTTGCAAAAAGAAAAGTTATATATAAAAATCGTGCGTTTTCATAAGCAATAAAATAATTTCTTCATATATATTGGTACATATAAATTTGTGCTTCTTCAAGAACAACACAACAATATTTTTCTAGAATTTTCATATTGAGATATTGAAGTTATTCTTGTTTGAGAGTAACAACTCAATATTGTTTTACAATATTGATATAAAAATTTTACTTTTCAAGAGTATTAACACAATTTTTTCTTTTCAAAGCATTTATATTTATATAGTTGTACTTTTTCGAGAGTAACAACAACAAATTTTGTTAGAATATTGAGATAGTATAAAGTTGTGAATCAATACTTCTTTAGGAGCAATAACATAATATTATTCTGGATTATTGGTCTATTGTAGAACCAACGTTTCTTCAAGAACAACAACATAATATTCTTCTTAATTATTGGTATGTGGTAATAAATAATTTTCAAATAATATATGTCCACCATTAAACGGTATAGTGAAAACGACATAACCAAATAAAATAATATATGCAAATTTATCGCTTTGTAAAATAAAATTAAACAAATACTAAAATTTTGTTTGGATAGAAAAGAAGAACCACTTTGCTAATTTAATTAACTATAATTTTTCGTCCTTCTTTGGAGAGAGAAAAATCACTTTTCTTAACTCATTTGGTAAGAACTTTGTATTGATAACGTGTTATAAAATTATAGAATAAGATAACACTAGGAATTATTTGTTATCAATTAAAATTTTGCTAAAAGCTGAAGTCAAAGTCAACAATTAATTTTAACCATATATTTAATTGATTCACAATTTTTTTTACAACTTTTCAACCACACATTCATCATCTTTTATCAACTTTTAGAAAAAAAAAATATGATTTTAATCAAAATCAAACACACCCTAAATAATCATCCCTCGTTATCTATTATTTTAGGAAATCTGGTACAAATGGTTGTTAGGCTTGGTTTGGTATTCTTTGTCTTTTAAAGAAATCACTACACTTTGTCTTTGCATAAATAATTAGTTGTGGAAAGAATCAGATAAGTGTTTGGAAAACTTTTGTTTCATAATTGTTGTATGTTTCAAAATCAATATTTAAGCGTTTGGTAAACAAAAATGATTTATTGCCATGACTGTTTAAAATTACTAAAATAAACATTGATTATAATAATAACATTTTGTATTATTATTATTATTATCATAAGTAGTATTGTAAAATTTAATTATACTTATATAACAATATGTAATATTATCAAATATTTTTTCAAGACAATACATTTACCATAATAATTATAAAATAAAATAATATACATCTATCAAATCTCAAAATGTATAAAAATTAAAAAATAAAAACATAGTGATATTGTACAAAAATCAATTAAATTTAATTTTAAATTATTTGTGAAGATGTATTATAATTAGAATCCTAATAAAACTGCGACATAAAAGGAATTACTTTAATCAATTAATGTCAAAATTTGTATTTTAATAAGGAATTTTGGCGTAAATGGTCCATAACATTTGTCCTTAGTGTGGAATTGGTCCCTAACATTTATTTTTTGGCAAACAAGTCCCCAACCTATGTGGATTTCTAATTATTATAAAATGTGTAAATATGTCCAATACTTTTATTTTTTTTATAAAAAATTAAAGAAAATAATGATTTTTTTTTGGAATTAACACTTTTGTAATTAACATGTCAAATAAAATTATTATTTTTATCATTAAGTAATTATATTATTTAAAGAGGGAGAAATCATTTTTCTCCCTCTTTACTTTAAAAATTAAGTTAAATAAATAACAAAATGACGTATATAATTTTATGACATTGAACTAATTTTATTACATTTTTATTTAACATAAAAATACTAATAAAAATTAATTTACACATTATGTGTTTTATTTTTGAACAAAAATAAAACGATAAATTAAAATATGAAGAATATAGTTGGATCTTTGTAGTTAATAAGTATATAACTCAATTAAATAAAAGTATTTGAACATCCAGTTTATGACAAAGTTATTTTTTTTATACAAGAATAAAATAAAAGTTTAAATTTTAAATAATATAATTACTTAATAATAATAAAAAAAATTTATTTGAAATATTTATTACTAAAGTGTTAATTCCATTAGTTTTTTTTTAATTTTTTTTATAAAAACTAAAAGTATTGGACCTATTTGCATATTTTGTAATGATTAAGAATCCACATATAATTTCTTCTAATTAAAACTCAGGGCATATTTGTCTTTTTCATCCCATAAGGACCAATTTCGCACCAAAACACATAAGTTAGAGACTTGTTTGCCAAAAAATAAACGTTAGGGACTAATTTCACACTAAGGGCAAAGGTTATGGATCATTTGCGCCAAAATTCCTTTTAATAATAGATAGATAGAGAAGCTAAAAACAGAATTTGAAAAGCTACATTTTGTTCTTACCAAAATTCTTTGTCGACGATAATCTGATTCTATAAGAATCACTTTAAAAAAATTTACAAAACGCCTAAAACAATCAAAAGTTGGACTCCAAAATCAATCTAAACGGATTCTTAACCTTTAACCTAAATGAAGAAATGATTTCTAATGTTTGTTTTTTAGCACGGATATCCCTAACTTATGCGCTTTAGTGCAAATGGGTCTCTCATATCTTTGGACATAATATTTACACAAAAAGTGTCATCAGAGACTATGTGCGGTAATTAATTAAAGGTTGAGAATAAGAATGCGACAAAATATTAGAGACATAAGTACGATAAATAAACAAAAGTTGAGGATCTTTATTGCAATTAAATGTGGTGCAGTAAACAAAAATTGTAGTGGAAATATAATTACCCGTTAACTTAATAGATTGTTTGGAGTTTGGACGAAAACAATCAATAAAGTCCTTAGAAGCTAATTTATCAAAATTGAGGTTAGTAATACTAAGAAATTTAGGGTTGGGGATAAAGTACAAAAGATGGTAAACGTTAGGGATGGTAGCTGAACGGAAAAATAAAAATATTTAACGCGAAAAATAAAAAAATAAACCCACGCACCACCGTTTAGGCATTAACCTAATTTGTTAGTCAGGGAACCTGTTTCATAAATTAACTGGTCAACGCGGGCCTTTTTATCTGAACACACAAAAAAGTATAGCATTAGGGACATTGCAAGAATTCACTCTCAGTTCTTCTTCATTTGTTTATTGATTTCCAATCTGATTTGTTCGATTTGTCAAGCCCCTCCGGATTCGATTTCTCGATCAGAAAATTGTTTGATATTGAAGTTTGAACTAACATCCAACCCAATAACAGTTGACATTTTATTTAATTCTCTCTGTCCACATCGTGTACGACTTTTACTTTGAGTTAAGAAATTGTGGGGTGTTTTCTTGGAAATTGTTTGTCTAAGCTTGCGTGTTCCGTGTTTGCAATGTGAAAATGTGCCCGCATTCAGCGTGTGTGCGGGCAATGAATATCCATAATTGACCAGTGTGTGTATTTGAAGTTGTTGAAGCTGAAACAGAGATGTCTAGGAATTACGACAACTGGGAGAGGTTGGTGGGAGCTGTGCTGCAACGAGAGAAGGATCGGGAAGTGGCCCGCGCGGATTCAAGAAGCACAAGCGCCAGTTCATCATTGGATTTTGGCGAACTATCTTTGAGTTTGCTAAGAGAAGAACAAAATGTTGAAATTGGAGGAAGAAATTCAAGATTTGATGCGAATACAGGTTTATTAGGAATAAATAGATTTTTAATTATTTTAGATTTCAAAATGTAATAAAAGAGTATTTGGCTTATATATTTCTTCTCTTCAGATTACCCAATCTACAAAACACCAGCAGGAGGATCCAATCTTTCTCGGGTAAAATTTCAGACCCTTTTAATCCATCTTTATGCAGATTCTTGTGGAATTGATTTGATGGGCTTTTTCTGAATATTAATTATTATTATTATTTTTTGTGGTTGTAAAATTCTATATGTTTTTGAGGTTGATTTGGGTATTTTTTGTGTGATTGAACGACAGGGATTGCTTCAGGGCCCAAAGCGGCGGATCTTGAAGGAGTTCAAGAATATTCAGATGGATCCTCTTGCCACTATCAGTGCTGGTATATTTACTTCATGATTTCCAAGGGGAAAAACAAGTAGAAAAAATTTATAATTTTCACTTATTTTTCTAACTGGTTTTTTATGGGACTTGGTAGATTTATACTCAACTTTATATTCAAAGTTTATTTGTTAAGATATTGCTTCAAATTTAGCTACTGGTTTGAAGCAAATATGGCCACATACAAATGCTTTCTATGTTTGAAAACTTTCACCAAAGTATAAAAATAATGGAAGTGAATTTTTGTGAGACAATTTGATCACATCCTTACCGTTCATTTGGATTACTCTTCATGAATACCTTCGCACTTGAGTGTTTATCTGGATATGGCTTATTCGTTTTAATGAAGATCTACATGTTCACGAGTATACTTTTTACTTTTCGGTATGGGAGTATTGCACTTAGTTTCATTTATTTTTTGTGTTGCTCGTTTCCACTGCATATAAATTTCAGGTCCTGTTGCCGAGGACTTGTTGTATTGGCAAGCTACAATGATGGGTCCTAAGGACAGTCCATATGCCGGTGGAGTTTTCTTACTTACTATTCAATTTCCGCCAGATTATCCTTTCAAGGCACCTAAGGTGTGTTAGATTTCAGTCCAAATTATCCATCCCACTGTATATATATATTTTTTTTCTGTTTTAAACATAACAAATATTAACTAATTGTAGTTCTATATCACAATAATTCCTGATATTGAGTGTTTAATCCCACATAGCTCATTTTTTAAATAATGGAAGTTTTCATTTCTTATTCATTTTAACGAAATTTTACAGATTGCTTTCAAAACAAAAGTTTTCCACCCAAATATAAACAGCAATGGGGCCATATGCCCTTCGATGTTCAAGGAGTACTGTAGTGCCCTAACTATTTCCAAGGTTTGTTTTCTAAAGCTCTTTTTCTAGGAACTGAATCTTCCACTCCACATTTTCCTATGTACTCAACTGGAAATTTCTAGCAGTCTTTTATTTCTTTGACACCTGTGCCTCCAATTTTTTCAAGTTTATAACACTATGATCCTTTGTGAACAGTTTGTCCATGTGACCGTTAACAACTTAGATTTTTGCTGAAAGACATTTCTAGTGGTGTGAGAAAGATAACTCAATGAAGGCAAGACTTAAGTTATACTAAAATTTTTGAAACTGAGTATAACAAAATCATTTTTAAAATGTTATAATTTTTCGTGATGAATCACAATTGTTTCGTATAAGTTTTAATACATTTAAAAATATTTTGTAATGACCTCGTTACTAATATCATCAAATTCTACTTGGTCCATTAATTTCAATGGGAAAAATGTAGTGCCATTATCTTTCCCCATATTTGCAACTTCATTCTAAACTTTGTATCTTAATAGCACAGTTCCCAATTTTGCATTTCCCAATTTTACATTTCCCCATAACGTTTCACGAATTTATCGAGTGAGGCAGTTTCGCAGAATACCAAGCATCACCATAGAAATTGAGCAAATTTAGTGTTAGTCCCAATATAACTATTAGGCTCTGAGTACCGGATGTTAAAATTAGAGTAATAAATAAATGGCGAAAAATAAAGAACACAATGATTTATACAGGTTCACTTTAATGTGAGATTACATTCTGTCTTCAGTCGCTGTAGTATTTTCACTATAATTAATGATAATTTTTGTTTACAAAAGATCAGTCTTATATATAACAACCCAACGAAGGTTTCTAATTATAATAAGATTTTAAGAAATCCAATAAAGGTTTCTTAGTTATAATGAAATTCTAGGACAACTCAATGAAGGTTCTCCAATTATAATAAAATACTAGGACAACCTAATTACAAATGCAACATCTTAAAAACACCCTTATTTTAGCAAATAGAAATACCGTGCTCACAACAAATCTCGAAAACTCCCTAGGACAACCCAATGAAAGTCGATCCGCGCTCAGCTGCGAATAACATATCAAATTAGGCTCCACAGCTTAACAATCTCCCACTTGGAGACTAATCCATCATTAACTCATTCCTCTACAGCGGCTGGTACACCTCATCTAATCTTCAATGAAGAAGGCCAAATGAAGTTGCACACAACTTTAGTTTCTCAATTGTAATAGTCTTTGTCAATATATCAGCAGGATTTTGATTGCTCTGAGTCTTCTCAAGCACTAAGAATCTATCCTCCAAAATCAATCTAATAAAATGATATTGAATCTATATATGCTTCGTCCTCGCATGATAGACAATATTTTTTACTAAGTGAATAGCACTTTGACTGTCACAATGCAACACACTCTTCCTATGCTTGTGACCTGATTCTTCCAAGAAAGACTATAACCATATCATTTATTTGCTAGCTTCGGTCATGGAAATATACTTTGCCTCAGTAGTGGAAAGAGCAACTATGTTATGCAACTTAGACACCCAACTAACTGCTCTACCACCTAACGTGTATACATATCCAGTTGTACTTTTTCTGCCATCAATGTCCTCGGCCATGTCAACATCTACAAAGCCTGTAATTCGAAATTTGATTTTTTGAAACACAAGGCTAAATCTGTAGTACTTCTCAATTACCTGAGAATCTACTTTATTGCCTCCTAGTGTTATTTTTCGGGATTACTCATATATCTACTCACAACTCTCATTGTATGTGATATGTCCAGTCTCGTACATACCATGGTATACATAAGACTTCCAATAGCAGAGACATAAGACACATTGACCATGTAGGCTTGCTTTTGCTCTATAGAAGGTGATTGTTTATTGGATAGTTTGAAGTGACTAGCCAAATGAGTACTCACTGGCTTAGATTCATCCATCTTGAATCTGCTCAACACC
Organism: Forsythia suspensa; assembly: GCA_023638005.1. Classification (NCBI taxonomy): domain Eukaryota; kingdom Viridiplantae; phylum Streptophyta; class Magnoliopsida; order Lamiales; family Oleaceae; genus Forsythia; species Forsythia suspensa. The sequence continues at coordinate 24,128,704 of CM042666.1, read as the reverse complement.
TTCTTCATATACTCTTCCTGTAATAGTTTCAAAACATCCATGTCCCTAGTAATTATCATCCTAACGATCTGTTTTGCAGCACCCAAATCCGTCATTGCAAACTCTTTGGACAACTTTTCTTTAAACCTGTCAATTTCTTATTTGCAAATTCTTACAATCAACATGTCATCAATATATAGAAGTAAGATAATATATGAGTTACTAAGGTTCTTCATATAGCAACAATGATCCGCCTAGCATCTCAAAAAGTCATTACTACCCATAAAGCTATCAAACTTTTTATACCACTATCTCGGAGCTTGTTTAAGTCCATACAAGCTTTTTTGAAGTTTGCACACCATTTTCTCATTTTTCCTGTACTTCGTAACATTCTGGCTACTTTATGTAAATTTTTTCATCCAAATCAATATGAAGAAAAGTTGTCTTTAAATCCAACTGTTCTAGGTACAAGTCTTCTGCCAATAGGCCAAGTAATGTCTTGATTGTAGTTAATTTCACCACTGGAGAGAAAATCTCATTGTAGTCAATGCCTTCTTTTTGTTGAAATAATTTTACAACCACTCTTGCTTTATATCGCTTGTTGTAGTCATGCATTTTTTTTGTCTGGTAAACCCATTTGTTTTGCAAATCCTTTTTTCTTTTTTGTAACTATGTTAGTTGCCATATCTGATTGGTTAATAATGAGTCAATCTTATATCTCATGGAAGAATCGCTCTTGATTGATTCATCAGCTTGCTCGACTTCGATATAGCTTTATGGTTTATCTCTTGTCAGTTAGTAGAATATAATGCAATATTGGAGAGTATCTCTATGGAGGTCTAATTGTTCTATTAGATCTCCTGAGCTCAGTCACAGGTGTGCTATAATTTTCTTCTGAGGCTATATTTTCTTGATCTTCGCCATTAGTTTTCTCCGCCTTAATCATTGGAAGGTCTTGCAATAGAATCACTTTATACTTCTTAACTTCATGATTTGTACTTTTAGATCTGCTGTCAATATGTCCTTATACATGGCTGCTTCATTGAAGATTACGTCTTTACTCCTAATAATCTTGTGACTTTGTTCATCTCAAAAACGATAACCAAACTCCAAATCACCATAGCCAATAAAAAAATATTTTTTAGACTTGGCATCAAGTTTACTTCTAGAAGCAAAATCAATGTGAATATAAGAAAAAAAACCAAACACTTTTAAGAAGGTGAGGTCTACCTCTTTTCTACTCTAAACGTTTTCTGGTATTTTGGAGTCCGATGGTGTTGAAGGATCTGTATTGATCAAATATGCCACAGTGCTAACATCTTCTACGCAAAGCATCTTTGGTAGTCGTACATGTAATCTCATACCTTTTGCACGCTCATTTAGAATCATGTTCATCCTCTTAGCTATACTATTCTGTTGAGGTTTACCTGGAATATCTTTCTCATGTAGATCCCATTTTCAGCACAATACCTCTGAAAATTTGCATCTATGTATTTACCTCTATTGTCTGAATGCAAGCATTTTACCTTTAAATCTATTTCATTCTTAACCATCGCTCTCCACCTATTGAAAACATCGAATACATCATATTTATTTTTCAAAAAACTGACTCATACCTTTGTGCTTGCATCATCAATAAACATCATATGATAATTTGAACTTCCAAGGAAAGTAAAAGTAGAAAGTCCTCAGACATTTGTATGAACTAATTCCAATTTGGCAGCCTTTGGCTCCTGTCCAGATTTTGAGAAACTCACCATTTTTTGCTTTCCGTAAATACAGCCTTCACCTAGACTGTGTTCAATAGATTTTAATCCCGACAGTTTTCCTTTAGACTAAAGTATTTTCATTCCATTCTCGCTCTTGTGTCCGAGCCTATAATGCCACAAATCAAAACTGACAGCGGATTCAGCAACAGCAATTGTATGTCTGGGATCGGTAGTCATGTAAAGAGTCCCCTTTTAGTTCATCGTGCAACAACCATGGCTCATTTCATTACTTTCCAACGGCGACCACCAAAATTCACATAGTGCCCTTCATTATCAAATTGTTCATCTGAGATCAGATTTCGAATCAATTTTGATATGTGCCTCACCTTGTTAATTTTCCACAAATACCAGTTTGGCATCCTCACTCTCACATCACCAATACCAATGATGTCCAAAGGTTTTCCATCAGCCAAAAATACATTTCTGTGATTTCTAGCAAAATAGTTCTCCATGCTCTCAGTGTATGCCTTTGTATGAAAGGAAGCCCTAGAATCCATCAACCAAGAATCGATAGAACTATCAACACACAAGAGTAAAGCATCTTCTACCTCTTCAATCGCAACGTTATTTTTCTTTTCCAAATTCCTTAGGTGCTCTGCAAATCCTCTTCAGGTAACCAAACTTACCACAATTCTAGCTTTAGCACCCATCTGTTTCTGGACTTGCTTCTGCCATTCCTCGACTTTTCTTTACCGTTACCCTAGTTAGAATTCTTCTCATAACCTCTACCCCTATTTTCGACATTTAGGAAAGAATTAGATGCAGAGACTTCTCCATCATCTTTTCTACGTACTTCTTCAGCAAGAATTGTATCTCGAACATCATTAAGTTTCAATTTCGCATTCTCTATGGAATTGCCTAAAGCCGCTCTTAGAAACTCCCAACTATTCGATAGTGAGGCCAAGAGGATTAGGGCACGGACCTCATCCTCAAACGTAATCATCTCCACAGAGACCAATTGATTGACAATTATGTTGAATTTATTAAGATGCTCTACTACCAAAGCACCTTATACCATTTTCAGATTGAATAGCTTCTTCATCAGATGAACTTTATTGTACACTGAGGGCTTCTCATACATGTCAGATAATACCGTCATCAATTCTACAGTGGTTTTCTCCGTTGCATCATTATGAGCCACGTTCTTTGACAGTGTTAATCAAATTACTCCCAATATCTATCTGTCAAGAAGGTTCCAGTAATCATTATTTATAGATTTCGATTTCAACGACTGATGCATCTTTTTACTGTAAAGATAATCTTCTATCTGCATCTTCCAGAATGAAAAATCCACACTATCAAACTTTGTGATTTCGAATGTTGATTCTCGATCATCGCCAACCATCGCTCTCAATCAGAACCTCCCTATGATACTAGCTATTGGGATTAGAGCTATAAATAAATGACAAAAAATAAAGAACACAAGGAATTATACAGGTTCGCCTATATGTGAGACTACATCCTGTCTTTAGTCGTTACATTATTTTCACTATAATGAATTATAATTTTTGTTTACAAGAGATTAGTTCTATATATAACAACCCAATGAAAGTTCCCTAATTATAGTGAAATTCTAAGGCAACCAAATAAAGGTTTCCTAGTTATAATAAAATACTAGGACAATTTAATTACAAAGGTAAAATCTCGAAAACACCATTATTTAAGCAAATAGAATTACCGTGCTCACAGCAAATCTCGAAAATACCCTAGGACAACCCAATGAAGGTCAATCCGCGCTCCAAGTAGCGCAACAAATTAGGCTCCATAACTTAACACCAGAGGCTCACAAAAGACGAAGTATTATAAAAAATAAAATCAAGCAAACTCATAAATTGCGAAGTCCTAAAGCTAATATAAATATTAGACTCGAACATGGATGACTATAATTGCTATTTCGTCCTACGTGGATGCTACGTGCGAGTCACATCAAACTCAATAGCAACATTACATGTTGGCCACGTCATCACATATAACCCAAAGGTTATCTAAATCTCATTATGTGTTGCCGAAGTTGCTCCAAAGAAGTGAAGCTCAAACCCAACTCGCTAGTGAGTAAATGCTTGCCAAGGTGGTTTGCATCTAAACGAATCTCCTGACTAGGTGAAAGGAGACAAACCTTACCCTCGCCCTCCCGAAAGGCAAGATAAATGAAGAGCCTACTTGTCTTGGGAAAATCCTACAAGTCTCATGCAAAACTGAAGGAAGGCGAGCGAAGTATAAATCATGTGACTTCATATTTCTTGCCCTAAATAAGGAGACAACATAATATTCTTTCTACCAAGTGGCAAAAGACCCACTGTCACGTGCACTGAAACCATTAAATAGTCCAAAACAGAATCAGACAATAATCATTTGTTGACAACAACTTCACCAATGATAGAGTAACACGTGTAAGTTAATATGTCTGAAATACTCCTGACCTTGGTTTTCCTATATATATACTCCGTGCAACATGAAAAAGAAGAAGTATCAAATCAAATTCCTAGTCAAATCTTTGTTTATTTTGTTTCTCCTTTATACTTGTTCTTATTTTTCCAATAACTAATTTGACTGTTGGAGTGCAAATAGCTATTGAATCACCCATTGGACTGCTGCCTTTGCAAGCTAATGATGCTCAAGTGTGCAAGTATTACAATAGGTGGATAAGGAAGTAGTAAGGATATATTGAAAGCTTATCAAATTTTGCAATCAAGCATCATTAGTAATAATACAAGTGTTCCAAAAAATAAGTTCATTCGTCGTATGTGGCCAAAGGCCGTAATCCATACTTTCCCCAGAACTAATCATAAAAGTATCACCCACTTCAATCTGCTATCCAATATAAATATCAACCAAATTAAATCACAGAAGCCAGAGAAAAGAAAAAGGAAGAATTGACCAAAAAACTGACCCATTCCCTATACCAGTTCAAGAAATTTCTTCCAAGTGCATTGATGGTCACCTTATGACATTTGGGCTCGTTTTTATTATAATAAAAAGTCGATTTTCGACTCAAAACTTGAAAAGTTAATGATTCGGTTGCTACAATAAGGAACCCAATTTCCAGAGGAAAAAAAATATATGATATTTTCTTCTTTTTTTACACTGGATAAATTGTTCTTTCAATTGGAATTGCTTGATAATTCAATTCAACATTCTAACGTAGTTGAATTGATTGGTTCCCAATATTAGGTGCTACTTATTATTTCTGCTTTGTTGGCGGACCCAATCCCTGATGATCCTTTGGTACCTGAGATTGCTTACATGTACAAGACAGACAAGAACAAGTATGAAGCCATTGCAAGGAGATGGACTCAAAAGTATGCCATGGGCTAACCGTATTTTGGTAAATGTATGATGGGAGGGACCTTCACTTCCAATTACTTTGGTCTTTTTACTCTATGTATGAATTCCTTTAATCCGTTCTTCGTGTCCTAAGATTGGAAGGACTAAGAGTCCAAAACTCGTGAAAAGGAAAAACGAAAGGGGTGTTGCTTTGGATATGTTTGTATGCTAGTTTTATCTTTGAAATGGTTTCTACTTTCTACCGATGAAATATCTCTTATCCTCATGAAGTACTTCTATTTTCTCCCTTGAATCATGTACAATATACTATTCTTATGAACAATTGATTAAACTTGAAAATTTTAATTACTTATTGGTTCCTGTCTTGTGCAAAATGCTTCATAAACATTTGCTTTTGTCAAAAGCAAATGGATGACCACAGTGGTGTCAAATGGGTCCAGCTGTCTGATTAGGAGCATGTCTCGTACAAATGAGTCCGGCTGGTTTTTATGACAAAAAATCAATAGAACATTTTTTTTAAAATTTTAATCAAGAGCACGTAACAACTGTCGATAGGAATAATAATCTTGACACTTTAAGCTAAATTTAATTATATGTATTTACTCCAATTACAATGCATATTGTAGTGAAGTATGAATAATAATTTTGATGAGAAAACATCACACAACAATCAACAATGTGCAAACAACACTCTTCACACTGTACAGTAAAATACAAAATGACTGAATTTTTTTGAATAAATAAAGTAAAAAAAAAGATTGCATAAAAGCATGATCAAGATGTAAGCTTACATATGATTGAGAAAAGAACGATCCAAAGGTTGGTTTGGTATCTTCTCCTCTGTTTGTAATTTTGGGAGGTAACCTTTGGTTTGTTTTGTTCCCTCCATTTTCTATTATGTTTTTCTGTCTATCAATAGATGAGTTAGGTCAATGCCAAACTCCCCACTTACAAACGAGCGTTTTTTTTTTCCTCTCTTTCTGAAAAAGGAAAAAATGTGATGTGTTTCTCAGAAATTGTTTTCCTAAGATGTAAATTCTATGCTCCACACTTCTGTATACCTGTTTTCTGGAAATTATATACCTGCGCATGGGGCTAAATGTTATGATCATATTCTTGTTCTCAAGGGCAGATCTAGGAAATTATGTTGGGTCGACTTGAAATTTAAAATAAGTCAAAGTACAATTATTTTATATATAATAAAAAATATCTAATTACGACATTATGTACTGAAGTTGTGACATTTATTTTGTAATATATTTTAATAATTCATTAGGTTGTGATGGGTGAAATATACTGCCACAAGAGAAGTACAAAACAAGGCTTAGTATTCTTGCAGTGAAGGTGCACAAAATCCAAAATGTAGCTTTTCGGACGGGCAGAAAAATATTTTGAATTCAATTTCCTTCTATAAAAAATTATCCAAATTCATTAGTAAATTTGGAAGAAACTGCACTTCCAAAAACAATGAGAGGAAAACAAGTTTTATATGCGGAAAGTGTGGAAAATATATAACATTATCTGGAAAGTGGAATGAATCTACTTTCATATTTCTCTCTGACTCTGTCAAATTCAAACCTGAACCGAGGTAATCTACTATAAAAAGCAAAGTTATATAAAGAAGAAAATCCAACATGCTAAAATAGGGGAAAAAAACCTAGATTGGTCGGTGATGGTGGTCGGCGATGACCAGTCGGACTTCTATCTTGCTGAACGAGAAGTCAAATTTTCTGGTCCAAAATTCTATTTTTTATTTCGCTGCAACGATTTACTGATGAATGGCAATTGGATTTGGCAGGGGTTCAGTTTGGAAAATTTGGGCAGGTGGGTTGGGATGGGTAAAGGATTAAAATTGGCTAATTTAAAATTTTAGATTGGGATTCGGCTGAAGAAGGTGGGTAGTGGGCTATTCTTATTTTGGCCAGAGTTAAATTTTCTTTTTTAAAAGGAAAATTGACTTGTTCTAAATTAGATCAAAATATTTTTTAAAATTATCATTAAATCATAATCTTCAACAATATTTCAAATTAATCTCAAAATTACCTATGACCCATATTTTCCACACCCATTGCCCTTGAGTACCACCATCTCCTCAAGCATCACCACCACCATCACCCCCTCTATCCCACCTCGGCTGCTAGTTCACTGCCAGGACCACAATTTGGCAGTATTGTGCCTCGCTACAGTTTCACATGAATCTGCTGTTTAGTGGCTGAGCTGATAAAACTATATGCGTGTGGAGCAGAGTGGCTGCGGTTCACACTTGTCTATCGGTATTGAGCGGACAGTGAAGTGTCTCACGATGGATAAAGAATCTACATGCGATAACGACTACTAACGACGCCGGATTCGCAACATATCAAAGAGGTAGGTATTAACTGGGAATCAATACTATCAGCAAAGTATTGAACAAAATCAAATAATCAATTATTTTTATTTCGAATGGTTGATCTCTGTATGTGTATAGTGAGGAAACATTTGTATAGTAAAATGTTTCTAAATATTTGTTTCTATAAATGGTATATTTACGTATAGACTGCTAGGACCATTTTTTGGCTCACGGTTATTATCAAAACATATTTTTATTTCTTTCTATTTTATGAGATACTTGAGTTATTATCAGAACATTTGTTTCACATACATCAAAAGTTTTTGTATTTCGCGATGTAACTGTCACACATTCATGTGTGTTATTTGATATTGTATTATAGAAAAAAGTATAAATATAAAACAGTATCATAGAAAACAATATTAGAAGCACATTTGTATTAATATCATAATAATAGTATCATAGATTACAGTGTTGTATGGTTAAAGATAACAAATTGATGGCATAGAAGATCTAGCTTTGGCTTATCTGGACGTTCAAAGGAACGGGCATATAATTCACATATGTGCTCAAAATTTCTATTATAATATATTTTTTGAATTGTCTCGATAAGCCGGTCAAGACAAGTGGCTTTCCCACTATTGAAGACGGGTTTTAACCATTTGAAATCGCCTATTTAGCTTAAAAATATAATCTTTAGTTTGTCATGTCTATTTTCTTCTTTTTATCAATTAGAGTTTTATTTGAACTAGGATTTCAGTATTTAATGAGGCTTTTTTCATTCATTGACAGTAGTTGTCGTTGAATAACATTATTGTTCATTTCATTCATTGACGGTAGTTGTTGTTGAATAACATCATTGTTCTTAGAATTTCATAGGAATCAACGAGTTGAATTTGAGTTAGTTTCATTTATACACGTTTTTGTTAGCGTCACAAATATTTTTTTAATAGTGTCATATTAAAACAATATATTAATAAAAAGTATCATACATAAATGTATCTTAATATATCAGTATCATACATGAAAGTATCTTAATAAAATAGTATCACATACACAAATTATAACCCAATAAAAGAATAGTAATATAGATTGAAATAGTATCAATCATTTTGAATAAAAATAATATTAATGATCTTGTACTACTAATGGAGTATTTTGAACAATATCATGTTTGTTTGGTGAAGTTTAAAAGTAGTTCTTTTTTGTGTGTGTGAACGTGATTGAAAATAAGTTTGAAAAAAGAGAGTTAGTAAACCTGGCCAAACATGATATAATGTAACGAAAACTAGTGCACAATATTAAAAGTGAAACAATATCAAGCGTTTTTTTGCAAAATAGTATGTTAATAAAACAGTATCATACAAAACAGTATTATGAAAAAACGGTATCATAAAGTTTCATAGAAAACAGTGTCGTAATAAAATAGTATCGTGTTTGAATTAGTATTTTTTTGCAATTGTAGGGACACGTTGGTCTTTTAGCGCTGAAATGTGAATTTAAGGGCCTGCTTGGGAGTTGTTTTCTACCGATTTTGGATGATACCGTTTATGAAAGGTTGGAAAAATCAATACTTCTTAGTTTTTTCGATTTTGGGCAGTTTTTTAAACCACCCAAAACTGGTACAGTGTATTTAAAAACCGCCCAAAACTGGTACAGTGTGATTTTGAGTATATCTCCCAATCCTCCAAATCGGTGGTTTTTGGCTGTTCTTCAAAAATTTTAAAATTTAAATTTCTTTTTATATATGAGCATATACGTAATTTGATTTTTTTAAAAAAATTTTAGAACCGCTAAATAATAAACTCTCAAGCTTGGGTTGGAGCGTTTCAAAACCTGCTACTAAAAACCACCCAAAGCCGCTCCTCTCATAAACACTCAAAACTAGTATTTTTAAAAAACTCTCATAACCGGTACTCCAAAACTCCCAAACAAACCCAAATTGAATTAAGTTTGGGCCATATGGGTTAAGAGCCCATAAGCACATTAACAATTATCGGCTCTGAATTTACAAAAAAAAAAAAAAAATTACGACTAAAATAGGGAAAATTAAAGGGTTTTTTTCATAAATAAGCTATTGTTTGAAAGAATTGCAAAAAACTCATTCTTGTTACATATATTTTCAAAATACTGTTTTTAAAGAAATATTATTTTAATTTATTATACTATATATTTGAATTCTAAAAAACTGGAATTGATTGGATTACTTATATTACAGAATCTTTTATTGTTATCAGTTGGAGAGAAATGACAGCTAATTGATTTTTGGCCAATTTTTTTTTTTTTTTTAAAAGAAAACTCTTTCCTCGTAACATGATTTGTGATTCTCTATGAAGAACAACTTTGATCAGATTAATAACATAAGGTAAGTTTTCGTCCAATTTAACAATTCGACCCATTACAATCTGGTTTTGGTCGAAATTTTCACTATGAATGCGTTTATGGATGTATTTGATGATTATAATATGTTACATTCGACTGTGTTAAATGCGTTATTTGATATAAAGTCATTGCACTTGTTGTTATCCGTTAGAACTCAAAAGAATTCTAGTTTGAATAATTATATTACAATAAACTACGATAAGCCATGATTTTGAATGTATATACATTTAGAACAACTAGGTATGTTACATTCAATGCGTTGATGATGAATGCGTTAGTCGATTACTTATGTTACATTAAATTTGTAACATAATATTTTATTTTATGTAACATAACATTCACTTAGTATTAAATTGCAGTTACTAATTATTCCAATGTAATATAACATTAGTATCAGATGATGTTTTAGGTTGTAGTATTGTTAAAAGTTAGATGTTTTGTTTTGTAATTCCACGTATCAGACTCTGTAATGTACATAACATTTGACGTTGTTTATTAAAAGAATTCAAGTTTGAATAAGTATGATACAAAAAAGAAAAATGAATTGTTCTTTGTTACATATTGTCCATTGAGCTTTGGATAATCATGTTACATTCAATTGAATAATCATGTTACATTCATGTTAACATTATTTTCATTAGATGTTATTGTTCAATTTCTCATTGCGGTACTTTTAGTTAAGTTTACATGTTAATTTGAAATACCACAAATGTAACATTTGATGTGATTTCTTAAAAGAGTTCAAGTTTGGGTAATTATGTTACATAGAAATGCATTGCTACTTATTTTCTGTTGACCATTGATTATTGGAAAATCATGTTACATTCAATCGGTTGGTTTAAAAATGTCACACTACCTATGATTGGTTATGTTACATTAAAGTTGTAACATGTAATCTTTTAGTTACATTTGATAATTTGGATTTACGTTTGTTGCATTGGATGTTACTTGTCAATATCTTTTATAGTAGTATTGTTCAATGTTACATATCTTAAATGTAACGGATTGATATTGCCCGTTAACGGTTTTCATCTATGAGGATGTATGCAATAATTTAAACTAATTATTTGCATTTGACATTTATTTGTAGGGATGAAGACTATAAATGTTCTTGTTGATATCAATGGAGAAACATTAGAGATTTTGGTACCACATGACTGTAGCTACGCCCAGCTCGTTGACATGGTAATGTCCATATTAAATTTTGATCAAAATAAAATAGTAATAACGTTACATTATGACGTGGATGGTCGATTGGCTCCTATAAGGATGATGAATGATAATGTGGTATTGTTGTATATGCATTTAAAAAGTAAGGAACAAGTACTTACAACTTTCCCGCTTCGAGTTACCGTTACAACTCCATTGGAGAATATTAGCTCAGTTGAAAGTTTGATTAATTCTCATGATATTGTTGGTGGTGGACTCGATTTGGAACATATTGTGCAGTGGTGATACATTTGCTTGTAGTGTTTACCAAACAATCCCAAATGTGGTAGAAGTTGAATTTGATGTTTAAAATTGTGTGAGTGACCATCTGGAATTTGACAGTATTGATAGTGGGATGATTTTTAGGGATCAAAAAGTTTTGAAGAAATTTTTTTTCTTATATGCCATTCAGAACAATTATCAGTACATTGTGTACATATACGACAAAAAAGAATATTTTCTCAGGTGCAAAGATGTTAACTGCATGTAGGAATTTAGAACTTCTAAAATGGGTAACACAGAGATGTTTAAGATAAGGTACATAAGATACGGTCATACTTGTTCGTTGGATATAATTATGGGAAATCATAGACAGGCAACGAGTTCGGTTTTGGGAGATTACATAAAACACAAGTACATGAATTCCAAAACTATATACACTCTGAGAGATATTATAGATGACACGTCGAAAATATACGGTGTAATATTGAGTTATGGAAAGACGGTTTGTTGGGAGATTATTCAGTCATGTTGCAAAACTATATCCACCATGAAGTTACTTAATTGCTTCAATCTGAAAGTGTGATCTTCCTGAAAATACAACCACATTAACTACTAGATATTGTTTCAAACAGACTGAAAATTATACATGATATTAATTAGCAACGTTTGAAAACTAAAAAAACATATGTCGCAATTTAGTAATCTCTTTCGGGATTGATTTGGACTTTTTGGGACATTGCTATTTTGGACAACTCCTGGATTGGACGTAGTAGGTGCATTGAACTTATTTGATTTCGTAACAGGGTGGTCAATGAAATCATAACTATGTGTAACAAATGTACAAAATAACAATGTAAATCAACAATATTATTTAATTCTTTACAATTTGTCCTCCAAACAGACATTTTGTGTAGAGCTGAAAGAATACAAGTTTTGATATTATAAGCCCAGAAATTGGTTTTTTGAATATTTTTGCAATCAAAAAACATCAAAAAAATTATTACTTTTTGACAATAACGTCACAACATATTCAATTTGTTTAATTTTTATAATGATCAAACAAATACTCAGAAGTCTTAAATATAATGACCAAAACAATATTTTGTTCCTTCATTAATTTCCAAACAAAAACCCCAAATCTTGAACAATATCTAATGCATGCAAAATTTACCTTTTCTCCTTTTGGCACCAGTATGCTGTATTTTTTCTTCTCCACCTTAGTTGTAACTTTACTGTGACCACCTTGATTTGGTAACACTACAAGAAATTGTATCTATAGCGGCGACACTAATTGCGACGACAAAAAGTCGCCTCTATTAGTGCAGGACAATAGGGACGACAAAACATTATCGTCGCTATAATGCCAAAATATATAGCGACGACATATTTCATCGCTATATGTAACTAGTCGTCTCTATTATACATAATTTATAACGACGTCTTTTTCGTCGTCGCTAATGACTTCTACAAAGGACGGGAACAAATTGCACCATTTTGTTGTTCCAATAGCAACGACATGTATCATCGCTATATATTTGTAGATGATGTTCTCATTCACGCGAATCATGATCTTCATCGTAATGTGTAATGTGGTTTATAGTGATGACAGACAACATATGTCGTTACTATAGACCTATATCAAGATTGGCGGGAAATTTGGCACCCAATTCTTATCTATAGCGACGACATATGTCGTCGCAATAGACTTATTGATGATTTGTCAGTCATGTGAGTTATTAAATTCTTCGTAATATGTGATATAGTCTGTAGCGACGACATATTGATCTATAGAGATGACATATGTGGCTGCTATAAAATCTTCTTTTTCATCTCACCATCCCCACATTTGTATACTGTATGTCTGCAATATTTTCATTTCCGTCAGCCAAAATATTTCCAAGTTCATCGTTTTTCTCCATAATCATCTTCTTTACGTTTCATTTCTTCATCTTCATCTATTATCTTTACTGTATTTGTGAAAATATAGTATTTTCCAAGTATGGATATTGATAAAAGTTGGACAACAATTAGAAATCGCATAAAATCTGCAGATTTTTAGAACGGTTTGAAACCATTTATAAACATGGCGAGGCCATACGTAAGTGATAGGGAAATGATTAAACGTCCGTACAAAAAATGTTTAAACGGTCTCACACATCCATTAGAAATTGTCGAGGCTCACATATTTCGTAATGGTTTTGCAGAGAGTTATGTAACCTGGATATATCATGGCGAAACCGATGGTTTAGACTGCGAATGTGTATAGACAGAATTAGCGAGCTAGTGTAGAGGATGAGATGATGGATGTCATTGGCGACGTAGTTGGTGATGATCATGCTGGTACAAGCACCGATGGTTACTATGACGAATTGTTTAAAGCTCTGCATTCAGAACTATACCCGGGAGTTTCATCATTTTTGTCCCTAATTTTTTTAGTCAAGTTGATGCATATTAAGGTTGTGAACAAATGGACAAACAAGTATGTCGATGATCTTTTGAAATTGCTGAAGTTATCTTTCCTAAACATAAACCTGGTGGACTCCCACTACGAAGCTAAGAAAATGATGACGAAGCTTGGTTTGGGTTACAAATCCATTCACACATGCAAGAACGACTATGCACTTTTTTGGGGTGAGCATGCTGATAGGCAAACTTGTCCGATTTGCTAGGAAAGCCGTTGGGTGCACACTTCTAGGAGAGTGAACAGAAAGAATGTTCCGCATAAGGTGTTGTGCTATTTTTCCTTGGCCCTCAGTCTAAAATGTATGTTCACAATGAAGAATACTATAAAACTCATGCGGTGGCACCGTATAGGATGGTCTAGGGATGATGATGAAATGCTACTATTGATGAAAAGGCATGGGAGGATTTTGACATGAAACATCCACTGTTCGCAAGTGAGATCCAGAATGTCAGGTTAGGTTTGACCGCAGACGGTTTCAATCCATTCGGTGACATGAGTCTGGCATACAGCATGTGGCCAGTAGTTGTAACAGTTTACAACTTGCCACCTTAGTTATACATGAAGCTCGAATACCACATGCTTACTCTGTTGATACCTAATCTTAAAGCACCAGATAAGGACATTGATGTATTTTTACGACCATCATTACACTGGGATGATGGTGAAGTAGATGAGATAGGAGCATCCGTTATCAGGAGAGCCTCGTCTGATACTGCAGGAGATACTTCACTTATTAACGATGATAATGTGGAAGACGACACACATGAAGAATACGAGGATCACGAAACATCGAGTGAAAGCAATGAGGATGACATTGACGATGATAAGGATCAATCGTATCATGATAGTGAATCAGATTGAATGTTGTTGTGCGTCAATAAAATGTTTAAAAAATTTGGTTCTTATTGTTGTTAAAGTTTTTCGACTTGAATTTTTTTGGTTCATACTATCATTACTACATGTCAAAACGCGAGTTTGGATAGAGTCCTAACATTTGTGGACAGAAGATATGACAAAAAAGGATTGTAATTATACAAAAACATGGTATTGGGGACTACATATCTAAACTCGTAAAACTTAAAGGACTTACATAGTAAATAAAAGAGGATGAAATTGAAGTAAAAGAAAAAATATAAGGACCAAAATAAAAAATATTTCAAGTTGAGGGACCTAAATACAAATAACAAACAGAGACGACATATATAGCGATGACACGTCGTCGTTATATGTGCCAAAATATTTGGTGGCACGTTTTTTGCGCTTGAACCAAAAAATTAAATACACATGTTGTCGCTACTAAGTATAGTGACGACATTTGTCGTCGCTAAAGAGCCAATCTGCTAAATAAGTGCAGAAACCTCTTCATCTTCCGCATTTGGCAAAACCTAAAATTATTTCAGCCCAAATTATTTTGCCGCAGCCACCTGCGTCCACTTGTCGTCCACCGTCTCTTCCAAAGCCGTAAGTGAATCAAATACTTTTCAAATACTTTTTTGTTTCACTTTCTTGCTTTTAGTCAGAGAAAATTACTTTTCAAATAAGTGAGAATCTTGAACAGAAATACTGAACCTCTGTTAAATGTTTAACTATTCACTTCTTCATTACATTTTCTAGGCATAATAGAGGTATTAATTTAAGTTGTTCAAATTTCAATTTCAAAGTGCATTTTTTTAGCAATAAGATCATATCAAATATATTATGGTGCATTTATAAATCATTTTGTTGTGTATACAAATTTAGGGACTTCAATGTGGAAAAATACAAGTTCAGGGACTGAAATGCAAAAAACTAAAAAATCAGGGATTGAAATGTGAATAAATAAATAAAGTTTTAGGGTCTGATGTGAAAATTACATTAAGGACTGAAATGTTGAAAAGTAAAATTTTAGGGACTTCAATGTGGAAAAATACAAGTTTAGGGGACCGAAATGCGAACAACTAAAAATCCAGGGGCTGAAATGTGAACAAATAAATAAAGTTTTAGGGTATGATGTGCAAATTACATTAAGGACTGAAATGTGGAAAATTAAAATTTTAGGGACTTCAATGTGGAAAAATACAATTTCAGGAACTAAAATGTAAAAAACCTAAAAGTTCAGGGACTGAAATGCAAGGAACTAAAAGTTTAGATACTAAAATGTGAATAAATAAAAGTTTAGGGATAGTAATTTAAAAAAATAAATGTTTAGGGACTGAAATATGAATAAATAAATAAAGTTTAGGGATTGAAATATGAATAAATAAATAAAGTTTCAGGGTCTAATGTGCAAATTACATTAATGACTGAAATGTGGAAAAGTAAAATTTTAGGGACTTAAATGCGGAAAAATACAATTTCAGGGACTGAAATGTAAAATACTAATAGTTTAGGATAATGAAATGCAAAAAACTAAAAGTTTAGATACTGAAATGCGAATAAATAAAAGTTTAATGACTACAATGTAAAAAAATAAAAGTTCAGGGACTGAAATGTGTATAAATAAAAGTTTAGGGTGTAAAATGCAAAAAAATAAAAGTGTATAGACCTTTTCTGCACTAATTGATGTTTTATGTTGTTAGTTAGTAGCATGGCTGACGTCATGTCCCACGGAGGTGATGGTGCAGGCGATCCTCCACATCAACCACCCCATCGGCTTGATGTCTACTGAGAGTAGAATTTTTGTTTAAAGACCACTTATTGTGCGATTTTTTAAAGTGACTTAATATATATTGTATGTTTTTTCTTTTTCAGCGCCCCCGTCTAAGCGACGGGGTATCTCTCGAGGCATTAACCTTGAGAAGGTTTAGCAGGCCAACGGGAAGAAGCCACTTCCCATGTCGAACGCACAATGCAGCCGATCGAGAATAATGCAAAATATTTCACGCGCATGGTTGGGAACCAAGTGAGGTTCAACGTGCCCCCTTGCTACCCTTCATAGACAGAGGTTCCAAAGGAGCAGCGGGCACAGTTACGTAGCATCATCGAGGTACTTACTTACAATAGTTTTTACAGTAGCGCATTCTACTAAATAATTGTTCCATTTAATATACATTAACGAAAAAATTTCCTTTGTTGCAGAGTTACTTTGATCTTCAGGGTGATTGTCGTCCGACGATTATCAAGCGATGCATCTTCTTGTAGATCGCCTGGGGGCCGATCATTATCGAAATTACAAACTCAAGGCGCATAATCCCTTAAAAGCCCACGGACCCAGCCGTCCATATGGCGAGATGTCTGTCGAGGACTAGCAGAAGTGCATTGACTTCTTCACCAGTCCTACTTTGTGATACATATTGTTTATTTACTTTTTACGTTTTTATTTTAATATTTTTTTAACTATTAAGTTTTCTCCTAATCAATTCTTTTTTATACCTTCAGGAACAGTCCATGAAAAATAAGGCTAAATACCCGAGCGTGTAGGGGTCGAAAAGATTCTCTGCCACGTGTTACGATGAGGTACAACTAAAATTTTCAATATCATTATACAAATTTTGAATGCATTATTACGTAACCATGTTTTTTAACTAAATTTTACGTTTAAATTGTTGTAGCGGGACCCCGAGACCCAGTAGTGGTTAGGCATTATTGAGTCGTTCCAGACTTTTCACACCTTTCAAGATGGCAATTGGGTGAACCCGCAGGCGGCTGGTGACTATGTGAGGACTTTTAAATGATTTTAATTTTATTTTATTTGACATGATATTATTATT
The DNA here is from genome assembly GCA_023638005.1 of Forsythia suspensa. Classification (NCBI taxonomy): domain Eukaryota; kingdom Viridiplantae; phylum Streptophyta; class Magnoliopsida; order Lamiales; family Oleaceae; genus Forsythia; species Forsythia suspensa. The sequence continues at coordinate 24,111,376 of CM042666.1, read as the reverse complement.
ATTATTATTATTTTTACTAAGCAGGTAAACTTGTTGAGTTGAAGGTGACTCAACAGACACGGGTCACCTCCAGTGGCACGTCGTTAGACGAGCATGCTATTGCATAAGAGGTTCTCGGAGAACGACGAGGTCACGTCCGTAGGGTTTGACGGGTTCCGAAGGGCACCTCTCCCTCCTTAGATTCGACTGCTGCATGGAAGGCCCCACAAGGAACTTCCCATCAATTCTCTAGAGACCCTCTAAATGACGATTCTCGATTTGCTATGTATGAGGCTCAGCTATGCCGAATGCAGCGGAAAATTGAGCTTCTGAAGAATAGCATACCGGTGGTTGTGCTAGAAGAGGAGGAGGACGAGGACAAGGGTTTGGGGGATATGTAGATTTTTAGAATTGTTTATATATTATGTAAAAATTTTTAAATTTTTTTATTAAAAAAAAAATTCATGCTGTAAATGTCGCCGCTATAATAAAACAAATCAATTAACATTAGCGATGACAAAGTCGTCTCTATATGTCTTACGAATATAGTGACGATATTGTTGTCGCTAATAATTGTTGTATATAAAAAGATAATAGCGATGTCATTCACGTCCACTACAAGAAATTTTATTTTTAACGACGCAATTTTTTGTCGTAGAAAGTCATTTCTAGGTTATTTCGTCGAAAAAAGATTGTCGAAAGACTTTACAAGATCAAAATTTTTATCGTTAAAAGTAAAATTTATTGTATTGGTCGTTACTATTTAAGATAACAGCGACGACATTGTCGTCTCTTTTTCTCTAATTTCGAGATATAGACCACGACGATGTTGCGACGAACATGTCGTCGCTATTAATCTAAAGACACTACATTATTGCGACGATATTCAGCGACGACTTTGTTGTCTCTATACATGTAAAGGAACGACTATTGATCATTCAGCGATGACTTTTGTCGCCGCTATAGACCTCCTTTCTTGTAGTGTAATACTCTTTGATGATGCCATTCTCATATATCTGAAGAGTGAATAAAAAAAAAAAAAAAGACATGAGCATGAGGAAACAATAGGCTAATGAAAATAATTGAATATTAGTCTAGCAAATTTTGAAATCAATGAACACCAATGTACTCACATCACTATAATGGGTTTGAAAATTAACGTTGTTTGCTCGAAAATACTGAGAGAAACGGGATAAAATCAGAGAGAATGGAGGAATGTTTTCTTCTTCACGTATTACTCATCCAAAGATGAATGAGGTTGGACATGTTGAAGTAGTTGTTGAGATTGCGTTTCTATTAAAGCCGCTGGACATTCGACCATGGCATCGCGATTATTTCCATTGCTCGTAGATTCATATACTTCAGTCATATTAACTTATGTATATTCTCTTTTGTATATAACAATTGCATAAAGTTAATTATTTAAGATTTTAATTTCTACGCATAACTAGATGCATTAACCACCAGACAAGTTAAATACAAAATTAAATCACATTCTATTCACATAAGTTAATAAAACAATAAGGTACGTACTGGCATTCCGATTTCTTCTCCGACTAATGATTATAATTGTCAAGTCTAAGAGATGTTATATAAACCTAGGCTCTGATATCACTTGAAGTATAACGCCATACCTCATAAAATATTTAAACATATACTCTAATACCATTCTAGTACTGTCACTCTAATTTTGGGCACGCGTCCCAAAATAGTTTTTATTTTTATTTTTGAATATATAATCGAACTTTAACTCATATAAATATATTTTGTTAATACGAGTAATAAAATTAAATCTAAACAACGAAATCCATAATGTAATATCCACCACTCTGAAATATAGTCAATATAATTTTTCTTTACAACTTGTAGTGATGTCACCAAGTATTTACAATATAAAAAAGTGTATTTTTCAATTCCAAATAATTAACGAGACAATCAACGGTGGGTGGCAGCAAAACATTTTTCAAACTTGTTCTATACATATATTTACACTACTTATCAAGTTATTATATACAGACTAAAACAGTAGACAAAAGAAAATTATTCGACCTCCAGGTGGATGAAGTGGCCAATAAAAGAGTCATAAACTTCTATTATAGTTAAAGTTTACTCCAAGATGTCTATATACGTATCCAGTTCTTCTTTTTCATCCAACAATGTATAAAAATCTTGTATAATGCTACCTAGTCTAAATGATGCGTATGGTCGTACCGTTAGTAGAAATCTCGACACGCCTAATACTTTCTGTATATCTTATTGGCATCTATAGTACAAAATACAATATATGAACAATAACGTACATTAAACATTATGATATGATAATGTCTAATGAAATGTCAATCACATGTAGACCCAAATCCCACATTATAGTATGAGCTTAATCACAATATGGTCAATAATAAGCGCGCACTATCTACCGATGCCTGTGCGTCCGTCATGGTCTCGTACACAACATAAGAGGCTATACCAGTAGGAATATAATATAATAATTAGGCCTGGTCCAGTGTATACGGTGTGTGAAATGTCGCTATACAACCCCTAGGCTATCAAGGAACCTATGACACCACCTGTATATCTTGGCTCTGGACCTTCAACATCCTTTCAATAACCACAGTTAATGATCGTCGGGGGCCTATATCCGAAGCAAAGTTAAGTACGGTACACTATAACTGGATTCACACTTATCACTATATCAATGTGCTCAATATGAATGTTAATACATATAACTCAGGTTAGGGAGATCGACCGTTTCTCGTCAATGCTCATAAAAGATCACTAAGTTTTACAGTAATAACCTATAATCGCCACATATCATTATTAACAAATATCTTACATATCATAGTATTTTGCACTACAGTGAAATCACCATACATACATTAACTGTTGGTTATAGCATCTGGATATGTTTTAAAGAACATGATTCTTTGTTAGTTAATTTCAACAACTAAACTTATTTCAACTCATAAGTCTCAACCAGGGTCAACGGGAGTTTACGACTCAAAAATGAGATCCAAGAGGCAAACGGGACTCAGAGTCAGCCCAAAAAAGATAATAAGGAGCGGGAGTTGTCAAACATGATTTGAGGAGGGCTTGACCCTCGGGGGAGGGGGGGGGGGGTCAACTCCCCTATAGGAATGGTCAACCCCCCAAATGGGCAGAGATCGACCTCCTAATAAACTTCGAAGGGGTCGACCCATTGGTCAAAATTTTCTTCGAGCTCAGTAATATGTGTACGAGTGGTATTCTACTACTTGTGGATCATTTTCTACAATTTTATAAAACTAAAAATGCTTAAAAATAATAATAATACATTTTTCTGAAGAAGGAACTAGCTTATAAATTTTTCAAAATGAACTGACCCTCTCATATTTATAAGAGGGGTCAGGGGATTAACTGAAATAATTAATTTTAACTATATTTTTAACTCATGGTAAAAATTACAATTATTAAATTCTTATTTTTCTTTAATTAGAAAATATTTTTTAATATAACAACTTTTCCAATAAAATCCCTAAAATACCCATAAAGCTCCTAAAAATTCCCAAATATTTTGAAAAGAATTCAAGATTTTACATTTTCTCATCCTTAAAAAAATTTCGTCCACGAAATTTAACCTACCTAATATTTGAGGATACTTAGTCTTCATATCATCTTCACGTTCTCACATAGCTTCTTCAAAATTTTGATTCTTCCGCTGTATTTTAGCTAGAGGGATTTTCTTATTATGCAGTTGTTTGACCTCTCGAAGTCAGATTTGTACAGGTCATTCCTCATATGTCAGAGTAGCTTCTAAATCTGAAAAAATAGGCTAATGAAAAAAATTGAATATTTGTCGAGCAAATTTTGGAATCAGCGAACACCAATGTACTCACATCACTATAATGGTTTGAAAATTAAAATGGGTTGCTCGAAAATGCTAAGAGAAACGAGATAAAATCAGATAGTAATGGAGAAGTGTTTTCTTCTTCACGTATTACTCATCCAAAGCTGTGTGAGAGACGGTGAAAAGTAAATGACAAGTGGGAATGGTATTTTGGAAATTGACTTTAATCAGTGTATAATTTTAGGAATGATACGATATTAAATTGTTTTGAATATAAATTAATTAATTATTTTTACTAACTATAAATGATGCATACTAATGTTGGAAAAAAATATTATCTCTAGTACTTTTCAAAATTGTGAAAAAAAGTAAATAGATTACCTAATTTCCAGTTTATTATTTGGCCGTGTAATTGTAGTTTTTCCAAACAAAAGCCCAACTTCACTTGAGATTTCAATTGTAGTTTATTAATTGTAGTTTTTTGAGATTTCATCGAGCCATGCATGCAATCAAGTTTTGCATTTCTATTCTAGAAAAGTAAGAAGCTATCATTTTATTTCATAAAACCACATAAAAGTAATTAATATTAAAATTAAAATTATTAGTGTACTAAATAGTATTAAAAATTATAAACCTTGAGATTTCACAAGTCTCGTATGTGAATTATACACATGCTCTCAAGTAGTCTGTGCTCCACGAAAATAATACACTTTTCATAAATCTTTCGAATTGAATTTACTGAGAAAAACTGCAGATAAATATAAATTGCAAATATATCTTTTTTTGTAATAAACAAAGTAGTAAACAAAATCCTAATATTTTATAAATTAAAGTGACATTGTGACACGACCCGTCCCAAGAATAATTATATACTTGAGTTGTGACGTGCTCCAATGGTGAATACCAACCAAGAGTTGGACCCACCATCTAGGCTACTACAATTACTATTCATGATTACTTATTTTTATGAAAATTTTGGCATTATCTCCCCTGTAATTTGGACTAACCAACCTGAATTAAAATATCACATATCCCAACAAACTGTATTCACAACTAAATGAGACTATTTGCCCTTTCAATTTCCACATCAAAACAACATAGTAGAGAATAACCGAATCATACAACTTTTACTATTTAATTAATATAAATTGTATATATGGATACAAAATACATAGTGAGTCCACCTAATTATTTACATGTGATGCAAAATGATATTAAAAAATGAACATGTATCTCCAAAATAATGACTACATGCTCTATGAAGTGAGTCATACTAAATAACTCTATCGTGTGGCTCCAACTTCGAACTCAAAATCTTTATATCCAAGGACTGCCCAGAAACTCAACCGCTACTTGATAAGAAAAATCATTGTTGGAAAATACATGAGTTGATAGACTCAGTGAGTGGAGATTTTCGAAAATAATTACACTCTTTTCATTTATAGATATTATCGAAAACGAATTCACGTCATTTAACAATTCACAATATAACTTCTTATAATAATAATAATAATAATAATAATAATAATAATAATAATAAAGATTTAGAGACATTCTCATATCGTAAATGAGCCCAACATCTAAAACAACATTTACATCACATTAATTTTAACAAATAATATCAACTCATATTCGTAAAATATTTATCAACTGAAATATATACCATCACTTTATCATATCACAGTTTAATGAAAAATCTCACCAAAATGTACACATTTTATATAATCTCAGCATGCGTGCATAGACTGCCTCAAAAGGCTAAGCCTTCAAGTATACGGCCAAGACTCCTCAGTTTATATGATACACGGTCAAGACCCCTCAGTGTACGAATACACGGCCAAGACCTCTCAGTGTACTAATAAACGGCCAAGACCCCTCAGTATATTAGAAAAATCAATGAATTCATCGGGTACATTTTATGGATTTAAACGTTATCTCAATTCACATTTAATTTCATAATAGACAATTTTACAATCTTTAAAATTTACAAGATAACATAATTCAATCAACAATTATAAGAAAGTACGTAATTTAACATTCAGTTATATAATATCTTATAGTTGAAATCTAAATTTTTTAAAATATATTTTTCCACTCACAAAGTTATCTATTGAAAATTAAATCAGCAGATAGATTGTCTCGATATTGAGTCACTTCCTGAGATAACAATAAAATTATCAAAATCAAAATTCACTTATGATTCTTCTTCTTGTAAAGTTCAATAATTATAGCTAGCAATTGAATTGCTAATTCTTAATCCATTATAAACACATCATTAAACCAATTCTTAAAATCAAAATTTCACTTCTTACCTTGTATTGTAGCCTAAAATAGAGTTCTCAAATTTCAAAAGTGTAATGAATCAACTAAACTTTTAGTGAATAAAATTATTTTAACAGCAATTTTTCCCGTTTCAAGCATGTATTTAAAGGAAAGAGAAAATGAAAGGAAAGAAGCCAAATGCCAAGATAAGGAAGGAATGAAATTGTTTATTTGGTTACGCTTTCTTTGCCACGGCCTAACATTCATTTATCTCCTAAACTCTTTCTTCTTCTTCTTCTTCTTCTCCTTCTTTTTTTTTTTTTTTTTTTTTGAGACTTAGCTTGACATTTTTGACTAAGGAATTTAACTTTGACTGACTTTGCAGACTGGACCATTACGCATTGTAGGGTAAAATAAAATTAGTGGCCACTAAACTTTAACGTGGTTTCTATTTGGTCATCAAATTTTAAAAAATATCTCAACGTTCACTCAACTTTCAACTAAATTACTCATCAATCACTCGTTAACAATTTGCTTGCAATACCTGACGAAATATACTACGTGGCAAACGATATTCCAACGGGATGTAGTAATTATGTTAAATATTTCTCAATCCACAAAAATGCACTACTCAAACACGCTTAGTTGGCATGAATTTGGTTAGGAAAAACTGAAAGTGTTTTCAAAATTTTTTGGAGAAAATGACGTGTTTTGGTAGTACACTTTTGTTGATTGAAAGAAATTTAACACTGTTACTATGCTAAATTGAAAGAGCTTTTGTCATGTTGAATATTTCGTTAGGTATTACAAGCGAATGAGTAACAGGTGATAGATGAGAAATTTAGTTGAATGTTATGTAGGCGTTGAGATACTTTTTAAAGTTCAGTAGTTAAGTAGAAATTCAGTTAAAGTTTGATGGCCACTTATTAATTTTTCCCACGCATTTTACCCTCAATTCAAGTACAGCAGAACTTTGAACCAGAAAACTATTTGAATTAAGAAATTAATTTTTATTTTTTTATTTCCTATTCGAGTCAAGTATCCCGATTGTGATTGGAAAATAATAAAAAAAGAAAAAATAATTTCTCAATCAGGAGACCGGAATCTCTACTATAATTAAGAGTTTCCCGATGAGAGATCAAGATTTTCAATCTGAAAAATAAAAATACAAAATAAAAAAAAAAAAATTTGAAAGTATTCAAGTTAGGCTCTAATTACCTAAACAATAATTATTTACAAAGAGACTAAGTGAATTTTGAATGTCCCCACCATTCCTACCTACTTCATCCACAGCAATTCGTAATTTTGAAGCACAAGATCAAATATTTAAATATGAAGACTTGAGTCAATAATTGCTCCTCTCTAATTTCCTAGACGAGAAGAAACGATTTGGTCTTGAATTGGAGTGTGGTTTGCTTTGGCTATTGCCTCTGTTATTATATTGCATCACTCTATTTCAGTTGTCGCTATGAGTTGTATGGTACCTCTTCATTTTTAGATATGATTGAATGTGACAATCTTTTCCAATTTGTTGCCTTTTAGTTCATTTAGTCTTACTTGATTTTGTGGACTCAATTTATTCATCGTTACTGTTCAAATAGCGGTAATAGATCGGAACAATAGGATTTGAACATGTGACATTTTGTACCAAAACAAATGTACTATCAAGGTGTGCCGTGTCCCTTCAATTGTTCTATTGTGGCATTGTAGAGAATTCTTATCTTGTTTTCCATGTCCTTGTTCTCTCCATTGATTAAATGTGATAATATCGTTTAAATGTTTCATTGGATATGATTGGTTGTCATAATTTCCTCAATATAATTTTTATTTTACTATTTAATTTGAACTAGTTACTCAATTTACAACTGAGTTTGAGAACATAAAAAATAAAATGTAGTTTCTCAATTAGGGGACAAGAATATAAATTATGGTCCGAGAGTTTTTTAATGAGAGGTGGAGATGTTCAATCTATTTGTAAACTATAGGCTCTTTTGTTATTTTCTTCAAACTGTTCGAGTTAGGATCTTCCTTAAAAGACCAATTAGTTACAAAGAGGTGAAACAAAATTTCCACCATTCATACTAAGTGCCCGTTTGGCACAGTTGTGAGTAGAACTCTTAGTATTATAACTTTTATCAATAAAGCTTTTGTTAAATAAGATTTTAATTGTTTGGTTGTGAATTTAAAAAGTGTTGTGAATATTAAATTGGACTCCAAAAAATTCTATCGTTGTTTCAAATAAATAATAATATATTTTAGTTGTTTCAAATTATAAAAAATAAAAAATAAAAATAAAAATTAGTAAATAATTGACATAGTAATCTCCGATGCTCTTTTAATTTCAAATACATCTTGAGTCCAATTAATTTAATTCTAAAGCTCCATCGAAATATCCAAAATGGCTCTTTTTGCTTATTTCCTGGAAAATCTTGAAAAGTATGCAATTGTATGATGCGCATTTGTTCACTTTTTCCTTTATTCTTTCTTCTTCATCTGGATTTGACCATATAGTGTTCACCTTTTACTTTGTCGGGAAATTGCGGTGTGCTTTCACTGAAATTCTTTTTTCTAAGATGTAAATTTATATACTGTATTGTGGAGTTGTGTACATCCAGAGGACAAGAGGTTATGAAAATTTTCTTGTTCCGTGTTTGGAATGTGAAAAGGTAGCTTGTATTTGCCGCTGTTTTTACTATTTATCCGAGTTTACCATTATTGAACATTTTGTTTATTGAAGTTGTTCTAGTGGAAGTGACTCAAACCCAAAGATGTCTAGGAATTATGACAACTGGGAAAAGCTGGTGGGAGCTGTTTTGCGGCGAGAGCAGGACAGGGACCTGGCACGGGCGGATTCAAGAAGCACAAGCTTTAGTTCCAATTCCATATCATTGGATTTTGATGAACTATCTTTGAGTTTGCCAAGAGAATTAACAAATGTTAAAATTGAAGGAAGGAGTTCAAGATCTGAATCAGGTCCCTCTCTATTGATTAGTGGTTCTTTCGAGCGGAGTGATAATAACTCCAGCAGTAAAGGACTTGATGGAAATGGCTTGAAATCTCGAAATTCTGTGATTTCCATTGATGCTAGCCAAAATGAGGTCGAGTGGATTGAACAATATGAAGCTGATGTGCATGTAACAGTTGTAGCCTTTCAAGATGGAAGTAGAGATATCAAACAAGCGCACTTCAGGTATTTCGCTTTGTTGTTTCTCACTATGACATTGGATCGATGTTACTTAATATTGTTAGTAAAAGATTGATTTTAATATATAATATGGAATGATTCGTTACATAAGACTCGTAAAAGATGTATCAGATAATTAAAATGGAAAATTTCTTGGGGATGATCTTTGAAAATTGTTCTTGAATCTCCTTTTATGCTGTTTACTGAATGATAACTTAATCTAGTTCTATGCACACTTGTTATGTCAATTGCAATTTCATTAATGTTAAAGTACCTTGGATTGAAGGTGCATTATTAATTTTTTGTATTTTTCCTGTCATTGCATATGCAGGAAGAGGAGATTCACGGAGCACCAAGCAGAGATTTGGTGGTCAAAAAACCGACAAAAAGTTTACAAGAAATACAAGATTCGTGGAACTCGTGGAATATTCGGGGTTCCATCCTCCAACAAAGCTGCAAGTAGGACTGAGCGAGTTGTGTCCCAAGTCAATAATGCTAAAGATTCTGGTAATGGCTCTAGATCTAGAAATTCAGTAGATTCCAACAAAGTGGATACAAATCAGAATGAGGTTGAGTTGATTGAACAATTTGAACCTGGAGTGTATATAACACTTGCAGCTCGTCAAGATGGAACTAGAGATATCATACGAGTACGCTTTAGGTATTTGATATTGTTATTTTTGAGTCTTACATTGCATGTTATTTGATATACTGTTATTAATAGAGTGGAAAGGATGTGGACGGTTGGTTATATAACAATGTTTTGGAAATATATCATACTATTATGATAAAAAATTGACTAGAGACTGTTCTTTGGACATTGTCCTCAAATCTCATTTTACTTTTTGGTTGAATGCAAATTAATATTAGTTCTATGACTTCTTGTTATGTTTTCAAAAATGTGTGATTTAAATATAAAGAACTAACTTCTACCTTTTTCTGTCATTGCATATGCAGCCAGAGGAGATTCCAGGAGCACCAAGCAAAGACTTGGTGGTCAAAGAACCAGGAAAAAGTTTACAAGATATTCAACATTCGTGGAGTAGATGTGTTAAAATAGGAGTCGGAGGAGATTCAAGGAGCACCAAGCAGAGACTACACACCACCACTAAACTAATATATATGTGCGCATACTACATCTTTGTCCTTCTATTTGAAATTCTTGCCATAAGCTTCTTTTAGGCGTTTTTTGGTTGATTTTCAAGGTCAACTGATTGGTTTGTAGTGCAAAATATTGAGTTGGGCAGTTGTATCTTGAAAGGGACAAGTTATGAGATTTTTGTTTCATTGTGCATTGAATTGCACAAGGCTTGAATCTCTGATTTGATCAACGATTTTAAAGTCTAAAACTTAATGATAGTTCCTCGTTATTCACCGCTCACAGTGTGTAGGTGTAATAGAACAACTACAAAATTCTGCTCAAGAGATTAAGAGCATCTCTAATACATTCTATAGATTGCTATCTAAGAGGCACAAATATTGAAAAATATGTAATTTGTGTGGCATTGATGTACAATGAATAGACATTCAAGTTCAAATTTAGTCTCCAATGCATTATATGGATTGTTATATAGGTGTATTTTATTTTATTAAAATCAAAACTAGATTATATTTAAATATGTATAGAAAACTCAAATATACTATTTAATTTAAATATTAAAAAAAATTTAAATTTTGCTGAGTCATCATGTCTAATGGAGCTTTTGAATTTAAACGGAGCTCTAGTCTATTTTTTTTCTACCATATGAGTTTGACAGATGTCTTGTGTATGGCCTTACAGCTATACTTAGCCCCTTAACCACTCACAGTCGCAGTTTGCCTAACTTTTGACCAAACCTTGTAAATATTAATTTAAGTTGTAAGTTATTTTCAATTGTAAAAGAACCCTACTGTTTGTAAATATTTAGTAAGATTTTTCAGCTTTTAAACGTCTATTCCTATCACTTAGATTTTTCTTACTTAAGCTATTATACGGTTCGTTGATATTTGAAGTCTTATCAAACTCACTAGTGTTCACCCCTTGCACTAATAGTTGTAATTTATTGCTTTTCGTGCAACATGTGAGAAAGGTTCTTATTTGGCTACGAGATAATGAGCTGTATGCAAAACTATCTACATGCTCATCTGCCCAGACGTTAATCATTTTTTTGGGTCACATTATCGAGCAAGGAAACATCCGCATAGATGTGAAGAAGTTTATGGCTATCAAATATTGGCAACCTCCAAGGCACGTACATGATGTACCCTCGTTCCTCGGGTTGGCCAACTATTATCAAAGATTTGTAAAGAGATGTTTAGAGATCACACTACCATTGACCGAATCCGATGTTGGTCCTTCTAGATATGGAAAAAGCCTTCGAATTGCAGACATATGCATCATCTGAAACTTTTGAGCAAACAGTCTTGTTGGCATGAATTTCTTTTAGAGTTCAACTTTGTGCTCCAGCAATCGTGTTGGTTCCAGCAATCGTGTATCATATTCACTCAGTCAGTGGGCTAACATGGCCGCAATTTGCTCAATGACCACTCTTTCAGAGAACGATATTACTATAAACACAAGAGACCGAATACGGGCATTTCTAGAGAAGGACCCTGCAATACATTATTTGGTCGACCTCATCAAGCTGGGGCAAAAACTTGCCAGTTCTAGTTGGATGAGGGTTCATTGAAGAAAAAAGAAAACCGTCTCTATGTACTAAAAGGTGGAGATTTGAGGAATCCTTAATCAAAGAATGTTATGACACGCTTTGGGCGTGACATTAGGGATAAGAATGCACTTCTGCACTGCTTCAGCATGCGTAGTAAAATTACATTCCTATATTCCTTCACTCCACCTTCGCTTGATAGGCTTAGCACAATTCTTCAGACCCGACTTGGCATGGTTTACTAGGTTCCTAAGCTTTTTTGGCTTGTCATAGTTCAACCCCATTTCCTATGGTCTATGGTTGCTTACCGTAAAACCCGCTCGTTCGAGAGGCCAGACTTATGTGAAAACTTGTCTGGCTTATCAACAGGACAAGCCAGATCCTCAGAAAAATATAGGCTTGCTATAGCTTCTTTTCTTCCCAATTAGGTCATTTAAGAGTGTATTGATAGACTACATTGTTAGCTAGGCAAATGGTGGACATCTTGGCACTATTATTGTCATGGTATATCGTTTATCAAAATATGCAACTTTCGTCACTGCACCTAGGTATGTATCCATCGAAGAGACCACTCAACTATTCTTCAAATGCATTGTCAAATACTAGGGGCTGCCTAAAGATATTTTCAGTGATTGAGATCATTGATTCACTGGCACATTGTGGACCGAGTTATTTAAACTTATTAGTTCAACCTTGATCATGAGTTCTTATTACACCCATAATCTAACTGACTGACGGAGCATTTCAATTCTATGTTGGAAGAATATCTTTGGCACTTTATCTCTACTTCAGAGAAAAAGCTGGTGTAACTTTTGGATGCAGCTCTTATTTGCTTCAATACCCAAAAGAGCTCTTATACTAATAAGAGTCCTTTTGAGATAATATACCAAGTCTCCTCAAGCTAAGAACTTTTTTTAAGAATAGAAACAAAATATTGAAATTCCTCGGAGTTATCTTGAGAAAGCACAAAAACAGTACAAAAAGGCTGCTGATCAAAAATGTCATTTTCTAAAATTCAACGTGGGAGATCTGGTGATGGTTAAACTCCCTACATAAACCATTATATGGAAACAGGTGAGAAATATTCTAAATTGGCCAAAATATATCGGGCCATTACCCATCATGAAGCGGATTGGAAAAGTCGCATATAGAATAGGACTTCCTTCATGGTACAAAACACACAATATCCTTCATGTTAGTGTACTTAAAGTATATATTGTAGATAAAGAGGACCCATCCATAAATAAGCTGTAGAGACCTGAGTTTTAATTGAAGAAAACAAGGAAGAGGATTGCTGAAGCTATTTTTGATCACTGGGTTACCCGGGCTTCCACGAAAGATCATCAGGTGTACTTAGTGAAATGGAGAAAATGTAGCATCAAGAGAATACTTAGGAAAGAGTTAAAGACCTTGGAGCTTTCAAACTTCTAATTGAAGTGGCGCAGAGGATGTCGCCAAAACAAAAGTGAGAGAATGCCAAGGTCTACAAAAATACTTAGCCCCCTGATCACTGGAAGCCGCAGTTTGCCTAACTTCTGCCGCACTTTGTAAATATTAGTTTAAGTTTTTTTTCAGTTGTAAAAGAACCATGTTATTTGTAATTATTTATTATGATTTCTTAGCTTTTAAACGTATATTCCTGTTACTTAGGTTTTTTTTTTTACTTAAGCTATTGTAGCGGGTACTTAGTATTCGAAGTCTTTTCAAGCGCATTGGTGTTCATCCACTGTACGAGCAATTGTAATTTACTACTTTCGTCAATCAATGAATAAGCTATTTTCAATGTATTTAAATCTTCGGTTTCAAAGATTTCTTTATATTATATTTCGTTCCCACATCGACCGAGAATAGGAGGAAGGTAGTCTAGCGGAGTAGACTACTTATGCAAGGTGCCCCTTTCTACGCTAGAAAGAAAGGCACCTTTTGATACTTTGACAGCTTGCATTGAAGAGAAATTTTTTTGTCATTATCTATTTTACTTATGTGGTAAATATTTTTTAGCAATCCACGATTGCATCGGAGATGCTCTAAGAACTATAAAAACTATAAAGTAGGGAAAGAATTGTGTATAAATTGCTGGACAAATTGCTAGACAATTAGAGTATATTTATAGGCTCACAAGGACGCCTAATTAAATCCTTTTTGGACTCTCTTAGATATCAATTCAATTTAATCCAGTTTAAATTGTTATTCCGTCTCTGAGAGTCCATTCAAATCTTATAATAAGATTGATTTACGATTTCAATAGTTCAAGTTTTGCATTCTATTCTAGGAAGGTAAGAAGCTATCATTTTATTTCGTGAAACCCGCATAAAGATGATATTAAAATTAAAAGTGTACTAAATAGTATTAAACATTGTTAACCTTAATGACCCATTTGGTGTGTGGACAAAACTGTCTATCTTGATAATTGTTATTTGGATAATAAGTTTATCATTATCCTATTTGATTCAACTAGATATAAGAATGGAAAAAATCACTGTTAAAAAATCAGATTTTCGTTTAAAAAAAATACAATTCTACCTTTATTCTTAATTAAACGAAAAATGTAAATACAAAAATTAAAAAAGAAAAAAAATGGGGTCGAGCTATAGAGGGCGGTAGCAGTGGGGCTGAGGACAATAGCAGCTGTGGAGGACAATAGCGGTGTTGGCAACGGTGAATGACGGAGATTATCTTAGGATATGTATATTCAAAAATATATTTGTTCTATTTTTTAAAGGTTATGTTCGTCTTTTAAAAAATGAGTGAATCCTTATTCGAATAAAAAACTGTCCCTCCTTTCCAAGAATAAAACTTATTTTTATTTTTAGCATAAATTGTTATCCGAATAAAAGTGTATCTGGATATCAATTCCTCCCAAAATGGATTAGACAAATTTTATCAATTATCTTTAACCATTGACCATATACGTGGGCCCTAAGAGTCACATCTCGTATGTGGATTATACTCTTGCTCTCAAATAGACTGTGCCCACGAAAATGATACATTTTTCATAAATCATTCGAATTAAATGTAGTGTGCAAAAACTGTAAATAAATATACATTGTAAGTACTTTTTTAAAATAAATTAAACAAAGTAGTAAACAAATTTGTAAAATGTTTTATAAATTAAACTGACGTTGTGTCCTTGGAGCCGGAGCTCATGGAATCTCTTGGTCAAAATAGTAACTGAGGTACCATAGCACTTTGAACCAAAAAACTATTTGAATCAAGAAATTAATTTTTATTTTATTTATTACCTATTCGAGTCAAGTATCACGATTGTGTTTGTAAAATAATAATAAAAAAAAAATCTCAATCAGGAGACGAGAGTCTCTACTATAATCAAGAGTTTCCCGGTGAGAGATCAAGATTTTTAATCTAAAAAAAAAGAAGAAGATAAATTACACTCACACTCCCCATCCTTTTAAATTTGTAGCAATATCGTCCCCATTCAATTTTATTCGAACCTATCATCCCAACTTTTCTGTAATTTGTGTAGATGATCCATTTTGATAATTTTGCCCCGTAACTTAAATATACTAAAATAGAAAAATTATAGTAGACATCCCTAATCTTTTCAAAAGTACAAATAAATTCAGAATATTTTATTTTTTTTTATACATTTCTTCACTTAAAATAATAAAAAAAATATGCCATTAAGTTCCAAACTATGGAACCCTTGCACCTACTTCCCTCAGTATATGTTCGTCGGAAAGACTTTTGGAGTGTGGACGGATTTCGTCCAAATGTCTATTAGAAAGGAAAAATGAAAAAGAAAATGGCCTTCTTCCCCAACCCCACCGTCCCGCCCCGCTCCGCCCCAAAGTGCGCAACTGAAAGAGATTTCTTTCCCTCTGGTTTCGAACTCAAACCCAAGCGGTTTATGATTTTATCTTTGCGGGCATGACGAACACTCTTGCAAGTGTTTTTGCCTTCTTTTTTTTTTTCCTCTCCTTTTACATGCATACTTATCAGGGGAGTACCACCTCTATAATATCATGACTTACCAACAGCCTCAAAGCTTCATAAGGTACTTCAAAACTGAATAGTTTAGTGTGTAGTTATATCCATGAATTCTGAAATATAAATACCGTATATTTTGTAATGACATTTCTTAGATTCTTTAGTGTTTTCCTGGTCGCATAATATATCAACCGTGTTTGGTGTTGTGTCTCATCTCAGCAATAGTTATGGCAAATACTTTCCTTTTGTGTCTCATCTCAGCAATAGTTTCTAACCTTCACTCTCAGTGAGGAAATTGTCCCTAATGTTTGTTTTATTGGCAAAGACGTCCCTAATCTATATGCTTTGTTGCACAATTGGTCATTGTTTGATAAAAAAGACCAATATGTTCTTAATTTTAGTAAGAAAAAAATTACATTTGGGTTCCTAACATCTGTAAAAAGAGTAAATAGATTTGATGATTTTTGACAAAATATTTGGACAGAAAATCGCCATACCGATCGTATCGAATTTGAGTTGAGATATCTTGTCGTCATTCGTTAATTCCTGTCGTTT
Organism: Forsythia suspensa; assembly: GCA_023638005.1. NCBI lineage: Eukaryota > Viridiplantae > Streptophyta > Magnoliopsida > Lamiales > Oleaceae > Forsythia > Forsythia suspensa. The sequence goes on along the minus strand of CM042666.1, from coordinate 24,094,980 downwards.
CGTTTGTCCTCCAAAAAATTTACACATAATCAATGTGAATGCATTAAATAAGAGAACAACATTTAATGCATTCACATTGATTATGTGTAATGTTTTCATTGGAGGGAAAGCCAAGGGGACAAGGAATTGGGACAGCAGATCTCAACTCAACCGAATTTAACCAACCATGGGTCTGTTAAGGCCAGTTTATACCTATTTTTCATACTCAAATATCATATTTTCATGATTTATACTATAAAATTCAAGCAATTTTTGAGATTAATGGGATGTAATTTTTTTTTTTTTTTTTTTTGCAAAATAGTAAAATTTAAATTCTTCTCTTTTTTGGCAGTAGTGTATAAGTAACAGAGTGAATTTGAAATCGTTTAAAATTGAATAAGTGGGAAAAAAAGACAATGATATATTTAGTTTGCTTGTAAAAATGAGTCAAATGCCATTTAAACAAAGATGCCGAGTCACTCAACTATTTAGCATTATTCCCATATTGGGATAAACTATAAAGTACAAAGACAGTAAATGTTAGAGTTGACAGCTGCAAGGAAAAATGAAAATATTTCAAGCAAAAAAAAAAAAAAAAAAAAAAAAAAAAAAGAAACCAAAATACCCCATGCATCACCATTAACCTAATTTGTTTGCCATGGGACTTGTTCATAAATTAACTGGTCAACGCAGACTTTTTTAACTGAATCTACAAAAGGTATAGTAGACATTGCAAGAATTCACTCTTAGTTCTTCATTTGTTTATTGTGATTTGTTCGACTTGTCAAGCTCTCCCAGGTTCGCTTTCTCGATAAGAAAATTGTTTGATGTTGAAGTTTAACTAACATCCAACCTAATAACAGTTCATGTAATATTCTATAACATGCTTCTACCAAATACAAAGGTAGTAGAACTTACCTGAAAATCCAAGATGAAGAGATTGAATCACTTGTCTTGTATACTTGTTTACTATGTGATAAAAACACTGCTCTTTGGTCTAGAAACTCAATCACAATAGAAATAGTTTAACATCTACAATCCAAGAACCAAATATATGATATTTTTCAAGACATCAACTTCATGTATTCATCTCTCTCTCCACTTCCACGAAACTAACTTCCATTACAGAGATTATATAGAATTGTGGAAGTTGATGGAAGTTATTTGAGGTGAGGAGTTAAGTTTTAAATTTAAACCTTAACTCCTATCTCCAAATCCATTTCTATATAACTTGGGTCGGGTCAACCCACATGGATGACTGATTTTGTTCCAACATCTCCCACTTGCACATGATTGTGTTGACCTGAATCTAATATGATATCAATTAGATTTATATCAATATCTCAAAAGTCATACTGGTAAATGGATCGTGCGACCAGCGAGTTTATTAAAGAGCACATAACGCCATACACCTGTTAGGGATATATAGCAGGTCTACAAAATGAAATACTTTTCTCGCTATACCCCAAATTATTTTTCAACACTAATTCAAGTATTTTCGATCTCTTAAATATTTATGCAACATACTTGAACTATATACTTAATTTGTGTATTCATAATTATGTTCTAAACCCTACATGGTCAACACAATTATCTGGCCAGTGAATACAAATAAAATTGTTGGTCAAAATGATTTTCCTTTCCTACTCAAATCCTTCAACTTTAAATTAGTTGCTTTCCTAGACATGTTCCATCAAACCGAATCAATCATTGTTATTGGCAACATGCTGAAGTAGCAACACTGAAATAAAATCTTGAGAAAACAGTCAAAAGTCATAAGGGTGTATATTAGGTTATATAAACCATGGGGTCTTACACAATGAGGAAGCAGGGATCCATTTACCCATTTACCCCATATTGGTCGTAAAAGCATACGCGGTATAAAATATGTGATACAAAGTTTTCTCCTTTTCGTATGTATGTCATATTCGTAAATTTAAAACACACCATACAGATTTTAGTTCGTATCCTTGATACCCAACTTGAATTATCCTTATATTTATTCCTCAAAGCAAACTCAATCGAGAACTCAATTTGGCTACTAAACAAGTCTAACGGATAGTGGAATCCATTTCGATTACTTATAGTAATCTTATCTCGATATCTCATCAAGGCGACTAGATGATGTATAGAACATGATAACTTCGTCTCATCTCAGCACAACCTAAAATTTTTTGAGGTGATTGCTCGTGTAAGTTAGCCAATCTCAACCTGTTCGACATACTTTCCGTTTGCATAAAAATCAATCATCTATTAATCACAACAATAGATTACACATAATATACGAACTCAAAGCATAGTTCATTAATGGACATTCAAGAGTTTACAATATACGTAACTAAATTTTGTGAAATCCTAGATATTTAACATGAGTCATAAAGAGATCTCTAGGTATCGGTTTGGTAAATGGATCAACTACTATATTATGCGTAGAAATATACTGCAAAGTCACTTATTTCTTTGCTATGATGTTTCTTACAAAATTATATTTTTGTATCAATATGTTTTCTGAATATCACAGTAAATCAACGTAGGTCCTATATCACCACTAAGGACTCTTAGATGTTGAAAAAATCTTTTTAACCACATGCATGTTTGTTTCTTGCTACTCCAAGAGATGGCGCCATTATTAAGTAAGAATGCATATCCTGATGTTGACTTGCACTCATCTAGGTCTCCACCCAGCGTAAATCATTTCCTTGATAACATAAGGGATAATCAACTGTACCTTTCAAGTATCTCAATATCCTTTTGACTACTTTCTAGTGTCCTCTTCTCGAATTAGATTGATACCTGCTGATCAGACCAACGGCATAACAAATATCTAAGCGAGTACACATCATAGCGTATATCAAACTTCCAACTGTACTAGAATACGGTACTTTGGACATTTCTTCTTTTTCTTCAGGAGTCTTAGGGCACATGCATAGACTTAGAGTTTCACCTTTAGATATAAGAGTATCATTTGGGTTGCAATCCTCCATTTTGAAACGTTCAAGAACCTTATTTATATATTACTCTTGTAATAGTGAAAACAAGTCTCTTAGAACGATCTCTATGGATTTTAGCTCCAAGTATGTAATTTGCTTCACCCATGTCCTTCATTTCAAAATTAGACGGCAACCATTTCTTAATAGTCTCAACATACTCCTTATCATTCCCAGCTAATAGGATATCATCTACGTAAAGAGATAAAAATGCAAATTTTCCATTGGACCTTTTCACATAAATACAATGATTTTCGTGCATCATAACGAAGTTATATGAGATTACAGATTTGTCAAATCTCAAGTACCACTGTCTCGAAGACTATTTTAGTCCATATATTGGTCTTTACAATTTACAAACTTTATTCTCTTGGCCTTGTTCGACGACACGTACTGGTTGTTGTATGTAGATTTCTTCATCCAATACTCCATTGAGAAAAACAGTCTTTATATCCATTTGATGTAATTCTAAATCTAAATGCGCCACTATGGCTAAGAGCAGCCAAATAGAAGTTGTTACCACACGATTCTGATATGGCTTCCACGTCAGCAAGGGCCCCATCCAGGCCCAGCAAAGGCCCCGTCCAAGATCCATCAAGAATCCCAGCTGGGCCCTGTTAGGGCCTCGAAAGTTCTGATAAAGCACCCGAAGGCCCATCGTACGCCTTGGCCTTCTGCAGTCAGAAGTCCACGGGGCTCGTGGAGGGCTTCAACACTCACGGCCAATCCATAGGGCCTCGTCAAGCTTCGTATCATTCATAACCAGCAAGCAGCTCGATACGCTAGAATGACCAGAGAAGTAATTAAGGAAAGATTGCGTTGATTTGGAGCACGAATCTTCACAAAGAAACCGAATCATAATCTCCTAAAATCATGCAACGTGATAAACTCAAAGTAGGAAGATAATCTCGGAGATTGCATGGCTAAGGAATGATCTTTATCACATAAGGAAGGAAGATCCAATTGAGTATCAAATTGATTTGTCTCCTAAATCAATTAGAACTCTTGCGCTATAAATACAACGTCTCCGGTTGTTCCAAGGTACGCACTCTTTTACGCTTAAGAATCCCACCATAAACTCTACTCAAATCTTTGCCTGCTTGTCTCTCCCACACGCCATTATCTCCACCCCCGTGTATCACCCATATATCGGCTGTTGACTTGAACGTCGGAGTGCCAATGATCGCCGGACCCTTTTTCTCCAGAGATCTTGGTGCCTAACGATTATCCTAGTGTGCAGGTAACATACGAGTTGGCAGAAGAGTGACTGGAGATCTGTTGACACGTGGACATTGCAGGTTCTGACGTCAACAGATTGGCGCCATCTGTGGGAATCGAAAAATGTTACACGACCAAGAGCTTGTGGTAAAAACGTGTTTTCTACCCGAAAGAGCATGGCATCCGAACATTCCACAAAAGAAGAGGTGGAATCCCACCACACTAATCTGTGACAGGAGAGTGTTCAAGATTTGCAGAACGTGACCCGTTGCAAAAAGAGAAGACAACGACAGAAACGGACGGTGGAACAGGAGAACCAGGATCTGAAGATGGATAACGCCCGGATGAAGGCCGCCCTTGAACTGCTGGAGAATCAATCCCTCCAGCATGGACCCAAGCGCAGTCGTGCCCGGGACCCCTTTACAATCCAATTCACTGGACAACTGCTATTTCTGAGAGGAATCGCCCGTCTCTAACGGCCAGAACCCTCGTAACCCCGCCCTGAAGCCCTCACAGGATAGCTAGAGAGGGAGACCTTTTCCTGTACGAGAGAACCACCGCGTTCCTACAGCTAGCGCGTTTGACAGGTTGGGAATAGAGTCATCAATTGCACCTCTCTTACCCGCACACAGCAGGCGCAGTGAACATAATGAGGCTCGTACAGAAAAGAGAAAGGACCTGAAGAGTCACGAAAAGTCCGAGGAGGAAAAGGAAAGGCTGGAGTGTTACGAAGATGATGATGACGAGAATCTCATGTTTACCAACTACATGAAGGCAATAGAAGTGCCCGCAAACTTCTGGATGCCTCTCATGGACAAGTATAACGGAAGAGGTGACCCCACGGATCACATAAACACCTACAAGACGAAGCTCTAGGGCCAATCCTCCACAGTGAAGGGTCAGAATTTCCATACCACACTCGCTGCTGACGCAAAGAGATGGTACAATAAGCTAAAGTCAGGGAGTATCCGAAGCTGGCCCCAACTTAAAAGGGAGTTCGTCAACGCCTTCATTGGCAATCGGATGATGATTGTCGACATTGCCCAACTCAATGACATCCGGCAGAAGGAATGGGAGACCGTCAAGAGCTACTTCAAGAGATTCAGCAACGTTATCAACAAGATTGAAACGGTGACTGACGAGAAGGCCTTGGATGCACTGGTAACTGGACTACACATGCGAATTTCCTTCTGGAAGGATGTACAAAATAGCCAACCAAAAGCCTACAGCCAGTTGGTGGACATGATCCAGCGCAAAATCTGATCAGAAGAGACGATCGAGAATAGAGAGAGGGCCGAAAGGGAGAGAGTGGACCGCTACAGGAGAGAGGGACGTCGCTCTTCGGAGCTTCGGTTCTCCCGCTTTCAAAGGAGGCGTTCCTCGGAACTGGCCAGAAACCACTACAAGAGGTTCAATCAGACGGAGAAAGCCCCTGCGCCCCATCCCAGGGCACCAGTAGTGGCCCCCCTACCAGCCGTAATCCCACCCAAGTTCTGTCGTATACATAGGACCAGGGTGCATAACATGGAAGACTGCCCGGATGTAAGAAAGTTGATCAATCGCGGGAACCACGGCCAAGGTGAGGAGAATCAGCCGGTGCGAGGACGTCGAAGATCGCCCACACAAGGGTGAAGACCTCCTCCTCAGCGCCAGAACGATGGACCTCGCCATGATGGAAGAGAGAATATGGAGACAGGGACCAGCCGAGGGCGGAGGGGCCCCAAGGATCCCCTCTCGTCCGAGAAATAAACACCATCATTGGAGGGCCCTATGTCGGAGGGCACACAAGGAACTCGCGACGTAACTACGCGAAGGCGGCGAAGGAAGAACCCCTGGAGAGTTGGCAGGTCCACGGGCATCGACCAAAAGCACCACCAATCTCGTTCACTGAAGAGGACGAGTCTGGCATATATTACCCACATTGCGATGCCCTGGTAGTCCGCGCCGTTGTTGCCAGAAATGACCTGGGCTGGATGTTGGTCGATGATGGAAGCGCCGTGAACATTCTGTTCAGCAGTGCCTTCAACCAAATGGACGTGGATCATGAATTGATGGCCATCTCAGATCCACTGTTTGGTTTCACAGGAGATAGCCTCGTCCTACGAGGAAGGATCACTCTGGCGGTGGACTTCGGAGAACCTCCATGCCACCTCCGGAAGTTCATGGAGTTTTTTATAATGGACACATGCTTCGCCTACCATGGGGTCCTTGGAAGGCCCGCGCTGAAGGATTTACAAGTGGTTATATCCATACACCATCTGGCGATGAAATTCCCAACGCCCGGAGGGGTGGCCAAAATACGCGGTAATCAGACAGAGGCAAGGGCATGCTACATGAACGCATTGTGGAAGGCTGCCAAACGTGAGGATATCACTCCAGCAGTAATGACCATACGCTCGGAGCCCACCTGAGGCCGTATCATCAGTAGTTTCGTTTTTTTTTTTGCATTTTTGATCTTCTTATAATTTTTTCTTGTCTGGCGTCCCGAAACTCTGCGCCTTCTAATAAAATCCGTCGTTTATGAATCCAAAGTGTTCCTCATGCAAAAAGTACCAATGCAGTCAACTTGACAGCGAGGGAGTGTGATTCGCGGCCAACTCTATCAACTCGCTGGATAAACATTCAATGCGTATTTAAGCAAGTACAATCAATTCGACAGCAAGAGAGTGTGGTTCGCGGCCAACTCTATCAACTCGCTGGATAATCATCCAATGCGTATTTAAGCTAGTACAATCAATTCGGCAGCGAGGGAGTGTGGTTCACGGTCAACTCTATCAACTCGCTGGGTAAACATTCAACGCGTAATTAGATAAGTGCAATCAACTCGGCAGCAAGGGAGTTTGGTTCACGGCCAACTCTATCAACTCGCTGGATAAACACTCAACGCGTATTTAAACAAGTACAATCAATTCGACAGCGAGGAAGTGCGGTTCGCAGCCAACTCTATCAACTCGCTGGGTAAACATTCAACACGTAATTAGATAAGTGCAATCAATTCGGCAGCGAGGGAGTGTGGCTCGCGGCCAACTCTATTGACTCGCTGGGTAAATATTAAATGCGCAAACATGCAGCTACGGTTTGGAACAATCATAAAAGTTTCCACTAATAATTCATGGGATAATTACATCTTAAAACTTTACAACAGCATAATCAGGGGGCATCGCCTCTAAACGCGTCCACGGTTCATACGTCTCGGCGTAACCAGGGACCCCTAGTTTGGCTAGCTAGCCCTTAACCTTCGTCAACTCTTTCAAAACTTCGGCCAGTTCTTTATCTTTGGCTTGAATCATACTTTGGAAAGACTTCAGCTGCGACTCGACCTTCTTCCGGGGGATTTGGACCGCCACACTACTGTTCTACTTCCCCAAGGCGTTGAAGACGCCAATTCTCCAGATTCTGCCAGATGTCTGCGCCATTAATGCCCATGGGGGTGATTCTCAGTTTTGAGGTGTTTCTCCCACGCGCAATCACCCATGAAATTAAAACGACGGAATAGCAAAAAATTAAGTGCAATACGTCAAGCAATTTATTCATTAACATAGGCAAATACGGATAACAATTTCAAAAGTCTGAATGCCCTGCCGCCTCTTCAGGGGTCGGCACATTGCGGGCCTTCCTCCACAGTTGGAGGGGGTATTTGCTCATTAACTACACTAGGTTTGGCGTCAGGAGCTTGAGCCTCGGAGGGGTCCTACCGAAGGAAAGAAAGGTCCCACTCCGGATGGATCTCCGCGATGCGCTCCACCAACTGCTCGCCGCCAGCGGTCATCAGACGGTGGGTGAGGTCCTGATACTCGAGCGTTTCCACGAACGCATCCTGATAGGCCTCCACCGCCCTAGCCTCGGCACCTGCACATTCGGCTCAGATTCTCTCCAATTCCAGCCTTGCGTCCGCCAGCAACTTCCCTTCCTCTACGATGATGATCACCAACCTACTGTTCACGGTGGCTAGGGCTGTCTCAGCGACAAGGGCCCGATCTTCGGCCAGTTTCTGAGCGTCCTCGGCACCATTCTGAGCTTCCTCAGCATTCTTCTGAACCTCCTCGGCACGCTTCAGGGAGGCTTCGGCAGCCCGCTTCTGTTTCTGGGCGTCTTTCAAGTACTCTCTAGCGGCCTTCAATTCAATCTCATATTTTTCCTTCACATCCGCCTCTCTCGCCACTGCGGCGTCCAGCTTGAATTGAAGCCCCATCTTTTCGAACTCCAGCTGCGCTTGTTCGAACCGCACGGCCTTTAGTTCCTTAGACAGCTTGGCGGACTTGGCCCCTTCCTCGTGGCATTGGCCGTCATAACTTTCCAGGGTACTGAAAAATTCCTTGTTCAAAGACCGGCCCCGTGACGATTCATCTCCACCAACTTCAGTCGCTCTTGAACAGTGGCCCCCTCGGTGGCCTTCTCCGACTTCTAGATCCAGTATTTGTGCACGCTCCCCGCCATCATTGTAGGGTGGACCGGGAGCATTTCCATGACGGAAGTTTCCAATTCTCCCTGGCGTTGAGATATACGGACGGGGCTTCCCTGCCTGGACGAGGGGCCAGATTTCTTTGCACTCTCGGTCCGACCTGACTTGTGTGCATTTTCCATAAACCCTCCTGCAGATGCGGGAGCCTTCCTCTTTCGCGAAGCCGCATCACCCGTATCTTCAGCAATTCTCTTTTCCTTGTCCTTGGGTGGAACGGGGCTGGGTGATGGAGCGGCTGCCAAAAGCGGGGGCGACGTCCTGGCTGGGAGCGGATTCTGATGGTACATCAGCCAGGATGTCTTGGGATGGTCCAGACGCCTCCGTCACCGGTGCCTGGACAGAAGAACCCTCTCCACTGGTGGGACGGGCAAGGTAGAACATATGGACGCTTTTGAACCTGAAAGCTGTTAAGCATAGACATAAGTACGCGACGTGTCCTGGTAATTCTCCACTATAGCACCAGTATACCAAGGCAAGTGAGACTTACACATTAATCCGCAGCTAGCCAGTAAGTTGTCGTCCTTCAATAGGTTCTCGAGGCTCCTGAAGTCACTACTGAGAGATCGAACCTTGTTCCACTTCGACCTCAGCTTCCCTTGGTTTCTCTTCGGGATTGGTGGTTTTCCACAATCTGCAAAAGCAAGCAATACATTAAGTCAGTAACTATAAACAAAATTCCATACAAATGCGACGGTTTATACCGAGTTTCTAGAATTGCCAAGGGATGGACACGTGATGAAGAGGGTCATCTGGAACAAATTCTCAGTCCCCGCCAACAAAAATAAACTTCTCTTTCCAATTGTGCACCTTGTTGGGGCTATCGGTGGCCGTCCTCCACTTCTGACCCGACCGGGGAGAAATGTTATACCAGCCAGCAGACTGGCAAGGCTGATATATAGATTCGAATTCTCTGGAGGACAAGTCCCCCCCGCCTCGGCAACACTCCATAATATGTAAGAGGCAACCATCTTCTCCTAGCCATTCGGCGTTATCTGACAGGGAGCCAGGTTCCAATCTCTTAACATCTGGTGAAAGAAGGGATGCATAGGTAGGCGAAGGCCTTGCTGCATCGCGGGTTCGTAAATCACCACGTACCCTTCGGAGGGATGGTCGGTACGTTCCTCTGGGCCCAGGGCTCTGAGTTTCACGGGCACGAAAATGTCATAGGACAACCGTATGTCCTCCAACTCTGCCTCACTGATCCTCGACTGAGCTATAGATGCTTCGGTTGCCGACCGCTTTAGCTCCTCGTCGAGAGCCCTCGCGACTAGGGCATCCCTCTTATCAAGTGATCCTCTCATTTCGGGCACCCCAGCGTCGGGCCTCCCTTTCACCGTCGTCTCTTCCGCCGGTACAGCTGGACAAGCCTCCCTCTCACTCGTAGACGGAGTCGGCGGGCTTACGACAGGAGGCTCTGGATTTACCCCCCCTACAACTTCAGAAGAGGAAGACGATGTGGCGGCCGATGAGGAAACACTCCCAATAATACTAGGGTTTGTTGGGGCGTCAGAGGGGTTCTGTGAATCGTCGTTTCCAAACGACATTATGCTATCCCCAGGTTATGGAATCGTACTGTAACCACGAAAATAAACAACGGAAACAAACTACAACTGCTTTCAGCGCGCTTACCTCGACAATACGACTCAAATAACACACCTACTAGGAGCTTCTCACTTATCGGCAAAGTAGTCACGATGAGCACAAAGGCAAGAAGAAGTTGTAATGTCTGGGGTGGTGCCTGGTTTTATAGTGGTGCACTCTCATATCCACCGTCCACATCCCAAGCGTCCCATCTAAGCATGCGGACAATCGACGCGTGTTTTAAATTGCACTACAGGCGGGAAAGCAAAAACCCAAACGTCTAGTGAACCGAGAACGCACACGCCCCACGCGCGCCCCCGTTTTCCGCCACACGCAACCGCATTAATTGCATACACCCTCTCACTCATGATTGCCTGACCACAGAGAGACAGTCTTGATTGACAGAACCACACCAAAAGTGGACACGTTGCCAATGGTCTGGCCCCTTGAAGCCCTCACCCGTCATGAATGTTCGGCTTCAGACTTGGGAGACTATACTGGGTAGGTTGAAGACTTACGGCTACACGCGTGAGAACCACATCCCGCCGAACCCACTGAAATTGTATTTCCCGCGAAGCGCATCAGTATTCTATTTATTCTCAAAGTCCCACGCCCATTATAAATAATAGGCTTGGACTTGGAGAACTATTGTTACCACACGATTCTGATATGACTTCCACGTCAGCAAGGGCCCCATCCAGGCCCAGCAAAGGCCCCGTCCAAGTTCCATCAAGAATCCCAGCTGGGCCCAGCTAGGGCCTCGGAAGTTCTGATAAAGCACCCGAAGGCCCATCGTACGCCTTGGCCTTCGGTAGCCAGAAGTCCGCGGAGCTCGCAGAGGGCCTCGACACTCACGGTCGATCCATAGGGCCTCGTTAGGCTTTGTATCAATCATAACCAGCAGGCAGCTCGATACGCCGAAATGACCAGAGAAGTAATTAAGGAAAGATTGCGTTGATTTAGCGCACGAATCTTCACAAGGAAACCGAATCATAATCTCTTAAAATCATACAACGTGATAAATTCAAAGAAGGAAGATAATCTCGGAGATTGCATGGGTAAGGAATGATCTTTATCACATAAAGAAGGAGGATCCAATTGAGTATCAAATTGATTTGTCTCCTAAATTAATTAGAACTCTTGCGCTATAAATACAACGTCTCTGGTTGTTCCAAGGTACGCACTCTTTTACGCTTAAGAATCCCACCCTAAACTCTGCTTAAATCTCTGTCTGCTTGTCTCTCCCACACCTCATTATCTCCACCCCCGTGTATCACCCATATACCGGCTGTTGACTTGATCGTCGGAGTGTCAACGATCACCGGACCCTTTTTATCCAGAGATCTTAGTACTTAACGATTGTCTTAGTGTGCAGGTAACATACAAGTTGGCAGAGGAGTGACTGGAGATCTGTTGACACATGGACGTTGCAGGTTCCGACGTCAACAGAAGTAAATCACACTACTAGTGAAAAGGTTTGTTCATAATCTATACCCTCTTGTTGGGTATAACATTTTGCCACCAAGCAAGCCTTATACCTCTCTATGGACTCATCAGCCATTCGCTTTATCTTGAGAACACATTTGTTCCCAATAGCTTTTCGACCAGACAAAAGATCAACCAAGTCTCATACTCAATTTGATTTTGTAGACTCAATCTCCTCTTCTATTACTTTCTTCCACTTTTTATTTGTAGGGCTTGATAGAGCTTCATGAACAGATCTAGGCTCTTCATCGTCTTCTGGAGATACTAGAAAAGCCTGACCTTCAATTTTAAAATGCCGTTTAGGCATACTTTTCCTAGTACTCTTATAAAGTGGAAGCTCTCTACTAACCTTGTCACTTGGAGAAAATTTGCTTAGATCAGAAGGTAAAAGTGCCTATTCTTACACCTCAATCGATTTATCGAAGACAGTCCTATCATCTAATTCAAATAAAGGTTCTTCCTTTTTAATTTCTCCTCTACTATGGAAAATCATTATCAAGGAATGTCACATTGCGTGACTCTATCTCAGTTATAGTCTCATCCTGATTTTCACAAAACACATATCCTTTGGACTGGTCTGAGTATCTTATAAAGATACATTTCTTGCCTCTTGGACCCAAATTTCCAAATTTGCTTGAGGATTTATGGTTGTATCCAGCTGATCCCCAGGGTCTAAGACAACTTAAATAAGGTGATCTACCTGTCCAAAGTTGATACCGTGTTGTAGGTACCAATTTTGAGGAAACTCTATTAAGGATGTAAGTCGCAGTTAACAAAGCATCTCCCAAAAAAAAAAAAAAAGTTATCTTGCGCTAACATGGACCTCACCATTTCAAGTAATGTCATATTCCTTCTCTTACCAACACCATTTTGTTGTGGTGTATTAGGAATAGTTAAATGTCTAATAATTTCTTTATCATTACATAGTTATTTGAACTCGTCGAACATATATTCACGCCCTCGGTTAGTTCTTAAGACTTTCACCTTTCTATCTATTTTATTTTCTACCGCATTTAAAAATCGTCTAAAGCATTATAATGCTTCCGACTTATTAGAAATCAAATAGACATATCCATACTGCATGAAATCATCTATAAAGTAGTGAAATAAAAGGATCCATGTATTCACCTCACATTCATAGTTACACATATATTTGAATGGACTAATTGTAATGGAAGTTCGGCTCTCAAAGCCTTACCGAATGGTTTTCGTATTGTTTTTCTTGCTAGACAATGCTCACAAGTAGGTAATGAAACCTTATAGATTGAATCTAGTAAGCCCTATTTAGCCAATCTATTCATTCTCTCTTGCCCAATATGCCCTAATCTAGCATGCCATACATATGTATCAACGATCACATTTTTTGAAGAAGATACATTCATAAAATAATAACGATTAACATAATAGTTATAAGTGTTTAGTTCACAATCCAACACTAGAAAACCACCAAACAAATATCGAGATCCATAATATACACCACTATTGCTAATACGAACAAAAGTACCCGTAAAATTCAAACTGAAACCTAATTTTAAAAGAACAGTAACTGAAATTAAGTTCTGTCGTATTCTTGGTGCAAACAGGACATCATGAAGGAGAATATGGCCACCACACAAATGCAAATTGAATGTACTGGTTCATTTCACCTCTACTCTATCATCGTTGCCGACATATATCCATTTTGTACTAGCTGAAAATCGACAGAACTCCACAAATGCCTCTCAATCCCTAGTTGTATAGTCTGTCGTTCACGAGTCTACAATCCATATAGGATAAGATTCATTAAGCAAAATAGTGCTAGAAACATAAACAACACTAAAAGAAGTATTAACAAGAGCTACCTTCTTTGGCTCAGGGCAATCCCAAGCAAAGTGACACAACACTTGACAGTTGTAGCATTTCAACTTGCTCTTGTCTTTCTTCTTACCGAACCATTTTTCTTTTTTGATGCGTTTAGGCTTGTTCTTTTTAGGTCCCTTCCAGTCTCTTTTCCTTTTTCTTTCCCACATTTGTTCCAGTTTTTCTTAAACTTAAAGCCCAAGCCCGAAGCTTTGTCAAAACTAGACTCAGCTACAAAAGCACGTCCTAGAGATTTAGCTACTCCAAGCCACTCATCCTCTAGTTCAACATGGCGCGCAGCATTAAGAAAAGTTTTGATGCTATAATTATGAGTCAGGTTGACTTTGAGATATTCCCAGTTATCAGGAAGAAAATGGATCAAAACCTGAACTTGCTGCTCATCAAAGACAATATGACCAGTCGATTTCAGCTCCCTGATCATGTTAGACAGAATCCTCACATGCTGTGTGATATTGTGATCTTGAGATTTTTTATAAGTGCCAAACTTAATAGTCAACTGTTTGAGCCTAGTCACACTAGTACCACCATATTTTCCTCTCAAATACACACATATATCATGAGCAGTTGGAAATTGCTCACATTTATCCACAACAAAATTGACCAAAATCCCACGTATACTGGGTCTTCCATCACGTGGTTAATGCCCTCAAGACAGTTTGTTCCTCCAGAACATACCAAATTTTATAGCGCCAAGTGTTATAGTTATCGATATTCAATTTGTCACCCTTATTTAGCTCAGCAATGATATTCTTAGTTGCCATAGTCTGTCAAATTTTTAGAAAAAATCATATAAATGTTCATTTATGCACAAATGTCATTTTGTACTCATACAAATTAAATTTTATAATAATTTAACACTAGACATAGAGTCAAAAGTTCACTAAATTCCCAGTCATCATCTATTATCCTAATGTTTCATTATCACAAAAATTAATTTTATAACACAAAACAATAAGTTCTAGGTGAGAATTGCATAAACTCTTCCAACCTTAGGATCCCCACTGAATAAATCAATTAAACATGTACAATGTAAATTAGACATTTTGATCATATGTACTAAAACATAAAAAAAAATGTCATATTTATACATGCGGTTATATCCAATTCTTCTAAATATAATTACTAGGCATTGAAAGACGACTCATTAGATTATACATTTTCTTCTCTTCACAAATATATTGTCCCTAATTCACTACTTCTAGGCGCATTACTTCGAGATACTTTATGTATTGTATTAGATTATGTCTTGAATCCATTTCACAATTTTGATAAGCTCGTAGCTTTTCAACACGTTCTTTAGCCCTAATCTTTTAGCCTTCCTTCCAACGTTGCTAAAAATATGCGTAAATCCAACCATATTTGATTAAGCAAGAGAAGATGAGAACGGATTAAATGGATCATATAACCAAATTAAAACACACACTACTCAAGAACGCACAATATTATTCTATTTAAAATCAGAAAAATTTGGCAACAAACTCATAATTTTCTGACTTAGGTCCAATTTTTTTTAATATAAAATTACACTTTAAAAAAATAATAACATAGGAGCATCTCGAAAACTCCCACTAGGAAACAGAATCCTCCATCAAATATTTTGAATTTAATATAAAATTTTTAGAATTTTAATTCACTTAGAAAAAATTTATTATGTATTTATAAATAGATTTTCCTTAAACATAAATACATAAAAAAATATTTTCATAAGAAAAAATTATATTGAACTCAAATAATAAATCCAAAATATTACGGGAACCATTCTAAAAAATTTCAGAATTGCGGAAAGGTCCCCCACTGTCACACCCCAGAAATTGCCCCATTTTCTTTTCTTTTTTTAAATTCTAAAAAAAATGAGGATCGAATTGAAAATAAATGTTGCGGGGAGCATACTGCAATTTTCAAACTTTCCAGATAATCGCTCGTGCTAGTGATGGCAACGGGGCGATTCGGATCGGATCGACCTAATCCGTATCCGTCCCGCAATAATTGTAGGAAATCCAAATCTGCGAAATGATCCGCCATTTCTCGGGGCGGATCAGATCAGAGCAATGATCTGCATTGTGATCCGTTCTTTTTTTTTTTTTGAATAAATTTTTTTTAGCTAAGTAAAGCCACCTCTAAATTGAAATTTAAGCCCCAAATATTTCATCTATTTATTATTTAATTATTTTTCAAGTGGGGCAAATCGGATCGGAGCACACATGATTTGATCTGCCCCTGATCTATCCCAATCTGCCCTACTGATATGCGGATCGAGAAATTTTTGCTCTATTCGAATATAGTATCCATCGCATTCGGGACATATTGAATATTTTTTCTTTCCATACCTCATGCACGTTAACTATTTGAGGCATTTTTTTAATTTATTTAGGTAACCTTTGCCCACTCTTGGTGGGCGGCGCGTGCAACACACTTGCCATCTTATGGACACTTTTCGGCGTCTTCTTGGGTTCTGTTTCTCTAATTTCAATGTTCTGAGTTTATCTGTGTGGTCAGATTTCACAAATAACATACATAATGTAGTGTTTGAGACAACAACATAAGGAATGGAGTGTGAGGAAATGAAAATTTCACCATTCATCTTCTTCCCAAAAAAATGTAGAATTTTCAACAAAACAATCAAAATTTTAAATCATCATAACCCTTTCATTTTAAGTCCAAATTAAGAGTTCTTTATACCGTTGGAATGCTCGTGGAAATACCTTTCTAACCATACCAATTTCATAACACTAAAAAACAACGAACAAAAAATGATCATGTTATGAAGTTTCGATTTGTTTTAACTAGGGTTTCGATTTTCTCTTGAAATATAAATCCAAGTAATATGAAATTATGTAGACATGTTCTACATCATGATATGAACATATGGTACAAATTTAACGAATTAATGTTAAGTATTTCATAATGTGCCATTAAAGAGTGTTCAAACTTTTACAAATGACATGTATTCGGATTTCTTGCATATATTGTGAGAATGTGGATCACTAAATCCACTTGGTACTAGTCCATTGGGTAAGATGATTTGTTTTGTGTAGACTGTTAGATATAATAGATAGGTAATATCTTGCTAGGGTTTCATATATATATATATATATATATATATATATATATATATATATATATATATATATATATCTTATTTGTCTTTCATCTAGGTCGAACAAGAGTGAAGAAAAGTAAGCTTTTTTTTTTCTTTAATTCTTTTCTCAAAAGTGAGGTTGGACTAAGTGGTTAAAAGTCTTGGTCATCTCAAGTTAGTTGGTTGGTGAAAAAAATCCTATTACCGCTCCTTGGTGTGTAGTGCAGTGTTCATTGTGGCAAAAGAGTTGAGCCTCCAACTTCAACCAAAAATAAAGGAGCAAAAAAGAGAGCTTTTTCTATTATTTTTCGCATTCAAACGAGATTGTAATATTTTGTTAATATTATCAATCTAAACAAATGGTATCAGAGCCTAGGTTGTTGATTTAAGGG
This sequence comes from Forsythia suspensa, assembly GCA_023638005.1. Taxonomy (NCBI): domain Eukaryota; kingdom Viridiplantae; phylum Streptophyta; class Magnoliopsida; order Lamiales; family Oleaceae; genus Forsythia; species Forsythia suspensa. The sequence goes on along the minus strand of CM042666.1, from coordinate 24,077,937 downwards.
TGTGAAAAATCAAGAAAATTTGGTGGGTCGAAAGTTGGAACCGGATCTGGGAAGATTCAAAATACCCGAACTTCAAACAAAGATTCCAGCCAAACCGCTGATCATCCGAGAGATCTGAGACCATATTTGGGTTCACGGCGAAGAGGCGAACAAAGCCCACTGGCGTGTGCTACCTCTGGTGACAGTGCGTGGGACGCGTGAAAATTTGCTGCAATCTACTTCCACCGACACGTGGGAGTGCGTGCCTTCTCCTTTTCGAGCATGGTTTGCAGCAGACGACTCTTCTAGCTAAGACGTACAATCTGGTAGTCTGGTGGTTGTGCGTGGGATCCGTCAGCAATGCATAAAATAACTTCAGAAGGCGCGTGTGCACGCGTTTAGCATTTTTTTACGAAATTTTTTGGAGCAGATTGCTTATTAGCCAATTTTGAACCTTCTGGTGTTATTACTTTGTCGATAGAGCAATGGTGCATATTTATTGGTTGTTTTAAGACGGGTAGTAGTGGCCTTGGAATGCAAAGAAATTCATTTCGTCTCTCCTATAAATACGGACATCAGATTTGTCCATTGAGTTTGCATTTTCTTGAACCCTCTTATTTAATTTTACATTTTGTTAATTGTATTTGAGGTAAAAACAAACTAGGTGGCTAGAGTCTTCAACTCCTTAGTCTAATTTGTAGCTTTATTATCTTGTATGCTGATAAACTGTGTTTACGTGTCATCTCAGTTAGTAAGTTAAAAAGTTTTGTTCTGTGTTTGCATTTGTGGGAGTAAAGTTTTTTATAAAAAAATTTCAAAATCATTCTCATTCATGGATGATTTTCCATCCATGGATTCGAGAGTTGAATTATCACAATTCAATGAAAATGGTGATTATTCAATTTGGAAACAAAAAATGAGAACTATTGTGGTTCAACAAATAGTTTCTAAAGACCTTGATGATCCAGAAAAATTTTCTGATGTATTAAAAGCTAAACCTGATCAAATTGAGGAGATGAATAAAATTGCATACAGTTCTATAATATTGCACTTATATGATAATATTGTTAAATAAGTTGATGATGCTAAGACTGCTAGAGAGTTGTGGGAAGCTCTTGACAAGTTGTTTTTGACAAAAACTTTGCCAAATAGGATTTATTTGCTAGAAAAACTTTTCAATTTTAAAATGGACTCGGGAAAGGATCTTGAATCCAATCTGAGTGATTTTAGAAAAATTTTCAAAAGCTTGGCACACAATGATAAGAAATTTGACGATGAGGATCTAGCTGTTATACTTTTGAATTCTCTTCCTGATTCTTATAGAGATGTTAGGAATGCGATTAAGTATGCTAGAGATGTTTTGACCAAACTATTGTGATAGATGCTTTGAGATCAAATAATTTAGAAGTCAAAAAGGAGTCTAGGAGAAGCACTAGAGAGGAGAGTTTGTTCATTAGAGGGAGAAATGAAATAAGAGAGCACGATTACTAGGGTAAGAAGGGCAGAGAAAAATCTAAGAGTAGGTCTAAGTCTAGGGATAAAGGCAATAAGAAATGTTACCATTGTGGGAAGTTAGGACATTTCAAGAAAGATTGCTATGAGCTTAAGAAAAAATCAAAGCAACAGCAGAATGAAGATCAAAATGTTGCTCCTGTTGGGGATGTCCTAGATGGTTTACATGTTATGACTGTATCTGATGGTGAGATTGACTATGAGTGGATATTAGACTCAGGTGCCACCTTTCATTTGTGTCCCATGAGATCTTGGTTTTATAAATATAGAGAAATGGAACCTAGGAAAGTATACATAGGGGATAACAATTTATAAGCAGTTGAAGGAATATGTGACATTGCTATTAGTATGCATGATGGCATTGTCCGACTCCTTCTTGGTGTTAGGTTTGTCCCAAACCTTAAGAGAAATCTAGTTTCCTTAGGAGTTCTTGAAGATGAAGGATGTATGTTCAAATCTGATTTTGATACTTTAAAGATTCTTAAAGGTTCTCTAGTAGTTATGAAAGGTCCCAAGAAGAATGAGTTGTATTACCTTCAAGGTGAAGCTTTACATGCCAAAGATTCAGGATTGGTTTCAATCAATACTGATAGATCAGATCTATGGCATAGGAGAATGGGATACATTGGAAACAAGGGGCTAAAATATTTTAGTGACCAGAATTTACTAGGTAAAGATGTTGTTGCACCTTTGAGATTTTGTTAGACGTGTGTTCTAGGAAAGTCACACAGAGTCAGCTTTGAGATAGGTCAACATAGCACTAAGAGACCATTAGATTACATTCATGCAGATTTATGGAGTCCAGAAAAACATCCTACACATGGTGGGAATAGGTTTTTCTTATCCAGTTGATGACTACTCTAGAAAGGTTTGGATTTTCCCACTTAAGTCAAATTCTAAAAATTTTAGCAAGTTTAAGTCATGGCATACCTTATTTAAAAATCAAATGAGAAAAGGTGTAAATACTCTTAGGACAGACAATGGTTTAGAGTTTTACAACTTTGAATTTGATGACTTTTGCAAAGAGAGAGGTATTACTAGGCATAGGACTATGAGAAATACCCACCAACATAATGGGGTGGCTGAGAGGATGAATCGGACTTTAATGAATAAAGTCAAATGTATGTTGATTAGTTCAGGGTTGGCCAAAGGTTTGTTGATTAGTTCAAGGTTGGCCAAAGGTTTGAATTTGATGACTTTTGCAAAGAGAGAGGTATCACTAGGCATAGGACTGTAAGAAATACCCACCAACATAATGGGGTGGCTGAGAGGATGAATCGGACTTTAATGAATAAAGTCAGATGTATGTTGATTAGTTCAGGATTGGCCAAAGGTTTTTGGGTTGAAGCTTTATGTACTGCGGCTTATTTGATAAATAGGTCTCATTCTAGTTCTGTTAACTTCAAAACACCCCAAGAGTTGTGGTCTGGAAAATCTCTAGATTTGTCACACATTAGAGTGTTTAGGTGTGCTGCTTATGCACATCAGGTTGAGGATAAGTTAGACCATAGGGCTACTAAGTGTATCATGTTAGGATATCCAGATGGTGTCAAGGGGTATAGATTGTGGGTTTTAGGTGTTAACGGTATCAAGATAATTAACAGTAGAGATGTGAAGTTTAATGAGCTTGATATGCCTTGCTTAAAAACTCTAGACAATCAGGTTAAGTGAGGAAGGAGAATCTTCTATTGGGAAGAAGATTTAGACTGAGGTGAAGAGATTAGATGTTAATCAAGATGCTAGAGAACTTGAACAAATTGATCCTCAAGTTGAGACTGAACACGAGGAAGTCTTAGAACAACCTGAACTAGAAACTCTTGAAACTGTGATCCCTAACCAAGAACAACTTGAAGATACTAATTTGAGAAATTATCAATTAGTGAGAGAGGTAGAGAAGACAGGTAAGACCAAATTTGAAGTACACTTCTTCAAATTTGATGGAGTTTTTCCTAGTTTCAGGTAAAGCCTTGGAGTCATTTGAACATTTTTCTTATGAAGAAGTCATTAATCAGAAAATTCGAAAATTGGAAGAAGGCTATGAAAGAAGAGATTCATTCCTTAGGCAAGAATGATACTCGGAAGTTGGTTGAGAGACCAAAGAATAAAAAGGTAGTCTATTGTAAATGGATCTACAAGTTAAAGGAAGGAGTAGAACCCAATGACCCTTTAAGATATAAAACTAGGTTGGTAGCTAAGAAATTTACTCAAAGAGAAGGGATTGATTATAATGAGTTGTTTTCCAGGTTAGTATTGGTATTAGTTGTCCAATTCAATTGGGAATTAGAGAAACTAGATGTTAAGATTTTTTTTCTTCATGGAGAGTTAGATGAGTTCATTTATATGTCTCAACCTCAAGGCTTTGAGGTGAAAGGGAATTCTGAGCTTGTGTGCTTGCTTAACAAATCATTGTATGGTTTTAAGCAGAGTCATTGGCAATGGTATAAACGTTTTGATGTTTATGTGCTTAAAATTGGTTTCAAATTAAGTGAATTTGATGCATGCTTATATTATAATAACACTAAGATAGGCTGTGAGGTTTATTTGTTGTTATATGCTGATGACATGTTGTTTGTTAGTAGTAGTAAAGCTGATATCATAAAAATAAAAAATCTTTTGAAATTTGAATTTGACATGAAAGACTTAGGATGTGCAAGAAAAAATTCTTGGTATGGTTATAAAAGGAATAGGGATAAAAATAGGTTGACTATTAATCAAGAGACTTATTTGGAAAAGGTAATAACCAAATTTGGTATGAAATTTGCTAAGCTTGTCAATGTACCATTAGCTGCACACATGATTTTATCATCTGTTCAATGCCCTAAAATGGAATAAGAAAAACAGGAAATGAGTAATGTCCCATATACTAATGTCATTGGTTCTGTAATAATATGATTACCACTAGACATGGCCTAGCTTATGCAATTAGTTTCTTGAGTAGGTTTATGTCTAACCCAGGTAAACATCATTGGATTACTCTTAAATGGTTGTTGAGATACCTAGTTGGGACAGTTAAAAGGAGGATAGTGTTTGAAAAGAGGAGTGATAAGCTTGAGCTTAAGGGTTATGTAGATTCTGACTTTGAAGGGGATAAAGATTAGAAGAAATTTACCACTTCTTACTTCTTCACTTTAGATAATAATTGTATCACTTGGAAATCTCAGTTGCAACCTTTAGTTACACTCTCCAGAACCGAAGCTGAATATGTTGCACTAACTGAAGCCTTTAAAGAATGCATGTGGCTGAAAATCCTTTTATGTGAATTGAACTTCTTGAATGAAAATGCAACGATCTTTACTGATAGTCAAAGCGCTTTAATGTTATGTAAAAATCTTGTTGACATGCAAAAAGAATAAGGGCCCAAAAAAGAGACTTAAGTAAATTTATACGTATGGGCCCATAAAAAAGTACTCAAGCATATAGGCCCAGAATGTATGTCGCCCAAGCCTAATGGACGCCCAAGTGAATTTATGTATAGGCCCATAGAAGATATCCAGACCAGATAGGCCCAGAATGGATGTCGCCCAGGCCTAATGAATGCCCAGGACGTTGGGCGATTAGAACGAATAGTCACCTTATGAAGTAACCGTTCTTGAACAGTTTTCTTTCTCTCTTATCATTTCTCCACGTCTCATAATCTAAGGAGTTACGAGCGGTTGAACCATCATGGCCATTATGAAGGAAGTGGGTAGTTATTGGGCGATGAGCAGTTTTTGACGTAAGATTGAAAGAAACCGTTTAGTAAAGTATAAAAGAAAGAAGATTGAACGGAGAAGGAAACAAGATGAATCTCAAAAAACAGAGAAAAATGTAATTTCTTTCCCTTTCAGTTTTAAGCATTTATTTGCATCGTATTCCAGTGTGCTTGTGCCCCTTGGAGGCGTTTCGTTTTGTTCTTTCATCTTTCGTTAATATTGTAATCTTCATAAATCAAACACCCCTTGTTGGGACTTTGTCTCAAAACGTTTGGCGTCCCTTACATATCGTTTGAATCTTTTAATTGTTAGCAAAGAGTATATTTCTGCGTGAAACAATTTGGCACGCCCGGTGGGACCCCTTTTTGGTGTTAGAAGATACAAGAAAGTAAAACAATATGCCTCACAAGAATTCAGATAAGGAGCCAGCAAACCAGCGAGTCCAGTCCGTGATCGAGCGATATGAAGAGCAGCAAAATACACCGACAACGGAGGGACAAAATCAAAGTCGTTATGAACCAATGACGAAATTGAGTCCACGCACCATGTGCGCGTTGCTTGGCGAACTCACACAAGATGTCGTTGGACAGATAAGCCTGCAAAATGTTCATGATATGGAAAAGTTTGTTCAAAATGAAAATGTGCATTATGATAACATGGCCAAACAATTAGGCACTTTAAATGAACTTATGAATAAGTTAGTAGGCCAAATATGTCAACCAAATTTGCCAAGTGTAGGGAATCACTTCCAAGCCAGGACGATCGTAGGGCATAATTCCCCGACGTTGAATCCTAGTCAGGGAATAGAAACGCCTTTTATACCGTCAACGTCAAATGCAGGAGGAGGCGGAATGACCAATTTGAGTGGTCATAATATTGGGTCGTCTAACTTGGGGGTAGCCCGAACGCAAGAGAAAACATCCCAAACATAGGACAAAACGCAACACGCTTTAGCGAGGGGGCAAATGTCCAAGTAAATGGCAATAATACCTTGAATAATGGTAATTTTACCACAAACCCAGGGCTAAATAATAGGCCTCAAATGATTCCGCCTGTGAACCAACCTATAGGCGTCCCATACGATCCCAACGTAGCTTTAAGAAACCAAATCGCAGAGATAATGCAAGATCAGATGGCTTTTGGAATGCGTCCTTTTGTTAGGCCGACCTATAGGAAGCCATATTCTGATTGGATAGACCAAGCATATCCATGGCCTAGAGGATATAAAGTGCCTGAATTCTCATTGTTCACAGGTTTAGGAGAGGTATCAACGTTGGAACATATAGGGCGATTTATATTACAATGTGGTGAAGTAACTGATTATCATAAAATGAGGTTGTTTCCTAGTTCGCTAACAGGAATAGCCTTCTCATGGTTCATTAATTTACCAACAAATTCTGTTCAGACGTGGCAACAATTAGAGCAGTTGTTTCATGCTCAATTCTATAAAACCGAGTCTGAAGTTACCTTGGCCGATTTGGCGAATTTACGTCAAATGCCAACTGAATGGGCGAAAGTTTTCCTTCAAAGATTTAAAACTGCTAGGAGTAAATGCTTCGTGCCTTTACCTGAAAAAGAGTTTGTTAAGATCGCTCAAAGTTGTTTAAGTTTCGATTAAAAAAAGAAATTTCAGGATAGGGAGTTTCCTGATCTTTTTCAATTAACGGCCAACGTGATTAGGTACGAGCGTTTAATAAGAGAAGAAGAACAAATGAAAAATTCTAGTAAAGGGACTTACTATAGAGACCCAAACTTCGACGTTCATATTGTAGACGAGTATTACGATCAAACCGAAATGTGTCTAGCCGAATTGGTTAAAGGAGATGCGTACGCTTGCCCCTTAGTGATTAATTCAGGAACGACGGTAAAAAATGAGCCTATAAGAGATACAAACAAAAAGGCTAGAGTGTTTTCATTTGATATAACCAAAGCGGATACTATATTTGACAGATTGTATAAAGACAAACAAATAAAACTGAGCGATAAACACAAATTGCCAAATCCTGAGCAAATTAAGGATAAGAAATATTGTAAGTGGCATAATGCATGGTCTCATACAACTAATAATTGTTTGGTTTTCCGTCATGTATTACAGAATGCCATTGAATCAGGACAAATCACTTTTGAAGCCAAAAAGAAGATGGCAGTGGATAAGAATCCTTTTCCGCGGCCACTTGGAGTGAATATGATAGCTGGTTTCAAAAGTGGTTTACCTAAGTTCAAATTGGTAGTAGATAATGGAGACGAAGATCTTGAACAGCATCCTAGTGTGTTCGAACGTCTCAAAGGTAAAGAAGTTGAAAGAAACGAAAGAGTGTTGTGTGCTAGATATAGTAGAGAAGTAAATGAAAGTGAAGAGAAAACGGGAGTATGGGGATGTTACAGTCATCCGAGCATGACCCCAAATTTCCAACCTATTCAAAGGCAAAATATACCAAGATCTCCTTTTGAGAGACAAATCAGGCCAATGCATGATGGCAGGCCGATGCATGGTGGTAGACCGATGCATGATAGTAGACCGATGCACAATGGTAGACCAATGCTCAACATTAGAACGTTCAGGCCACAACCCCATCGATCAAATGTATGGCATTCATTCCAATATAGTGCAGGAAGGGTGATATCCTTTGATCAGATGACCAGGACGCAACAAAGACGTCATCAGAGGAATTGTGGACGAATAATGAGGCAACAACAAGAGATAGTACGTCCCAAAATGCCCGATTTGTCCAAAGCAGTTGCTAAAGAAGGTCTCGAAGATGAGAAAGAACACAATCTAGGCGATTCAACGGATGAATTACCAAAAGATTCTTCTAGTAGATCGAGATTTGAAAGACGTAGGAAAGATGAAAATGAAGATGATCCAGGATAATCCACCACCATTCAATTTGGTACTTTGCCCCCAGTCTTGGCTAATAATTATTTGCTTGCCAATGAGTTTAAAAGTAAGGAAGATGAAGAGCCACGAGAAGATGAGGAAGATGAAGCATGCACATTGGAATGTGAAGTTGGGCAAACCTCTCGAGATATATGTGAGGAAGAAGAAGATGATGGTTTGACCGATGTTGAAGAAGAGATTGACATGGAATCAGAAAGAAGAAAAAGAGGAGTCTCATATAACAATCTACTGAAACAACTATATCAAGAAGGTGTCCGAGAAGTGGATTTATTGGGTGAATCATCTGGACGATCTTTTGATTATTACGTATTATACGGGACACCTAAGAGAAAAATAAGGGTACCACGCTCTGAAAAATATGGACCACCTCCAATGATATTGCCACCCCCTACAGGTTGGATAAGTGAAGAGAAATTGCAAGAAGAGAGCGATATAGAAGTTCAGAAGGCGGGAATAGAAGATCAAAGCGAAATGTTGCACGTAAATTTGGTACAGGAAGTTGATCTAAAAGATGGTGGTGAGCAAGAAGTAGAGATAGAGGCAACTGAAAAAGTCATTTTCAAGAAGCCAACGGCCAACTTAACCAAACATTTAAGACCATTATATGTAAAAGCTTTAATCAATGGCATCCCAGTAGCCAAAGTTCTCATCGACAATGGGGCCGCTATAAATACCATCCCATCCAGAATGATAAAGAAATTTGCAAAGATGGAGAGTGATTTGATCCCTACAGAAGTTATTCTTACAAGTTTCAATGGAGGGGCAACTTCGGCCAAAAAAGTAATGCCGTTAGACGTAACAGTAGGAACTATCACTAAAACTACAGTATTCTTTGTAATAGACAGGCCGACTAGCTACAATGTGCTATTAGGGAGAGATTGGATTCATGGAAATCGTTGTATACCTTCGTCGCTCCATCAATGTCTAGTTTTCTGGAATGATAAAGGTAAAGCAGAGGTGGTACATGCAGATCATAGGCCTTTTATCACAGAGGCAAACTCGGTGGAGAAGTTCATGTATGAGGAAAATTATAGACCTGTGAGGGTAGTCCAAGAAGGGGAAGAAACTTGAATCATCGTGCAAAGCAAAGAATCATTATCGATGATGCATTCTATGAAATGTTTGATCAAATGAGGCCAAACATAGTGGCCCTTGAGGAGCGATGAATTGGCAAAAAGACATCAATAAATGTTGAAGAATATGGCCACCTTGGTAGTCATCAAAGCCAAGTCAATGGCTTTCAAGAAAAGGTGTGAAGAAGAAATAAAAAAAGAAGCGGCTTTAAAAATTTTTAAGATCAAGTTAGCGGTGTTCGAGTTAGAGCAGAATATCGGCCGAGAAATTAAAAAAGTGGATTGTTTGGACGCAGAAGGGATTACCACAAGAAATCTGGACGACGATGTGATAGGAGTCATGAAGCCCGAACACGCTCAAGCACAAGATCCTTTGGTGAAAGTGAATATTAGGGATGGATGAGAAGATCGCCCAACGTTTGTCAGTCAAATGCTTAGCAAAGAGGTAAGTGACCAGTTAATTGCTTTGTTAAAAGAATACAAAGATTGTTTTGCTTGGGAATATGAACACATGCCTGGATTAGATAAAGATTTGGTAGAACATAGGCTGCCAACCAAATCACATTTTAAACCCCATAAGCAGCCCCCTAGGCGCTTTGCTCCTAATGTATTGCCCGAGGTAAAGAAATAAATAGAACTCGTTCATATCAGGTCTAAAAGGTAGAAGGCACGATGGGTTTACATAAGGTTTGGATAGGAGATCTCGGAAATCTTCGAAGGTAGTACGATTTTCTGAGGGAGTTTTTGACGTAGCCATTTCTTGGCAAATTGAAAGGATTTCAAAGGTAATGACAAGTTTGAAAAAGTGAGTGTGGAATCAAGGAGAAGATGAACAATGTCCTTTTATAGAAGAAGGAAGAGGCGGCGACGTGATGGAGGCAGAACGTGGTTATTGGTGCAATGTAGTGGCGTCTTTTTTGGGTTTATATAAATCGTGCACTTAGGATATCAGAATCGAAACGCCAAATACACTTTTCAGAAGGTGAAGCACCACTAAGTGAATATGGCTATTAATAAGTGATTATATTAATTTAGCCATATTGGGGCTAACTATTGGCATGCAAAAAGAATAAGGGCCCAAAAAAGAGACTTAAGTAAATTTATACGTATGGGCCCATAAAAAAGTACCCAAGCATATAGGCCCAGAATGTATGTCGCCAGGCCTAATAGACGCCCAAGTGAATTTATGTATAGGCCCATAGAAGATATCCAGACCAGATAGGCCCATAGAAGATATCCAGACCAGATAGGCCCAGAATGGATGTCGCCCAGGCCTAATGAACGCCCAGGACGTTGGGCGATTAGAACGATTAGTCACCTTATGAAGTAACCGTTCTTGAACAGTTTTCTTTCTCTCTTATCATTTTCCCACGTCTCATAATCTAAGGAGTTACGAGCGGTTGAACCATCATGGCCATTATGGAGGAAGTGGGTAGTTATTGGACAGCCATTATGGAAAAAGTGGGTATTTATCGGGCGATGAGCAGTTTTTGACGTAAGATTGAAGGAAACCGTTTAGTAAAGTATAAAAGAAAGAAGATTGAACGGAGAAAGAAACAAGATGACTCTCAAAAAACAGAGAAAAATGTAATTTCATTCCCTTTCAGTTTTAAGCATTTATTTGCATCGTATTCCAGTGTGCTTGTGCCCCTTGGAGGCGTTTCGTTTTGTTCTTTCATCTTTCGTTAATATTGTAATCTTCATAAATCAAACACCCCTTGTTGGGACTTTGTCTCAAAAGGTTTGGCGTCCCTTATACATTGTCTGAATCTTTTAATTGTTAGCAAAGAGTATATTTCTGCGCGAAACAAATCTTGTATATCATGAAAGATCTAAGCATATTGAGGTGAAATACCATTTCATTAGGGATAAGTTAGCTTCTGGTGAATTTAAATTGCTTAAAATTGCAACCGATTATAACCCCGCAGATGTTGGAACCAAAGTACTTCTTTGGCGGTAAGTTTAATAAGTGCATATCAATGTTGAATATTGATACGGGTTAATTTATGTGATGTACTTGTCAGTAGTGAGGGATTGGTGAAGTAGGTACTGGGCTGGAGTGGGCGATGATGATGAAATAAGACCACAAAAGGATAGTACATGTAGTCAGGGAACTTGGTAGTAGATTTGTGAACCAAGGTGAAATTTGTGAGAATGTGGGTCACTAAATCTACTTGGCACTAGTCCATTGGGCAAGATGATTTGTTTTGTGTGGACGGTTCGATATAATAGATGGATGAGATCTTGCTAGGGTTTCATATATATATCTTATTTGTCTTTTATCTAAGTCAGAACAAGAGTGAAGAAAAGCGAGGAGCTTTTTTTTTCTTTAATTCTTTTCTCAAAAGTGAGATTGGAGTAAGTGGTTAGAAGTCTTGGTCATCTATGGTTGGTTGGTTGGTGAACAAATCCTATTGCCGTTCCCTTGGGTTACAGTGCAGTGTTCATTGTGCAAAAGATCTGAGCCTCCAACTTCAACAAAAAACAAATGAGCAAAAAGGAGAGCTTTTTCTATTATTTTTCGCATTCAAACGAGATTGTAATATTTTGTTAATGTTATCAATCTCAACATATATGTTGCAAACCAAAATATTTTTAGTACTTTATCATGTAAGGAAACAACCTAATAAGGCTCTAAGAGCTTGTTTGGCATGATTTATAAACCGTTTTTAGTTTATTTCAGTTGTCATTTTTGACTTTTCAACCCACTTTTAACATAAAAAGTCAACAATTTCAACTCAAATAAACCAATATTGATTTATAAACTAGTTTATAATCTTTGTCAAACGGACCCTAATATCAATGTAATATTTTATAACATGCTTTTACTGAACACAAAGTAGTAGAACTTACTTAAAAATCTAAGATTAGTAGATTGAATCACTTGTCTTGTATACTTATTTACCATGCGATCGAAACGAGTTTAACATCCACAATTCAAGAACCGAATATATGATATTTGTCAAGAGACCAAGTTCATGCATTCTTCTCTTTCTCCACTTCCACGAATTGTTTGTCTAAGCTGCGTTTATATATATTGTGTTCCGTGTTTGGAATGTGAAAATGTTTCCTCACTAAGCGTGTGTGCAGGCAATGAATATCCATAATTGAACAGTGTGTGTGTTTGAATTTGTTGAAGCCGAAACAGAGATGTCTAGGAATTACGACAACTGGGAGAGGTTGGTGGGAGCTGTGCTGCAACGAGAGAAAGATCAGGAAGTGGCCCGCGCGGATTCGAGAAGCACAAGCACCATTTGATCATTGGATTTTGGTGAACTATCTTTGAGTTTGCTAAGAGAGGAACAAAATGTTGACATTGGAGGAAGAAATTCAAGATTTGATGCGAATACAGGTTTACTAGGAATAAATAGATTTTTATTTATTTTAGATTTCAAAATGTAATAAAAGAGTATTTGGCTTATATATTCCTTCTCTTCACATTACCCAATCTACCAAACGCCAGAAGGAGGATCCAATCTTTCTCGGGTAAAATTTCAGACCTTTTTAATCCATCTTTATGCAGATTCTTGTGGAATTGATTTGATGGGCTTTTACTGAATATTTATTATTAAATTTTTTTATTTTTTATTTTTTTGTCGTTGTAAAATTCTATATGTTTTTGAGATTGATTTGGGTATTTTTTGTGTGATTGAACGACAGGGATTGCCGCAGAGCCCAAAGTGGCGGATCCTGAAGGAGTTCAAGGATATTCAGAAGGATCCTCCTGCCACTCACAGTGCTGGTATATTTACTTCATGATTTCCAAGTGGAAAAACAAGCAACAAAAACTTAAAATATTTTTCACTTATTTTTGTAGCATTTTTTTTTTATTTTGCAACTAAGATAACAGTGAAATGCGGCGTTGATAACCCACTATTTACTAGTAAAAGCTTTGGTTTTTATGGGACCATGTAGATTTATACTAATTGTTATTGGGTTTTATGTGTTCTTACATTGAATCTGCTTAGTTTTTAGACCAGGTGGTATTCGTGTTGAAGTACGATAATTGGGCATGAGTTTTTAACACAAAAAATAAAAAATAAAAAAAATATGGGTGATGTAATTTGTTAATGTTTGAATCGTTGGGCATGAAATTGGGCAAACAATAAAAAATAACCTTGTCCTGAAGACTTTAAAACATCACATTGATAGTGATAAGTGATAAGTTAGTATTGAGCAAGATGATTTCCTGTCCCTATGTGGGCAGGATATCATGCCCACATGCTGAATGTGGACAGTTGATGTAAAAATTGAATCATTAATGAGTGGTTAATTTTTGGACCACAAAATGAAGTAAAAAAATACTTGTTAAACGGAAAAATGATGTAACATACATATTTGTTTTTAGTGTCTTCATAAAAAATTTTTAATGCATTTTGACCAGAAACAATAGTTTCAATGCCTAAAAGCAAAAACTAAAAATGAAATTAGATTCAAAGTATTAAAATAATGGAAGTCATTGTTCATTTGGATTATCCGTTTTGATGAAGCTCTATTTAAAAATGTTCACGAGTATACTTTAAATTAAGTTTCATTTGCTTTTCTGCTGCACATAAATTTCAGGTCCTGTTGCCGAGGACTTGTTGTATTGGCAAGCTACAATCATGGGTTCCATGGACAGTTCATATACCAGAGGTGTTTTCTTACTTACAATTCATTTTCCGCCATATTACCCTTTCAAGCAACCTAAAGTGTGTTAGATATGCTACTAATTATCCGTCCCACTATATTTTGATTTTCGGCTTTTTTTTTTTTTTTAAACATAACAAACATTAATTAATTGTAGTTCTATAACCCAATAATTCCTAATATTGAGTGTTTAATCCTGCATAATGGAAGTGCCCTATCTTTCTAGTTTGTAGCACCTTGCTTCCTGGGGAAAGTTTCGTCCATGTGGCCGTTAACAAGTTAGATTTTTTTGTTGAAAACCGGCTATGGTGTGCGGAGCCACAAAGATAACATGACTTCAACTGAGTAATAATACAAGCTTTTTAAAAATGTTATAATTTTTCTCATCGAATCACAATTATTTCATGCGTATTTTAATACTTCAAAAAATGCTTTATATATAACAACCTCCTTATTGGAAGTAGCCCTTCATTTAAATGTGGATGAACTATCTTTTTAATCATAGAGGTTACTTGGCCAAATATAATAAGTCGGTCGTGTTTACTTTTTTTTCTTTTTTCCTTCGATTCTTCCTTTGGTCACGATAAATTGTTCAATTTTTGTAAATAACTGAAAATTGACTTGATCAAAGAGCAATGCTTTACAAATTGAAATGCAGGTAATAGATCCACAATTGAAAAAGTGTTTTCAATTGTTCTAGATAAGATTAAACAAAAGATATGAGAGAGTTAGGAAAAATGTTGTACAAGGTCTACCCAAAACTAGATGCAACGGCACATAATATATCGATATAGACTTCATGAGCTGTCACGTAATAAAGTCAATTGCTTGTATCTTCTTTATAAACCAATGGCATGGGAGTATTTGTTGGGTATCCGCCCCATGTCTTGGGGTAGATCAAAGGCTTAAGCCCAACAAATTAGTCCAAATTAAAGAGGCTTAATGATAATTAATTTAATGTAGCAAAGACTTATATTTTAATTGTGATTAGAATATGTTTCCTTGTATGGATGGAAATTGGAGAAGGAAAGTCCTATTAGAACTTTATTTGATGCCTTAATTAATATTATAAATTAAGGCATTGGGGATTATAATCCGTGTGTCTCTATGTGTCTCCATGTGTGAGTGCATGAAGGAGAGAACCCAACTCACCCAAAATAGAGAGAAAATTCGATAACAATATTATAGTAAATTCACAGAATCTGGACAGCCTGCACAGTAGTGATGAAACGTTATTTCTCAGCGTTTCGTGATCCGATCGTCGTGAAATTTGGGCATCAAGTTAACAACTCATTAAAGATCAAATCCAACGGTTAAGATCAAGATCCAACGGTTATTTTGGAAGGAATTATTATCCGAACAGTGACAATTTGGTGAGATACTTTCTTTGTTGTTTTTTAGTAGTGTTCTTGAGAGAGTTATGCTTGGGTATATTATTAGTATTGCTTCAGAGGAGTTCTGTCTTTGATAGACGAGTATTATTTGTATGCCAAGAATGATTTAGTTTTTGATGATTTTGGTGTGCCTCTAGTGGTATCTAGGAACAACATTGTACCCATTATTGTTGATTATAGTGGAAGATTAATTATTGTTGGGTTGTAGACGCGTGCACGTTGCGAACCACGTTAAATATTGTGTCGTTTATTTCGAACATTATTTAGTTTGGTTATTACTCTATTTCATTAATTACGATTAGGTTTACACAAGAAATGGAAAATCTTTATTCCGGTGCGTTGTTCCTAATATATCGTGTTCAATATTTATTGGTCATTGATTGAATTTCTCCAACAGTATTTACCTAATTTACACCTCGACGTTTACGTGACTTTTTAACGTCAACATGGAAGGAACCTTCTAGTGTAGAGATTAAGATGTGTCAAATTTGAAAAGTTGATGATCCTGTTGCTACAATAAGGACCCAATTTCCAGAATCTACATTGGTCAAAATGCTAATTCAATTGCAATGGCTTGATATTACAAATTCAACGTTCTAACGGAATTGAATTGTTTGATTTCCAATATTAGGTGTTACTTATTATTTCTGCTTTGTTGGCGGACCCAGTCCCTGATGATCCTTTGGTGCCTGAGATTGCTTACATGTACAAGACTGACAAGAACAAGTATGAACCATTGCAAGGATCTGGACTAAGAAGTATGCCATAGGCTATTGGTATTTTGGTATGTACGAGGAGATGGACCCTCACTTCCAATTACTTTGGTCTTTTATTCAATGTATGAATTCCTTTCATCCGTCCTTCAAGTCTAAAGGTCCAAAACTCGTGAAAAGAAAAAAACAAAACGGGTGTTTCTTTGGAAATATTTGTATGTTAGTTTTATCTTTGAAATGGTTTCTACTTTCTACAGTTGGAATATCTCTTATCAAGAAGTACTTCTATTTTCTCCCCTTGAATAATGTACAATATGCTATTCTTGTGAACAATTTATCAAACATTTTATTGTGTCATGAGCAAATGGATGACCATAGTGGTGTCAAATGGGTCAGCTGTCCGATTAGGAGCACATCTCGTACAAAATGGTCCGGCCAGTTTTTATGACAAAATCAATAGATCAAATTAGCATTCGGAAAAGCTGTTGTTATGACTAAAATCTAGTTTACTCAGCACTTCCGTCAAAAGCTCCTCGACCTCCACAAAAGAGAAAGGGGAGGGATTTCTTTCGATGATCAAATTAGAATGCATTTTTAGATAGAAAATATTGAAGTATCTTGGTGGTCATACCTTACATAGAAAAGGTTTTTGATGGTAGGAACTCCTCTGGGTTATAGAACTCGTGACAGATTATCTTAGATCCATTCTCATTCCTACATATTTGAATTCAAATGGGCCACTGAGAGAGAAGAAAATGTTGAGACCTAGAATGTAATACAACGAGAAGGCAAACCTCAAAATGTGAATCAAGATAATTACTGACCCTCTTATAAGCAAAAGATCATAATAGTTAGTTTTGCACTCTGCATGCTCAGAATTAGCAAAACATTTTATTATTTAAATTATGCTACAATTTGTATACATTTTTTTTTAATTTAATCAAGAGCACGTCACAACTGTCGATAGGAATAATAATTTTGACACTTTAAGCTAAATTTAATTCTATGTATTTGCTCCAATTACAATGCATATTCTAGTGACGTATGAATAATAATTTTGATGAGAAAACATCACACAACAACATCCATCATACAACAATGTGCAAACAACTACAATCTTAAAAATACAAAATGACTATTTTTTTTTTTTTGGTATAAATAAATTAAAACAAAAAAAATGCATACAAGCATGATCAAGACGCTAGCTTACATACAGGGCTGGGCATTTAACCCGGGGCCCGAACAACCGACCCGGCCCAACCCGACAAAATCGGGTTGGGTCAGGTTTTGCCTTCTTCTTGGGTCGGGTCGGGTCGGGTCGGGTCGGGTAGTTTTAGGTTTAAAATTATATGGGCCGGTTCGGTTAGCAAATAGTGGAAAGCCGAGATTAAAACATTTAAAAAAAAAAAAAGCAAAGATCAAAAGCAAATCGGAGATCAAAAATCGATTGTGAGATCCGTGAAGAACCCTATCCTCATCTCGTCATCACCTCAACGCCGAAGAAGAAGATTGAATGTTGGAGAAATAGGGTAAGGAAATACAGCAAATCGGAGCTTCCGCGACTGCAATGGACCCCCGAGTTCCATCAACACTTTGTTCAAGCTGTTCAACATCTTGGTGGAAAACACAGTAAGTTTCAACTCCATCAACACTTTAGATTCCTTTAGATTGCTAATTACTTGGGTTTTATTATGAAATGAGGTATGTATACTGAATTGGGTTTCAATAAATTTCATTGCTAATTTTTTGGGTGAAATCAAATCAACACTTTAGATTCCTTTAGATTTAACGCCATTCCTATATTCCATTTTTTTGGGTGAAATCAAATCCTATATGGAAACCAAAAATTTCTTAGAGATCTATTTAGATCCTTTGAATTATTTTATCGAGCATCTTCGATCTTGGAGCTGACTATCAAGATCTGGTTTCTGCACCAGAAGATTTCTGTACTATGAGATAGGTGGGATTGAGTTAAGGAATTGAAGAAGGGAAATGATTTTATGCAGGCAGCGTTATATTGCCATCACTAGTCTTGTTGCAATGGTTTTTGTTTTAGGTTCTTCTTTAGCAATTTTTAGCATAAGTGTAATATGAGGCTCTTAGCATATTTTAATTGTAGTATGTGCACCGTGATGCAACAGGATTTGGACTTGAAATTACAAGGACTCTAGGTAAACAAAGAGGCACTTGAAGCAGGCACTTGAAGCTGCTGCTACTTCCATAGATAATGCACTGGGGCAGAACTGAAACCTATTATCTACCTGAGATTTGTCTACAACAGAGTTTATAAAATAGAAGATATCGAGGTACAGATTTGCAAATTTAAATTCTGAATTTGTTTTTTTTTTTCATCAACAAGTAAGTGAAGAATATAATCTGCACTATTAAATTATATACAACATTTTAAGACGAATTTGCGTATTACATGCATTTTATATATCACTGTAATCTGGGAAAAATAAATTCAGAAATATTTTTACTTAAGTTCATAATTTGTTGCTTTTAAATTACATTAGTATTCTGTTTCGGATTATATACTGCTTCATTATTCTGTTACTTGAAAATGAAAAGTTCTGTTTAAATTTATTCAACAATTAATGCATGCAATACATTTCATATCTTATTCTGCTTCATATTCATGTTCAAACTTAAAGTTTATGTATATATTTAAATGCATGCAAAGTAAAGTCCCTGTTAACATATAATGCATGCAAATCAATTCTAATTACAGTTATTGTATGCAAATTTGATTGAGTGGTATTCATCCAGTGCTAAGTTGAATCAGTTTAATTTGAAATCTGTAATCTGTGATTGCATTATTAATAAGTGGCATTCTTAATGTTTTCGTGTTTGATTGTATAGCTATAAATATGGATTTAGAGAGTGAAACTCAAGCTACCGGAGAAATGGGTGCTACATCTCTTCCCCCACTTCCACCATCATGCTTAGGGAAGAGAAAACATACTAGGAAATCTTCATTTGTATGGGATCACTTCACAATAATAGGAGATCCAAAAGCGGCAGATGTTAGGTGTGCATGCAATTATTGTGGACAGGATTTTGCTTGTGGGGCTAAAAAGTGTGGGACAAGTACTTTAAAAACCCATTTGATTAGTCATTGTAAGTTTTATCCAGGAAGAGTGGAAAACAAAAGACAAAAAAGCCCAACTGGCGGTGGTGGGAGCAATCTTTTAGCTGTTAGCTTTAATAAGGAAGCGTGTAGACTTTCATGTGCTAAGATGATAATATTGGATGAACTGCCTTTTAGGTTTGTCGAAGGTCAGGGGTTTAGACAATTTTGTAGTGTAGCATGTCCTAAGTTTGATCCTCCGTCTCGTAGGACTGCTGTTAGAGATATTTACCAGTTATATTTGGATGAGAAATTGCAATTGAAAAAGACCCTCCAACATCAAAGAGTTTCTCTTACTACTGATACTTGGAGTTCTATTCAAAATATTAACTATATGTCTCTCACAGCACACTATGTTGATTCTAATTGGAAGCTTCATAAATATATATTGAGTTTTTGTGTGATTGCTAATCATAAGGGTGAAACCATTGGTAAGGTTATTGAGAGTTGCTTGCATGAATAGGGTATTGAGAGAGTGTTTACGATCACGGTTGATAATGCAACTGCAAATGAAACGGCTATTTCTTATCTTAAAAGGAAGATGACTAGTTGGGGTAATGATGGGTGTGTTTTTTATGGAAAATATTTGCACATGAGGTGTTGTGCACATATAGTTAATTTGATTGTATGTGAGGGGTTGAAGGAAGCACATGATTCAATTGTTAGTATTCGCAATTTACAATCATCTGATTGAATGACTTGGACATTTAGCAATTCAAAACTTAATTGCATATTGACATGCTTCATATGCAACTTGGGAATTTTTTTGGGGCTGCCTTATCCGTAAATTCAACTTCAATTCCTTACTTGATAGCAAGAACATATAGTTGTACTTATTTGTACCATGTTTGAGTTACATGGAACTAGACCTACCATGTCCTATTAGGCGACGTTGGTTTCTCAATAGATGAACTACAGGAGCTGGTGCATTCCCTTTCTTACTTTCTTATAGTAAAGAGAAGGCGAAGGATTATTGTATTATTTTCAACTTTTAATTGGATGACTGTAATAATTTTTATTGTTGGATGACTGTAATAATTTTTAATGATTTTTAATGTTGGATGACTGTAATAATTTTTTAATGTTGGATGACTGTAATAATTTTTAATGTTGGATTACTGTAATATTTTATTTTAATTCCACTTTTAGTGTTTGATGGTAATCTTGATTTATTTGGGATGTGAAAATGTATTTTTCTATTTAGGCTCTATTATTATTTGTTAATGTAAGAAATAGGATGAGAAGGCCCAAAAAAAAAAAACTATTATTGCCAAATGAGAAGTCTTATTTACATAGAATTCAACCTATCTCAAGAGACGATCGTTGGAGTGTTTTTTGGCACTCAATTGAAAGGAAAAGATTCATTGATAGTAATTTGAGAAAGAAAATATTAGAAATGAAGGATAAAATTTGGGCAGGAGTGATGGACTCCCATTGGGACTCCAAGCAGTGAAAAAAAAAAAACTATTTGGGCTTAAAATCCGACCCGAACCGGCCCGAATTGGGTCGGATCGGGTCGGTTTTTGTTACCGACCCGGGTCGGGTCGGTTTTAGATCTGGGCCAAATGGTCCAGATCGGATCGGGTCGGGTCGGGTCGGGTCGGGTGGGTCCAAAATTGGGCCCAACCCAACCCAATGCCCACCCCTACTTACATATGATCGACAAAAGAACGATCCACAAGCACAAGGTTGGTTTGGTATCTTCTCCTCTGTTTGTGATTTTGGTGGTAACGTTTGTTTTGTTTTGTCCCCTCTATTTTGTATTACATTTTTCTGTCTATCAATAGATGAGTTAGGTCAACGCCTAACTCCCCACCTACAAACAAGCGGTTTCCCTTTCTTTTCTTTTTTTTTTTTTTTTTTTTTTTTTTGAAAAAGAAAAAAATGTGACATAGTTTCTCTGAATTTTTTTTTCTAAGATGTAAATTCTATGGTGTACACTTTCGTATATATGTTCTCGAAATTATGTACCTCCGGATGGGGCTAAAGGTTATGATCAGATTCTCGGCTTAAGGGGCGGATTCAGAAAATCATATTGGCTGAGCCAAAATTTAAAATCAGTCAAAAATTCAATTTTTTTTATATAATAAAAAAATGTCTAATTAGGACATTATTGTGGCATTTATTTTGCAATATATTTCAATAATTCATTAGGCTGTGATGGGTGAAAATTTATTGCCACAACAGAATCACAAAGTAGGGGCTTGGTATTCTTGCAGTGAAGGTGTCCAAAATCCAAATTGCATCTGGCTTTTCGTACGGGCAGAAAAATATTTTGAATTCAATTTCCATCTAACAAAAATATTCCAGATTCGTTAGTAAATCTGGAAGAAACTGCAGTTCCAAATACAACGAGAAGAAAACAAGTTCTATATGCGGGAAGTGAGGAAAATATATAACATTATCTGGAAAGTAGATTGAATCTAGTTTCAAATTTCTCTACGACACTATCAAATTCAAACATGAACCGAGGTAATCTACTTTAAAAAGAAAATCTAACATGCTAAAAACAGTAAAAAAAAATGGAAGAAAAAAAAACTAGATTGGTGGGCGATGGCAGCGAGCAGTGGTCGGTTGGACTTCTGTCTTGCTGGAGAAGGCGATCTTTTTGGTTCAAAATGTTGGGATATTTTCACAAAACTTTCCAAAATCAAAAGATACACAAATTGTTGAAATAGAAGACTTCTAGATCGACTAAAATTATAAGTTTCTTAATCTTGGACATTTTGGTAGTCGAAACTTGGAAGACATCTAGGTGGACTAAAATTGAACAAGTTTACAAATTTTGGACTCCTTGCCAGTTTAAACTTGTAAGAAAATTAGGTCATTCGTTAACTATAAATTAACGTGGTTTATTCTCTTTTGTAGGTGTGACTTGAGGGTTTTCTGAGAGAAAAATTGTAAGTCTAGCATCGTAGTTGTTTTTCTTGTTTTCTTTGTGGGTTGTACAAAGAGTATAAATTGGTGGGTACAGTAAAGCTTAGGATATTATTTTTCTTGAGATACTTGGAGATTTGGGTGAGTGGAATCTATATGAATGCAACAATTTTTCATATAGTGAAAGCTTTGACAGTCTGTAAATCTTTCTCTATCTTTATATATTTTTCTTTTTCGTTATTTTTCTCTAGACAATGATCTTGTGGGCAATGAAAGAATTGGTCTCAATTCCCATAAGTGGTATCAGAGTATTAGGTCGTTCAGAGTGTTGGCGCGCAGAGAATATATGTCTATCAAATATAACGTGGAGAAATTTGACGAAAGAATCAATTTTGGCTTGTGGCAAGTACAAGTCAAAGATGTTTTGATTCAATCTGGATTACATAAGGCTTTGAAAGGAAAACCAACCCCTGTTTTTGACAAAGATACTGAAAAATACAGTATGAGCGATGAGGTTTGGGAAGATTTGGATTTGAAAGCTGCAAGTATGATACATCTTTGTTTAGTTAAAAATGTTCTTGCAAATATTTATGGAATATCTGCTGCAAAGGAACTTTGAGAAAAACTTGAACAGTTGTATCAAACAAGGAGTCTTTCAAATCAGTTGTATTTAAAAGAACAGTTTCATTCTCTGCGAATGAATGTAGGTACAAAAATTTCAGACCACCTAATTGTTCTTAATGGGATCGTTTTTGAACTAGAGATTATTGGAGTTAAACTTGATGATGAGGATAAAGCGTTAAGACTTATCTGGTCTCTTTCATCCTCCTATGAACACATCAAACCAATTTTGATGTATGGGAAAGAAACTGTGAGTTTTGAAGTAGTCACAAGTAAATTAATTTCTGATAAAAGAAGATTGAGTAGTGGAAGTAATATTTCATCTCAAAACTCATTACTTGTTGCTGAAAAATACAAGAATAATAACTCCATGAAAAGAAAAGTATTTTGTTGGAATTGTGGACAACCTGGTCAAATGAGGAAAATTTGTCTAAAAAGTGGACCAGACTCGACTAACTGCTCGATATCAGATACGGACAATATGTCTCTCTTTATGGGAGACGGTGATGTCGCTTGAGTAAATATTTACATCCTTGTGGCATGCGCTAGTTTCCATGATAAAGGATTTGTTACTACTAGCGGGTCCAAATGTTTGCACACGGGCATTAGCTTGAAATTAATGCAAGGTGTGTGGTAAAATTGATGTCGAAGCTTATGAACTTTCAAGTAGGTCAAGAAAGGGAGTTGCACCATGATATTTCAGTAAATTTATTCGACATGAGCCGATGAAATTCTTAGAATTCATTAATTCTAAGTGATTATACTTATATGGTGGAGTATGCTAATTCTATGTTTTGAGAATTGGGATTGTCAAAGTTTACCAGTTTTTTAAGTATCGAGATGAAGAGCTACAGAAGAGATGATTGAATTTTGACTCGTTTTTCGTCAAAGTGGAGATTGTTGGGAAATTTTCTCAAAACTTGTCAAAATCAAAAAATGCACCAATTGTTGAAAGGGAAGACTTCTAGGTCTACTAAATTGAACAAGTTTTCTAATATTGGATACTTTGGTAGTCGAAATATGGAAGACATCTAAGTCGACTAAAATTGAACAAGTTTCCAAATCTTGGACTCCTTGACAGTTTAAACTTGTAAGAAAATTAGGTCATTTGTTAATTATAAATTAATGTGGTTTATTCTCTTTTGTAGGTGTGACTTGAGGGTTTTCTGAGAGAAAAATTGTAAGCCTATCATTCTAGTTGTTTTTCTTATTTTCTTTGTGGGTTGTACAAAGAGTAGAAATTGGTGGGTGCTGTAAAGCTTAGGATATTATTTTTCTTGAGATACTTGGGGATTTGGATGAGTGAAATCAATATGATTGTAACAATTTTTCATATAGTGAAAGTTTTGACAATCCGTAAATCTTTCTCTATCTTTTTATATTGTTTTGTTTCATTATTTTTCTCTGAACAAGGATATTGTGGGCAATAAAGGAATTGGTCTCAATTCCTAACACAAAATTCTATCTCTGATTTTGCTACAACTATTCACAGTGGAATGGCAATTGGATTTGGCAAGGGTTTAGGTTTGGAGGAAATTACACCCATTACTATGTATATACAATATATTGTTAAATTTACTTTTGTAATGTAATTATCATAAAAATATTGGGTATTATTTTTATATTAATATATATTTTAATATATTATAATATTTACAAAAATAAAACAAAATATATTAATCACATAAATTTCGTGGACAGAGAAAACTAGAGTCATTAACAATTTCATCACAGACCCTCTTCATCCCATACATCTCGTCGACATTGCCGCCAACCGTATCATGTAGTCCCATAAATCTCTAGGGTTCTATCATTGAATGAAAGCCTAACTCCCAATTTGTAGAAATTTTTATCGCCGGACAAAGATACCAAACATGGATACACCAACTCGCAAATTGACTTGGTTGGCGGCAAAGAAAGAGTCGCCCGATTTTGTGAAGAAACATGCATTACATTCCAAATAGAAATTCATTTCTCTTGACACGTCCACTCCTTCAAAAGATTCAAACTACGATAAAAACTGAAATGCACATAATGAAGGAAGTTGCTTAATGAATGGGTTTGTTTTCTTGAAAGAATTGCGAAAAAATGAAAATGTAGACAAACCTACTTCGGACAAGGTAGCCCAGAGTTGTAGTATGAAGAAGATTAACCAACCTCATGTTGTACATATGTAGATAAACCTATTTCTAACTTCATACATTTATGCCCTATCATTTGTATTATGGTGCTGGTAATACAAGCAATGATCAAACTCACTACTCTTGAAACCAATAGAAAGAACATATGAATCAAACTTTTTATACCACTTTCTTGGAGACTGTTTCAAACTATACACATGATGAGATTTGTTTTTATCTTCAAAATATTTAGGTTGATACATGAAAATCTTTTCATCAAAGCCACCATACAAAAAAGTAGTTTTAACGTCAAGTTGTTCAAGTTCCTAGTAATAATGAGCAACAAAAGCAAGCATGACCTTAATAGTGGTATACATAACAACAGGTAAAACAAATTCATTGTAATCTACCCCCTCATTTTGTGTGTATCCCTTGGCTACTAAGCTTTGTATCTCACAGGCTCACTCTTAGTGGTTTTATCTTTTACCTTATAAATATATTTGCATCCCACTATGAATTTATCCTTAGGTTTAGGAACTAATTCCCATTTTAATTATTAGCAAGAAAACTCATCTCTTCTCTCATGATACTAAACCATTCTTCAAACTTCTCACTCTTTATAACCTCCTCATAAGTATTTTGCTCCTTACCAACTAGGTCCTAATAACTAGCATAGGCTATGGTAAAGTTGGATAGTCTTTGGTGTTTCCTACGTGGTCTTGACTCTCTATCTCTGGTCAATTGATAATTGTTCATTGGACATAGTCTTAGGAGATCATAAACGAGCAACATGTTCGTTCATTGCGAGATAGATCAAGTACAAGTTTATTTGTGTAAGGATATTTTACACACCGGTTGACATTGTAAGAGACATGATGAAAATCTATGGAGGTATCCATTAGGTACGAGAAGACTTGGAGAACTCGTAAACATGAATTGGAGATAATAAGGGGTGATCCAAAAATATCATACGGAAGACTACTGACATACCTATATATGTTTAATCAAGTTAATCTAGGATCATGCACAAAAATTGAGACAGATGACACTAACATGTTCAGCTTTGTGGCACTAAGGGTGTCAATAGATGGATAGAAACATTACAAGTCTATTATCGAAGTTGATTGTACATTCTTAATTGGTAGTTCTAGTGAGATGCCATTCACTGCTTGCACACAGGACTCGAATATTAACATTTTCCTACTTTCCTTTGGTGTGGGTGATTCAAAAATTTATCTTCATGAGAGTGGTTTTTTCGCAGACTAAAAGGAGCATACTGGAAATGTGATGGGCTTGCTATCATTTCTAATATATTGGCATGGTATTACTAAAAATGAAGTTGAGAAGGTGTACCCAAATGCGAGACACGTGATCTATCTATTCTATCTATTTTAGAATTTGAAGAAGCAATTTTGTGAAAAGACTAAATCATAACAAAACCATTAAACAAATGATAAACAAATGAACAGTAGCTTACACAAAATTTGAATTCAAAATCCAAATGAGGCATCTTGATAGCATAGAAAAGCATATACAAGAATATCTGGTTAGTAAAGAAAAACTCATAATTAATATATACATCTGCAAAAAATTTGTAATGTCATTGATAATAAATACAAGTAGATGTTGAATATCATAAGTGGTCCATAGCTTACATGACAAACAAACATGTTCTCTACGATGACTTCAAACATTGTAGGTCGGAGAATTCAGTAACAAGATCAGCCAAAAACTTCCCAATAGAAGCAAAAGTGGGTTTCAAGAATTTAAACAATGTGATTCACAAGACTCGAAACAAGATATGAGAGCATGAAGAGGGAGATCAGATCGAGGAAACAATATGGAGGTATATAAACATTTTTACCTATTTTACAAACTACGTACAATATTGTTATATATATAGTCTAACCATTAACATATTGAAATCTCCTCTATTTTGTAGTGGAATCAAACATGTTATAGCTTCGAGCGAGAGTAGGTACCAAGTCAACGACGAAACAACGTCGTATTTGGTAAAGATTGATGAAAAGACTTGCTCATGTGGACATTTTTAGATTGATGAAACGTTGCACCCTCATGCAATACCAGTAATAGGTTGAGATAACTGATAGTCAGTATATGACTATTGCTCACCTTATTTCAACAAAGAATCATATTTTGGGACGTATATCGGGACAATATATCTTCTTGGTAACAAATCTTAGTGGAATGGAGTAGAAAGAATGGTGGTTATGACTTTTAAATCGAAAAAAATGTCTAGAAAACCACATGAAAAAGAGAATATGGCTAGTGTGTGAGGTCAAGAAGACTTCAAGGTATGGATGTTGCTCAGAGTACGAACACAGCATAACGAATTGCAAAAATCTAGCTCCATTAAAGGTGAGACCCTGACATAAAATGAAGGCAACTATTTATTCCGATTACAAGGTAAAAGTTTCATGTTTTATCCAAAATCATTAATACAACTGATTAATAACTTAGTAAAATAATGGGATAACAACTATTTACTACTGATTTATAAAAATAACTTCAATGGTTTAACTTTTGACATGGGTGTGATCCACATAGAAATGACAGTAAAGAAGTCAATTTTCATTTAATAGTTACCCATTTATTAATGGGTAATTATATTAACGGGTCTTCATCTCTTACCCACTTGTCCTACCCATTTATAATGCCCACACCGAGTTAGCATCACATGGTTAGTAATTCATAGTTCCACACTCATGATTTCTATCAATCATGTTTAACTACCTCACCGGTGGGCATTGTATCTCATACCTACCATGGATAAGAGATCAGGCTCCTTATATTAACACTATAATTTTCATTTGTTGCCCAACATTTTAATTGTCTTTAACGTCCTCAATATTTTCTTATTATAACACTTATGTCTTCAGCTTATTTTTGCGGCATTATTATACTCATTTTTTCATTAATTAGCAAATATTGTCTTTGATAACGGTTTTGTCTAAAATGTCAACTGAGAAAGCATAAAACGACTTTTTTGCCTATCATATTTAAAAAAATAATAATAAATACAAAAGTGCCAAAAAATATTTTTTTCTCATTTCAAAACACTCGAACAAAATATTTTGATAGAAAATATATTTAAAGGTGCTAAACTAGTTGAAAATTGAAGATAAGTATTCAACAAAAAAATGTCATGGACATTAGTGCTATAATGAATGAAGATTGATGACATTGAGTACAATTAAAATGTGGTGCACTAAATAAAAAGTGTGGTGTCAATATAAACACCATTTATTAATAAATTAATGTAAAATAGATTTTTAGTCAATTTTAAGTAAGAAGAATTCTTATGTTAATAAATAATTTATAAAAAATGTGATTCTTTTCTTCATCTTGATGCTGCATTTTATTCACGTATGCAATCAAGAGTGGATGAGTGACAAAGATTTGATAACGAAAATAAAAAATCATTGATTCAACGGAAGGCATCTTCCACGAAGTTCAATGCAATAGTGTCTGCTCGCAATCAATGGATATATTAATTATAAGAACAAGAAAATATTGGGAGTACGCGTTTTCGATTGTACTTTTTGATAAGTTTCAAGAATTGTAGAATAAATTTATAATATATTTCTTTTAACTTGAAAATGGCTTTCACTCCTCATTCATTCTTTTGTCTCTTCTCCATCAAATTATCCCAATCTTAATGTTGATTTCCACTCCATTCCATTTTTTAAGCTCCCCGAGGTTAGAAAATTCTCAATCAAAAAATTGAATTAGCATTCAATCCAATCCAATCTCTAATAGAAAGTGGGAACAAGAGCAACATCATCTCCGCTCGCCCAAGGTCACTGAACATTTTCTTTTTTTCTTGTGGCTATTTTTGCTTATTTACCAAATTCTGTTCGTGTGGATCCAAAAGTTTATTTCTCCATGTTTGAAATGAGAAAATGTGATTTTTTTAAGGCGGTTTTTACTATTTATTTCTCCATAATTGAACAGTGTGTATTTGAAGTTGTTGAAGCTGAAACAGAGATGTCTATGAATTATGACAACTGGGAAAGGCTGGTGGGAGCTGTGTTGCGGCGAGAGAAGGATCGGGAAGTGGCATGCTCGGATTCGAGAAGCACAAGCTTTAGTTCCAATTCCATATCATTAGATTTTGATCAACTATCTTTGAGTTTCCCAAGAGAAGAACAAAATCTTGACAATGGAGGAAGGAATTCAAGATTTGATTACATGGCCTCTTCAAGCACTAACGGTGAATAAAGATATCCACATGTTTGCCTGAGCTTATAAGTTTACTTACTTGTAAATATGTTTAAGGTTTAGAGTATTGGCTTATATTCTTTCTCCTCAGATTACCCCATCTACCAAACGCCAGCAGGAGGATCCATTAATTCTCATGTAAAATTACTTCAGAGCTCTTTTTTTTTTTTTCCCCTTTTTTGCGACATTTAAAATTCTATATGTTTTTGAGGTGGATCTGGGTATTTTTTGTTTGAATGAACCGCGGGGATTGCATAAGGCCTCAAAGCGGATCTTGAAGGAGTTAAAAGATATTCAGAAGGATCCTCCTCCCTCTGTCATTGCAGGTATATTTACTTTATAATTTCCAAGGTGAAAATCAAGAAGCAAAAAAAAAAGAATATTTTTCACATATTTTGTAATTGGGTTTCTTTTTGCTCGTGATTATTCTTAATTTATTAAGACACAGTTTGGATTTTTTTTTTTTTGGTGTGCAGCTTAATTTTTGTTTTTTGGGTTTAATATGCGTGAGGAAATTCCTTATAGAGGAGCTTTATTTTCACATAATAGTTTTTTTTTTGCAACTAAGATAACGGTGAAAGGCGGTGACGTTGATAATCCACTATTTACAAATAAAAGCTGTGGTTTCTGATAGGACTTGGCAGATTTACCCTCTTTTTGTTTTTTTTGTTTTTTTTTATCTGAAGATTTACACTCTTGGGTTTTTTGTGTTCTTTCCTTCATTTTATTGACATTACATTTGCTTAGTATTTGGACTAGGTAGGGTTGTTCTTGTTGAATTACGACTGGTCGATAGTTGATAAAATTTATTGCTGGGAGAAGATTATGAACTAATAAATAAACATAGATTTTCTTTCTGTTATGTGAAATAATGTATACTTTTAGATGACTGCAGAGTTAGAATTGACAAATGGGCTGAGTTGGACCAATCTAGCATGCTATACCAGGGTCACACATGAAACTGGACTGGGTTGGCCCAACCCAGTTTTGTATGGGCCAGAAATATACTAGTTTAGTCCAACCCATTAGTCCAACTTGGTCTTAATTTTCTTTTTCATTTTTTATTTTTTTATACAATCTAATACACTACATCAAATACAATCTTAGATAAATTTAGACTATATATTTTGAGATTTTTAAAAATATTAATTTATAAAATTGGAGCTCTCATGTATTAGTCAATAGATAAACGTCAATTTTCTTTCAAAATAATAATTTTTTTTGTTAATTGTAAACTATTTGTAGACTATTTTTTGAAAAAAAATACAAATATTAAAATCATGATAGTCTTATTGTTTTGAGATATAAGCATGTTTGGCTTAAATTAGAAAGTTTACTTATAAGTAAATTTAAAATAAATAATTTACTTATCACACCAAATATATTTTGGATTGAAACTTAAATTAAATTAAATTTTAATTAAATATAAACACTTTTATGTTGGATCCTGGGATTTTTGGACTAATATTTATTGGTGAGTTGAACTTGGATCATTTTAGATTGATATTATTTGGATTATGTATTGGGGTTATTCACAAAATGAATGATTAGTGTTAAGGAGCCAAAAAAAAAAAAAAAAAAAAATTCGGAACCGGGGCGGCCCAACAGGCCCGCGGGCTAGATGGGCCGGGCATATTTTGTCACCTCTATACGGAGTACATCGAATTACAATATTTCTAGCATGTTTGACTGCTGAAATTAGTAAATGGATAATAAGTAGTTTACAAGTTGTAAATTCTACAAAATATGTGAATAAAAAATATATTTAAATAGTTAGACAAATTTAAATTATTATAATTTAACCAAACATGGGTGTGGAAACAAAAGTGGTTTGGCAAGCCACTGTTTCAATTGCAAAATGGTGTTCCTCTAGCCAATTTGCAAATTCTGATTTGGTGATCAATTTGTGTAAATTCTTTAATGCCTAATTTAGTCTTTGTTTTTCAATTGTATAAATATTTGTCTCTTTATAGTTAAGTATTTATCTGGATATGGCTTATTTGTTTTTTGTGAAGTTCTATTTAAATCCGCTTGTGAGTGCACTTTACCTTTTAAGTATGGAATTATGAGTAATGCACCCTAAATTATTTATTTATTTATTTATTTTTATTTGTTGCTCATTTGCTTTTCTCTGCACATAAATTTCAGGTCCCATTGCAACAGACTTGTTTCATTGGCAAGCTGCAATTAAGGGTCCTCAAGACTGTCCATATGCCGGTGGAATTTTCCTACTTACTATCTATTTTCCAATAGATTACCCTTTCGGACTACCTAAGGTATGTCAGATATACTAATTGTCCGTCCCACTGTATTTTGATTTTTTGTTCTTTTCTGTTTTAAACACAACAATATTATCTGTTTGTAGTTCTATATCCCAACAAATCCTGATATTGAGTGTTTAATTCCCTATAGCTCATTTTTTTAATAATGAAAATTTTCATTTTTTATTAATTTCAATGAATTTTACAGATTGTTTTCAAAACAAAAGTTTTCCACCCAAATATAGACAGCAATGGGACCATATGCCCTGCGATGTTCGATGAGGGTCACCCTGCCCTAACTATTTCCAAGGTTTGTTTTCTAAAGCTCCCTTTCTAGGAACTGAATCTGCCTCACCACATTTGCATACGTACTCAACTTCTTACTAGAAATTATGGAAAAATTCTAGCGGTGGTTCCCAACCTGTTGAAATTGTGCATTTGGATCCCCATCCTTTTATTTCTTTGGCGCTTGAGTGATCTATCTTTCTAGTTTGTAGCCCCTTGCTCCCTAGTGTATAGTTTCGTCCATGTGACAGTTGACGAGTTGGATTTTTGTTGAAAGATGATTATTGTAACGACTACAGACTTTCTCCTACAACCTTCTCGCCTAGGAGTTATTCCGTGCGTCGTAGCTTACGTACTATCCACTGGAGGTTGGGTTCCAAATTGGATTTCTGTCGCGTCTCCAGCGATTCGAACTCTTGACCTCCCCCTAGTGGACAATACGACTTGCTCAATTAGTACCAGTATTCCACTTAAATTTCTCTTATGAGGAGAGGTCAAGGGTTCGAATCGCTGGAGACACGACAGAAATTTAGTTTGGTGCTCAACCTCCAGTGGAGTACGTAAGTTAACGGTGCACGAAATAGCCACTAGGCAAAAGGGTCGTAGGAGAAAGTTCGAAGTGGTTACAACTATGTTTCGTGGAGCCATAAATATAACATAACTTCAAGTTAGACTAAAATTTTTGAAACTGAATAATAATACAAGCATTTGAAAAATGTTATATTTTTTCTTGCTGAATCACAGTTATTTCATGAGTGTTTTAATATTTTAAAAAATGCTTTATAACGACCTCCTTATTAATATCACTCCTTCAAATGCTTTATAATGACCTCCTTAATGGCTATCTTCATTTAAATGTGGATGAAATATCTTTTTAATCATAGAGGTTACTTGGTCAATTATATTAAGTTAATCCTGTTAACCTTTATCACAACCCCCCTCCCCTCCCTTCAATTCTTTGATTCTGTCTTTGGTCACGCTAAATTGAAAGCCCTTAAATGCAAATGTTATCTACTGATTTAATTTCTAAATATGCTTGCACCAAAGGAAATGTTGCGTTATTGTTACTTTGGCAAAACATTTCATTTTTGCATGAAAGCAAATGTTGTTTTTTATCTCAAAGTTCAGATCATGAATGTTATGATTTAAGACTGAGTGCAAGAAATAGAAATAGAAGATTGACACTATTTTAGGAGCATAGTTTTCAGTTTTCATTAGAAATTAAGGAGTTAATCTCTTCCGAGGGCGAGATTTATGTCCCTCTTAAGGATTGAAATTAAAGTATCATGTCCTAAAGAAGCAAGGACTTCATTTAAGTTAAAATAAAAGTAAAATGAAAGATATAAACATAAAAAGAAGTCTTATATTAGTTTTTCTCCAGATTCAAAAAGAATGTGGTACTATTTTGAAAATTGACTTGATCGAAGAGCAATGCTTTATGTATTGAAATGCTTCTAGTAGATCCACAATTAAAAAAGTGATTGTGATTGCTCTAAAGAAGATTAAACAAAAGATATGAGAAAGTTAGGACAAATGTTGTATGAGGTCTACCCGATACTAGATGCAAAGACACATAATAGATCGATATGGACTTAATGAACCGTCCTGTGATAAAATCAGTTGTTGCTAATATCTTATCTTCTTCTCGAACAAGTGGCATAGGAGTATTTACCTATTTTATGCCTCAATGTTTACGTGACTTTTTATTGTCAACGTGGAAGGAACCTTCAAGTTTAAAGATTAACATGTCACAAATTTTTGAAAAGTTGATGATCTGGTTGCTACAATAAGGTACCCAATTTCTAGAAAAAAAAATAAATGATATTTTCTTCTTTTGTTTACATTAGATAAATTGCTCCTGCAATTGCAATGGCTCGATAATTCAAATTCAACGTTCTAACAAAGTTGAATTGTTTGCTTCCCAATATTAGGTGTTACTTATTATTTCTGCTCTGTTGGCGGATCCAGTCCTTGATGATCCTTTGGTACCTGAGATTGCTTACATATACAAGACAGACAAGAACAGGTATGAGGCCATTGCAAGGAGATGGACTCAGAAGTATGCCATAGCTAGGCAATTAGTATTTTGGCATGTATGAGGGTAGGTACCTTCGCTTCCAATTACACTACTCTTTTCATTCTATGTATGGATTCCTTTAATATGTCATGGAGTCCAAAACGGGTGTTGCTTTGGAAATGTTTGTATGTTAGTTTTATCTTTGAAATGGTTTCTACTTTCTACAGTTGAAATATATCTTATCCTCATGAAGTACTTCGATTTTCTCCCTTGAATCATGTACAATATGCTATTCTACTGAACAATTGATTAAAGTTGATAAACATATTCTTGTGTCATGGGGAAATGGATGACGATAGTGGTGACAAATGGGCCCGGCTGTCCAAACAGTGGCATGTCTTGTCCGATGGGTCTGGCTAGGTTTTTTAACCAAAATTTAATGGATCAAATTAGCATCATCAAAAATGATTGTTATGACCAAAATCTAGTTTACTCTGCACTTTCAACATTCATAAAAGTTTCTCGTCGAGATTTCTCCTTTTCGCTTCAATGCTTTGTAGAATGTGTTGTTAGGTAAAAGTATATTCGTAAGTGAATGAATTGATCAAACCTTTTGACATCTCTAGTTGAGTTTTAAATTTAAATTATTGAATTTGAAATTATAGAAAATGTTAAAAATTGGATCGATTATTAACATTTTGTCCGTAATATTAAAAACTCAAGTACAAGACTAACAAAATGAGAGGTTTATCTTGAATCTAGATCTCACAAAACCAACTATATATTTTAGTCGAATTTTGTAACTGTGGCTATCAGAGCCCCTATTTATGTACTACAAGGTCTAAGGTTCGGAGATACGGAAATGAAAGAAAGAAAACTAAGTCAAACTCGCCTCTTCCGTAGAGAGAGGCAAGTAGGAAAGAGTAAGATGAAACTAACACATAAGGGCGAGGGTCAAGCATATAACATATAATTTTTCAGTCAAATTCTACTAAGACCATTCCTGGCCTAAAAACTTTAGTCATAAGTAAATATGCAAGTTTTTAAAATAACAAAAAACTATTGGCGAAAGTTTATTTATTTTTTACGAGAAAAATTATAAACAAGTTACTTATTTTAACGAGTTAATTTTAAAAAGTATATTTTCTTATTTAAAATAAAGAAAAAAGTAAGTTATCTAAATATATTCGGTGACAAAAACTTACTTAAAAGTAATTTTTACTTCTTTTAGCTCGAAATTATTATTATTATTATTATTATTAGGAAATACCAGGGTTGGACTTCCCAAACTTTCACATATTGTGGTTATGGATTTTCAACCTTCAAAAGTGCAGTTCTAGTCTCCAACTTATTTAAAATTAAGTCTCTACGTGACGAAAATCATTAATGCAGATGTTAAAATCGCATGCGGCTTTTAAGTTACTTGAAGTTGGAGGGTCTTATTGTGAAACGAGTTAAAATTATGTTGTTCTTGGTTGAAGTCATGGTGAAAGTTGGATGCGATTTTAGTTGGATGCGATTTTAATGTCCACAGTGACGATTTTCGGCACATGGAGACCTAAAATCGTCGATTCAAATAGGGTGAAATCTAGAACCTCACTTTTGAAGGTCGGGAATTCATAACCACACCACATAAAAAGTTTGAGAGTATTGTAAAGTGATAGATAATTATAAATGACTTTTTAATATTATCTAGATGTCTATATGGTTGTCGCACTTACTTTAGAAGAGTGCATTTTATTTAGATTTTAACTCTCATTGAAATCATATATTAGGGGTTAATGTTCTAATAAATTCACACATTTGAAATCTGAAACTTTCTAAGAATTCTCTAATCTTATTCTTGCTCTCTTAATTTCACAACACGTTCTTAGCACGAGATTCTAGCCAACTGTGTTATCAAAGTTATTATTCATTTGTCTTTAAAGAAAATCATGAAATTCTAGCCAATTAAGCGTATGTTTAGTGGAGTTTAAAAGTAATTTTTTATGAGATTTTGAAAAAAAAAATGATGAAATGTGTGGTTGAAAAGTTGATAAAAGTTGTGGGTTACACAAAATATGTAGTTGAAAATGAGACAGCTATCATAACATTAGGGAAGATATTAAATAATTGAAAAAGTTATAAAATGTATCGTGGTTATCCTCTCAAAACAATGTGAACAAAAGTTCAATATATAAAGACAACTTAATTGTCATATGCATTACTAATACATACGAGCTATAAATACTGAAACTCGGATTGATGTCCAACTATGACAATCCATCATTATTGAAAGGGATAATTGCATCAAAGGTCCTCCAACGTTTCAAAATCATTGGGGATATGCCCATAACCTAAAAAAATACCACCACACGTCCTCAACGTATGAAGAAATAGGCACCGTAGGTCCCTCTTTACACTTTCTGTCAGTTTTCTCCATTAAAATCCAAAATTGGACTGCACGCGCTATATTTCCCCAAAAAACGCGACTGAGAATGGGAGGGAAAATAAGACAATTGGGGTGGGTGTTTTAGGAGAATAAGATGCATCTGGCGTGGGTGTTTTAAGAGTAGCACTCTTTGCTTCATCTTTAGCAGGTGAAGCGGGCTTGTCTCCAGTGGCAGTCGGAGAAGTTGTTGGAGCAGCATCTGTTCCATCCTTCCCAACCATCCCATCCTGTAGTGCTTTTGGTGTTCCAACTTTCTCATTCTTGGCATCCTTCGGTTCATTCCCATCATTCGTTTCCTTCTCATCCATTGTATCATTCCCTCCTTTTTTTTAGCATCTTTGCCATCTTTCCTAGGTGGAGGTGGGGGTGGTATCATATGAGGTGGAGGTATCTGCTTCAACTTCAAAAGCATTTTGACGCATTCTTGTGGGATCAGTGGGTTTCCCAAGCTTTGGCTCGTGAATAACCAAAACAGAAGGTTTCTTTTCCTCTTCTTTTTCCCCTATTCTCTTCTCAAAATTGGGAACTTCATGAGGAATGATCTCCGCTATTGCTTTCCAATATTGTTGATTTCTTCCTTGTGGAATTTCTCTTGGTTTTTAAGGTAAAGCTGCAAAAAACAAATATCCAATTGTCAATAAAATTTTATATGAACTTTAAATAGTGGACATGAAGTTGGATGTTTGATTTTACTTTCTTTCTTTCTCTATCCTGTGCCTTGTTGGTCTCACAATTCTGTCTCCGTTTTTCATAAAACTGTTGCTTGTACTCCTCAGCTTTAGCAATAATCTGATTCCTCATCTCTTTCTCCTCAAGATAAATGGCATTTTGACTACACTAACAAATGAAAGACGTTTTAAGATCACAAATAGAATATGATTAGTAAGATTCTACATTGAGAGATTACCCGACAGAACATAAGTGTGGTTTTTTGGGAAAATATAGCGCGTACAGTCCAATTTTAGGTTTTAACGGAGAAAACTAACGAAAAGTGTTAAGAGGGACCTACGATGCCTATTTTTTCATACGTTGGGGACGTGTGGTGCTATTTTTTTAGGTTAGGGGCATATCTCCAACGATTTTGAAATAGTAGGGACTTTTGATGCAATTATCCCTTATTGAAATTAGTAGATTTAAGGCATGCCTAAAGTATGTTAGGAAAATCGATTCCAAGGTCAAAAAATCTAAAAGAAAAAATGTACAAATAATTAAAATGATTCTATTAAAGAGACGGTACTCTTGAAGAGATCGTAAGACAACTAATCAAATAACCCAGAATAGATTTAGGTACCTCAAATTAGTGAAAGTAAATATATCTCGATCGTAAGAATAATATTATCGATCGATAGTATAGATCATCACTAATGAATGTGGGGTGAGTCCTTAATTCAATGTCCAATGAAATTGTGATGCATTTTAATGCATTAGACAATAAATCAGGAGCCACACTACTTCCTAAACTGATGAACATATAGCACTATTCATTTAGTAAACATTATAACAGAGTGTAAGTGATTGTGTGTATGGGCATACAATTTACTCCTATCACTAGGACTATTGTATACCATAGATGCTAGGCTTGTCATTGTTATTGATGTCTAGAGCCTTCTGTGAACGTTGCCACAAAATCTGTAAGAGGACCTTTTGATGGGAGAAAAACACCATTTTAACAAATCATGCAACAGAATATAATTAATTCTCCCATCTCGTGTGAACCTAATATGGATGAATCAAATAGAGCAATAATAAAAAAATTAATGCGCAAAATTAAAGACACAATATTTAACGTGGCTCAGCAATGTGCCTACACCCACAACCCAACTTCAAATAATCCTCCACTATAATCAACAATAATGGGTACAACGTTCTTCTCTAGATAACACTAGAGACGTACCAAATCATCAAGAACTAAACAACTCTTGGCACATAAATAATCCTCGTCTATCAAAGACGGAACTCCTCAAAAACCAACAATAACAATTAATCCTACCACACCTATCTCAAGAATAAAGAATCTTGGAATACTACTCAAAACCAACAAATAAAGATCTCACCAAATTTTGCCACTGTTCAGATGGTAATTATTCACGAATGCGCCGTTTGATCTTAATCTTAATTGTTGGATTTGAAGAGCAGTCCATTTTGAACTTTCTGTCAAAATTTCACGACAGTCCGACACGGTACGTTGAGATATCACTGTTGTATCACCGCTGCGCAGGCTGTCCAGAATTGTACGAATTTTAATGTTGTTTCGATTTTTGAAGTTGAAGTTGGGTTCTCTCTTTTCTCTCGTTTTTTCTCTCTTTTTTTTATGGCTGCTCCAATTGTCTTCTTTATATAGAATAATTAGGAAGGTTTTAATTACCATAATTATGTTGTTTGAGGCGGAAGACAATTCCTAATGCAGCCACAAACTTATTACCTTAATAGGCTTTAACCAAATTTGCCAATTTGGTCCATAGTGCCAATTGTATTTGCAATGGGCCCTTCAAATATGGGGCGGACCCAACAAATCTCCCCCTCCGCCTCATATAGTAAAAGGGGTCATCATTCTGGCAATGGAACGACAAACATCAAGCTTCTCAGTTGGCAAAGCTTTTGTCATCATGTCGGAGCCATTATGATCTGTATGAATCTTTTCAAGTTCTAACAACTTGGAATTTAGAGCATCTCTAATCCAATGATACCTCACATCAATATGTTTTGATCTTGCATGAAATGCAGCATTCTTACCAAGGTGAATCACACTCTGACTGTCATAGAACAACACATATTTTACCTATTTTACCAGCTTCAGTTGCTGCGATGAACTCTGCTTCTTGTAGAAAGTGCAATGCATTTCTGTAATCTCGACTGCCATGACACTGCCCCACCAAAAAAAGTAATCAAATAACTCGAAGTGGACTTACGAGAATCAATATCGCCTGCCATATCTGCATCAATGTAGCCAACTAACACTGGTTTTCCACTTCCAAAACCAAGTCTCAACTCGGAAGTGCCACGAAGATATCGCATAATCCACTTAACTGCATTCCAATGCTCTCTTTCTAGATTAGCAAGAAATCAGCTAACATTGCCAACTGCATGAGCTATATCCGGTCTTGTACACACCATGGCATACATCAAACTTCCCACTGCGGAGGCATATGGAACTCTTTCCATATCTTCTTTCTCTTCATCTGTCGAAGGAATCTGTTTAATGCTCAATTTCATATGAGTAGCAAGAGGAGAACTAACAACTTTAGTTTTGTCCATGTTGAATTTGTGAAGCACTTTGTCGATGTACTTTTCCTGTGACAAATATAACTTCTCGATCTTTCTGTCACGAATGATTCGGATGCCAAGAATCTACTTTGCTGAACCCAAGTCGTTCATAGAAAAAGATTGATTCAATTGCTTTTTTAACCTGTCTATCTTTGAAATATTCCTGCCAAGAATTAACATGTCATCAACATAGAGTAAAAGAATGATAAAGTCATCACAGGAAAATTTTTACACAAATACACAATGGTCAAAAGTAGTTTTCTTGAAGCATTGCTTCTCCATAATTGACTCAAACTTCTTATACGACTATCTTG
The DNA here is from genome assembly GCA_023638005.1 of Forsythia suspensa. NCBI lineage: Eukaryota > Viridiplantae > Streptophyta > Magnoliopsida > Lamiales > Oleaceae > Forsythia > Forsythia suspensa. The sequence continues at coordinate 24,038,484 of CM042666.1, read as the reverse complement.
TCTTGACGCTTCTTAAGGCCGTATAAACTTTTTCTCAATCTGCAAACATAATTCTCTTTTTCTTTTATTTCAAACCCCTTTGGTTGCTCTATATATATCTCTTCATTAAGTCACCGTGAAGGAAGGCTGTTTTTACGTCCATTTGTTCAACCTCTAAGTCAAGACTAGCTGCCAGACCAAGAACTACACAAATAGAAGACATTTTCACAACTGGAGAGAATATCTCATCAAAATCAATTCTTTTTTTCTGTGTGAATCCCTTTACAACCAATCTAGCTTTATACCGTGGACGTGAACTATGTTCATCTTCTTTCACCATGTATACCCATCTATTCTTCAAAGCCCTCTTTTCTTTAGACAACTTTATGAGTTCAAAAGTATGATTCTTGTGCAATGATTGCATTTCATCTTTCATTGCACTCAGCCATTTTTCTTTATGTTTATCTTCCATAGCCTCTTCAAAACTCTGTGGTTCTCATCCGTCGGTCAATAATACATATTCATTAGGAGAATATCGAATGGAAGGTTGCTTGTCCCTAGTAGACCTTCTTGGAGGAACAACTGGTAAAGCCTCTAGTATTGGTGGCTGCTCATGAACATCATCATCTGTTTCAAACTGAACAGGAATATCTACGTCATTAGTACCTTGCCGGTTATCCTAAACTTCTTTGATCCGTGTTTGGGTCGGTGCCGGTGTTAAAGGAACTGGATCCAATTCAACTAAATCATCAGAAGAATCTGGCACTGTCTTTTCAGTTTTATCAATATCTTCTATGGTCTCATCCTCCATAAACACTAAATCTCGGCTTCTGATGATCTTCTTCAATCGGATCATACAACTCAGAATCAATTCATCCCGACATATAGCCCATAAACACACACTGTCGTGTTTTGACATCAAGTTTGGACCTTTCATCTTTGGGTATATGTACAAACACCTTACATCAAAAGACACGTAAATTATCATAAGAGATATATTTGCCTGTCCAAACTTTATTCGACACCTCTAAGTTCAGTGGAACGCATGGTGAGAGATTCAACAAATACACAGCTGTATTCAATGCCTCACCCTAAAAATAATTCGGCAGCCCTGTATGCGAAAGTAAATATCTAACTCTTTCAACCAATGTCCTGTTCATTCTTTCAGCCACGCCATTTAACTAAGGAGTTTTCGGCGGTGTTTTCTAATTGTCGAATGCCTTGTTTTCTGCAATACTTATCAAACGGTCCTATATATTCACCTCCATTGTCAGTTCGGATACACTTTAATTTCTTTCCAGTCTGTCTCTCAACTGAAGCCTGAAACTGCTTGAACACATCCAATACTTGATCTTTTGAATTCAAGGTATAGAGCCATGTTTTTTCTTAAATGATCATCAATGAAGGTCACAAAATAGAGAGCACCACCAATTGTCTTTATCTTCATAGGACCACACAAATCGGAGTGAACTAAATCAAGTATACCTATCGCCCGTGAAGAATGGAAATTTTTGAAACTAACTCTGGCTTGCTTCCCTGCCATATAGTGAGTACACCTTTTCAATTCTGTACTCTTTATTCCAGGTAGAAAATTCTTCTTGGCTAACAATTTGATTCCCTTCTCACTCATATGACCAAGCCTCTTATGCCAGAGCTCAATGGTACCATCATCCTCCACTGTATTAATAATATCTTTGGAGAGCTTTTCCTGCAACAAGTACAATGATTATTGTTTTTCACCTCTCGCCACAACCATAGAACCTTTGTTGAGTTTCCACTTACCACCACCGAAGGTATTGTAATTACCATCATCATCAAGTCTACCGGTAGAAATCAGATTCAATCGCATATCAGGAACATGTTTCATACCTTTGAGAATCAACCTCATGCCATTGTTCGTCTCCAAGCCCACATCTCCAATGCCCACAACTTTTGCTAGAATATTATTTCCCATCTTTACAACTCTATAATCACCAGGTGTATAAGATGTAAAAAAATCTCTACGAGATGTAACATGAATGGAGGCTCCACTATCAATACCCCAAAAGGTCTCATGACAAGCTAAGTTGATAATATTGTTATCATAGACAAGATAGAAATCACCTGCTACGGCAGCTGCTCGATCACCATCGCCGTCGTCATCTTTCTTTCTTCTTTCTTTACCTTTGTCATTTTTGTTATCTCTCTTTAACTGTCGACAATACTTCTTAATATGTCCCTTTTTGCCACAATTATAACACTCAATATTGGTAAATTTGTTGGACTTGCTTCTGCTCTTTCCCTTGATCTTGGAACCTCGATTCTGACTCCTCCCCCACTTCTCAACAACCAAAGCTTCTGACTGCGAATGATTTCCGTTCGTCTTTCTTCACATTTCTTCGTTCAATGTACTACTTTTTTCAAAGTCCATGGAAATCACATCATTAGGGACTGAATTAGACAATGATGTTCTGAATGTTTCTCAAGAGTCTGGCAAAGTACTAAAGAGCCACAATCCCTGTATTTCATCTTCAAACTTAATACCCATTGCAACCAACTGATTAATAACACCTTGAAATATATTTATATGGTCTGTCAAAGAAGTTCCATCTCGATATCTCAAAGCCATCATCTGTTTGATCAAGAAAAACTTATTATTTTCAGTCTTTCAAGCATACAATTGCTCGAGCTTACTCCACAAAGTACGTGCATGTGTTTCTTCACCAACATGGTTCAACACATTATCATCCACCCATTGTCTAATATAACCACACACTTGCCGATGAAGCAAGTTCCATTCATCATCGGTCTTATTATCAGGTTTTTCTACAAAAAATACTGGTTGATAATAATTCTTCACATAAAGAAGAAGTTCTATCTTTCTTATCCAAATGTGGTAATTTGAACTATTCAAAGTAACCACTCTTCTTGTATTAACCTCCATCGTTCAACACAAGAATCTACACACTAACCAAGCTTTGATACCACTTTGATGGGAGAAAAATACCAATTAGACAAATCACGCAACGGAATATAATTAATTCTCTCCTCTCGTGTGAACCTAATATGGATTAATCAAATAGAGCAATAACCAAAAAATTAATGCACAAAATTAAAGACACAATATTTAACGTAGTTCGGCAATGTGCCTACATCCACAACCCAACTCCAAATAATCCTCCACTATAATCAACAATAATGGCTACAACGTTCTTCTCTAGATAACACTAGAGACACACCAAATCATCAAGAACTAAACAACTCTTGGCACACAAATAATCCTCGTCTATCAAAGACAGAACTCTTCAAAAACCAACATTAACAATTAATCCAACCACACCTATCTCAAGAATAAATATTTTTGGAATACTACTCAAAACTAACAAATAAAGATCTCACCAAATTTCATCACTATTCAGATGGTAATGCTTCATGAATGAACCGTTGGATTTGAAGAACAGTTAATTATGAACTTGCTGTCAAAATTTCACGACGATCTGACCACGGAGCGCTGGAATATCACTATTTTATCACCGATGCGCAGGCTATCTAGAATTGTGCAAATTTTAATGTTGTTTCGGTTTTTGAAGCTGAAGTTGGGTTCTCTTTTCTTTCGTTTTTTCTCTTCATTTTTTTGGATGGATGCTCCAATTGTCTTCTTTATATAGAATAATGGAGGATCTTGGCCGAAACTGAATTTCAAACTAACTTAACTCAATTGCCTACTACAACAATCTTCCCGAAAGCATCATGACTTTTGAGTACCTGCTTCATCGGGTAATTGGTTAATAATTTAATAGTATGGGCCTGGAAATAGGGTCTCATCTTCCTGGAAGAAACCATGAGTGTCAGGGAAAGCTTTTCAATATTTGGATATCACGTCTCACCATCCTGAAGGGCTTTGGTCACATAATAAACTGCAAGCTGCTTCGTCCTTTAAGTTTGAACTAGCATCGCACTAGTTGTACCTGAAGATACGGCTAAGTAAATCTGCAACACCTCTCCTAAAAATGGCTAGGATAGTACATGGGCCTTTCAAAGATGATCATTCTGGATGGCCAGAGCTCCTTTGCTCTCTGATGTCAACTCAAACTTCTTCCATCTTTTCAAATCTTTGAAGATGGGTGAGCATCTATTGGTAGATTTAAAAATAAATCGATTTAATGTAGTGACAATTCCTGTCAAACTTTGCACTTCTATGGGTTTCTGTGGTGACTTCAACTCCAATATGACTATAATCTTTTCTGAATTAGCCTCAATTCTTTGCTGATTTATCATAAATCCTAGGAATTTTCCTAAAGCTACTCTAAACACACATTTAAGCGAGTTGAGTTTCATTCGGTACTGTCAGAGGATGTTGAATATTTTCTTAGGTGAGTGATGTGGTCTTCAACTTTCAGACTTTTGAATAACATGCCATCAACATATACTTCATTTTTCCAATATTGTTGGCAAACATTTGCTTCACCAACTACTGATAAGTTACTCTAGCATTCTTGAGGCCGAAGGGCATCGCTTTATAATAGTATAAGCACCAGTCTATGAAGAAAGTATATTCTTCGTCTGGCTCATACATAGGGATCTAATTATAACATGGATAGGCGTCCATGAAGCTCAACAAGGCATGCCTTGGAGCATCAACAAGATGATCAATGCGATATGGTAAGAAGCTATCTTGGGGCACACCTTATTTAGATCCAAAATCAATGCATATGGGCCACTTTCTATTTAGTTTTCTCATAAGAACTAGGTTGGCAACCAAGAACTAGTGTTCCTCACGAATGAAACTACTTGCTATCAGTTTGTTGAAATCATCTTTCAAAGCTTCATACCTATCCAAGTTGAGATATCTTCTTTTCTATTTTTGAGGACGAAATTTAAGATCAACATTCAAAGCATGGCATGATATTTTAGGGTCAACTCACAGCATGTCTTCATGCCTCCATGCAAAAACATCAAACTCCATAATCCTTCGATCAATTTCATTATCAATTTAGGCTTTCTCTTCTGGATCCTTCATCTCAGAATCATTTATCACATGAATTTCGTCAACCATGGCATTAGTCATAGCCTCATCCATCACTGTGTTTATTATCATGACATGCATAAAACCGACTAAGAAATTGATTTTCATATAGAATTCAAATAGCACGCTTGTGACCCTTTCTAATCTCTATTGATTGTGTCATGACTGCCTCGATTGAAAACTTTATTGCCAAATGGTGGATGAAAATAACTATTTTCAAATCTTCAAATGCGGGTCTTCTAAGCACTGCATTATAATTCAACCTGCCATCGACTATCAAAGAGTCCTAAAATATTCTGACACACTTAGAGGCTTTGCCAACTGTGATTTGCAGAGTGATTTTATCCCTCAGAACTATACCTTTCCTAGTAAAGTAATATAGTAGGTCTATGATGAGGGTCAACGGGTGATGTACCTCCATTTGATCAAAGGTCGGCCCGAAGATACGATTGATCGAATTTCTGTTATCTATCAATTGATTTTTAACCCATTCTTCGCCATCTCGGTCATGATTACTAGGGCATCACAATGGGGATAAATTCAATAGATTGGAAGCAATTTTTCTTGTCTTGACAGGCCTTTCTTCATGCACCAAGAGGCTTGTCATCAGAGGTTCCCTTGCCTCTTGGGCATAATTTTTTTGTGCATTCATTGATTGCCCTCCAATATAGGGGCACCCAAAGATAGTTTGAATTTCTCTGATTGGCCCTTAACTGTCTCTATTGATGTGAGAAATCTAACTCAGTTGATCTTCCTCTTGAACAGCCTGATTCTAAGGCTGATGCAGCCTGTATTGGAGGTTCTACCTCTGGATGCTTAAGGTGGATATGCTCATCTGCCTCATTGTTTGGCATTGGAGGATCGTCCATTTCCGTAATAAAGTCTTCCACTGTCGCTTTCATGTTTACAAATTTGATAATATCATGAGCGTCTATGTTGTGATATCTACAGGGAAAGGAAAAAAAGCTCAACTGAACTGAACCGAACCAAACCGAACCAAGCGGTTCGGTTCTTCTTGAGCTTAAATTGGGTAATGAGAATTAGAACCGAGAATTGACTTTTATAGTTTGATTATCGATTCTAGACTCAAAACTGAAAAATCGAACCGACCGTATTGTTTTTAATTTTTTTTTCTAAAATTTTAACCTATAAAAATAATAATATTTTATTTCTATGTTTGTTATTTTGTATTGAGATGGAACATTTTGTTCAAAACTTGATATATTGTTCTTTTGCGATTAGTTTAATGTTTGAAAAATATGATTTTTTAGATTATTGTGTTGTTTCAAACAAAGAGAATAAAAATTGTTGTTAGAAATACGATAACTTTGAAATTTTTAATTATGGAATCGAACTGAGTAGTTTGGTTTCATAATTGAAGTTGGAACCCGCATGTTTTATTTACAAGATACCAGTAATTTTCAGTTTGATTCGATTCTCTTTAGAACCGAACCAAATAGGACCACGCCCACTCATAATATCTACAATACTTTTCTTGAGATGGAGTCCTCTTATCTCTGGAATTCAGACTGGGACCTCTTTTGATGTTCGTCATTCCAAGATCAACACCATTCCTCTCAGAAGCCTAATAGTTATACCTTGGACGAAGTGGATGTTATTCACCTTTTGAAATAAAAAAGAGAAACTTCATATTACATGAACAAGAAACAAAAAATAAGGAAATTGCAGAATTAAAATTGAAGAAGAAAGTACAAACCGAAGCCTGTACGTGTACAGTTTTCTTAAAACAGATTCGTCCCCTACCGTAGGTTATAAACGTCTGTCTCCCAGGATACAACAGTAGAACTGGTTGTACCAGCGAACCGACCTAATGTCCGAACTTTATCACCTCTAAAAGAAAACTTGGAGGAATAGAAAGGAAGAGAGAAAATGCTTGAATTGTTGTGTAAAGAATGATGAAAATGGACATCCTTATATAGGCCTTAGAGTGACCTTCCAATTCCAAATCCATCATTAACAAGAGAGTTACTAAAGTTACAAAAAATGAAAGGATGAGAAGATGGAAGGTCTCAAACAAATGAAGAGTTTAAACTTTTCATTCACTTATTTTCCAACAATCCTCCACATGAATAAAAAATTGAAAGAGACACGGAAGACTTGGTGATAAAGTTCAACGTCTGAATCCTGCATAGGATAGGTAGGTGTTACCCTTTGAACCTTTCCTTATGAAAGTATATTTACTTTACTAGCTATTCTGTCGTTTGTGTAAACGATGATATACTTCACACAGAATTCTTCCTGACATAGTTCAGTTCTCATTGTTATGTTCATTTATGGCCGTGAACATATGCTTGGTTCTGTGAGAGTTTTTAAGAATTGCACCTCACACAATTCTCTTAGAAGCGGCCCCACTTCTCTCTCACATAGGTGATTTCTTTATTAAGAATAGCCCGTTCTACTCTGCTCGTAAGAATCATTAAAAGCCTATTACTTATCCTTTCCTCTACGGGTATCACTGTTTATCATAGGAATTGGTAGGAGAGAACTCCTACAGTGATCTAATTAAGTATTTACAATTAGGTTGTCCCTTTGAACCTAGATCTTGGGATCTCTAGTCAACTAGGTTGGGTTTCCATTGTATTAACTTATTTATCCAAAGGCTTAAGTCCCATTTCTTTCGACGACTTTCCAACTACCTCTCTATTCAAACCTTTAGTTAGCGGATCCACAATATTATCCTTTGACTTCACATAGTCAATAGAGATAACTCCAGTTGAGAGTAGTTGTCTTATGGTATTATGTCTGCGACGTATGTGTCTAGACTTACCATTACACATGTTATTCTGTGCCCTACCAATTGCAGATTGACTATCACAATTTATGCAAATTGCTGGCACATGCTTTGACCATCTAGGTATATCCTCTAGGAAGTGACGTAACCACTCAGCCTCCTCACCACACTTATCCAAAGCTATAAACTCAGATTCTATAGTGGATCTGGCTATAACCGTCTGTTTAGAAGATTTCCATGATATAGCTGCACCTCCCAGTGTGAACACAAATCCACTTGTAGACTTTGAGTCTTTTATATCAGATATCCAGTTAGCGTCACTGTATCATTCAATAACTGCCGAATATCTAGTATAGTGCAGCCCATAATCACGAGTATATCTCAAATATCTTAGTATTCTTAATATTCATTTCCAGTGGTCAGCTCCTGGATTACTCGTGTATCTACTCAGTTTGCTAACTGTGTAGGCTATGTCTGGTCTTGTACAACTTATTAAGTACATCAGACTTCCAATAATTCTAGAGTATTCTACTTGAGAGATACTCTCGCCTCTGTTCTTTGATAGATGCTGACTGGTATCTATCGGTGTTCTAGCCATGCGAGAATCATCCTTGTTAAATTTATCAAGAATTTTGTCCACATAGTGTGATTGACTAAGGACAATTTCTTCTGATGTTCTTGAAATTTTAATTCCAAGTATCACATCTGCTAAGCCCATATCCTTCATGTCAAATCTTGAATTTAACATGTCTTTAGTAGATTTAATCATCTTATCGTTACTTCCAACAATAAGCATGTCATCAACGTAAAGACATAAAATGACATAGCCATTTTCAGTGTCTTTGATATAAACACATTTATCGCACTCGTTGATTTTAAATCCACATTCCATCATGACATGATCAAACTTTTCATGCTATTGTTTCGGAGCTTGTTTCAAGCCATACAATGACTTCACCAATTTACAGACTTTGTTCTCTTGCCCTGGAGCAGAAAAACCCTCAGGTTGTTCCATGTAGATTTCTTCATCTAAATCTCTATTTAGAAAGCGTTTTCACATCCATTTGATGTACTTGAGATTCCGCAAAGTCGCAATTGCAAGTATCATCCTAATGGATGTTATTCTCAATCTTGGAGAATATGTATCAAAGTAATCAAGGCCTTCTCGTTGTCTGTATCTTTTTATAACAAGCCTTGCTTTATACTTTTCGATTGTTCCATCTTCTTTCATTTTCTTCTTGAAAATCCATTTGTAACCTAGTGGTTTGCATTTCGGAGGAAAATCCACTAGCTCCCATGTATGGTTTTGCAGAATAGAATCTATCTCACTTTTAATTGCCTCTTTCCATTGAGGTCCTTCAGAAGAGTTCTCGTTTGCTACGTCTTGGTTCAATCTCAACTTCCTCTTCTACTTCTTGATCCTGACTATTCTCAATCATAGTCTCATATGTCCGTTTAGAAGAGCTCGCTTCTTCTTTGGACTTGTATGGAATACATGTTCAAAGAATGATGCATTTCTCGATTCCATTATCGTGTTTTTGTGTATATCAGAAATTTTTGAATCAAACACAAGAAATCGATAAGCACTATTGTTATGTGCATATCCGATAAATATACAATCAATAGTTTTTTGTCCTATTTTCACCTTCTTTGGTGTAGGTACCGCCACTTTGGCAAGACACCCCCACACTCGTAAGTATTTGTAGGAAGGTTTTCTTCCTTTCAATAACTCGTAGGGCTCTTATCTTCTTTCTTCCGAGGCACTTTATTCAAAAGCTAATTAGGTGATTACACAGCTTCTCCCCACATGTTCTGAGGTAATCTAGAACTTAATAACATTGCATTCATCATTTCTTTCAATGTTTTATTTTTTCATTCAGCAACACCATTTTGTTGAGGTGAATAAGGTGCTGTTGTTTCATGTTTAATTCCGTGTTGTGCACAGAATTCAGTAAATGGTGATTCATATTCACCACCTCTATCACTTCTCAACACTTTGATCTTCTTGTTGAGTTGATTTTCAATTTCATTCTTATAGAGAACAAATTTCTCTATAGCTTCGTCTTTACTTTTAAGCAAATACACAAAACAATATTTTGTGCTATCGTCAATAAAAGTAATAAAATATTTGTTGCCTCCCCTTGTTTGTACAAATTTTAAATCACATACATCGGTGTGAATTAAATCAAGTGGTTCAGTTTTTCTTTCAACAGATTGAAATGATGACATTGTCAATTTTGCCTCAACACAAGTTTCACACTTATGTTTATTATCAATTTGGAATGTAGGTATGCAATTCAAGTTAATTAGTCTACGCAAAGTGTCGTAATTAACATGTTTTAGTCTATCATGCCACAAATTGGAAGATTCAAGCAAGTAAACGGAAGAGTTTTTCATTTTATTCATTTTTGGCTTAATAGCCATAACATTGAGCTTAAAGAGCCTATCACTTACATAACCCTTTCCTACAAACATTCCAGACTTAGACAAAATGACTTTGTCTGACTCAAACACCATATGAAATCCATGTTTGTTTAACAGTGAGCCAGACACCAAATTCTTGCGAATCTCTGGCACATAGAGCACGTTGTTTAGAGTCAGCTCTTTCCCAGCCGTCATCTTTAGAACCACTTTTCCATGGCCCTTGATTTCAGAGGTTGCTGAATTTTCCATATATATCTTTTTCCCATCTGTTTCTTCAAAACCACTAAACATCTCCTTGTCGGAGCAAACATGTCGGATGGCACCAGTGTCTATCCACCATTCTCTTGGATTTGATCCCACCAGATTCACTTCACAAATGACAACAGCGAGGTTCATTTTAGATACATCATGTGTGATGTCATCAACCATATTGGCTTCTTTCTTATTGTTCCTCTTCGGCAACCTGCACTCCAACGATCTGTGACCTATTCTGTCACAGTTGTAGCATTTTTCAAGAAATTTCTTCTTGGAAACTCTTCCTTTTGGATCCATTTTCGTCCCTTTCCCAGACATCCCAAACTTACTATTGTTTGTCTTAGAGCTTTGACTATGCTCCACAACATTTGCTTTGGCCATTTGAGGATTAAACCCCTTCTTTTCAGAACTTTTGTTGTCTTCTTCAATTCGAAGTCTGACAATCAGTTCTTCAATGTTCATCTCCTTTCGCTTGTGCTTCAAATAATTCTTGAAATCTTTCCAAGCCGGAGGCAGCTTTTCAATCATTGCTGCCACTTGGAAAGTTTCACTTAAAACCATCCCCTTGACATGAATCTCGTGCAATATTACTTGAAGTTCTTGTACTTGACTGATTACAGTTTTTGAGTCCACCATTTTATAATCCAGGAAGCGGCCGACAATAAATTTCTTAGCCTCTGCATCATCGGTTTTATATTTGCGGTCTAGAGACTCCCACAATTCCTTCGCTGTTTTCATTGTACTATACTAGTGAATCTGTCAAGCCATTCATGACATAATTTCGGCATAGGAAATCATAATGTTTCCAAGCTTCAACAGCGCTAACAGCTTGTATGTCTCCCTCTCCCTGTTTGAGTTTCATAGCATCTTCAGTCAAGAATCTCGCAAGATTCAAGGTGGTCAGATAAAATAACATTTTCTGCTGCCACCTTTTGAAATTCATTCCATTGAACTTCTCTGATTTTTCTCCATGATTAACTGGAACAGTTACATGACCAGTTGGAGCCATAATTTGGGTCACAGCAAAACTTGGCACTTGTGCCACAGTCTGGTTCATAGATGGACTTGGTACAATTGCCACAGTTTGGTTTTCAGTAGCCACAACTTGAGTAATTGGATCAGTTGTCATTTTTTGAAACAAGAGAATAATTTTAGTTCCACTTTTAAAATAAACAGAATAAACAAATCTGTTTTTCAGTTTAGTTACACTTGCAAATATGAAATTAACCCATTTCTTTTTGTCTTGTTGATTTGAATAACACGCAACTAAAAGGCTTCCAGGTGAGGAGGGGGGTCACAAGTGGACCACTTAAATCCCAAACTCTTCTTAGACAGTTTAGGTCATTTTGACAAAGCCTTCCAGTTTTGCGAATACACAAATCAAGAAAACTCCAATCAAACTAGTTTCATACATATGTAATTCACTGTTTTACATGTAATATAAGTTTATCAAGAATCTATTTTAAGATTGTTATTCACCTTTTGAAATAAAAAAGAGAAACTTCATTTTACATGAACAAGAAACAAAAAATAAGGAAATTGCAGAATTAAAATTGAAGAAGAAAGTGCAAACCGAGGCCTGTACGTGTACAGTTTCCTTAAAACAGATTCGTCCCCTACCGTAGGTTATGAACGTCTGTCTCCCAGGATACAACGGTAGAACTGGTTGTACCAGCGAACTGACCTACTGCCCGAACTTTATCACCTCTAAAAGAAAACTTGGAGGAATAGAAAGGAAGAGAGAAAATGCTTGAATTGTTGTGTAAAGAATGATGAAAATGGACATCCTTATATCGGCCTTAGAGTGACCTTCCAATTCCAAATCCATCATTAACAAGAGAGTTACTAAAGTTACAAAAAATGAAAGGATGAGAAGATGGAAGGTCTCAAACAAAGGAAGAGTTTAAACTTTTCATTCACTTATTTTCCAACAGTGGACATGACGACCAATTACTGATTATCGGGGCATTTTATTTATTCATGGGGCAGCCTAGCCTTTACTACACATCAACTGGGTGTATCATTTCTTGATCATGGATTTCTTCTTTAATCATATCTACCAACTCATCATATGAAGATTGCTTATGATTGCAGTCATCCCTCCAGAATGGATTGATCAATTCAGCCCAGACTTCAATGCCTGAAAATAAATTTCTTGCGGGTTGCTTTCTACTTCAACCATTTCATGCGTGCAGTGGCTAAGATAGCTCTTCAAAGATTCTCCTAGCTCTTGTCTCATAGTCATGGATTTGCCCTGCTGGGGCTAAGCTAGGGGTTCCCGCTGTGAACATATGAATAAACTTATTCTTCAAGTCTGGCTAGCTAGGAATGCTGTACGGCACCAGTTTATTATATCATTTCGTGGCCTCATTCTAATGAAGTAATATAGAAGCCTCGTCATTTGTGTGCAATGCTTGTTCCCAATAAATTCATGTGGGTATTGTACTCCCTCTCCCTCTCCCTCTCCCTCTCCCTCTCCCTCATATGATCGTTGGGGTTATCTTTCCTACTGTATTGCTGCATTTTTGGTATGGTAAACATGTTAAGCTCTCCCAATGCCTTTATTGCGTCGGAGAAGGTGTCGTACTTATCTTTGTCATCCAATTCTTCTGGACGAGGGGTTCTGGTATAAGTTTTCTGTGTCAAGTCTTTAAGTTTAGGGTTTTGTTGGAAAACCCATGAGCCCCTAAATGTTAGTAAATTAGTTATCCTTCCGAATGGAGATATCTGGGTGTTACAAAGACTTAACTATGCAAGAAAGAAGTGAGAACTTCATTCCTTATTTAGTGTTTTATAATTTATTTAAGGAAAATTGGCGCAAATGGTCCCTGACGTATGTCAATAGTGCGCAAATGGTCATAACTTTTTTTTTCGGTGGAGTGGTCCCTAACCTATCTATTTAGGTGCGCAATTAGTCATTTTTTGATAAAAAAAAAAAGACAAAAATACCCTTAGTTTTAGTTAAAAAAATTATAATTGAATTTCAAACCTTTGCAAAATGTGCAAATAAGTCTGATACTTCCGATACATTTATTAAACAATATTTAATTTAGCATATTAAATATATCACTAGAGTCTTGTCAAATAAATTTTTCATAAAAGAAAAATATAAAATCATTGCGCTTTAGGTATATGTAATTGTTATGTGATGTGAAAAACTTGAATAAAAATTAAGTTAAATAAATAACAAAATGACATATATTAACAAAAATTAATTTACACATTTTGTGTTCTTTATTTTTAAACGATAATAAAACGATAAATTAAAATATGAAGAATACAATTTGAGCTCTAATATTTGTAGTTAATAAACAAATAGCTCAATGAAATAATAATATTTGATTATTAAGTTTGTGACAAAGTTATTTTTTTTATGTTGTAATGATAAAATTAAAGTTTAAATTTTAATGATTACTTAATAATAATAAAATAATTTTAATTAACACGTTTGTAAATAATTATGAGCTTAAATTTTAGTTATTTTATAATAGTTCGTAAAATATACAAAATAATTCAATATATTATCAAGGGATAATTGCATGAAAGGTCTCAAACCTTTCAAAATTGTTGGAGATATGCCCATAACCTAAAAAAATAGTACCACACGTCCCCAACGTATGAAGAAATAGGTATCGTAGGTCCCTCTTGATACATTCCGTCAATTTTCTCTGTTAAAAGTCAAAATTAGAATACACGCACTATATTTCTCCAAATAACGCGATTGTACTTAGGTGGTGAAAAAGTTAGTTGTTGAGGTGTTTCTTTAAACTCTCTCTCTCTTTTTCATTTTTCGATAGCTTTATGAAACCCTAAAAAGTTCATGAATCTCAATGCCCTTTTTCACATTTCCCCATTCAAAAAGAATAATTTAATTTTTCTATAGTTTTTGTTTATAATTACAGCAGAATCTATTGAAATTGAAATAAGAAACTTTGCCGGACGGGTTTTTGATGAACAACACGGATCGGGTCAGATTTCAATGATGTTTCTGGCGCCGAATCTGGTTCATTATGTGTGCATTGACAGGGGGTACAACGGTGTTGGCGGAGTTCAATTTGAAGGATGAGAGACTTGGATCCATCGTCGGAAAATGTTTGGAGAAAACGTGGTGATATTATTTATTATATGATATAAGTAATAATTAACTTAATAAATATTAATATATATTATTTTTTTTTAAAAACAAATACAATGAATATAATAATAATAAAATATTTATTTTTAATTTAATAAATTTAATTATATTAATAATGTGAATGTAAATTTGGTGGTATAAATAAGTGAGCGATTGAAAAAAATAAATGGATTTTGGGGGTGTGTGGGTTAAAATAGGGGTGGGGGTTAAAGGGGGTGGGGTGGTTGCAGAGGGGGAGGGGCTTTGGGAAGGGAGAAAGAGGCCATTATTTTTAAAATTGGCTGCGTGTCAAAATTCGGGGAAATGACCTGGACCCCGAATCGGGGTCCAGATCTTCCCTCGATAAATGGTAGTATATGCTTCTAAAGATGTTATCTAGGAAATAACATACTATTCGTGAAATTTTCTTAGATTAGATTCAGTACGAAGAGGACATGACAAGAATCTTCCGACTAATTGATATGTTGGAGCAAAAGGCCCAACAATGGATCTTGTTGGGTATCAGTGGAGGTTGTCTGCATGAGGGAGGTAATGATAGGGATTGGCACTACAGGGTTGTGGGCGTGGGTGGCACGAAAACCGATCTGGAGTCGATCATAGAGGATTCCGACGATGACGATTATTCTTTTGTCCCTTTCAATCCCGAGCGACGAATGGATGTTGATTTAGGTAAAAATTACATCGGTCCACCGTTTTTTGATGAGGAGCCCCCGATGTCGAGATTTTTGAGAAATTCAAAGTCAATCTTGAGTTTATGAATAATGGCAAATTTGGGGGAATAAAATACACGGTCTTGTAGAATGTGATTTTGACTCAATAGGGTTTAGAAAAAAAAAAAAAAAAAAAAGTTTCAGCAGCGAAATGGAGTAATTGGTGATACACTCCATGATTTGTTTTACTCATCGGAAGTTTTGCCTGGTATAACTTTTGAAAAACTTGAAAATAAAGGCCAATCACTCGATTCAGAATTTATGGTGTTCTATATCTATGAGTATTATGTACACGAGACAGAAAATAAAGAAACATTATGCATAGATTTTACATCATAACATCAACTCGCTAAACTCGAATTGATTGAGTAGATATTTCAGATGGTCGAGTTTTTTACCATGTATTAATGGATAATTATATTAACATCATAATTTTCATTTGTTGCACTATATTATAATTGTCTTTAACATCCTCAATATTTTTCTTATTATAAATATGTCACCAGCTTATTTTTGCCGTATTATTATCCTCATTTTTCTATTAATTAGCAAATATTGTCTCTGATAACGGTTTCGGCCAAAATGTCCACTGAGAAAGCATAAAACGACTTTTTGGCCTATCATATTTTAAAAAAATAATAATAAATACAAAAGTGCGAAAAAATATTTTTTTCTCATTTCAAAGCACTTAAACAAAATATTTTAACATAAAGTATCTTTAAAAACAAGATGTGCTAATTAATTGAAAATTGAAGATATATAAGTATTCAACGAAAAAATGTCATGGACATAAGTGCTATAATGAACGAAAATTGATGACCTTATGTACAATTAAAATGTGGTGCATCGAATCAAAAGAGTGGTGGCAATATAAATACCATTTATTAATAAATGTAAAATTGTTTTTTAGTCAATTTTTAAGAAAGAAGAATTCTAATCTTAATAAATAATTTATAAAAAAAATGTGATTCTTCATCTTGATGCTGCATTTTAGTCACGTATGCAATCAAGCGTGGATGAGTGACAAAGATTTCATAACGAAATCACAAACCATTGATTCAACGAAAGGCATCTTCCATGAAGATCAATGCAATAGTGTTTGCTCCCCATCAAATGATACATTAATTATAGGGAAATTGGCACAAATGGTCCCTCACCTTTGTCCTCAGTGCAGAAATCATCCCTGACTTCTATTTTTGGCACATAAGACCCTTAATGGCTTATTTGCACAAATGGTCCCTGAATTTTGCACTTACTACAGGTTGAGGACCTATCGTTTCATTTTTGACAGTTTAGCCCCTATTTCAAACGTTTTTGGCAGCAATGGTCATTTTCATCAATTTCCATCCAAATGGCCGTGAAATTTAACAGTGGCCATTTTTTTTATTTAAAAATGGCTTATTTGCACAAATGGTCCCTAACTTTTGTAAAGAAAAATTTGTAGCAAAAGTCCCTAATCTTTCAGAAAGTGTTGAAAAGTCCCATAACCTTCTAATTCTAACACATATGACCCCAAACCTTTTTGACAATTTTACCCATAACTTAAATAAATTAAAAATACCTCATAAACCTTTTCAAAAATCCAAATAAGTCCTCAATATTTTTATTTTTTACAGATTTACACTTAAAATAATAAAAAGTGTGTCATCAAATCCCAAAACTTTTAATTTTGTTCACCAAAATGACATTTAAAATGTATTTGATTAAAATCAGATTTTTTAGTATGTGTGGTTGAAAAGTTGTGGGGACCATAAAAAGTGTGGTTAAAATTAATTGTTGACTTTGACTTTAGCTTTTTAGTAAAATCAAAATTAAAAACAAACGGGCTCTTAGAGTTTCTACAGATTTTGTCCATTGGTTCATTAATTAACAAAAAAATTATACCCATGATCAAAATTTCACCAATTTAAAATTTTAATTTATTTTTCATACCAATTACTAGAGGTGGCAAAATGGATAGCCCAAGCCATCTTGGGTCAAATTTTTTAGTAAAAGTAATTGAAAAATTGTGGGACCATAAAATGTGTGGTTAAAATTAATTGTTGACTTTGACTTTAGCTTTTAACAAAATCAAAATTGAAAACAAAAAGCAGCTCTTAGAGTCTCTACAGATTTTGTCCAGCCAGTGCATTAATTAACAAAAAATTATACCCATGATCAAAATTTGACCAATTTAAAATTTTAATTTATTTTTCATATCAATTACTAGAGGTGGCAAAATTGGTCACCAGATAGCCTGCTCTCTCTAGTCAATAGTCCAATAAAAAGTTGATCCAATAAAAATTAGGTCAACTTAGTCCCAAGATAAACTAGCCAACCAGTGGCCCGATAATTTTTTTTTTCTCCAAGTCCCTACCCACACTTCAAACACCCCACCCCGGATGGAAATTGTTGAAAAGGACTATTCTTTGCCAAAAATATTTGATATAGGGGCTAAACTGCCAAAAATGAAAAGATAGGTCCTCAACCCGCAGTAAATGTAAAAATCAGGGACCATTTGTGCAAATAAGCCCTGTCAAATCTCACGGCCATTTGGATGGAAATTGATGAAAAGGACCATTGCTGCCAAAAACATTTGAAATAGGGGCTAAACTGCCAAAACTGAAATGATAGGTCCTCAACCCGCAATAAGTGCAAAAGTCAGGGACCATTTGTGCAAATAAGCCTACCCTTAATTAACCTATGTGTTTTGGTGCGCAATTGGTCCTTATTTGATAAAAAAGACAAATATGATATTAGTTTTAATTAGAAAAAATTGTAATTAAATTTTTAATCTTTGCAAAATGTACAAATGAGTCTGGTACATTTATTAAATAATATTTAATTTAGCATCTTAAATATATCACTATTGTCGTATCAATTAAATTTTCATAAGAGAAAAATATAAAATTATTGTGCTTTAAGTATATATAATTGCTATGTGATTTAAAAAACTTGAATAAAAATTAAGTTAAATAAATAAAAAAATGGCATATATAATTTTATGACATTGAACCAATCTTATTATGTTTTTTAACATAAAAATACTAATAAAAATTAATTTACACATTGTCTGTTCTTTATTTTTGAGTGATAAATTAAAATATAAATAATACAATTGGAGCTCTAATATTTATAGTTAATAAACAAATAGTTCAATTAAATAAAAGTATTTAAGAATCAAGTTTGTGACAAAATTATTATTCTTTTATGTTGTAACAATAAAATAAAATTTTAAAATTTAAATTATATAATTATTTAATAATAATAAAATAATTTTATTTAAAACATTTATTAATAATTATGAGCTTAAATTTTAGTTATTTTATAATAGTTCGTAAAATATACAAAATAATTTAGTACATTATCAATATAGTCAATAAAATGTTAATTAAAAAAAATCGTTAGTTTTTTTTTAATTTTTTATAAAAAAATAAAATTATATGACTCATTTGCACATTTTGCAAAGATTAGAAATTCAATTACAATTTTTTCAATCAAATAAAGATTAATTTTGCACTAAAACATATAGGTTAGGAATTTTTTGTGTAAAAAACAAACATTACAGATGATTTCAGCACTGAAGACAAAGATGAGGGATTATTTGTGCCAATTTCCCTTAATTATAAGAAGAAGAAAATATTGGGAGTACGCGTAACGCGTTTTCGATTGTTGACTTTTTGAAAAGTTTTAGGAATTGTAGAATAGATTTATAATATATTGTCTTTTCTTTTAACTTGAAAATGACTTTCACTCGTCATTCATTCTTTGTCTTTTCTCCATCAAATAATCCTAATCTAAATGTTGATTTCCACTCCCGATTTGTTCCAATTTTGAAGCTCCTCGAGGTTCGTAAATTCTCAATCAAAAAATTAAATTAGCATTCAATCCAATCCAATCTCGAATAGAAAGAGGGAACAAGAGCAACATCATCTCCGCTTGCCCAAGGTCACTGAACATTTTCTTTTTTCCTTGTGGTTATTTTTGCTTATTTACCAAATTCTGTTCGCGTGGATCCAAAAGTTTATTTCTCCATGTTTGAAATGTGAAAATGTGATTTTTTTAGGCGGTTTTTACTATTTATTTCTCCATAATTGAACAGTGTGTGTATTTGAAGTTGTTGAAGCTAAAACAAAGATGTCTAGGAATTATGACAACTGGGAAAGGCTGGTGGAAGTTGTGCTAAAACGAGAGCAGTATTGGGAAATGGCTCACGCCCATTCGAGAAACACGAGCGATGCCGGTTCCGTATCATTGGATTTTGACGAACTATCTTTGAGTTTGCCAAGAGAAGTAACAAATGTTGAAATTGGAGGAACGAGTTCAAGATCTGATTTGGATCCCTCTCAATTGATTAGTGATTCTTTCGAGAGCACTGATAGGGAAGCTGCTATGAATGGTGAAATTCGTGCATCGGAAGAAAACAACACTTGGTCCCTTGTCCCACTTCCTCCGGGTTCTCATCCTATTGGTTGTAAGTGGGTGTTTAAGGTCAAATTTAATTCTGACGGTACAGTTGAACGTTACAAAGCACGTCTGGTGGCAAAGGGGTTTACACAACGAGAAGGGATTGATTATCATGAAACTTTCGCCCCAGTTGCAAAGTTAACAACAGTCAGATGCTTACTCGCTGTCGCCTCTATTCGCAACTGGACGCTTCATCAGATGGATGTACACAATACCTTTCTTCATGGTACCCTTGATGAAGAAGTCTATATGACTCCCCCACCTAGATTTCGTCGACAAGGGGAGACACCAGTTGTATATCGACTTCATAAATCTCTATATGGATTGAAACAGGCATCTCGT
Organism: Forsythia suspensa; assembly: GCA_023638005.1. Classification (NCBI taxonomy): domain Eukaryota; kingdom Viridiplantae; phylum Streptophyta; class Magnoliopsida; order Lamiales; family Oleaceae; genus Forsythia; species Forsythia suspensa. The sequence continues at coordinate 24,018,436 of CM042666.1, read as the reverse complement.
TCTTGGTTTCAAAAATTTGTATCTGATGTTATTCAGTTTGGGTTCAAACAGTCACATGCAGATTATTCACTCTTTACCAAGGTCAGTGGTGATTCATTTACAGCTATTCTATTATATGTGGATGATATGATTGTCACAGGAAACGATAAAAAAACGATTTCTTCCACGAAGTCGTTTCTTGCATCTCAATTCAAGTTGAAGGACCTTGGCACATTAAAATACTTTCTTGGAATAGAAATTGCTTGCTCGAGATTAGGGATCTCGATAAATCAAAGGAAGTATACTCTTGATATTCTTCAAGAGGCCAGATTACTTGGAGCAAAACCTGCAGCATTTCCCATGGAGCAGTCATCAAAATTTAATTCGACAGATGGAAAATTGTTGAAAGATCCCACATATTATCGACGATTGGTAGGGAAGCTCATTTATCTCACCATTACTAGACCGGAAATCTCATATTCGATCAATACACTCAGTCAGTTCATGCAGGCACCTAGACAACCCCATCTTGATGCAGTTCACCGATTGCTCCGATACTTGAAAGGAGCACCAGGACGAGGATTATATTTCCCATCAAGTGGGAAATTGCAGCTAGCAGGATTTTGTGATGCAGATTGGGCTGGAGATATTACTACACGACGGTCAGTTACAGGATATTGTGTATTTTTGGGAAAGGCACTTATATCATGGAGAAGCAAGAAGCAAACGACTGTGTTCAAATCTGCAGCAGAAGCTGAATATAGGGCAATGGCTTCTATTACTTGTGAGCTTACATGGTTGAGACAGTTGCTGAAAGACTTATGTGTTGATCACCCACAAGTAGCAACCTTATATTGTGACAATCAAGCAGCAATACATATTGCAGCTAATCCAGTATATCATGAGAGGACAAAGCACATTGAAATAGATTATCATATTGTTAGTGAACGAATCGTTAAAGGAGAGATCAAGACTGCCTATGTCTCAAGCAATAATCAGATTGCAGATTTATTTACTAAAGCACTGGGCAAGGAGGCATTTCACAGTTTCACTCACAAGTTGGGTACTTTTGATATACATGCTCCAACTTGAGGGTGAGTATTAACAGATATTTACTTACCATATTTGATATTTACCTTGTTGGTAGAATTGTATTTATAGAAAAATATCAAATAGAATAGTATCACAATCTTTTCATATCTTCAACAATAGCAGTAAAGGACTTGATGGAAATGGCTTGAAATCTCAAAATTCTGTGATTTCCAGTGATGCTAGCCAAAATGAGTGTGAGTGGATTGAACAATATGAAGCTGGTGTGTATGTAACAATTGTAGCCTTCCAAGACGGAAGTAGAGATATCAAACGAGTGCGCTTCAGGTATTTGGTTTAATATTGTTTGTAAAAGATTGATTTTAATATAATATGGAATGATTGGTTATATAAGACTCTTAAAAGATGTATCAGATAATTAAAATGGAAAATTTCTTGGGGAGGGTCTTTGGAAATTGTTCTTGAATATCCTTTTATTCTGTTTATTGAATGAACTTATTCTAGTTCTATGCACACTTGTTATGCCAGTTGCAATTTCATTAATGTTAAACTACCTGATATTGAGGGTGTACTATTAATTTTTGTATTTTTCCCATCATTGCATTTGCAGCAAGAGGAGATTCACAGAGCACCAAGTAGATACTTGGTGGTCAGAAAATCGAGAAAAAGTCTACAAAAAATACAACATTTGTGGCATATTCGGTGTTTCAGCCTCCAACAAGGCTGCAAGTAGGACTAAGGGAGTTGTGTCCCAAGACAATAATGCCAAAGATTCTGGTCCTCGCCAGCATAATGAAAATGGCTCTAAATCTAGCAATTCAGTAGGTTCCGACAAAGGTGATGCAAATCAAGCTGAGGTTGAGTGGATTGAAAATTATGAACCTGGGGTGTATATAACACTTGTAGCTCTTCAAGATGGAAGTAGAGATATCAAACGAGCACGCTTTAGGTATTTGGAATTGTTATTTCTGAGTTTTACATTGGATGTTAATTGATATAGTTATTAATAAAGACTGTTGTTTGGACATTGTCCTCAAATCTCATTTTACTTTGTTGGTTGAATGCTAATTAATACTAGTTCTATGACTTCTTGTTATGTTTTTAAAAAATGTGTGATTTAAATGTAAAGAACTAACTTTTATCTTTTTCTGTCATTGCATATGCAGCCGGAGGAGATTCGAGGAGCACCAAGTATAGACTTGGTTGTCAAAGAACCGGGAAAAAGTTTACGAGATATACAAACATTCGTGGAGTAGATGTATTAAAATAGGAGTCGGTTTGAGAGAGTGTTGTCCAAAGGTGTTGACCCTAAAAATCTTGTTCCTGGCTACATGAAATCTTGAAATTATTGTAGAATAATAGTTGATGACTATTTAGTTTTATCAGAATATCTCAAAAATAGTCACATTTAGAGCATGTTCGGTGTAGTTTTTTTGGGTATTTTATTGACTTTTCAAAATTTTTTGTAGTGTAAAAAGGTTGAAAAGTCAAAAATTGTAGGCAAAAAAATAGGTTTTTTTGGAAAAAAATGGCTACCGAACATGGCCTTAATCTAGAAGTTTGTATGTTGATCAGTTTTTAAACCTCATTGGAACATTGTATATATAGTCCATTATTATAATAAAATACACACTTGATCTCTAATTCTTTCTATTTTTTACTCTTATTATCTTAGTTTTGTAACATGTCTTTAGCACGACCCAAAATAGGGAATTTGAGAGCAACAATGTAGAAAATTCACAAAATTTGGGCAACTTGGAGCTGTGTCCAAACATTTATATCTCAGTGCTCTGAGTTCGATTGCCGTGAAATTTGGACAGAAAATTCACAACTCATTGTTCGTAAAATCCAATGGTTAAGATCAAGATTTAGCAATTCATTTGTGAGAAATTGCTACAGTAGCAAATTTTCAATTGTTCGAAAGATTGTGAATTTTTGGAGAATAAATTATTTCTTTTCAGATTTAAATTTGTAGAAGAATTTGAGACTACTCGAAGTACTCTAAATTTATTGAATTCAATTAACAGGTGATTATTGACAGACAAAAATATATTAAAGTCAGTTTTTCTTTTCTTTGTCATCTTCCATATCTCATATATATATATGTGTGTGTGTGTGTGTGTGTGTGTGTGTGTGTGTGTGTGAGAACTAAATTTAAATGAAATCTATTACTTTGTACCAATATTCCATAAGAATATTGTATTATCACTTTTGGAGAAGTACACATGTATGATAAATACTAGTGTGAGCATGTGCGATGCACGTGATGTGTCGATAATTATGAATGTAATAGTGTTTATAATATCTTCATTTTACGAATTGACTTGATATTGGTAATTTAAATGAAAAAAAATTAAATATTAACAAATCAGATGATTGAAACTTAAATACCATGATTGTAACTTAAAACCTAGTTTATTAAAATTTATTATGGTAGATGACTCCAACATATGATAAAATTGAATTCAATTTATTTCAAAAAAGCTACTATTCTGAAGTAACATTTTCCCCGAATTTGCATTCTTTCTCGAAGCCTGAGTTTATTCTTTTATAATATTTTAATCACGTAAAGAAAGCTAAATGCCTTTGCATTAAGAAACTTCATATTTACTCTAGAATAAGACTCTGAACATAAGTTTCTACAACAACATCTGTACATTAATTTAAAATTTTTTAAATAACTTAAATAAAAGATAAAGAGATGGTTGAATTGAGCTTACATCGTCAAAGATTTGGGTTTTCAATAACGACAAATTAGGTTTCTTTGGTAAGTGTACCAATTCGATCATCACGATGTTTAGTGGCAAAATAAAAAGTTCATAAAAATCTTTTTTCTTACTTTAGATGAAGCCCTGAAGATAATCAATAAGTTAGTTGATCAAGTCGTTTCATGGTCAAATTAAAACTCTTAAAAACAACATAATTTTTAAAAGTAAATGAATTACTTTATAGTTGTTAATTAAGCACGCTAGTGAAGTTGTATGTATTTGATACAAGTCAAAGATTGTGGCAAAAATGGGCTACAAAAGTGTAAAAAAAGTAAACAAGTCAATAAACATATTAATTACAATTATAATTGTTCCACAACCATCTGTGTGAAAAATATAGCATCTTAAATGCCCTTTTTTAAAGCACTAAGTAGAGTTTGCATTGCTGATGTCCAAACGAGTCATTTTCAGAAATAATACCCTAGAATTGCATTAATATTAAAAAAAATGACAATAAGTTGAGATATTACTAAAATTATGCATTTCAAAACCCTATGTATAAACAAGCAATTTTCATTCAAAGCTCATGTAGTTCGAGAAATGATAATATTATTCAATTACAACTAAACAAACAAAATTCTAAATTAAATAATGTCTCAAATAATAGTACATTTTCAACGACAAGCAATCAGAAGAAAATTCCAAGTTAAACATTGCCTCAAAGTGACACTATTATCAAATTACAACAAATCTAAACTAAAAATTTAAAATTTAAAATTATTAAATAAAACTATAAAGTGTATTCAATGAACACAAATCTCAAACTTTGCAGAAAAAGAAATTAATAAAGCAAATTTTGAAATATTTTCCAAAATAATCAAATTGTATATTTAACATTCTAACAGACTATAGAAGTACAATTCTTCTAAAATTCTAACTCCCAAACAAAAAATAAAGTAACAACTCATATGCCTTTCAATTTGAGTAAAAAAAAGTAATTGCGGGTAAAAAACACGACAAAAACCCAAAACAAACAAGACTATAAAAGTAAAGAACAATAAATAGTTAACATTTCTGAAATAATTTAAAAAAAATTGCAAATTTAATAATCTAATAAATAGTAAAAATTCAAACTCCAAAACAACTAAAAACTAAAATCAGAACTCATATGTCGTCAAATTTAACCAAAAATTTGTTCAAAGTATTTCACAACAACTTTGAATTTGCCAATTATTTTCCTTCATCTTATTGTCGTTTCACTGTAAGATTCGAAAACCTCTTACGTTTTGTTTTCCTTGAAACTGAATTTTATGAAAAATGAATCCAAATTAATGACACAATTTTTAATTCTAATGTCAGACATCATTCTTCAGAAGTATTTAGTTAGACAATGCCTTGAAAACTTGGAAAAATCATAACTTAGTTTATTTAAAACTGATATAAAAGTAGCCAAAATTATGCTAAATATATATTTTGTCTATTTATGGCCAACAGTTGCAACACGATGCAATAATTAACTGGTGTAAGCCTATATAATCAGAATGAATTCAAATTCAAAGAAAAAACAAACAGATACGTAGATATGAGTTTAAAAACACGCAAGTTTCAGTGTGAAAAAATTCAATAAAACCAAATATTTTGCTTATATTACTATAGTAATATTGGTCTACTAATCCCCCCTTATAATGTGTTCTACCTTATTGTATTACTCACAAGATACTTTCTTTCGGTCTATGCAAAACAAGCCACAATTATCTTAGAATTTGCATTCGAAGTTGAAACACTTTTTGGTTAAGTCCTACAACTTGTACCCGACGTAATGATGCATATGAAGTTCCTCTAAGATTTTATTTTACATAAGGTTGGTTTGGATTTCAAAATGTATTTTAAATTCTATTCATTGACGTTACTTTAGAGAATATTACACATACAAATTTACGAAACACTCCCTAGTTTTTCGTATAAAGAGTGTAAATTACACTTCACATGCCATATTTTTAAGAAATATGTATTTAACGTTCCATTAAGTCTTCATAAAAATAATAGAAAATATTAAAATACTGAGTTTATTGAATGTAACTGCATTTTACATAAACCTAATTTTTAAAATTTCAATTTACATACTATTATTTCAGAAACGTGAACAAATATCATATTTAATTAGGATGAATTCATCTTTGGATTCTTATAATTATTTTACAAATTTTTTAAACCAAATATCCACACTTTTAATATAGGTAGGGTTTGGTTGACTATTTTGAATAGTAAACAAATATCCACACGTTTAATATAGGTAGGATTCTAGAAGAATAGTTATATGAATTCAAGAATTTGCATTCGAAGTTGAAACACTTTTTGGTCAAGTCCTACAACTTGTACCCGACGTAATGATGCATATGAAGTTCCTCTAAGATTTTATTTTACATAAGGTTGGTTTGGATTTCAAAATGTATTTTAAATTCTATTCATTGACGTTACTTTAGAGAATATTACACATACAAATTTACGAAACACTCCCTAGTTTTTCGTATAAAGAGTGTAAATTACACTTCACATGCCATATTTTTAAGACATATGTATTTAACGTTCCATTAAGTCTTCATAAAAATAATAGAAAATATTAAATTACTGAGTTTATTGAATGTAACTGCATTTTACATAAACCTAATTTTTAAAATTTCAATTTACATACTATTATTTCAGAAACGTGAACAAATATCATATTTAATTAGGATGAATTCATCTTTGGATTCTTATAATTATTTTACAAATTTTTTAAACCAAATATCCACACTTTTAATATAGGTAGGGTTTGGTTGACTATTTTGAATAGTAAACAAATATCCACACGTTTAATATAGGTAGGATTCTAGAAGAATAGTTATATGAATAATACAATATTGCTAATGAAGAAGTAGAAGTTTACATATGAATATTATATTGTTGCTTTTGAAGAAAGCGCAACTAGATACTTATTAGTACTCTAGAGATTTTTTTTCTTGTTCTAGAAGAACCACAACATTGTTCATATCAAAATTGATATAAATATAATATAAATATTCTAAAAGAAGTAAAAATTTAAATACATCAATTTTCTAGATGAATATGGCATTGGTGTTCTTGTAATTGCTAATGAAGAAGTAGAAGTTTACATATGAATATTATATTGTTGCTTTTGAAGAAAGCACAACTTGATACTTATTAGTATTCTAGAGATTTTTTTTTTTTTTTTTTTTTTTTTTGTTCAGGAAGAACCACAACATTGTACATATCAAAATTGATATAAATATAATATACATATTCTAAAAGAAGCAAAAATTTAAATACATCAATTTTCGGATGAATATGGCATTGGTGTTCTTGAAAAAACACAATCCACATATATAAATATTCAAGAAGAATATTGTGTTGTTACTCTTGAATAAGTACAACTTTATAAAAACCAATTTTTAGAAAAATATTGTTTTGATGCTCCCAAAAAAGCGAGACTCTCATACTAATACAATAAACAAATATTATGTAGTTGCTCGTGAAGAACCACAACTTTATACATTTATATTTAATTAATATTATTGCTCTTAAAAAGTATAAATTATTTTATAACAATATTCTTGAAGAATATTTTGATGTTGCTGCTGAACAGTACAAATTTCTACAAATTATTAGTCTAGAGAATATCTTGTCATTATGAAGATCTACTTTATATGGATGGGTATTTATGAAAAATATATGTTGATGCTCCTGAGTAAGCATCACTTCATATATCAATATTTTAATATCTAATAAAATTCATGATGAATTGTCGAGATGTCAGTTTAGCATATAGTGCAACTAAGCATACAATTATTCAAAACAAAATGTATTTTTTGGAAGTAACATTAGTAGAAAATAATGTTAATACGATATTAAGTGCAACGAATACCATTGAAAGTTCTTGAAGAGCTAATATTATTTTATCATATAACACAAAATTATATAATGACGATGGACTTTATTCTAGTAAATTCATAAGAAATTTGCTTAGTTTTAAAGATATTCGATGCAATATAAATCACATTAAGACAATGTAAGAAAATAACGTAGAATATCTTTGCTTAACTTCTTTTGTATATGGTCAATCAGATAAAAGGAAAACTCATAGCACTCCCCTTTGGCATGTATTATAGATTCATAAAAACAATTTAATCAAACACTGTCACGAACCCAAAGTTCGTTGACTCAAATTTTTTTATTCTTTGGCAAGATAGACTTAGACACGCAGGAGCAACAATGATACACCGAATTATTTACAACTCACATTGACGTCATCTAAAGATCCGAGAGATTCTTTTACATGATAATTATCCATGTGATGTTTGTTTACAAGGCAAGTTAGTCATCACACCTTTTATTACAAAGGTTAATGTCGAATCTCCAATTTTTTTAGAAAGAATTCATGAGAATATATATACGTGGGCCGATACACCCACCATGTAGACCATTTCGTTATTTTATAGTTTTAATTGATGCTCTACTAGATTGTCTCATGTTTGCTTACTTTCAACTAGGAATGCATCTTTTGCTAGACTAACTGCTCAAATCATATAATTATGAGCTAAATTTCTCAATTACTCAATCAGGAAATAAATTCTCGATAATGCTAGTGAATTTAGATCCCAAAAATTCGATGTGTATTGTACATCAATTGGAATTGTTATTAAACATTCAGTTGCTCAAGTCCATACACAAAATATTTTAGCGTAGTCATTTATCAAACGTCTACAATTCATTGCTAGGCCATTAATTATAAAAATAAAACTTTCAACTTCTTTTTTGGGTCATACTACATGCTGGATTATTGTTTTGTATAAGAGTCCAATTGCGTACTATCATTGTTCACCTTTACAACTTGCATTTGGTCAAGAACATAATATTACTCACCTATGATTTTTCGGTTTTGTAGTCCAAGTTCCAATTTCACCCTCACAACATACCTAAATAGATAGTCAACGAAGATTTTAAATTTATGTTGGTTTTGATTCACCTTCCATAATTAGATATCTTTAACCATTAACAAGTAAGTTATTTATGGCACATTATGTTGATTGTCATTTCGATGAAAGGACTTCTCAATTTTGGGAAGGGCAAAGCTACATCCTGAAGAACAACATAAAGTTTTATAGAATGAAACAACATTATCTCACTTTGATCTCCAAAGTGATCAATGTAAGCAAGAAGTTGAAAAGATCATCCACTTGCAAAGAATTGCAAATCAATTTGCTGATATAAATGTTGATACAAAGATATTGACAAAGTCATATGTACCAGAAAAAACTAATCCAGCAAATTAGACAAGAAACGTGGTCAACCAATGATTTTATTCCTCGAAAAAGAAAGGTACAAGAGAAAAAACAACAAAAAACTTCAGAAAATATAATTTTAGAAAATATAGTAGAAGATATTCATCAATCAAACGAAGATAAAGTTAATCCTGCACAACCACAATTGTAAGAAAACAACGAGATATAAAAAGATATGTTATCTCAAAGAATGTGTGAATGAAATAATATTGTCATACACAATATCTTTGTCTTTAACATGGCTTTTGACAATATGCAAAATAATGAGGATCGTGAACCACAGTCTGCTAAAGACTGTCAGTAAAGAAATGATTGACCAAAATGAAAAGATGACATAAAGACGGAGTAGAAATCCTTATAACAACTCATAGTGTTTAGACCTATAGTTCAAAGAAATCCTTATAACAACTCATAGTGTTTAGACCTATAGTTCAAAGAGGCATACCTACATATATGCTTAATCAAGCTAATCCAGGATCATATACAAAAATTGAGATAAATGAGAGTAACTTGTTCAGCTTTGTAGCATTAAGGTCATCAATAGAAGAATGGAAATATTGCAAGCTTGTTATCACAGTGGGACGCTATTTAGTGCTTTCACACGGGACTTGAATAACAATAGTTTCATACTTTCATTTGGTGTGGGTGATTCGGAAAGTTATTCTTTATAAGAGTGGTTCCTTGTAAGACTGAAAGAAGCGTAATGGGAACGTAACGGCTTGTTATCATTTATGATAAGAATGGTAGTACTGAAAATGAAGTTGAGAAGGTGTACCTAAATACCACTGTTCAAAAAAGCCTGCATAAGCTTCGCCTAACCTCTGCTTAGGCGTGAAGCTCGGCCTTTACACCTAGCTATGCCTTACACTTCACCCTCGCCTTGCCCTTGTTTCGCTCTCCCCTACGCCTTGCCTAGGCTCGAAAAGCTTGAACTTGGCCTCCACACCACCTAGCCACGCTTTACGCTTTTTAAAACATTATTAAATACGATGCATGGGGTCTGTTCATACAATCTGTTTCACAATTTCAAGAAGCAATTTGTAAAATGGCTAAATTTATAAGACAACCATTCAACACACTAGCAAGAGCTTACACAAATTCGAAATCCAAATGAGGCATCTTGACGGCATAGACAAGCATATACAGAAATATCTAGTTAATAAAAAAAAACTCATAATTAATAAATACACATATACAGAAATATCTAGTTAATAAAAAAAACTCATAATTAATAAATACATGTGCAAAAATTTTGTAAAATCACTGATAATAAATACAGGTAGACGTCAGATATCATAAGTGGTTCAATGCTTACATAACAAACATGTTTTGTTCGATAACTTCAAACATTGTAGAGTCGGTGAATTCATTAACAAGACCGGTCAAAAACTTTCCAATAGAGGCTTTGTTTGAATCCTTGCATTGTACAGTGAAAAAGATGTTTTTCAAACAGGTTATAGCTTCATGCAAGAGTAAATATCATTTCAACAACGAAACAACGTCGTATTTGGTAAAGATTGATTAAAAGTCTTGCTTCGATGGACGCTTTTCAAATTGATGAAATGTCATGCCCTCATGCAACAGTAGTAATGGGTCGAAATAACTTGTCGGTATATGACTATTGCTTGTCTTATTTCAACAAAGAAACGTATCTTGGGACATACATCGGGATAATATATTCTCTTGGTAACAAATCTAAGTGGAATGAAGTAGAAATAATGGTGGTTCTGGCTTCAAAATTGAAAACAAGGTCTGGAAGACCACATGAAAAAAGAGAATGCGGTCAGTGTGTGAGTCCAATAAGACATCAAGTTATGGACGTTGCTCGGATTTCGAACACAACAGAACGAATTGAACAAATCCAATTCCATTAAAGGCGAGACTCGGGCAGAAAATAAAGGCAAATATTTGTTTCGATTACAAGGTAAAACTTCCATGTTTTTTTAATAAAATATCATTAATACAATTGATTAATAACTTATTAAAATACTTGAATAACAACTATATATTTACTATTTATTTATAAAATAACTTCAATAATTTAACTTTTGACACGGGTGTGATCCGTAGAGCAATGAGAGTAAACAAGTTCGTACATAAGGGGGTAATGGTCTAGCTTCGGTCGAGCAATCAAGAGTATGTAGCTTTAATTATGTCCTACAATTAAATGAGGAATAGGAGTAATAAGAATCCATGTACCTGAAATTCATATTTTATATTTATGTTGGAATTGTGCTTTCCATTGCTATGAGTTTTGAAAGTATTTCAAGGCATTTACATTTGCGTTGTTTTTTAGTAACTATTGATTATGCTATCTGATACTAATTTGAAGTTTTTATATTGGTATATGCCATATTGTCTGATGGTATTTTTTTCATATGAATCAAATAATGAAGTATACGATTGCTGTTGGTGCCTTTTGATAAACCTCTGTTAATTATTGATCATTATTCATTTGCTGAAGTTGCTATTTCAATTAGTATTAGGCGCATAAGATAAATGCCGCTATTTCAATTAGTATTAGGCGCATAAGATAAATGCGTTTTACTTATCAGAGCTTGAACTTCATAAGAGCCGTCCATTCTGTGGGTTTGATCTGAGCCTTTCATCTGGAGTATAAAAGGTACTCTTTCGTGGTCTTTTGGCATTCAGACGCAAACCCTAATTCTAGATGCTTCTACTCTCTTTCTCTCTCTCTGGTTACAGAAGGAATCAGTCTCTTCTCCTCCCTTTTCTTTTTGGTTTGCTGGTTACTTAGTGAAATCATACCATGACTATGGTGATGATACTCCATTTGTGATAGTGATCCCCAGTAGTGATAGTTTCAGAGGTCAATCTTTGATTGACGCTCATTCTGTAAAGGAAGAATGGAGTTGGTGATTTCATTGTTGATTCTTGTAATCTCTAAGACGTATTGAACGTTCTTTATTAATGCATGAAGCCGTAATCCACTTTGTGGAGCTCCAACGGGAAGTAGCCAACGGTTGGGCGAACTTGGGTCCTTAGGGACACAAAAGATCTGGTGTTCTTTATTTTTCGCATTACTTACTTGTTTATATTTGAAATCAAACATCAAAGCAAAAACGTAACAACCTCTTCTATGAATTTTACATCTTTTAATTTGTGATACGTGTTATGTTTATCACATGTGGTGCAGAATGAAAAATTACGATGTCGTTTTTGTTATCGTCAACTTCAGACCTTGGTCGAAAGGATCAAACATTGTTCAATGATCGCCACAGTGGGCATCAAAATAGAAATATGAAGCTGTGAATTAACGGATGATTAGTGAACAGCAAAGAACAGTGTTATAGAGAATTAACAACAGCATACATTCTATTTTTGTCTTGTATTTGAATGTAGTTTGTATTCGAATCTGATGATGATTTTTGATTGAAATAATAATAATCAGTAGTAGTTTGAAATTCTGTTATGCCATTTGCACATTGATGTTTATACAGAGATCAATCTTTCAATACTTGAGTTCTGTTATTGTTGACTTTGATACCGTAGGACGCTGTCTTTTAATATTTCTTCCAATCCTATATATAAAGGCAGGTTGATATGCATACGTGCATTCTTCAAATGTGTTCTGGAATTTGCAGTGCTTATTTGAAAATGTGTTATGGAGTTTGCACCTTGATAATGGTGCTATTACTTTGGATTTCTCGAAATCTGACTTGAGCTTTATTTTTGTTAACATTAATATCGTAACGTCCAATCTTCTAGTATTCATTCTGATTTTTTGTATCGAAGTAGATTAAAATGCATACAGGAACATAGGTATTAGAGATGATGAACTGAATTAAAAACAAAAATTATGTTTCCGACAAAGAAATGACTATATGACGTTAACAACCACGGGCAAGAGAAATTAGGAACACTACAATGTCAGATGAAGATGTAACATTTATATGCGTCTCAGGCGTGCGGACAGAACGATAATTCGTACCAGTACATAAGAAAATAATCCAACACTGTGACTTCCATTCGATTCCAATGGAAAGCGCCAAACCTGAATATGGACATAATGAATTCAAGATAATTAGTTGTACATCACAATCCATTTACATAAAGAGTTCGATAAAAAGCATTCAAAATATCTTCAAGTCTTAGACGCCTGATGACAAAAAATTTGACCAAATCAAAAATAACTTTTAAAACTGATACATATTCCTCTAAAATACTAGGGGGTTGAATACATGGTATACTAGGTCTACTTCAACTTTCCAAATAAGTGTAAATCAGGCTTCTATAGAGCAAATTTGTATAATTGGACAACTATGTTATGACGAGCCACCTTCGTATCAAACATTTTCGGCATCTCTTTAATCTCCTTTTCAAATATGTACTCCGCGTGCTTGATGAAAAATATCCCACAATCGGCACTCCATCCAGAACAATTAATCTCATGGATTAATGCCTGGACAATCACTTCTGATCGTTCTGAACATGCTAATATTTCATTTAAGGGATAGTCATTCTATACAAGTACATCATTCAAATATACGAGAAAGTATGAAAAATGAAATGTATTAACAATATTAATAATAAGGCCAACCCATTTGTTTGCTGAGGTATTTCTTTGCATAATTAGCAGGGCAATGGAGATTCGGGAGATTCAATCTTCAGCACCTTTTGATTGACGGATAAGATGCACGGATAAGATGCAGAATGATTGTACGCAATGGCTTAACATCAGCAAGTACTACAACATCTCTAATCGTTTTGAAGGACGAATTGTAGACATCCAAATGCCAGTTAGCTATGCCAAAGTGTCCTAAAATACAATGTGGCTTTTTATCCATGAAAATGGGAATAAAAACGTGATCAATATCTCCCCAGTTACTATGGAATTGAATCTTGTGATGTGTAAGATACAAGAGCACAAAAGTTTGTTTGGAAATTGCATTTGTGTCCTTCGTGGGCTGATCATAGATGCTTTGAACCTTAAAATCAAAATAACAATCAGTAGAAGTCGCCCTCGTCTCGTTCGTTGATACTACTGAGTTTCATCCTCATTCTCAAAAAGTAAAACATCGCATTGATGTGCTGCCACAAAATCAAAAGGACAAATATGTATGGAATTCTTAGAAAGAAAAGAATAAATGATAGTAGAATTGAATGCAAATTACCCTATCGTTTAGTGGTGTCATGACACACTTTAAGTTATACTACCACATTTTGTAGTTAATGTTCACCGGTCCAAGATCCATGGGTGGTGATATTGGAAGTTCGTCTTTATGAATTTCCTCAACCTAATTAGGATTTGCAAGTTACCCTGTCGTTTTTTGATGTCTTGATGTCGTCTTCAGTCAATACTAGTCCATCATCTGGTAGAATAAAAGGGATATTAGATTATTAATCAATTCCTAAATCAAAGCTAGGTTCATCAATCTCATAGCTTGTGTTGGCGTTATGGGGTCTCATTACTCTGTCGATGTTGGCGAGATGTCTTCGTCCTAGAAACCTTGAGATATATTGAATATATATCGAAGGGTAAACAAATAGCATACACGTACTGTTATCACAAGGATTACTGTAACGCCCCGGATTTTCTCAACCCGGAGAGTCAATAAAAAAGTCTCCAAAATATATTTGACGACTCAAAAAAATATTTTCCGTGTCCTTGAATGATTTTAAAAATATAACATTTGCGGAAAATACAAGCGCGCAAGGAAATAATGATTTTTCTTTAAGTTTCTATTGTTTTGCCTAAACTGTTATAGGCGTCGCCACAAATTATTTGACCATTCAAAGGAATTCCAAAAATCCCAAAATTTTTACAGTAGATACTTGAGACTACATACTAAAACATGTTAAAATTTCAAACCTTAGCTGCGTCGTTTGATTGGTGAAAAAAGATAGCCGAAGTTGCTTGAAAAGCTGTCGTGGGTGCTAAAATGTTCATAAACATTTCATACGATGGTATTTTTGAGTGATTCCAATTTTTGTTGTTAGACCACATATAGGGATTTCCATAGCAACTGATTTCACTCAAAAATTCCAACCGTAGCAAAAGTTATGATTTTTCAAACTATGGACAATAAGCTAGAAATTTCAGAAACATGAAACTATGCATTTCTAACTTGAAACTTTTAACGGCAAAAAAATTGACATCTCGTTTTCCATAGATATTACATAACTAAATACTGAATCAAAGACTTAAAACCATTGTATTTACATCATAATTGACTCGATCATCTCGACGTCAAAACTTAAACTAAAAAGGAATTTCCATGACAAGCTCGCTAGCCTACGCCATCGCATCAACATCAATCAAATCAATCTGAAAATTTGTTCGTTTTGGGGGTGAGTATTTCATAAGAAACACTCAGCAGCAATACATACAACATGTGGGAAAATTATACGTAAACATAAATGCAACATGCCATCATCTTAAAACGTGCATAGGAACATAAAAATTGGTAGCCGACACCACATAACGTCATACGTGATTACCTTCAATCACTAACATGTTAAAGTGATTACCTTCAATCACTATCATAAAGTTCCTTCGTAATAGGGTTTACATGGCATTTATATCACATCATAATCTTCCAAACGACATTTAAATTGCAGTAAACATAGTTAGTAAAACTATCTTGAAAAATGGCGCTTTTGTTGAGTTGAAAAGTGGGTGAAAATGGCTGTTGATTTCTCATTGTTGGGACCGAATTCTAGACAGAAAAAAGATGGAAAAAGGTGACAAAATTGTAACTTTATTGTTGTAACTTTGGGGCCAAAAATGGATTGCACAGAAGGGGTAAAAATCTGATTTTCCGTTGGTCGAAAATGGGGACTTTTGTGCTGGAGAAAAGTGAGTTATGACTAAAGGAGAAAGGGACCTTGTTGCTGAATTTTTGGGGACTTAAAAGAGGGGAAAATGAAGCAAACCAAAGGGTTAGAGACTTACAACTGGGGGCCGAAACTTTGAAGAGAAAGGGGCTTAACTGCAGGATAAAAACCAAGGCCAAAACTTACTGCTGAAGCTGAAATTGAAGGAGAAAAATTGGAGAATTGTTGGAGTGTTTTGTGGTTTGAAATGAAAGGAATTAAATGTGTTTAGGGGGATGAAATTTGAGACTTTATGGGGGCTCATCACTGTGATTTGGTGGCTGAAACAATGAGGGAAAAGATGGGACTTAAGGGGCCAAAAGTCTGGAGATGAAGGAGCACTTAGGGAGCAATATTTCTGTAGTTTTCATGGGGCAGTTGGCTAAAACTTTAGTGGGTTAAATGGTGGATCAATAGGGCTGTAGTGAGGTTTTCTTTAGGTGAAAAGGAAGGGGTTTGGCTGAGTTTTGAAGAGGTTTGAGTGGTGGAGAACATGGGGGGCCGAAAATGTGGTTGTGGGGTAGTTAGGAAGGCAGTTTTTCATCAAGGTTTAAGGGCTGTTTGGGAATGTTTTCTGGCAGGGAATAAGGGTCTGTTTGGAGGTATTTTATGGTATTAATAAGGGGCTGTTTGGGGTTAATTATGGGTGAAACTTTTTGTGCTAAAAGCTTACTAATTTTGGCATAAAAAGGGGCTGGTTTCCTTTGCTGAAAACTAGACTAGCATAGGCCGAAATCAATGTTAAATATTTTGCTTAGTATTTAATTTAAACGGTTGGCTTAAATTGAATCAAGACATTAAACCAAGAACATTTATTTGACAGTAAGAAAATTTAACGAAGCTCAGTGATAAAATATACTTCCTTTTCATCAATTAAAATTTAAAGCAAACGTACGTAACATTTAATGTGACCCAAAAAAATAATATTTTAAAACGTACTAGGAGGTTCGTGACAACGCCGAAAGTAAATCTTTTATTTACTTGAAATTAAAATGCAAAAAAAAATAAAAATCCGGTTGTTACAATTACAATGCGCAATGTATTATAGTATGAATCACCTATTAAGTGGACAAGTTAATAGAAATGTTAAAAGAACTAAATACCCTTAGCAGCACCAGAGGGCAAAATAGTACGCATCACATATTGAGTGTGCAAATGATTTAGAGACTAAAGACAGTGCATAAACCTTTAGATGTGCAGCGTCAGAATGAATATCAGACGGATGATGTTCATATTTCGTCGATTGATTAATTGCACATCTTATACTTACTCATTCTAGACCATCGGCAATCGACTTTGCGAACACAAAATAAAAAAAAATTCAAACTGCATTTTGAGAAGAAAATGGCTAGATACTAATTTTTTGTGCTTTCTCTGTATTTCAATTAAACAGCTTTTATAGACTCTTTCGAGTAAATGAATGTGTCAAAGGATATTTGCTGTAACAAATTCCGATATATACAATTATTTATATAAAGAGGTTCCAAACATTCATCTTCAATGGCTCAACACCACCTTTCTTTTTTGAAAAAAAAAATTGTAGTTTTATCTATGTGGTTGTATTGTATCTTTATTATGCAGAATAGAAGGATGAGCAGCAGCTTCATCGACAGAGTTATAGATTGGCTCTACTCGTGCTAAATAATTTTGTCCATTGATTAATTCATCTGGCATACCTTCTGTTGATATTTATGCATATATGTTGATATTTATGCATATATAAGGAAGTTGCATTTTGGAAATACACTTTCTCTCATCTCACGACTTCAACATTGCTGGTCTATCTCAACCGTTGGATCACTGGAGATGATCTGAACCGTTGTGTTCTTGATCTTCTCTTTTACATTCTATCCTTATTATCTTGCGTGAATTATTAGGATGCGTGTTAGATCTGTGAATTCTTAATAGTGGTATTAAAGCTCTGGAAAAAAACCTAGGGCAATTAGTTGTGTCTCTCTTTCGCTAAAGAACTTATGATATTATGTTTAAACTCATTTTTTATATATATACGAATATATGTGATATCTGATTTTTTGTTCAAATCTGTTTAGTGTTTGTGTTCTTTTGTGTATGCATGCACTATATGTGAGATTATATGTTATCAATAAAGATTTTTTTGACTAAATCTTGAAATAATCTATCTATTACGTGATACATTTCTTCATCTGGGGTGGCTGTTATCTTCCTCTAGATATAGGAGGAAATTACTGAACTTTCATGTCTGTGCTCTCTTGAAGGGCCTGAATCTTGGAGTTCACAATTTTTCTTGGGTGGTTTATTCCTCTTCGTTTACAGCATATGGTTTTTTTTCCTTCGTGTGATATGTGAAAACATTCTTGACTATAGTGTTAATTTGTATTATCTTGATTTCTTGTTAAATCTGTCACACAATATGACTTCCACAAAATTTCAATTAGAACTTTTTAATGGAAAAGGTGACTTTCCAATTTTGCAACACAAAATGGAAGCCATATTAGTGCAACAGAAAGTTGCCAGAGCTTTAGATGGAAAATATCATGATTCTTATACTGAGGATCAAAAAGATGTAGCTGATGAACTTGCATATACATCCATTATTTTAGATCTCTCTGACTCTATGCTTAGAAATGTAGGAAAATTGCTTTATGCTAAAGCTCTGTGGGACAAACTTACTGAACTTCATTTGATCAAGTCTCTGCCAAATAAAATGTTTCTTTTAGAACAAGTATTTTGTTTTAAAATGGATTCCTCAAAGGATCTTGATGAGAGTCTTAATATGTTCAATAAGATTATCCAAGATATTGTAAATACTGGGGATAAAGTTCCTGATGATTACAGAGCAATCATTCTCCTAAATTCTCTTCCTGAATCTGCTATAGAGATAAAAAAATGCTATCAAGTATGGAAGAGATGTTCTAACCCCTGATATAGTTGTTAATTCTCATAAAAGTAGAGAGTTAGAGTTAAAGTCCACAAAAATTGATGGTGAGGTGTTGACTGCCAAATGGAAGAATAGCACTAAGGATTATCAGCAAAATAAGTCTAGTAAAAAAGATAGATATAAGTCCAAGTCTAGATCCAAGTCCAGGGCAAAGGGTAGAAAGTGTTATGGGTGTGGTAAGATCGGACATTTCATAAAAGACTGTTACAAAAAAAAAATGAGTTAAAAGAAAATGCTTCAGAACAGGGGAATGTTGCTGAAGTTTTTGAAAATCTTGGAGAAGTGTATGTTACTTCTTCAAGTGATTATCCACAAGAGTGGATATTAGACTCTGGGGGTGCACTTTCCATGTGACACATAAAAAAGAGTGGATTAGCACTCGTGAAGTAAAAGATATGGATCAAGTTCTTATGGGAAATCGTATGTCTTGTAGAGTCACAGGAATATGAAGCAATATACTAAGATTAGATACTTGAATAGTTTATAAATTTGAGAAAGTTAGGTATGTTCCTAGTCTAACTAGAAATCTTCTTTTTGTTGCTTCTTTAGCCAAATGTGGATGGTCTTGTAAGTTTTTTTTTTTTTTTAAATTATGCATTTTTTTTTTATTCGAAGCACCAGCACAGTCCAATATGGTTTTTAGGCCTCTACCAGGACAGGCTGGTGGGGGTTTGGATGCCCTACCACTGCATTTATATAAAAAGGGTAGTACATAGGAGGGGGATATGAACCTGACCTCCAAGCATACAACGAATGAAAAAAATTTCTCAAACTACAGCAAATAAAGAGATACTACCTCCGGTACATAATTCTGAAAAGCAAAAGCAAAAGCAAATGAAAAACAAACTAACAAAAAACTAAAGACCGCTAACTGATGGAAGGCCATATCTGTCAGTCTAAAGTAGTCCACGCGAACGACGAGGCAAGTCTGAAGATCCATACTCTTGATAATGTCGTTGGTCCCAGCCCTCAGAAGCTAAAGAGTCAGCGACCTGGTTTCCCTCTCGAAAAATATGGGAAACTATGTCTCGATCGAATGATAGAAGATGTCGGATGCGTCTGACTATTGACTGAATCACCAACGGCCCCCCACCACGTGAAATGCAATGAACAGCAAGTGTAGAGTCATCTACAATAGGCGTGAAAACAAGCATTTTCAGTTAAAAAAATGAGTCATCTACAATAGGCGTGAAATATCTATTTCCCATATGAGAGGGCCTGCTAGCAAGTCCCCATAAGTCAAAGTGTAAGTACTCCAAAGGAGCCTTTGATTTATGAGTTCTAGTAGCAAATTTTAACCTATGCTGTTTTCCTACAAGGCAATGATCATAAAAAGGAATTGTATTTATGTGATCATTCCTAAAGATGCCCTGAGACTTAAGAATTTGAAGACCCTTTAGACTTATGTGTCCTAACATTCTATGCCATAGGTTGTTGTTATCAATACTTGGCATAGTAATAGCAGTCCCAATACCCAAGACTGGTTCTGCATTGATAACGTAAAGGCCATTTCTAATGAAACCATTCATGTGCATTAATGATCCCTTAAACATTCTCATAGATATTTCACGCCTATTGTAGATGACTATTCTAGGATGGTTTGGATTTTCTTATTAAAACACAAGTCTGATGTTTTTCAGAACTTCAAAAATTGGAAAGTCTTAATAGAAAATCAAATTGGAAATAAGGTCAAGGTCCTTAGAAATGACAATGGTCTAGAGTACTATAATACTAAATTTGATCAATTCTGTAGTGAAAATGGTATTTTAAGACATAAAAATGTTAGGCACACACCCCAACAAAATGGGGTTGCTGAAAGGATGAATAGAACCCTCCTTGAAAGAGTCAGAAGTATGTTATCCAGTTCTTGTTTGACTCAAATGTTCTGGGGTGAAGTTGTTATGACAACTTGTTACTTGATAAATAGATCTCCCTCTTCTGCCATTGATGGAAAAACTCTTATTGAGAAATTGTCTGACAAGATTACTGACTATGACACTTTAATAGTGTTTGGATGTGCTGCTTTTGCTCATCAAAATATAGGAAAGTTAAAACCTAGGTCTAAGAAATGTGTCTTCTTAGGATATGCTGATGAGGTTAAGGGTTATAGGCTTTGGGTTAAAGATGATCATGGTTTCAAAGTTATTATCAGTAGAGATGTCATTTTTAAAGAAGATGACATACCCTATTTAAATAAAAACATCTCTTCTTAGTCGGAAAAATGTAATTCCAACAGTAACAGAGTTCAGGTGGAGCTTATCTCACCTGTTGATACTACCAAAAATGAAGATGTTCATGATCAGGTGGAGCCTGATCAGAATGTAGATGAGACTGAGCTTTAAGAAATACAACCTGATGGTAATAATCTTGAAATTAATAATGATGTTAACCCTCTTCCTTAGCTGATTACCAACTTACTAGAGATAGAAATAGAAGACAAATAAGACCTCCAAATAGATTAGGCTACTCTGAGTGTGTCTCTGTTGCCTTGTTATCCATGCATGAACTTCTTCATATTGAACCAAAGTCTTATCAAGAGGCTATAGAAAGTGGGCATTCTGATAAGTGGATTAGTGCTATAAAGGATGAGATAGCTTCCCTATATAAGAATAACACTTGGGAATTAGTTCTTAAAGTTGATAGCAAGTCCTTAGTTGACTATAAGATGTTGTTCAAAGTAAAACCCGGAATTACTACAAATGAACAAACCAGATATAAGGCCAGACTTGTTGCTAGAGGTTTCACTCAAAGGGAGTGAGTTGATTATCATGAAATCTTATCCTCAGTAGTGAAATATACTACCATTAGAGTTATTCTTAACCTCACTGCTCACATAGGCTGGGAATTAGAATAATTAGATGTCAAAACAGCTTTTCTTCATGGTGATCCTGAAGAAACCATTTATATGTGTCAGCCTGAAGGATTAATTGAAGCTAATCAATTTGATATGGTGTGTTTATTGAAAAAATATCTTTATGGTTTAAAACAGGCTCCCATACAATGGTATAAGAAAATTGATTCCTTTGTTTTAACTCTAGGATTTAAAAGGAATAAATATGATCATTGTATGTATTTCAGATTACAAAGTTTAAATTCTTTGCCTGTTTATTTGCTTCTATATGTAGATGATATGTTACTATGTGGCCCTTCTTTTGAAGACATTGATAGAATTAAAAGTGCCTTAAATTCTAAATTTGAAATGAAGGATATGGAAAATGCCAAGAAAATCCTTAGTATGAATATCATTGGAAGATAGAAGAATTCATACTTTAACTTTAAAAAAAACTGATTGAATAGATAGGATTGTAGATAAGTTTGGTTTAAGAGATGCTAAAGTCACTTCTATCCCCTTAGGAAATCACTTTAAACTTAGTAAAGATCTTTGTCCCTCCTGTGATGAAAAATGTTCCCTACTCTAATGCAATAGGATCTGTTATGTACACTATGGTGTGTACAAGGCCTGATGTTGCTCATGCTATTAGCTCCTTAAGTAGATACACGTCTAACCCTGTGTTGGAACATTGGGATGCTCTAAAATGGTTAATAAGATATCTAAAAGGGTCTAGAGAGTTATGCCTAATTTTCAGTAAAAGTCATGAAAGCATAAGCCTTAGAGGATATGTTGATGCTGACTTTGCTAGTGATATTGATAAAAGAAGATCCACTACCTGCTATATGTTTACCTTATGTGATTCTTGTATAAGTTGGAAGTCTGAGTTACAATCCATTGTTGCATTATCAACTACTGAATAAGAATATATTGCTGTTACTGAAGCAGTCAAGGAAGCAACATGGCTTCAAGTTTTGTTGAATGAAATTGGATATTTAAATCAACCTGCTACTCTTTTTTTTTTATCCTCAAAGTGATATACATCTGTGCAAAAATCCCATGTTTCATGAACGCACCAAGCACATAGATATAAAACTACATTTTATTCGTGATATAATTGCCAACAATGTGATACAACTTGATAAGATTTATACTGTGTGAATCCTGCTGATGTGGGAACTAAGGTACTTCATCTGAATAAATTTACAAACTATTTGAGTTTGTTGAATATTGACAAAGGCTAAACATGGTTACTGCAGGTACTTGAGGCAATGAACTCTTGGTGATTACCTTCTCTGTACAACTGAAACAATTGAAGCTTTGATATGGAAAAATGGTGGAAAATGTTGATATTTATGCATTTATAAGGAAGTTGCATTTTGGAAATACACTTTCTCTCATCTCACGACTTCAACATTGCTAGTCTATCTCAACCGTTGGATCACTGGAGATGATCTGAACCGTTGGCTATACATATAAAAGGCCATTTCCTTCATCTTCTAGGGCAGAGAACATATACTGTTACACAATGGCCTTTCAGCTGCGCTCTTCTTCTTCTTGATTCAATCTGCTTCATCTCTCTTTCTTTTCTAATTTTTCTTAGTGAAAATTCTGTGGTGAGATGGTGTTCTGTTCAGATATGTGAACAGTAACTTCATATATAATTCTTGTGATTTAGAGGGCTGTAATCTTCACAGGTAAAGCCAAAAGTTCTGGCTGAGTGTTGATCTCTATTTTGTACATTGCTTAACTGGTTTCATTTTAGTGCAGAGAGGCCGTAATCTCATTTGGGAGACTCAAAGACAGAGTAGACTTTTGTCAAACTGCCTGCCTCACTGGCAAATCAAATCTTATGTTCTTGATATTATCTTTTACATTCTATCCTTATTATCTTGTGTGAATGATTATGATGCATGTTAGATCTGTGAATTCTTAACACCATCCTTGATAGGATCAATAGTAACGGTCCTTCTACAATAAATAAATCACCGTGAAGCACAAAATCACCAAATCAACATAAATCATTGTTATGTTGTGTCGCTCAAAAGTATAAAATGGAGGTACACAGACCTTTAAGACTTTACCTTCATCCGGAACAATGTGACTACTGGAAGCAACCTCTGGTTGATTCTTTAAAAGACATGGAGAGGGGCATAACAATAGAGACACGAAGTCATTTTCACTATATTCTACATGTTGCACATGTATGTCATCACAAAAACCAAAGGTGTAATCTTGTTGCCTCTCGTTATTGGTAGCCTTGAGTGTAGAAAATTGTAACTACAGACAAATTTGTTAAAATTATACAAATGAGAGAAGAAATGAACATTTGGTATATGGACTCTCAAATAAACAAATATTAACATGAGACATCTCATTGCCTTCGACCGTGATACTATTTCTCATATTTGTGGCGAGAGAAACTAGGTGGCTGACTTACTTGCTTCAGAGGGTTGGGATCGTCGTTGCTATTTCGAGTACAGCCCTCAGAACTTACCGCGACGTTACCGCAACTTAGTTCAAATTGATAGACATGGGCTTCCTACAATTAGGGGTATGTAGAATTTTTTAGAACTATTTGTTTAGGAAGTAGTACCTCATTGTTTATTGCTATATTATTTATTCATTTATTTGATTGCTTTAGCTTTTATGATTGGAAGTCAGGTTTTATACCCCCTCCCATGTATTTTTTATGAGTTATTTATATATGGTTGGAGTATCCAAACCCCCCCCCCCCCAATTCTTTTTCGGTAGAGGCTTGACAACCACACCGAGATGTGATGGTGTGTTGAATAAAAAAAACAAATATTAAGTATTATAAAAACAACTTACATTCGAATGATTGAAAATATATTTCCTTAAATTCAGTTTAGAGATGAAGTTCCCGTGAACATTTGATGTCCAGTTTAGAATGCGTAGGCAGAGAGCACTGATTTGGGTACAAGTTTTCCCTTATAATATTATTAGAGTTTCATTATCCATAATTGGAAGGAAATCACAAAACCACTGATCTTACAAGCCATGTAAGGTCTCCCATCGCCCTCAACTATTAATGAGTTATTCTTAAGACCAAATTTGAGGGATGATAGGATCACCTTAAACAACTCCTTATTCCATGCATATGAGTTCTTCTCATTGGAATCTACTAGCACCATCAATGAATCTTCAATAGATTTCTTATATGAAGTGGTAAACATTACCATGTCCCGATCACTAAGATAATCATTGTTGAGAAAAACATCAGACACGTCTGAAGTTCAAATGCTAGATAGATGGCTGAGGTATTCATGTTTGATCCTATACTAAGATGCATCAAACTTTGAATTTTTATTTACCTAAGGATTGTAAACAAGAGATCAAGCAAAAGTCATCCATAGTGAAACTTACAGAATTGCCACCAAAGTTGAACCACATCTCATCGGCGTTGGGATGCTTCGCTTCCCTGTGGAGCAC
This sequence comes from Forsythia suspensa, assembly GCA_023638005.1. Lineage (NCBI taxonomy): Eukaryota > Viridiplantae > Streptophyta > Magnoliopsida > Lamiales > Oleaceae > Forsythia > Forsythia suspensa. The sequence goes on along the minus strand of CM042666.1, from coordinate 23,993,320 downwards.
ATGATAGATAAGCTTGTGATTTTATTCATTATATCTCGCATCCAGGAAGTGACCAAAGCTTGTCTTCGAAAAGATTTTGTTCTGGGCATCAGACATCCTTCCCGAAAATTTGTTGAAAATATTAGGCTTGGATAATGCATTTACTTTACCAAGAGACCATTCGTCAGGGAATGAGATAGTCCCAGTCTTGGTGAAAGGAAAATTAATAATTAGACGTCGTTTTACAATTACAGTTAACTAATGTGGATTATACTTGTCACATTAATATATTGTTACCATGAACCAGCGACAAGTGCAAAGTATGCCACATAAACCAAGTTTTTCAATTCGTAACGCAACTGAGATGCAACTCTTAAATGTAGGTTATTGTGTAGTTAAATAAATAACCTTAATATTTTTGAACATTAAGAAATTATATACATAATGGACGAGTTATCTGAAGGCAATTTAAGGGTTTCAATGTAGTAACGTTAATAGGCCACAACAACACAACTATAAGGTAACAAGTAGAAATATCAATGTAGACGATCAACATATACGCATCAGACATGAAGATATCACATTAAGGACACATTATACCAAAGCTAACATCAATAGTGAACAAGCAAGAGAAAAAAATATAACTAGTGGTAACAAATGACAAAAATAACGGTATAACTTAACAATATTAGTTAATACTCTATAATATGTTGACAAAAACAAAAGGTATGTGAAGAGATGAATGAATGCATGTTTGATTTTAGTGTACATAGATATTATATGCCCAGATATTGGTTTTTTGGATATATTAAGGAAATGTTATACCAAAGGTAACATTAGTCATGAACAAGATGGAGAAACATGTTAGAATATATATTAGAGGATTGTCATTTAATAGAAGATTGTCCTAATATATTAGAATATATTAGATAATTGTTTTACTTAATATAGATTAGGGTTTACCTTATTATATAAACATGATGTATCTAGTATTTTACTTATGTCATTTGCTTAATAAAATTGATTATTCTTTCCCCCTCTTTGTTATTCTCTTTCTAGTTCATTTTATATTGATGATAGAAATTCATATGGTATCATAGCCCAATTTATGTATTGGTTTTTCTGGTTCTTTTTTATCCCTTTTCTTCTCAAAGTTCTCTACATTGAAAAACCCTAATATTCCTTTAAGCCGAAACTAAAAATTTACTATTTTCGTTCAAAGCGACCTCAGTTTAGAGATTGGTGACCATATCTAGACTCACGGCGACGAGGCAATCACCCAAAACCAGTGTGTGCAGTGCGTGAACATCAGACCCAACTGGATACGACAGCGCTTAAGTCCTACTTGTAGAGATGGTGATAGCGCATGAGGGCGTGTCTGTGCTCCGATCGGGTTGCTCCTTTGAGACAGATTGTTCTGTGGTAAATTTATGATTTTTTGGTGGTGTTTGTTTGGCTGTTGGTTGAGTTTTATCTTTAAAGGTAGATTGTTTGTTCGTCTGTGTTGCTGATTTTCTGGAATTACATAATCTTGATTTCTTCTGATTTGTAATTGTATTTGCTTACCCCATAATGGTAACTAAAAGGGATGATTCACTTCAATCTATTAGTGTAAGATTAATTGGTAAGAATTATTCATATTGGAGTACCGTGATGAAGAATTTTCTCAAAGGTAAAAAATTGTAAGGTTATGTTAGTGGAACTGCGGTGATACCTAAGAGTACTATTGATAATTGTGCAACTGATGTAGATGCTTGGGAATCAAACAATGCAAAAATTCTCAAGCACGAAACCGCAAAGGAAGTCTGGGATCATTTATAGAAGTTATACACTAGGTCTAACTTTGCAAAACGATATCAGTTGGAGATTGATATATGGCCTTTACAACAGAAGAATATGGTTAATTTGGAGTTTTACACTGCTATGACATTGATTTAGGATGAGTTGGTTTTTACAGAATCGGTAGGAATTAAAGCATGTAAGGACTATATTATTTATAGAGAGGAACAACGATTGGTTCATTTTTTTATGGCACTTCCCAGTGCCTTTGAGAGACTTAGAGGCCCCATCTTGTATCGTACTCATCTTCCTTCTGTTGATTCAGTGGTAAGTGAACTTGTGGATGAGGAAACACGTTTGAAATCCCTAACAGGTGAGGCATCCATTCCTACTTCTAGCACTTCAGTTTTGGCTATCCCTTCTCGACCATCTACGCAAAATCAAAACAAAGGTTATGAGCGATGAATGTAGCTTTTGCAAAAAAAAAAAGAGACATTGGAAGGCTCAATATCCTAAGAAGCAGCAACCTCTACAGAGTCAACAGCAGTCACAACAGCGATTTCTATCATCCCAATGCTAACATAGTAGAAGCCATGCCACTTTGTGACTCATCTATTCTTAGAGCACTGCCTTCCTCTGGTCTCCCGCTAAATACTCTAGCTTAGCATTTTCAAAAGTTTCTCGCCACTCGATCCACGTGCCATGTCGCCTTCTACTCATGTAGGTTTGTCATCCTAGAGTCTAGGATTTGGGCGTGGGGTTGGGTTGGGTTGGGTTGGGTTGGGTTTGGTCGGTTTTGGGCCCAACCCGAACCCAACCCAAAAAAATCGATTTAGCAAAAATCCAACCCAACCCAACCCAACACAACACATCCACGGGTTGAAACCCGACCCGACCAAGCTTCGGTCGGGTTGGCAATTTGGGCTTTGGCCCAATTCACAGTTTGAGGTTTTTTTGGAGTCATTAGTGGACTAATTTTGTGGGCCTAGTATGAATATATGGAGAATGAAAGGCACATCGCACACCTGGGCCATTAGAACGTAGTCAGTTTAATAAAGTCAAATTGCTTTCATCAAAACCTTCCAATACCTTCCTTGACAAAAACACAAAGTTGTGAATAAACAAATAGCAGTGATTCTAAATGGTTTTGTTTCAAATTTGGCTAGAGGCTGAACTAATGGGATGAATGAAGCAGATAAATAAATGCACAATAACAATATAGGTCACTAAACTTTTGTGAATCGAGTCACTGAACTTTCACCTACTTAGTGGCTGCCAGCTGGGGTGTCCATAGGCGAGGAGAGTGAGACTGTGAGAGAGAGGGGATAGTTAGTGGCGATGGAGAGATGGAATTCAGATTTAACTTTGATGAAAAAAATAGAAGCATGTGGCGGGACTAACTCAAACACCGGTAGTTGGTAAATTGGAATGACTACTGCGGTGAGAGAGGTGAGAGAGCCACGGAAGAGAGGCGTGGCGACAATATTGGAGAAAGGAGCCAGCTGGAAAGTGAAATGAAAATCTGATTTAGGGCTTCTTGGCTTTGGCTTTGAGTCAGGGTTTTCTAGGTTTTTTCTTTTTTTTTAAACGGGTATGGTCGGGTCCGGTTTGGGTCGGGTTAGGTTGGGTTATTAGACCCAACCCGTAACCCGACCCAACCCGATCAAAATCCTTTCCTCTGAACCCGAACCCAACCCAAAACGTTCCAAAACTGACCCAAACCGGTCGAGTCGGGTTGGGTCAGGTCGGGTCGGGTTTGGCTGTTCGACCGGTTTGGGTCGGGTTTTGCCCACCCCTACTAGAGTCCCTCAGGTATTTCTTGTTCATAGATTTTTGACTCAGGTGCTTCCAAACACATGTCATCTAACTCAACACTTTTTGATTTCTTACATCCTTCTAATTTGTCTATGTCGATTATGATTGTTGATGGCACCTCCATTGTCCTTGGCAAGAGTTGGATCTGTTAACACACATAATTTATCACACGTAGATGTCTATTGTGTTCCACCTCTTACTTTGAATCTTATTTCTATTGGTCAGTTGTGTGACTCTGGATAGTTAGTTCAATTTTCTTCTACTGCTTGTCATGTGCAGGATCCTCAATCTCATAAGCTAATTGGGATAGGCCCTAGAAAATGAGGTTTATATATTTTGAACACTCTGAGATCACCGCATGCTGCAATCTCTAGTGTTGATTTGTCATCATTCTCTTTGAATTATTCTTCGTCTAGTTTTTTTTTGTGGCATTCTCGCCTTAGACAAGTTTCCACTAGTTGTTTAAAGTTTTTAGTTTCTAAACGTCAATTGGGAGATTTGTGAACTCATGATATTTCTGATTGTAGTGGTTGCAAATTAGTTAAATTTTCTACTTTACCTTTTCCTCAAAGTGTTTCTCGTTCTGTTGCACTATTTGATCTTGTTCATTTTGATGTGTAGGGGCCTACTCATATTACTACAAAATGAGAGGTCTAGATATTATGTCTCTTTTATTGATAATTATAGTCGTTATTTTTGAATTTTTCTTATGAAACGATGTTCTGATTTTCTTTCTATTTATCTTTCTTTTAGAGTCCTTATTAAAACATAACACTTTGCTGTGATTCAGTGCTTTAGATATGACTTGGGTTGGGAGTATACCTCTACTGATTTTTATACATTGCTTGCTTCTGATGGCACAATTCATCAATCCTCATGTACTGACACTACACAACAAAATGGTGTTGCTGAACGAAATGATAGACCCATTGTTGAAACTGCCTGTTTTCTTCTCTTATTTGCCAAAGTTCCTAGTGAATTTTGGGGAGAAGCGGTTTTAACTATTGTCTACTTAATTAATAAGACTCTGTCCTCTCACACTCCGGGTTTGTCACCTTCTGAAACATTGTTTGGACATCCTCCTGATTATTCCATTCTAAAGTTTTTGGGTGCACATGTTTTTTCCTTCGTCCTCAAGTAGAACATAGTAATTTGACTTCATGCTCTACTATTTGTGTCTTCTTGGGATATGGGGAGGGACAAAAGGGTCATCGCCGTTTTGATCCTATTAATAAAAAATTATATATTTTCCATCATATTGTGTTTCTTGAGCATATTCCATTCTTTTCTATTTCTGATAATACTCATAACGTGACTAAGACTTATCTCATTCGTATTGATCCTAATGATACCGATAGCCTACCTTCCCATACCCATCTTGTTGTTGATCCTTCATGCACTACATGTACACATGTACTAACTTATAATGTTTACATTTATTCTATGGCCTCCCAAGCACCATCTAAGATTGTCGATCCACCTCATTCTCTTTGATATCCTCCATGTATTCGTAACTCCACTCAGTTACCTGATTTTGCTTATTCTTATTATTCAGAATCTTTTTGCTGTTTCTTAACATCTAATCACAAACTTTCTGAACCCTCTTCCTATAAAAAAAAGTTATTCTAGTTCCTCTTTGGCAACAAGCTATGACTGATGAACTATCTGCTCCACATAAGACAGACACTTGGAATTTGGTTCCATTACCTTAGGTTAAACATGCTATTGGTTCTCGTTGGGTCTATAAGATAAAAACCAAATATGATGGTTCGATTGAGCGATACAAGGCTAGGTTGGTTTCTAAGGGGTTTACTTAGTAGTATGGTCTGGATTATGAGGAGACCTTTGCTTCTGTTGCAAATATGACTACTATTCGTACACTTATTGCAGTTGCTTCTGTTTGTCGGTGGAATCTCTCTCAGTTGGATGTTAAAAATACATTCTTGAATGGGACTCTTTAGGAGGACGTCTATATGGTTCATCCTCATGGTGTTTTTCATTATCCTAATTATGTCTACAAACTTAAGAAGGTACTATATGGTCTCACACAGGCACCTCGCGCCTGGTTTGAGAGATTTTCCACTATTGTTGCCTCTCTTGGATTTACACCCAGCCATCATGATTCTATATTGTTCTCTAGATGTACATTTTCTGGTCATATTGTACTTCTATTTTATGTTAATGACATGATTATCACTAGTGATGATGTTGATGATATTACTGCCTTAAAATCTAAATTGGCTCGTCGCTTTGAAACGAAGGATTTAGGTCCATTATCTTATTTTTTGGAGATTGATGTTGCTTCTTCTCCTAGAGGTTATCTTCTCACTCAGTCTAAGTATGCTACTGATGTTATTGAGCGTGCTCGTCTTACTAATACTAAGACTGTTAACACAACTCTTGAAACCAATGCTCAATATTCACCTTCTAACGGTATCCATTTGCTGACCCTAATATGTACTGCACCATCATTGGAAGTCTCGTCTATCTCACCATCACCCATGTCGATATTGCTTATGCTGTTCACATTGTTAGTCTGTTTGTCTCTGCTCCAACTACCGTTCACTGTGGAGCTATTTTTCGTATTTTGCACTATCTTCGTGGTACTTGCTTTTAAAGTCTTTTGTTTTCATTGACCTCCTCCTTAGAGCTACGCACATACTCTGATGATGATATGGCCAGTAACCCAACTGATCGTAAGTCCACTATTGGTTTTAATCTATTTTTGGGTGATTATCTTATCTTTTGGAAGAGTAAGAAGCAAACTGTTGTTCCCATTCTTCTACTGAAGTAGAGTATTGTGCTATGGCATCCACTACCACTGAGATTGTGTGGTTGCATTGGTTATTGTCCGACATGGGTGTTTCTCTTTCCTCTTCAACCCTTATGTATTGTGATAATAAGAGTGCTATTGAGATTTATCATAACTCTTTGTTCTATGAGTGTGCAAAGCATATTAAGATGGATTGTCATCTTATTCACCACCATTTTCAACATGACACTATTTCCTTACCTTTTGTTTCTTCATCATTGCAGCTTGCTGACTTTTTCACAATGTCACATCCGATCCATCGTTTTTGTTTCCTGCTTGACAAACTATAATTGCTTCTTGCTGTAGCATTGTGAGTTTGAGGGGGGATGTTAGAATATATAATAGAGGATTGTCATATATTAAAAGATTTTCATAATATAATAGAATATATCAGATGATTATTTTACTTAATATAGATTAGAGTTTACCTTATTATATAAACCAGTTGTATCTAATATTTTACTTATGTCGTTTGCTTAATAAGATTAGTTCTTCTTTCTCCCTCTTTGTTCGTCTCTTCCTAGTTCAATTTACATTGATGATAGAACATTCACAAAACAAAGTAAATTCACAAAACAAAGTAACTGGTGGTAACAAAAGAAAAAAATAACGATGTACCTCATTAAGATTAGTTAATACTCTACAATATATTGACAAAAACAAAAGTTCTGTGTAGATATGAATGAATCCATGTTTTGATTTCAGTAGACACATAGATATTATAAGCCCAGAAATTGGTTTTTTGAATATATTTGCAATCTAAACACATCAAAAAATTATTAATTTTGAGGAAACATTGACTACTAATAGATAATTTCATATTGTCCAAACTAAAACACAAAATCTAAACCAAAGCCACTCACATGCAGAATATAGCAATTGACAATTAGAAATATCATAGTAGAGGGTCACAATATATGCAGCATACATGAATTTATCACATCGAGGAAACGTTATACCGAAGGTAACATCATTTGTGAATAAGCTGGAGAAACAACGTAACTATGGGTAACAAATTACCAAAATAACGATATAATTCCACTATATTATTTAATTTTCTATAGTGTATCCCCATAACAGACCTTATGTGTAGAGTTGAAAGAATGCATGTCTTGATTTCAGTATACACAGATATTATAAGCCCAGAAAATGATTTTCTGAATATTTTTCAATCAAAAGACATCAAAAAAATTATTACTTTTTTGTGAAACAACAAATAATTTGGTGATTTTCATAATGTCCAAACTAAAACACAAAATCTAAACCACAGGCACTTATATGCAAAAGATGGCAATTGACAATTAGAAATATCAAAGGGCACACATGAATTTATGACAATGAGGAAACGCTTTACCAAATGTAACATCATTTGTGAACAAGCCAGAGAAACATTGTAACGATGGGTAACAAATGACAAAAATAATGACGTAATTCAATAATATTATTTAATTCTTCACAATGTGTCTTCAAAATAGACGTTTTGTTTAGAGCTGAAAGAATGCATGTTTTGATTTCAGTATATGCACATAAATTGGTTTTTTGAATATTTTTGTAATCAAAATACATCAAAAAAATTATTACTTTGGGGTGTGGTTTGCTTTAGCTACTCTATAATTATATTGCATCATTCTACCACCACATCTGAATGAAATAATTGATAGACTCGATTAATCCACATGAGTCGTAATATGAGTTGTGTGGTACCTCTTGATTTCTAGATATGATTCGATGTGTTAATCTTCTCCAATTTTTGCCTTTTAGTTCATTTAGTCTTACTTGATTTCGTGGATTCAATTCATTTGTTGTCATTGCTCTAGGAGCAGTAATAGGTCGGAATGATAGGGTTTGAAACTGTGACATTTTGTACCAAAACAAATGCATTACCAAGTTGTGCCACATCCCTTCAATTGTTCTACATTAGCATTGTAGAGAATTCTTGTATTGTTTTCCACATCCTTATTCTCTCCATTGATTAGATGTGATAATCTCGTTTTGTCATTTCATTTTAAATTATTTCATCTTCCTTGAATTGTTTCCTTAGATATGAATGGCTGTGATAATATCGTTTAAATGTTTCTTTAGATATGATTGGTTGTGATAATCTCCTCAATTTAATTTTTATCTTACTATTTGAGCCAGGTACTCAATTTACAACTGAAATTGAGAAAACAAAAAGTAATTTCTCAATTAGGAGACAAGAATATCAATCATGGTCCGAGAGTTTCTTGCCTATTTCCAACTGGTCCAACTTTATTCTTTAGTGAGATCACAATCTTAATGTTAAACCACAAATGGAAAGACCAAATTCAGAGATTGATAAGAAACAATATACTTTATTCAGCAAAAAATAATCATAAAGTGTGTCTACAACTAAAAAAGCATTTAAAAAAAACAATCTCACGCTAAACCAGCACATCGTCAAACAATACAATACCCATATGAGCATTATGCTCGTGAAATACCTTGGGAGGTAAACTCTTGGTGAGCGGATCTGCAATCATATCGTTTGTGCCGATATGCTCTATAGACACCTGACTACTCTAAACCCACTCTCTAACAACAAGAAACTTGATATCTATGTGATTCAACTTTGTATAGCTTCTGTTGTTGTTGGAATACAGCACAATCGATTTATTGTCACAATAAATCTTCAATGGTCTTTCAATACCATCTTACAGCCTAGTGACAAAGTTTTGCAGCCATATCCCATGATTAGATACCTTATAATAGGCGATGAACTCAACTGGGATGGTGGATGGAGCTATGAGCGTCTACTTAACACTCTTCCAAGATATAGCTCCTCTTGCCAGTAGATAAATATAGCCCAATGTGAATCTCTTATCGTCTCCAAATGATCTAACTTCCGACACGTGAGCATAAAATCTTTTGTTCTCTGTAAATAGTGCATAACCGTTTTAGCTGCTTTCCAATGATCTATCCTAAGGTTACTCAAATATATGGCTAATAATCCATATGTGAACTCTATATTCGGACGCGTACATACTTGAGCATACATAAGACTTCCTATAGTCGATGCATAAGGAATCTTTTGCATTTCTCTCACCTCAACCTCATTTTTGGGACATTAACTAAGACTAAAGTTGTCTGCTTTAGCAATGGGTATATTTCCCGATCTACAATCTTTCATGCCGAATCTGTTGAGCACATATTCAATATAGATACTTTGTGATAACTCAAGGATATCTCGAAAGTGATCTCGATGTATCTGTATGTCTAATACAAAAGAGGCGTCCCCAAAGTCTTTCATCTCAAAATTCTTATATCATCGATATATAACAGCAAGAAGATATATTTACTCCTACTAAACTTATGGTAAACACAATCGTCAACTACATTTACCTCAAATGCAAATGAGATAATGGCTTGATAAAATTTGTGATACCATTGTCGGGAAGCTTGCTTGAGACCATAGATAGATTTCTTCAATCTGCATACTATTTTTTTTTATCACTAGACACAAATTTTTCTAGCTACACCATACATATCATTTTCTCAATGTTACCAATGAAACGCAGTCTTTACATCTATCTGATGTAGCTCCAAATCAAAATGAGTTACAAGTGTCATTATGGTCCTGAAAGAGTCTTTTGATGAAACCAGAGAGAAAGTCTCTTTATAAAACCCTTGGCAACAAGACGGGCCTTATATCTCTCTACATTGTCTTTTGAATCCCTCTTGGTCTTTAATATCCATTTGCAACTAATGGGCTTCTCATCTTCAGAAAATTCGACGAGATCTCAAACGTCATTGTCTTTCATGGATTTCATCTCATCTTTCCATCAATCCATTTTTTGAGAATTAGAACTTTGTTTGGCTTGATGGAAGTTGATTCGACCATCTTCCACCACTCTTATGTCAACCTCATGTTTTTTGGAGAAAGACGATATAGTCATTCGAAACTGCAATTCTTCTTTCTCTAGTGAATCTTCTTAATGGAATTTGTTCTTGATGTTGTTGAGCTTGCTCATCAGGAGCAACTCCATTCATTTTGGTTAGGGACTCTTCGACATTGTCTGGATAATCTGAATGTGTATCTTGAACAATGTTAAGAATTGGAGTATGATCACTGTCAATAACAACAGCTGGAAGAGAAACGAATTCATCTTCAAAGTTAATGTCCCTAACTTCATCTCTCATTCCAAGATTATCATCCTCAAGGAATTTTGCATTTCCCGTCTCAAAAAAGGACCTAGTTGAGTGATCATAGAATTTGTAACTCCTTGGCCGTTCAAGGTACCCAACAAAGTAGCAATTTACAATTCTTGAGTCTAGTTTCTTTTAATTTGGCCTGTAAGGCCTTGCCTCAACTGGACAACCACAAATATGAAAGTGCTTAATACTAAGCTTCTTGCCTATCCAAAGTTCATAAGGTGTTTTAGCAACTGCTTTGCTGGAACCCTATGTATGTTCTAGTTTTTAGTGATTTTCTGCAGAGAGATTCTAGTAAAGAAGAATGACTAATCATGCTTCTTACCATGTCCTTAAGCGTCATATTTCATCTCTTAGCAACACTATTCATTCTAGGATTGATTGGCATTGTGTATTGTGGGACGATATTGCATTCATCTAGAAACTTTACAAAAGGTCCTGGACGTTGTTTACTAGATCCGTCATATCTGCCATAATATTCACTACCACGGTAGGATCTGACGGCTTTAATCTTCTTGAAAAGTTGATTTCAACTTCACCTTTGAAGGACTTAAATACATCCAATGATTGAGACTTCTCATGAATCAAATATAGATGACCATAACACGAATAATCGTCTGTGAATGTAATAAAATATTGTTGGCCATTCCAAGAAGATGTGGAAAATGGTCCGCAAATATTAGTATGACTTACTTCTAAAACGTCAAAACTTCTATTGGCACCTATTTCCTAAAGTTTGTTTATTTCCTCTTTATACACTCAATACAAACTTGAAAATGTGTCAAGGCAAAGGGATCAAGAATCCCATCATACAAAAGTATCTCAATTCTCTATTTAGAGATATATCCTAAGTGCTTGTGCCACAATGCAACGGAATCCTCATTGGTTAATTTATAGTTTGTACCACATGAACTGGTATGCAAAGTTTCATTATAGGAGGCAATTGTATCCAATAAATATAGGTTATCATTATAAAATAACGAACCAGTACCAATAAGATTCGAATCACGAAAGAGACTAAATCTATTATTTTCCAAATGAACAACAATAACCTAATTTGTCCAATATACGAACATAATGTAAATTCCATCTGAACGATGGTGCTACATAAGTCTCTTCCAAATTCAAATAATGACCCGTCATTAAAAATAACCTAAAAGTCCATATATCCTCAACTGGAACTGCTTTTTCATTGCCCACATAGATAAATCTTTCAGCATCACTTGGCTTTCGGCTCTACAGATAACCATGCATAGACACACTTATGTGAGTGGTAGCACCAGAATCTATCCACCAAGTGTGTATAGGTAAAGAAGCTAAATTAACTTTAAAACAAATCGTAACGAGAAACATATCTTTCTTAACACGTCAGGTAGCGTACTTGGGGCATTTTTTCTTCTTGTGTCCACTTTTCTTACAAAAGTAGCAAGTGAACTCCTTATCCTGTTTCTTTTGCACTCTGTGTTGTGGTGCCTCAACTGCAGTTACTTTCCTCTTTTTCTTTTCTTGTCTTGAGGGGTTGTTGATAAGTTAGCAATTTTAGTCCTCTCACGCTTAAGTCTTTCCTCTTCTTGCACAAAGTGAGATATGAGCTCATTAAGAGTCCATTTATCCTTTTGGGTATTGTAATTCACTTTAAATTGACCGTATTGTGCAGGAATGGAAATCAAAACCAGATGCACGAGCAAGTCCTTATACATCTCTAACTTTAGTGCCTTTAGTTTGGAAACGAGATTAGACATTTCCATAAAATACTCCATTATGTTCTCTTTTTCTTTATACCTTGTTCAAACAAGATGATCCAAAAGAGTACTTGTTTCAGCCTCTTCGTTTTTGGCAAAACGCATTTCAATTTTCTCAAGAAAAGTCTTAGCATTTTCATTCTTAGACATAGCACCCTTGAATTTTTTGGAATGGAATGTTTCATGATCATAAGACTCGTGCGGTTAGAACAATTCCATTCTTGATTCCTAAGTGAAACTTTCATCAGCAAGAGAATGAGGTCATTATATCCGAAGCGCAATGTCAAGATCCATGCAACCGAGACCAATCATAACATTCTCTTTCCAATTCTTGAAATTTGTGCCATTAAGCACATTGATGGAATTAATGTTGACAGATATTATAGAAGCACAACCACAAATTGAATCGAAAACAAGAGAATACAACAAGCTCACAGTCAATGATCATGTTATAACATTTGCATAATATTCCAATAAGGATATGTATGACAAATTAAGTAATGGTGGGCCCCATCATAAGATACCTAGCACAACATTGATATTTAGTTTTTGGACAGAAACATTAACTTGTAAATGCTATTCTCTATGTAGTAATCAAAAATTGATAATTAAGCTGTCAAATAATAAGTCTTTCTTTCAACCACTATATTTACCACATGTATTTATTAATATTTATTACCACAAGTATTTCTGCTATTTGGACAAACAATAACCTTCTTTTTGGTCCTTCGTTGTTTGCATAAGCAATAGACACACACACATCTTAATATTCCAAAATAAACAAATCTACGCGATAGAAGTTACTTTGGCAATGTATCGTTTCAATTTATTTATTTTAAAATATAAGACAATTAATTCAAGGATCTGAAGATATTTTAGGGATTAAATTTGAAATTTCCAAACTCTAAGGGCCTAAGATTTAAAAAAAATTAAAACTTGAAGGACCTAAGATTTAAAATCCAAAACTATAAGGACTAAATGTAAAATCCACAACTTTAAGGGCTTGATTTCAAAATTCCAAACCTTCAAGGCCCAAGATTTTAAAATATGAAAACTTTAAGGACCTAAGATTTAAATTCCAAAACATTAAGGACTAAATCTTAAAATCCAAAATTTTAAGGGCTAAGATTATAAAATCTGAAAACTTTAAGGACTTGAATTTAAAAATTGCACATTAATCTTTGAATTCATCAAATTTACATATGAGGTCCTATCCCCAATTTGCAGTAGCTAGGGTTTGAAACCCTAGCACTGCCAGCCACCGCCGTCGCCCCTCTAGATCTATTGGGGCGGCGGTGCCTTGAGCCACAGCAGCGCCAACACTGCAATCACCGGAATCTTACCCCTTTAATTTTTTTTATACTTTAATTCTTTATTTTCCTCAACACATCAAGCCAAAAAATAATTATATTCACACACATAAAGATTTTTACCCTAAAATTCCTTATAGGCATATTCATTCAAAATCAAAATATCTATGAAAAATCCTAATAATCTAACACGATTTAAGCTCTGATACAACTTGCTAGAATTCAAACATAAATCTTAAATTACAATTGCATAATTAAAGAACCCAAAATCATCATGTTAAATTATCAAGAATAGGTGTTGAGGAAGTATATCTTAATCCATCGTATTGAAATTAAGAGGATTATGATCTTCCACAATCAAATCTCTTTATTATTCAATGGGATCTCACTCCAAGACAAGGATAGAGGAGAAAAAGAAAACTAATTGAATGATTTGACTTGGGCACTTGACCATATAGTATTCTTTATATACTAGTTAATTAGATTTCCATCAATTAAGTTTCTATACATTAAAAGCCCACACCAATAGATGTTTTTAGAGTTCAATCAATGGATCACATATGGCCCTATTAAATCAGATAGTCCATAATATAATTGTATTTTAAATATGTAGCACACATAAGAAATAAAACCCAACACTATAGGTTTATTTTTTAATGATCTTTTCGATTGATTAATCATACTTGTGCAAAACAAATGTGAAGCTTATTTGGAAAACAATCACTTTCTTGTATCATTATAATGGCTACTAATTCATAGGTAAAAATACAGATGCTATTACATTCTAAATCTCTGATGCATTTATCATTTTTTGCAGCAAAAAGATCGAAGGAATGGATTATTCTCGACTAGTAAACTTGACTGGAATTTGCTCATATGCATGCACAACGTGATGGAAAGCCATATTTTGTATTTGAAGCTTATATCATCCACACCTGTATACATTCAGTCGTGTCTACATATTTTGTATATTGAAGTTGTTCTGGTGGAAGTGAAGCTCAAACAGAGATCTCTAGGAATTATGGAAAAGGCTGGTGGAAGTCGCTTTGCAATGAGAGCGATGTCGAAATAGGCTCACGCCCATTCGAGAAACACAAGCATCAGCTCTGTTGGAAAAATATGTGTCATATTTATCACTTTTTATATCTTGGCTAACTTAATAAATATAACTAATTTTTAATGATAAAAGAGCAGGTCTACGTTTGCGTTTTGATCGATCGATTAACGCCGATTCGATCGACCGGCTTGATAAGCAGATTATTTTTTCAGATCAGTAAAAGCTACGATTTTATTTTGTTTCTATACTTGATATATTCTGACCTCATGAATATTATTGACAGCCCCTTTTGTAGGTTAAAGAATATTTTCTTATTCTCTTAGATTTGTTTAGGAAAGAAATATTTAGTTTCCTAAATTCTTTTCTTCTACAAATCTAAAAATATCTTTCTATATTCTTGCCTACTAATTCTCTTACCATTCTTGTTGCATATTTTTAGGTAAGAAATAATTCCTAATTTGATTTCCACTTTAACTATAAGTAAGAGTGAAAATCAATAAGGAATCAAGGCTTTGAAATATAACTTTTGTTCTTGTTTTCTCTAAGCCATAAAATCAGCCGAAATCTATGGAAGGAAAACAAGACATCAAGCTTCATTGATTCAACTTCAAAGCAAAAAGATTTTCTTCAAACTCGTTGAAGAATCAAGAACTAATTGGTGCTCAACGAACAATTCCATATTTTGTTCAAGCTACTTGGCGTGAAGTTAAGAACGGGGGTTCTTAATCCAAGTGGTGGTTGCGGTCAAGTACAATAGGAAAGTGGCAATAAAGTCAAGACAGGTGGGTTTGATTCTACCTCATCAACAAGTCATAAGAAGAAGTATCACAGGGAGTTGATCTGTTTTCTTTTGATTGTTATTTTGTTAATTTTGCAAAATTACAAAAATCGATACTATTGTATGTTTGAACAAGATTATTAGTGGATGGTTTTTACCCATGGCATGGGGGCCCGTAGATGTTTCCCTTAGGGGTTCACCACGTTACATCTTGTGTTCGTATTTAATCCTTTAATTTCTGTACTTAACAAGATTAGGTAAACGAACACGGTTGTGCGAGTCAGAGCGGTTATCTCTATATCTTGCCAATTCTGACTACGTTCTGTCCACTGCTTGTTTAATTAAGATTAAAATTTGTTTTAATTTAATTAATCTAGGTTTTAGAACTTTCAATTGGTATCAGCGGGTACACTTTTTAAGTGCGATCCAAAGAAACCTAGATATGGACAGTGCCCCGTTTAGACCACCTGTTTTAGATGGTACTAATTATGCCTATTGGAAAATTAGAATTCAAGTTTATATCCAATTCCTTGATGAAAAAGCTTGGCACTCTATTGTCCATGGCTATAAAACTCCCACCATTATTGAAAATATTGTAGAAAGAGAGAAAAAGGCAGACGAATGGGCTACAACTGATTTTAATTATACTAATTGGAATTCCAAAGCTTTAAATGCCATATTCTCTTTCGTAGACTCTAATCAATTTCGTTTGATTTCTACTTGTCAGGTTACAAAAGATGCTTGGGACATCTTACGAATTGCTCACGAAGGAACCACTATGGTCAAGTCATCCAACTTCAAATTATAACTCTAGAGTTTGAACAACTAACCATGAGAGACGATGAACAATTCAAGAATTTCTATGCATAACTCAGTGACATCACCAATACTGCTTATACTTTGGGAAAGAAATATTCGGAGAGCAAAATTATAAAGAAAATTCTCAGAGCCTTGCCTGATCGTTTTCATTCTAAAGTAACTGCAATTGAAGAAAGTAAAGAGATTGAGAATATGAGAGTTGAAGAGTTGGTGGGATCATTGATGACATATGAGCTACATCTACAAAGGAAAAAGAAAGAAAAGGGATCTAGTATTGCCTTCAAAATTAAAAATCATGAAGACGAGGTTGATCGTGAGGAAAGCGAAACAAATGAAAACGTGGTCATGCTCACCAAACAATTCAAAAATTTTCTAAGAGGAAATCAAAAGGGAAAGAACTTGAATACATCTCTCCAACAAAAGAAGAGATTTCCGATCAACACAAAACAAAACTCCACTACCTCTATGAATAGATCTGACAATCAAATTCAATGCCATGAGTGTGAGGGTTTTGGTCACATAACCTCTGAATGTGCAAATACTTTAAAGAAATCTCATACCAAGAAGGCCATGAATATCACTTGGAGTGAAGATGATGAAAAAGATTCAGATGAGGACGAGGACGACAGAACCACTGATGATCAGGTAACGTCTTTAACTGTGAACTTAACTTCTCGTACTGATTTCGTGCAAAACTTGATTGCAGGTTCTGACTCCTTGGCAACAACATCTGAAGAACCAGTCTGTGTCTGTTATAACTGCAGCAGTATGAATAAAAAATTACAAGATGAACAGGAGAAAAACTTGTCTACTCAATTCATGATGGAATTTTTGGAAGATGACAAGGCTGAAATTGATTCTCAAAATAATATTCTTACCAACATCTTAAAAGAGAAGGATGATCAAATTACGAACCTTTTTGATGAATTAAAAGTGTCAAAAGAAAGGATCAAGCAATTAACAATTGGAGCCTCTCGCTTAAGTGAAACCCTAAGCTATGGAAGAACTCCAAATGTCAAAGAAAGTTTGGGATATGTTGGAAAAGGTGAAAGAAAAGTTGGGAATCAGATCAACTTCATCAAAGAAACAAAGTCTGCTGTATTTTCAGACAAAACTGCTCCCATCACCGTCAGAACTAAGGCTGACCTGCCTATGCAGGTTCTGACAAATGCCAAGACTCAAAAACAGTCACGACCATCAAGTATACAACCAATACAGAGAAGTAAATCAAAGTACTTTGTAAAATGTTGCATATGTGGTAATTTAGGACACGACTCCTCTCATTGTTTGTTTAGTAAAAACTTAGCTAATAGAAAAATGAGACACCTTAACAACACTTAAGTAAGACAAATTTGGGTTAAAAAGGGTGATTTAAATTGTTATATGGTTGATGTTGCCTATAGATCTTTTATTCCTAACTCTTGGTATTTTGACAAGTGAGTTGTTCTAGACATATACCGTAATCGATCTTATCTAACTAACTACAAAAGTCATAAAGGTGGTCTGGTTACTTTTGGTGATGGAGCACACGGTAAAATTGAAGGTGTAGGCACTATTCTAATTGATGGTTTCTCTCCATTAAAAGAAGTTCTTTTTGTTGCAGGTTTAAAAGCTAACCTGATTAGTATAGGCCAACTCTGTGATGATAAACACTTGGTTATGTTCTCAAAAAATTCTTGTAAAGTCTTGAAGTATGATGGTAGTTGTATTCTATATGGTACTAGATCTAATGATAAATGTTATCTTCTTGACACTAAAATTACTTGTCATATTTCAAAGACTGACTCAACCGAATTGTGGCACAAACGATTGGGACATTTAAACTATAGTGATCTGTTGAGACTAACAAAATTGAATGCAGTACGAGGTGTTCCTAAGCTTACTGAAAAATCTGAAAGATTGTGTGGTTCGTGCCTAAAAGGTAAGCAAACCAAAAGTACTCACAAGCAAGGTAAGTTTCTTACTACAGCTCATGTATTAGAATTACTTCACATAGATTTTATGGGACCTATTCAAACTGAAAGTATTGGGGACAAGAAATATATTTTTGTTTGCGTGGATGATTTTTCTAGATATACTTGGGTAGATTTCTTGAGAGAAAAATCTGATGTTTTTGAAAGATTCAAATTTTTGCACCTAAAATTAACAACAGAAAAATATTTTGAGGGAATAAAAATATTAAGGATTAGAAGTGATCATGGGAGAGAGTTTGAAAATGCTACTTTCTCTACTTTCTGTGATCAAAATGGTATTTTTCAAGATTTCTCTGCACCGAAAACTCCTAAACAAAATGGTGTTGTGGAAAGGAAAAATAGGTCTCTACAAGAGATGGCTAGAGTTATGCCAAATAGTAAGAAGCTCCCTGTTAAATTATGGGCTGAACCTATTAATACTGCTTGTTATATTTTAAACCATGTGTCTTTGAGAACAGGAACCACTCAAACTCCTTATGAAATCTGGAAAGGAAGAAAACCGAATCTCAAATATTTTCATACCTTTGGTAGCAAATGCTATATATTAAATGATCGAGAATACCTGGGTAAATTCAATTCAAAAAGTGATGACGGAGTGTTTATTGGTTATTCTGAGAACATCTGTGCTTACAGAATTTATAACATGCGTACTCAGACTATCATTGAATCAATCAATGTAAAAATTGATGATACTGATGACTTTTCATCTTATTCACAGGAGCCTAATATTCAGACTTTGGAAGAACAGGTTGCTGGATGTCAACCTACTCCAGACCATCATGTACCTGCATCAGACAATGATACACAGAAGGAACATCTAGCATCAAGTTCGGATGTCTCTGCCCCTGCTCCTAGAAGTTCTGACGCACCATATACAAGTAACGAACAGGACATGAGAAGGCAACCTCATTCTTGGATTCAGAAAGCACACCCATTGGACAATGTTCTCCCAGATTCTAGAGACAGCATGATGACTCGGAGGAGGCTTGCTAATGAACTTGGAAATGTTTTCTACACTTCACAAATTGAACCCAAAAATGTAAATGAAGCTATTATTGATGAAAATTGGGTTCTAGCCATGTATGAAGAGCTAGCTCAATTTGATAGAAATGAAGTGTGAGAACTTGTACCTCAGCCAAAGGACACAAATGTGATCGGAACAAAGTGGATATTCAAAAATAAATCAGATGAACATGGCAACATAGTCAGAAACAAGGCACGCTTGGTTGTACAGGGATACACTGAACTAGAAGGAGTGGATTTTGATGAAACATTTGCACATGTGGCTCGACTTGAATCCATTAGACTCTTACTATCAGTGGCATGTCAAATGAGGTTCAAGCTGTACCAAATAGATGTCAAAAGTGCCTTTCTGAATAGAATTCTTAATGAAGAAGTCTATGTTGAGCAGTCTAAGGGATTTGTTGATCCTTATTCTCCCGACCATGTGTTCAGACTCAAAAAGGCTCTGTACGGACTAAAGCAAGCCCCACGAGCTTGGTATGAACGATTAACCATGTTCTTGTTGGAACAGGGATACAAGAGAAGAGGAGCTGACAAAACATTATTCATCAAACATTTTAAAACTGGATTAACTGTTGCACAAATCTACGTCAACGACATTGTGTTTGGTTCTTCACTAGAAACAAAATCCAAAGAATTTGCTACACTTATGCAAAATGAATTCGAAATGAGTATGGTTGGTGAACTAAATTTCTTTTTAGGTCTGCAGATCAAACAGTTTGGATCAGGGATTTTTATCTCCCAGGCCAAGTATGCTAAAAATCTTGTGAAGAAGTTTGGCCTTGAACAGAACAAGTCAGTCAGAACTCCCATGGCCACGTCCTTGAAAATTTCTAGAGATGACCAGGGAAGGAGGTTGACTCCAGCTTGTACAGAAGCATGATAGGGAGTTTGCTGTACTGACTGCAAGCCGTCCTGACATATCATTCAGTGTTGGAGTTTGTGTCCGTTATCAAGCTAAACCAAAAGAATCACATCTTGTGGTCGTGAAGCGAATCATTCGTTATATTAACTGTACTTCTGATTATGGTTTATGGTATACTAATGATACTACCTCTCATCTTGCAGGATACACTGATGCTGACTGGGCTGGAAACATGGATGATAGGAAAAGCACGAGTGGAAGATGTTTCTACATTGGTAACAATCTCATTGCATGGTTAAGTAAGAAACAAAACTCTATTTCCTTATCTACTGCACAAGCTGAGTATATTGCAGCAGGTGGTTGTTGCACTCAGTTACTTTGGATGAAACAAATGCTATGTGATTATGGTATTGATCAGGACTCTGTTACTATATTTTGTGATAACACTAGTGCTATCAATATTTCTAAAAATCCTGTTCAGCACTCTAGGACCAAACATATTGATATTAGACATTTTTTTATTAGAAATTTGGTCGAAGGAAAAGTTATTACTTTGGAACATATTCAGACTGAGTATTAGTTGGCTGATTTGTTCACCAAAGCCTTAGATTCTGCTAGATTTGAGACTCTACGGAAGGCCGTGGGCATTTGCTTAATGCATTAGTTTTTTATTAAAAAATAAAATAAAATTAGAAGTAGTGTTTTTTTTTTGTTTGATTTTATCATGTGTGTTTGTTTGCATTTGCTTATTTTTTATTTATTTAAAAAAAAAGAGAGGGGAGAGGGGGGGGGGGGATTGAGAGAGAGAAAGAGAAGAATGAGTTTTCTTGCAAATAGCATATGATATAAATGTATGATTGGTCTATGAATTTTGAGATTTACTTGGATTAACCAATCAGTATGGTATGCTCATTATACTTATGGTAAAATATGCTCAGATAAGCACACTTTGAGGACATATTGACTTGTTTGATTGTACCTTACTACTAACTAGATTGTTATCTTTAAAGTAGTTTCGTACTTTGTTGTGACCAATGGTCAGTAACTATGTCTCTTGACACCATAGTATGTTGTTGTGTTAAACAGACAATTTCATGGAGGAGATGGCTACCACCATAAATGTGTGCAGCCGTCCTTGATAATGAACATAAATCATGTAGAAAAGGGCTACCTTTATGGCTGTGAGAAAGTCAACTCCATGATCTTAAAAATTCAGTGCTTTGACAAAACAAAAACAATAAAAAGGATACATAAATAAAGTCAACACTCTGAGTACTCAAAAAGAAAAATTGCTATGGTACTCCTATCTGGCACGCACATATTTTTTATTCAAAGGGATATGTTCAGATGATGACTGGTTTGAAATACACCTCAGTACTGATCTTATTTACAAGGTTCAATTTGACTTAGTGGGACATGTTATGATTGATTAGTCCAGTATGTCCTATCACACACTCATGTTATAAATCTGAATAATTAATTGAATCAAATTATGCGTATATATCTGATTGGAAGATTTCAGTTGAAATTGATATTTTTTGACTGATTGTATAATTTGTAGAACTATGAAATTTGCCCATAAATAAACGATTCATTTTTATCTCATAAAATATTCTCATTATTTTTGTGTGATTATCTTGTGTGGGCCTTTTCGTAAAAACTTCAATCAACTGTCAAATTTTGGCAGCACAATCAGCTTTAATTGAGAAAAATCTGGATGAATTTTAGTTTATGGAATCCAATCGTGTTATTGCTCTGATTCTATCTTCCTAATTTAAAAAAAAAAATATATGTACTCCATAAATCAGCATCTTAGGCGGTTTTGATTTAATTTAAATTTTACATATCTGAATAAGGAAGGTTTCTTTGTCAATAACTGCCATTAATCAGTCTAATTTTGGTAACTGCCTTACTCACGTTTCAAATTAACTGTTCCCTCCTTGTGCAATTTTGAAAAGAATTCTTCCCCTTTAAACCGTGATTTAGGGTTTTCTCATTCATCCTTCACACTTGATTCTCAATTGCTTAACATCAAATTCTCTCTTGCATTTGATTCTAGGGTTGTGTTAAGTTCTTTATTTCAGATTCAAACAATGGCGAAAACCAAGATGCCAAAATCAAAGAAAGACGTTGGTGGCTCTTCCAAGAACACTGTTAATTCGCCGGTTGCTACTGAGACTGCGATGGGGCCACAAATGTCTCCCGCAAGGACTCTCCGGCGAAGTGCAAGAAGACGGGAACCCTCAAGTTCAGACCCGGACACTTCTTCAGCGGTAGTTGCATGTCAGGCTGACCAATCGATGGACATTGTTGCATATCAACCGCCGGTCAGCCACTCTAAAACTCAGCCCCATCCAACATCTAACGACCCAATCACCTTTCTGAGCAAGAAAGTTACCCTAAGTACTGAAGATCAAGATGAAGAAGGAGATGAGGATGGTGAATCTGCAGGTGACAGTGGGTCTGACAATGTTGAAATTGAAGAGGATGTTCGTGAGGATGAAGGAGCTGGTGATGAAGAGTCTGAACAGCCTCCCCCATTTGTAGAAGGTTCAAGTAAGCCCCCTTCTCAAAAATCAGATTCTGATTTTGATGTTGCTCTTGATGAATCTTCAGAATCTACTCCTACACCCCCTCCAATGAAAAGGGCCACAAGGGCTGAGAAAGGAAAAGGTAAAATCGCTGATGTTGCTGAGAAGCCCACGCCTGCTAGTTAGGACAGGCCTATCACTGCCTTAGAGAGTGCCTACAGAGTATTGCCTACTCCTAGTTCAGACCTCCAAATGTTTAGACTTGACACATTAACTAGAGGTAGACACTCTGTTAACCCCCTCAACTACTATTTTCTATCGACCATCTACTGTAAGTTTATCATTGAGTGCAAGGTAACAATTGCCGAATTTAGTTCGTTTGGTTTAGTTGACATTGTTGATTTTCACAACTTACATAATCTGTTAAGTTTTTCTCGGCCATTCAATGAAACTCTGGTCAAGGAATTTATGGCCAATGTCCCAAAGAATCTGGGGAAGGCAGGAAATGAATTTAGGTGGCAGGTTTATGTCCGAGGAAGACATGTTACATTCAGTCCTAACTCTCTCAAGGACTGGCTCAGGGTGACCACTGTAGCCATCACAAGTGACGAAGAATTGACCAAGGACAGCATTGCTCAAGAAATGACTGGCTCTACCTGGCCAGAATCAGGAAAACTGACTACTTCTCGGCTACTGCCCAAATATAAAATTCTTCATTGGATTCTTATCAACAATATCGATCCATTAACTCATCGATCTGAAATTTCGGGAGACAAGGCTGTTATGCTATACAAGTTAGGGATGAGGATGCCAGTTGATTGGGTTAAAATAGTTTTTGATAGAATTGTTTATGAAGGGCCGATGAGGGCCAAGCAGTACAGGCTACCGCATCCAGCTCTGATCTATCACTTTCTTGTTCATCAAGAAGTGCCTACAATAGATTCAGACCGCTTCTCTGAGTGCATTCCAGCGCTAGGTATTCATGAGTTTACAAATTTGGGTAGCGCTCCACATCCCACTCTCTAAGTTCCCAGGTACTTTCTATCCTCGTTGGACCATTCTGGACGTCTGGATGCACTGGAAACTCAGTTGGGGCTGGTTCGAACACAGGTAGATCAAATTTTTGCCCCAACCAAAGGTTTTTCTAATGATGTTACTTTCATGCGTAGGATGTTGGGTAAACTGGAATTTCTGGGCGATGAGCATATAAAATCTGCATTCTGAATAGTTACTCTAGAATTCTCTGCACATCCTGGAGATCCAATGGAGATTCTAACTTCTAATCCCGTTGTTGAGCCAACAGCTGCCCCAGCCACTGCACCTCTCACTAATGATCCTCCAGCTGATGCTCCTTCAGATACCCATGCTCGCAGGAGGGTTGCAAATGCATCTGCATCCGGTACAAAGAAGCACAGATCCTCCCGGCACTCTATGTTCCCAGTTCTAACTCTTAACCCTCTAACTATTTGGCTATGGATGACTGTTTTAACTCTTAAATTCTGCTTTATTTCCTTTCAAACACTGCTTTACTTCTGTTTTTTTCTCTTCCTTTGGAGTTCCTCTTACAAAAGGAGGAGTAGTAGTAATTTTTAATTTTTGTGGTTGTTAGGTTTTTCTTGCTATGGACATTTTGTTGGTTAAACTTTAATAGTAGTATTTTTAGGTTTATGGTAGTTTGATCATTACACTTAGATGATATCTTGCTAAGGGAGAGCAATTTTAATGTTATGGCTAATGTGTGTGGTTTTTGCATATGGTGTTAACTTCTTTGCAGGAGTTCTTGGTTTACACACTAAGGGGGAGCCATAACCCTTGTATGTTGATGCTCATGAGTTCTTTACTTATTCACACACATCACACTTACATTAAAAATTCGATAGTTATGTGTTTGTAATTAAGCAACGCCAAAGGGGGAGATTGTTGGAAAAATATGTGTCATATTTTTCACTTTTTATATCTTGGCTAACTTAATAAATATAACTGATTTTTAATGAGAAAAGAGCAAGTCAACGTTTGCGTTTTTCTTCGAATGCGATTAACGCCAGATTACGGACCGGCTTGATAAGCGGATTATTTTTTCAGATCAGTAAAAGCTGCGATTTTATTCTATTTCTATACTTGATATATTCTGACCTCATGAATATTATTGACAGCTCCTTTTGTAGGTTAAAGAATATTTTCTTATTCTCTTAGATTTGTTTAGGAAAGAAATATTTAGTTTCCTAAATTCTTTCCTTCTACAAATCTAAAAATATCTTTCTATATTCTTGCCTACTAATTCTCTTACCATTCTTGTTGCATATTTTTAGGTAAAAAATAATTTCTAATTTGATTTCCACTTTAACTATAAGTAAGAGTGGAAATCAATAAGGAATCAAGGCTTTGAAATATAACTTTTGTTCTTGTTTTCTCTAAGCCATAAAATCAGCCGAAATCCATGGAAGGAAAACAAGACATCAAGCTTCATCGATTCAACTTCAAAGCAAAAAGGTTTTCTTCAAACTCGTTGAAGAATAAAGAACTAATTGGTGCTCAACGAACAATTCCATATCTTGTTCAAGCTACCTGGTGTGAAGTTAAGAATGGGGGTTCTTAATCCAAGTGGTGGTTACAGTCAAGTACAATAGGAAAGTGGCGATAAAATCAAGACCGGTGGGTTTGATTCCACTTCATCAACAAGTCAGAAGAAGAAGTATCACAGGGAGTTGATCTGTTTTCTTTTGATTGTTATTTTGTTAATTTTGTGAAATTACAAAAATCGATACTATTGTATTTTTGAACAAGATTATTAGTGGATTGTTTTTACCCATGGCATGGGAGCCCGTGGATGTTTCCTTTAGAGGTTTACCACGTTACATCTTGTGTTCGTATTTAATCCTTTAATTTTCGCACTTAACAAGATTAGGTAAACGAACACGGTTGTGCGAGTTAGAACGGTTATCTCTATATCTTGTCAGTTCTGACTACGTTATGTCCACTGCTTGTTTAATTAAAATTCGTTTTAATTTAATTAATCTAGGTTTTAGAACTTTCAAGATTTTTATAATCATATTTTGACAAACTATCTTTGAGTTTACCAAGAGAAGTAACAAATGTTGAAATTGGAGGAAAGAGATCAAGATCAGATTCAGGTCCTCTATAATGATTAGTGATTCTTTCGAGAGCACTTAATAACTCCAGTAGTAAAGGACTTTGTGGAAATGGCTTGAAATCTAGAAATTCTATGATTTGCAATGATGCTAGCCAAAATGAGGTCGAGTGGATTGAACAATATGAAGATGGTGTGTATGTAACAGTTGTAGCCTTTCAAGATAGAAGTAAAGATATCAAACGAGTGTGCTTCATATATTTGGCTTTGTTATTTCTCATCGTGACATTGGATGTTACTTTATATTAAAAAGATTGATTTTAATATAATATGGAATGATTGGTTATATAAGATCTCAAAAGATGTATCAAATAAGTAAAATGGAAAATTTTTTGGAGAGGGCCTTTGGAAATTGTTCTTGAATCTCCTTTTATTCTGTTTATTGAATGATTACTTAATCTAGTTCTATGCACACTTGTTATGTCGGTTGTAATTTCATTAATGTTAAAGTACCTAGCATTGAATGTGTTTTATTAGTTTTGTACTTTTCTTGTCATTGCATATGCAAGAAGAAGAGATTCACGAGGCACCAAGCGAGACTTTGTGGTCGAAAAAAGAGAAAAATTTTACAAGAAATACAACATTAAATGGAATATACGGGTTTCATCCTCCAATAAAGCTGCAAGTAGTATTGAGGGAGATGTGTCCCAAGGCTAATGCCAAAGATTTTGGCCTCGCCAACATCATGAAAATGGCTCAAAATCTAGAACTTCAGAAGGTTCCGACAAAGGTGATGCAAATCAAACTATGGTTGAGTGGTGTTGGGATTTTTGTAATGTCAAATAAACTCGGGGCAGTGATGATTAATCGGACCCGTTATATCTTTATAGGCTTTTGAGCCAAGAATTGAAACATAATTGTGTAGTTCACTCCAAAATGAGTCAACCTAAAATTGATGAAGGACTTGATTGGTCACTTGGTTGGGCACATTATACCACCACCACATTACCGTACGGAAATTCCAAGCAAATTGAATTTGCCTTCAATGACCATAATTCCAAACAGAAATCTTGAACCTCATTTTCTTAGTGAAAAATTGCAGCCACTTCCCTTGATTATTTTTTTGGTGAAATTGGTCCTTTTTCTTTTTCCTTCATAGATTGTTGTTACCATTGTGGAGTTAACAGTATTAATCTGAGCTCTGTCGATTGTTCTTGCAAGTAAACAAAGATCCTGTGAAACTATTTTCTCCAACAATTGTTCTTGCATTTACTCCTTGCGTTTGTGTTCTGACCAAGAGCTCCACATACTTTGTCAATACAGCAAGTTGTCCATTAGTAGCAGATTGACTGTCAATCTCATGTATACCTGCTACTTTTCTTGGAGTGGTACGATCAGATAAAAACATGGTATGTGTGTTTGTAATCAGCTCATATAGATCCCATGTTTCGTTGACATTTTTATTTGCAATGGACCCATTTGCAGAGGAGTCCACTGTCGATTTGGATTAAGGAGACAGCCCAGAGTAAATATATTAAGCTTGTTGGCCCTTTTTAATGCCATGTTTGGACATTTTCTGAGCAACTCCTTGAATATATCCCAAGCTTCATGATACCTTTCTCCATCCAGTTGTTGAAAAGTAGAAATTTCTAGCTTCATCTTTGCTACTTTAGCTGGTGAAAAGTACTTGTTGCAGAATTTTCTAGCCAAGTTATCTCAGGTGGTGATACTAGCATATGGTTCTGAGTTTAACCATTCTAGAGCCCCATCCCTCAATGTATAGAGAAATAACCGAAATCTGATGGCATCTTCATTCACTCCTTGAAATTG
The DNA here is from genome assembly GCA_023638005.1 of Forsythia suspensa. Lineage (NCBI taxonomy): Eukaryota > Viridiplantae > Streptophyta > Magnoliopsida > Lamiales > Oleaceae > Forsythia > Forsythia suspensa. The sequence goes on along the minus strand of CM042666.1, from coordinate 23,965,749 downwards.
AAAGTTACGGCACATCCGTAGGAATCTGGAAAGATCTGTATTTGGGTTTTCATTTGCTTTTCCATATTGCTGAAGAGATTAATCAGATTGGCCCTTAATTGAAAGTCATTCCGACTAAAAGCTGGATAGACTATGCTTGAACGATCAGGAGCTGCTGCCGGAGTTAAGATCTGAGTCATTGGCATATTTCCATCGTCATCATCTTCTTCTTCTTCATGTTGCTGAATTTGTTGAGATGCTATTTGGGCTGCTTCTACAGTGGCTGTTCTTGCAGCCTCTTGTTTAGCTTCTCTTCTAAATTGTGCATTTGCCATTTGAATTTGTTGCTGATATTTATGTTTTTGGTTGTGTTCTTTGCGTCGTCTGAAAGTACGTTCAATCTTAGGATTGAAAGTCTCAAGATTGTCGCATTGTGTACGGAGCATGCAACAAACACCTTTTCTATAGTAAGAAAACAAAGAAGAAAAATAAAAGTATAATAATAAAAAAATAAAAATTAAACTAAAATTATGAAAATTATGTAATTGCAAGTGAACAATATCGCACACAAGTAATAAAGTGGACCTATTATGTCCGGATTATCGTTCTCATAAAGACTATCTTATTTATATAATAGTTAAATTAATCTTAATGCTAATCTGTTTAAATCACTTTAAAATAAATTGATTTGAAGATTTTAAATTATAACTATGAAATTTAGAAAACAATGTAATAACTTATGTGAAAGCAAAAATTAAGAATTTAGGAAATATGGTTATTAAAGCGTTTGGATTCACGAGTTCACCATAGTTGTTATCTCTAATTTCTCCTCTCAAGATTTATTCCTAAAGTTGTATTCGGTCGAATTCATGAATTTAACCTAAATTACCTCTCTCGAGTTCAAATTAGTCATATCTAATTAAGTCAACTTATATATGAAGTCAGAATGATCCTTAATTATATACATTAATTCTCCTAAGAATTCAATTCAGACTGCGACAATAACAAAAACTTATCTCTACCTTTTATCCAATTGCCGGATTTTACTACGTGGTCCAGATTAATAATTTACCGCTTAGTTCATTACAATCCACAATTCAATGAAAAATAATGGCCAATTATTTCAAGTATTAAGAGAAGAAGTAAAATCAAAACATAATTAATTGTTAAGCAAAACTTGAGATCGAAAATAAAGAATTAAACTAGGCTACATCGTTCATCCAAACTTAAATATTTAGCTACTCATAATTCGGTAGAAAAACAAGATTAAAAGTTCGGAATACATAACCAGATCTTGAATAAAAGATGAGAAGATATAGAATATCTTGCACTAAGAATTCTTTGCCTTCAAGTTCCAATCTTCAAGATCTTTGTTGTTCTCCGCCGTTCTTTCTCTAAAAAATCAACAACCTTCTTTTTGATCTAGGTTAGGTATTTATATAGTGTTTTACTAATTTTGAAACACATGTACGTGAAAAGATGAAAAATGCCCTGACTAGAGTTGAAAATAAGCCAAAAAAAGTATAGCCGAGATTTTCGCGCATTGTCGCGGTCAACCGTGGTTTGACCGCGGCAAACCGAAAAGAATGTTGTCAAATTTGATTCCAATCATAATTGCAAGCTTTAGTCCTCCAAGTTTTGATGTGTATTATATTTGGTCTCCACTTCATGTTTATTCATAATTTGACCTAAAACAATTAAATCAACACACAATTAAGTAGAAAATAACTTAAGAGTACTTATAATCGTCTACTTTTGATGGTCCAGATAAGTGTAAAATCACACTTATTAAATACCCCCAAACTTGAACATTTGTTCGTCCTCGAACATGACTATTTACTTAAAAATCAAACAAATAATATTAAAATATACTACAATATATAGCTTGCCGTGTTTGCTTCAGATTTTTGAAACAATCAAACAATTCATAAAAAACTTCTAAATCATGCTAGAAAAATCAATTATTTTTACTTATTCGATGCTCGATAGACATATGTGTGTGCGCATAGTCAATCTAATCAACATAAACCTTTAGGTTGGTAATATTTCGCCCCCAGGTCATATATTTCCTTGCTCTCTCGTAAGAATACACACTCCCATATTGATATTTAATTTCTCACCCTATGTGTGAACTCTAAAGTTGTCTTCAAACACTTATTCTTTTACCGCTCAAAATTTGGTTAAGTCTAGCCAATATAATTAATATCTAGATCTGTGATGGTTCCCCCATTATTGAATGTTTCAACCATCAAGCTTCTACTAGGTAAGTCAAACCCACTAGTTATCTAAATCTCCAAGTTATGCGCACAAAGGCTCAATCTTGCTTTTGCTTTTTTTTTTTTTAATCTTATCTTATATGCAAGACCTCACTCCCTTAAGCTTTCTAGATAACCCTTGTAGCAAATTTTAGGCCGATGGCTTCCAAGTCTGATAACTTTAGGGTGCCAAGTTATGAGGACCCCTAAAAGCTTTATCACTTGAGTCAACTAGGCTACGAAGAGTGGTTTAAGATAATGCAAGTGCAATGCCTTTCATTTTTTTGTGCAAGATAAATAAGCGGAGATTAGTTCCCTAGCATCCGGTCAATACCTAGATTCCAAATACACTCCACACAAAAATATTACTCATGCATGGAATCAACACCTATCTAAATTCCTTCCGCATTGGTTTAACCACCCCAAACTATCCTTTCAACTGGTTAGGTAATTCAGTTGTCAATTGGTTGTCTTGGTTTTCACATAGGTTCACTATTCTTTCATTGTATTCTATTTAATATATCAACCAAAGGTAGTGATATTCATGACTATTATGCTCATGCTTAATCATATCTCAAATGGATAAGTATAGTCTATAAAAAAAGCTTAAGTAGCATCACCGAGTCATAATTCATGAATTGATAACAGTTTCAAATAGATTTCATCATATGCTGGCAAGGATATCCTACATGCAATCACACAAATAAAATATGTATATATTTTATTTAAATTCATCTACAACACACACAACAATAACGAAAATAATAAAGTCACCCACAAGCTTAAAATCCACATTGTCCTCAATGTGACAAAAAAAAGCGAAATAAATAAAAAAGGAAAGAGTTAACCCGAATCAAAAGGCATGGAGACAACATCGGACTTTCAGCTGATCAATACGCATTGGGATTGGAATGACGATGTGTAGCCTGAAATATAAAAAAACATTAAATGTACTCAATTACTAAAAATCGAGAGACGTTCTCTACTTCCTAATGTAGTCTTAAAATTCTATATACAATGCAATAAACATATAAGAGATAGAAAAATAGGTTGCCTCCTATTAAGCGCTCGATTTATAGTCTAGACATCAAGCTAACATTTTTTGTCGAAAAAGGACATAGGCGCAGGCATTTTAAAAGTTTGGGACGATGCTAGAAATCAAAGGTTAGAGATCCTTTCGTCACAATCAGGATTTCAAATGTTATTTACCCTATTCAAGAACACCATCATAATCTTTTAGAATATTATTATATTGAAAGTATGCTTTTTAGAAGTATTAGCACAATATTTTGTGAAAAGAAAAGTTATATATAAAAATTGTGCTTTTTCATAAGCAGTAAAATAATTTCTTCATATATATTGGTACATATAAATTTGTGCTTCTTCAAGAACAACACAACAATATTTTTCTAGAATTTTCATATTGAGATATTGAAGTTATTCTTATTTGAGAGTAACAACTCAACATTGTTTTACAATATTGATATAAAAATTTTACTTTTCAAGAGTATTAACACAATTTTTTCTTTTCAAAGCATTTATAGTTATATAGTTGTATTTTTTCGGGAGTAACAACAACAAATTTTGTTAGAATATTGAGATAGTATGAAGTTGTGAACCAATATTTCTTTAGGAGCAATAACAAAATATTATTCTGGATTATTGGTCTGTTGTAGAACCAACGCTTCTTCAAGAATAATAACATAATATTCTTCTTAATTATTGGTCTGTGGTAATAAATAATTTTCAAATAATATATGTCCACCATTAAACGGTATAGTGAAAACGACATAACCAAATAAAATAATATATGCAAATTTGTCGCTTTGTAAAATAAAATTAAACAAATACTAAAATTTTGTTTGGATAGAAAAGAAGAACCACTTTGCTAATTTAATTAACTTTAATTTCTCATCTTTCTTTGGAGAGAGAAAAATCACTTTTCTTAACTCATTTGGTTAGAACTTTGTATTGATAACGTGTTATAAAATTATAAAATAAGATAACACTCGGGTTTATTTGTTATCAATTAAAATTTTGCTAAAAACTGAAGTCAAAGTCAACAATTAATTTTAACCATACATTTCATGGATCCACAATTTTTTACAACTTTTCAACCATACGAATTCCATCATCTTTTATCAACTTTTAGAAAAAAATCTGATTTTAATCAAAATCAAACACACCCTAAATAATCATCCCTCATTATCTATTATTTTAGAAAATCTGGTACAAATGGTTGTTAGGCTTGATTTGGTATTGCTGTACTTTTAAGAGAATCAGCTTTTGCTGTGCTGCATAAAAAATTAGTTGTGGAAGAATCGGATAAGTGTTTGGTAAACTTTTGTTTCATAATTGCTGTATGTTTCAAAATCAATATTTAAGCGTTTGGTAAACAAAAATAATTTATTGCTGTAACTGTTTAAAATTACAAAATAAACATTGATTATAATAATGTCATTTTGTATTATTATTATTATTATCATGAGTAGTATTGTAAAATTTAATTTTACTTATATAACAATATGTAATATTATCAAATATTTTTTCAAGACAATACATTTACCATAATAATTATAAAATAAAATAATATACATCTATCAAATCTCAAAATTTATAAAAATTAAAAAATAAAAACATAGTAATATTGTATATAAATCAATTAAATTTAATTTTAAATTATTTGTGAAGATGTATTCTAATTAGAATACTAATAAAACTGTGACATAAAAGGATTTACTTTAATCAATTAGTGTCAAAATTTGTATTTTAATAAGGAATTTTGGTGTAAATGGTCCTTAACCTTTGTCCTTAGTGTAGAATTGGTCCCTAACGTTTATTTTTTGGCAAACAAGTCCCTAACCTATGTGTTTTGGTGCAAAATTGGTCCTTATGACAAATATGCCGTTAGTTTTAATTAGAAGAAATTGTCTGTTGATTCCTAATCATTACAAAATGTGCAAATAGGTCCAATACTTTTATTTTTTTTATAAAAATTTAAAGAAAACTAATTTTTTTTTTGGAATTAACACTTTAGTAATTAACATGTCAAATAAAATTATTATTTTTATCATTAAGTAATTATATTATTTAAAGAGGGAGAAATCATTGTGAGAAATCATTTTCTCCCTCTTTACTTATAAAATTTTTTCTCACTCTTTACTTTAAAAATTAAGTTACATAAATAACAAAATGATATATAATTTTATGACATTGAACTAATTTGATTACATTTTTATTTAACATAAAAATACTAATAAAAATTAATTTACACATTATGTATTTTATTTTTGAACGAAAATAAAACGATAAATTAAAATATGAAGAATATAGTTGGATCTTTGTAGTTAATAAGCATATAACTCAATTAAATAAATGTATTTGAACATCAAATTTGTGACAAAGTTATTTTTTTATACAACAATAAAATAAAAGTTTAAATTTTAAATAATATAATTACTTAACAATAAAAATAATAATTTTATTTGACATATTTATTACTAAAGTGTTAATTCTAAAAAAAATTCATTAGTTTTCTTTAATTTTTCTATAAAAAATAAAAGTATTGGACATATTTGCACATTTTGTAATGATTAGGAATCCACATATAATTTCTTCTAATTAAAACTAAGGGCATATTTGTCTTTTTCATCCAATAAGGGCCGATTTCGCACCAAAACACATATGTTACGGACTTGTTTGCCAAAAAATAAACGTAAGGGACCAATTCCACACTAAGGGCAAAGGTTATGGACCATTTGCGCCAAAATCCCTTTTAATAATAGATAGATAGAAAAGCTAAAAACAAAATCTGAAAAGCTACATTTTTGTTGCTTCTCAAAATTTGCTGCCAGATGATACAGATTCTATAATAATCACTTTAAAAAAATTTACCAAACGCCTAAAATAATCAGAAGTTGGACTCCAAAATCAATCCAAACGGATCCTTAACCTTTATCCTAAATGAAGAAATGATTTCTAATGTTTGTTTTTTAGCACGGATGTCCCTAACCTATGTGCTTTAGTGCAAATGGGTCTCTCATATCTTTGGACATAATATTTACACAAAAAGTGTCATCAAAGACAATGTGCGGTAATTAATTAAAGGTTGAGAATAAGAATGCGACAAAAAATTAGAGATATAAGTACGATAATAAACAAAAGTTGAGAACTTTTATTGCAATTAAATGTGGTGCAGTAAAAAAAAATATAGTAGGAATATAATTACCCGTTAACTGGAGTTTGGATGAAAACTGTCAATAAAGTCCTTAGAAGCTAATTTATCAAAATTGAGGTTAGTAATACTAAGAAAATTAGGGTTGGGGATAAAGTACAAAAGATGGTAAGCGTTAGGGATGGTAGCTGAATGGAAAAATAAAAATATTTAACGCGAAAAAAATAAATAAATAAATAAACCCACGCATCACCGTTAAAGGCATTAACCTAATTTGTTTGTCAGGAAACTGTTTCATAAATTAACTGGTCAACGCGGGCCTTTTCATTTGAACATACAAAAAAGTATAGCATTAGGGACATTGCAAGAATTCACTCTTAGTTCTTCTTCATTTGTTTATTGATTTCCAATCTGATTTGTTCGATTTGTCAAGCTCCTCCGGGTTCGATTTCTCGATCAAAATTTTTTTTGATATTGAAGTTTGAACTAACATCCAACCCAATAACAGTTGACAGTTTATTTAATTCTCTCTGTCCACATCGTTTACAACTTTTACTTTGAGTTAAGAAATCGTGTGGTGTTTTCTTGGAAATTGTTTGTCTAAGCTTGCGTGTTCCGTGTTTGGAATGTGAAAATGTGTACGCACTTTTCGGTAGCGTGTGCGGGCAATGAATATCCATAATTGACCAAAGTGTGTATTTGAAGTTGTTGAAGTCAAAGCGAGATGTCTAGGAATTACGACAACCGGGAGAGGTTGGTGGGGCTGTCTTTGCAACGAGAGAAGGATCGAAGTGGCCCGCGTGGATTCAAGAAGCACAAGCGCCCGGTTTATCATTGGATTTTGGCGAACTATCTTTGAGTTTGCTAAGAGAAGAACAAAATGTTGAAATTGGAGGAAGAAATTCAAGATTTGATGCGAATCTGAGTTTATTAGGAATAAATAGATTTTTAATTATTTTAAATTTCAAAATGTAATAAAAGAGTATTTGGCTTATATATTTCTTCTCTTGATTACCCAATCTACAAAACACCAAAGAGGAGGATCCAATCTTTCTCGGGTAAAATTTGAGACCCTTTTAATCCATCTTTATGCGATTCTTGTGGAATTGATTTGATGGGCTTTTTCCTAATATTAATTATTATTATTATTTTTGTGGTTGTAAAATTCTATATGTTTTGAGGTTGATTTGGGTATTTTTGTGTGATTGAGCAGCGAGGGGATTGCTTGAGGCCCAAAGCGGTGGATCTTGAAGGAGTTCAAGGATATTCGAGATGGATCCTCTTGCCACTATCGGTCTCTTGGTATATTTACTTCATGATTTCAAGGGAAAAACAAGTAGAAAAAATTTATAATATTTTTCACTTATTTTTCTAACTGGTTTTATGGGACTTGGTAGATTTATACTCAACTTTATATTCAAAGTTTATTTGTTAAGATATTGCTTCAAATTTAGCTCTTGGTTTGAAGCAAATATGGCCACATACAAATGCTTTCTATGTTTGAAAATTTTCACCAAAGTATAAAAATAATGCAAGTAAATTTTTGTGAGACAATTTGATCACATCCTTACTGCTCATTTGGATTACTCTTCATGAATACCTTTGCACTTGAGTGTTTATCTGGATATGGCTTATTCGTTTTAATGAAGATCTACATGTTCACGAGTATACTTTTTACTTTTCGGTATGGGAGTATTGCACTTAGTTTCATTTATTTTTGTGTTGCTTGTTTCCACTTTGCATATAAATTTCGTGTCCTGTTGTTGAGGACTTGTTGTATTAATAAGCTACAATGATGGGTCCTAAGGATGATCCATATGCCGGTGGAGTTTTCTTACTTACCATTCATTTTCCGCCGATTATCCTTTCAAGGCACCTAAGGTGTGTTAGATTTGCTACTAAATTATCCGTTCGACTGTATTTTTTTTTCCCTGTTTTAAACATAACAAATATTAACTAATTGTAGTTCTATATCACAATAATTCCTGATATTGAGTGTTTAATCCCACATGGCTCATTTTTTAAATAATGGAAGTTTCCATTTCTTATTCATTTTAATGAAATTTTACAGATTGCTTTCAAAACAAAAGTTTTCCACCCAAATATAAACAGCAATGGGGCCATATGCCCTGCGATGTTCAAGGAGTACTGGAGCCTTGCCCTAACTATTTCCAAGGTTTGTTTTCTAAAGCTCTTTTTCTAGGAACTGAATCTTCCACTCCACATTTTCCTTTGTACACAACTTCTTACTCGAAAATAAGGGAAAATTCTAGCAGTCTTTTATTTCTTTGACACCTGTGCCTCCAATTTTTTCATGTTTATACCACCATGATCCTTTGTGAACATTTTGTCCATGTAACAACTTAGATTTTTGCTGAAAGACATTTCTAGTGTTGTGAGAAAGATAACTTAATGAAGGCAAGACTTAAGTTATACTAAAATTTTTGAAACTGAGTATAATAAAATCATTTTTAAAATGTTATAATTGATGATAGTTAATTTTCTCCTCCTCCGAGCACGGCTGCGACAGTGGTGGAGACCTGCAAAAGGTGGCTGGGCTTTTTTCCCCCGTGGCCACTCTAGTGTGATAATCAGTATATGATTAAAACCAAATATACAAAATAATCATATAGAGTGTATAAGAATTGTGTGTCTTGTTTTTACCTGGGGGGTTAGCCTCTATTTATAGGGATGACCTGCAGTCATTGATGACATGTGTCCCTTCATCTCCCTCATTTGATAACGGGTGTCTATTCATCTCCCTCATTATTAGGAGTTAATGAAGGATGTTTCATCTTTTCAGTTTGTTGAGAGATATTTCATCTTTTCGATAACTGGTGGTAACTGTCATTCCATGGGTTGCCTACCTAGCTAACCTGATGACAGTTGGGTTATTGCAGTCTATCTGTCAGAAGCGTACTCATGAGACCAACAAAGCAGACAAGCTGGTGAGGCGGGCGAATCGTTGAGACGAGCGTGCCACTATAGCTAAATAACATACATCAACTGTCATTATTTATATCATCATAAGTCCCTCTACTTCCCATAGACCACTTTTCATATAATGTTGTCAATGGGAAGTAGAAATAAACTACTGCACCTGCTATTCTCTAACTTCTTCAGACAAAAGTTCATCGCCTTGTTTTTCTGACAGAGGTTCATCGCCTTGATTTTTAAACATAGGCTCATCGCCTTGATAGGCTTATCGCCTTGTTTATTGGGCAGAGGCTTATCGCCTTGATTTTTAATCAGAGGCTCATCGCTTTGATTTTTAAACATAGGCTCATCGCCTTTATTTTCAGACAGAGGCTCATCGTCTTGATTTTTAAAAAAAGGCTCATCGCCGTATTTTTCAATGGTGGCTATCACCTTGATTTTTAAACAGTGGCTATTGCCTTGATTTTTAAACATAGGCTCATCGCTTTATTTTTCAATGGTGGCTATCACCTTGATTTTTAAACATATGCTCATCGCCTTTATTTTTTAATGGTGGCTATCACCTTGATTTTTAAATAGTGGCTATCGCCTTGATTTTTAAACATATGCTCATCGCCTTATTTTTCAATGGTGGCTATCACCTTGATTTTTAAATAGTGGCTACTGCCTTGATTTTTAAATATAGGCTCATTGCCTGATTTTTCAATGGTGGCTATCACCTTGATTTTTAAATAGTGGCTACTGCCTTGATTTTTAAATATAGGCTCTTGATTTTTGGATAGAGGCACATTGGCCTTGTTTTTCAGACAATAGCAGCTGACCTTGTTTTTCAGACAGTAGCAGCTATCATTGTTTTTCAGATAGTAGCAGCTGACCTTATTTTTCACACAGTGGTAGCTGTTATTATATTTTGCCTTGTATTTTAGACAGTAACAGCTGACATGGTCTTATAAGCCTCTATACTTTTTATATACTATCGTTAATGAAAAGTAGAAGTAATCTAACGAACCTGCTCATCTTAAATTATTATTATTTTTGGTTGGGCGAGGTCACCTCACCTGGAGTGAGCTCGCCTAAATTTTTTTTTTTTTTTTTGTTGTTGGGCGAGGTCACCTCGCCTGGAGTGAGGTCGCCTGCCTGGAGTGAGCTCGTCTAAATTTTTTTTTTTTGGGCGAGGTTGCTTCGCCTAAAGGTAGTCGCCCGCCTGGAATGAGCTCGTCTTGGCAAATTTTTTTTTAGCCAAGACTCTGTCTCCTCGCCTGACCTTTGCAGTGGTTGAGGATATTTTTATCACATGTTGGATCCAGTAAGTGCACTAGAACTTCCCAGCTAGTCAGATCATTCAATGGTTTATTTTTTTCTTGTCTTTATCGTTTCGAGGTTCAGGCTCATCCCGAATCTTTCTTTTGTTAGACTTAGATTCATTTCGATCTTTCATACTTTTGGTAATAAGATACGCTTCTTCAGCGTCCACATACTTATCTCCCCTCTTTAGTAACTCATGCATCGTATCCCGCGGGTTTTTGGAGAGTGACATCTTGAAAGGACAACTTTTAGTTCCACTCATCATGGCAGTGACCACAGCAGACATCTGCAGATCTTTGATTCCCAGCGTTACTCTATTGAACTGGGCAATAAAATCTTTCAGCAGTTCGTCCTTGTCTCCGTGTCAATAGGCGAGATCGAGAGCGCTTTTCTTAACACGTTTGCTGCTGGCAAAGTGTGTAGTAAAACTTTTGAAAAATTCGTCAAATGTATGGATCGATTGTGGGAGAAGGGTAGCTACCCAGTCCCTGGCCTCCTGCCTAAGCGTTGGCAGAAAAGCCCTGCATATAATTGCATCAGGGATGGCTTGTAACCTCATCAAGTCAACAAAAGACCTGAGGTGATCGACAGGATCAGAAGATCCGTCGTACTTCTCCATCTTTAGCTGTTTGAAGTCTCGTGGCAAGGGGACTGCCATTACTTCTAGGGAAAAGGGGTCTTCTTCTAACACCATGGATTGTTACCTATTGCTTTTATTGGACATAGCCTCAGCTATTTTGCGACCCATCATTTCTTCTAATCTCTGTTCTAGGCTTAATACTGGTGTCTCAACCAGCGTAGGTGTGGGCAACCATGTATGGATTTGGGCCAGATGTCAATGAATAGAAATGAGGTGCGGAAGGTGGAGCTAAAGAAACTGGAGCCTGCAATGGAGCTGCCGTTGGCGGTGTTTCTATTGCTGGAAAGTTAAGAGTTTGGGGAGGAGCCTTTAGCGGTGATGGCCCTATCGGTGGAGGGCTTGGACCCTGGGGCAGAGCCCCTGGTAGTGAAGATCCTACCGGCAGAGGGTTAAGACCTTGTGGTAACTGAGAAACCACAGTGCTCTGATCTTGGAGTAGAGCCGTTAAGGCCACCACCTGAGCTTGCAGTGCTGCAAGTTGAGCGGCAGAGCTAAATTCTAGTTGTAGGTGATTAGTGGCGGCGTTGGACTCGGTGCCTACATCCCCGACAGGGACTGGTGGGGCGGTTACATTCCTAGCTCTTCTAGTTCGAGCCATAACTTCTTGTGCAGTTTTCCACAGACAGCGCCAAATGATGATAGTTAATTTTCTTCTCCTCCGAGCACGGTTGCAACAGTGGTGGAGACCTGCAAAAGGTGACGGAGCTTTTTTCCCCGTGGCCACTCCGGTGTGATAATCAGTATGTGATTAAAACCAGATATGCAGAATAATCATATAGAGTGTATAAGAATTGTATGTCTTGTTTTTACCTGGGGGGTTAGCCTCTATTTATAGGGATGGGCTGCAGTCATTGATGACAGGTGTCCCTCCATCTCCCTCATTTGATAACGGGTGTCCATTCATCTCCCTCATTATTAGGAGTTAATGAAGGATGTTTCATCTTCCCAGTTTGTTGAGAGATGTTTCGTCTTCCCAGTAACTGGTGGTAACTGTCATTCCATGGGTTGCCTGCCTAGCTAACTTGACGACTGTTGGGTTATTGCAGTCTATCTGTCAGAAACGTACTCATGAGATAAACAAGGCGGGCAAGCGGTGAGGCGGGCGAATCGTTGAGGCGAGCGTGCCACCATAGCTAAATAACATACATCAACTGTCATTATTTATATCATCAATAATTTTTCGTGATGAATCACAATTGTTTCGTTTAAGTTTTAATACATTTAAAAATATTTTGTAATGACCTCGTTACTAATATCATTAAATTCTACTTGGTCCATTAATTTTCAATGGGAAAAATGTAATGCCATTAACTTTTCCCATATTTGCAACTTCATTCCAAACTTTGTATCTTAATAGCACAGTTCCCAATTTTACATTTCCCCATAACGTTTCGCCAATTTATCGAGTGAGGCAGTTTTGCAGAATACCAAGCATCACCATAGAAATTGAGCAAACTTAGTGTTAGTCCCAATTTAACTATTAGGCTCTGAGTACCAGATGTTAGAATTAGAGTAATAAATAAATGGCGAAAAATAAAGAACACAAGGATTTATACAAATTCATCTCAATGTGAGACTATATTCTGTCTTTAGCCACTGCAGTATTTTTACTATAATTAATGATAATTTTTGTTTACAACAGACGAGTCTTATATATAACAACCCAACGAAGGTTCCTAATTATAATGAAATTTTAAGGAATCCAATGAAGGTTTTCTAGTTATAATGAAATTTTGGACAACTCAATGAAGGCTCTCCAGTTATAATGAAATACTAGGACAACCTAATTACAAAGGCAACATCTTAAAAACACCTTTATTTTAGCAAATAGAAATACCGTGCTCACAAGAAATCTCGAAAACACCCTTGGAATGTCCCAATGAAAGTCGATCCGCGCTCAGCTGCGAGTAGCGTATCAAATTAGGCTCCACAGCTTAACAATCTCCCACTTAGAGACTAATCCATTATCAACTCCTTCTTCTAGAGCGGCTGGTACACCTCATCTAATCTTCAATGAAGAAGACCAACTGAAGTTGCACACAATTTCAGTTTCTCAATTGTAATAGTCTTTGTCAATATATCAGCAGGATTTTGATTGCTCTGAATCTTCTCAAGCACTAAGAATCTATCCTCTAAAATCAATCTGATAAAATGATATTGAATCTATATATGATTCGTCCTCGCATGATAGACAATATTCTTTACTAAGTGAATAGCACTTTGACTATCACAATGCAACACACTCTTCCTATGCTTGTGACTCAATTCTTCCAAGAAAGACTACAACCATATAATCTCTTTGCTAGTTTCAGTCATGGAAATATACTCTGCCTCAGTAGTGGAAAGAACAACTATGTTATGCAACTTAGACACCCAACTAACTGCTCTACCACCCAATGTGTATACATATCCAGTAGTACTTTTCTTGCCATCAATGTCCCCAGCCATGTCAGCATCTACAAAGCCCTGTAATTCGAAGTTTGATTTTTTGAAACACAAGGCTAAATCTGTAGTACTTCTCAAGTACCTGACAATTCACTTTATTGCCTCCTAATGTTGTTTTTTAGGATTACTCATATATCTACTCACAACTCCCATTGTATGTGATATGTCCAGTCTCGTACTTACTATAATATACATAAGATTTCCAATAGCAGAGACATAAGACACATTGACCATGTAGGCTCGCTTCTGCTCTATAGAAGGTGATTGTTTATTGGATATTTTGAAGTGACTAGCCAAATGAGTACTTATTGGTTTAGATTCATCCATCTTGAATAGATGAATCTGCTCAACACCTTCTTCATATACTCTTCCTGTAACAGTTTCAAAACATCCATGTCCCTAGTAATTATCATCCTAACGATCTGTTTTGCAGCACCCAAATCCTTCATTGCAAACTCTTTGGACAACTTTTCTTTAAACTTGTCAATTTCTTATTTTCAAACTCGTACAATCAACTTGTCATCAATATATAGGAGTAAGATAATATATGAGTTACTAAGGTTCTTCATATAGCAACAATGATTCGCTTAGCATCTCAAAAAGCCATTACTACCCATAAAGCTATCAAACTTCTTATACCACTGTCTCGGAGCTTATTTAAGTCCATACAAGCTCTTTTGAAGTTTGCACACCATTTTCTTATTTTTCCTGTACTTCGTAACATTCTGGCTACTTTATGTAAATTTTTTCATCCAAATCAATATGAAGAAAAATTGTCTTTACATCCAACTGCTCTAGGTACAAGTCTTCTTCTGCCACTAGTCCAAGTACTGTCCTGATTATAGTTAATTTCACCACTGGAGAGAAAATCTCAGTGTAGTCAATGCCTTCGTTTTGTTGAAATCCTTTTACAACAAGTCTTGCTTTATATCGCTTGCTACAGTCATGCATTTCTTTTATCTGGTAAACCCAATTGTTTTCCAAATTCTTTTTTCTTTTTGTAACTCTGTCAGTTGCCATAATTGATTGGTCAATAATGAGTCAATCTTATACCTCATGGCAGAATCGCACTTGATTGATTCATCAGCTTGCACGACTTTGCTATAGCTTTATGGTTTACCTCTTGTCAGTTAGTAGAATATAATGCAATGTTGGAGAGTATCTTTATGGAGGTCTAATTGTTCTGTTAGATCTCCTGAGCTCAGTCATAGGTGTGCTATTATTTTTTTCTGAGACTATATTTTCTCGATCTTCGCCATTAGTTTTCTCTGCCTTAATCATTGGATGGTCTTGCAACAGAATCACTTTATGCTTCTTAACTTCATGATTTGTACTTTTAGGATATGCTGTCAGTATATTCTTATACATGGCTGCTTCGTTGAAGATTACGTCTTTACTCCTGTTAATCTTGTGACTTTGTTCATCCAAAAAATGATAACCAAACTCCAAATCGCCATAGCCAATAAAAAAATATTTTTAGACTTGGCATCAAGTTTACTTCTAGAAGCAGAATTAATGTGAATATAAGAAACAAAACCAAACACTTTTAAGAAGGTGAGGTCTTCCTCTTTTCTGCTCCAAACGTTTTCTAGTATTTTTGAGTCTAATGGTGTTGAAGGATCTCTGTTGATCAAATATGCCACAGTACTGACAGTCTCTACCCAAAGCATCTTTGGTAGTCGTACATGTAATCTCATACTTTTTGCACACTCATTTAGAGTCCTGTTCATCCTCTCAGCTATACTATTCTGTTGAGGTTTACCTAGAATAGTCCTTCTCATCTAGATCCCATTTTCAGCACAATACCTTTGAAAATTTACATCTATGTATTCACCTCTATTGTCTGAATGCAAGCATTTCACCTTTAAATCTGTTTCATTCTTAACCATCGCTCTCTACCTATTGAAAACATCGAAGACATCATATTTATTTGTCAAGAAACTGACTAATACCTTTATGCTTGCATCATCAATAAATGTCATATGATAATTTGAACTTCCAAGAAAAGTAACAGTAGAAGGTACTCAGACATTTATATGAACTAATTCCAATCTGGCAGCCTTTGGCTCCTTTCCAGATTTTGAAAAACTCACCATTTTTTGCTTTCCGTAAATACAGCCTTTACCTAGACTATGTTCAACAGATTTTAACCCCGGTAATTTTCCTTTAGACTAAAGTATTTTCATTTCTTTCTCGCTTTTGTGTCCGAGCCTATAGTGCCACAAATCAAAACTGACAGCGGATTTAGCAACAACAACTGTATCTTTGGGATTGGTAGTCATGTAAAAAGTCCCCCTTTTAGTTCCTCGTGCAACAACCATGGCTCATTTCGTTACTTTCCAACGGCGACCACCAAAATTCACATAGTGTCATTCATCATCAAACTGTTCAACTGAGATCAGACTTCGAATCAATTTTGATATGTGCTTCACCTTGTTAATTTTCCACAAAGACCAGTTTGGCATCCTCACTCTGATATCACCAAAGGTTTTCCATCAGCCAAATATACCTTTCTGTGATTTCCAGCAACATAGTTCTCCATGTTCTCAGTGTGTGCCTTTGTATGAAAGGAAGCCCTAGAATCCATCAACCAAGAATCGATAAACTATCAACAGAAAAGAGTAAAGCATCTTCTACCTCTTCAATCACAACATTATTGTTCTTTTCCCCATTCCTTAGGTGCTCTGCAGATTCTCTTCAGGTTACCAAACTTACCACAATTCTAGCTTCAGCACCCCATCTGTTTCTGGACTTGCTTCTGCCATTCCTAGACTTTCCTCTACCGTTACTCTTGTTACAATTCTTCTCATAACCTCTACCCCTATTTTCGACATTTAGGGCAGAATTGGATGTAGAGACTTCTCCATCATCTTTTCTACGTATTTCTTTAGCAATAATTGTATCTCGAACATCATTAAGTTTCAATTTCGCATTCTCCATGGAATTGCTAACAGCCGCTCTTAGAAACTCCCAACTATTCGGTAGTGAGGCCAAGAGGATTAGGGCACGGACCTCATCCTCAAACGTAATCACTACAGAGACCAATTGATTGACAATTATGTTGAATTTATTAAGATGCTCTACTACCGAAGCACCTTATACTATTTTCAGATTGAATAGCTTCTTCATCAGATGAACTTTATTGTACGCTGAGGGCTTCTCTTACATGTCAGATAATACCGTCATCAATTCTAAAGTGGTTTTCTCTATTGCATCATTATGAGCCACGTTCTTTGACAGTGTTAGTCGAATTACTCCCAACACATATCTGTCAAGAAGGTTCTAGTCATCATCATTTATAGATTCCGATTTCTCATCCAACGGCTGATGCATCTTCTTACTAGAAAGATAATCTTTTATCCGCATTTTCCAGAATGAAAAATCCACACCATCAAACTTTGTGATTCCGAGTGTTGATTCTCGATCATCGCCAGCCATCACTCTCAATCAGAACCTCACTATGATACTAGCTGTTGGGATTAGTGCTATAAATAAAGGACAAAAAATAAAGAACACAAGGAATTATATAGGTTCGCCTATATGTGAGACTACATCCTGTCTTTAGTCGTTACATTATTTTCACTATAATGAATTATAATTTTTGTTTACATGAGATCAGTTCTATATATAACAACCCAACGAAGGTTCTCTAATTATAATAAAATTCTAAGGCAACCAAATGAAGGTTTCCTAGTTATAATAAAATACTAGGACAACTTAATTACAAAGGCAAAATCTCGAAAACACCATTATTTAAGCAAATAGAAATACCGTGCTCACAGCAAATCTCGAAAATACCCCAGGACAACCCAATGAAGGTCAATCCGCTCTCCAAGTAGCGCAACAAATTAGGCTCCACAGCTTAACACCAGAGGCTCACAAAAGACGAAGTACTATAAAAAATAAAATCAAGCAAACTCATAAATTGCGAAGTCCTAAAGCTAATATAAATATTAGACTCGAACATGGATGACTATAATTGCTATTTCATCCTACGTGGATGCTACGTGTGAGTCACATCAAACTCAAAAGCAACATTACATGTTGGCCACGTCATAACATATAACCCAAAGGTTATCTAAATCTCAATATGCGTTGCCGAAGTTTCTCCAAAGAAATGAAGCTCAAACCCAACTCGCTAGTGAGTAAAGGCTTGCCAAGGTGGTTTGCATCTAAAGGAATCTCCTGACTAGGTGAAAGGAGACAAACCTTACCCTCGCCCTCCCGAAAGGCAAGATAAATGAAGAGCCTACTTGTCTTGGGAAAATCCTTCAAGTCTCATGCAAAACTAAAGGAAGGCCAGCGAAGTATAAATCATGTGACTTCATATTTCTTGCCCTAAATAAAGAGACAACATAATATTCTTTCTACCAAGTGGCAAAAGACCCACCCATCGATTGGTGGATCAAATTAAATAGTCCAAAACAGAATCAAACAATAATCATTGTTGACAACAACTTCACCAATGATAGAGTAACACGTGTAAGTTAAAATGTCTGAAATACTCCTGACCTTAGTTTTCCTATATATATACTCCGTGCAACATGAAAAGAAGAAGTATCAAATCAAATTCCTAGTCAAATCTTTGTTTATTTTGTTTCTCCTTTATACTTGTTCTTATTTTTCCAACAACTAATTTGACTGTTGGAGTGCAAATAGCTATCGAATCACCCATTGAATTGCTTTGCCTTTGCAAGCTAATGATGCTCAAGTGTGCAAGTATTACAATAGGTGGATAAGGAAGTAGTAAGGATATATTGAAAGCTTATCAAATTTTGCAATCAAGCATCATTAGTAATAATACAAGTGTTCCAAAAATAAGTTAATTAAATCAGTATGTGGCCAAAAGTCGTAATCCATACCTTCCCCATAACTAATCATAAAAGTATCACCCACTTCAATCTGCTATCCAATATAAATATCAACCAAATTAAATCACAGAAGCCAGAGAAAAGAAAAAGGAAGAATTTACCAAAAACTGACCCATTCCCTGTTCAAGAAATTTCTTCCAACTGCATTGATGGTCACCTTATGACATTTGGGCTCGTTTTTATTATAATACTGAAAAAAGTCAATTTTTGACTCTAAACTTGAAAAGTTGATGATTCGGTTGCTACAATATAAGGAACCCAATTTCCAGAAAAAAATGATATTTTCTTCTTTTTTTACACTGGATAAATTGTTCTTTCAATTGGAATGACTTGATAATTCAATTCAACATTCTAACGTAGTTGAATTGTTTGGTTCCCAATATTAGGTGCTACTTATTATTTCTACTTTGTTGGCGGACCCAGTCCCTGATGAACCTTTGGTACCTGAGATTGCTTACATGTACAAGACAGACAAGAACAAGTATGAAGCCATTACAAGGAGATGGACTCAAAGTACGCCATGGGCTAACCGTATTTTGGTAAATGTATGATGGGAGGGACCTTCACTTCCAATTACTTTGGTCTTTTAACTCTATGTATGTATGAATTCCTTTAATCCGTTGTTCGTGTCCTAAGATTGGAAGGACTAAAAGTCCAAAACTCATGAAAAGAAAAAACGAAAGGGTTGTTGCTTTGGATATGTTTGTATGTTAGTTTTATCTTTGAAATGGTTTCTACTTTCTATAGATGAAATATCTCTTATCCTCATGAAGTACTTCTATTTTCTCCCTTGAATCATGTACAATATACTGTTCTTATGAACAATTGATTAAACTTGAAAATTTTAATTATTTATTGGTTCATGTCCTATGCAAAAAAGTGCTTCATAAACATTTGCTTTTGTCATAAGCAAATGGATGACCTGACAAATGGTGTCAAATGGGTCCAAATTGTCGATTAGGAGCATGTCTCGTACAAATGAGTCCGGCTGGTTTTTATGACAAAAAATCAATAAAACATTTTTTTTTAATTTTAATCAAGAGCACTTAACAACTGTCGATAGGAATAAGACACTTTAAGCTAAATTTAATTCTATGTATTTGCTCCAATTACAATGCATATTGTAGTGAAGTATGAATAATAATTTTGATGAGAAAACATCACACAACAATCAACAATTTGCAAACAACACTCTTCACACTGTACAATAAAATACAAAATGACTGAATTTTTTTGAATAAATAAAGTAAAAAAAAAATGCATAAAAGCAAGATCAAGACGTAAGCTTACATATGATTGAGAAAAGAACGATCCAAAGGTTGGTGTCTTCTCCCCTGTTTGTAATTTTGGAGGTAACGTTTCGTTTGGTTTGTTTTGTCCCCTCCATTTTGTATTACGTTTTTCTGTCTATCAATAGATGAGTTAGGTCAACGCCAAACTCCCCACCTACAAACAAGCGTTTTTTTTCCTCTCTTTCTGAAAAAGAAAAAAAATGTGATGTGTTTCTCAGAATTGTTTTCCTAAGATGTAAATTCTATGCTGCACACTTTTGTATACCTGTTCTGGAAATTATATACCCGCGTGTGGGGCTAAATGTTATGATCATATTCTTGTTCTCAGGGGCAGATCTAGGAAATCATGTGTGGGCAGACTTGAAATTTAAAATAAGTCAAAGTACAATTTTTTTATATATAATAAAAAATATCTAATTACGACATTATCTACTGAAGTTGTGACATTTATTTTGTAATATATTTTAATAATGCATTAGGTTGTGATGGGTGAAATATACTGCCACAACAGAAGTACAAAACAAGGCTTAGTATTCTTGCATGAAGGTGCCCAAAATCCAAAATGTATCTAGCTTTTCGGATGGGCAGAAAAATATTTTGAATTCAATTTCCTTCTATCCAAAATTATCCAAATTCATTAGTAAATTTGGAAGAAACTGCAGTTCCAAAAACAATGAGAAGAAAACAAGTTATATATGCGAAAGTGTTGAAAATATATAACATTATCTCGGAAAGTGGAATGAATCTACTTTCATATTTCTATATATTGTCAAAATTCAAACCCCGAATCGAGGTAATCTACTATAAAAGCAAAGTTATATAAAGAAGCAAATCCAACATGCTAAAATAGGGAGAAAAAAACCTAGATTGGTCGGGGATGGCGGTTGGCGATGACCGATCGGACTTCTATCTTCTTTGAACGAGAAGTCAATTTTTCTTGTCCAAAATTCTATTTTTGATTTCACTGCAACGATTTCTTGATGAATGGCAATAGGATTTGGCGGGGGTTCATTTAGAAAATTTGGGCGGTGGGGTTGGATGGGTAAAGGATTAAAATTGGCCAATTTAAAATTTTAGATTGGGATTCAAATTGAAGAAGGTGGGTAGTGGGCTATTCTTATTTCGCCGAGTTAATTTTTATTTTTTCAAAAAAAAAAAGAAAATTGCCTATGAGTCACGTCTAGGTGACTTGTTCCAAATTAGGTCAAAATATTTTTTGAAATTGTCATTAGATCATAATCTTCAACAATATTTCAAATTAATCTCAAAACTACCCATGATCCATATTTTCCACACCCATTGCCCTTGACTACCACCATATCCTCAAGCATCACCACCACCATCACCCCCTCTGTCCCACCTCGACTGCCAGTTCACCGCCAGGGCCACAATTTGGCAGTGCTGTGCCTCGCTACAGTTTCACATGAATCTGGTATTTAGTGGCTGAGCTGATAAAGTCATAAAACTATATGCGTGTCGAGCAGGGTGTCTACGGTTCACACTTGTTTATCAGTGTTGAGCGGACAGCGAAGTGTCTCACTATGGAAGAGGATAAAGAATCTATAGGCGGCAGCGACTACTAACGACGCCGGATTCGCAACATATCAAAGAGGTAGGTATTAACTGGGAATCAATACTATCAGCAAAGTATTGATCAAAATCAAATAATCAATTATTTTTATTTCGAATGGTTGATCTCTGTGTGTGTATAGTGAGGAAACATTTGTATAGTAAAATGTTTCTAATTTTTTGTTTCTGTACATGGTATATTTATGTATAGACTGCTAGGACCATTTTTTGGCTCACGGTTATTATCAAAACATATTTTTATTTCTCTGTATTTTATGAGATACTGGAGTTATTATCAGAACATTTGTTTCACATACATCAAAATTTTTTGTATTTCGCGATGTAACTGTCACACATTCATGTATGTTGTTTGATATTATATTATAGAAAATAGTATAATAATAAAATAGTATCATAGAAAACAATATTAGAAGCACATTTGTATTAATATCATAATAACAGTATCATAGATAATAGTGTCGTATGGTTAAAGATAACAAATTGATGGCATAGAGGATCTAGTTTTAGCGTATGTGGACGTTCAAAGGAATGGGCATATAATTAACATACGTACTCAGAATTTTTATTATAATATATTTTCTAAATCGTCTCGATGAGCCGGTCAAAACAAGTGGCTTTCCCACTATTGAAGACGGATTTTAGCCGTTTGAAATCGTCTATTTAGCTTGAAAAGACAATCTTTAGTTTGTCATGTCTATTTTCGTCTTTTTATCAATTAGAGTTTTATTTCAACTAGGATTTCAGTATTTAATGAGGCTTTTTTCATTCATTGACGGTAGTTGTTGTTGAATAACATTATTGTTCTTGAAATTTCATAGGAATCAACGAGTTGAGTTTGAGTTAGTTTCATTTATATACGTTTCTGTCAGTGTCACAAATATATATTTTAATAGTATCATATTAAAACAAT
This sequence comes from Forsythia suspensa, assembly GCA_023638005.1. NCBI lineage: Eukaryota > Viridiplantae > Streptophyta > Magnoliopsida > Lamiales > Oleaceae > Forsythia > Forsythia suspensa. The sequence continues at coordinate 23,943,351 of CM042666.1, read as the reverse complement.
AACTTAATAAAAAGTATCATAGATAAATGTATCTTAATATATCAGTATCATACATGAAAGTATCTTAATAAAATAGTATCACATACACAAATTATAACCCAATAGAAGAATAATATTATAGATTGAAACAGTATTAATCATTTTGAATGAAAATAATATCAATGATCTTGTACTACTAGTGGAGTATTTTGATCAATATCATGTTTGTTTGGTAAAGTTTAAAAGTAGTTCTTTTTTGTGTGTGAATGTGATTGAAAATAAGTTCGGGAAAAAGCGAGTTAGTAAACTTGGCCAAACATGCTATAATGTAACGAAAACTAGTGTACAATATTAAAAGTAAAATAGTATCAAGCATTTTTCGTAAAACAGTATCTTAATGAAATAGTATTATAGAAAAACAGTATCATAATAAAACAGTATTATAGAAAAATAGTATTATAGAAAAAAATATCATAGAAAATAGTATCGTAATAAAAAAGAATCGTGTTTGAATTAGTGCTTTTTTGCAATTGTAGGGGCACGTTGGTCTTTTAGCGCTGAAATGTGACTTTAATGGCCTGCTTGGGAGTTTTTTTCCACCGATTTTGGATGGTACCGTTTATGAAAGGTCGGAAAAATTAGTGCTTGTTAGTTTTTTAGAGCACCAATTTTGGGCAATTTTTTAAACCGCCCAAAACTGGTACAGTGTATTTAAAAACCTTCCAAAACTGGTGTAGTGTAATTTTGAGTATATCTCCCAACCTCCCAAATCGGTAGTTTTTTGCTGTTCTTCAAATTTTTTAAAATTTAAATTTCTTTTTATGTATGACCATATACGTAATTTGAGTTTTTTAAAAATAAATTAGAACCGTTAGATAATAAATTCTCAAGCATTGGTTTGAGCGTTTCAAAACCTGCTACTAAAAACCACCCAAAGCCGCCCTCCTCATATAAACGCTAAAAACTAGTATTTTAAAAAACTCTCATAACAGATACTCCAAAACTCCCAAACAATGAGTTAAGAGCCCATAAGCACATTAACAGTTATCGGCTCTGAATTTACACCAAAAAAAAAAATTACAACTAGAGTAGGGAAAATTACAGGGTTTTTCCCCCCCCATAAATAAGCTATTGTTTGAAAAGAATTGCTAAAACTCATTCTTGTTACATATATTCTCAAAATACTGTTATTATAGAAGTATTATTTTAATTTATTATACTATATATTTGAATTCTAAAAAACTGAAATTGATTGGATTACTTATATTACAGAATCTTTTATTGTTATCAGTTGGAGAGAAATGACAGCTAATTGATTCTTGGCCAAAAAAAAAATTTTAAAAAAGAAAACTCTTTCCTCATAACATGATTTGTGATTCTCCGTGAAGAACAACTTTGATCAGATTAATAACATAAGGTAAGTTTTCTTCCAATTTAACAATTCGACCCATTACAATCTGGTTTTGGTCAAAATTTTCACTATGAATGCGTTTATGGATGTATTTGATGATTATAATTTGTTACATTCTACTGTGTTAAATGCGGTATTTGATATGAAGTCATTGCACTTGTTGTTATCTGTTAAAACTTAAAAGAATTCTAGTTTGAATAATTATATTACAATAAACTACCATAAGCCATGATTTTGAATGTATATGTTACATTTAGAACAACTTGGTATGTTACATTCAATGCGTTGATGATGAATGTGTCAGTCGATTACTTATGTTACATTCAATTTGTAACATAATATTTTATTTTATGTAACATAATATTCACTTAGTATTAAATTGCATTTACTAATTATTTCAATGTAATACAATATTAGTATCATATGATGTTACCGTTCAATTTTTATTTTAGGTTGTAGTATTGTTAAAAGTTATATGTTTTTTTTATAATTCCACGTATCGGACTCTGTAATGTACATAACATTTGACGTTGTCTGTTAAAAGAATTCAAGTTTCGATAAGTATGATACAAAAAAGAAAAATGAATTGTTCTTTGTTACATATTGTCCATTGAGCTTTGGATAATCATGTTACATTCAATTGAATAATCATGTTACATTCATGTTAACATTATTTTTATTGGATGTTATTGTTCAATGTCTCATTGCGGTACTTTTAGTTAAGTTTACATGTTAATTTGAAATACTACAAATGTAACATTTGATGTGATTTGTTAAAAGAGTTCAAGTTTGGGTAATTATGTTACATAGAAATGCATTGCTACTTATTTTCTGTTGACTATTGATTATTGGAAAATCATGTTACATTCAATTGGTTGGTTTAAAAATGTCACACTACCTATGATTGGTTATGTTACATTAAAGTTGTAACATGTAATCTTTTAGTTATATTTGATAATTTGGATTTACGTTTGTTGTATTGGATGTTACTTGTCAATATCTTTTATGGTAGTATTGTTCAATGTTACTATCTTAAATGTAACGGATTGATATTGCCCAGTAATGGTTTCATCTATGAGGATGTATGCAATGATTTAAACTAATTATTTGCATTTGACGTTTATTTGTAGGGATGGAGACTATAAATGTTCTCGTTGATAACAATGGAGAAATATTAGAGATTTTGGTACCACATGATTGTAGCTATGCCCAGCTCGTTGACATGGTAATGTCCATATTAAATTTTGATCAAAATAAAATGGTAATAACGTTACATTATGACGTGGGTGGTCGATTGGCTCCTGTAAGGATAATGAATGATAATGTGGTATTGTTGTATATGCAGTTAAAAAGTAATGAACAAGTACTTACAACTTTCCCGCTTCGAGTTACCGTTACAAATCCATTGGAGAATATTAACTCAGCTGAAAGTTTGATTAATTCTCATGATATTGTTGGTGGTGGACTCGATTTGGAACATATTGCTAATAGTAGTATGTGCAGTGGTGATACATTTACTTGTAGTGTTTACCAAACAATTCCAAATGTGGCAGAAGTTGAATTTGACGTTGAGAATTGTGTGAGTGACCATCCGGAAATTGACAGTATTGATAGTGGGATGATTTTTAGGGATAAAAAAGTTTTGAAGAAAAAAATTTCTTATATTCCATTCAGAACAATTATCAGTACATTGTGTACAGATATGACAAAAAATAATATTTTCTCAAGTGCAAAGATGATAACTGCTTGTAGCAATTTAGAACTTCTAAAATGGGTAACACAGAGATGTTTAAGATAAGGTACATAAGATACGGTCATACTTGTTCGATGGATATAATTATGGAAAATCATAGGCAGGCAACGAGTTCGGTTTTGGGAGATTACATAAAACACAAGTACATGAATAACAAAACTATATACACTCTGAAAGATATTATAAATAACACGTTGAAAATATACGGTGTAATATTGAGTTATGGAAAGACATTTTGTTGGGAGATTCGAAACTATATCTACCATGAAGTTACTTAATTGCTTCAATCTGACAGTGCGATCTTCCTGAAAATACAACCATATTAACTACTAGATACTGTTTCAAAAAGACTGAAAATTATACATGACATGAATTAGCAATGTATGAAAACTAAAAAAAACATATGTCGCAATTTAGTAATCTTTTTCAGGATTGATTTGGACTTTTTTGGGACATTGCTATTCTGGACAACTCCTCGATTGGACGTAGTAGGTGTATTGAACTTCTTTGATTTCGTAACAGGGGGGTCAATGAAATCATTGGCATAATCATGTGTTGCAGCATGTATATCACTACAAAAGAAACCAACTAGGTATGATGCCCATCTTTCCTCTTCATCAGGTTGCATGCCATTCACTTCTATCTATATTATACATATAAAAATGTAATTTTACAACAACAACATTATATAATGTGGACAACGATCATTAAAAAAATAACAACATAACGAATCTATGATAGATAATAACCTATGTCAGGTAAATCAAAATTAAGCTTTCCAGTTGAGACGCTACGCTGTTACACGTGTTGAAGTATTAGTCCAATTCAAGACACGGGGCCATGTGTGATTTAATCTTGTGCATATTTTTCCATCTATTGAATGTACAACTTCATAAATCCAAATTTGAAAAGCAAGAGGGAATCCATATAGTCTGTACATGTATATGTCCTTTTTAATACCATCATCGTATGCACGCTTCGTTAAACCAATCTTCAAATAACTAAATGTATTGTTCTTCTGCACGTATGTATCGAAGAGCATGGATTCAACTAGACTAAATATGGTATCTGTTACCTATTTTTTATAATGCGTAGTGAATAGGTATGACATTATGAGATATAAAATTCAAATTTTTAGGGCAAATCAAGGATACAAGGCGGAACATAGACAAGAAGAGAGAATCACAATGAAGGTTTGAAAACTTTAGCTTGAAAAAGGAGAATTCTTGGTGAAAGATATCACTTTTTCTCGTCTTTCCTTCAAATCTGGTGATGAATTTCAATCCATTCTTTTGTTTTTCTTATTTTATGGTGAGTAGCTAAACTTGTAGTTGGGACGAACAATTTGTAACATAGTTTGAAACTTTAATTTGAATTCTCAAGTTTTTATGGAATTCATGGATTCGTGTATCGATTTTTGCTTATTCCCTTCATGCTTGAATTACTAGTTCATTGATTTGTGGATTTTAATGAGCCGAGAGGTGAGTTAATAATTTAGACTACACAATAAAATTCGATAATTGAGTGAAAGATAGAGATACACTTTTGCTGTTGTTGTGATCCTTAATTGAATACATAGGTGTTAAAAGGCATTTAGTTAAGGCTTATTCATATTTACAAAGAGATATAGTGAGTTGACTTAACTAAATAAGATTGATTTGAACTCGAGAGAGGTAAATTGATTTTAATTGATGAATTTGACCGAATACAAATTGTTAAAAATTGACTTGGGGGGAATTTAAAAGTGATAAATACAGTGAAATTGTGAGTGCCAACAATTTAATCATCATATTTACTCGATTAACTTTTTCTCTTCTTTAGTTAATCGTAGTATAAATTAACACTCTGCCATACAATTTTTCATCAACTACGAGGTGGATTTAGTTGAATTAGTATTCAAACAAAATAGTCTTCATGGAAACGAGTTAGGTCCACTTTAGTACTTGTTAAAATGACAATCGTACACTTGCGATTTAAACGCAAAAAGAAATACTTTCAAACTTAAACACTAGTTCTTCTGAGCAAGATTATCTACTCAAACACACAAACAAATGATGATAAAGTTTACTTCAATAGATAGCTTGTTGTATTTGCCTTGAGTTTTTAAACTAATCAAACAATTCATAAAAGACTTCTAAATTATACTATCAAAACCAGTTTTTCCTTATTTGATGCTCGACTGATGTGCGTGCGTGCGTATAGTCAATCCAATCACCATAAACATTTAGGTTTGTAATATTCCAAACCTCAATGATCCAATATTTCATTTCTCTCTCGTGAGACTGCACGCCCCATCTTATATTCAATCCCTCACCTATGGTGTTCATTCTAAAATTGCTCTCATAACACTTATTACTTTCCCACTCAAATTTGGTAGGGTCTAACCAATGGAATAACCATCTAGATTTGGGATGATTCTCTTTTTATTGAGTGTTTCGACCGTCAAGCTTCTACTAGGCAAGTCAAACCCACTAATAATCTATATCTCCAAGTTATAATCACAAAAAGGCTCAATCTTGCTAGTTTTTCATTTTTTGTTCCAAGGAACTGCGTTTTTTTTTCTTAATATAAAATCTCACTCCCTTAAGCTTTCTAGATGATCATTGTAGCGAGCTTTAGGACGATGGTTCCCAGGTTTGACAGATTTTAGGGCATTGGGTTTGAGAACCCCTACAGGCTTTATCACTAGAGTAAAAAAGACTATAAAGAAAGGCATAAGATAACTCAAGTGCAATTCACTTTTGTGCAAGATAAAATATGCGGAGATTAGATTCCAAGCACCTGATCAATACCTAGATTCTACCTAGTAGCCAAAGACACTCCACACAAATATTACATATGCACGAAATCAACACATATCTCAATAGCTCCCAAATTGGATTATCAACCCCCAAACTATCCTTTAAATTGGTTAAGCAATTGAGTTTTTCACATGGTGGCCTTGGTTTTAACAACCTGGGTCCACAATTCTATCTACATATTCTATCTATGTACCAACCAAAAGCAATGATTTCATGACTATTGTGCTTACAATTAATCACAGGTCACATGGACAAGATAGTAAAAAATGTAAGCACAAAATAGCACCACTTAGTCATCTTTCATGAATCAGAAACAACTTCAAATAAATAACATCATTAGCCGGCAAAGCTATCCAACTACCACACAAACACACAAGTAAAGAATAATTTTTTTTCAATTAATTTTTTTTACACATAATATAAACAACCCATACAAATATAACAAAAATAATAAAGTCATCAACTACACCCCTAAACTTAAAGTACATATTGTCCTCAATGTGAGCAAAAGAGACAAAAAGAAAGATTTTACTGGACTTTCCGTGGAGTAGAGGTACACTGGCTACCATATACTTAAATCTTATCGGAAGGAGGTAGTCCTTGTTCTTGGTGTCATGGTGTGGATTTATAGTCCCTACAAGACATAAACCAAACAATATATAGCAACATGGGAGGAACACAAATCGGGGCCACAATAACCTAGACCAAAATTGCTCACCAATCTTAAACAAAATTAAATAGTGAAAACATAATCCTATACTAAAAATGAAAAATAAATGAGATAAAGGATATACAATTGGATTGCAACAATCATTCAAGGTTGCTTGAATTTGGCTTTAGAAAATTTGCATTGCTGACACTTTCCGTCTTTGCATGATTTTTCTTTCACCCTTCAAACTTTTGTTTTTCCCTTTTCAACAAATTTTACTCCACCAAGACTTCCTAACTTTAGTTGTAGTCTGGGCTCTTCACCTTCCATCTTCACTTCAGGTATGTATGTTTCATCACTACTTTTTTTCACCACTTTGTCGATCCTAAGACAATCTACTAGATTATATGGTTGCGTGAGTGAGGTAAACACATTGAACTTGTTTTGTTCATCTTGCACCCTCAAGATTAGCTCACATTTCTCTACATTGATTAGGGCTCGACTTGTTGCTAGGAATGGTCGACCCAAAATCACTGGCATATCCCAGTCTTCTTTAATATTTAAAATGATAAAATCCATAAAAAATATGAATTTGCCTACTTTGATGAGTACGTCCTCAACCACACCTTGTGAATGTTTGATCAATCTGTCAGCTAACTGAAGTTATGTAGTAGTTACTTTGGCCTCCCCCAAATCTAATTTCGTGTAAACAGAGAGGAGCATCAAGTTAACACTTGCACCTAAATCACATAATGCATTGAAGTTTATAAATTTGATAACTGTACAATGAATTTTGAAACTCTCTGGATATTTTAACTAATGAGGTAGCTTTTTCTGAAAAATTGCACTACACTCCTAGGTTAAACAAATTGTTTCATGCTCCTCCAGCTTTCTTTTCTTTGGTGACATCTCCTTCATGAACTTCAAGTACAGTGGCATCTGCGAAAGGAATGCTGATGTGTAGTTTCTTGGTAATATCAAGAAACTACGCAAATTGTTTATCAAGTTGAGTTTCTTGAGCCTTTGAGGAAGAAAACAGAATGGGCATTACATATGCCTTGAAAAGCACAATTGTCTTAACTTGTTGGGGCATCTGAATTTTGTTCTTGACTTGCCTTTGGTGTCTGTTCATACCTTTGTACTTGCTCATCATTTGTGGTAAGTACCTTATCTTTCTTTAGCAACTGAACTTTTTCCATGTATCTGAGGTAACTGAGCTCCACTATGTGTGATGATGACATTAACATGTTCTTGCGGATTTGTCTCTGTGTTACTTGGTAAAGTACCTGGGGTCTTTTTTAACAATTTGAAGGTAATCTAGCCAATTTGAGCCTCTAACTTCCTAATAGATGCCTGTTGATTATGATAATTTATCTCACTTTGCTGAAGCATCTGATTCATTTTGTGCATGTATTGCCTTCAACATTTTCCCAAACTTCCAAGAGCTTCCACATTGGTCTCCAAACCTCATTAGTCATCCGAATTTGGTCCTCCTCAAGTTTCAGAAGTGTATAAATCAATCCTCAAGCTTTTTGTAAATAAAAATCCACTCATGAAACTCGTGACATTCTTTCAATGGATCTCGTAATGGTTCTTATCACTCCTGTGCCATCATATCAATCTTCAAACGCTTTCGATCAACTTCTATTTAGCGCGAATTTTCTATTTTTGCTTCATTTACCTCTATTTTGGATTTTACTTACAATAACAATATTTATACTAAATTAAGTAAAAATCCACTCAAATCACAATTATATATCAAATTTATAAGATATGATAATCGTGTAAAATACACTTATCGCACATAAAGCTAATTTTGGCAGTATTGAACATGGTTACCAGGTTGGGCAGGACCATCCATCAATATTTCTGTGTTTTGGAATCTTGAGGATTGTGATCCAATTGGTCCCTTCGAATTATACACATGAATAAAGGTTTAGATGGATCATCCATCAATATTTTCAAGTCTTGTGCGAGGGTTCAATATACAAATTGTAACCAATATGTGTGCATTTTGGGGACCATAGATCTAGAGAACTAAGTTTAGTAGGCAAACAAATCATAAGATAGCAGCAAAAATGCACTGTTTGTTCTATCCATGGTGTAAGAATGTGCTGTATTATTTGAAGGATTGAGTTTTTTCACAACTCATTTAGAAGCACACTTTAGCAAAATTTATGCACGCACCATCTCTGATGTTGACTACCTAACTCGACTTGAAGCAAGTACTAGTTCGAGACTTTGGATTAAATAGTTTTTATTTATATTTACTCAATTGACTAGAACTTTGTATTGACAACATGTTATAAAACTAAAGAATAAGATAAGACCTAATAGTCATCATCATTATCTATTAATTTAGAGACTTTGGCTAAAATAGTTTCTAAACTTTGCTCTGAACGAGGAAATGGTCCCCAAAGTTTTTTTTTTTGGCACATACGTCTCTAATCTATATGCTTTGTTGTACAATTAGTCCTTATTTGATAAAAAGACGAGTTAATTACACTAATGGTCCCCATTCTTTCGGGTTTGTAATGATTTCATCCCCATTTTTTTAGCAGATATCATCTCCATTTTTCCATTTATACTCACAGATAGTCCCCAAATCACTATTTTTCACTATTCTAAAAATTCTTGGACAATTTTACCCATTGACTTAAATAAATTAAAATGATAGGAAAAAAAATACAATGAAAGTATTACAATTGGACCCTTAACCTTTTTAAAAGTACAAATAAATTCTAAACTATTTTTTATTTAGATATGTGTTCTTTCCCACCCCAACCCACCCCCACCTCCACCCCTACCCCCACCCCCACCCCCACCCCCACCCCCACCCCACAAAAAATTTAGCATTGCTCTGCGTACTCAAAACTATTCGAAACCTCCTTCTATTCGAAATAAGAGCGGCGTTGGGTGCGGCGGCGAGATAATTCGCTATTCGAAAACCTCCGGTAGTCAATTCTATCGTCACGATGCCTTAAGAAAATCTGTCTTATTAATTTACTCGTTCTTCGTCTGGATCTTCCTCCTCTTCCTCCCCTCTCCTCCTCCTCCTCCTCCTCCTCCTCCTCCCTCGTCGCCATCGCCTTGCTGCATTGTCGCTGCCATCTCACACGGTAGTGGTGGCGTCGGTGAAGAGGAGAAAGTTTGGTCTAAGGATAGATGATGAGGATACGTTGAGGCGTAGGTAGGAATGGCAATTTAACCCGCGACCCGCGACCCGCCCAACGCCCCGTCCCTCTTTTGACTGCCCCGCCCCGAAAATTTGGGTTCTAGGAGTGGAGTGCAGGACGAACAGAACATCTTGCCATGGCTCTCGGGGCGGGTCCGCCCGCCCCGCCCGCCCGCATGATTTTTTTTTTTTTTTTTTTAAATAAAAAACTGAAAATGTGGAAAACAATTTAACAAATGGATTTCTTGAGACTTGAGAGTCAAACCCGGGTTGCAAAGGAAAACTACGAACACTTATCCACCACGCCACAATCTTAACATGTGAGATTTTTTGTTTCCTAAATATATTATAACAAATCCATAAATTTCTTTTTCTACTAAACCCTAATTAATACAATACAATTTCAATCATATTCATCTAAATCTCTCAAGCCTCACACTCTACGCTGCATCACTTGCCGCAGTGATCGCCATTCGCCAATCCATCGCCCGCCATGACTGACGGTCAGATCCTCACTCCATGAGTCCACGGCCAAGAACAGCAATAAGAACTGAAGAAGTCAAGAAAATAAAAAGTTTGTTTTGAACTGAAGAAGTCAAGAAATAGTTCGCCATCGCCCGTAGTCGCCATCGCTGGCCAGATTTTTCTTTTCTTGACCGCAGTTTGTTTTGCTTTGATAAATTACTCCACGTCCAAGCTTCCAGCCACTGCAAAACCAACTCCGACTTCCAACAAGTGACCCAAAGACCAGTCGCGTCGCGATCGCGCGTCGACGATTCACCGCTCCAGTCACCACCGCGCCATCTCCATTTCTTTGAAGCAACAAGGGACTTTCCTAAGGTAACTGTGTTATTGATAAATGAAAAAAATTACGAGTGTTGTATAAATTTATGTAATGGGCTGGTTCCTGTTTGCAACCCAAACAACAATTTCTGGGGTTGGTTTGTACCATATCCCTAAGAATCATCTTTGGACCTACCAGGGGAGAAGAATCCCACTCAAAATTTGTCCCTCGAAACTAAAGTCTTCCCATCAAGGATGGTTTGGTTTGCAGAAAGTGTATATGATGCAAGAGTAAATTTTAGAAAGGTTAAATAATAGAGTAGAGCAGCTAGAATTATGGTAAGTAGTGATTGGGCCATTTTTTAGATGTGAAAAAAAATGAGAAGATGAAAGATTAATTAACTGATCATAATTAGGTAAATTGCTTTTAACGGCATTGTTATTTTAGGCAAGTTCACAAGTACCAGGCCCCAAATTTTATTTGATAGAATCTTATTAAAATCGATTTCAATGATTCTTGTTCAACATTTGTTTCCATTCAGTGCATTTATTGGTCATAGTACTCCATTTTTTAATAATAGAATTGATGTTGTTATAGTCCATTAAGTGCATTTATTGGTCGTAGTACTACATGTCTCTTCTTTTTTAAGAATTGCTGGAACTATAATTTTGTGTGATCATAATTTTTTATTTTATTTGTAGATGTCGGAACAAGAACATTGTTCAATAGTAAGTACACATGGTACTTCGCAAGTACATCGCGATAGTTCAACGGCAAATACTAGTAATCCTCCATCATTATCGGCGGACCAAAATTCAAACAAAAATCCAATAAGCATAGATTCGAATGGAGATCATACAATGACGCTTGGTGTAGTGGGTAGAAAAAGGAAGTTGACATCCCAGGTATGGGACCATTTTAAGCTCAAAATGATTGACAACGAGATCAAGGCTGTTTGCAATTATTGTTCTGGAAAGTTGGTAGGTCATAGTAAAAATGGCACAAATCATTTGAAAAAACATTTAGATAGATGTGTACTTCGTCATTCTAAACAAGTTGATATTAGACAGTCAATATTAAACCCTACAAAGCAAGCGACTGGAAAGGTGGTTATGGGGACTTACCATTTTGATCAAGAACATGCTAGGATAGAATTAGGCAAAATGATTATTTTACACGAATATCCGCTTTCTATGGTTGAGCATATTGGGTTTAGGAGTTTTGTGAAATCTATTCAACCTCTTTTTAAAGTTGAGTCCCGGAATACTATTAAGAATGACAGTTTGAAGATTTATGACTTTGAGAAAGTGAAAATGATGAGTATATTGGAGGACAACAAGAGTAGAATTGCTATAACCACGGACTTGTGGACTTCAAACCAAAAAAAGGGTTTCATGGTCATCACTGCACACTTTATTGATGACGCTTGGAGGCTTCAAAGCCGTGTCATGAGGTAAATACTAAGCAATTAAAAAATAATATGTTCATTTTGATTTTCGATCTCTAATTAATGTTGTTGTTTGTTTTTGTATACAGGTTCATATATGTTCCTTGTCCACATACGGCTGAATAAGTATCTACCATCCCGCATTTAAAGCTTATTAGATTGGAATATTGATGGTAAGTTATCTACTCTCACTGTTGACAATTGTTCAACAAATGACGCTATGATCAATATCCTTTTAGATAGTAAGCTTTCTAGTGATTCACTTTAGGCAAATGGTGATTTCTTTCATATGCGGTGTTGTGCGCATATATTGAACTTAATTGTGAAGGAGGGCTTAGAAAATATTGAGAGCGAGTGTTGAAAAAATTCGAGATAGTGTATCTTTTGGACTTCAACACCAAAAGATGGGAAAAATTTGAGAATACTTGCGTCGACTTAAGATTAATTGTGGTAGAAAGTTGGTACTTGATTGTAAGACTAGGTGGAATTCTACATATCGATGCTTGACAATCGCTTACGAGTACATTGATGTTTTTTTTTCATTTGAAGCAAAGAGAAACCCAGTATAAGTGTTTGCCTAGTGATCAAGATTGGAAGTTGGCCAGGAAAATTTGTGATAGGCTTAAGTTGTTTTATTTGGTAACTGAATTATTTTCAGGAACTAAGTATCCTACAGCGAATCTATTTTTTTCAAAAATTTGTGAAATAAAATTGTCAATTCGTACTTGGACTACTTCTGCTTATTCTGAGATTAGAATGATGGCATTAAGTATGATGGACAAGTTTGAGAAATATTGGGATGAGATTCACGGGATATTAGCTGTGGCAACCGTTTTAGATCCTAGGTTTAAAATGATGTTGGTAGAGTATTATTTTCCTAAGATCTATGGACATGAACGTGCAGCGGTTGAAATTGTTAATGTTGGTTCACTTTGTCGAAGGTTGGTATCTCAATATACAGAACAACAACAATTAAGTGTTAATGTTCCTCAATCTTCCTCTTCGTATTCCAATTCTGGGATTTCTTCAAGTGTTAGAGTAGTAGATGAGCTGGAAGATTTTGATTTATTTGTTACAACAAAAGTCAGCACTAGTAATGTCAAATCTGAGATTGACTTATATTTGGAGGAGCCGGTATTGCCTAGGTGTAGTGATTTTGACTTACTAAATTGGTGGAACGCAAATTCAAGCAAATACAATACTTTACAAAAACTTGCAAGAGATATCTTGGCCATCCCGTTTCTACCGGTGGCTTCGAGTGCGCATTTAGTGCGAGTGGTAGATTCGTGAGTCCACATCGAAGCAGACTACATCCGCAGACTTTGGAGGCGTTGATGTGTGCTCAAAACTGGTTGTGGGCTGACATTCATGGTATAATAAAAAGTATTGAGTATTTTTATTAATCTTGACATTTCATTGTTGTTAACTTGATTTATTTTATTGTTAGAAAACTCTCCCGCATCGTCATCTTATACTGGATGTTGTTCTACTAATACTGAAGAGGAAATTGAGGACGAGGTAATCTTATTTATGTCAATGTAAAATGTTGAAATTTATTTACATTACAATACTATTTAACATAAGTACTTTTTTTACTTATTATACAGGAATTATTGGGATCTGAGTATGTCACAACTACGCAAGAGGAAGATTAAAGATTGTAGATTTTGATTTCAATTTTATTGGTCATTGTTGTTGAACTTTATGAATCCATTATTCGAAACTATTTGATTTTTGTATTGGGTTGTAATGTTTATATTTTTGTTGTGTTGGATTTTATTGTTTATGTTTTTGTGTTCGATTGTATTGTTTATAATTTTGTTGTAGAAATTTGATATTTTGAATATGGGACAAATCACATGTTAGTTTTTGATTATCACAAGTTGTTAGTTTTAGAAATTTGAAAATCACATGTTAGTTTTTGATAATCACATGTTAGTTTTAAGAAATTTGATATTTTGAATATGGGACAAATCACATGTTAGTTTTTGATTATCATAGGTTGTTAGTTTTAGAAATTTGAAAATTACATGTTGTTAGTTTTTGATAATCAGTTTAAGATATTTGATAATTTGAATATTTTATAGATTGATTATCACTTATGTTGCTTTACAAATTTTTTTTTAAAAAAAAAAAAAAAATTAAAAACTTACTAGAGGTAGTGGCGAGCGATGGGCGCCCACCCCGCCCACCCTCTGCCGCCTGCCCCCCGCCCGCCAATTGGCGGGTCAAGGGGCAGGGCGGGGCACCCCTTACGTTTGGCGTGGCGGGGTGGGACGGGGCAGACACGACCTACCTCGGACCCGCCCCATTGCCATCCCTAGGCGTAGGGCCCTTGCTGAGGCTATGGAGATGGTGGAGGAGGATACCGGGGTGACCGGAGCGGCCGTGCAGGTTGAGTACCTCTCTGTTTTTTGTACTCGTATGAATGCTCTCATTCTCTGGGACGTGGTTCCCCTGCCCTATGACTTAAAGTATGTATTTTTATTGAGAATTTTGATTATCTAGATTCATCGTTTGATTGTTTAATTAGTTTTTTTTAATAGCATATCAAATTTTCAGTTGATTTTCGGTTGATTCGTGGTGGAATAGTTTTGGTTTTACTTGATTAATTTTCTTGACACTAGAAATACTGGGACTTCCATGTTGGGGTGGGGTGGAGTGGGGTGGGGTGGGGTGGGAAGAACATTTATCTGAATAAAAAAATAGTTTAGGATTTATTTGTACTTTTGAAAAGGTCAACGGTCCAATTGCAATACTTTCATTGTATTTTTTTCCCGATCATTTTAATTTATTTGAGTCAAGGGGTACAATTGTCCAATAATTGTCAGAATAGTGAAAAATAGTGATTTGGGGACTATCTGTGAGTATAAATAGAAGAATGGAGATGATATCTGCTAAAAAAAGAATGGGGATGAAATCGTTATAAACCTGAAAGAATGGGGACCATTAGTGTAATTAACCCTAAAAAGACCAATATTCCCTTAATTTTAATAAGAAACTAGATTCCTAACATTTGCAAAAAGTGCAAATGGATTTGATAATTTAGGACAAAATACTTGGACAGAAATCGTCATATCGATCGTAACCGACCTTAACCGACCATGGGTCTGTTAAGGCCAGTTTATACCTATTAAATTGGTTTTTCAATTAACACACTTAAATTGATTCAAATTTACACAAATTTAAAGAAAAAATCACAATTAATACTCAAATGTATAACATACTTTCATGATTTATACTATAAAATTCAATCTTTTTTTTTTGTTTGAGATTAATGAGATGTTAAGTTCTTTGCAAAATAGTGAAATTTGAGTTCCTCTCATTTCTAGCAATAGTGCATAATATGGTGAATTTGAAATCATTTGAAATTGAATAAGTGAGAAAGAAAATACATGAGTATATTTAGTTATTTGCTTGTAAAAATTTGTAAAAATGAGTCAAATGTCATTTAGACAAAAAAGTAGCGTCACCCAACTATTTAGCAATTTTTCCATGTTGGGATAAAGAACAAAGATGGTAAGTGTTAGAGTTGACAGCTGCAAGGGAAAATGGAAATATTTCACGCAGAAAAGAAAAAAAGAAATGAAAATACCCCACACATCACCATTAACCTTATTTGTTTGTCAGAGGACTTGTTTCACAAATTAACTGGTCAACGCGGGCTTTTTTAACTGAATACACAAAAGGTATAGCAGACATTGCAAGTATTCACTCTCAGATCTTCATTTCTTTATTGTGATTTGTTCGACTTGTCAAGCTCCTCCAGGTTCGATTTCTCGATCAGAAAATTGTTTGATATTGAAGTTTGAACTAACATCCAACCCAATAACAGTTCACATTTTCTTTAATTCTCTCTGTCCACATCGTGTACGACATTTACTTTGAGCTAAGAAACTATGGGGGTGTTTTCATGGAACTTGTTTGTCTAAGCTTGCGTGTTCTGTGTTTGGAATGTGAAAATGTGTCCGCACTCAGCGTGTGTGCAGGCAATGAATATCCATAACTGACCAGTGTGTGTATTGATATTAAATTTGGAATAAGGGATGAAGAACAAGAAAAGCATAATAATGTACCGAAAATGGTTTGAACACGATTATGAATCGTTTTCCTCGAACAATATTTGCTGCCACCGGGATAAGTGCTTGAAGGCTTTGAATGCAAATAGTTTGTAGGAGTGATCAAACCTTTTGATCTAAGTTCAATTTAAGCAAAATGAACTTGAACAAGAAACTTGAAGAACACTTAAAAAATCTGAGAATTGATCTTTGATTTGGATTTGAATTATTGTATATGATGTTAATGTAATGTATTTCAACATGAAAACCATCTCTCTATATATATATTCAAGTATAATACACAAAAAGGTGCCAAAACCAATCCAAAAGGTGCCAAAAGATCCTTCAAACACTGCCAGAAATTTGAATCCAACGGAAAGAAATTTTGGCCTGCGATCGCCCAGGCCATGCGTTTTGTTCTCTGTTTTTGAAATAGGAGGCCGGGCGATCGCCCTGCCATTAATTTTTCTCTTTGATTTCCGAGTTTTGATTTCCACCTAATTGATATCCAAATCACTTCTTATCATATAATTGAACAATATTACAACATGTATTTGAAGTAGTTGAAGCTGAAACAGAGATGTCTAGGAATTACGATAACTGGGAGAGGTTGGTGGGAGCTGTGCTGCAACGAGAGAAGGATCGGGAAGTGGCCCGCGGATTCGAGAAGCACAAGCCCCAGTTCATCATTGGATTTTGGCGAACTATCTTTGAGTTTGCTAAGAGAATAACAAAATGTTGAAATTGGAGAAAGAAATTCAAGATTTGATGCGAATACAGGTTTATTCGGAATAAATAGATTTTTATTTATTTTAGATTTCAAAGTGTAATAAAAGAGTATTTGGCTTATATATTCCTTCTCTTCAGATTACCTGAAAAGTGCATTTTGTGCACTTATTTGGGCTTTTAAACTAAGCTTTTATCTCGTCATTTTATTGAATTTCTATTGAATTTAGTGTATTATTCTTTATATTTCAGTTTCGAACCTGTTTATAAGTAAATGGAGAAGAATTGACGGAAAGAGCAACAACTTGGTGAAATCGACGAGTAAATGAGAAGAGATTAAGTTTTTGAAGTGAATATCAAGAGCTAAACATTGGAGGATAAGAAAGAAGATAAAATCAATAATTTTAAGGTATTTTGGAGTGACAATGAAGAGTTGAATCAATGGATCAAACACCGGAAATGATATACTATCGGAAAGATAGTTGAATTACACTATTTACGGATCTCAATTTGGAGTTTCCTACAAGAAGTTATGACCATTTGAAAAACAATCGCCGCAGAAGAAACAACGTAAGCTGGGCGATCGCCCAACACCTTCAGCCAACAACAGAATGGAAAACAACATGCCTAGGCGATCTCCCAAGTTTGCACTGGACGATCGCCCAGTGTAATTTTGACAGGCCCGAATTTTTGTTTCCTTTTTGAGTTCAACTTCAATTAAGAAACCTTTTGGTACGCGATTTTAATGATTTTTTGGGATATTTTTGTGCATTATTATGGAACTATAAATATGAGTTATTAACTCATAACAAAATAGCCATTTTGGGAGTCAAATTTAGAACCGGAATAGAGGCCGATTCTTGGGAGAAAAACAAGAAGAGAAACAAGAACAAAGATCAAGATTTATCTTTGCAACAATTCAACGAAAATCAAGTTCAAGATTTCTTCTCTTTCAAGTTTTCTTTCAATCCGGGTGATGGCTTCCATATGTTTTCTTTTTCTTTTTATTTTCTTCTTCTTAGTATGTTAGATTAAACTTTTTAGTGTTAGGATTATGATGAAACTTGTATCATGATCCTTTAATTCTTTAAACCTAGTTTTTGATATTTAAGAATGATTTTAATTTTGAATAATTGACATTGATTTCTCTTCATCTACAATTATATGCACAATAGTTGTACGATTCTTGTGGCTTGTTTTACTTTCGAGAGATGTAAAATAGGTTATACATAGTGTCAATTGTCGTAGAGTCTGATAGGGGATAGAGATATACCGCTATGCTTTACGTGATCTTTAAGTATTCACAAATTCTAATGTATTCTTGTATGTTCGCATCCGTCATAGAGATATAGTCGGATCATATATATGAATAAGTTTAATTATACTCGAAAGAGATTGTTAAGAAAATTAGGAATATTGATCTTTATAATTGAATCTTGTTATCAAATTCAATGGTTTGGGTTAAAGAGAATTGTGTAAGTGGATTCGAGATCCAAGTACGCTTTTCTTTTCCTTTCTTTTTCAAAGTTAAAAGTATTCTTATCTAATTTAATTTTCTTATTTGCTTGAATTATAATTATTTATTATTTTTAGTTAATTCTTTCATTAGTTTAAGAAACAAACTTCCAAAGTTAAGAGATTCGGTTAAGGTTACTATAATTGTAATTGAACAATCTAAATCTCTGTGGGTACGATACTTGGACTTATAATCCACTTTATTACTTGTGCAATCCGTACATTTATGAAATATTAAACACATAAAATAGCTGACACTACCCAATCTACCAAATGCCAGCAGGAGGATCCAATCGTTCTCGGGTAAAATTTCAGACCCTTTAAATCCAGCTTTATGCAGATTCTAGTGGAATTGATTTGATGGGCTTTTACTAATACTTATTATTATTATTTTTTTGTGGTTGTAAAAATTATATATTTTTGAGGTTGATTTGGGTATTTTTTGTGTGATTGAACGACAGGGATTGCGGCATGGCCCAAAGCAGCGGATCTTGAGAGAGTTCAAGGATATTCAGAAGGATTCTCTTGTCATTCTCAGTGCTGGTATATTTGCTTCATGATTTCCAAGGGGAAAAACAAGTTGAAAAAATTTATAATATTTTTCACTTATTTTTCTAACTGGTTTTTTATGGGATTTGGTAGATTTATACTCAACTTGATATTCAAAGTTTATTTGTTAAGATATTGCTTCGAATTTAGCTACTGGTTTGAAGCAAATATGGACACATACAAATGCTTTTTATGTTTGAAAACTTTCACGAAAGTATAAAAATAATGGAAGTGAATTTTTGTGAGACAATTTGATCACATCATTACCGTTCATTTGGATTACCCTTCATGAATACCTTTGCACTTGAGTATTTATGTGGATATGGCTTATTCGTTTTGATGAAGATTTATTTAAACATGTTCACGAGTATACTTTTTACCTTTCGGTATGGGAGTATTGCACTCTAAGTTTCATTTATTTTTTGTGTTGCTCGTTTCCATTGCACATAAATTTCAGGTCCTGTTGCCGAGGACTTGTTGTATTGGCAAGCTACAATCATGGGTCCTGTGGACAGTCCATATGTCGCTGGAGTTTTCTTACTTACCATTCATTTTCCGCCAGATTACCCTTTCAAGGCACCTAAGGTGTGTCAGATTTGCTACTAAATTATCCGTCCCACTGTACTTTTTTTTTTAAAACATAACAAACATTAACTAATAGTAATTCTATATCGATATTGAGTGTTTAATCCCGCATAGCTCATTTTTTAATAATGGAAGTTTACATTTCTTATTCATTTCAACGAATTGTGCAGATTGCTTTTAGAACAAGAGTTTTCCACCCAAATATAAACAGCAATGGGACCATATGCAGCCCTGCTGTTCAAGGAGTACTGGCTCCCTACCCTAACTATTTACAAGGTTTGTTTTCTAAAGATCCCTTTCTAGGAACTGAATCTTCCTCTCCACATTTTCCTATGTACTCAACTTCTTACTCGAAAAAAAGGGAGAATTATGGCAGTCTTTTATTTCTTTGACACCTGTTCCTCCAACTTTTTCAAGTTTGTACCACCACGATCTTTTGTGAACAGTTTCGTCCATGTGACCATTACAACTTAGATTTTTGCTGAAAGACATTTCTAGTGTTGTGAGAATGATAACTTAATGAATGCACCACTTAAGTTAGACTAAATTTTTTGAAATTGAGTATGACAAAATCAATTTTAAAATGTTATAATTTTTCTTGGTGAATCACAATTGTTTCGTGTAAGTTTTAATACATTTAAAAATGTTTTGTTATGTAGTGCCATTATCTTCCCCATATTTGCATTTTCATTCCAAACTTTGTATCTTAATAGCCAGTTCCCAATGTTACATTTTAATAGCACAGTTCCCAATTTTACATTTCCCCAGAACATTTTTACGAATTTATCAAGTGCGGTAGTTTCACAAAATACCAAGCATCACCAAAGAAATTGAGCAAACTTAGTGTTATAGTTTGTTTGGAAGGGCTTTTTTGAAATCTAAAAGCACTTCCTAAAGAGTAAAAGTGTTTTTTGTTATTTTTATTGTTGTTTGGTTAAAGTCAATAAGCACTTTTTGACAAAAAAAAAACAGCTTAAAAAAGTTGTTTTAGAGAAGCTCAAATTTTGAGCTTCTCTAAAAAGCTTTAATTGAGCTTTTACGGAAAATTGTAATTAATATTTAATGAACTTAAAAATTAACGAAATTACCATTAATACATCAAAAAAAGATATTAATTTATTTACTACATTAATTACTTATATCAAATTGTCACTTCATATACTTATATAAAGTGAAAAAAACTATTTATTTATTTTAAAACAAATCATATGAGATATATAATAATTAATTATTGTTTAATCCAATAAATATAAAATTTATACAAAAGTACTTTTATAGTTATGCAACCAAACACCCAATTTAATAATCACAGCACTTTTTGGATTCATATCCAAACAGTCAACAGATTTTTAACAAAAATTCTACTGCTAAAAGCTCTACTACCAAAAGCTCTACTGCTAAAATCTCTACTCATAACAGCTGTACCAAACAGACCCTTAGTCCCAATATAACTATTAGGCTTGGAGTACCGGAGGCTATCAAAAGACGAAGTATTATCAGAAAAATCAAGCAAACTCATAAATCGCAAAATCCTAAACCTAATATAAATATTATAATGTAACTTGGAAGACTATAATTACTATCTCGTCCCACGTGGATGCTACGTGCGAGTCACATCAAACTGAAAAGCAACATTACATGTTGGCCATGTCATCACAAATAACCCAAAGGTTATCCAAATCTCAATATGCCTTGCTGAAGTTGCTCCAGAGAGGCAAAGCTTTGAGCCCAACTCGCCAGTGATGAAAGGATTGCTAAGGTGGTTTGCATCTAAGTGAACCTCCTAGCTAGGTGAAAGGAGACAAACAATACCCTCGCCCTCCCGAAAAGCAAGATAAATGAAGAGCCTACCAGTCTTGGGGAAATCATTTGAGTCTTGTGGAAATCATTTGAGTCTTACGCACAACTAAAGGAAGGCCAGCGAAGTATAAATCATGTGGCATCTTTTTTTTTGCCT
The DNA here is from genome assembly GCA_023638005.1 of Forsythia suspensa. NCBI lineage: Eukaryota > Viridiplantae > Streptophyta > Magnoliopsida > Lamiales > Oleaceae > Forsythia > Forsythia suspensa. The sequence goes on along the minus strand of CM042666.1, from coordinate 23,921,962 downwards.
TAAATAAGGGGATAACATAATATTCTTTTTATCATGTGGCAAAAGACCCTGTGTCACGTGGACTAAAGCATTTAAAAATTCCAAAACAAAATCAAACAAGAATTAACTGTTGACAACAACTTTACCAATGGTAGAGTAACACGTGTCCAAATAAGTTAAAAGGTCTGAAATACTCTTGACCTTAGTTTTCCTATAAATACTCTGTGCAACATGAAAAAAAAAGGTATGAAATCAAACTCCTAGTCAAATCTTTGTTTACTTTGTTCCTCCTTCATACTTGTTCTTATTTTTCGATTACTAACTTGACCGTTGGAATGCAAGCTAATGGTTGTCAAGTGTGAAAGTATTACATAAGGAAGTAGTAAGGATACATTGACAGCTTATCAAATTTTGCAATCAAGCATCATTAGTAATAATAAAAGTGTTCCAAAAAAATATGTTAATTCGTCATATGTGGCCAAAGGTCGTAATCCATACTTTCCCCAGAACTAATCATAAAAGTATCACCCACTTCAATATGCTATCCAATAAAAATATTGACCAAATTAAATCACAGAAACCAGAGAAAAGAAAAAGGAAGAATTACCAGTTCAAGAAATTTCTTCCTAGTGCATTGATGGTCACCTTATGGCATTTGGGCTCGTTTGAATTATAATACCAAAAAAAGTCGATTTTCAACTCCAACTTGAAAAGTTGATGATTAGGTTGCTACAATAAAGAACCCAATTTCCAGAAAAAAGATGATATTTTCTTCTTCTTCCTTTTTTTTTTCTTTTTATACACTGGATCAATTGTTCCTTAAATAGAAATGACTTGATAATTCAATTCAACATTCTAACATAGTTGAATTGTTTGGTTCCCAATAATAGGTGTTACTTATTATTTCTGCTTTGTTGGCGAACCCAGTCCCTGATCCATTCCTTTGGTTCCTGAGATTGCTTACATGTTCAAGACAGATAAGAACATGTATGAAGCCATTGCAAGGAGATGGACTCAGAAGTATGCCATGGGCTAACCATATTTTGGTAAATGTATGATGGGACGGACCTTCACTTCCAATTACTTTTGTCTTTTTACTCTATCCATGAATTCCTTTAATATGTTCTTCAAGTACTAAGATTGGAAGGACTAAAAGTCCAAAACTTGAGAAAAGAAAAAAACAAAACGGGTGTTGCTTTGGAAATGTTTTTATGTTAGTTTTATCTTTGAAATGGTTTCTATTTTCTACTTCGTAGTGGAGTTCGAGCAAGGTGCTAAACTGCAATTATATTTATCTCAGAAGCGCAAGTTATGTTTTTGGAGGATAAATAAAAAATGGTGCAAAGTCAATAGACGCAAGCAAAGCAAGTCATCCAAAGCACTATTTAAAGTGCCATAAAGCAACTAGATAATAAGTCGACTTCTAGACTATAAATCGAGTGCTTAATGGGAGGCAACCCATTTTTCTATCCCTTATATGTTTATTGCATTGCATGTAGAATTTTAGTACTGCATTAGGAATTAGAGCACATTTTCCAATTTTTAGTAAATGAGTACATTTAATTTATTTATTTATTTCAGGCTACATATCATCATTCCAATCCCAATGCATACTAATCAGCTAAAAAGTCCGATGTTTTCTCCACGCCTTTTGATTCGGGTTAACTTTCCTTTTTTATTTATTTTGCTTTCTTTAGTCACATTGAAGTCAATGTGAACTTTAAGCTTGGGGTGACTTTAATTATTTTGGTTATTGTTGTGTGTGCTATGAATTTAAAAATAAAAAAATAAAAATAAAACATTTGTGTACTTGTATGTTGGATAGCCTTGCCGGCTTATGATGACATTATTTGAAACTGTTATCAATTCATGAATTATGATTAGGTGATGCTGCTTGAGCTGTTGTTATAGACTATACTTATCCTTGTGAGATATGATTAAGTGTGAGCGCAATAGTCATAAATATCACTACCTTTGGTTGATATATTAAATAGAATACAATGAAAGAATAGTGAATCTAAGTTGTGAAACCAAGACTACCAGTTGGTAACTCAATTACCTAACCAGTTTAAAGGATAATTTGGAGGTGGTTAAACCAATACAGAAGCTGTTTAGATAGGTGTTGATTCCGTGCTTGAGTAATAGTTGTGTGGAGTGTATTTGGCTACTAGGTGGAATCTAGGTATTGACCGGATGCTAGGAATCTAATCCCTGCTTATTTATCTTGCAAAAAAGAAAAAAGAAAGAAATAAAGGTATTGTACTTGTATTATCTTATACTTCTCTACGTAGTCTAGTTGACTCGAGTGATAAAGCCCGTTGGGGTTCTTAAAACTCAGTGCCCTAAGGTTTATTAGACCTGGGAGCCACCGCCTAAAGTTCGCTACAAGGGTCATCTGGAAAGCTTAAGGGAGTGAGGTTTTACACATAAGATATATATATATAAAAAAGCGCAAAAGCAAGATTGTACATTTGTACGAATAACTTGGGGATTTAGATAACTAGTGGGTTTGACTTATGTAGTGGTAGCTTGATAGTCGAAGCATTCAATAAAAGGAGAATCTTCACAGATCTAGATAGCAACTGTATTGGGTAGACCTAACTAAATTTTGAGCGGTAAAAGAATAAGTGTTTTGAGGGCAACTTTAGAGTTAACACACACAGTAAGAGATTGAATATCAATATGAGAGTGTGTATTCTTACGAGAGAGCAAGGAAATATTTGACCATTGGGGGACGGAATATTACCAACTTAAAGGGTTATGTTGATTGGATTGACTATTCGAACACACATATATCAATCGAGCATCAGATAAGTAAAATTTGATTTTGGTAGCATAATTTAGAAGTTTTTTATGAATTGATTGAGTTGTTTCAAAAACATGAGGTAAATACGGTAAGCTGTCTATTATAGTACATTTTAATATTATTTGTTTAATTGTTTAAGTAAATAGTCATGTTCGAGGACGAACAAATGTTCAAGTTTGGGGGTATTTGATAAGTATGATTTTACACTTATTTGGACCATCAAAATTGGGCAATTATAAGTACTCTTGAGTGATTTTCTACTTAATTGTGTGTTGATTTAATTGTTTTAGGTCAAAACCCGATATCGGATGGAATTGGAGAAAAACAAAGCAAAATAGGTGAAAAAGGACTGAAGGCGTACGAAGACTTGGATATGGGGATCAACTTGCAAATATCTAAAAGTTGAAGGACTTGGGTTGCAAATAAAAGAGGAGTAATTGAAATGAAAGAAGAAATTGGAGGACTAAAGAGGACAAAATCAAAAGTTGAAGGACCTTGGATGCAAATAATAGGACGAAAATGACAAATTATGAAGAAACATAAAGCAGGGACCAAATAAAATATATATCAAACCTTGGAGGACTAAATCTTGCAATTTGGGGATTGGAACAAATTTGGTAATTGTTTTACTGTTTGACGCAGTCAAACCGCGGTTGACTGCGGCCATGCACGATAGACGCGTCTGGATGGCTTTTGGCTTATTTTTAATTCTAGTCAGGGTCTTTTTCGTCTTTTCGTGTACATGAGTCGTAAAATTAGTAAAACACTATATAAAGTCCTAATCTAGGTCAAAATAAGAGAGTTAATTCTTTGGAGAACACAATAGAAGACGGAGAAAAGAAAAACGAAGAAAACGAAAAATGATCAAGATCAAGAAGATTGGAACGTGAAGATCAAGATATCTTGGTGCAAAATATTCAACATCTTTTCCTCTTTCATTCAAAATCTGGTTATGTATTCAAATCTTTTGACGCTTTCTTTCTCCCGAATTATGAGTAGCTAGATTTAATGTTTGGATGAACAATGTAGCCTAAGTATAATTCTTTATTTTCGAATCTCAAGTTTTGATTTATAAATTGTTCAAGTATTTTATTTTACTTCTTTTCTTAATGCTTTGAATAACTGGCCATTATTTCATTGATTTTGTGGATTGTAATGAACTGAGAAGTAAATTATTAATCTAGACCATGTAGTAAAATTCGGCAATTGGATAAAAGGTAGATATACGCTTTTATTATTGCTGTGGTCTGAATTGAATTCTTAGGCAATTTAATGCATCTAATTAAGGACCATTTTGACTGCCTAAGTTGACTTAATTAGATAGAATTAATTTGAACTCGAGAGAGGTAAATTATGTTAAATTCGTGAGAATTTGCGCAAATTATTACAATTTCGGGCAAAAACAGCCATCCCGTCATCAGTTATGGTACTACATGCACGGAGCTTTAGCCCGGTGAGATTCATACACTTCAAAGAAATTAGAATCAACGCATCATCGCCTATGTTGATAGATCTAAGGTCGAAGTTCAGTGCGAGCTTTGTGATCATATCGAAGCGCGAGAACAATTTGGGGATGTTCAGATGCAAGCTCAGACATAGCATTCAACGACAGACGGTGTAAGCTCTGGCCCTCGATTCTCAGCCACCGGCGGCATACCAGGGCCAACCATTTCTGGTCACCGGAGGATAACGACTGGAAAATGCAGGTCAGTCATTTGTTTGGCAGGTTCAACGTGCAGTCATTCCCGCTGATGGTGTCATCCGTATCGAAAATGATGTTATTTGGTTCATCGAAATCTGACATCCACAGGGAGATCATGGCGGGTTTAGCTGATCTGGGCCTAGATCTGGATGACGATTGGCCCATCAGCGGCGGTTGTAGGATATAAATGGTGGGCCAACGGTGGAGATGGAACCTTATTAACACAATCTCATTCAACAAAATTACTTAAAGAGATAGAGAGATAGAGAGTGATGGGGATGAAGAAGATGAGGCTGTAACTCTACAAAATTGCCCTTCAAAAATTGTGAGAGTGCACTATACGCATTGATTTAACAGTAAAAATTGACAGATTTGGACGGTAGGGACCTTTTGAGCAAAGAATGGTGGATTTAAGGACCCAAATGCCAAAATTCAAACGATAGGGATGATTTGTACAATAGACTCGAAAGATAGGGACGAAATGTGCTATTTACTCTTTATGAATCTATGCTAAGTTACTGATTTGAAAGGAATGCAAGTGTGTGATTATTGGAGAAAATTAAAGTAAACAAGCTAAGCTAAAAATTCAACGCCACCATTAGTATCCATTTTAATTGCTAAAATCTCACTTCTAATCCAATTCATGCTTAATTTTCAATCGATAATCCTAATTTTCTAATAATATCTTCCGAATAGAATCGAACCTATTTTCATATACGACCTAAAATATTTCTATTTTGAATTCGAATGAAAAAAAAAAGTATTTAACAAAAATATTATTTAATTTGATTGCACTAAGCATAGAAGATTATTCCTAACTTCTCTATGACTTAGTGTGAAATGCCACAATGAGCTAAACTTACTTTGAACCTCTCAGAAACAAAATAAGTCACGAACAAGTTCAAAATGTGACCAATCATTCAAATAGACAATAAAACGATGGCACCAAGTAATCAAACACAAATTAAGATTAGAAGCAAGAACTTTTGAATTACAACATTAACTAATAGTTTACATCATATTTTGTAGCATATAAAGATTTAGTACCATGGTTGAGTTACAAAAGCAAGAAAATAATTTAGAATTCATCACCCGGATTGTTTAATTACAAGAAGAAGATTTAAATATGGAGTTCGTCCCCTTTGAATGTCTTCAATAGGGAATGCCCAACAATTTTCAATCTTTTCCTTGCTTCGAATCTCACCAAAGCTTAGCTGGATGAAGAAATCTTGTGCAAAATCTATACCTCCGTTATGTTTTTCTCCAAATTTTCAAACCCTATCTATACATTTTCTTTCCCTATTTATAGCTCTTGATTTCGGCCCAAAATTACATAGAAGTTTACCAAAAATAGAATTTTGGACCAACTGAACTTCTGGCTCGGTAGGCCCACTCGAACGAACAAAAGCATGTTGATTTTTCTAATGGTAGGAAACTCCGAATTGTGATCCATAAAAAGTGTCGGACTCGTAATTCAACTATCTTTCCAATTTTATATCAGTTGTCTTGAGTACATATTTGTACTAAATTTTGTGCTCTAATTTCCTACATGCTCTGGTTGTAGGTTCCTCAATTCATTTCTTCGACTTTCTCGTGTTTGTTTATTCACTTCAACACTTCATTATCACTCCAAAGTACCTTAAACTTCTTGATTTGAACTTTTTTCTCATCTTCAAATGTTTGGTTCTTGATTTTCTCTTCAAAATCTCAATTTCTTCTCAATTTCTCGCCGATTTCACTAATATAACACAAGTTTGGGGATTTCGTCCTACAATCATGAAAATGAAAAAAAAATAATACAATTGATATCGACTATAAAACATTTTGAAATATACGAAAACTCTTTGTTAATGAGTCTATATAAGTGTATGAATTACACCTATCAAATTCTTAAACTTGAACTTTTGCTAGTCCCAAACACAAAAAGAAAAAATAAAGACTCAAAAACATACAAAGAATAGATTGTGCACATTGTTGGATTTCTTACCATGTTTACATCCAGTTTATATCTAGACATTTAATCCAAGAAAAATGTCCAAATATTGCTACATATTTTTTTTTTTTAACAATTATCCAATGCTCTCAACTTGTGCGTGTGTATTCAGTTATTTCAAATCATCATTCTAACCTAGATAAAGTTATGCAAACAAATAGATTATTAAGTCTTTTCCATCCCGACCCTCAATTTTCATATTGTTCTTTCACCTCTCGTGAAATTCACACCATACTCAAGAATATCACTTCTCCCCGAAGGTGTTCAATCGAGGTTAGAGCTCACTTACTTAACTTCACTATTACTCTAGAGCTGGGAAGGATTTAACCAATTAAGGTGATGGTTTATAGTCAATGATCATCTACGTTGTTAAGTGTTCTAGGCTCTAGGTCTTTACTAAGCAAGTCAAACTAACTAGGCATCTAAATCCTTGGATTCGTGTCCAAGACTTAGCACGGCAACTGTAGTACTTTGTGTCTTGCTACTACTTTTCTTTTATATTTTTTTATTCATCAAATTAGGCAAGTAATACCGAGGTAGCCTTCTTCTCTGGTAGATCGTGTCATGTATATTGGTGATACATAGACCAAATTACTCGAGGTTAGTTTTCACATATTAGCATATGCAACTTTTTCCTACTTGATGTGCTTTGAGTAGTGCGTTTTATTTCATTGGGACCAAAAGTTGGGATTATAATTCTAGCGACCAGTCAATGCCTAGCCTCAAACTGTCAATCTAGAGCTACTTATACTTTTTTTTCATGAAAGCCTGAATTATTACTTCTCTAAACTACACAATTGCCAGTCCAATCTCCCCTAAACATATTCTCAAACATTGGTTAAGAGTAGTTCTCACTGGGTACTTGGAATTCAATATTATTGCCTACAGACTTTAACCAAGCCTTCATTCACCTCACAAAACCTCCAAGCTTAAGCAACAACAAAAATAGCTATGTGCTCAAAGTAGTCTTAAGTCTCACATGGTTAAGAAGTTTGACAAAACTTAGCACCTTATACCAATACTCAATCATTTTTCAAGAATTAACCTTAGACCAAGGAAAATTCATATGCTAGCAAGTTATTCAACTATGTTACACAAACAAAATATTTTTTTACTTTTTTTTTTTCAAATTTTTCGATTCATTTTCAACATAATTGAAATTTTTTAAACTTTTTGGCACTACTACTCTAGAAAAATAGAAACAAAAAAACTAAGAAAAAGTTGACTCAACAAGTCGACTCTACCCTCAAACTTAAATCTATATTTTTCTAATGTAATTATAAAGACAACTTACGATAGTAAAGAGAAGGGTCAAGATATTCTCCCAAACTTGTACTGAATCCTCGAAGTGAGTTTGATGAAAGATACATTCGCCATTTAATTTCTTGTGCATTTTCTTTGAAATTTTCATGCATTGTTCATCTGGACGTATAACAATGCAAAAGCAAACACCTTTTGTCAAAACCACGAGTTAAGCTTTGCAAAGGACAACACACAAGTTCTACACAAACTTTAAACAAGCATTTAGATATTGTAGAAACATCCTCAAATGTCCAATGTTATCGCTTGTTACATCAATGAATAGCACACATATGCAAGAACAATGATGGAAAGGTACTCACATCAAGTTTTTGTAATGAACAATTCTATGTTACATGTATGACAGACTTCATTTCAATGACACGAGGTGAGTTAAAACATTATGCCAAGCATTTAGACTAAGCCTATGTCTACAAAATGTGCACTTAGTTTGAGAAATTTGGTCTTGACATTTTATCAAACATGTGGTGTGCCTTTGAAATCTAGTGCAAAATGTGTAGGTCGGAGGCATATCCATGACCCAAATTTAAAACCATACAAACACCACAACACTACTCCTCAAACCTATCAACAATCAAATCCCATACTCCTCAAAATATCTAAATGAAAAAAAAAAAAACAATTCAAATTCAGGTACCTAGAACCTTAGATAGTTGAAGTAAAATTACCTTGACTTTGTGAAGATGTTTGCTTGATTATGATACACAAATTAACCCTTGAATGTGAATGTGGAGTGAATTCGTACGAATTAGTGGTGAAAGTTATGTGGGATTTGAGGAAAAATTGCCTTAGTGTGTCAAGGGTGTGTGAGTTATGAGGTAAATCATGCAAATGAGTGAGAATTGTCTATGACATAGACGCTCAAATTGAATGCACATTTCCCATTAAGAATGCCTGAAAACTAAATTGCAAGCCTACTTTTCGCCCGTCATGAATCTAATCAACCTTGATCAACACCAAACTTTGGCACATGACTTTGTTAATGTTAACATACACGATGCTCGAAAGATTTTACATAACCGGATTACTACACCCTAGAATCTAACATGCTTAAATTGCACTCTAAAAGTAAAAGTTTACCTATATCTACCAACTAAAAAACAATAAGTAAAAGGGTAAGAAAATTTGGTTACCTCCCAATATGAGCTATTTTAAAGTCATTAGCTTGACTTTGTTGCAAAGTTCATTCATGGCGGCTCTAATTGAACTTTGGAAGCCTCACATTGCTTACAATTTTTGGCTTTGCAAAAAATTTCCTTCCCCCTCCAAACCTTTTCTTGCCATTTTTAAAAATATTCTACTCCACCAAGACTTTTTAACTTTTCTTCTCGCCTAAGCTCTTGCCTTTCTATCTTTACTTCTGGTTGTATGTTTAACCACCACTTATTCTCACCTCTTCCTCGATCCTCAGATGATCTTTAAGACTGGATGGTTCATTGAATGAGGCGAACAGATTGAACTTGATTTATTCATCCTACACCCTCAAGATTATCTCACCTTTCTCCACATCGATCATGGCACAACTTGTTTCTAGGAATGGTTGACCCAAAATCCCCGACATATTCTGATCTTCTTCAATATCCAATATGATAAAGTCTACCAAGAATATGAATTTTCCTACGTTGATGAGTACATCCTCAATCACACCTTGAGAATATTTGATCAATCTGCTAGTTAGCTGAAGTGATATTGTAGTTGCTCTGGCATTCCCCAAACCTAATTTTCTGTAAATAGAAAGTTGCATCAAATTAGTACTTGTACCTAAATAACATAATGCATTAAGATTTAAATTGTTTTTTGTGGCTTATGGTTCAATGAATTTTGAATCTCCCTGGATCTTTTAACTTTGGAGGCAATTTATTTAACAATATATCACTGCATTTTTTCTTATTTGATAACATTTTTTTCATGAATTTTAAATATACGCATCTGAACTAATGCTTCGGCCAGGAGATGTTGATGTGAAACTTCTTGAAAACTTCAAGAAATTTTGTGAACTTCTTATCAAGCTTGTATTTTTGCAACATTTGAGGAAATGGTATAGGAGGCACGTATGCTTTGACATGAATGGTTACTTTAACTTGTGGATTTTCTGAATTCTATTTTTGACTTTATTCTGATGTTTGTTCATACCTCTCCGCTTGTTTCTCGTCATTGGTAGACACATTGTCTTCTTTATCAAATGGCCTTTTCATATGTATCTTGGGTAGCTGAAGTCCACTATGTGTGTTGATGGCATTAACTTATTTTAGTGGATTTGTTTTGGTGTTACTAGGTTGAGTGTCATGTGTCCTCCCGGATAATGTTGCAGCTATCTGTCCAACCTGAGTCTCTAGGTTTTTAATAAATGTCTATTGCTGCTGTACTGATAAATTAACTTTTCCAACGAAAACTTTTTCTCTTGTTGTTGCTGGAATCCTGGTAGTTTGCTTTCCTTGATTTTGATTGTTACCTCAAGAGAAGTTGGGATGATTTTTTCACCTGGGTTATAGGTGTTGGAGTTGGGATTCTGCTGACGCAGGTAATCCTATTCATAACTAAGCTCTTCGGGATTAGATACGAAAATGGCGATCAATGGACAAGTTGAAGTTTGGTGATTCTCTCTCGCATCCTTCACAAATTTGATTACGATTGTGTACCAAATTGACTGGTTGAGTGATGATGTCCATCTTTCTTGTCAGAGCTTTTATTTAAGCAGATGATGCTAAAATGGCATTGACATCGTGAAATCTCATTGTTTTTATCAGGATTTTCCTTTTTAATGGCCACATAACACTAGTCTCGGCCATCATCTCAAAAATCTCATACACTTCTCAAGTTTTCTTAGTTTTGATCGACCTATTAGATGATGAGTCAACTGTTGAACAACTAGTCAAAAGTAACCATTTGTAGAAATATTGGACCTGGAGTCCTTTCTTGATGTCATAATTACGGCACTTGCGAAGCAGGTCGTTGAATCTCTCCTAGGTCTCATGAAAAACTTTCTGAATCAAGTTATTGGAATATGTCGTACTTTAGTTTGACAGCCTTGGCTATAGAAAGTATTTGATAGTGAACTTTTGAACCAGGTCATTCCACGTCGGGATACTGCCTGGGGGATATATGGGCGTGCGGATTTTGATTTGACTGTCCATAGAATTGTAGAAGATTTTGAAAAAGGTTTTTCACATCTGGTCATAGCTGAAAGTTTAGTTGTCCATACAAAAAGTACGCGATGCTTAACTAACTTTGAACAACTGGTGGGGTCATGACCTATCCAACTAGCCAATCTTCCACGTCAATCAATACTGGTTGTGGAATTTGAACATCTGAGCCTACCATTATGTTTTTTGTTCTTTATTTCTTGTCTCCCTTTGTTATTTTTCTTGTTGTCTGAAAGTCCACTCGATCTCATTATCAAACGAAAGGAGATCTAGATCGTCCAAACATTGAAGTTAAAATTTATAAAATTTAAGCTAAATATCTTAGTCACCGGCAATGACATCAAAAACTTGTTTGGTGAAATCCTAAAAGCGTACGAGTTCATTGATAACTAATAGTAAAATGGGTAAAAAGGATATTGTTCATCGAAGACTTTGATTTTCACTTAAATTAGTTTGATCAATTCTAGCTTCAATTGAATATGGACAATAACTACTTGATCAATTGATGATTTATGAATCTATGCTAAATTAATGATTCGGAAGGAATGCAAATGGAGATAATTCAAGTAAACTAGTAATGCTAGGAATCCGATTCCACCATTAGTATTTACTCTAATTCCAAAATCCACTTCTAATCCAGTTCATGCTTAATTTACCAATCGATAATCATAATTTATCTAATAATTTCTTTCGAGTAAAATCAAACCTATTTTCATATACGATCCAAAATATTCTTATTTTGAATTTGAATACACAAAAATGTATTTAGCAAAAAGATTATCTAATGTGATTGCACGAAGTATAAATATAGTGTTGAATGCCACAATGAGCTAAACCTACTTCTAACCTCCAAGAAACAAAATAAGTCACAGACACGTTCAAAAGGTAATCAATCATTCAAATGGATAATAAAACGATGGCACCAAACAATCAAACACAAATTAAGATTAGAAACAAGAATTTTTGAATTACAACTTTAACTAATAATTTACATCATCTTTCTTAGCATATGAAGATTTAGTCTACTGCGGCTGAGTTACAAAAGTAGGAAAATAATTTAGAATTCATCACTTGGACTATTTAATTACAAGAAGAATTTTTAAAAATGGAGTTCGTCCCCTTAGAATGTCTTCAATGGAGTGCCTAACAATCTTCAACCTTTTCCATGCTTCAAATCTCACCAAAGCTTAGCCAGATGAAGAAATTGCTTATGGAAGGAAAATAAATTGCCAACAAATGATGCTCTAAATGGGTGGAAGCAGTGCCTAACATATCAACATGCCCCTTTCAATTGCTTAGTAAGAGTATTATAAATAACTTGAGCTATAAAGTTCTCAGTGGAAATGGTTTGAAATCTTTGAAAATCAGCAATTTCTAGTGATGCTAGCACAATGAACTTGAGTGGTTTGAATGATATGAAGACGGGTGTTTATATAAAACTTGTTGCCCTTCAAGATGGAAATAAAGATCTTAAAACAGTTTGTTTCATGTATTTGGTATTGTTATTTATTTATGTGACATTGGATGTTGCTTAATATTGTTAGTAAAGGATTGATTTTAATATAATATTGAATGATTGGTTATATGAGACTCTTAAAAGATGTATCAAATAAGTAAAATGGAAAATATCTTAAGGAGGGTCTTCGAAAATTGTATTTGAATCTCTTTTTATTTCGTTTATTGAATGATAACTTAATCTAATCCTATGCACACTTGTTATGTCAGTTGCAATTTCATTAATGTTGAAGTACCTAGGATTGAAGGTGCATTATTAATTTTTGTATTTTTCCTGTCATTGCATATCCAACAAAAAGAGACTCACAGAGCACCATAAAAGACTTGGTAGTTAGAAAATTGAGAAAAAGTTTACAATAAATACAACATTCGTGGAATATACAGGATTTCAACCTCCAACAAGCTGCAAATAGGACTTGTCAAAAAGGGTTTTGTTTTGAATGCCTCTCAATGTGAGAGTTCATCCCTTTATATAGATGCAAGGTAAGTAGTTCACCAAAATAAACATCTATCAATTACAGGCCTATATACAATATAATATTCTATATATAGCTATTTTAAATAGGGTAGAACATATGATGCCTCAATTATAGGCCTATATACAATATACTCTTGTATACATACCTAGACTAAATATGGTAGAATATATGCGGCATTAATAGACTAAGCCAGCACATGTCAATTCTACTAACATTTCCTCTCCAATTGATGTTGGGAGATCAAGAAGCATCAATTTTTCAATCAAGAACTGAGGGCAATGATGAGAAAGAGCCTTGGTGAAAACATCAGTGGTTTGGTATTAAGTGGAAATGTGTGGAAAAGTAATCTCTTGGCGAACAAGGGCTTCACGAATGGAATGACAATCAACTTCAATATGTTTGGTGCACTTATGAAAAATGGGATTGATAACAATCTGAATAGCACTAGTTTTATCAGCATGAAGAGTAGTATGAGTAAGCTGCAGAACACTAAGTTCGCCCAACAACCCACGAAACCATACAATTTCAGAACAAGCATACGACATTCAGACTCAGTGGATAACATTGAGGTATGAGCCTGTTTTGTACTTTGTATGGAAATAAAAACATCGCCAAGAAACATACACCAAGCTACTACAAAACAACGAGTATCCACACAACTACTCGAGTCGGCATCACTAAAACCCTCCAATTTTAAAGAATTCTCTGAATCAAAAAACAAATCGCGACCACTCCCTTTGAGGTATCGAAAAAGACAATGGACAGATGCCAAATGTGTCCTTGACCGAGTTGCTTAAAAGCAAACAAGATATCAGGTCGAATAATAGTCAAATAATTCAAAATGCCCACTAGCTGTTGATAGATTGAAGGATCATATAAGGAATCACTACCTGCTGATCCTGCTTCAATTTGACATTCAAATGTGTAAAACACGATTATCGTCTTGAAGACCGGCTAATGAAAGAAGATCTTGGGTATACTTATGCTGATGTAAGAGCGTGCCATTCAGACAATGTTAGACCTCTAGTCCAAGAAAATAATGCAGTGGACCAAGATCTTCATATGAAATGAAGATTTGAGGCGCTGCTGGAGCTGCTCAATTGATTGGTGATCAGATCCAGTAATTAAAAAATCAACAACATACAAAAGAAGTTTAACGATTCCAATAGCAGTCTTGCAAAATAAGAGATAAGAGTCATACTAACTCTGTGTAAAAGTGAAATTCGGTATAGAAGTATGAAACTTCTCAAATCGTGCCTACGGTGCCAGCTTCAAACCATACAGAGACTACTTCAAGCAAAAAACCTCAACAGAATAGGGAGGAAACAAGCTAGGAAGAGGAGACATAAATATTTTTTCCTTCAGATCACCATGTAAAAATGCATTCTTCGTATCCATCTAGTAATTGGACCATCATCTCGAAACAGCAACGACCATAACAGTGCAGACAATACTCATTTTGGACATGGGAGAAATTTCTTAATAATCAAGGCCCTACCCATTCCCAAATGCCACCAGACGAGCTTTATGTATTTCGATAGAGCCATCAACACGTAGTTTGATAGTGTATACCCATTTGCACCCATTAAGCTTAACTCTAGGAGGACAAGGGACAATTTCCTAAGTGTAATTATCCTGGAGAGCTTAAAGTTCATCCTGTATAGCTTGGCGCCAACACTCTTGAGTAGAAGCTTGAGAATAAGACTTAGGCATAGAATTAGTATCAAGAGTCCTTAAGAGCAGAAGAAGAAAATCCATACCATTCTAGAGGTTAGAAAAGCTTAGTAGACCGGCGGGTCTCATGCAATACAAGATGAGTTACCTGTTCAGATGAAGGAAGAAGTAGTGGACGTCACTGGTACACAATATCTAGCAAAAAACGAGTCACTGGTACACAATATCTAGTCACATCATCTAGAGAAAGAAGTAAATAGAAGTAGAAACGGAATTAGTACGAGACAAAAGAAATATTGTTATTTTTTTTTTAAAATATTACATTTCAAGAAATATGAAGCTTGTTAGCATCCGTATCATAACACAAAAACCCTTTACGAGGGTTACATAGCCCATAAAAGCACACTGAACAGCTCAAGCAGCAAGCTTGCGACGTTCAATGGGAGGTAAGTGAATAAAACAGACGCAACCAAAAACATACAAAGATCAAGATGCAAAGTAGGAGAAGGCATATGATTAATCAATTATACTGTCGTAGATAATACCTCTACCCAAAGAACAGAAGATTAAAGCATCAAATTACGAACAACATCTAAAAGATGTCTATTGTTACACTCGGCAACTCCATAATGTCAGAATGAATAATCTCAAAGAATGTAGAAGCACAACAACCCTGCAAAGGAATAGTAAATATTTTCTTTTACCAAGTTTACAAGATGTACAATCAAAAGACAAGGAAGAACGTGCATTTGTATTGCTCAAATAACCATGTTCATAAGATGCGTCAAAATTATAGAGTTGGAAAGCTCCAATTTCTTATGCAAAAATGGCTATTATTAGTAATAGCGGAACAATCAACAGAAATTGAACAAGGAACGGAAAATGACTGAAGAGGAAAAAAGACGTCCAACTTTAAGCCCCTTCGCTATCTCCTGTCCCCGACACTTGATCCTGCACACCACACCACTATGATCAAAATGAAAAGGACAATTTTCTTCTACTAATTGTCCAACAGAAATGAGATTGGCAAATAACCCAAGAGGTACAAAAACATTAGAAAAGAAAGACCCCAGATTTCCAACCGCAATAATAAGAAGAGTATTGCCATCGACGATCTAAATATGCTGCTTACCATCATACTTATGAAGATCATGCAAAGCTGCCAGACTGCTAGTCATATGATTGGAAGCCACGGAATCAATTAACCAAGGAGAAGATTTTTTTATGTTGGAGACCAATAGTAGAAAGAGCAGAAATAATCATCTGCTGCTCAGGGGTAAGGTTGGACGAAGAACCCAGAACAGCAGGTTGAGCGGAAGAGGCAGGCACAAAGGTGGATTGAACATCAACATGAAAAGTAGGATTCGGTCGATTCTGAGGACGTACACGATAATCCTTAATGATATGGCCTTCTTGCTTGGAATAATTATAGAATTTCTAGCTGCAATGTTTTGCAATGGCCAAACTACCTTGCTACTGTAACATTGCGACAAAGATATGTATTGTCCTTTGTCGTGAGTAGCGTAGGCCATATTAACTATCTCAGTACCATCAGCTTGTTGAGCAATGCCAAGATGTGAGGCGAGATGTTGTTCTTCACGCAAGATTTTGCCCAAACAGACATCCAAATAGAGGATATGTGTGCGATTGATTAACCCAGCTCGTGCACTTTCAAACTTGGGTGGGAGCTTCATAAAAAATTGATCATGCTAGCTTTCATAATGAACTACTTGTAGTATCGCTAAAGCATCTTTGGGAACCTTAGAATACACCAACCCAGATAATCACTCCATAAATTAAGAAAATCAGAGTAAAATTGTTCAATTGAGAGGTTTCCCTAGTTTCCAATATCTAACACCAATTGAAAATTTTGGGTAGAATTATTTTGATAATAAATCTATTGAAGGTAATCCCAAATCTGCTTAACAGTAGTAAACCCACAAAGATTGTTGACCATATGGGGTTCAACATAACTGAGTAGCCAGAAAGTAATTTTGGCATCACTGCCTTCCCATGAACTAAGTTCCTTAAGATCAGTTGGAGCCATAAAAGACCCATCCAAATGACCCCATAACTGCTTCCCTTTCACAAACGTCTTGAACTAGAATTTCCAATTGGTGTAGTTCTTGCCATTAAAGCGAACAATATGATTTTTTCCTAACATAATAACAACCAGAAAAAAATTCAAAGACCCGAAAGATCACAACAGTCACAGGAACAGTATGATCAAGCAAGACTTTCTAACAATTCGAGACAAGAATGAGTTGTTCAAAACATCTAAAAAAAATTCCGACAGCACAAACCACCAAAAAAAAAATCATCTGGAAAGAGAAGAGACTATCGACAGAACCTATGAAGAGGTTTTCGACAGTCTTGATGCTAAGAAGAAAAACTCCACCAATAACCAGGAATTCATCCAAGCCGAGAGAAAAACGTGAAAAAAATAACTTAGGGATCTGATAACATGTTAAAAAGGGTATTGTTTTGAATGCCTGTCCTATAAGAGTACACTTCTTTATATAGATGCAAGATAAGTAGCTCACCAAAATAAACGCCTATCATATACAATATACTCTTCTATACGTAACTAGACTAAATAGGGTAGAATATATGTTGCCTTAATTATTGGACTATATACAATAAACTCTTCTATACATAGCTAGACTAAATATGGTAGAATATATGTTGCCTAATATACTAGACTAGCACATGTCAATTCTGCTAATAGGACTGAGGGAGTTGTGTCCCAAGGAAATAATGCCAAAGATTTAGTCATCGCCCGCATCATGAAAATGGCTAAAAATCTAGAAATTGAGAAGGTTTGGACAAAGGTGATGCAAATCAAACTGAGGTTGAGTGGATTGAACAATATTATAAACCTAGGGTGTATACAACACTTGTAGCTCTTCAAGATGGAAGTAGTGATATCAAACGAGCACACTTTAGATATTTGGAATTATTATTTGAGTCTTATATTGGATGTTATTTGATATTTTTATTAATGGAATGGATAGAATGTGGAACGATTGGTTATATAACAGCGTTTGAGAAATATATCATACTACTATGATAGAAAATTGGCTAGAGAGACATTTTCCTCAAATCTCATTTTACTTTGTTGGTTGAATACTAATTAATACTACTTCCATGACCTCTTGTTACGTTTTCAAAAATGTGTGATTTAAATGTAAAGAACTAATTTCTATCTTTTTTTGTCATTGCATATGCAGCTGGAGAAGATTCAAGGAGAACCAAGCAGAGACTTGGTTGCCAAAGAACCGAAAAAAAGTTTACGAGATATACAACATTCGTGGAGTAGATGTGTTATACTAGGAGTCGGTTTGAGGGAGCGTCATCCACAGGTGTTGACCTTAAAAATCTGGTTCTTGGCTGTATGATGAAAATGGATTTAAATCTTGAAATTAGTTTATTTCTTAATTAAAGATTTGTTGTCATTATGTTGATTTTTTAATTTTATTACTCTTAATAAGGCTTGATAAACAAGGCCATGATAGGTTTTGGATTCCTTTCAATGGAAATATATGTCTAATACTTCATACTTGTCATTTTTACTGTGAATGCATGCTACACGCCACTGAACTCATTTATATATGTATGCATATGAGATTCATGCTATATGTGCGCATATGAGATTCTTGCTATGACTTTCTTCTAGGTGTTTTATGGTCAATTTTCAAGCTCAACTGGTTGGTTTGTAGTGCAAAATATTCAGTTTGGCATTTGTATCTTGAAAGGAACGAGTCATGAGATTTCAATTTCATCATGCCTTGAATTTCCATACGGTACAAGACTTGAATCTTTGATATTATCAATGATCTTCAAGTCCAAAACCTTGTGATAGTTCCACAATATTCACCGGTCACGGAGTGTGGGTGTTACTAAAACAACTACAAAATTCCACAACTCAGGAGATTAAGAACTCTATAGTAGGGAGAGAGAAAGAGATCTTATGGAATTGTGTGTATAAAATGTAGGACAATTGAGGTCTATTTATAGGCTTGCAAAGACCATCACAATTCTGGGAAATCTTGGAGAGATCAATTTAGAACCAGTTGCAATAAAAAAATTTTGAGGTGAGATTTCAAATCTAAATTTTGGTACCAAACATCATCACAAAACAAAACTCATTGAAATTAGTAACAAATGCATATTTTTCCCGAGTTTGCTACTTCAAATTGAAATTTCATACTACAACTCTTGGGATTGATAAAAAGATTGGAGGAGAAAATTTTTTTTTTTTCAAGAATAGTATTACAGTTCCACAAAACCAGAGGTAATTATAGTGAACATTTGCTTGATTAGCATTTGATTTATTTTTATTTAATGTATTTAATTTTAAACATATCAGATTGTAACTAGTATTGATTATTTGTATCATTTGGTGTTTTATGAGATTATTCTGAAGACTGGTAGTTTTGTGTTCTTACCAATAAGAATGGAACATAGGGTATAGATGGAAGCAATTTATTAGAGATAGGAGAAACATATATCATGCATTGAGTAGGGGATTGGAGGTATAACAAAATTTTATTGTTAGTGTATTCCTTTTTCATTTTCAAAATAGATATTATTGTAGTTTTAACATTTTCCTGATTTGCATTTGATTTATTTTTAAACAATATATTTAATTTTTAACTCTTTAGATTGCAACTAATGTTGAGGGTTGATGATTTGTGTGATTATTAGAACTAATGGTTTTGTATTGTTGCTAATAAGAATGGACCAGAGGGTATAGATGGAAGCAATTCATTAGAGATTAGAAGAAATGGATAAGTGTATCACATGTTGAGTAGGGAATTGGATGTATAACAAAATTGTATTAGGAGTGAATTTCAGGTATTGAATAGGAACTTGACATGTTTGTGTACATTTGCATATAAATTGAAGTTAAAAAGCATTATCATGCATATAGGTTGGTAGCAAACAACATTT
The DNA here is from genome assembly GCA_023638005.1 of Forsythia suspensa. Taxonomy (NCBI): domain Eukaryota; kingdom Viridiplantae; phylum Streptophyta; class Magnoliopsida; order Lamiales; family Oleaceae; genus Forsythia; species Forsythia suspensa. The sequence goes on along the minus strand of CM042666.1, from coordinate 23,902,398 downwards.
TATAATGACATCATTTGCATATATGGGATGTATTAATGTGTTGGTTTATTACGAGGATGATTGGGATGACTCGCGAATTTACAATGATTACTCGGTTGTTGGATTAATTGTCATGTTAGAGGTAGTTATGTAAACTTAGTAGAGATGATAATGAAAGAGGTAAAAAGGGATCAGTCACATTATATGATAACTGTAGTATCAAGTTTTAGCGAACGACCCTCATCAAGGTTTGCAGCGATAGTTCTTTAGTTCTCTACATACAGATCAAAAAGAATGAATCATACCTGACAAAATTATTTTGCATCAATATCAACAAGGCGAAATGTAATGAAGACAATTTGATGTACTTGAGTAATTCTATTTGAGAAGCTAAAACCTTCTGATCCCGTGACACATTGAATACACAACCTGCTACTTTTAGATGTTTAGATAATTCCTTGATTCCCAGATTTCTAACGAATGAAGGAATGGGTTTAGATATTTTTTAGAACGTGGCATATGTTGAGGAAATTACAAAAGCAACAGAATGACACATTGTCTCTCATCCCAGTATTGAAAAGGTTGAAAAGAATACAATTTTCCAGAATAAAGATTTGTTAACAAGTCTAGTCCTCTATGCAGTTCATAAAAAAATTTAGTTTTAAGGTGTACAATCAGAGAAGAAGGAGTACGTATTAAAGTGCTTGGATGATAATTGCAAATGGGGGGCGTAGATCTTCAATAATCGAAAGGACAATGATGTTCAAATAAGAAGCATAGAGAACAGCCACACATGTTCACTGGACATAGTCTTAGGATATCATAAACAAGCAACTAGTTCAATCGTGAGCTGTATAAGTACATGTTTATCTCTGTAAGGATAATATACACACCGATTGACATTGTCAAAGACATGATAAAAACCTATGGGGATATCCATTAGTTACAAAAAGACTTGGGGAGCGTAGGCATTGGAGATAATAGGATGTGATCTAGAAATATATATGGAAGCCTATTGACATACCTATTTATGCTTAATCAAGCTAATCCAGGATCATATACAAAAATTGAGACACATGACACTAACATGTTCAGCTTTTTGGAATTAAGGGTGTCAATAGAAGGATAGAAACATTGCAAGATTGTTTTCATAGTTGATGGTACATTCTTAACTGGTAATTAGAGTGGGATGCTATTAACTACTTGCACACAAAACCCGAATAACAATATTTTCCTACTTTCCTTTGATGTGGGTGATTCAAAAAATAATTCTTCGTTAGAGTGGTTCCTTCTAAGACTGGAAGAAGCATACAAGAAACATGATGGGCTTGTTATCACTTCTGATATGCATGGTAGTACTAAGAATAAAGTTGACAAGGTGTATCCAAATGAGATGCACGGGGTCTGTCCATACCATCAACTTCAGAATTTGAAGAAGTAATTTTGTAAAAGGGATAAATTTATAGACAACCATTTAACACAGTGGCAATATTTGACGTGAAATTTGAATTCAAAATCCAAATGAGGCATTTTCTAGGCATAAACAAGCGTATACAAGAATAACTGGTTAGTAAAAAAATCACAATTAATATATATAACTGCAAAAAATTTGTAATGTCACTAACAATAAGTAGACGTCGGATATTGTAAGTGGTCCAGTGCTTGCATGACAACAAACAGGTTCTTTACAATGACTTCAAACATTGTAGAGTTGGAGAATTCAATAAAAAGATCGGCGAAAAACTTCGAAATTAAGGCTTTGTTTGAGTCCTTGCGTTGTATAGTGCAAAAATAGTTTTTCAAGAATTTAAACGATGTGAAATCGACATTCACAAGACTTGGAACAAGATATATGTTGACCTTGAAAACTGAACTATCCATGTGTCAAACATATCCCCAATCAATCATCTTCCAACATGTATGTTACATGCACACTCGAACAACTGTTAGACACTACGAACATTAGAAAAAAGGGACTGACGACCATTGCCACTCCAATGATGAAGTCATATGTCGGTATAAACGTGTATGGAGAAATATTTGTGTAGGAGACACAACAAGGTAGAGATTTAACTAGAGTTTTAGGGTCAAGAATAATATGTACCCTAGAATGAAAGGATGTTCTGTAGTTATAAGGAGTTGAGTTTTAATTAATTTAGGGAAGCAATCAATTAGTTATTTGATTGGATTCTTATTCCTTTTGAGGATAGGGTTGAATCCAATCTCACCGTGATCTCACAAGATTCTGTTATAATCATTATCAATCTCTGGGATTGCATTGCTAATTTTTAGGAGATTAACTTGTGGTTTCCTTTTAATGTCCTGTCTGTTAATTAAATACAATCGTTCTTGAATTATCTCTATAGTTGCCCAAAATATCAGATTGCTTGGGAGATACGTGGGGCGCGAGATATTGGCAAGGGATAACATATTTGCTAGAATAGCAGAGCTCTTTGTGGTCTTCGATTTGCAAGATCCTAGAAAGCGAGGGTCATTTATTGTGATTTGGGACTTTGGCTACACGTGTGATCGAGACGAGGGCCAAGGTGGCCTTTGCCAGGGCCCTCTTGCTGATGTGGAAGCCTTCGCTAAATGCAGGTGGTAAAAATATGAGAGCATGATGAATGAGACATCCATGAATAAATAAGTACGGAGATACATAAACAATTTTACCTATTGTACAAACAACGTACAATATTGTTACAAACACACACACACACACACACACACACATATATATATATATATAGTCTAACCAATTAAAATCTCCTTTATTTTGTATTGGAATGAAACATGTTATAACTTCAAGTGAGAGTAACTATCAAGTCAATGACAAAACAACGTCGTATTTGATAAAGATTGATAAAAAGACATACTCCAGTCGATGTTTTTAGATTTGTTGTGCCCTCATGCAATACTAGTAATGGGTTGAAATAACTTGTTGGTATATGACTATTGCTTGCTTTATTTAAACAAAGAATTGTATCTTGGGACGTATATTGGGAAAATATATACTCTTGGTAACAAATATGAGTGGAATGAAGTAGAAAAAATGGTGGTCTGGCGTTTGAATAGAAAACAAGGTCTGGAAGACCAGATGAAAAAAAATGCAGTTAGTGCGCAAGGTCAAGAAAACATCAAGGTTTGGCCGTTGATCGGAGTTTGAACACAACTGAATGAATTGTAAAAATCCATCTCCATTAAAGGCGAGACCCGGGAAGAAAATAAAGGCAAATATTAATCCGATTACAAGGTAAAACTTTCTTGTTTTTATCAAAAATCATTAATACAACTGATTAATAACTTAGTAAAATACTTGAATAACAACTATTTACAATTGATTTATAAAAATAACTTCAATGATTTAACTTTTGACACGGGTGTGATCCACAAAGAAATGACAGTAAACAAGTCCGTACACAAGGGGTTACGGTCTGGCTTCAGTCGAGCAATCAAAAGTATGTAGCTTTAATTATGTCCTACAATTAAATTACAAATCAATCCCTAGTTCAAAGTTAGGATCATCAATCTCATCGCTTGTGTTGGCATTATGGGGCTAGTTACTCTTTCGATGTTGGTGAGATGTTTTCGTCCTAGAAACCTTGTGAGATATTGAATATATATCGAAAGGGTTAGAAATTAGCATCCACGTACTATTATCACATGGATCACAATGCACGATGGATTACATTATGAATCACATATTAAATGGACAAGTTAATAGAAATGTTAAAAGAAATAAATACCTTTAGCAGCACAAGAGGGCAAAATAACAACAGTACACATCACATATCGAGCGTGCAAATGATTTAGAGACTGAAAACAAGTGCATAAACCTTTAGATGTACAGCGTCTGAATGCATATTAGATGGATGAGGTACAGATTTTGTCGATAGATAAATTGAACATCTTATACTTACTCATTCCAGAACGTCGACAATCAACTTTGTGAACACAATAAATAAATTCAAATTACATTCCGAGAAGAAAATGGTCAAATACTAATTTCTCGTGCTTTCTCTGTATCTCAATTATATGGATTTTGATAGACTCATTCGAGTAGCAACATTCCTGGAAATTAAATTTAACTTTTCAAAAGATATTTGAAGTAATGAATTCCAATGTAGACATTTATTTAGATAAAGAGGTTCCAAACATTTATCTCCAATGGTTTAGTGTTGTAGATTTTAATCCCGCAAGTGGATGGATCGTTAACAAGTAATAAAGTGGTGTAAAGAGTGTCGAACTCAATATGACTAGCTACCAATTAACCTATTAACTTATAATTCGAGTTTTAACAATAAAAGAACACAAATTCGTTTTTGTGATTTTAATTCTAAAATTATTCTACTTGTGTTAAATTAAAACTAATTATCTCGCAATCAAAAGTAATTTTTAAGAATGAATTCGAATTGTACCAACACTAGGATTTGCGAATCCACCTACACATTCCTTAATCAATTATCTGTTAATCGTTTTAGCTTTTAATTACCTTAGATTGAAAATCGGTGATCTTGTAATAATCAAAAGCTTCTCTCGATGGTCAATTAATTCTATACCGATATGCAAACCTAATTATCTCTAATTGAGTTTTGAATATAAAAACATGCATTTAATTCACAAGAACACTCAATCGGATTTCACAAAGCATAATAGTAATTTATATCTATTATTGGACCTTATGTTATTCAATACCATGTACTTAATCTATACTGAATCTCTCGACTTCAATATAGATCACAAAATATTCTAATGGTGAACAAGCATTAAAACATTAAAAAAAATGAATAAAGAATAATCAATCCACAAGCAATTAATTACTAAACGAAAAACTTCTATTTAACTAAAAATACGAGGTTTCATCGTTCATCCTAGCAATAAAAGATTTAGCGGGACATGATTCTTAAAAATATAGCGATATTAATAAAAGAATTCATGAACCGGAAGAAAAAGAAGAAGAATAGATACAACCTTAAATCTTGAATTAATTCAAGATCTCCGATTGCACTTGATGAATGTTGCCCAAGAATTCTTCTTTTCCTTGCTCTTGATCTTTTTCTATCTTCAATTGCGTAACCCCTTCAAAAGACCTAGAAGGGGTCTATTTATAGTTCTTGGAAAATCTTCAAAAGTGTGTCTTAAAAGAGTCCTAATCCCACTTAACTTTAGAAAACAGTATTTAAAACTTTCCTTCAGCGTAGGTCGCGCCTAGGTTGCACAACGTATTTTGCTACCTAGGTGCGACGTCCAGTAAGTTTTTGCTACCGCACCTAGGTCGCACCACCCAGCTGTGACATTTGTTTTGAAAACTTACAATTTGGTCCCCGATTTGGCTTCTAATGTACGATTTTGGTCCTTTCGTCTTTAAATCTTCTCAATTCAATCCAAAATCTTCCAAATGCATTCTAATTGGTCCTCATCCTTCTAAAGTCTTACAAAGTGGCCTTCCAACTATTCAAAATTGTGCAAATTAGTCCCTAAACTTTTAGAAATCTAATTTTTGCTTTCGAAACTTTTGAATTCACCACAGTAAGCGTCAATTAAGCTTCAAACTCTTATTTTTCATTCCAAACTCATCCAAATTGGGTTTTGTACCTACATATACAATAATTAAACTCGTTTAAATAGAAATATGCTCATAAAATGAATATATAATAAGTTTGCAAGTATAAATAAGTGTATAAAATACACTTATCATTCAGCACCACCTCTCTTTTTTGAAAGACGTAAATGGAAGGCTTAGTCTACGTGGTTGTATGCTAGTATTTGTTAGGCACAATAGAAGGATGAGCAACAGCTTCATCCACGAAGTTATAGACTGGCTCTAGTGGTGTTGAATAATTTTGTCCATTGATTAAATCCTCTAGCATACCATCATTGCGAGGATCAATAGCAATGGTCACCTTATAACAAAATTAAATCACCGTGAAGCTCAAAATCACCAAATCAACATAAATCATTTTTATGTTTTGTCACTCAAAAGTATACGATGGCGGTACATAGACCTCTAAGACTTTACTTTCGTCCGAAACATTGTGACTACTGGAATCAACCCTAGTTGATTCTTTAAAATATGTAGGGAGCAGCGAAACAATAAAGACATGAAGTCATCGTCACTATCTTTTACACGTTGCATGGGTATGTCATCATAAAAATCAGAGGCCTTGAGTGTAGAAACTTGTAAATACAGTTAAAGTAATCGTTAAAATTTTACAAATGAGAAAAGAAATGAACATTTGGTATAGGTACTCTTAAACAAACAAATATTGAGAATTATAAAAAACAAATTACATTCGGATGATTGAAAATATGTTTCCCTAGATTCAATTTAGAGATGAAGTTCCCGTGGATATTTAAAGTCCAGTTCATAATGCATGGGCAGAGAGCATCGATTTGGGTACAAATTTTTCCTTCTATATTGGAAGAGTTTCATATATCCATACTTTGAAGAAAATAAAAAAATGCTATAAGCCATGTAAGGTCTCTCGTCGCCCTCAACTATTAATGACTTATTCCTAAGGCCAAAGTTCAAGGATGACATGGTCACCTTAAACAACCCTTACCCCGTGCATATGAATTCATCTCATCGGAATATACTAACACCATCAATGAATCTTCAATAGATCTCTTATATGAAGTGGTAAACACTACTATGTCCCGGTCATTAAGATAAGCATTGTTGAGAAAAACATCAGACGGGTTTGAGGTTCCAATGCTAGATAGATGGCTGAGGAATTAATGTATGATCCTATATTAAGTTGCATCAAGCTTCGAACATTTTTATTCACCAAAGGATCATTAACCAGAGATCAAGCAAAGTCCCCGTTAGTGAAACCTAAAAGATTGCAACCGAAGTTGAACCACATCTCATCTGCATTGGGCTGCTTCACTTTCCTAAGGAGCACTTGGTGGATGAAGTGGTCATTTAATTCAATGTCTTTCGCATCCAGGAAGTGACCAAAGCCCGTCTTCGAAAATATTTTCTTCTAGACATTGGACATCCTTCCCGACAATATACCGAAAATAAGCTTTGAGAATGCATTTACTTTACCAAGACACCATTTGTCGGGAATGAGATAGTCTTTTGGTGAAAGGAAAGTGAATAATTGCACATAGTTTTACAATTACAATTAATAAATGTGGATTATATGGTAACAATAATGTTTCCTCACAATTTAGCAACATGTAACATTAATGTACTATTACCATGACCCATCAACAAATGCAAACTATGCCGTACAGACCAAGTTTTTCAATTCGATACGCAACTGAGATACAATTCTTAAATGAAGGTTGTTTTGCAGTTAAATATGAAACCTTTAATTTTTTGAACATGAAAAAATTATATCATAAGGGACTGTCTATTAGTAGGAAATATAAGGGTTTCAATGCAGTAATGTTAATAGGCGACAACAACGCAACTATAAGGTAACAAGTAGAAATGTCAATGTAGATTATCAACATATATGCAGCAGACATGAAGATATCACATTAAGGAAACAATAAACCAAAGGTAACATCAGTCATGAACAAGCTAGAGAAACAATGTAACTAGTGGTAACAAAGGACAAAAATAACAATGTAACTCAACAATATTAATTAGTACCCTATAATATGTTGACAAAAACAGAAGGTCTACGTAGAGATGAATGAATGCATGTTTGATTTCAGTATACCAAAGGTAACATTAGTCATGAACAAGCCGGAGAAACAAAGTAACTAGTGGTAATAAATGATAAAAATAACAATGTAACTTAATAATATTAGTTAATACTCTACAATTTATTGACAAAAATAGTGAATGCGTGTTCTGATTTCAATATACACAGATATTCTAAGTGTAGAAATTGGTTTTGTGAGAAATTGGTTTTTTTTTTAATATTTTTACAATCAAAACACATCAAAAATTATTAATTTTGAGGAAACATAAAACATAAAATATAAATGAAAAGCACTTACATTCAGATTATATCAATTGACAATTAGAAGTATAAGAGTAGAGGATATGAATATATATAACAGACATGAATTTATCAATTGAGCAAACGTTATACCAAAGGTAACATCATTCGTGAACAAGCCGAAGAAACATGGTAACTATGGGTAACAAATTACCAAAATTACAATACAATTCAACAATATTATTTAACTCTCTATTCTTTGTCCTGAAAACAGACATCTTGTGCAGAGTTGAAAGAATGCATTTTTTTTCCAGTATGCACAGATATTATAAGCCCAGAAAACAATGTTTATCCATTATCTTTAACCATTGTCCATAGACTAAACAGGCCCCAAAGGTAACATCATTCACGATTCATGAACAAGTTGGGAAAACGGCATAACTATGTGTAACAAATGTAAAAAATAACAATGTAATTCAACAATATTATTTAATTCTTTACAAATTGTCCTTCAAACAGACATTTTGTATAGAGCTGAAAGAATGAAAGTTTTGATATTATAAGCCCAGAAATTGGGTTTTTGAATATTTTTGCAATCAAAAAACATCAAAAAAATTATTACTTTTTGACAATAATGTCACAACATATTCAATTTGTTTAATTTTTATAATGATCAAACAAATACTCATGAAGTCTTAAATATAATGACCAAAACAGTATTTTGTTCCTTCATTAATTTCCAAACAAAAACCCCAAATCTTGAACAACATCTAATGCATGCAAAATTTACCTTTTCTCCTTTTGGAACCAGTATGGTGTACTTTTTCTTCTTCAGCTTACTTGTAACATTACTGTGACGGCCTTGATTTGGTACTACTCTTTGATGATGCCATTCTCATATATCTGAAGAGAATAAAAAGAAAGACATAAGCATGAGGAAACAATAGGCTAATGAAAAAAATTGAATATTACCATTGAACACCAATGTACTCACATCACTATAATGGGTTTGAAAATTAACGTTATTTGCTCGAAAATACTGAGAGAAACGGGATAAAATCAGAGAGAATGGAGGAATGTTTTCTTCTTCACGTATTACTCATCCAAAGATGAATGAGGTTGGACATGTTGAAGTAGTTGTTGAGATTGCGTTTCTATTAAAGCCGCTGGACATTCAACCATGGCATCGCGATTATTTCCATTGCTCGTAGATTCATATACTTCATGTTGGAAATGTGTTCAACAATATTTAATAAGTGAAATGATAAAATAAGTGAAAATTACAAAAGGTGGACAGTCACATTGCTTGGTGAAGAAATGCTTTGGAATGGTTCCTTTTGAAGAGACACACCTATTGAATGATTCCATTTGAAGAGATACACCTGTTGAATGGTTCCTTTTGAAGAGACACACTTGTTGACATGAAATGTTTGGAGATCTATATAAAGCGATGATCTCTCCATTTGTAGACATCCGGAAAAAAGAGAAAAATCAAATTATTTCAATTTCATTTCTACCCTACTTCATATTTCTTTGTTTTAAGTTCTTGAAGTTAAAGTTTAAACTACTTATAACTTTATCTTCAACTTTGAGGCTTGATTAAATCCTACAAACAATTTGCAATCGAGACCATTAAGCACTCAATTCCTAGTGGGGGCAAATTCAGTTTGAGGACAATGATTTTGTGTCATTGCCTCGGTTGTAATATTTGAGTTTGTGAAATAAGTTTATTACTTCTTATTGATTCTTTCTCCATTGTTGTTACTACATATTTAACAATCTCAAACTAAAATTTATCATAATGGAGAACGAAACTTCAATGGCTACTATCAGGGAGATGAACCAAGATTTGGTTCATTTGGATAGGTTTGACAGAACTAATTTTACTCATTGGCAAGATAAAATTAATTTCCTTCTAACCACACTGAAGATCTTTTACATTCTCGAACCGAATCTGGAGCCTATTCCCAAACCTGTTGAAGGAGAAAAGGACGAGATCAAACAAAATAGAAAAAAGCATCAAGAGGATGAACTCATCTGTAGGGGTCATATTTTGAACACCTTATCCAATCGTCTCCATGATCTTTACACCAATACTTCTTCGGCGAAAGATATTTGGGTTGCTTTGGAAAACATGTACAAAGCCAAGGAGGAAGGTACGAAAAAATTTCTTATATCAAAGTACATGGATTTTAAATTCTTTGACAATGTTCCCCTACTCTCACAAATACATGAACTACAAGTACTTGTTAATAAACTAATGGCGGTCAAAATTGAACTTCCGGAGTCTTTTCAAGTGGTGGCTATAATAGCCAAATTACCTAGAACTTGGAAAGGATATCGGAAGAAGATTCTTCATATTTCCGAGGATTATCCCTTGGAACAAGTCCAAAAACATTTGAGGATTGAGAAAGAGTCGAGGGCAAGAGATAAGATTGAAAAATCTTATGAAGGCACTTCGAAAGCCAATGCTGTTGAGAAGTCCAAATCTTCCAAAAAATCATACAAGTGTAAATCTTCAAATGAGGACAATAGAAAGTCCAAAAATAAGAAGGGAGATTGTTATGTGTGCAGTAAGCCCGAACATCATGCAAAGGAATGTCGCCATAGAAAGCAAAACAATAAAGAAGACAAAATAAACTCCATTAAAGAAGATAGCATTGTGGCTACAATTAGCGAATTCAATGCAATAAGTGGTAAGATTCCTGGATGGTGGTATGATACTTGTGCTACGGTACATGTATCTTATGATAGATCACTTTTTAAAACCTATCAAGGGACATATGATGGCCAAGAGGTGCAAATGGGAAATGAAGGACGTTCCAAAGTTGTTGGAAAAGGAAGTATCGACATTATCTTTACTTCTGGAAAGAAGGTCACTTTAACAAATGTTTTACATGTTCATATGAATAGGAATTTAGTTAGTGGAGATCTTTTATGTAAGCCGGGCATAAAAAGTGTATTTGAGTCCGGAAAGCTCGTACTATCTCGAAATGGGAACTTTGTTGGAAAAGGTTATTCGAGTGAGGGAATGGTCAAATTATGTACTAATGACATTGAAATGAATAAAACTGTCGTTTCTATTTACTCGCTTGACTCTTTTACTTTATGGCATGGTAGATTAGGACATATTGGAAATAGTACTATGAAATGTGTGTTGAAAGATGATTTGATTTCATATAATGTTAACCATGCCCATAAATGTAAAACTTTTGTAGAATCTAAAATGACTAAAAAGCCTTATTATAGTGTGAATAGGACTTCTAGTATTTTGGAATTAATTCATTCTGATATTTGCGAGTTAAGTGGAGTATTGACTAGAGGTAGGAATAGATATTTTATTACTTTTATTGATGACCACTCTAGATACACTTACGTTTACTTAATGAAACATAAACATGAAGCATTTGACATGTTTAAAGTTTAAGAAAATTAAAATACTACAAAGTGATAGAGGTGGTGAATATTTTTCAAGTGATTTTAACATATTTTGTGAAGAATATGTCATTATACATCAATGTTCAGCACCAAGGCCACCCAAACAAAATGGCTTGGCCAAAAGAAAAAATAGAATTTTGGTAGACATGATTAATGCAATGCTTAATCATGCAAAGTTGTCATTTAATTTGTGGGGTGAGGCCTTGTTAAGTGCTTGTCGTATTCTAAATAGAATACCTTCCTAAGAGAATAAAGAAATCTCCATATGAGCTATCGAAAGGAAAGAAACCAAATATTAATTATCTTAAAGTTTGGGGGTGTCTTGCCTATTGCATGAGCACAGATCTGAAAAGGACTAAACTAAGTCCTAGAGGGATCAAATGTGCATTTGTTGGATACGCTAGTAATAGCAAGGTGTATAGATTGCTTAACTTGGAAACAAATTAAATGTGATCATAGAATCAAATGATGTTGAATTCTTTGCAAACTTAGTATCTACGGATAATGAGTTAAAAGAAAAACAAAATGAGTTGCCTAATCCTAGAGGGATAGAAGAGGAGACGACTTCTAAAGACGTTGAAGATTCTAGTGAACCTCGAAGGAGCAAAAGAATTCGAATTGAGAATTTAGAAATCGAAGATTCTAGTGAACCTCGAAGGAGCAAAATAATTCGAATTGAGAAGTCACTAGGACCAGATGAAATAGACTCTCAACTTGTTTCGTTCTACTTGGTAGAAGGAAATGAAAAGGATGTTGTAAGAACAACACCTCTTGTCTTACAATTGGAATCCAATCCTAAAAGTTACAAAGAAGCAATGACTTCACGAGATAGCCTCTTTTGGAAAGATGCCATAAGAGATGAAATGGACTTAATATTGTCTAACAACACTTGGGAACTTGTTGATTTGCCACAAGGTTCTAAACCAATTGGATGCAAGTGGGTGTTTAGAAGAAAATACCATTCCAATGGTACTTTAAACACTTTCAAAGCGCGATTAGTGGCAAAAGGTTATCGACAAAAAGAAGGAATCGATTACTTCGATACTTACGCGCCGGTTGCAAAAATAACATCAATAAGGATATTATTCGCATTGGCTACCATTCATGATTTATATATTCATCAAATGGATGTTAAAACCGTGTTCCTAAATGGGGATCTTAATGAAGAGGTCTACATGGAACAACCAGAAGGTTTTGTTCTATCTGGACAAGAACGCAAGGTTTGCAAGTTGGTTAAATCGTTGTACGTTTTAAAGCAAGCACCAAAGAAATGGCATGAAAAATTTGATCTTGCAATCATTTCTTTTGGTTTTCAACATAATAATGTAGATAAGTATTTATATTCTAAAGTTTGTGAGAATTATATCACTATTATCTGCCTATATGTTGATTCTTAGTAATCACATGGATAGTATAAAAGAAACGAATTTTTTTATTTTTATTTTCGAGCTTCAAAATGAAAGATATTAGAGAAGTAGATACCATTTTGGGTATTAAAGTGATTAAGAATAGTGGGGGTTATTCTTCAAATCAATCACATTATACTGAGAATGTGATTAAAAGATTTAATCACTTAAACATAAAAGAGTATAATACTCCTTTTAATCAAAGTTCGAAACTCGTTAAGAACAACGGAAGAGCAATAGCTCAACTTGAATATGCAAGTGTTTTAGGAAGTCTAATGTACGCAGTACAATGTACTAGACCGGACTTGGCATTTGCAATTAGTAAACTTAGTAGGATTACTAGTATTCCGAGTAGGGATCATTGGAAGGCCATCAAAAGAGTTCTTGGTTACTTAAAGAAAACCAAGAAGTTATGCCTTCAATATTCCAAATTTCCAACAATTCTGGAAGGATTTAGGGATGCTAGTTGGGTTTCTAGCACGGGAGAAAGTAAATCTACTTCGGGTTGGTTGTTTATGTTGGGAGGTGGTACAGTTTCTTGGAAATCAAAGAAGCAAACGTGCATTACTCATTCAACCATGGAATCTGAATTCGTTGCCTTAGCTGAAACTGGAAAAGAAGCGGAATGGCTAAAAGATCTTTTATTTGAGATTCTATTAGAAACAAAAAGTACTTCATCTATACCTATTTTGTGTGATAGTCAAGCAACGCTATCAAAAGCTAATAAAAAAGTATATAATGGAAAATCTAGACACATGAGTCTAAGACATGATTATATGAGGAAATTAATTAAAAGTGGAATAATTTCCCTAAGTTACGTAAAATCAATAGAGAATCTGGTGGATCCTCTTCCTAAACCTCTTAATAGAGATTTAGTTGTGTCAACGTCGAAGAGGATGGGGTTGAAACTCTTAAATTAAATCTACCAATGACAGCAACCCTACCTATCATTACGAGAACGGTAATTCAATGGTTCAAAGGGTAAAAACAAGTCATTTGATAAGTGGATTGTTTGCAACACTCAAGTGTTGGTTGTTACCGATTAAGAGAGATGAACTTAAAGTTCTTAATGTACTTCAGTTCTAAGACAAGTATCTCTATGTTGACCTATGGTTAACTTTAAACCTTAATGTTTTGATTATTACAAACAAATTGGTTATGTTTTCTAACATTTTATTTTCAAGCAAAATTCAAAGTACTACAAATCGAACTCTCATGCAATGACAAGTTCAAGGTCAAAATCAACTCAAGAGTTCAAGCATCTCAAGATCCGCCGAAATTCAAGATTCGAAGATCAAGATTGAAGAATAGATTTTTTAGATAAAATTGTAAAGGTATTAACTCTTTAATCCTTAGCAATTAAATGAATGAAAGCTCAAAATATTTTTATGCACAAAACACATGTCATTATTACTTGCATAAAATATTTGTATCAAAGCCAAAAATCAATTTTTCAAAACTGTGGAAACGGTCATCCGTTTGGATCATCCGTTTGGATCATCCGTTTGAACCGGTCATCCGTTTGAAATGAACCGGTCGACCGTTTGACTGCCACTGTCCAAAAAGTGTCCGTTCTGAATTTTTGCAGTTCAACGGCTAGTTCTGACCAATCTGACCGATTGACCGTTTGGTCATCCGTTTGGTCAGAAAGTGACGAAAATTCATCTCTATAAATACCACTTCATTTATTATCATTAAACAACACTTATAAGAGCATTTATAGAGAGAATCATATTGAAAAACTTCATCCAAAGCTTCATTGTATTTATATCTTCAATATCTCATATTGAAAAACTTTGTTTGATTAAATCAAACATTTGATTCATCTTTCTCAACAAAGTTTTCTTCTAACACTTGAGCTTTCCTTATTCATTGCTATTCATTAAAGTGTTAGTCTCTCTTAGAACTAAACTTGTATCTATCATTCATCTAGAGAGAAATACTCAAATCAATTTCTTCATATATTTGGGTCATATTGAGGTCCCGTGAAAAGCTCAATATTGTATAAGGATCGGTGCTCCTTGTTTGTAAGTCATCGAATACATTGTAAGGGTTTGGATTGCACCATAAGTCAATCAAAATAGTGGAAAGGCCGTGCTCGTGTTGGAGAGCTTGGTAACGGGGGCGTAGATCATTGGTTGGATCGAACCTCCATAAAAATCGCTTGCACTCTCTCTTCTCTTTTATTTACTTATATTGTGCTTATATTTGAGTGAATCAATTTTTATTTCTTAAATTTCATTTTTAAGAATATTTTTCGAAAAGTTTGAGAAAACCAATTCACCCCCTCTTGGTTAGTTATTCTTGGGCTATCAATTGGTATCGAGCAAGGTGCTCATTTATTTGATTTCACAATCTTGAGTAATGGCTAACCAAAATTTTCAAAACCTTGAGGGTCATTCTACAAATCGTCCTCCCTTCTTTAATGGCTCCCACTACAATTATTGGAAAACTAGAATGATGATCTATATTCAATCAATTGATTATAACATTTGGGAAGTCATTGAGTTTGGTCCATATATGCCTACAAAAATTATCAAAATTGATGATAAACCGGACCAAACTACTTCTAAGCCTAGAGAGGAATATGATGAAGAGGACAAAAGAAAGTTGTCTTTGAATGCTAGAGCCAAAAATTTACTTTATTGTGCTTTAGACAAAAATGAGTTTAATCGTATTAGCACATGTGATTCCGCATATGATATTTGGCATGCATTAGAGATAACTCACTTAGGTACCAACAAGGTTAAAGAAACCAAAATAAATCTTTTGACAAAAGATTTTGAAAATTTCTTTATGAAACAAGATGAACCTATTGTTGATATGATTACTCGTTTCACCGATATTATTAATGGCCTTAAGGGCTTTGATCGAAAGTTTACTAACGGTGAACTTGTGAGCAAAATGCTTAGGTCTTTATCGGAAGATTGGAACTCCTTGAGGATGTTGATAGAGAATACAAAAGATATCAACACTTATCCATTGGAGGAGCTATATGGAACATTGATGACGTATGAGCTCAACAATACCGAAACAAAGGAGAAAACAAGGAGAAGCAAAGAAGAGATGAAGGAGCTTCCCAAGAAGCAAATTGCTTTGAAATCAACAAATGATGAAGGATCCTCCAATACAAACATGAGTGATGAAGAACTTGATGACTTAGTTCTTCTTGTCAAGAAATGGAGAGGATTTCAAACAATAGGCGATTTCAAAAGAAAGAAGACAAAAGTGAAGAAAAGAATAAAAAGATCATATGTTACGATTGTGATAAACCCGGTCACAAGAGGACCGAATGCCCAAACAAGAAGAAGTTCATCAAAAAGAAAGCACTTCAAGCTACATGGGATGATAGTGATGAAGATGATCAAGAAGAAGATGAAATTCAAGAAGAAATCGCTAATATGTGCTTCATGGCTATTGAGGATGAGGTAAGTACAAATAACAATAACTCTTACTTTGACTTATCTTCTTCTTATGATGAAATTCTTGAAGAGTTTGAGAAACTTATGTCAAAATACTCTATTCTTAACAATAAACACTTTTTGTTGAAAAATGTAGTCAAGAAGCTTTTATTGCTCAAAAGGACTTTGAAAAGAGAAAGATGATCATAAGTCCTTAATTAAAGAAAATGTTTTATTGAAAGAAAAAGTGGTTGATTTAACAAGCATTGTTCACAAATTTACCCAAGGAAAGAAAAATTTTGAATTAATGCTTGGTGAGCAAAATGTGTGTTTAACAAAGGAGGGATTGGATATAAACCTCTCTTGAAACAAAATCCCTCGAAACTATTTTTGTAAAATCATCCAAGTTTTCTCAACAAAACATCACATGTAGTTTTGCAAGAAAGATGGTCATGTTGCTTACAATTGCTTAACTAAAAGAAATTATTCTTTGAAAGGAAACACAAGTGGATAAAAGAATCCACAAGCTCTAACTATCAAGGACCCAAACTTATGTGGGTACCAAAATCAAAAATTAAATTATTTTTGTAGGTACCACAAAAAGTCAAGAGCAATTGGTTCTTGGATAGTGGGTGTTCAAACATATGACGGAGATCGATCCTTGCTATCAAATCTCAAAAGAAAAGATGGAGGTCATGTGACGTTTGGAGACAATGCCAAAGGAAAAATCATAGGCATTGGAAATATTGGTAATCGTTCTTCTCCATCTATTGAAAATGTTTTATTAGTTGATAACCTCAAGCATAACTTGCTTGCATAAGTCAATTATGCGATAAAGGTTATCTCATTAAATTTGATTCTTCCAATTGCCTCATTGAGGATGCTATATCTAAAGAGGTATTGTTCATGGGGAGCGAAATAAAGATGTTTACATCATATCTATTGAATTTGAACTTGAAAAGGAAATAAAATGTCTTTCAAGTATAAAGGATGATTCTTGGTTATGGCATAGGAGATTAGGTCATGTTAGCATGGACTTACTTTCAAAAATCTCCAAAAACAACTTTGTAAAAGGGTTGCCAAATATAAAGTTTGAAAAAGATAAAATTTGTGATGCTTGTCAATTTGGAAAACAAGTAAAAAGTTCTTTCAAACTTAAACAATACTCTTCTACTTCAAGACCTTTACAACTTCTCCACATGGACCTATTTGGACCTTCTAGAACCGCTAGTTTAAGTGGAAAACATTATGCATTTGTTATTGTTGATGATTTTTCAAGATATACTTGGGTCATTTTCTTGAATTTAAAAGATGAAGCCTTAAATGCATTTAAACATTTTTGCAAAAGAGTCCAAAATGAAAAGGGATACACCATTACCACAATTAGGAGTGATCATGGTGGAGAATTTGAAAATATAGCCTTTGATGATTTTTGCAAATCCAATGGATATGAACATAATTTCTCGGCTCCTAGAACTCCTCAACAAAATGGTGTAGTAGAAAGAAAGAATCGAACATTGCAAGAAATGGCTCGGACCATGTTGAATGAAAACAATTTACCAAAGTACTTTTGGGCCGAAGCCGTAAACACTTCTTGTTATATCTTAAATCGAGTTTTGGTGAGTCGAAAGAAAACCAAAACTCCATATGAGCTTTGGAAAATAGAATTCCCAATATTGGATATTTTAAAGTTTTTGGTTGCAAGTGCTTCATTTTAAACACAAAAGAAAACTTGGGAAAATTTGATCCAAAATCCGATATTGGAATTTTTCTTGGATATTCATCTACTAGCAAAGCTTTTAGAGTTTTCAACAAAAGAACTTTAGTAGTTGAAGAATCCATGCATGTTGTTTTTGATGAAACTAACTCAATTGGGCAAGAAAAGTCATTGATGATGAAGATTTGGAAATCCCATTTGAGCAACTAAGCGTTCAAAATCAAGACAAAGGGAATCCAAACAACATTGAAATTCAACATGAGGAGGAAACAACTATGCAACAAAATGAAGAAGAACCTCATGAAGATCTCAACACTTCATTACCAAAAGAATGGAGGTTTGTCCCTTCTCATCCAAAAGATCTCATCATTGGTGATCCATCAAAAGGGGTAAGTACAAGAAACAATTTTAGAAATTTTCATAACAATTGTGCATTTCTTTCACAAATCGAGCCAAAGAATTTTAAAGAAGCCGAGTTTGATGAATTTTGGATTCTAGCTATGCAAGAAGAACTAAATCAATTTGAAAGAAATCATGTTTGGGATTTAGTTGCTAGACCAAATTCACAAACCGTAATTGGCACAAAATGGGTTTTTCGAAACAAAAGAGATGAAAATGGTATAATTGTGCGTAACAAAGCTAAATTAGTGGCTCAAGGTTACAATCAAGAAGAAGGTATCAATTTCGAAGAAACTTTTGCCCCGGTTGCTAGATTAGAGTCAATTCGTATGCTTCTTGCTTTTGCATGTCATAAGAATTTTACTCTCGTCAAAAGTGCATTTTTGAATGGAGTCATTCAAGAAGAAGTTTTTGTTGAGCAACCACCCGGTTTTAAAAATCATAAGTATCCGGACAAAGTTTTCAAACTTAGAAAAGCCCTTTATGGTTTAAAACAAGCTCCTAGAGCATGGTATGAGAGATTGAGTAAATTTCTCTTATCAAATGGTTTTTTAATGGGTAAAGCGGATACTACACTATTTATAAAAACCAAAAGAATGATATGATAGTTGTTCAAATTTATGTTGACGATATCATTTTTGGTGCTACTAACATTTCCTATGTGAAGAATTTTCTAAGTGCATGAGTAGGGAATTTGAGATGAGCATGATGGGTGAACTCAAGTTCTTTCTTGGTCTCCAAATCAAACAAACCAATGATGGAATATTCATTAGTCAAACTAAGTATATCTTGGATATGCTCAAAAGTTTGAAATGGAAGACTTGAAGCCAATGAATACTCCAATGAGCTCATCAATCAAACTAGATAAAGACGAGCAAGGTACTTCCGTTGATGTAACAAAATATCGAGGTATGATCGGATCCTTCTTTATTTAACCGCTAGTAGACCCGATATTATGTTTAGTGTTTGCTTATGTGCTAGATATCAATCTAATCCTAAGAATTCCCATCTTAGTGCCGTAAAAGCGCATTTTTGTTATCTTAGTGGAACTAGATCTTTAGGTCTTTGGTATCCCAAAGAAACTCATTTTGATTTACTTAGCTATTCGGATGCCGATTGGGCCGGTTGCACAATTGATCGTAAAAGTACTAGTGGAACGTGCCATTTTCTAGGCTTTGCCTTAGTTTCATGGTTTAGTAAGAAACAAAATTCCGTTGCCTTGTCAACCGCCGAAGCCGAATATATCTCCGCCGCTAGTTGTTGTGCTCAAATCCTATGGATGAAGCAAACTCTAAATGATTATCACATTTCATTTGAAAAAGTTCCTATTATGTGTGATAATACAAGTGCCATCAATTTATCTAAAAATCCCGTCTTGCATTCTCGTACAAAACACATTGAAATTAGACATCACTTTTTACGAGACCATGCACAAAAGGGAGATATAACTTTGGAGTTTGTAAACACCGAAAACAATTGGCGATATTCTCACAAAACCATTAGCTCTTGAACGATTTTCTTACATTCGACGAAATTTAGGTATAATTGATGAATGTGAAATATGTGGCTAACTCCTTATATTTTCTACAATTGATTGCATTTTATGTGATAAATATGTCTCAAAATTATTTGACAAAAGATCAAATCCATGATTTTTATAAATTTTTGCAAAACTTGCCCAAACGGACGACCGCTTTATAAACCGGACGTCCGTTTCATGTCAAACGGATGAACAATTGTTCAAATCCGCTTGATCATCCGCTCAACCGTAGATTTTTTGCAAAATTAAAAGGTTTAAACGGTCAACTGTTTAATTGAAACAGACGTCCGCCTAATTTAAAACGGACAACCGTATGTCATCCGTCGCTCATCCGTCGAATGAGAATTTGAACTTCAAAATTCAGTCCAAACGGTCGACCGCTTTAGTGTTCCGGTCGTCAGTATCGGTGAAATCGGGGTTTTAAGTTGGAATTTTTCAAATTTCTTCATTCCAACTTCAGCGAACTTACGGTTTTCACTCCCAATCTCTTCCATTTCACCAATCATCCTAAAATCTTTCCATTTTTTCACTCAAATCACAAAACCCATATCTTTTACACCAAAAATCGAAGATTCCCAATTTTTGTCCAGTAAATTCTACCTATTCCACCCAAACGGACGATCCCTAAACCCTAGGCTTTAAATCCGTTTTAGACACCATGCCTCGAATGAAAATGGCAGCCAAACGTCCAAGGAGGGATAGGCAACCTACTCCATCATCTCAAGAAGAGGATTCTCCTCGAAATTGGATTGCCAAATGTCCCGTCCTCATTGGTAAGAACGTAGACCTTGCCTCATTTACTTTTGAAGCCCCTTCCTTTCATATAGAGGATCTTTTCGTAGGTATGGGTTGGGTTAGTATTCTCACATTAAATGACAAAGTTTACCCTTCCCTTGTCAAAGATTTCTATAAAAATATGTCTTCCTCTCCAAGGTCCGAAATTTCTTGTCTAGTTCGGGACAAACGAATAAAGATCACTCAAGATCTTATTCGATCACTTCTTCATCTTGAGGAAGGCGGTATTCGCATGTACACCACAAAAACCATTCCTCATACTGAAGCATACGACCCAATCGAGGCTTGTTGTCATGTCACCGGCAAGCAATTTGAGGCTGCCGTCCGTCTTCGCACGAACCAACTTACTCTTCCTTGTCGAGTCCTCCATAACATCATTGCACATATAATTGTTCCTCGTAAAGGTCACTTAGATGAGGTTAATCACTATGATGTATTTCTTCTCGACTCTATCCTTCGTGGACGTAAACTTGATTTTCCATACATAATGATCCAACACATGTCATCCGTCCTTAACGGGACTAGGACTAAGGGGCTTCCCTACGGAATGTTCCTCACTAAGATTTTTCAACATTTTGAAGTTTCCTTCCAGTAACTTTCGGTTGCCACTCTTCCCAAACCCACCGACACCATAAATATTCTTACCCTTCGCCGTATGAAAATTGTCAAAGAAAATGGGCAATGGGTAGCAAAATCCAAGGATTTGACGATGAGTCCGGCCCTCGACTTTGCCATTTGAGGATGAGGAAGAAATGGACGAAGGTGGCAATGCCGAAGATGCTCCGCCTCCGCGTCGACCCCGATCATCTCAAAGGCCGTCATCCTCCACCTCCGGCTTCAACGAGGACCAGTTTAATCTTCTTAATGGCCGGATCGATTCTCTTGCATCTACCGTCGACGGTCTACAACATGCCGTGAGTGACCTCAAACAAACGGCGGCTAGCATTCAAACTACGGTTGGTGGACTGCAAACTTCGGTAGACGGCATCACATCCTTGCTTCATGCTCTTCACTCCCGTCTCGGCACCGGATTTCCTCCGCCTCCGCCACCGGAGTCTTAGTCTATTTATTACTTTTGTTTTTGTAGCTATGTTTTGGAAACGAAGTTTATTTATTACTTTTGTTTTTGTAGCTATGTTTTGGAAACAAAAATCTATGTTCTATGCTTTTTTTTTAAGTTTATCAATGAACGGCATATTTTGTTTCATTTAGGGGGAAATTATTTTAAACCTTAATGTTTTATCTTTTCACCTTTTTGTTTATGCCAAAAGGGGGAAAATAACTATGTGATGAAATGTGTGATGTGATGGATTTGTGATCAAATGGAATTGATATCATGTAATGACATATATGATAAATTTGGCAAATCAAATGAAAACGATATAATGTGATACAAATTTATCAAATTCATCAAATCATGTTTACTTGAAAAAGAAAGGGGGAATATATATGCTTTATTGTATATTATTATCATATATTCTCACATTGTTTGTCATAATCAAAAAGGGGGAAATTGTTGACCTATGGTTAACTTTAAACCTTAATGTTTTGATTATTACAAACAAATTGGTTATGTTTTCTAACATTTTATTTTCAAGCAAAATTCAAAGTACTACAAATCGAACTCTCATGCAATGACAAGTTCAAGGTCAAAATCAACTCAAGAGTTCAAGCATCTCAAGATCCGCCGAAATTCAAGATTCAAGATCAAGATTGAAGAATAGATTTTTAGATAAAATTGTAAAGGTATTAACTCTTTAATCCTTAGCAATTAAATGAATGAAAGCTCAAAATATTTTTATGCACAAAACACATGTCATTATTACTTGCATAAAATATTTGTATCAAAGCCAAAAATCAATTTTTCAAAACTGTGGAAACGGTCATCCGTTTGGATCATCCGTTTGAACCGGTCATCCGTTTGAAATGAACCGTCGACCGCTTGATCGCCATCGTCCAAAAAGTGTCCGTTCTGACTTTTTGCGGTTCAACGGCTAGTTCTGACCAATCTGACCGGTCGACCGTTTGGTCATCCGTTTGGTCATCCGTTTGGTCAGAAAGTGACGAAAATTCATCTCTATAAATACCACTTCATTTATTATCATTAAACAACACTTATAAGAGCATTTATAGAGAGAATCATATTGAAAAACTTCATCCAAAGCTTCATTGTATTTATATCTTCAATATCTCATATTGAAAAACTTTGTTTGATTAAATCAAACCTTTGATTCATCTTTCTCAACAAAGTTTTCTTCTAACACTTGAGCTTTCCTTATTCATTGCTATTCATTAAAGTGTTAGTCTCTCTTAGAACTAAACTTGTATCTATCATTCATCTAGAGAGAAATACTCAAATCAATTTCTTCATATATTTGGGTCATATTGAGGTCCCGTGAAAAGCTCAATATTGTATAAGGATCGGTGCTCCTTGTTTGTAAGTCACCGAATACATTGTAAGGGGTTTGGATTGCACCATAAGTCAATCAAAATAGTGGAAAGGCCGTGCTCGTGTTGGAGAGCTTGGTAACGGGGACGAGATCATTGGTTGGATCGAACCTCTATAAAAATCGTTTGCACTCTCTCTTCTCTTTTATTTACTTATATTGTGCTTATATTTGAGTGAATCAATTTTTATTTCTTAAATTTCATTTTTAAGAATATTTTTCGAAAAAGTTTGAGAAAACCAATTCACCCCCCTCTTGGTTAGTTATTCTTGGGCTATCACTCTAAAGAGTAACAAAGATACTGGAAGAACTTCACCTAGTTAGATCTCGAAGTGGTGCTGCTTCAAAAGAAAGTTGGAGTTTACTTTCTTAAAAATATTTAACGAAAAGGATTAGCGCATGGCCATAAAAGTGCTAAGCATGGATGAACTTAAGACAATCGGAATTTGTGTGTGTGTTTTCTCCGGTATAGTCATAAGAAACGTCAGGTTCAAAGCTTCCATGCTACCTCGAGTTTTGATAATACTTTGCGAAAATTACACTATGTTAAGATTCAAATCGAAAGATATCTTATCCTTACGCACAATTGTTGTATTTTAATATGTTCAATACAAATTATTATTGAACAAGTGAGGGATTGTCGGAAATGTGTTCAACAATATTTAATAAGTGAAATGATAAAATAAGTGAAAATTACAAAAGGTGGACATTCACATTGCTTGGTGAAGAAATGCTTTGGAATGGTTCCTTTTGAAGAGACACACCTGTTAAATAATTCCATTTGAAGAGATACACCTGTTGAATGGTTTCTTTTGAAGAGACACACTTGTTGAGATGCAATATTTGGAGATCTATATAAAGGGATGATCTCTCCATTTGTAAACATCCGAAAAAAAGAGAAAAATTAGATTATATTGTATTATTTCAATTTCATTTCTACCCTACTTCATATTTCTTTGTTTTAAGTTCTTGAAGTTAAAGATTAAAGTGCTTATAACTTTATCTTCAACTTTGAGGCTTGATTAAATCCTACAAACACTTTGCCATCGAGACCATTAAGCACTCAATTCCTAGTGGGGACAAATTCAGTTTGAGGACAACAATTTCATTTCATTGCATCGGTTGTAATATTCGAGTTTGTGAAACAAGTTTATTACTTCTTATTGATTCTTTCTCCATTGTTGTTACTAAATATTTAACGCTTCAATCATATTAACTTATGTATATTCTCATTTGTAACTAACAATTACATAAAGTTAATTATTTATGATTTTAATTTCTACGTATAACTAGATGCATTAACCACCAGACAAGTAAAATACAAAATTAAATCACATTCTATTCACATAAGTTAATAAAACAATATGATACGTACCAGCATTCCGATTTCTTCTCCGACTAATGACTATACTTGTCAAGTCTACGAGATGTTATATAAACGTAGGCTCTGATACCACTTGAAGTGTAGCGCCATACCTCATAAAATATTTAAACATATACTCTAATACCACTCTAGTACTGTCACGCTAATTTTGGGCATGCCTCCCAAAATAGTTTTTATTTTTATTTTTGAATATATAATTGAACTTTAACTCATATAAATATATTTTGTTAATACCAGTAATAAAATTAAATCTAAACAACGAAAGCAAAATGTAATATTCACCACTTTGAAATATAGTCAAAATAATTTTTCTTTACAACTTGTAGTGATGTCGCCAAGTATTTACAATATCCAAAAAAAAGCGTATTTTTTAATTCCAAATAATTAACGAGACAATCAACAGTGGGTGGCAGCAGAACATTTTTCAAACTTGTTCTATACATACGTTTACACTACCTATCAAGTTATTATATACAGACTAAAACAGTAGACAAAAAAAAATTATTCGACCTCCCTTATCAGGTGGATAAAATGGTCAGTAAAAGAGTCATAAACTTCTATTATAGTTAAAGTATACTACAAGATGTCTATATACGTATCCAGTTCTTCTTTTTCATCCAACAGTGTATAAAATTTTTTGTATAATGCAACCTAGTCTAAATGATGCATATGGTCATACCGTTAGTAGAAATCTCGACACGCCTAATACTTTCTGTATATCTTATTGGCATCTATAGTACAAAATAAAATATATGAACAATAACGTTTAGTAAACATGATGATATGATAATGTCTAATGAAATGTCAATCACATATAGACCCAAATCCCACATTATAGTATGAGCTATATCACAATATGGTCAATAATAAGCGCGCACTATCTACCGATGCCTGTACGTCCGTCATAGTCTCGTACACGACTTAAGAGGCTACACTAGTAGGAATATAATATAATAATTAGGCTTGGTCTAGTGTATACGGTGTCTGAAATTTCGCTATACAACCCCTAGGCCATCAAGGGACCTATGACACCACCCGTATATCTTGGCTCTGGACCTCCAACATTCTTTCAATAACCACAATTAATGACCATCGGGGGCCTATATCGAAGCGAAGTTAAGTACAGTACACTATAACTGGATTCACACTTATCACTATATCAATGTGCTCATTATGAATGTCAATACATATAACTCAGGTTAGGGAGATCAACCGTCTCCCATCAATGCTCATAAAAGATCACTAAGTTTTACAGTAATAACCTATAATCGCCACATATTATTATTAACAAATATCTTACATATCATAGTATTTTGTATTGTAGTGAAATCACCATACTTACATTAACTGTTGGTTATAGCTTCTTGATCTGTTTTAAAGAACATGGTTCTTTGTTAGTTAATTTTAACAACTAAACTTATTTCAACCCAGAAGTCTCAGCCATGGTCAACAGGAGTTTCGACTCAAAAATGAGATCCGAGAGGTAAACGGGACTCAGAGTCAGCTAAAAAAGATAATAGGGAAGGGGGTCGGCAAATAGGATTTGAGGATGGCTCGACCCTTGGGGGGGTCGAGTCCCCTATAGGGCAAAGGTCGACCTCCCAATAAACTTCGAAGGGGTCAACCCATTAGTCAAACTTGTCTTCGAGCTCAGTAATATGTGTACGGGTGGTATTTTACTACTTGTGGGTTATTTTCTACTATTTTATAAAGTAAAAAATGCTTAAAAATAATAAAAATACATTTTTCTGAAGAAAGAACTAGTTTATAAATTTTTCAAAATGAACTGACCCTCTTATATTTATAGAAGGGGCCAGGGGATTAACTGAAATAATTAATTTTAACTATATTTTTTACTCAGGGTAAAAATTACAATTATTAAATTCTTATTTTTCTTTAATTAGAAAATATTTTAATATAACAACTTTTCCAATAAAATCCCTAAAATACCCATAAAGCTCCTAAAACTTCCCAAAAATTTCGAAAAAAATCCAAGATTTTACATTCTCACAACCTTAAAGAAATTTCGTCCACGAAATTTAACCTACCAAATATTTCAAGATACTTAGTCTTCATATCATCTTCACGTTAGCTTCTTCAAAAATTTGATTTTTCCACAATACTTTAGCTTGAGGGATTTTCTTATTATGCAGTTGTTTGACCTCTCGAAGTAAGATTTGTACAGGTCATTCCTCATATGTCAGAGTAGCTTCTAAATCTAAAAAAATAGGCTAATGAAAAAAATTGAATATTAGTCGAGCAAATTTTGGAATCGGCGAACACCAATGTACTCACATCACTATAATGGTTTGAAAATTAAAATGGGTAGCTCGAAAATGCTAAGAGAAACGAGATAAAATCAGATAGAATGGAGAAGTGTTTTCTTCTTCACGTATTACTCATCCAAAGCTGTGTGAGAGACGGTGAAAAGTAAATGACAACTGGGAATGTATTTTGGAAATTGACTTTAATCAGTGTATACTTTTAGGAATGATACGATATTAATTAAATTGTTTTGAATATAAATTAATTAATTATTTTTTTCTATGGTAACACTAACTATAAGAGAAAAGATCTGGACTCCGTCACGGGGTCCATACCATTTCTCTGGCTGACACGCAGCCATTGAAAAAAAAAATTGGCCCCCTCCACCCTCTCGCAAGAAAAGATAGCCCCCACCCATCTCGCAAGAAAAACAAGCCCCCATATTGCGCCCCAAAAAAAGAACCCCCCACCCACCCAAATTTACTTTAACTTTTTTGGCCCCTCCTACCCTACCCTACCCTACCCTACCCTACCCTACCCTACCCTACACCTATCCCTATCCCTTAAAAAAACCCACTATCTGCAGAAAAAAGGCCCTCCTATTTACTTTATCTTTCACAGGCCCCCTCCCCCTATTTCTTTACTTCGTTTCCACAACGTATTTATACACCATTCAAGTATTAACAATTTTTCCTCATTCCTCATCAGAATACACACCATTCAAGCATTAACAATTTTTCAGATCTTCCTCATTAGAATACATCTTTCCCTCCTCATCATAATATATTTTACTTTACTCAAATTTAGCCAACATCAAATATTTTCAATTACTTTTATTCTCTAAATTTATTTTACCAAAATTTTCTCCCACTTATTGTTTTTCATATTTTTTAAAGGTTCGTAATAAATTATTAATTTGTTTTATTTTCGTTTATTTGTACAGATTTATTTTTTGTAATTTGCAAGTTAGTGGTAACATTGTTAACAATTTATTATGTTTTTTTTATTTGCATATATAATTGATGTATTTTATTTCAGTAAATTTTTGTAGGGATGGAATTTGAGAGTGGTGATAATGTATATGTTCCTCAAGATGAGGCATACAATTTTTACAATCAATATGCACGTGAAGCGGGGTTTAGTACGCGGATAGAAAATAGTAAGAAGAAAAAAGAGACCAATGAGTATGTTTGGAAATTATTTGTGTGCTATAAGGAAGGTAAGACGAATGATACTTACCAGATGAGTCGTAAAGATGCTTTGCTACAGGTTGAGAAAAGAAACTGTGGACAGGTACGTTGTGGGTGCAATGCTAGATTATCAGTGGTAAAGTAACAAACGAGCGAGGGTGGGTTGTCAGTACATTTGTTGAGGAACATAACCATCCCCTTGCCACTCCTAGCAGGGTACACTTGTTAAGGTCACACCAGAGTGTCTCGAAAACAAAGAAGGCTCTTGTTCAACAGTTTTCAGAAGCTAATATTCCCACATGTCAGCAAGTTCGACTTTTGGAGATAGATGCGGGAGGTCCATCATTCATTGGGTGTGTGGAGAAGGATATCAGGAACTATCAAAGGGATGTGTGTCAAGAAATGCTAGGTCATGTTGCGGAAACATTGATTGAGTTTTTTACCTTCGAGAAAGAGAAAAATCCGAACTTTGTCTTTGATTATGAGAGAGATGACGAGAACAAATTTGTGCGCTATTTTTGGGCAGACTGTGAATCACGAAGGTCATATGCATATTTTAGTGATGTCGTCGTGTTTGACACAACATATAATACGAACAAGTACTCAATGGTCTTCTGCCCATTTGTTGGAGTGAATTACCATGGCAGACTGTTATATTTGGATGTGGACTGCTGAGCGATGAGACGATCGAATCATTTGTATGGTTGTTTACTAAGTTCATTGAAGTCATGCCAAGCCATGCAGCCCCGGGGGTGATCATCACAGACCAAGATGCTGCAATTGCAAGAGCTATCTCCATGGTATTGCCATCGACGTTGCATCAATTTTGTATGTGGCACATACTAAACAAATTTTCAGAGAAGATGAATGTCGTGTTGTATAATGACCAGTATCACAGGTTTGTTCACATTATCAAACAATCTGAGTCACCAGCAGAATTTGAACAACAATAGGTCGAGGTGATGGAAACTACAGAGTTAGGTAACAATGAATGGTTGAGCAGTTTGTTTGAAATACGTAGTCGCTGGGTACCAGCATACGTCAAACACGTTTTTGCTGTAGGCATGTCCAGTAGCCAGAGATCAGAGAATGGCCATTCATTCTTGAAGAAATACGTGGATAGGAAAAACTCTTTGACAGATTTCGTTGCCCGATTTAACAGGACGTTAGTTCATTAGAGGCATGAGGGGTTAGCTGCTAACCATATCAATTTAACTCAAATGCCAAAGGTCACTACAGCCCTTATGATGGAGAATCAAATGGTGCAGATATACACAAAAAAAAAAATTCTATTCTAGAATGACTAGTACAGAGTAATTCCTACATCTGCACCAAGAGGTCAAGCTCCGACGAAACTAAAGTGTACGCGGTCCAGCATTTTGAGCCAGGCAGAACATCTGATCGAACTCGTCAGGTTAATTATTTCTCATCCACTGAATATATCTCATGTAGTTGTTGAATGTTTGATTTTGAGGGTTATCCATGCCAACACATGTTGTGCTTCATGAAAAAAAAAACAAGTGATGCTCTTGCCGGAGAAATATATTCTCCGTAGGTGGACAAAGAATGCTAAGCAAGCCAGAGTGTTCGATCCAACGACTGGTTCATATGTTCATACTTATCCTGGTAATTCATTAATGTCCAGACATAGTATGTTGTCTTATTAATTTTCAGATCTAGTTGATGAGGGGTCTTTAACAGATGCTCAAAACACTTTTCTATTGAGTCAAGTCCAAAGTTTGTGCATACGGGTCAAAGATATTGACACTAGCAGCAGTGTCGGCATGAGCAGAAACAGAAACAAGAGTGTAGAAGAGACTCAAGTTGTTTGTGATCCTAACCTTGTTAGAGCAAAAGGATGCGGGAAGCGTCTAAAGTTGGGAAAGGAAAAAGCACTTTCCCAATCTAATAGGCAGTGCCGCGCATGTGGCATTAGTGGTCACGATAGAAGAACTTGTCCTACGTTACAAAATAGGTAACTAAATGTTATATATTTCCTTACTTATTTCCTTACTTATTGTTTTATTAGTGTTTGGTCCATTTGTTTTATAATGGGTAATAATTTGATTGTGAGCTTGGACAACACAAATTAACCACAATACTCGCAGGATCCATCAGACCAACAGTATCATGCGTCGGACCCACAATACGCGTATCATGCTCCGGACCCACATTATGCGTATCATGCACCGAACTCACAGTCCCCATATCATGCGCCGGACCCACAATACCCATATCATGCTCCGGATCCACAATACTCGATCACAGGCAGTAATAATGCATCATATTCTCCAGACCCACGGCACGCTTTAACTCTCGTCGTTAATTTATTATTTCTAATGTAATATTATTTTCTTCTTTGTATGTGTAAATTATCAATTGAAGCATATTTATTATGCACGCTTTATTTATTTTTATTTTTTAAGTAAAATTTAATTTGTTACTTAAATATAAGCTAATTAATTAGTCTCAATGTAATCTTGATAATAAAATTAACGTTAACTATATTATTTATTATATGATATAAATAATATATAACTTAATGAAAATTAATATATATTATATTTTTTAAAAACAAATACAATGAATATAATAATAAAATAATTTATTTTTAATTTAATAAATTTAATTATATTAAAATGTGGATATAAATTTGGTGGTAAATAAATAGACTGGGATTGAAGAAAGTGGGGGGTTAAAGTATAAATAAATGAGGGGAGGGGTTTAAAATATAAATAAATGAGGGAAGGGGTGGGGAGGGGGGGGTTATTACATTTGTTTGCAGGTGGGTTTTTGCAGTTTGAGGAAGGGCCGTGACAGGTCCAGATCTTTTCTCCTAACTATAAATGATGCATACTAATGTTGGAAAAAAATATTATCTCTAGTACATTTCAAAATTTGGAAAAAAAGTAAATAGATTACCTAATTTCCAGTTTATTATTTGGCCGTAATTATAGTTTTTCCAACCAAAAGTCCAACTTCACAAGTGAAGAAAAGTTGTGTTTTTTTAGATTTCATCGAGCCATGCATGCAATCAAGTTTTGCATTTCTATTCTAGAAAAGTAAGAAGCTATCATTTTATTTCATGAAACCACATAAAAGTAATTAATATTAAAATTAAAATTATTAGTGTACTAAATAGTATTAAAAATTATAAACCTTGAGATTTCATAAGTCTCGTATGTGAATTATACACATGCTCTCAAGTAGTCTGTGCTCCACGAAAATAATACACTTTTCATAAATCTTTCGAATTGAATTTACTGAGAAAAACTGCAGATAAATATAAATTGCAAATATATCTTTTTTTGTAATAAACTAAGTTGTAAACAAAATCCTAATATTTTATAAATTAAAGTGACATTGTACCCTCAATTCATGTACCGCAGAACTTCGAACCAGAAAACTATTTGAATTAAGAAATTAATTTTTATTTTTTTATTTCCTATTCGAGTCAAGTGTCCCGATTGTGATTGGAAAATAATAAAAAGGAAAAATTAATTTCTCAATCAAGAGACAGGAATCTCTACTATAATTAAGAGTTTCCCGATGAGATCAAGATTTTCAATCTGAAAAATAAAAAATAAACTTGTTGAAAGTATTCAAGTTAATTAGGCTCTTACCTAAACAATAATTATTTACAAAGAGATTAAGTAAATTTTGAATTTCCCCACCATTCCTACTTCATCCACAGCAATTTGTAATTTTGAAGCACAAGATCAAATATTTAAATATGAAGACTTGAGTCAATAATTGCTCGTCTCTAATTTCCTAGAAGTTGCTTCTTTGAAGCTGTGTTATGATATCCCCACATCGATTTTCATAGACAAGAAGAAACGATTTGGTCTTGAATTGGAGTGTGGTTTGCTTTGGCTATTGCCTCTGATATTATATTGCATCACTCTATCTCAGTTGTCGCTATGAGTTGTATGGTACCTCTTCATTTTTAGATATGATTGAATGTGACAATCTTCTCCAATTTGTTGCCTTTTAGTTCATTTTGTCTTACTTGATTTTGTGGACTCAATTTATTCATTGTTACTGTTCAAATAGCGGTAATAGATCGGAACAATAGGATTTGAATATGTGACATTTTGTACCAAAACAAATGCACTATCAAAGTGTGCCATGTCCCTTCAATTGTTCTACCGTGGCATTGTAGAGAGTTCTTATCTTGTTTTCCACGTCCTTGTTCTCTCCATTGATTAAATGTGATAATATCATTTAAATGTTTCCTTGGATATGATTGGTTGTCATAATTTCCTCAATTTAATTTTTAGTTTACTATTTAATTTGAACTAGGTACTCAATTTACATCTGAGATTCAGAACACAAAAAATAAAAAGTAGTTTCTCAATTAGGGAACAAGAATATAAATTGTGGTCCAAGAGTTTTTTAATGAGAGGTGGAGATGTTCAATCTATTTGTAAACTATAGACTCTTTGTTATTTTCTTCAAACTGTTCGAGTTAGGATCACATCAATTAGATACAAAGAGTTGAAACAAAATTTCCTCCACTCATACTAAGTGTACGTTTGGCACAGTTGTGAGTAGAGCTCTTAGTATTATAACTTTTACCAATAAAGCTTTTGTTAAATAAAATTTAAAGTATTTGATTGTGAATCCAAAAAGTACTATGAATATTAAATTGAGTATTTTACTTTTGCATAAAATTTATATTTATTTCACTAAAAAATAATTAATTATTATATATTTCATATTATTTTCTTTAAAATAAATATTATTTTTCCATACTCTATAATAACTATTAAAAGTAATTTCTTAATCAAATTGTAATTATACAATTAATTTAGTATATATCATATCATATTACTTAAAAATAATTTATTGAAATCAAATAAATTATGTGTAATTTATATTATATTATTTAACATGTCAACATTTCATATATAACCAAAAGAATTTTTGCTCTTCAAGAAATACTTTTGAGCTTCAAAAAAGCCTTCCGAACACAATGTATAAGTGCTTATTTGATAAATTGTTTTGTAGATTATAAGCAGCGGACAAATGTATAGATAAAACGTGGATAAAAGTTGTGATCTTACAGAATATGTAGATAAAAATAATGTTTGATCATTTTATAAACACTTAAAAGGTCACCCAAACGTGTAATAAGTAAGCACATTTAAATTTTAGTGTCAAAATAAGTGATTTATTTCTTTATAAATAAATAATAAAAATATATTTTAGTTGTTTCGAACTGGGGTCATAAAAATGGATTTGGGTCATAAAAGGATTTTGGCCAACGGGGTTTTTAACGTTAAAGATCTAGGTTGAATTTTTTATAAATGAAACAAAAGATAAAATCTAGGTGTCATTGTTTATGTAGTTAGGCATACCACGTATGAATGTACGAGTTTTTTATCGAAGTTTTTTTCTTTAAGGGGTTGTTTCAAATAAAAAATAATATATTTTAGTTGTTTCAAATTAAAAAATTAGTAAAAAATTGAAATAATAATCTCCGATGCTCTTTTAATTTCAAATACATATTGAGTCCAATTAATTTGATTATAAAGCTCCATCGAAATATCCAAAATGGCTCTTTTTGCTTATTTCCTGGAAAATTAATCTTGAAAAGTATGCAATTGTATGATGCGCATTTGTTCACTTTTTCCTTTATTCTTTCCTCTTCATCTGGATTTGACCATATAGTGTTCACCTTTTTACTTTGTCGGGAAATTGCAGTGTGCTTTCACTGAAATTCTTTTTTCTAATATTTAAATTTATATACTGTATTGTGGAGTTGTATACATCCAGAGGACCAGAGGTTATGAAAATTTTCTTGTTCGTGTTTGGAATGTGAAAAGGTAGCTTGTATTTGCCGCTGTTTTTAGTATTTATCCGAGTTTACCATTATTTAACATTTTGTTTATTGAAGTTGTTCTAGTGGAAGTGAAGCTCAAACCCAAAGATGTCTAGGAATTATGACAACTGGGAAAAGCTGGTGGGAGCTGTTTTGCAGCGAGAGCAGGACAGGGACCTTGCACGGGCGGATTCAAGAAGCACAAGCTTTAGTTCCAATTCCATATCATTGGATTTTGATGAACTATCTTTGAGTTTGCCAAGAGAAGTAACAAATGTTAAAATTGAAGGATGGAGTTCAAGATCTGAATCAGGTCCCTCTCTATTGATTAGTGGTTCTTTCGAGCGGAGTGATAATAACTCCAGCAGTAAAGGACTTGATGGAAATGGCTTGAAATCTCGAAATTCTGTGATTTCCATTGATGCTAGCCAAAATGAGGTCGAGTGGATTGAACAATATGAAGCTGATGTGCATGTAACAGTTGTAGCCTTTCAAGATGGAAGTAGAGATATCAAACAAGCGCACTTCAGGTATTTCGCTTTGTTGTTTCTCACTATGACATTGGATCGATGTTACTTGATATTGTTAGTAAAAGATTGATTTTAATATATAATATGGAATGATTCGTTACATAAGACTCGTAAAAGATGTATCAGATAATTAAAATGGAAAATTTCTTGGGGAGGATCTTTGGAAATTGTTCTTGAATCTCCTTTTATGCTGTTTACTGAATGATAACTTAATCTAGTTCTATGCACACTTGTTATGTCAATTGCAATTTCATTAATGTTAAAGTACCTGGGATTGAAGGTGTATTATTATTTTTTGTATTTTTCCTGTCTTTGCATATGCAGCAAGAGGAGATTCACGGAGCACCAAGCAGAGATTTGGTGGTCAAAAAACCGAGAAAAAGTTTACAAGAAATACAACATTCGTGGAACTCGTGGAATATTCGGGGTTCCAGCCTCCAACAAAGCTGCAAGTAGGACTGAGCGCGTTGTGTCCCAAGTCAATAATGCTAAAGATTCTGGTAATGGCTCGAGATCTAGAAATTCAGTAGATTCCAACAAAGTGGATACAAATCAGAATGAGGTTGAGTTGATTGAACAATTTGAACCTGGAGTGTATATAACACTTGCAGCTCGTCAAGATGGAACTAGAGATATCATACGAGTACGCTTTAGGTATTTGATATTGTTATTTTTGAGTTAGGTATTTGATATTGTTATTTTTGAGTCTTACATTGCATGTTATTTGATATACTGTTATTAATAGAGTGGAAAGGATGTGGACGGTTGGTTATATAACAATGTTTTGGAAATATATCGGACTATTATGATAAAAAATTGACTAGAGACTGTTCTTTGGACATTGTCCTCAAATCTCATTTTACTTTTTGGTTGAATGCAAATTAATACTAGTTCTATGACTTCTTGTTGTGTTTTCAAAAATGTGTGATTTAAATATAAAGAACTAACTTCTACCTTTTTCTGTCATTGCATATGCAGCCAGAGGAGATTCCAGGAGCACCAAGCAAAGACTTGGTGGTCAAAGAACCAGGAAAAAGTTTACAAGATATTCAACATTCGTGGAGTACATGTGTTAAAATAGGAGTCGGAGGAGATTCAAGGAGCACCAAGCAGAGACTTGGTGGTCAAAACCTAATTCCTTTCAATGGATATATTTGTCCAAATCCTTATAATTTATGTTCTGAATGTATACTACACACCACTAAACTAATATATATGTGCGCATCTTTGTTCTTCTATTTAAAATTCTTGCCATGAGCTTCTTTTAGGCGTTTTTTGGTGGATTTTCAAGCTCAACTGATTGGTTTGTAGTGCAAAATATTGAGTTGGGCAGTTGTATCTTGAAAGGGACAAGTCATGAGATTTTTGAATTGCACAAGGCTCGAATCTCCGATTTGATCAACGATCTTAAAGTCTAAAACTTAATGATAGTTCCACGTTATTCACCGCTCACGGTGTGTAGGTGTAATAGAACAACTACAAAATACTGCTCAAGAGATTAAGAGCATCTCCAATGCATTCTATAGATTGCTATCTAAGAGGCACAAATATTGAAAAATATGTAATTTGTGTGGCATTGATGTACAATGAATAGACATTCAAGTTCAAATTTAGTCTCCAATACATTATATGGATTGTTATATAGGTGTATTTTATTTCATTAAAATCAAAACTAGATTATATTTAAATATGTATAGAAAACTCAAATATACTATTTAATTTAAATATTTAAAAAAATTTAACTTTTGCTTAGTCATCATGTCTAATGGAGCTTTTGAATTTAAACAGAGCTCTAGTCTATTTTTTTCTACCATATCAGTTTGACAGAGTTCTTGTGTATGGCCTTGCAGCAATACTTAGCCCCTTAACCACTCACAGTCGCAGTTTGCCAACTTTTGACCAAACCTTGTAAATATTAATTTAAGTTGTAAGTTATTTTCAATTGTAAAAGAACCCTACTGTTTGAAAATATTTAGTAAGATTTTCCAGCTTTTAAACGTCTATTCCTATCACTTAGATTTTTCTTACTTAAGCTATTATAGGGCTCGTTGATATTCGAAGTCTTATCAAACTCACTGGTGTTCACCCCTTGCACTAATAGTTGTAATTTATTGCTTTTCGTGCAACATGTGAGAAAGGTTCTTATTTGGCTACGAGATAATGAGTTGTACGCAAAACTATCTACATGCTCATCTGCCCAGACGTTAATCAGCTTTTTGGATCACATTATCGAGCAAGGAAACATCCGCATAGATGTGAAGAAGTTTATGGCTATCAAAGATTGGCAACCGCCAAGGCACGTACATGATGTACCCTCGTTCCTCGGGTTGGCCAACTATTATCAAAGATTTGTAAAGAGATGTTTAGAGATCACACTACCATTGACCGAATCCGGTGTTGGTCCTTCCAGATATGGAAAAAGCCTTCGAATTGCAGACAGATGAATCATCTGAAACTTTTGAGCAAACAGCCTTGTTGGCATGAATTTCTTTTAGAGTTCAACTTTGTGCTCCAGCAATCGTGTTGGTTCCAGCAATCGTGTATCATATTCACTCAGTCGGTGGGCTAACATGGCCGCAATCTGCTCAATGATCACTCTTTCAGAGAACGATATTACTATAAACACAAGAGACCGAATACGGGCATTTCTAGAGAAGGACCCTGCAATACATTATTTGGTCGACCTCATCAAGCTGGGGCAAAAACTTGCTAGTTCTAGTTGGATGAGGGTTCATTGAAGAAAAAAGAAAACCGTCTCTATGTACTTGGATGAGGGTTCATTGAAGAAAAAAGAAAACCGTCTCTATGTACTAAAAGGTGGAGATTTGAGGAATCCTTAATCAAAGAATGTTATGACACGCTTTGGGTGTGACATTAGGGATAAGAATGCACTTCTGCACTGCTGCAGCATGCGTAGTAAAATTACATTCCTATATTCCTTCACTCCACCTTCGCTTGATAGGCTTAGCACAATTCTTCAGACACGACTTGGCATGGTTTACTAGGTTCCTATGCTTTTTTGGCTTGTCATAGTTCAACCCCATTTCCTATGGTCTATGGTTGCTTACTGTAAAACCCGCTCGTTCGAGAGGCCAGACTTATGTGCAAACTTATCTGGCTTATCAACAGGATAAGCCAGATCCTTAGAAAAATATAGGCTTGCTATAGCTTCTTTTCGTCCCAACTAGGTCATTTAAGAATGTATTGATAGACTACATTATTAGCTAGGCAAAGGGTGGACATCTTGGCACTACTATTGTCATGGTAGACCGTTTATCAAAATATGCAACTTTCGTCACTGCACCTAGGTATGTATCCATCGAAGAGACCACTCAACTATTCTTCAAATACATTGTCAAATACTAAGGGCTGCCTAAAGATATTTTTAGTGATTGAGATCATTGATTCAATGGCACATTGTGGACCGAGTTATTTAAACTTATTGGTTCAACCTTGATCACGAGTTCTTATTACACCCATAATCTAACTGACTGACGGAGCATTTCAATTCTATGTTGGAAGAATATCTTTGGCACTTTATCTCTACTTCGTAGAAAAACTGGGTGTAACTTTTGGATGCAGCTCTTATTTGCTTCAATACCCAAAAGAGCTCTTATACTAATAAGAGTCCTTTTGAGATAATATACCAAGTCTCCTCAAGCTAAGAGCTTTTTTTAAGAATAGAAACAAAATATTGAAATTGCTCGAAGTTATCTTGAGAAAGCACAAAAACAGTACAAAAAGGCTGCTGATCAAAAATGTCATTTTTTAAAATTCAACGTGGGAGATCTGGTGATGGTTAAACTCCCTACATAAACCATTATAAGGAAACAGGTGAGAAATATTCTAAATTGGCCAAAATATATCGGGCCATTACCCATCATGAAGCGGATTGGAAAAGTCGCATGTAGAATAGGACTTCCTTCATGGTACAAAACACACAATGTCCTTCATGTTAGTGTACTTAATGTATATATTGTAGAAAAAGAGGACCCATCCATAAATAAGTTGTAGCGACCTGAGTTTTAATTGAAGAAAACAAGGAAGAGGATTGCTGAAGCTATTTTCGATCACTGGGTTACCCGAGCTTCCACGAAAGATCATCAGGTGTACTTAGTGAAATGGAGAAAATGTAGCATCAAGAGAATACTTAGGAAAGAGTTAAAGACCTTAGAGCTTTCAAACTTCTAATTGAAGTGGCGCAGAGGATGTCGCCAAAACAAAAGTGAGAGAATGCCAAGGTCTGCAAAAATACTTAGCCCCCTGATCACTGGAAGCCACAGTTTGCCTAACTTCTGCTGCACTTTGTAAATATTAGTTTAAGTTTTTTTTCAGTTGAAATAATTTTTTTCAGTTGTAAAATAACCATGTTATTTGTAATTATTTATTATGATTTCTTAGCTTTTAAACGTATATTCCTGTTACTTGGGTTTTTTTTTTTTTTTTTTACTTAAGCTATTGTAGCAGGTACTTAGTATTCAAAGTCTTTTCAAGCGCATTGGTGATCATCCACTATACGAGCAATTGTAATTTACTACTTTCGTCAATCAATGAATAAGCTATTTTCAATGCATTTAAATCTTCGGTTTCAATGATTTCTTTATATTATATTTCGTTCCCAAATCGACCGAGAATAGGAGGAAGGTAGTCTAGCGGAGTAGACTACTTCTGCAAGGTGCCCCTTTCTACGCTAGAAAGAAAGGCACCTTGTGATACCTTGACAGATTGCATTGAAGAGAAATTTTTTTGTCATTATCTATTTTACTTATGTGGTAAATATTTTTTAGCAATCCACGATTGCATTGGAGATGCTCTAAGAACTATATAGTAGGGAAAGAATTGTGTATAAATTGCTGGACAATTAGAGTATATTTATAGGCTCACAAGGACGCCTAATTAAATCCTTTTTGGACTCTCTTAGATATCAATTCAATTTAATCCAGTTTAAATTGTTATTCCGTCTCTGAGAGTCCATTCAAGTCTTATAATAAGATTGATTTACGATTTCAATATTTCAAGTTTTGCATTCTATTCTAGGAAGGTAAGAAGCTATCATTTTATTTCGTGAAACCCGCATAAAGATGATATTAAAATTAAAAGTGTACTAAATAGTATTAAACATTGTTAACCTTAATGACCCATTCGGTGTGTGGACAAAACTGTCTATCTTGATAATTGTTATCTGGATAATAAGTTTATCATTATCCTATGGGTGGTTATATTCACACTACAATTTGTTATAAGTGCACCACATTTTAATTGTATTTAAGATCTTCAACTTTTGTGCATTATTATAATTATGTTCTTAACTTGTTGCCATCGAATTCTTATTTTCAACTTTCATTACTTAGCACATTTCATCATTGATGATGATTTATGTCGAAATATTTTGTTTACGTGCTTTTAAATGAGGAAAAAATATTTTATCGTACTTTTGTATTTATTATTTTTTTAAAATATGATAGACAAATAAGTCTTTTTACCAATTTTGAACAAATATTTTTTATGAAAATCGTTATCAAATTAAAATGAAATTAAAATGTTAAATGATGTTAAATGAAATTAAAATGTGGTGCAAAAAATAAAAACTATTGTGTGAATATAATTACCCTTATCCTATTTGATTCAACTAGATATAAGAATGGAAAAAATCACTGTTAAAAGTCAGATTTTCGTTTAAAAAAATACAATTCTACCTTTATTCTTAATTAAACGAAAAATGTAAATACAAAAATTAAAAAGAAAAAAAAAATGGGGTTAGAGCTATAGAGGGCGGTAGTAGTGAAATTTGAGGACAATAGCGGTACCGTGGAGGACAATAGCGGTGTTGGCAACAATGAATGACGGAGATTATCCTAGGATATGTATATTCAAAAATATATTTGTTCTATTTTTTAAAGGTTATGTTCGTCTTTTAAAAAATGAGTGAATCCTTATTCGGATAAAAAACTGTCCCTCCTTTCCAAGAATAAAACTTATTTTTATTTTTAGCTTAAATTGTTATCCGAATAAAAGTGTATCTTGATATCAATTCCTCTCAAAATGGATTAGACAAATTTTATCAATTATCTTTAACCATTGACCATCTACGTGGGCCCTAAGAGTCACATCTCGTATGTGGATTATACTCTTGCTCTCAAGTAGACTGTGCCCACGAAAATGATACATTTTTCATAAATCATTCGAATTAAATGTACTGTGCAAAAACTGTAAATAAATATACATTGTAAATACTTTTTTAAAATAAATTAAACAAAGTAGTAAACAAATTTGTAAAATGTTTTATAAATTAAACTGACGTTGTGTCCTTGGAGCCGGAGCTCATGGAATCTCTTGGTCAAAATAGTAAGTGAGGTACCATAGCACTTTGAACCAAAAAACTATTTGAATCAAGAAATTAATTTTTATTTTATTTATTACCAATTCGAGTCAAGTATCACGATTGTGTTTGTAAAATAATAATAAAAAAAAATCTCAATCAGGAGACGAGAGTCTCTACTATAATCAAGAGTTTCCTGGTGAGAGATCAAGATTTTTAATCTAAAAAAAAAGAAGAAGATAAATTACACTCACAGTCCCCATCCTTTCAAATTTGTAGCAATATCATCCCCATTCAATTTTATTCGAACCTATCATCCCAACCTTTGTGTAATTTGCGTAGATGATCCATTTTGATAATTTTGCCCCGTAACTTAAATATACTAAAATAGAAAAATCATAGTAGACATCCCTAATCTTTTCAAAAGTACAAATAAATTCAGAATATTTTATTTTTTTTATACATTTCTTCACTTAAAATAATAAAAAAATATGCCGTTAAGTTCCAAACTATGGAACCCTTGCACCTACTTCCCTCAGCATATGTTCGTCGGAAAGACTTTTGGAGTGTGGACGGATTTCGTCCAAATGTCTATTAGAAAGGAAAAATGAAAAAGAAAATGGCCTTCTTCCCCAACCTCACCGTCCCGCCCCGCCTCGCCCCAAAGTGCGCAACTGAAAGAGATTTCTTTCCCTCTGGTTTCTAACTCAAACCCAAGCGGTTTATGATTTTATCTTTGCGGGCATGACGAACACTCTTGCAAGTGTTTTTGCCTTCTTCTTTTTTTTTCCCCCTCTCCTTTTACATGCATACTTATCAGGGGAGTACCACCTCTATAATATCATGACTTACCAACAGCCTCAAAGCTTCATAAGGAACTTCAAAACTGAATAGTTTAGTGTGTAGTTATATCCATGAATTCTGAAATATAAATACCGTATATTTTGTAATGACATTTCTTAGATTCTTTAGTGTTTTCCTGGTCGCTTAATATATCAACCGTGTTTGGTGTTGTGTCTCATCTCAGCAATAGTTATGGCAAATACTTTCCTTTTGTGTCTCATCTCAGCAATAGTTTCTAACCTTCACTCTCAGTGAGGAAATTGTCCCTAATGTTTGTTTTATTGGCAAAGACGTCCCTAATCTATATGCTTTATTGCACAATTGGTCATTGTTTGATAAAAAAGACCAATATGTTCTTAATTTTAGTAAGAAAAAAATTACATTTGGGTTCCTAACATTTGTAAAAAGAGTAAATAGATTTGATGATTTTTGACAAAATATTTGGACAGAAATCGTCATACCGACCGTAATCGAATTGAGTTGAGATATGCTGTCCCAATTTCGTGTCTCATTGGCTGTCCCTCCAATGAAAACATTACACATAATCAATGTGAATGAATTAAATAAGTAAGAGAACAACATTTAATGCATTCACATTGATTATGTGTAATGTTTTCATTGGAGGGACAGTCAAGGGGACACGGAATTGAGACAGCAGATCTCAACTCAACCGAATTTAACCAACCATGAGTCTATTAAGGCCAGTTTATACCTATTTTTCATACTCAAATATCATATTTTCATGATTTATACTATAAAATTCAAGCAATTTTTTAGATTAATGGGATGTAAATTTTTTATTTTTTATTTTTTTGCAAAATAGTAAAATTTAAATTCTTCTCTTTTTTGGCGGTAGTGTATAAGTAACAGAGTGAATTTGAAATCGTTTAAAATTGAATAAGTAGGAAAAAAAGACAATGATATATTTAGTTTGCTTGTAAAAATGAGTCAAATGCCATTTAAACAAAGATGCCGAGTCACTCGACTATTTAGCATTATTCCCATATTGGGATAAACTATAAAGTACAAAGACAGTAAATGTTAGAGTTGACAGCTGCAAGGAAAAATGAAAACATTTCAAGCAAAAAAAAAAAAAAACTAAAATACCCCATGCATCACCATTAACTTAATTTGTTTGCCAGGGGACTTGTTCATAAATTAACTGGTCAACGCAGACTTTTTTAACTGAATCTACAAAAGGTATAGCAGACATTGCAAGAATTCACTCTTAGTTCTTCATTTGTTTATTGTGATTTGTTCGACTTGTCAAGCTCTCCCAGGTTCACTTTCTCGATAAGAAAATTGTTTGATGTTGAAGTTTAACTAACATCCAACCTAATAATAGTTCATGTAATATTCTATAACATGCTTCTACCGAATACAAAGGTAGTAGAACTTATTTGAAAATCCAAGATGAAGAGATTGAATCACTTGTCTTGTGTACTTGTTTACTATGTGATCAAAACACTGCTCTTTGGTCTAGAAACTCAATCACAATGGAAATAGTTTAACATCTACAATCCAATAACCAAATATATGATATTTTTTAAGACATCAACTTCATGTATTCATCTCTCTCTCCACTTCCACGAAACTAACTTCCATTACAGAGATTATATAGAATTGTGGAAGTTGATGGAAGTTATTTGAGGTGAGGAGTTAAGTTTTAAATTTAAACCTTAACTCCTCTCTCCAAATCCATTTCTTTATAACTTGGGTCGGGTCAACCCACATGGATGACCGGTTTTGTTCCAACATCTCCCACTTGCACATGATTGTGTTGACCTGAATCTAATATAATATCAATTAGATTTATATCAATATCTCAAAAGTCATACTGGTAATTGGATCGTGCGACCAGGGAGTTTATTAAAGAGCACACAACGCCATACACCTGTTAGGGATATATAGCAGGTCTACAAAAGGAAATACTTTTCTCGCTATACCCCAAATTATTTTTCAACACTAATTCACGTATTTTCGATCTCTTAAATATTTATGCAACATACTTAATTTGTGTATTCATAATTATGTTCTAAACCCTACATGGTCAACACAATTATCTGGCCGGTGAATACAAATAAAATTGTTGGTCAAAATGATTTTCCTTTCCTACTCAAATCCTTCAACTTTAAATTAGTTGCTTTCCTAGACATGTTCCATCAAACCGAATCAATCATTGTTATTGGCAACATGCTGAAGTAGCAACACTGAAATAAAATCTTGAGAAAACAGTCAAAAGTCATAAGGGTGTATATTAGGTTATATAAACCATGGGGTCTTACACAATGAGGAAGCAGGGATCCATTTACCCATTTACCCCATATTGGTCGTAAAAGCATACGCGGTATAAAATATGTGATACAGTGTTTTCTCCCTTTTTAGGGCGTATGTTATATTCTGTAATTTAAAACACACCATACAAATTTTAGTTCAGGTATCCTTGATACCCAACTTGAATTATCCTTATATTTATTCCTCAAAGCAAACTCAATCGAGAACTCAATTTGGCTACTAAACAAGTCTAACGGATAGTGGAATCCATTTCGATTACTTATAGTAATCTTATCTCGATATCTCATCAAGGCGACTAGATGATGTATAGAACATGATCACTTCGTCTCATCTCAGCATAACCTAAAATTTTTTGAGGCGATTGCTCGTGTAAGTTAGCCAATCTCAACTTGTTCGACATACTTTCCGTTTGCATAAAAATCAATCATCTATTAATCACAACAATAGATTACACAAAATGTACGAACTCAAAGCATAGTTCATTAATGGACATTCAAGAGTTTACAATATACGTAACTAAATTCTATGAAATCCTAGATATTTAACATGAGTTATAAAGACATCTCTAGGTATCGGTTTGGTAAATGGATCAACTACTATATTATGCATAGAAATATACTGCAAAGTCACTTATTTCTTTGCTATGATGTTTCTTACAAAATTATATTTTTGTATCAATATGTTTTCTGAATATCACAGTAAATCAACGTAGGTCCTATA
Organism: Forsythia suspensa; assembly: GCA_023638005.1. Lineage (NCBI taxonomy): Eukaryota > Viridiplantae > Streptophyta > Magnoliopsida > Lamiales > Oleaceae > Forsythia > Forsythia suspensa. Next base: position 23,858,005 of record CM042666.1, on the reverse strand, counting down.
TCACCACTAAGGACTCTTAGATGTTGAAAAAATCTTTTTAACCAAATGCATGTTTGTTTCTTGCTACTCCAAGAGATGGCGCTATTATTAAGTAAGAATGCATATCCTGAAGTTGACTTGCACTCATCTAGGTCTCCACCCAGCGTAAATCATTTCCTTGATAACATAAGGGATAATCAACTGTACCTTTCAAGTATCTGAATATCCTCTTGACTACTTTCTAGTGTCCTCTTCTCGGATTAGATTGATACCTGCTGATCAGACCAACGGCATAACAAATATCTAAGCGAGTACACATCATAGCGTATATCAAACTCCCAACCGTACTAGAATACGGTACTTTGGACATTTCTTCTTTTTCTTCAGGAGTCTTAGGACACATGCGTAGACTTAGAGTTTCGCCTTTAGATATAAGAGTATCAATTGGGTTGCAATCCTCCATTTTGAAACGTTCAAGAACCTTATTTATATATTACTCTTGTAACAGTGAAAACAAGTCCTTTAGAACGATCTCTATGGATTTTAACTCCAAGTATGTAATTTGCTTCACCCATGTCCTTCATTTCAAAATTAGACGACAACCATTTCTTAATGGTCTCAACATACTCATTATCATTCCAAGCTAATAGGATATCATCTACGTAAAGAGATAAAAATGAAAATTTTCCATTGGACCTTTTCACATAAATACAATGATTTTCGTGCATCATAACGAAGTTATATGAGATTACTGATTTGTCAAATCTCAAGTACCACCGCCTCTCGACTGCTTTTAGTCCATATATTGATCTTTACAATTTACAAACTTTATTCTCTTGGCCTTGTTCGACCGACACGCATCTTGGTTGTTGTATGTAGATTTTTTCATCCAATTTTCCATTGAGAAAAAGCAGTCTTTTGTCCATTTGATGTAATTCTAAATCTAAATGCGCCACTATGGCTAAGAGCAGCCAAATAGAAGTTGTTACCACACGATTCTGATATGACTTCCACGTCAGCAAGGGCCCCATCCAGGCCCAGTAAAGGCCTCGTCCAAGATCCATCAAGAATCCCAACTGGGCCTGCTAGGGCCACGGAAGTTCTGATAAAGCACCCAAAAGCCCATCGTACGCCTTGGCCTTCGGCAGCCAGAAGTCCGCGGGGCTCGTGGAGGGCCTCGACACTCACGGCCGATCCATAGGGCCTTGTCAGGCTTCGTATCATTCATAACCAACAGGCAGCTCGATACACGGAATAACCAGAGAAGTAATTAAGGAAAGATTGCATTGATTTGGCGCACGAATCTTCACAAGCAAACCGAATCATAATCTCCTAAAATCATGCAACGTGATAAACTCAAAGAAGGAAGATAATCTCGAAGATTGCATGGGTAAGGAATGATCTTTATCACATAAGGAAGGAGGATCCAATTGAGTATCAAATTGATTTGTCTCCTAAATCAATTAGAACTCTTGCGCTATAAATACAACGTCTCCTGTTGTTCCAAGGTACGCACTCTTTTACGCTTAAGAATCCTACCCTAAACTCTGCTCAAATCTCTGCCTGATTGTCTCTCCCACACCCCATTATCTCCACCCCCCGTGTATCACCTATATACCGACTGTTGACTTGATCGTCGGAGTGCCAACGATCGCCGGACCCTTTTTCTCTGGAGATCTTAGTACCTAACGATTGTCCTAGTGTGCAAGTAACATACAAGTTGGCAGAAGAGTGACAGGAGATCTGTTCACACGTGGACGTTGCAGGTTCCGACGTCAACAGATCTGCTTCACCCATGTCCTTCATTTCAAAATTAGACGACAACCATTTCTTAATGGTCTCAACATACTCATTATCATTCCCAGCTAATAGGATATCATCTACGTAAAGAGATAAAAATGAAAATTTTCCATTGGACCTTTTCACATAAATACAATGATTTTCGTGCATCATAACGAAGTTATATGAGATTCTGATTTGTCAAATCTCAAGTACCACTTTATCTCAAGACCTGCTTTTAGTCCATATATTGATCTTTACAATTTACAAACTTTATTCTCTTGGCCTTGTTCGACGACACGTCTTGGTTGTTGTATGTAGATTTTTTCAAACAATTTTCCATTGAGAAAAACAGTCTTTTTGTCCATTTGATGTAATTCTAAATCTAAATGCGCCACTATGGTTAAGAGCAGCCAAATAGAAGTTGTTACCACACGATTCTGATATGACTTCCACGTCAGCAAGGGCCATAGTGGCGCATTTGGTAGCAAGGGAGTTTGGTTCGCGGCCAACTCTATCAACTCGCTGGATAAACATTCAACGCGTATTTAAGAAAGTACAATCAATTCGGCAGTGATGGAGTGTGGTTCGCAGCCAACTCTATCAACTCACTGGGTAAACATTCAACGCGTAATTAGATAAGTGCAATCAATTCGGCAGCGAGGGAGTGTGGCTCACAGCCAACTCTATTGACTCGCTGGGTAAACATTAAACGCGCAAACATGCAGCTACGGTTTGGAACAATCATAAAAGTTTTCACTAATAATTCATGGGGTAATTACATCTTAAAACTTTACAACAAAGATAATCGGGGCATCGCCTAAACGCGCGCCACCGTTTCTTACGTCTCGGCGTAACTGGGGACCCCTAGTTTGGCTAGCAAGCCCTTAGCCTTCGTCAACTCGTTCAAAACTTCGATCAATTCTATATCTTTGGCTTGAATCATACTTTGGCAAGACTTCATCTGCGACTCAACCTTCTTCCAGGCAACGACGCACGCCTTCTGGATTGTCTGGGCCTTCGTAACGTCATACGTGGCACGAGTCCGCGCGTCTTCAGAAAATGAGAGTCAGGCAAAGACGTTTGATTTCGGCCCGCATCGCCTTTGCATCTTCGTCCTCACCAATGACGGAATGTATTTTGTCAACCTTCATCTCCAGCATTTTGTACAACTCACAGTTTAAAACGTGGCTGCAGCGGGGAGGTGTACATTTCGACCAACTTCATCAACTCCGTCACTTCCGCGGTGTCTACCGCCTTCCCAAAGGAAGAAGTCCAATATTTATGGACTGACATAGCTGTAAGGGCAACCGCTGGAGGTAATTTTCCTAAAACTGATAGATCCAGCTTGACCTGGAGGGCCCCAATGTTGATGTATTCGCACCTGCCCGGAGGGGGAGACAACAACCATTTCTTAATGGTCTCAACATACTCATTATCATTCCCAGCTAATAGGATATCATCTACGTAAAGAGATAAAAATGAAAATTTTCCATTGGACCTTTTCACATAAATACAATGATTTTCGTGCATCATAACGAAGTTATATGAGATTACAGATTTGTCAAATCTCAAGTACCACTGTCTCGAAGACTGTTTTAGTCCATATATTGATCTTTACAATTTACAAACTTTATTCTCTTGGCCTTGTTCGACGACACGTACTGGTTGTTGTATGTAGATTTTTTCATCCAATTTTCCATTGAGAAAAACAGTCTTTTTGTCCATTTGATGTAATTCTAAATCTAAATGCGCCACTATGGCTAAGAGCAGCCAAATAGAAGTTGTTACCACACGATTCTGATATGACTTCCACGTCAGTGAGGGCCCCATCCAGCCCAAAGAAAGGCCTCGTCCAAGATCCATCAAGAATCCCAACCGGGCTGCTAGGGCCTCGGAGTTTCGATAAAGCACCCAAAAGCCCATCAGACGCCTTGGCCTTCTACACCCGTAAGTCGCGGGGCTCGTGGAGGGCCTCGACACTCACGGCCGATCCATGGGGCCTTGTCGGGGCTTCGTCATCATTCATAACCAACAGCAGCTCGATACGATAAAATAACCGTAGAGAAGTAATTAAGGAAAGATTGCATTGATTTGGCGCACGAATCTTCACAAGGAAACCGAATCATAATCTCCTAAAATCATGCAACGTGATAAACTCAAAGAAGGAAGATAATCTCAAAGATTGCATGGGTAAGGAATGATCTTTATCACATAAGGAAGGAGGATCCAATTGAGTATCAAATTGATTTGTCTCCTAAATCAATTAGAACTCTTGCGCTATAAATACAACGTCTCCTGTTGTTCCAAGGTACGCACTCTTTTACGCTTAAGAATCCTACCCTAAACTCTGCTCAAATCTCTTTGATTGTCTCTCCCACACCCCATTATCTCCACCCCGTGTATCACCTATATACTGTCATTTGTTGACTTGATCGTCGGAGTGCCAACGATCGCCGGACCCTTTTTCTCCGGAGATCTTAGTACCTAACGATTGTCCTAGTGTGCAAGTAACATACAAGTTGGCGTAAGAGTGACCGGAGATCTGCTCACACGTGGACGTTGCGGTTCCGGCGTCAATGAGTTAGCGCCGTCGTGGGAATCGAAAAACGCGTACGACCAAGAGCGGTGGTAAAACGTGTTTTCTACCGAAAGAGCATGGCATCCGAACATTCCACAGAAGAAGAGGTGGAATCCCACCACACTAATCTGCGACAAGAGAGTGTTCAGGATTTGCAGAACGTGACTCGTCGCAAAAAGAGAAGACAACGACAGAAACAGACGGTGGAACAGGAGAACCAGCATCTGAAGATGGATAACGCCCGGATGAAGGCCACGCTTGAACTGTTGAAGAATCAATCCCTCCAGCATGGACCCAAGCGCAGTCGTGCCCGGGAGACCTTCAAAATTTGGTTCACTGAACAGCCGCTGTTCTCGAGAGGAACTACCCGTCTCTAACGATCAGAACCCTCGTAACCCCACTCTGAAGCCCTCACAAGATGGCCAGAGAGGGAGACCTTTCCCTGTACGAGAGAACCACCCCGTTCCTGTAGCTAGCGTGTTTGACAAGTTGGGAATAGGGTCCTCGATTGCACCTCCCCTTACCCGTACACAGCAGGTGCAGTGAACACAGTGAGGCCCGTACGGAAAAGATGAAGGACCCGAAGAGTCACAAAAAGTCCGAGGAGGAAAAGGAAAGGCTGGAGTGTTACGAGGACGATGATGACGAGAATCTCCCGTTTACCAACTACATGAAGGCAATGGAAGTGTCCGCAAACTTCCGGATGCCTCTCATGGACAAGTATAACGGAAGAGGTGACCCCACAGATCACATAAACACCTACAAGACGAAGCTCCAGGGCCAATCCCCCGCGGTGAAGTGTCAGAATTTCCATACCACACTCGATGCCGACGCAAAGAGATGGTACAATAAGCTAAAGCCAGGGAGTATCCGAAGCTGGCCCCAACTTAAAAAGGAGTTCGTCAACGCCTTCATTGTCGACATTGCCCAACTCAACGACATCCGACAAAAGGAAGGAGAGACCGTCAAGAGCTACTTCAAGAGATTTAGCAACGTTATCAACAAGATCGAAATGGTGACTGACGAGAAGGCCTTGGATGCACTGGGAACTGGACTATACATGCGAACTCCCTTCTGGAGGAATGTACAAAATAGCCAACCAAAAGCCTACAGCCAGTTGGTGGACATGATCCAGCGCGAAATCTGATCAGAAGAGACGATCGAGAGCAGAGAGAGGGCTGAAAGAGAGAGAGGGGACCGCTATAGGAGAAAGGGACGTCGCTCTCCAGAGCCTCGGTTCTCTCGCTTTCAGAGGAGGCGTTCTCCAGAACCAGCCAGCAACCACTACAAGAGGTTCAATCAGACGGAGGTAGCCCCTGCGCCCCGTTCCAGGGCACCAATAGCGGTCCTCCTACCAGCCGTAACCCCACCCAAGCTCTGTCGTATACATAGGACCAGGGTGCATAACACAGAAGATTGCCCGAATGTAAAAGAGTTGATCAATCGCGGGAACCATGGGCAAGGTGAGGGGGATCAGCCGGTGCGAGGACGTCAAGGACCGCCCACACAAGGGCGAAGACCTCCTCCTCAGCGCCAGAACGATGGACCTCGCCATGATGGAAGAGAGAATATGGAGACAGGGACCAGCCGAGGGCAGAGGGGCCCCAAGGAGCCCCTCCCGTTCGAGAAATAAACACCATCATTGGAGGGCCCTATGTCTGAGGGCACACAAGGAACTCGCGACGCAACTACGCGAAGACGGCGAAGGAAGAACCCCTGGAGAGTTGGCAGGTCCACGGGCATTGACCAAAAGCACCACCAATCTCGTTCACTGAAGAGGACGAGTCTGGCATACATTACCCACACTGCGATGCCTTGGTAGTCCACGCCGTTGTTGCCAGAAACAGCCTGGGTCGAATGTTGGTCGATGATGGAAGCGCCGTGAACATTCTGTTCGGCAGTGCCTTCGACCAAATGGAAGTGGATCATGAATTGACAGCCATCTCAGATCCGCTGTTTGGTTTCACAGGAGATAGCCTCGTCCTACGAGGAAGGATCACTCTAGCGGTAGACTTCGGAGAACCTCCATGCCACCTCCAGAAGTTCATGGAGTTTTTGATAGTGGACACACGCTCCGCCTACCATGGGGTCCTTGGAAGGCCCGCGCTGAAGGATTTACAGGCGGTTACGTCCATACACCATCTGGCGATGAAATTTCCAACGCCCGGAGGGGTGGCCAAAATTTGAGGTAATCAGACAGAGGCAAGGGCATGCTACATGAATGCATTGCAGAAGGCTGCCAAACGTGAGGATATCACTCCAGCAGTAATGACCGTACGCTCGGAGCCCACCTGAGGCCGTATCATCAGTAGTTTCATTTTTTTTTGCATTCTAGATCTTCTTACAATTTTTTCTTGTCTAGCACCCCGAAACTCTGCGTCTTCTAATAAAATCTGTCGTTTATGAATCCAAAGTGTTCCTCATGCAAAAAGTACCAATGCAGTCAACTCGGCAGCGAGGGAGTGTGATTCACAGCCAACTCTATCGACTCGCTGGATAAACATTCAATGCGTATTTAAGCAAGTACAATCAACTCGGCAGCGAGGGACTGTGATTCGTGGCCAACTCTATCAACTCGCTGGATAAACATTCAACGCGTATTTAAGCAAGTACAATCAAATCGGCAGCGAGGGAGTGTGGTTCGCGGCCAACTCTATCAACTCGCCAGGTAAACATTCAACGCGTAATTAGATAAGTGCAATCAACTCGGCAGCAAGGGAGTTTGGTTCGCGGCCAACTCTATCAACTCGCTGGATAAACATTCAACGCGTATTTAAGCAAGTACAATCAATTCGGCAGTGAGGGAGTGTGGTTCGCAGCCAACTCTATCAACTCGCTGGGTAAACATTCAATGCATAATTAGATAAGTGCAATCAACTCGGCAGCAAGGGAGTTTGGTTCGCGGCCAACTCTATCAACTCGCTGGATAAACATTCAACGCGTATTTAAGCAAGTACAATCAATTCGGCAGTGATGGAGTGTGGTTCGCAGCCAACTCTATCAACTCGCTGGGTAAACATTCAACGCGTAATTAGATAAGTGCAATCAACTCGGCGACAGCGAGGGAGTTTGGTTCATGGCCAACTCTATCAACTCATTGGATAAACATTCAACGCGTATTTAAGCAAGTACAATCAATTCGGTAGTGAGGGAGTGTAGTTCGCAGCCAACTCTATCAACTCCCTGGGTAAACATTCAACGCGTAATTAGATAAGTGCAATCAACTCGGCAGCAAGGGAGTTTGGTTCGCGGCCAACTCTATCAACTCGCTGGATAAACATTCAACGTGTGTTTAAGTAAGTACAATCAATTCGGCAGCGAGGGAGTGCGGTTCGCGGCCAACTCTATCAACTCGCTGGGTAAACATTCAACGCGTAATTAGATAAGTGCAATCAATTCGGCAGCGAGGGAGTGTGGCTCACAGCCAACTCTATTGACTCGCTGGGTAAACATTAAACGCGCAAACATGCAGCTACGGTTTGGAACAATCATAAAAGTTTCCACTAATAATTCATGGGGTAATTACATCTTAAAACTTTACAACAGCATAATCAGGGGGCATCGCCTCTAAACGCGTCCACGGTTCATACGTCTCGGCGTAACCAGGGACCCCTAGTTTGGCTAGCAAGCCCTTAGCCTTCGTCAACTCGTTCAAAACTTCGATCTATTCTATATCTTTGGCTTGAATCATACTTTGGCAAGACTTCAGCTGCGACTCAACCTTCTTCCAGGCAACGACGCACGCCTTCTGGATTGTCTGGGCCTTCGTAACGTCATACGTGGCACGAGTCCGCGTGTCTTCAGAAAATCAGAGTCAGGCAAAGACGTTTGATTTCGGCCCGCATCGCTTCGGCATCTTCGTCCTCACCAATGACGGAATGTATTTTGTCAACCTTCATCTCCAGCATTTTGTACAACTCACAGTTTAAAACGTGGCTGCAGGAGGTGTACATTTCGACCAACTTCATCAACTCCGTCACTTCCGCGGTGTCTACCGCCTTCCCAAAGGAAGAAGTCCAATATTTATGGACTGACATAGCTGTAAGGGCAACCGCTGGAGGTAATTTTCCTAAAAATGATAGATCCAGCTTGACCTGGAGGGCCCCAATGTTGATGTATTCGCACCTGCCCGGAGGAGGAGACATGGACGTCCGGGACGCCTGTTCTCCACTCTCGGCTCTGGGTTTCCTTTTCACTAATTGTCTAACGTTCTCGGGAGGAGGCACGATTCTAGCAGGATTTGATGGAGACGGAATGTCCGCTGTCGCCTCTGGCGCTGGGGAAATATGGAGATTACCCACCACCGTCTCCGGCTCCTGCAGATCTTGTGGGCTCGGGCCGGACGCCGTGGGTGATGCCAAGTAGGGAAGGTGGGCATCCTCCACGACCCCCCAGGCCTTATCTTAAACTTTGGGACTCTGGAAAAATGGAAGCCCGACATGACCGGAAATAATTAGAGTCCGGGTATGACGGCAGAGTAGCAAGAAAGATGGTGATTTAGGAGAGTCCTATAAAAATATATAAGCCCAACGGGATACCAACAGTCGGATGGGCCGGCACGTGGCGAAAGACTGAAAGCACAATCAATAAACCCTAGACAGATATAACGAGCGCGTGGAAACACGCGGCACGTGATTGTGTGAATGCCAAGGCGCGATAGCAATGTCGCTGACACCCGCCCAAGATAAAGTGATTTTGTTAACGTTCGCCCTAACCTCGTCAGAATTCCTACATGACGAGGAGGTATTAATTATCCCTCGCGAACCACTCCCCGCCACCCGGGGCGTGTTTGATGGCCCCGGATTGATACCAGTGACTCCGTAAGCGATATAGAACGTCAACGAAGTCTGAAACAAACGCATGAAACAAAGGTATCACAGACAAATGATAACGCACGCGCAAATAAGAAGGTAAACTCGGCACGATTTTATTAAACCCAGAATACAGAGCAGAAACAATTACATTTGACATATGTTCTAACACCCCGCCGCCTTCATGGGTCGGCACATGAGGGGGTCACTAGATCTACTAAACCTATCCCCTGGTCTACGTCTTCCCCAGCATCGTCCAGATTGGGAGACTTGACGCCACCATGATAGGGAGCCTCCCAAACCAGCCTGAGTTGATTTGATGGCTAATTAGGCCACACTGCTCAAAAAATGCCGTTGACGCCTTTTTACAAATGGGCACACCCCCCATCAACCGCTCGGACAGGGGCCGCTAAAGTCGCTAAGCTAAAATCAACCCCGTACGTTTGGTTCCTTGAACGTTGATTGGTTGGGCTTTTGGTCCTCTGAATGTTGATTCTCAGATTGACAGGCATCTTGGATGCCAGTTCTCCAGCCGTACTACCATCACACGTCAGTTAAACGCATCCCGATCACACGGCTCTGAAAGGTTAGATACAAAAGGCTCACGGTAGAAGAGCTTTAATACGTTTGCATTCTATTTATAATGACTGCGTTGGAAATGGATATGATGCAATGAATACGGTCATCCCAGGGGGATTTGGACCGCCACGCTACTGTTCTACTTCTCCAAGGCGTTGAAGATGCCAACTCTCCAGATTTCGCCAGATGTCTGCACCATTAATGCCAATGGAGGTGATTCTCAGTTTTGAGGCATTTCCCCCACGCGCAATCACCCATGAAATTGAAAAGATGGAATAGCAAAAAATTAAGTGCAATACGTCAAGCAATTTATTCATTAACATAGGCAAATGCGGATAACAATTTCAAAAGTCTGAATGCCCTGCCGCCTCTTCAGAGATCGGCACATTGCGGGCCTTCCTCCACAGTTGGAGGGGGTATTTGCTCATTAACTGCACTAGGTTCGGCGTTAGGAGCTTGAGCCTCGGAAGGGTCCTGCCAAAGGAAAGAAAGGTCCTACTTCAGATGGATCTCCACGATGCGTTCCACCAACTGCTCGCCCCCAGCGGTCATCAGACGGTGGGTGAGGTCCTGATACTCGGGCATTTTTACGAACGCATCCTGATAGGCCTCCACCGCCCTGGCCTCGGCACCTACACATTCGGCTCAGATCCTCTCCAATTTCAGCCTGGCGTCCGCCAGCAACTTCTCTTCTTCTGCGATGATGATCTCCAACCTACTGTTCGCGGTGGCTAGGGCTGTCTCGGCGGCAAGGGCCCAATCTTCGGCCAGTTTCTGAGCGTCCTCAGCACGATTCTGAGCCTCCTCATCATTCTTCTGAACCTCCTCGACACGCTTCAGGGAGGCCTCGGCATCCCGCTTCTGTTCCTGGACGTCTTTCAAGCACTCTCTAGCGGCCTTCAATTCAATCTCATATTTTCTCTTCACGTCCGCCTTCCTCGCCACTGCGGCGTCTAGCTTGAATTGAAGCCCCATCTTTTCGGACTCCAGCTACGCTTTTTCGAGCCACACGGCCTTTAGCTCCTCAAACAGCTTGGCAGACTTGGTCCCTTCCTCGTGGCATTGGTCGTCATAACTTTCCAGGGTATTGAACAATTCCTTGCTCAGCACCAAGCCCCGTATCAGATTCATCTCCGCCAACTTCAGTCGCTCTCGAATAGTGGCCCCCTCGACGGCCTTCTCCTACTTCTGGGTCCAGTATTTGTGCACGCTCACCGCCATCATTGCAGGGTGGACCGGGAGCATTTCCATGACAGAAGTTTCCAATTCTCCCTGGTGTTAAGATATGCGGACGGGGCTCCCCTGCCCGGACAAGGGGACGGATTTCTTTGCACACTCGGTTCGACCCGACTTGCGTGCATCCTCCATAAACCCCCCTGCGGATGCAGGAGCCTTCCTCTTTTACGAAGCCGCATCACCCGTATCCTCAGCAATTCTCTTCCCCTTGTCCTTGGGTGGAACGGGACTGGGTGATGGAGTAGCTGCCGAAGGCGGGAGCGGAGGGAGAACGTCCTGGCTGGGAGTGGATTCTGATGGTACAGCAATGGATGTCTTCTGCGATGGTCCGAACACCTCCGTCACACGGTGCACGGATGTAAGAACCCTCTCCATCAAGGGACGGGCAAGGCGGAATGTAGGGACGCTTTTGAACCTGAAAGCTGTTAAGCATAGACATAAGTACGCGACGTGTCTTGGTAATTCTCCACTATAGCACCAGTATACAAAGGCAAGCGAGACTTACACATTAATCCGCAGCTAGCCAGTAGGTTGTCGTCCTTCAATAGGTTTCCGAGGCTCCTGAAGTCGCTACTGAGAGATCGAACCTTGTTCCACTTCGACCTCAGCTCCTCCTGGTTTCTCTTCGAGATTGGTGGTTTTTCGCAATCTGCAAAAGCAAGCAATACATTAAGTCAAGAACTATAAACAAAATTCCACACAAATGCGGTGGTTTATACCAAGTTCTTCGAATTGCCGAGGGATGGACACGTGAGGAAGAGGGTCCTCTGGAACAAATTCCCAGTCCCCGCCAACGAAGATAAACCTCTCTTTCCAATTGTGCACCTTGTTGGGGCTATAGGTGGATGTCCTCCACTTCTGACCCGACTGGGGAGAAATGTTATACCAGCCAGCAGCCTGTTAAGGCCGATATATGGACTCGAATTCTCTTGAGGACAAGTTCTCCCCCCGTCCTCCCCTTCCCCGCCCCCCCTCCCCCGCCTCGGCAACACTCCATAATATGTAAGAGGCAACCATCTGCCCCCAGCCATTCGGCGTTATCTGATAGGGAGCCAGGTTCCAATCTCTTAACACCTGGCGAAAGAAGGGATGCATAGGTAGACGAAGGCCTTGCTGCATCGCGGGTTTGTAAATCGCCACGTACCCTTCGGGGGATGGTCGACACGTTCCTCTGGGCCCGGGGCTCTGAGTTTCACGGGCGCGGGAATGTCATAGGACAACCGTATGTCCTCCAACTCTACCTTAGTGATCCTCGACTGAGCTATAGATGCTTCGGTTGCCGACCGCTTTAGCTCTTCGTCGAGAGCCCTCGCGGCGCGGGCATCCTTCTTATCAAGTGATCCCCTCATTTTGGGCACCCCAGCGTCGGGCCTCCCTTTCACCGCTGTCTTCTTACTGCCGCAAGACAAGGACAAGCCTCCCTCCCACTCGTGACTCGAGTCGGCGGGCTTCGACGGGAGGCTACAGATTTACCCTCCCTACAACTTCAGAAGAGGAAGACGATGTGGCGGCCGATGAGGAAACACTCCCAATAATACTAGGGTTTGTTGGGGGCGTCAGAGGGATTCTGTGAATCGTCATTTCCAGACGACATTATGCTATCTCTAGGTTATGGAATCGTACAGTAACCACGAAAATAAACAACAGAAACAAACTACAACTGCTTTCAGTGCGCTTACCTCGACAATACGACTCAAACGACACACCCACTAGGAGCTTCTCGCTTATCGGCAAAGTAGTCACGATGAGCACAAAGGCAAGAAAAAGTTGTAATGCCTGGGGGGTGCCTGGTTTTATAGTGGTGCACTCTCATATCCACTGTCCACATCTCAAGCGTCCCATCTAAGCACGCAGATAATCGACGCGTGTTTTAAATTGCACTACAGGCGGGAAAGCAAAAACCCAAACGTCTAGTGAACCGAGGACGCACGCGCCCCACGCGCGCCCCCGTTTTCTGCCACACGCAACCGCATTAATTGCATACACCCTCTTACTCATGATTGCCTGACCGCAGAAAGACAGTTTTGATTGACAGAACCATACCAACAGTAGATACGTCGCCAATGGTCTAGTCCCTTGAAGCCCTCACCCGTCACGAATGTTCGGCTTCAGACTTGGAGAACTAAATTGGGTAGGTTGAAGACTTACAGCTACACGCGTGAGAACCACATCCCGCCGAACCCACTGAAACCGTATTTCCCGCGAAGGGCATCAGTATTCTATTTATTCTCAAAGTCCCACGCCCAATATGAATAATAGGCTTGGACTTGGGGGACTATTGTTACCACACGATTCTGATATGGCTTCCACGTCAGCAAGGGCCCTATCCAGGCCCAGCAAAGGCCCCGTCTAAGATGCATCAAGAATCTCAGCTGGGCCCAGCTAGGGCCTCAGAAGTTTTGATAAAGCGCCCGAAGGCCCATCGTACGCCTTGGCCTTCGGCAGCCAGAAGTCTGCGGGGCTCGTGGAGGGCCTCGACACTCACGGTCGATCCATAGGGCCTCGTCAGGCTTTGTATCATTCATAACCAGCAGGCAGCTTGATACGCCGGAATGACCAGAGAAGTAATTAAGGAAAGATTGCGTTGATTTGGCGCTCGAATCTTCACAAGAAAACCGAATCATAATCTCTTAAAATCATGCAACGTGATAAACTCAAAGAAGGAAGATAATCTCGGAGATTGCATGGGTAAGGAATGATCTTTATCACATAAGGAAGGATGATCCAATTGAGTATCAAATTGATTTTTCTCCTAAATCAATTAGAACACTTGCGCTATAAATACAACGTCTCCGGTTGTTCCAAGGTACGCACTCTTTTACGCTTAAGAATCCCATCCTAAACTCTGCTCAAATCTCTGTCTGCTTGTCTCTCCCACACTCCATTATCTCCACTCTCCGTGTATCACCCATATACCAGTTGTTGACTTGATCGTCGGAGTACCAACAATCGCCGGACCCTTTTTTTTTGAGATCTTGGTGTCTAACGATTGTTCTAGTATGTAGGTAACATACGAGTTGACAGAGGAGTGACTGGAGATCTGTTGACACGTGGACGTTGCAGGTTTCGACGTCAACAGAAGTAAATCACACTACTAGTGAAAAGGTTTGTTCATAATCTATACCCTCTTGTTGGGTATAACATTTTGCCACCAAGCAAGCCTTATACCTCTCTATGGACTCATCAGCCATTCGCTTTATCTTGAGAACACATTTGTTCCCAATAGCTTTCCGACCAGACAAAACATCAACCAAGTCTCATACTTGATTAGATTTTGTAGACTCAATCTCCTCTTCTATTTATTTCTTCCACTTTTTATTTGTAGGGCTTGATTGAGCTTCATGAACAGATCTAGGCTCTTTATCGTCTTCTGGAGATACTAGAAAAGATTGACCTTCAATTTTAAAATGCCGTTTAGGCATACTTTTCCTAGTACTCTTATAAAGTGGAAGCTCCCTACTGACCTTGTCACTTGGAGACAATTTGCTTAGATCAGAAGGTAAAAGTGCCTATTCTTACACCTCAATCGATTTATCGAAGACAGTCCTATCATCTAATTCAAATAAAGGTTCTCTCTTTTTAATTTCTCCTCTACTATAGAAAATCATTATCAAGGAATGTCACATTGCGTGACTCTATCTCAGTTATAGTCCCATCCTGATTTTCACAAAACACATATCCTTTGGACTGGTCTGAGTATCTTATAAAGATACATTTCTTGCCTCTTGGACCCAAATTTCCAAATTTGCTTGAGGAATTATGGTTGTATCTAGCTGATCCCCAGGGTCTAAGACAACTTAAATAAGGTGATCTACTTGTCCAAAGTTGATACCGTGTTGTAGGTACCAATTTTGAGGAAACTCTATTAAGGATGTAAGTCGCAGTTAACAAAGCATCTCCCAAAAAAAAAGGTAAGTTATCTTGCGCTAACATGGACCTCACCATTTCAAGTAATGTCATATTCCTTCTCTTACCAACACCATTTTGTTGTGGTGTATTAGGAATAGTTAAATGTCTAATAATTTCTTTATCATTACATAGTTATTTGAACTCGTCGAACAGATATTCAGGCCCTCGGTTAGTTCTTAAAACTTTCACCTTTCTATCTATTTTATTTTCTACCGCATTTAAAAATCGTCTAAAGCATTATAATGCTTCCGACTTATTAGAAATCAAATAGACATATCCATACTGCGTGAAATCATCTATAAAGTAATGAAATAAGAGGATCCATGTATTTACCTCACATTCATAGTTACACATATATTTGAATGGACTAATTGTAATGGAAGTTCGGCTCTCAAAGCCTTACCGAATGGTTTTCGTATTGTTTTTCCTGCTAGACAATGCTCACAAGTAGGTAATGAAACTTTATAGATTGAATATAGTAAGCCCTCTTTAGCCAATCTATTCATTCTCTCTTGCCCAATATGCCCTAATCTAGCATGCCAAACATATGTATCAACGATCACAGTTTTTGAAAAAGATACATTCATAAAAAAATAACGATTAACATAATAGTTATAAGTGTTTAGTTCACAATCCAACACTAGAAAACTACCAAACAAATATCGAGATCCATAATATACATCACTATTGCTAATACTAACAAAAGTACTCGTAAAATTCAAACTGAAACCTAATTTTAAAAGAACAGTAACTAAAATTAAGTTTTGTCGTATTCTTGGTGCAAACAGGACATCATGAAGGAGAATATGGCCACCACACAAATGCAAATTGTATGTACTGGTTCATTTCACCTCTACTCTATCATCGTTGCCGACATATATCCATTTTGTACTAGCTGAAAATCGACAGAACTCCACAAACGCCTCTCGATCCCTAGTTGTATAGTCTGTCGTTACCAAGTCTACAATCCATATAGGATAAGATTCATTAAGCAAAACAGTGCTAGAAACATAAACAACACTAAAAGAAGTATTAACAAGAGCTACCTTCTTTGGCTCAGGGCAATCCCAAGAAAAGTAACACAACACTTGACAGTTGTAGCATTTCAACTAGCTGGGACAGTTAAAAGGAGGACAGTGTTCGAAAAGAGGAGTGATAAGCTTGAGCTTAAGGGTTATGTATATTCTGACTTTGAAGGGGATAAAGATTAGAAGAAATTTACCACTTCTTACTTCTTTACTTTAGATAATAATTGTATCACTTGAAAATCTCAGTTGCAACCTTTAGTTACACTTTCCAGAACCGAAGCTAAATAGGTTGCACTAACTGAAGCCTTTAAAGAATGCATGTGGCTGAAAGGCCTTTTATGTGAATTGAACTTCTTGAATGAAAATGCAACGATCTTTACTGATAGTCAAAGTGCTTTAATGTTATGTAAAAATCTTGTTGACATGCAAAAAGAATAAGGGCCCAAAAAAGAGACTTAAGTAAATTTATACGTATGGGCCCATAAAAAAATACCTAAGCATATAGGCCCAGAATGTATATCGCCCAGGCCTAATGGACGCCCAAGTGAATTTATGTATAAGCCCATAGAAGATATCCAGGCCAGATAGGCCCAAAACGGATGTCGCCCAGGCCTAATGAACGCCTAGGACGTTGGGCGATTAAAACGATTAGTCACCTTATGAAGTAACCGTTCTTGAACAGTTTTCTTTCTCTCTTATCATTTCTCCACGTCTCATAATCTAAGGAGTTACAAGCGGTTGAACCATCATGGCCATTATGGAGGAAGTGGGTAGTTATTGGACAGTCATTTTGGAGAAAGTGGGTAGTTATTGGGCGATGAGCAGTTTTTGACGTAAGATTGAAGGAAACCATTTAGTAAAGTATAAAAGAAAGAAGATTGAACGGAGAAGGAAACAAGATGACTCTCAAAAAACAGAGAAAAATATAATTTCATTCCCTTTCAGTTTTAAGCATTTATTTGCATCGTATTCCAGTGTGCTTGTGCCCCTTGGAGGCGTTTCGTTTTGTTCTTTCATCTTTCGTTAATATTGTAATCTTCATAAATCAAACACCCTTGTTGGGACTTTGTCTCAAAAGTTTGGCGTCCCCTTACACATCGTCTCGAATCTTTTAATTGTTAGCAAAGAGTATATTTCACTGAAAAACACTTTGGCACGCCTTGATGGGACCCCTTTTGGTGTTAGAAAATACAAGAAAGTAAAACAATATGCCTCACAAGAATTCGAGATAAGGAGCCAAAGAAACCAAATGAGTCTAGTCCGTGATCGAGCGATATGAAGAGCAAAAAATACACCGCAACGGAGGGACAATATCAAAGTCGTTATGAACCAATGACAGAATTGAGTCCACGCACCATGCGCGTGTTGCTTGGCGAACTCGCACAAGATGTCGTTGGACAGATAAGCTTGCAAAATGTTCACGATATGGAAAAGTTCGTTCAAAATAAAAATGTGCATTATGATAACATGGCCAAACAATTAGGCACTTTAAATGAACTTATGAATAAGTTAGTGGGCCAAATATGTCAACCAAATTTGCCAAGTGTAGGAAATCACTTCCAAGCCAGGACGATCGTAGGGCATAATTCCCCGACGTTGAATCCTAGTCAGGGAATAGAAACGCCTTTTATATCGTCAACGTCAAATGCAGGAAGAGGCAGAATGACCAATTTGAGTGGTCATAATATTGGGTCGTCTAACTTGGGGGTAGCCCGAACGCAAGAGTAAACATCCCAAACATAGGACAAAACGCAACACGCTTTAGCGAGGGGGCAAATGTCCAAGTAAATGGCAATAATACCTTGAATAATGGTAATTTTACCACAAACCCAGGGCTAAATAATAGGCCTCAAATGATGCCGCCTATGAACCAACCTATAGGCGTCCCATACGATCCCAACGTAGCTTTAAGAAACCAAATCGTAGAGATAATGCAAGATCAGATGGTTTTTTGAATGCGTCCTTTGTTAGGCCGACCTATAGGAAGCCATATTCCGATTGGATAGACCAAGCATATCCATGGCCTAGAGGATATACAGTGCCTGAATTCTCATTGTTCATAGGTTTAGGAGAGGTCTCAACGTTGGAACATTTAGGGCGATTTATATTACAATGTGGTAAAGTAACTGATTATCATAAAATGAAGTTGTTTCCTAGTTCGCTAACAGGAATAGCCTTCTCATGGTTCATTAATTTACCAGCAAATTCTGTTCAAACGTGGCAACAATTAGAACAGTTGTTTCATGCTCAATTCTATAAAACCGAGTCTGAAGTTACCTTGGCCGATTTGGCGAATTTACGTCAAATGCCAACTGAATGGGCGAAAGTTTTCCTTCAAAGATTTAAAACTGCTAGGAGTAAATGCTTCGTGCCTTTACCTGAAAAAGAGTTTGTTAAGATCGCTCAAAGTTGTTTAAGTTTCGATTTTAAAAAGAAATTTCAGGATAGGGAGTTTCCTGATCTTTTTCAATTAACGGCCAACATGATTAGGTACGAGCGTTTAATAAGAGAAGAAGAACAAATTAAAAATTCTAGTAAAGGGACTTACTATAGAGACCCAAACATCGACGTTCATATTGTAGACGAGTATTACGATCAAACCGAAATGTGTCTAGCCAAATTGGTTAAAGGAGATGCGTACGCTTGCCCCTTAGTGATTAATTCAGGAACGACGGTAAAAAATGAGCCTATAAGAGATACAAACAAAAAGGCTAGAGTGTTTTCATTTGATATAACCAAAGCGGATACTATATTTGACAGATTGTATAAAGACAAACAAATAAAACTGAGCGATAAACACAAATTGCCAAATCCTGAGCAAGTTAAGGATAAGAAATATTGTAAGTGACATAATGCATGGTCTCATACAACTAATAATTGTTTGGTTTTCCGTCATGTATTACAGGATGCTATTGAATCAGGACGAATCACTTTTGAAGCCAAAAAGAAGATGGCAGTGGATGAGAATCCTTTTCCGTGGCCACTTGGAGTGAATATGATAGCTGGTTTCGAAAGTGGTTTACCTAAGTTCAAATTGGTAGTAGATAATGGAGACGAAGATCTTGAACAATATCCTAGTGTGTTCGAACGTCTCAAAAGTAAAGAAGTTGTAAGAAACGAAAGAGTGTTCTGTGCTAGATGTAGTAGAGAAGTAAATGAAAGTGAAGAGAAAACGGGAGTATGGGGATGTTACAGTCATCCTAGCATGACCCCAAATTCTCAACCTATTCAAAGGCAAAATATACCAAGATCTCCTTTTGAGAGACAAATCAGGCTGATGCATGATGGCAAGCCGATGCATGATGGCAGGCCGATGCATGATGGTAGACCGATGCACAACGGTAGATCAATGCTCAACAATAAAACGTTCAGGCCACAACCCCATCGATCAAATGTATGGCATTCATTCCAATATAGTGCAGGAAGGGTGATATCCTTTGATCAGATGACCAGGACGCAACAAAGACGTCATCAGAGGAATTATGGACGAATAATGAGGCAACAACAAGAGATAGTACGTCCCAAAATGCCCGATTTGTCCAAAGCAGTTGTTAAAGAAGGTCTCGAAGATGAGAAAGAACACAATCTGGGCGATTCAACAGAGGAATTACCAGAAGATTCTTCTGGTAGATCGAGATTTGAAAGATGTAGGAAAGATGAAAATGAAGATGATCCAGGATAATCCATCACCATTCAATTTGGTACTTTGCTCCCAGTCTTGGCTAATAATTATTTGCTTGCCAATGAGTTTAAAAGTAAGGAAGATGAAGAGCCACAAGAAGATGAGAAAGAGGAAGCATGCACATTAGAATGTGGAGAAGAAGTTGGGCAAACCTCTCGAGATATATGTGAGGAAGAAGAAGATGATGGTTTGACCGATGTTGAAGAAGAGATTGACATGGAATCAGAAAGAAGAAAAATAGGAGTCTCATATAACAATCTAATGAAACAACTATATCAAGAAGGCGTCCTAGAAGTAGATTTATTGGGTGAATCATCTGGACGATCTTTTGATTATTACGTATTATACGGGACACCTAAGAGAAAAATAAGGGTACCACACTCTGAAAAGTATGGACCACCTCCAATGATATTGTCACCCCCTACATGTTGGATAAGTGAAGAGAAATTGCAAGAAGAGAGCGATATAAAAGTTCAGAAGGCAGGAATAGAAGATCAGTGCGAAATGTTGCACGTAAATTTGGTACAGGAATTTGATCTAAAAGATGGTGGTGAGCAAGAAGTAGAGATAGAAGCAACTGAAAAAGTCATTTTCAAGAAGCCAACGGCCAACTTAACCAAACATTTAAGACCATTATATGTAAAAGCTTTAATCAATGGCATCCCAGTAGCCAAAGTTCTCATCGACAATGGGGCTGCTATAAATACCATCCCATCTAGAATGATAAAGAAATTTGCAAAGACGGAGAGTGATTTGATCCGTACAGAAGTTATTCTTACAAGTTTCAATGGAGGGGCAACTTCGGCCAAAGAAGTAATGCCGTTAGACGTAACAGTAGGAACTATCACTAAAACTACAGTATTCTTTGTAATAGACGGGCCGACTAGCTACAATGTGCTATTAGGGAGAGATTGGATTCATGGAAATCATTGTATACCTTCGTCGCTCCATCAATGTCTAGTTTTCTGGAATGATAAAGGTGAAGCAGAGGTGGTACAGGCAGATCATAGGCCTTTTGTCACAGAGGTAAACTCGGTGGAGAAGTTCATGTATGAGGAAAATTATGGACCTGTGAGGGTAGTCCAAGAAGGGGAAGAAACTCGAATCATCGCGCAAAGCGAAGAATCATTATCAGTAGATGCATTTACTGAAATGTTTGATCAAATGAGGCCAAACATAGTGGCCCTTGAGGAGCCAGTAATTGGCAAAAAAGACAGTCAATAAATGTTGAAGAATATGGCCAGCCTTCAGGCTGTCAAAGCTAAGTCAATGGCTTTCAAGAAAAGGTGTGAAGAAGAAATGAAAAAAAAAGCGGCTTTAAAAATTTTAAAGAACAAGTTAGCGGTGTTCGAGTTAGAGCAGGATATCGGCCGAGAAATTAATAAAGTGGATTGTTTGGACGCAGAAGGGATTACCACAAGAAATCTGGACGACGATGTGATAGGAGTCATGAAGCCCGGACACGCTCAAGCACAAGATCCTTTGGTGAAAGTGAATATTGGGGATGGACGAGAAGATCACCCAACGTTTGTCAGTCAAATGCTTAGCAAAGAGGTAAGTGACCAGTTAATTGCTTTGTTAAAAGAATACAAAGATTGTTTTGCTTGGGAATATGAACACATGCCTAGATTAGATAAAGATTTGGTAGAACATAGGCTGCCAACCAAATCACATTTTAAACCCCATAAGCAGCCCCCTAGGCGCTTTGCTTCTAATGTATTGCCTGAGGTAAAGAAAGAAATAGAACTCGTTCATATCAGGTCTAGAAGGTAGAAGGCACGATGGGTTTACATAAGGTTTGGATAGGAGATCTCTGAAATCTTTGAAGGTAGTACGATTTTCTAAGGGAGTTTTTGACGTAGCCATTTCTCGGCAAATTGAAAGGATTTCAAAGGTAATGACAAGTTTGAAAAAGTGAGTGTGAAATCAAGGAGAAGATGAACAGTGTCCTTTTATAGAAGAAGGAAGAGGCGGCGACGTGATGGAGGCAGAACGTGGTTATTGGTGCAATGTAGTGGCGTCTTTTTTGGGTTTATATAAATCGTGCACTTGGGATATCAGAATCGAAACGCCAAATACACTTTTCAGAAGGTGAAGCGCCACTAAGTGAATATGGCTAATTAATAAGTGATTATATTAATTTAGCCATATTGGGGGGTAGCTATTGACATGCAAAAAGAATAAGGGCCCAAAAAAGAGACTTAAGTAAATTTATACGTATGGGCCCATAAAAAAGTACCCAAGCATATAGGCCCAGAATGTATGTCGCCAGGCCTAATAGACGCCCAAGTGAATTTATGTATAGGCCCATAGAAGATATCCAGGCCAGATAGGCCCAGAATGGATGTCGCCCAGGCCTAATGAACGCCTAGGACGTTGGGCGATTAGAACGATTAGTCACCTTATGAAGTAACCGTTCTTGAATAGTTTTCTTTCTCTCTTATCATTTCCCCACATCTCATAATCTAAGGAGTTACGAGCGGTTGAACCATCATGGCCATTATGGAAGAAGTGGGTAGTTATTGGACAGTCATTCTGGAGAAAGTGGGTAGTTATTGGGCGATGAGCAGTTTTTGACGTAAGATTGAAGGAAACCGTTTAGTAAAGTATAAAAGAAAGAAGATTGAACGGAGAAGGAAACAAGATGACTCTCAAAAAATAGAGAAAAATATAATTTCATTCCCTTTCAGTTTTAAGCTTTTATTTGCATCGTATTCCAGTGTGCTTGTGCTCTTTGGAGGCGTTTCATTTTGTTCTTTCATCTTTCGTTAATATTGTAATCTTCATAAATCAAACACCCCTTGTTGGGACTTGGTCTCAAAAGGCTTGGCGTCTCTTACACATCGTCTGAATCTTTTAATTGTTAGTAAAGAGTATATTTCTGCGCGAAACAAATCTTGTATATCATGAAAGATCTAAGCATATTGAGGTGAAATACCATTTCATTAGGGATAAGTTAGCTTCTGGTGAATTTAAATTGCTTAAAATTGCAACTAATGATAACCCTGCAGATGTTGGAACCAAAGTACTTGCTGCTGGTAAGTTTAATAAGTGCATATCAATGTTGAATATTGATACGGGTTAATTTATGTGACAGGTACTTGCTGTAGTGAGGGATTGGTGAAGTAGGTACTGGGCTGGAGTGGGCAATGATGATGAAATAAGACCACAAAAGGATAGTACATGTAGTTAGGGAACTTAGTAGTAGATTTGTGAACCAAGGTGAAGTTTGTGAGAATGTGGGTCACTAAATCTACTTGGCACTAGTCCATTGGGCAAGATGATTTGTTTTGTGTGGACCGTTAGATATAATAGATGGATGAGATCTTGCTAGGGTTTCATATATATATATATATATATATATATATATATATATATATATATATATATATATATATATCTTATTTGTCTTTATCTAAGTCAGAACAAAAGTGAAGAAAAGCGAGGAGCTTTTTTTTTCTTTAATTCTTTTCTCAAAAGTGAGATTGGTTGGTTGGTGAACAAATCCTATTGCCGTTCCCTTGGGTTACAGTGCAGTGTTCATTGTGCAAAAGATCTGAGCCTCCAACTTCAACAAAAAACAAATGAGCAAAAAGGAGAGCTTTTTCTATTATTTTTCGCATTCAAACGAGATTGTAATATTTTGTTAATGTTATCAATCTCAACATATATGTTGCAAACCAAAATATTTTTAGTACTTTATCATGTAAGGAAACAACCTAATAAGGCTCTAAGAGCTTGTTTGGCATGATTTATAAACCATTTTTAGTTTATTTCAGTTGTCATTTTTGACTTTTCAACCCACTTTTAACATAAAAAGTCAACAATTTCAACTCAAATAAACCAATATTGGTTTATAAACTAGTTTATAATCTTTGTCAAACGGACCCTAATAGCAATGTAATATTTTATAACATGCTTTTACTGAACAGAAAGTAGTAGAACTTACTTAAAAATCTAAGATTAGTAGATTAAATCACTTGTCTTGTATACTTATTTACCATGCGATCGAAACGAGTTTAACATCTACAATTCAAGAATCGAATATATGATATTTTTCAAGAGACCAAGTTCATGTATTCTTCTCTTTCTCCACTTCCACGAATTGTTTGTCTAAGCTGCGTTTATATATATTGTGTTCCGTGTTTGGAATGTGAAAATGTGTCCTCACTCAGCGTGTGTGCAGTCAATGAATATCCATAATTGAACAGTGTGTGTGTTTGAATTTGTTGAAGCCAAAAGTAGATGTCTAGGAATTACGACAACCGGGAGAGGTTGGTGGGAGCTGTCTTTGCAACGAGAGAAAGATCGTGAAATGGCCCGCATGATTCGAGAAGCACAAGCACCATTTCATCATTGGATTTTGGTGAACTATCTTTGAGTTTGCTAAGAGAGGAACAAAATGTTGAAATTGGAGGAAGAAATTCAAGATTTGATGCGAATACAGGTTTACTAGGAATAAATAGATTTTTATTTATTTTAGATTTCAAAATGTAATTAAAGAGTATTTGGCTTATATATTCCTTCTCTTCACATTACCCAATCTACCAAACGCCAGAAGGAGGATCCAATCTTTCTCGGGTAAAATTTCAGACCCTTTTAATCCATCTTTATGCAGATTCATGTGGAATTGATTTGATGGGCTTTTACTGAATACTTATTATTAAATTTTTTTATTTTTTATTTTTTTTTCGTTGTAAAATTCTATATGTTTTTGAGATTGATTTGGGTATTTTTTGTGTGATTGAACGACAGGGATTGCTGCAGAGCCCAAAGCGGCGGATCCTGAAGGAGTTCAAGGATATTCAGAAGGAACCTCCTGCCACTCACAGTGCTGGTATATTTACTTCATGATTTCCAAGTGGAAAAAAAAGCAACAAAAACTTAAAATATTTTTCACTTATTTTTGTAGTATTTTTTTTTATTTTTTATTTTTGCAACTAAGATAACAGTGAAATGCGGCGTTGATAATCCACTATTTACTAGTAAAAGCTTTGGTTTTTATGGGACCATGTAGATTTATACTAATTGTTATTGGGTTTTATGTGTTCTTACATTGAATCTGCTTAGTTTTTAGACCAGGTGGTATTCTTGTTGAAGTACGATAATTGGGCATGAGTTTTTTACACAAAAAATAAAAAAATAAAAAAATATGGGTGATGTAATTAGTTAATGTTTGAATCGTTGGGCATGAAATTGGGCAAACAATAAAAAATAACCTTTTCCTGAAGACTTTAAAACATCACATTGATAGTGAGAAGTGATAAGTTAGTATTGAGCAAGATGATTTCCTGCCCCTATGTGGACAGGATATCATGCCCACATGCTGAATGTGGGCAGTTGATGTACTGAATCATTAATGAGTGGTTAATTTTTGGACCACAAAATGAAGTAAAAAAATACTTGTTAAACAGAAAAATGATGTAACATACATATTTGTTTTTAGTGTCTTCATAAACAATTTTTAATGCATTTTGACCAGAAACAATAGTTTCAATGCCTAAAAGCAAAAACTAAAAATGAAATTAGATTCAAAGTATTAAACTAATGGAAGTCATTGTTCATTTGGATTATCCGTTTTGATGAAGCTCTATTTAAAAATGTTCACGAGTATACTTTAAATTAAGTTTCATTTGCTTTTCTGCTGCACATAAATTTCAGGTCCTGTTGCCGAGGACTTCTTGTATTGGCAAGCTACAATCATGGGTCCCATGGACAGTTCATATACGAGATGTGTTTTCTTACTTACAATTCATTTTCCGCCATATTACCCTTTCAAGTGTGTTAGATATGCTACTAATTATCCGTCCCACTATATTTTGATTTTCGTTTTTTTTTTTTTTAAACATAACAAACATTAATTAATTGTAGTTCTATAACCCAATAATTCCTAATATTGAGTGTTTAATCCTGCATAATGGAAGTGCCATATCTTTCTAGTTTGTAGCACCTTGCTTCCTGGGGAAAGTTTCGTCCATGTGGCCGTTAACAAGTTAGATTTTTTTGTTGAAAACCGGCTATGGTGTGCGGAGCCATAAAGATAACATGACTTCAACTGAGTAATAATACAAGCTTTTTAAAAATGTTATAATTTTTCTCATCGAATCACAATTATTTCATGCGTATTTTAATACTTCAAAAAATGCTTTATATATAACAACCTCCTTATTGGAAGTAGCCCTTCATTTAAATGTGGATGAACTATCTTTTTAATCATAGAGGTTACTTGGCCAAATATAATAAGTCGGTCGTGTTTACTTTTTTTTCTTTTTTCCTTCGATTCTTCCTTTGGTCACAATAAATTGTTCAATTTTTGTAAATAACTGAAAATTGACTTGATCGAAGAGCAATGCTTTACAAATTAAAATGCAGGTAATAGATCCACAATTGAAAAAGTGTTTTCGATTGTTCTAGATAAGATTAAACAAAAGATATGAGAGACTTAGGACAAATGTTGTACAAGGTCTACCCAAAACTAGATGCAAATGTACATAATAGATCGATATGGACTTTGAAGTTTTCGATCTCTTCCTCGGATGGTGGAGACGCACGCGGCTGGTGACCTGAAAAAGAAGTGGCGGGGCTCTTCTCCCCCGTTCCCACTCCAGCGTAAGAATCAATAGGAGATATATGTCATGAGATATTATGTTTAAAGACTTTAATCAAAGAATTTTCGAAGAAGAAGAAAACCTGGAAGGGTATAAGCTGCTATTTATAGGCAATTTCTTCATGTTGACGTGGCAAGCATCCCAACTTATCAGGGAGACATGTGTCCTCATCTCGGAAGAGGTTGAGTGAGTAGACGGGTGTATCTTTTCTGTTGCAACCGCCAATCATCATGCACATGGATAATCTTCGAGTATCATAATATTTTCAAATTGAAAGGTCAAAAACCCGAGTAGGAAGGTTCCAACTCCCCGGGTCTTCGACTTGGGCTCTGGACCATAGAGTCTAGACTGGACTCTTTATATTGGGCCTCTGGGTTTGGGCTCTCTACAATGGGCTCAAGGTAGGCTCTACGTTAGAGCCCAGGCTACCATCATAAGCCCCCCTATTCATTAGTGATGGCTATCATTAATGAGTATAAAATACTTATATATATAACAAACATAGCTTCTTCTTTTTTTTTTTTTTTTTTTTTTTAATGAAAGTTAGAAAAAAAAATTCTTTTCATAAGCACAGCACTGTGATAGGGTAGGTAATAATAATTTTGCCTGTTAAATAACGAAAACAAACACATAAAAGAACTTGAGGGACACAAACCACTGTTGAAACAGTGGTCGACCCAACGATGACCGACCATCCATCGTAAAAATGATTGGTCGACCATCACGCTTGGTCGTGCATCACGCAATAGTGGTCGATCGGCCAAGCAGCGATGGCTGTTGACCACTGTAGGGATTTTTCATCACATCGAATTTTTTTTTTTTTTTTTTTTGAATGAAACTTCAATTTCCCTCCTTGACTTGGTTTTAATTTTGAAATTTTCAAAATTTGAAAATTCAACCTTCATTTCCCTCCTTTCTTTTAAAATCCAAAGATTTCAAATTTTCATTTCCCGCTCTTTCTTACTCTATATAAAGGGAGCTATTTTTACTCATTTCTTGTTTCATTTTTACTCTCTTACAAGCAAAGTTCCCAAAATCCTCCTCTCTAAAAAAACTTTGAAATTTTTCGCGGGTGGATCGTCTATACTCGGCGACCCGTCGGTCGACCGCTCACTGTCCAAGGCGGTCGACCAAGCATAGTGGTAGACCGAGCAGCGTGGTAGACCTTCCAAGGTGAGTATTTTGTTTATGTTCAAACAAATATTCTTTCTTATTTGGCCCAATCTCCTTCAAGGTCTTGAAATTTGGGACTTTTTTTTTTTTGTGAATTGCAGCTCACCTGCTGAAGGGCATTTCGACTAGGCGCTTTGTTTTGTCAGCCGGCCGTGGGGTAGTCAAAAGGTCCATAGCCCTTTGTTGACTTCTATATTTGTTTTTATAGTCCGACAGACTTTGTTTTCCACAGGTAACCTTTAACTTGTCTACTTCCATGCCTAGGGTAGTACTATCCTCTGATAATGAACCATCTTTTGATTCCACCGGCAAGAGCCGTAGTGGATCAAGTAGTCAGTCGAGCGATCGCAGTAGTTCTACGAAATTAATCGATCGACGGACTCCTCGGTCGTCAAACGAATTTCGAACAGGAGAGAGTCGACCGGTGTAAGAGTTGACCCGTCAGTCGAATGATTTTTTGGAGTTGGGTGATCGTTCGGCTGGCGCTGTGCGAGCCGGGGGTAGAATGCCACCCATTAGATCATCTTCTGCCAATATTCAAATTGGCAGGTCCCCTTCTGGGCACATAGTACCTCTTAATATTCCCAAAGGTTATAGTGTGTACAATTCTGAAACCAAATTGGATAGGTTGTTAGCAAAGTATAAGATTTTTGACGACCACATATATAGAGCCCCGCTCCCCACAGAAAGGCTTCCTGGGTCCAATCCCTTCGAGGTTGCGATTTACAAAGATAGTATGGATGGAGGGCTTAGGTTTCCAATACATCCATTTTTCGTCGCCATATTTCGTGAGTTCCACTTAACTCCCAGCCAGGTGGCCCCAAATGCTTGGAGGTTAGCCATCTACTTTCTATACATGTGCCTTCTTAATGATATTGATCCTTCCACTGACCTTGTTAGGTGTATCTTTGAAATGCACCGCTTAGTGTCTTGTGATAGTTACATATACTTTTCCACACGGGTCCCTTTCCATGTGCCTCATTATAGGAATTCGAACAGTGGGTGAAAGAACCGTTTTTTCTTTGTTAGGCCTGTCTCTGGTAGTTTTCCTTTTGATACTTTTTGGAAACATCCTCAAATTCTACTATTCAATAGTCCAGTAGACATCACTCCTTACCTCCAAAAGAAAATTGACCAGCTCATCAATTTAGACCCTCCTGGCTCGGAGCTAAACAAAGTTTTAACAGATCGTAACATGCTAACCGTAGGGATCGGGTCGTCTGTTGGTAGGCACTTCCTCTCGCTAACCTTCTTGCTTTTACACATTATATGGAGTTATATAGATATATACATATATATATTTATTTATATATATATATATATATATATATATATATATATATATATATTTTTTCGGGTATGGAAGGTGTTGAGTATGATTTGAATGCTGTGTTGAATTCTATTCCTTTAGCCACTGATGATGAGGGGCCAGTGAAAGGTTCTGCTCCGAGTAAGATAAAGAAGCTCTCAGACAAAGGCAAGGGGTCTACCTTGGGCAATGAGGCTCTAACTACTACCAACGTAGAGAAAGGAGGCGGCCGAGGAAGATACCTGAAGGATGTGCCTGTTGATCAGCCTGATAATGATCCTCTTGACGATGAGACCACTCTCCATGATATTCGTTTTCCGTCCACTAATGCTAACAGTGACCTTAAATTGGTTCGAAGCTGTGCACTGGAGCCCCTGCGTACTGGTTTATCTCGGAGGAAGGTTTCGTCGGTGAACAAGACCTTAGCGGTGTACACCAGGAGGGTAATGTTTCAATCTTCTCTCTTTTCTTTTTTATTTTTACTTTGTGTCAACTTTATGATTGATCTCGGCTTTGGAATCCGCTTGTCAGATGATTACTATGCAAGACGCCATGGCCTTAGCAAACGAAGATCTGGAGAGGCATTTGGATCATATGGATCGTCAAGAGGTAGAGTTGAGAACGGAGGTTGCTAATTTGAAGAAGGAGATAGGTGAAATGAGTAGCCAAGCCAAGTTAGCTGAGTCTAGGGCCGCGGCACAGGAGGATGAGATTGACTCACTGCGCTCCACACTGGCTCGCACCCAGGAAGATGCTATTTCAAGCTTCAAAGCCTCTTCATAGTTTTCTAGTTGCATGCATATGTACGGAGCAGAGTCGATAAAGGCTTCTATTAGTCTCACCAAGAAGTGGTTGGCTGAGGAGCATCCTTCGCTTGACCTTTTAGGGCTCAAGCGTTTCATGGCCAGACAGCGGACAGTTGAATCGACTCCCAAGAAGGGTGCTCCTAAGGGTCGTAGAGATGGCACATCTAGGGGAGGGGACGCTAGCGGTCCTTCGGCTTGACACCTGCTTTATTGTCTCTCTCTATATTTTTGTAAGACTTTGTAAACTTTCTTGGCCCGGGATGTGGGCGTAAAACAATGTTTCGAAAGTCTTATTATTTTGTCTTGGAATATGGGCATGTAATCAATGCTTGTCTTAAAGCCTTTTGATTTATCTTGGCCCGGGATGTGGGTAGGCATGACTCAGTCGCCTATTTTGGAGAACTTTTGTTGATATCCACTTGCTTTAAACATTCATAATTGTGTTCGTAATTATGTATGCTCTATTTTAATTTTTAAGTTGGGTCATTTTATCGTCAACAAGCTTTCTGGCCGTACATAGTTGAACATAGTGGCCGACATTGAACATTAAATTTGGCCAAAGTGTTCGGCCTATTTGGGTCGATCGCAGTGGTCGATCTACGTTGGGTCGATCAATAGTGGTCGACCACATTTGCGGTCGAGCACTGTTTTGGGTGGTCAACCACCTTTTTTTTAACCGACTAATGGGTTCATCGGCCTATCACCCATCATCGTGGGTGATTTAATGCGTCTACCCAACTTGTGGCTAGATTTTTTAACCAACTAATGGGTTTATCGGCTTATCACCCATCATCGTGGGTGATTTAATGCGCCTACCCAACTTGTGGTTGAATATTTTAACCAACTAATGGGTTTATCGGCCTATCACCCATCATCGTGGGTGATTTAATGTGCCTACCCAACTTGTGGCTGAATTTTTTTTTTTTAACCAACTAATGGGTTCATCAGCCTATCACCGATCATCGTGGGTGATTTAATGCGTCTACCCAACTTGTGGCTAGATGTTTTAACCAACTAATGGGTTTATCGGCTTATCACCCATCATCGTGGGTGATTTAATGTGCCTACCCAACTTGTGGCTGAATTTTTTAACCAACTAATGGGTTTATCGGCCTATCACCCATCATCGTGGGTAATTTAATGCGCCTACCCAACTTGTGGCTGAATTTTTTAACTAACTAATGGGTTTATCAGCCTATCACCCATCATCATAGGCGATTTAATGCGCCTACCCAATGGTCTTCCTGTCAAGTCTTTTAGGCTATAAGCTCCTCTTTCGATACTCCTGATGACCTCATATGGTCCTTTCCAGTTTGCCCCTAGCTTGGTAGGGGGGTGCCCTGCTGCCATAGCATTCCTCAGGACCAAGTCTCCTGTATGAAAAAATCTGGGTTTAACCTGCCGATTGAAGTGTTCGGCTGCCTTCCGCTTATACGCTGCTGTTCTTACTGTTGTCTTCTCTCTTACTCCCTCCAGAAGATCAAGCTCAGCCCAGGTGGCGGTGGGGTCGATCTGCTGACTTATCATTCTGCCTGTCGGGCTCAAGATTTCTACAGGTATGACAGCCTCCATCCCAAAAGAAAGCATGAAAGGGGTCTCTCCAGTTGGTTTTCTAGGAGTAGTGTGATAGGACCACAATACATTGGGTAGCTCGTCAGCCCACATGCTTTTTCCTTTTCTAATCTGGTTTTCAAATCCCATAGGATCGTTCGGTTAGTCACCTCTACTTGTCCGTTAGCCTAGGGATGCGCCATCGAGGTGAGCCTATGCTCTATATGGTAGCTTTCACAAAAAGCCTTGAAATCGTGATTATCAAACTGCCTGCCATTGTCAGTAACAACTACTCGAGGAATTCCAAATTTGCATATGATATTTTTCCACAAAAAACTCTGAACTTTGGCCGTAGTAATGGTGGCTAGTGGTTCAGCCTCCACCCATTTTGTAAAGTAATCTATAGCCACCAGAAGAAATTTTTTCTGCCCTTTAGCCACAGGCAAAGGTCCTAGGATGTCCATCCCCCACTGTAAGAAATGACACACCCCAAAGATTATCGATTGCTGTTCTGCTGGGACGTGTATCAAGTTACCATGTCGTTGGCAAGTATCGCATTTCTTCACCACATTCTTAGCATCTTCTTTCATATCGGGCCAGTAGTAACCTTGTCTAAGTGCTTTGAAAGCCAATGCTGAGGCCCCTTGGTGGTTGCCACATATACCGCTGTGTATTTCATACAGAACTTCTTGGGCTTCTGCTGGAGAAAGGCACTTCAAATAGGGGGCCGAGAAACCACGTTTATACAATTTATTGTCTATAACAGTGAACATGGCTGCTCAAGCTCTGAGCCTTCTCGCCTCAGCTGGGTTTTCAGGCATCTTATTATCCACTATGTAGTCTACTATTGAGTCTATCCAGCTACACTTGGCACTAATTTCCTTGATTTCGACTGTATTTACAATACTTGGCTGACAGAGCACTTGCACATTAGCTGTTGGTGGCAGGTGTTTTGGATTGGCAGACGCCAACTTGGATAATGCATCAGCCCTAGTATTATCCTTTCGGGAGACCTTTGTAATTTTAAAATTGCTAAATCGCCTCTGTAGGTATCTCACTTTCATTAGGTAAGCTGCCATCTTATCATCTTTCGATTCATATTTCCCTGTTATTTGTCCCACAACCAATTGTGAATCACTAAATACTTCCACTGAAGATAACCCCAGTCGGACTGCAATGCTTAGCCCAGTTATCACGGCCTCATACTCTGCGTTGTGTTGGTGGTAGGGAATCTAAAGCGTAGAGAGTACTCTAGTTCTTCGGAGTCTGGGCTTATCATAATAACGCCCGCCCCCGAACCTTCATTGTTAGACGACCCATCCACATATATTTTCCATTCTGTCCTCGCTTCTTCTCTCTCTTTTCACATTGGAAGGGCCGTGAGTTCTGCGATAAAATCCGCTAATGCTTGGGCTTTTATGGCTGTCCTTGGCTTGAACTCTATGTCAAATTCAGTGAGTTCCATTGCCCATTTCAGTAACCTTCCCGAGGTTTCTGGTCGATGGATAATTTGCTTTAGAGGTTGATCGGTCATGACTTGTACTATATGAGTTTGAAAATAGGGCCTCAGTTTTCTAACTGCTACTATCAACGCCAATACCAAATGCTCGGTCAAACTATACCGTGTCTCTGCTCCCCTCAGAACTTGACTGACATAGTATATTGGTTTCTGAACTTTCCCAATGTCTTTTACTAGCACAGCGACTGACAGCACGTTCTAAAACTGCTAGGTACAAACTAAGTATGTCTCCTGGATTGGGACGAGTTAACACTGGGGGTTACTGTAACGATTGCGTAAGCATTTCAAGTGACTCCTCGCATTCTCTAGTCCATTGAAAGTTGGTTGAGCCCCCTACTGCTTTGAAAAAATGGTGACATTTGTCTGCTGCCCTACTCATAAATCGATTGAGGGCTGCTATTCGACCGGTCAGCCTTTGCACCTCTTTTCTGCTGACAGGACTCTTCATATTGAGGATTGCTTTGATCTTGTCTGGGTTGGCTTCAATTCCCCTCTGAGTGATCATGAATCCCAGGAATTTCCCTCCTGCTGCGCCAAACACACACTTTTCAGGATTTAGCTTCAGCTTGTTGTGTCGTGAAACGTCAAATACTTTTTGTAGATCGGTCACGTGATCTGTTGATTGGGTACTTTTGACTACCATGCCATCGACATAGGCCTCAATTGTCTTTCCGATGAGTCCTCCGAATACCTTGTTCACCATCGTCTGATAAGTAGCCCTCCGTATTTTTCAAACCAAAAGGCATGGCTGTATAACAGTATGTCCCAAAATCAGTTATGAAGGAAGTTTTTTCTTGGTCAGATTCGGCCATAGAAATTTGATGATATCCCAAAAAAGCGTCTAAAAAACTTAGCCTTTCATGGCCAGATGTAGCATCTACCAAGTGATCTATCCTTGGTAGCGGGTAGGAGTCTTTTGGGCAGGCCTTATTCAAACCGGTGTAATCCACACACACACGCCACTTATCGTTGAACTTCTTTACCAAAACAATGTTGGCTAGCCATTCTGGGTATTGTACTTCTCGAATGAAACCTGCCTC
Source organism: Forsythia suspensa (assembly GCA_023638005.1). Taxonomy (NCBI): domain Eukaryota; kingdom Viridiplantae; phylum Streptophyta; class Magnoliopsida; order Lamiales; family Oleaceae; genus Forsythia; species Forsythia suspensa. Next base: position 23,824,415 of record CM042666.1, on the reverse strand, counting down.
GAGTAGTTTCTGTACCTCATGTTTTATTGCATTCTGTCTTTTTGGGGCAAAATTCCTCTTTTTCTGTTTTATTGGTTTTGATCTTGGTAAGACTCCCAAACGATGTTGTGATATGGTAGGGCTGATCCCTGGGATGTCGTTTGGAGTCCACGCGAATACATCTAGATTGTCACGTTGGCAAGCTATCATCTTTTCCTTTTCTTCAGCTGGTAATCCTCCACCGATCACTAGCATTTTCCCATCTGTTACCTCAATCTTTTCTGTTGTGTTAAGTGGTTCAATTCTTCCATTCAATGGTTCTATGTCGAGCATTATCACGAGCTCAATCCTTCGGACCTGTATGTTGTCTACGTAGCATCTTCTGGATACGTGCTGATCTCCCCTCACACATCCTACACCTCGACTCGTTGGAAACTTCATAGATTGGTGATAAGTTGATACCACTGCCCTGGCAGCATTCATGAGAGGTCTACCATATATGGCGTTGTAAGCCATGGGAGTTTTTACCACCAAAAATTTTGTCACGATCGTAACGCTGGTTGGGTAGGTTCCCAAGGTGACTGGTAGCTCTATGGTCCTTTCAGGAGTTACCGTGGCTCCTCTAAAACCCTGCAAATGAGTAGTAACCGGTCGTAACTTTTCGAGTGGCACCTTTAAGCCTAAAAGTGCATCCCAAGTTAGGACATCTGCTACGCTACCATTGTCTATCAACACCCTTTTTACATCGAAATCGACGATATCATCGGTGATTACTAGGGCGTCATCGTGGGGGTATACCACCCCTATCAGATCTTCTTCACCAAATGTTATGTCTTGGCTGAATCTAGTTTTCTTTTGATTAGAGCCCATCCCATTCGAGCGAACATAATTTTTCCTGGCCGAGTTCGAGTCTCCTCCTATGGCTATTCCCCCTGATATGACATTTATGACTCCCGCCCGAGGGGGCGAGTTCGTTGGTGACTCTACAGTCGTTTCTTTCACATGGTCGTTTTTTACATAACTAGCCAAGAATCCTCTTTTCAACAGCCGCTCGAGCTCTTCCTTCAGCTGAAAGAAATTCTCTGTATCATGTCTGTGGTCTCTGTGAAAATAGCAATACTTTCTCTTATCTCTCTTATTTGGCGGTGCTGTCATCCTTTGAGGCCAATCAAGTTCTCTCATGTCACGAATTTCCTTTAACACGTTGGCTCGAGAGGTATTCAAAGGGGTGAAAACTTTAGTACCTTCATACTGTGGTCGAGGGGGCCACTTATTAGACTGGGGTTGGTCGCGAGGCCCGACCTTCTGCTTTCTCTTATCATCTCTCACGCGCTAGTTGTCATGAGACTTTCGTTTGTTGGTCTCGGGCTCTCTTCCTTCATGCAGACTCTTAGTCACCCTCTCTGCCTCTTCAGCATCTACGTACTTGTCTCCCTTTTTTAACAACTCCTGCATCGACTCCGATGAATTTTTTGAGAGAGACATCTTAAAGGATCGATTTCGGGTTCCATTCATTATGGCGGTCACTACCGCTAACATCTGGAGGTCTTTTATCCCCAAAGTAGCTCTGCTGAAACGGGCAAGATAATCTTGTAGTGTTTCTTCTTTTTCTTGAATGACCTGCATTAGACCTATGGCGGTTTTTCTCTTTCTCTTGCTACTTAGGAAATATGCCACAAAGCTTTGAGAGAGCTGATCAAAAGTTTTGATCGATCGAGGGGCTAAAGTGGCCACCCAGTCTCTGGCCTCTCTAGGCAGTGTTGGAGAAAAAGACCGACACATTACTGCGTCTGGTGCAGCATACAACCTCATCATGTCAACGAACGTACGGAGGTGATCGAGAGGGTCGGTGACTCCATCATATGACTCTATCATTGGCTGCTTGAACCCCTTTGGCAGAGGTACATCCATGATTTCAGGAGCAAACGGGTCTTCCTCCAATACCATTTTTCGGCGCTTATCCTTCCTCTTTGTCAAGGCACTTTCTATTTTTTGGGTCAACATTTCGTCCAGCTTTTGTTCCAAGTCTACAGTTGGAGAATGTAGCAGGGGTAGAGACTGATTGCCCGAGTCCTACGCGGGGGGATGCGGAATCCCTTGATCGACCACAGGTACTGCTGGGTCTTCCTATGAGAGTTGTACAGGAGTAGGCTCTACAAGGTCTACTGGAGGCGATGTGACGTACTTTGTATTTGCGTGGATTTGATTCTGAAGCAGAGTCATCATAGTGATCATCTGGGTCTGTAAGGTTTCAAACTGATCCACAGTTGCATATGTAGGGGGTGGCGGTTCCACACCATGAGTTTCAGATTCTGATTCTGCTATGGTCCTTTCAGGTGGAGCTTCCTCGACTGAGCGTGCGCCTCTCGTTCTCGGTCTTGCCATAGCTTTTGGTTGCAAAAATGATGAGAGGAGTTTTCCACAGACGGCGCCAATGAAGTTTTCAATCTCTTCCTCGGATGGTGGAGACGCACGCGGCTGGTGACCTGAAAAACAAGTGGCGGGGCTCTTCTCCCCATTTCCACTCCAGCGTAAGAATCAATAGGAGATATATGTCATGAGAGATTATGTTTAAAGACTTTAATCAAAGAATTTTCGAAGAAGAAGAAAACCTGGAAGGGTATAAGTTGCTATTTATAGGCAACTTCTTCATGTCGACGTGGCAGGCATCCCAACTTATCAGAGAGACACGTGTCCTCATCTCGGAAGAGGTTGAGTGAGTAGACGGGTGTATCTTTTCTGTTGCAACCGCCGATCATCATGCACGTGGATAATCTTCGAGTATCATAATATTTTCAAATTGAAAGGTCGAAAACCCGAGTAGGAAGGTTCCAACTCCCCGGGTCTTCGACTTGGGCTCTGGACCATAGAGTCTAGACTGGAGTCTTTATATTGGGCCTCTGGTGTAGGCTCTCTACAATGGGCTCAAGGTAGGGCTCTACGTTAGAGCCCAGGCTACCATCAGACTTCATGAGCTGTCACGTAATAAAGTCAGTTGCTTGTATCTTCTTTCTGAACCAATGGCATGGGAGTATTTGTTGGGTATCCGCCCCATGTCTTGGGGTAGATCAAAGGCTTAAGCCCAACAAATTAGTCCAAATTAAATAGGCTTAATGATAATTAATTTAATGTTGCAAAGACTTATATTTTAATTGTGATTAGAATATGTTTCCTTGTATGGATGGAAATTGGAGAAGGAAAGTCCTATTAGAACTTTATTTGATGCCTTAATTAATATTATAAATTAAGGCATTGGAGATTATAATCCGTGTGTCTCTATGTGTCTTCATGTGTGAGTGTATGAAGGAGAGAACCCAACTCACCCAAAATAGACAGAAAATTCGATAACAATATTATAGTAAATTCATAGAATCTGGACAGCTTGCACAGTAGTGATGAAACGTTATTTCTCAGCGTCTCAGCGTTTCGTGATCCGATCATCGTGAAATTTGGGCATCAAGTTAACAACTCATTAAAGATCAAATCCAACGGTTATTTTGGAAGGAATTATTATCCGAACAGTGACAATTTGGTGAGATACTTTCTTTGTTGTTTTTGAGTAGTGTTCTTGAGAAAGTTATGCTTAGGTATATTATTAGTATTGCTTCGGAGGAGTTCTGTCTTTGATCGACGAGTATTATTTGTATGCCAAGAATGATTTAGTTTTTGATGATTTTGGTGTGCCTCTAGTGTTATCTAGGAACAACATTGTATCCATTATTGTTGATTATAGTGGAAGATTAATTGTTATTGTGTTGTAGACGTAGGCACGTTGCCGAACCACGTTAAATATTGTGTCATTTATTTCGAACATTATTTAGTTTGGTTATTATTCTATTTTATTAATTACGATTAGGTTTACACAAGAAATGGAAAATCTTTATTCCGGTGCATTGTTCCTAATATATCGTGTTCAATATTTATTGGTCATTGATTGAATTTCTCCAACAGTATTTACCTAATTTACACCTCGACGTTTACATGGCTTTTTAACGTCAACCTTCTAGTGTAGAGATTAAGATGTGTCAAATTTGAAAAGTTGATGATCCTGTTGCTACAATAAGGACCCAATTTCCAGAATCTACATTGGACAAATGCTAATTCAATTGCAATGGCTTGATATTACAAATTCAACGTGTTGGGAAAAGTGTGTGTGCCACCAGAATTGTTTAAATCTTCAGTTAAATGATGCGCTTTTCTTAGTGGAATCAATTCATCAGATGATTACACGTGGAGACTTTACAACCCTGGGATGTAAACTGGCTTCTGATATACTCTTCCTGATCTTCTGGATTCTTCACTTTTGGTTAGACAGATTAGGGTTTTCTTGGTGAAATGCTCTCTTCGTCTTCGTCTTCTCTGAAATTCTGAAATCTTCATCTCCTTCTTTTCTTTTGTTAAAAGTCATCAGTTGATGATTCTTGGTGATAGATAAAGACCACTTGGTTCTTTATTCTTAGTTACCGAATCAAACACTGGAATTGTGATGTTCTTACGTGAACAGTAACTGAGGGTTGATTTCTGTAATTTCTGTGATTTCTTTTAGAGTTAAACCTTGGTGGTTTAAGGAAAGTCTGTAATATTGAACTACTATGTACTTTGGTTGCCGATTGGTTGTTATATTGATGCTTAGAGCATATTCTACATTGTGGATGCTCAACAGAGGATGTAGGTGTTAGATTTGGTCACTGAACCTCTGGGGCTTAGGCCGAAAAATCTCTTGTGTTCTTTACAGTTTTATTTTGTTTATATTGCTTAGTTGTGTTGAATGTTAATCTTCTTGAAAGTTTCTAATCGTTCTTGGCCTTACAGTGGTATCAGAGCTTTGGATTCTGCTTTCGTATAAGAGGATCTCTGAAAAACTTCAACGTTCTGTACAGATTTAGATATCCTTTGGTGAGATCTAACCTTTTCTTTTAACTATTCTTGTTAAATAGATAGGTTCCTTTTGTTTTGTTTCCCTAAAATCTACTCCGTTCACAAAGAAACCCCCTGGAGACTATTCTTTGTCCAAAGGCTCCATAAGAGGCCTTGGGAATCTGAGATAAATCTAGTATGGGTTGTGATCCAAGAGTTATTTTCTGCTGGAGACAAAACTGGTGTGATCTGTATAGAGTAGCCTTTTCATATTGTGTATATGATCTTCTGCATCTGACTATAATCTGAAAAACTTTTTTGTGATTATATTCTCTTATAGTTTGCTAAGTAAATTTCTGTAAAGTGTTTTTCGAGGTTTTTGAAATATGACTTCAACAAGATTTGAGTTGAATATCTTTGATGGGAAAGGGGATATTAATATGTGGGGTCAAAAATTAAAAGCTATTTTGATGCAACAAAAATGTGCAAAAGCTCTTAATGACTCATGGCCTGATGATATGCCTGAAATTAAGAAGTCTGAAATTGAAGAAATTGCCTGGAGTACAATCTTTTTACACTTATCTGATAATGTGATAAGAACCATAGGAGAAACGAGTACTGCTGCTGAACTGTGGACCAAGTTACAGACACATTATGTGTCAAAAACTATTCCAAACAAATGCTATCTTTTGAAACAGTTCTTTTCTTTTAAAATGGACTCTTTCCTTGACTTTGATGAAAATTTAAACAGATTTACAAAACTGTCCAAGACCTTGCCAATTGTGATGAAAAACTTTCACAAGATCAATTGGCTGTGGTTCTCCTAAACTCCATAAGTGATAGGCACAAAGATTTGAAAAATGCTCTAGAATATGGAAGGGATACCCTAACCACTGATATTATAATTAGTGCCCTTAGAAATAAAATTCTAGAGCTAAAATCTGAAAATAGGGAGAACCTGAGAGGTGAGACCTTAGTGGTTAAAGGGAAAAATTTAAGTAAATCTAGTTTTCATTTTAAGAAGGATCAGTCTGAGGGAAAAAGGAAGGGTCAGGATAAAGAAAAGAATAAAAATAATGCCAAAGGAAAAAAATGTTATTTCTGTGGAAAAACAGGGCATTTTATTAAAGATTGTTTCAAAAGACAAAATGAGCTAAAAGAAAAGGGTACGAAGGAAGGTACTGCTGTTTTAGCCTATAATAATGAAGAATCTGAAAATGGTGTTGTTCTTGTCAATTCTGAAAGACACCTAAATCATGAATGGGTTCTTGATTCAGGATGTACTTTCCATATGTGCCCAAATAGAAACTGGTTCACCAACTTTCAGAATTCTGATGGGAGCCATGTGGTTATAGGAAATGACATGACCTGTGACATAAAAGGAATAGGCAATGTTAGTATAGTTTTAGAAAATGGAACCAATATGACTCTCCATAATACCAGGCTTGTACCTGACCTTGAAAGAAACCTTATATCCTTAGGTGTCCTTGATGATATGGAGTTTGATATTAGGATTGGAAAAGGACAAATCAATATCTTCAAAGATGGTGATTTAATCATCAAATCTGAGAAGAAACATGATTTATATTTTCTAAAAACCAAGTCAATCCACAGTTTATCAGCAGCTACTTCAGATAAGAATTTGATTTTCTCAAAACTATGGCATGAAAGACTTGGTCATATAGGCAATAAAGAGCTTAAATTTATTCAAAAACAAGGTGTTTTTGAAAATGTGAATCTGTGTGATATTACTTCATGTGAAACATGTATATTAGGAAAACAGGTAAAGCTTCCCTTTTCAAAGAGAACTCACAAATCTGGAAAAATACTTGACTATTTGCATGCTAATTTGTGGGGACCTGCTTCTGTGTGTACTCAATCTGGTTTTAGATATTATCTGTTAATCATTGATTATTTTTCTAGGAAATCTTGGGTTTTCTTGTTAAAAACTAGAGATGAAACCTTTTCTGTGTTTAAAACTTGGAAAACCCAAATTGAAAATCAAGTTGATGTTAAGATTAAGACCTTAAGAACAGATAATGGACTTGAATTCTGCAATTATGAGTTTAATGAATTACATCACATGCATGGTATTGTTAGACACGAAATCGTAACATACACTCCTCAAAAAATGGTGTTCTTTGAAGGGATGAATAGAACTTTCCTAAATAAGGTAAGATGCATGCTTCTAACTTCACAGTGCACTTAAGTCGCTCGGGTGAAACTGCTTTTAACTTCTTTGCTATATCGTAATAGAAGTCCCTCCAAGGCCTTAAACTTTAAAGTCCCGAATCGGTTTGGACCAAAAGACACAGACTACTCTCATCTCAAAATCTTTGGTTGTACTGCATATGCTCACCAAAATTTAGGCAAATTAGAGCCTAGGTCTCTAAATTGTGTTTTATTGGGATATGGAGAAAACACAAAAGGTTATAGACTTTGGTTAAAAGAAGAGAGAGGATTTAAGGTAATAATTAGAGAGATGTTGTCTTTAATGAGTCCTTAATGCCATACTTGAAAGACACCACTACTAATCTGAAAGAAAGAGATCTCGGGATTGAGGTGGAGTCTTCTAGTTTAGGGAATGGAGAGGATATGTGAGAAAGAGAAAATCTAAATCATCAAGAAATAATTTTGCAAAATGATGAAGAATCTAGAGATGTTAATACTGATTCTGCAACTCTGCCTATTGATGAGTATCAACTCATAAGAGATAGACAGAGAAGGCAGATCAGACCACCTGCTAGATTCAATGATGATAATTTTGTCTCTTTTCTCACATATCGAAGTAGTGAAAATGAGCCTCTCTCTTATGATGAGGCAATGAAATGTAAAGACTCTTTAAACTGGAAAGCTGCTATGGAGGAAGAAATGTCTTCCTTAATGCAGAACAATACTTGGATTTTGGTTGAAAAACCTAAAAATCAGAAGGTAGTTGATTGTAAATGGATTTACAAGATAAAAGAAAGTGAAGGTAGTATTAACAATGTCAGGATTAAAGCCAGACTTGTAGCTAAGGGTTTTACTCAAAGAGAGGTTGTTGATTATTCTGAAATCTTCTCACCTCTGGTAAAACATACTACTATTAGAATTATCTTGTCTCTGGTAACTCAGTTTGGGTGGGTTTTGGATCAACTAGATGTAAAAACTGCTTTTCTCTATGGTGAGTTAGATGAAACCATTTATATGAATCAACCTTTAGGTTTTAAGAAAAAGGGTAAGTCTGACTTGGTCTGTCTTTTAAAGAAGTCTTTATATGGTCTAAAACAGACTCCTAGACAATGGTACATAAGATTTGATACTTTTGTACAAAATCTGGGATTCGAGAGGAGCAAATATGATTCTTGTCTTTACTGTAAATGTTCTGGAGGGGCAAATTCTCTTTATCTCTTGCTGTATGTTGATGATATGTTACTTGCCAGCCATGATAAAGATGAAATTAAAAGAATAAAGGACAAACTAAATTCTGAGTTTGACATGAAAGGTTTAGGATCTGCCAAAAGAATTTTAGGGATGCAAATTAAAAGGGATAAGAAAAATGACATGCTTATTTTGAATCAATAGTCTTATGTGATAAAAATTCTTGAGAAATTTGCTATGTCTGATGCAAAGCCTGTTAGTTTACCGCTTGCAAATCATTTTAAATTGTCTTCTGATTACTGTCCAAATTCAAAAGAAGAATATGAAAGAATGGAAAATGTTCCTTATGCTAATGTGATTGGATCTGTGATGTATCTGATCATTTGTTCAAGACCTGATCTTGCTTACAGCATTAGTGTATTGAGTAGATTTATGTCCAATCCTAGTGAATGCCATTGGGAAGCTCTTAAGTGGCTTCTCAAATACTTAAAAGGCACTTCAAATATGGGTCTGATCTTCAGAAAAAGCAAAGAAGGTATAACCCTTAGAGGTTATACAGACTCTGACTTTGCTGGTGATAAAGATAATAGGAGATCCACATCTGCTTATTTCTTTACATTATGTGGTACTATAATCAGTTGGAAATCTCAACTTCAAAAGGTAGTTGCTCTATCCTCCACTGAAGCTGAATATATTGCTGCTGCTAACGCAGTAAAGGAAGGTATCTAGCTTGAAGGTTTATTAAAGGAATTTGGTTTTGTAGATGAAAATGCTATTGTGTTCTCTGATAATCAAAGTGCTATACACTTGAGTAAAAATCCCATGTTTCATAATAGATCAAAACATATAGATGTTAAATATCATTTTATAAGAGATATTATTTCAAAAGGCATTTTGAAACTTGAGAAGATTGCTACTCAATTCAATCCTTCTAATATGGGAACAAAAGTAATTCCTTTGAATAAGTTTAAGAATTGTTTGAAGATTCTTTCAATTGATCAGGTTGAATCTGATTGATTTGTTTTTCCTCCATTTAATTTGTTTTAAATTTCTTTACAGGTACTGAGCAATGAAACAGTAAAGGACATGTTCTAAGTATCAATGAAGATGATCAATTCCTGGTAGCAAGGTGGAGCTGTTGGGAAAAGTGTGTGTGCCACCAGAATTGTTTAAATCTTCAGTTAAATGAAATGCGCTTTTCTTAGTGGAATCAATTCATCAGATGATTGCACGTGGAGACTTTACAACCCTGGGATGTAAACTGGCTTCTGATATACTCTTCCTGATCTTCTGGATTCTTCACTTTTGGTTAGACAGATTAGGGTTTTCTTGGTGAAATGCTCTCTTCGTCTTCGTCTTCTCTGAAATTCTGAAATCTTCATCTCCTTCTTTTCTTTTGTTAAAAGTCATCAGTTGATGATTCTTGGTGATAGATAAAGACCACTTGGTTCTTTATTCTTAGTTATCGAATCAAACACTGGAATTGTGATGTTCTTGCGTGAACAGTAACTGAGGGTTGATTTCTGTAATTTCTGTGATTTCTTGAGAGTTAAACCTTGGTGGTTTAAGGGAAGACTGTAATATTGAACTACTCTGTACTTTGGTTGCCGATTGGTTGTTATATTGATGCTTAGAGCATATTCCACATTGTGGATGCTCAACAGAGGATGTAGGTGTTAGATTTGGTCACCGAACCTCTGGGGCTTAGGCCGAAAAATCTCTTGTGTTCTTTACAGTTGTATTTCGTTTATATTGCTTAGTTGTGTTGAATGTTAATCTTCTTGAAAGTTTCTAATCGTTCTTGGCCTTACACAACGTTCTAATGGAATTGAATTGTTTGCTTTCCAATATTAGGTGTTACTTATTATTTCTACTTTGTTGGCGGACCCAGTCCCTGATGATCCTTTGGTGCCTGAGATTGCTTACATGTACAAGACTGACAAGAACAAGTATGAACCATTGCAAGGATCTGGACTAAGAAGTATGCCATAGGCTATTGGTATTTTGGTATGTACGAGGAGATAGACCCTCACTTCCAATTACTTTGGTCTTTTATTCAATGTATGAATTCCTTTAATCCTTCCTTCGAGTCTAAAGGTCCAAAACTCGTGAAAAGAAAAAAACAAAACGGGTGTTGCTTTGGAAATATTTGTATGTTAGTTTTATCTTTGAAATGGTTTCTACTTTCTACAGTTGGAATATCTCTTATCAAGAAGTACTTCTATTTTCTCCCCTTGGATAATGTACAATATGCTATTCTTGTGAACAATTTATCAAACATTTTATTGTGTCATGAGCAAATGGATGACCATAGTGGTGTCAAATGGGTCAGCTGTCCGATTAGGAGCACATCTCGTACAAAATGGTCCGGCCAGTTTTTATGACAAAATCAATAGATCAAATTAGCATTCGGAAAAGCTGTTGTTATGACTAAAATCTAGTTTACTCAGCACTTCCGTCAAAAGCTCCTCGACCTTCACGAAAGAGAAAGGGGAGGGATTTCTTTCGATGATCAAATTAGAATGCGTTTTTAGATAGAAAATATTGAAGTATCTTGGTGGTCATACCTTATATAGAAAAGGTTTTTGATGGTAGGGACTCCTCTGGGTTATAGAACTCGTGACAGATTATCTTAGATCCATTCTCATTCCTTCATATTTGAATTCAAATGGGCCACTGAGAGAGAAGAAAATGTTGAGACCTAGAATGTAATACAACGAGAAGGCAAACCTCGAAATGTGAATCAAGATAATTACTGACCCTCTTATAAGCAAAAGATCATAATAGTTAGTTTTGCACTCTGCATGCTCAGAATTAGCAAAACATTTTATTATTTAAATAATGCTACAATTTGTATACATTTTTTTTAATTTAATCAAGAGCACGTCACAACTGTCGATAGGAATAATAATTTTGACACTTTAAGCTAAATTTAATTCTATGTATTTGCTCCAATTACAATGCATATTCTAGTGACGTATGAATAATAATTTTGATGAGAAAACATCACACAACAACATCCATCATACAACAATGTGCAAACAACTACAATCTTAAAAATACAAAATGACTGATTTTTTTTTTTGTATAAATAAATTAAAACAAAAAAAAAAAAATGCATACAAGCATGATCAAGACGCTAGCTTACATATGATCGAGAAAAGAACGATCCACAAGCACAAGGTTGGTTTGGTATCTTCTCATCTGTTTGTGATTTTGGTGGTAACGTTTGTTTTGTTTTGTCCCCTCTATTTTGTATTACATTTTTCTGTCTATCAATAGATGAGTTAGGTCAACGCCAAACTCCCCACCTACAAACAAGCGGTTTCCCTTTTTTTTTTTTTTTTGAAAAAGAAAAAAATGTGACGTAGTTTCTCTGAATTTTTTTTTCTAAGATGTAAATTCTATGGTGTACGCTTTCGTATATATGTTCTCGAAATTATGTACCTCTGGATGGGGCTAAAGGTTATGATCAGATTCTCGGCTTAAGGGGCGGATTCAGAAAATCATATTGGCTGAGCCCAAATTTAAAATCAACCAAAAATTCAATTTTTTTTTATAGAATAAAAAAATGTCTAATTAGGAAATTATTGTGGCATTTATTTTGCAATATATTTCAATAATTCATTAGGCTGTGATGGGTGAAAATTTATTGCCACAACAGAATCACAAAGTAGGGGCTTGGTATTCTTGCAGTGAAGGTGTCCAAAATCCAAATTGCATCTGGCTTTTCGCACGGGCAGAAAAATATTTTGAAGTCAATTTCCATCTAACAAAAATATTCCAGATTCGTTAGTAAATCTGGAAGAAACTACAATTCCAACTACAATGAGAAGAAAACAAGTTCTATATGCGGGAAGTGAGGAAAATATATAACATTATCTGGAAAGTAGATTGAATCTAGTTTCAAATTTATCTACAACACTATCAAATTCAAACATGAACCGAGGTAATCTACTTTAAAAAGAAAATCTAACATGCTAAAAACAGTAAAAAAAATTGGAAGAAAAAAAAAACTAGATTGGTGGGCGATGGCGACAAGCAGTGGCCGATTGGACTTCTGTCTTGCTGGAGAAGGCGATCTTTTTGGTTCAAAATGTTGGGATATTTTCATAAAACTTGCCAAAATCAAAAGATGCACAAACTGTTGAAATAGAAGACTTCTAGATCGACTAAAATTACAAGTTTCTTTATCTTGGATATTTTGGTAGTCGAAACTTGGAAGACATCTAGGTGGACTAAAATTGAACAAGTTTACAAATTTTGGACATCTTGCCAGTTTAAACTTGTAAGAAAATTAAATCATTCGTTAACTATAAATTAACGTGGTTTATTCCCTTTTGTAGGTGTGACTTGAGGGTTTTCTGAGAGAAAAATTGTAAGCCTAGCATCCTAGTTGTTTTTCTTGTTTTCTTTGTGGGTTGTAGAAATAGTAGAAATTGGTGGGTACAGTAAAATTTAGGATATTATTTTTCTTGAGATACTTGGAGATTTGGGTGAGTAAAATCTATATGATTTCAACAATTTTTCATATAGTGAAAGATTTGACAGTCTGTAAATCTTTCTCTATCTTTATATATTTTTCTTTTTCGTTATTTTTCTCTAGACAATGATCTTGTGGGTAATAAAAGAATTGGTCTCAATTCCCATCAATGGTATCAGAGTATCAAGTCGTTCAGAATGTTGGCGCACAGAGAAAATATGTCTATCAAATATGAAGTGGAGAAATTTGACGAAAGAATCAATTTTGGCTTGTGGCAAGTACAAGTCAAAGATGTTTTGATTCAATCTAGATTACATAAGGCTTTGAAAGGAAAACCAACCCCTGTTTTTGACAAAGATACTGAAAAATACAGTATGAGCGATAAGGTTTGGGAAGATTTGGATTTGAAAGCTGCAAGTAGGATACGTCTTTGTTTAGCCAAAAATGTTCTTGCAAATATTTATGGAATATCTGCTGCAAAGGAACTTTGAGAAAAACTTGAACAGTTGTATCAAACAAAGAGTCTTTCAAATCAGTTGTATTTAAAAGAACAGTTTCATTCTCTGCGAATGAATGTAGGTACAAAAATTTCAGACCACCTAAGTGTTCTTAATGGGATCGTTTTTGAACTAGAGACTATTGGAGTTAAACTTGATGATGAGGATAAAGCGTTAAGACTTATCTGGTCTCTTTCATCCTCCTATGAACACATCAAACCAATTTTGATGTATGGAAAAGAAACTGTGAGTTTTGAAGTAGTTACAAGTAAATTAATTTCTGAAGAAAGAAGGTTGAGTGGTGGAAGTAATATTTCATCTCAAAACTCATTACTTGTTGCTGAAAAATAGAAGAAGAATAACTACATGAAAAGAAAAGTATTTTGTTAAAATTGTAGACAACCTGGTCAGATGAGGAAAATTTGTCTAAAAAGTGGAACAGACTCGACTAACTGCTCGACATCAGATACGGACAATATGTCTCTCTTTATGGAAGACGATGATGTCGCTTGAGTAAATATTTACATCCTCGTGGCATGCGCTAGTTGCCATGATAGAGGATTTGTTACTACTAGTGGGTCCACATGTTTGCACACGGGCATTAGCTTGAAATTAATGCAAGGTGTGTGGTAAAATTAATGTCGAAGCTTATGAACTTTCAAGTAGGTCAAGAAAGGGAGTTGCACCATGATATTTCAGTAAATTTATTCGACATGAGCCAATGAAATTCTTAGAATTCATTAATTCTAAATGATTATACTTATATGGTGGAGTATGTTAATTCTCTGTTTTGAGAATGGGGATTGTCAAAGTTTACCAGTTTTTTAAGTATCGAGATGATGAGCTACAGAAGAGATGATTGAATTTTGACTCGTTTTTCGTCAAAGTGGAGATTGTTGGGATATTTTCTCAGAACTTGTCAAAATAAAAAAATGCACCAATTGTTGAAAGAGAATACTTCTAGGTCTACTAAATTACAAGTTTCCTAATATTTGATACTTTGGTAGTCGAAATATGGAGGACATCTAGGTCGACTAAAATTGAACAAGTTTCCAAATCTTGGACTCCTTGGCAGTTTAAACTTGTAAGAAAATTAGGTCATTTGTTAACTATAAATTAACGTGGTTTATTCTCTTTTGTAGGTGTGACTTGAGAGTTTTCTGAGAGAAAAATTGTAAGCCTATCATTCTAGTTGTTTTTCTTGTTTTTTTTTGTGGGTTGTATAAAGAATAGAAATTGGTGGGTGCGGTAAAACTTAGGATATTATTTTTCTTGAGATACTTGGGGATTTAGATGAGTGAAATCTATATGATTGTAACAATTTTTCATATAGTGAAAGTTTTGACAATCCGTAAATCTTTCTCTATCTTTTTATATTTTTTTGTTTTATTATTTTTCTCTGAACAAGGATCTTGTGGGCAATAAAAGAATTGGTCTCAATTCCCAACAGAAAATTCTATCTCTGATTTTGCTACAACTATTCACTGTGGAATGGCAATTGGATTTGGCAGGGGTTTAGGTTTGGAGGAAATTACACCCATTACTATGTATATATAATATATTGTTAAATTTACTTTTGTAATGTAATTATCTTAAAAATATTGGGTATTATTTTTATATTAATATATATTTTAATATATTATAATATTTACAAAAATAAAACAAAATATATTAATCACATAAATTTCGTGGACAGAGAAAACCAGAGTCATTAACAATTTCATCACAGACCCTCTTCATCCCATACATCTCGTCGACATTGCCGCCAACCGTATCATGTAGTCCCATAAATTTCTAGGGTTTTATCATTGAATGAAAGCCTAACTCCCAATTTGTAGAAATTTTAATCGTCGGACAAAGATACCAAACATGGATACACCAACTCGCATTGACTTGGTTGGCGGCAAAGAAAGAGTCGCCTGATTTTGTGAAGAAACGTGCATTACATTCCAAATAGAAATTCATTTCTCTTGACACGTCCACTCTTTCAAAAGATTCAAACTACGATAAAAACTGAAATGCACATAATGAAGGAAGTTGCCAGCGAATGGGTTCGTTTTCTTCGAAAGAATTGCAGAAAAATGAAAATGTAGACAAACCTATTTCGGACAAGGTAGCCCAGAGTTGTAGTATGAAGAAGATTAACCAACCTCATGTTGTACATATGTAGATAAATCTATTTCTAACTTCATACATTTATGCCATATCATTTGTATTATGGTGCTGGTAATACAAGCAATGATCAAACTCACTACTCTTGAAACCAATAGAAAGAACATATGAATCAAACTTTTTATACCACTTTCTTGGAGACTATTTCAAACCATACACATGATGAGATTTGTTTTTATCTTCAAAACATTTAGGTTGATACATGAAAATCTTTTCAACATAGCCACCATACAAAAAAGTAGTTTTAACGTCAAGTTGTTCAAGTTCCCAGTAATAATGAGCAACAAAAGCAAGTATGACTTTAATAGTGGTATACATAACAACAGGTGAAAAAAATTCATTGTAATCTACCCCCTCATTTTGTGTATCCCTTGGCTACTAACCTAGCCTTGTATCTCACAGGCTCACTCTTAGTGGTTTTATCTTTTACCTTATAAATATATTTGCATCCCACTATGAATTTATCCTTAGGTTTAGGAACTAATTCCCATTTTAATTATTAGCAAGAAAACTCATCTCTTCTCTCATGACACTAAACCATTCTTCAAACTTCTCACTCTTTATAACCTCATCATAAGTATTTTGCTCCTTACCAACTAGGTCCTAATAACTAGCATAGGCTATGGTGAAGTTGGATAGTCTTTGGTGTTTCCTACGTAGTCTCGTCTCTCTATCTCTGGTCAATTGATAATTGTTCATTGGACATAGTCTTAGGAGATCATAAACGAGCAACATGTTCGTTCGTTGCGAGATAGATCAAGTACAAGTTTATTTGTGTAAGGATATTTTACACACCGGTTGACATTGGAAGAGACATGATGAAAATCTATGGAAGTATCTATTAGGTACGAGAAGCCTTGGAGAACTCGTAAACATGAATTGGAGATAATAAGGGGTGATCCAAAAATATCATACAGAAGACTACTGACATACCTATATATGTTTAATCAAGTTAATCTAGGATCATGCACAAAAATTAAGATAGATGACACTAACATGTTCAGCTTTGTGGCACTAAGGGTGTCAATAGATGGATAGAAACATTACAAGTCTATTATCGAAGTTGATTGTACATTCTTAATTGGTAGTTCTAGTGAGATGCCATTCACTGCTTGCAAACAGGACTCGAATATTAACATTTTCCTACTTTCCTTTGGTGTGGGTTATTCAAAAATTTATCTTAATGAGAGTGGTTTTTTCGAAGACTAAAAGAAGCATACTGGAAATGTGATGGGCTTGCTATCATTTCTAATATATTGGCATGGTATTACTAAAAATGAAGTTGAGAAGGTGTACCCAAATGCGATACACGTGATCTATCTATTCTATCTATTTTAGAATTTGAAGAAGCAATTTTGTGAAAAGACTAAATCATAACAAAAACCATTAAACAAATGAGCAGTAGCTTACACAAAATTTGAATTCGAAATCCAAATGAGGCATCTTGATAGCATAGAAAAGCATATACAAGAATATTTGGTTAGTAAAGAAAAACTCATAATTAATATATACATCTGCAAAAAATTTGTAATGTCATTGATAATAAATACAAGCAGATGTTGAATATCATAAGTGGTCCATAGCTTACATGACAAACAAACATGTTCTCTACGATGACTTCAAACATTGTAGAGTTGGAGAATTCAGTAACAAGATCAGCCAAAAACTTCCCAATAGAAGCGAAAGTGGGTTTCAAGAATTTAAACGATGTGATTCACAGGACTCGAAACAAGATATGAGAGCATGATGAGGGAGATCGGATCGAGGAAACAATATGGAGGTATATAAACAATTTTACCTATTGTACAAACTACGTACAATATTGTTATATATATAGTCTAACCATTAATATATTGAAGTCTCCACTATTTTGTAGGGAATCAAACATGTTATAGCTTCAAGCGAGAGTAGGTACGAAGTCAACGAAGAAACAACGTCGTATTTGGTAAAGATTGATGAAAAGACTTGCTCATGTGAACATTTTTAGATTGATGAAATGTCGTGCCCTCATGCAATACCAATAATGGGTCGAGATAACTTGTCAGTATATGACTATTGCTCACCTTATTTCAACAAAGAATCATAATTTGGAACATATATCGGGACAATATATCTTCTTGGTAACAAATCTTAGTGGAATGAAGTAGAAAGAATGGTGGTTATGGCTTTTAAATCGAAAACAAGGTCTAGAAAACCACATGAAAAGAGAATATGGTTAGTGTGTGAGGTCAAGAAGACATCAAGGTATGGATGTTGCTAGGAGTACGAACACAACACAACGAATTGCAAAAATTTAGCTCCATTAAAGGTGAGACCTGGGCATAAAATGAAGGCAAATATTTATTCCAATTACGAGGTAAAACTTTCATGTTTTAACAAAAATCATTAATACAGCTTATTAATAACTTAGTAAAATAATGGGATAACAACTATTTATTATTGATTTATAAAAATAACTTCAATGGTTTAACTTTTGACAGGCTGTGATCCACATAGAAAAGATAGTAATGAAGTCAATTTTCATTTAATAGATACCAATTTATTAATGGGTAATTATATTAACACTGTAATTTTCATTTGTTGTACAACACTTTAATTGTCTTTAACGTCCTCAATATTTTGTTATTATAATACTTATGTCTCCAGCTTATTTTTGCCGCATTATTATCCTCATTTTTTCATCAATTAGCAAATATTGTCTTCGATAACGGTTTCGTCCAAAATGTCCACTGAGAAAGCATAAAACGACTTTTTTTGCCTACAATATTTTTAAAAAATTAATAAATACAAAAGTGGCAAAAAATATTTTTTCTCATTTCAAAACACTCAAACAATATTTTGACAGAAACTATATTTAAAGGTGAGATGTGCTAACTAATTGAAAATTGAAGATAAGAATTCAACAAAAAAATGTCATGGACATAAGTGCTATAATGAATGAAGATTGATGACTTTGAGTATAATTAAAATGTGGTGCAAAAATAAATAGTGTGGTGTCAATATAAACACCATTTATTAATAAATTAATGTAAAATAGATTTTTAGTCAATTTTAACTAAGAAGAATTCTTATGTTAATAAATAATTTATAAAAAATGTGATTCTTCATCTTGATGCTGCATTTTATTCACGTATGCAATCAAGAGTGGATGAATGACAAAGATTTGATAACGAAAATAAAAAATCATTGATTCAACGAAAGGCATCTTCCACGAAGATCAATGCAATAGTGTCTGCTCCCAATCAAATGATATATTAATTATAAGAACAAGAAAATATTGGGAGTACGCGCTTTCGATTTTACTTTTTGATAAGTTTCAAGAATTGTAGAATAAATTTATAATATATTTCTTTTAACTTGAAAATGGCTTTCACTCCACATTCATTCTTTTGTCTTTTCTCCATCAAATTATCCCAATCTTAATGTTGATTTCCACTCCATTCCATTTTTTAAGCTCTCTGTCCACATCATGTACGACTTTTACTTTGAGTCAAGAAATTGTGGGGTGGTTTCTTGGAAATTGTTTAACTAAGGTGTAAATTGAGTGCTGCATATATTTTTTGTTCTGGAACTATATAATCCAAAGATTATGAAAAAGATTCTTGTTCCGTTTTTCGAATGTGAAAATGTGAATTGTATTTAAGACTGGTTTTTCAGTTTATCAAATGAAGGGTTTAACACAAAGTAATTGTATTTTATTTGAAAATGACTTTAGCAATATCTTTGTATTGCATCAAATGTTTATTATTTACTCACACATCAAATGTATTGCCGTATTGTTTTCTCCACACTTGTATAAATTCAGTATGTGTGTATTTGAAGTTGTTGAAGCTGAAACAGAGATGTCTATGAATTATGACAACTGGGAAAGGCTGGTGGGAGCTGTGTTGCGGCGAGAGAAGGATCGGGAAGTGGCATGCTCGGATTCGAGAAGCACAAGCTTTAGTTCCAATTCCATATCATTAGATTTTGATGAACTATCTTTGAGTTTGCTAAAAAAGGAACAAAATCATGACAATGGAGGAAGTAATTCAAGATTTGAATTAGATTACAGTTCTTTCAGGGCCTATTTTTCTCATGTAAAACTTCAGACCCTTTCGCTGCAGGGCCAAAAGAAGCGGATCTTGAGGGATCTCAAGGAAATTCAGAAGGATCCTCCTACCAATCTCAGTGCTGGTATATGTACTTCTTGATTTCCAAGGGGAAAAACAAGTAGCAAAAAATTATATACCTTCCGTTCCATAAAGATAGACTCGTTTTCCTTATTTATCTGTCCCAAATTATAGGCCACTTATTTTATAGAGAGTGTATTAATTTTTTCTTTTTTCTAATATACACTTATTTAATTTACATTATTATCAACCCAAATAAACTTAACATATTCCAATTATAATAAGAAAATACATAAATGTATTCACACATTTACTCAAGCATGCAATCAATAAATTCCACGTTGCCTAGAAAACACCCCTCCCCCCATAACAAAGTCAATAATTAAATTTCATTATTGTTTCAATGTAATGCAATTCAATTTTATTTGCATTCAAATTGTAACTTAATGAGCATTTAAATTTATTATATTCATGAATAACTAATATTAAATAGAGGTATAATAGGAAAAATGTGTGTAAAATTTATAATTTCAATTAATATAAATAATATATCTTAATATGTGTGAAAAAAAGAAATGAGTATTTTTGTAGGACGGAGGGAGTAAATTTCTTTTTCTAACTGGGTTTCTTTTTCATAATTTATTAAAACTCAGTTTGATTTTTTCTTTTGATCTTTTTGGTTTAATATGCGTTGAGAAATTCCTTATAGAGGAGCTTTTATTTTCACAGGGTAGTTTTTTTTTTTTTTTTTTTTTTCTTGTCAACTATTTATTGGGTTTCTGATGGGACTGGGCAGATTTATACTCATTTTTTTTTTTTGGGTTTAATGCGTTCTTTCCCTAATTTTTTCGGTTTTGTTAAAGTATGATTAGTCGATAATTGATGAAATTTATTGCGGAGAAGATGGGGGAGGAGATTATGAACTAATGTACAAATTTGTTTTATGAGGTTTCCATTCTGTTTTGTGAAATGATGTATACATTTGATGCAAAATGGTTTTCCTTTAATGCCTAATTTCCAAATTCTGTAAATTCTATAATGCCTAATTTAGGCTTTGTTAGGTTTCAATTGTATACATTTTTCTCTCTTAATGCATTTTGACCAGAAACAAAAGTTTCAATGCATAAAAGCAAAAACTAAAAATGCAGTCCATTTTTATTATGAAATTAGATTCAAACTCTATCTCTTAAGATATTCCTTCAGATTTAGCTACTGGTTTGTAGAAAATGTGGCCACTTACAATCATGCTTTCAGTCTTCGAAAACTATCACCTAAGTATAAAAACATTGGAAGTCATTTTTTGTGTGTGACAATTTGATCACATCCTTGTCGTTCATTTGGATTGTCCTTCATGAACACTAATTTACAATTAAGTACTCAAGTGGATGTGACTTATTTGTTTTTTGTGAACTTGTATTTAAATCGTTCGTGAGTGCACTTTACCTTTTAAGTATGGTATTATGAGTAATGCACCCTAAATTTCATTTATTTTTTGTATTGCACCTTTGCTTTTCCCTGCACATAAATTTCAGGTCCCATTACAACAGACATTTTTCATTGGCAAGCTACAATCATGGGTCCTATGGACAGTCCATATGCCGATGGAGTTTTCCTACTTTCCATCCATTTTCCGCTCGATTACCCCTACAAGCCACCTAAGGTGTGTCAGATATGCTAATTATCTGTCTTATCATATTTTGATTTTTCGTTTTATTTTATGTTTTAAAAATAACAAATTACATTATCTAATCGTAGTTCAATATCCTAATAATTCTTGATATCGAGTGTTTAATCCAGCGTAGCTTATTTTTTTAATAATGGGAGTTTTATTTCTTATTCATTTCAATGAATTTTACAGATTGCTTTCATAACAAAAGTTTTCCACCCAAATATAAACAGCAATGGGACCATATGCCCTGCGATGTTCAATGAGGAGCCGTGGAATCCTATCCTATCTATTTCCAAGGTTTGTTTTCTAAAGCTCCTTTTCTAGGAAATGAATCTGCCTCGCCATATTTGCTTATAAGGAAAAATTATAGCTGTGGTTCCCAACTTTTTATTTCTTTGGCGCTTGAGCCCTATTTTTCTAGTTTGTAGCACTTTGCTCCCTGGGGGAGAGTTTCGTCCATGTGACCGTCAACAAGTTAGATTTTTTTGTTGAAAGACGGCTATGGTACACGGAGCCATAAAGATAACATGACTTAAGCCATAAAGATAACATGACTTAACTAAGACTAAATTTTTTGAAACTGAGTAATAACACAAGCATTTTAAAAATGTAATAATTTTTTTCGGTGAATCACAATTATTTCATACGTGTTTTGATATTTTAAAAAATTCTTTATAACAACCTTCTTGTTAATATCATTCCTTCGAATGCTTTATAACAGCCTCCTTATTGGAAGTGGCTATGTTCATTTAAATATGATTGAACTATATTTTTAATAATCGAGGTTAGTTGGTCAATTATAATAAGTCGGTGCTCTTTAAATTGTTCAATTTTTGTAAAGAATACGTGGTGCTATTCTGAAAATGGACTTGATGGAAGAGCAATGCTTTACGTATTGAAATGCATGTACTAGATCCACAATTGAAAAAGTGTTTGCAATTGTTCAACAAAAGATAAACAAAAGATATGAGGGTTAGGACAAATGTTATACGAGATTTACCTAATACTAGATGCAAAGGCACATAATAGAACGATACAGACTTCATAAATTGTCATAATAAAATTAGTTATTGATGATACTTCTTCTTGAACCAGTGGCATGGGAGTATTTATCTATTTTATGCCTCAATGTTTATGTGACTTTTTAACGTCAACATGTAAGGAAAACTTTCTAGTGTAGATATTAAGATGTCACAAATTTGAAAAGTTGATGATTTGGTTGCTACAATAAAGGACCCAATTTCCAGAAAAAATGATATTTTCTTCTTTTGTTTACACTGGATAAATTGCTCCTTAAATTGCAATGGCTTGAAAATTCAATTCAACGTTCTAACGTAGTTGAATTTGTTTGGTTCCCAATATTAGGTGTTACTTATTATTTCCGCTTTGTTGGCGGATCCAGTCCCTGATGATCCTTTGGTACCTGAGATTGCTTACATGTACAAGACAGACAAGAACAAGTATGAAACCATTGCAAGGAGATGGACTCAAAAGTATGCCATGGGCTAACCGTATTTTGGTAAATGTATGATGGGAGGGACCTTCACTTCCAATTACTTTGGTCTTTTTACTCTATGTATGAATTCCTTTAATCCGTCCTTCAACTCCTAAGATTGTATGGACTGAAAGTCCAAAACTCGTGAAAATAATGTGCAAACAACACTTTTCACACTTTACAATCTTAAAAATACAAAATGACTAATTTTATTTTTTGTATAAATATATTAAAACAAAAAAAATGCATACAAGCACGATCAAGACGCTTGCTTACATATGATCGAGAAAAGAACGATCCACAAGCACAAGGTGTTTGGTATCTTCTCCTTTGTTTGTAATTTGTTTTGTCCCCTGCATTTGTATTACGTTTTTCTATAGATGAGTTAGGTCAACACCAAACTCCCACCTACATGCAAGCGGTTTTTTTTTTTTTTTGAAAAAGAAAAAAATGTAACGTAGTTTCTCAGAAATTGTTTTTCTAAATCTAAATTCTATGCTACAAGCTTTTGTATATATGTTCTGGAAATTATGTACCTTCGTATGGGGCTTAAGGTTATGACAGATTCTTGTCCTCATGGGTGGATTCAGAAAATTGTGTTGGACCGAATTGAAATTTTAAATAAGTCAAAATACAATTTTTTATATACATAATAAAAAATGTCTAATTACAACATTACCTATTGTGGCATTTATTTTGCAATATATTTCAATAATTTATTAAGCTGTGATGGGTGAAAATTTATTGCCACAACAGAAGCACAAAATAGGGGCTTAGTATTCTTGCAGTAACGGTATCCAAAATCCAAATTGCATTTGGCTTTTCGGGCAGAAAAATATTTTGACTTCAATTTCCTTATAACAAAAGTATTCCAGATTCGTTAGTAAATCTAGAAGAAACCGCAGTTCCAAATATAATGAGAAGAAAACAAGTTCTATATGCCGGAAGTAGTGAGGAAAATATATAACATTATCTGGAAAGTAGAATGAATCTAGTTTCAAATTTCTCTACGACTATCAAATTCAAACATGAACCGAGGTAATCTACTTTAAAAAGAAAATCTAACATGCTAAAACAGTAAAAATAACGGAAGAAAAAAATGGTAATTAGCACAAAACGTCTCTATCTTTAAAAGTCGTCGTGCAAATCGTCCATACCTTTGAAATTTTGGCATTTTCACCCTCCCCTCTACCATTTCTTGCTCAAAACGTCCTTTCCGTCCATTGTAATAAAAAAAACTACCATTAACTCTCTTCCACAACGCGAGTTGTACCACAAAGAAGGGTAATTTTGTATCACAGAGAATTAATGGCATTTTTTGGATGACAATAGTCAGAATGGACATTTTGCACAAGAAATGGTGGAAGTGAAGGTGAAAATGTAAATGATGGTAGCATGGACTCTAACGTAGAGCCCAACCTTGAGCCCAATATAGAGAGTCCAGCATGGACTCTAATATCCAGAGCCCAAGTCGAAGACTTGGAGAGTTGGAACCTTCCTACTCAGGTCCAGCTCTTCAATTTGAAAATATTAAGATACCTGAAGATTATTCACGTGTGTGATGTTCGGCAGTTACAACAGAAAAGATACACATGTCTACTCACTCCACCTCTTCCGAGATGAGGGCACGTGTTCTCCTAATAAGCTGGGACGTCTGCCACGTCGACATGGAGAAATTACCTATAAATAGCGGCTTATATACCATTCCAGGTACCTCTTTGAAAATTCTTTTATTAAAGACATTCTAGACAATTTCTCATCATATATATATCCTATTGATTCTTACGCCGGAGTGGGAACAGGGGAGAAGAGTCTCGCCACTTCTTTTTCAGGTTACCAGCCGCGTGTGCATCCACCATCTGAGGAAGAGATCGAAAACTTTATTGGCGCCGTCTGTGGGAACCCTCTTATCATTTTTGCAACCAAAAGCTATGGAAAGACCTAGAACGAGAGGCGCATGCTCAGTCAAGGAAGCTCCACCTGAAAGGACCGTAGTAGAGTCAAAATCCGAAACTCATGGCGTGGAACCGCCACCCCCTACATATGCTACTGTGGATCAGTTTGAAACCTTGTAGACCCAGATGACCGCTATGATGACTCGCTTGTAATCAAATTCACGCAAGTACGAACCACGCCACATCGCCTCCGGTAGACCCTGCAGAGCATACTCTGCAGACAACTCTCACAGAAGACCCAGAAGACACAGCAGTCGATCGAGGGGTTCCGCATCTCCCCGCGCAGACCCTGTCGATCGGTCTCTACCCCTGCTACATTATCCAACTGTAGACTTGGAACAAAGGTTGGACGAATGTTGACCCAAAAAATAGAAAGTGCCTTGACAAAGAAGAAGGATAAGCACCGACAAATGGTATTGGAGGAAGACCCGTTTGCTCCTGAAATCATGGCTGTACCTCTGCCAAAGGGGTTCAAGCAGCTGATGATAGAGTCATATGATGGAGTCACCAACCCTCTTGATCACCTCCGTACATTCGTTGACATGATGAGGTTGTATGCTGCACCGGACGCAGTAATGTGTCGGTCTTTTCCTCCAACACTGCGTAGAGAGGCCAGAGACTGGGTGGCCACTTTATCCCCTCGATCAATCAAAAATTTTGATTAGTTCTCTCAAAGCTTTGTGGCGTATTTCCTATGTAGCAAGAAAAAGAAAAAAACCGCCATAGGTCTAATGCAGGTCATTCAAGAAAAAGAGGAAACTCTCCAAGATTATCTCGCCCGATTCAGCAGAGCCACTTTGGGGATAAAAGACCTTCAGATGTCATCGGTAGTGACCGCCATAATGAATGGAACCCGAAATCGATCCTTTAAGATGTCCCTCTCAAAAAATCCACCGGAGTCGATGTAGGAGTTGTTGAGAAAGGAGGACAAGTACGTAGATGCTGAAGAGGCAGAGATAGTGACTAAGAGTCTGCATGAAGGAAGAGAGCCCGAGACCAACAAGCGAAAGTCTCATGACAACCAAAGCGTGAGAGATGATAAAGGAAAGCAGAAGGTTGGGCCTCACGACCAACCCCAGTCTAATAAGTGGCCCCCCCGACCACAGTATGAAGGTACTAAAGTTTTCACTCTTTTGAATACCTCTCGAACCAACGTGTTAATGGAAATCGTGACATAAGAGAACTTGAATGACCTCAGAGGATGATGGCACCGCCAAATAAGAGAGATAAGAGAAAATATTACTATTTTCAGAGACCACGGACATGATACCGAGAATTGCTTTCAGCTGAAGGAAGAGCTCGAGCGGTTGTTGAAAAGAGGCTTCTTAGCTAGATATATGAAAAATGACCGTGGGAAAGAAACGACTGTAGAGTCGCCAATGAACCCGCCCCCTCGGGCGGGAGTCATAAATGTCATATCAGGAGAAATAGCCGCAGGAGGAGACTCGAACTCGGCCAGGAAAAATTATGCTCGCTCGAGTGGGATGGGCTCCAATCAAAAGAAAACTAGATTTAGTCAAGACATAACATTTGGTGAAGAAGATCTGATAGGGGTGGTATACCCCCAAGATGACGCCCTAGTAATCACAGGTGATATCGCTGATTTTGATGTAAAAAGGGTATTGATAGACAATGGTAGGGCAGTGGATGTCCTAACTTGGGATGCACTGTTAGGCTTGAAGGCGCCACTTGAAAAGTTATGGCCGGTTACTACTTCTTTGCAGGGTTTTGGAGAAGCCACGGTAACTCTTGAAGGGACCATAGAGCTACCAGTCACCTTGGGAACCTACCCGACCAGCGTTACGATCGTGACAAAATTTTTGGTGGTAAGAACTCCCATGGCTTACAAGGCCATATACGCGGAGACCTCTCCCAGATGCCGCCAGATGCGGTGGTATCAACTTATCACCAATCTATGAAGTTTCCAACGAGTCGAGGTGTAGGATGTGTGAGGGGAGATCAACATATATCCAGAAGATGCTACGTAGATAGCATACATGTCCGAAGGGTTGAGCCCTTAATGATGCTCGACATCGAACCATTGAAAGGAAGAATTGAACCACTTAACACAACAGAAAAGATTAAGATAACAGATGGGAAAATGTTGGTAATCGGTGGAGGACTACCAGCTGAAGAAAAGGAAAAGATGATAGCTTGCCTACGTGACAATTTGGATGTATTCGCGTGGACTCCAAACGACATCCCAGGGATCAGCCCTACCATATCACAACATCGCTTGGGAGTCTTACCAGGATCAAAACCTGTAAAACAGAAAAAGAGGAATTTTACCCCAGAAAGACAGAACGCAATAAAACATGAGGTACAGAAACTGCTCGAGGCAGGTTTCATTCGAGAAGTACAATACCCAGAATGGCTAGCCAACGTTGTTTTGGTAAAGAAGTCCAACGATAAATGGTGTATGTGTGTGGATTACACCGGTTTGAATAAGGCCTGCCCAAAAGACTCTTACCCGCTGCCAAGGATAGATCACTTGGTAGATGCTACATCTTGCCATGAAAGGCTAAAGCTTTTTAGACGTTTTTTCTGGATATCATCAAATTTCTATGGCCGAATTTGACCAAGAAAAAACTTCATTCATAACTAATTTTGGGTCATACTGTTATACAGCTATGCCTTTTGGCTTGAAAAATACAGGGGCCACCTATCAGAAGATTGTGAACAAGGTATTCGGAGGACTTATCGGGAAAGCAATTGAGGCCTATGTCGATGACATGGTAGTCAAAATCACCCAATCGACAGATCACGTGACCGATCTACAAAAAGTATTTGACGTTTCACGACAGAACAAGCTGAAGCTAAATCCTGAAAAGTGTGTGTTTAGGGCGGCAGGAGGGAAATTCCTGGGATTCATGATCACTCTGAGGAGAATTGAAGTCAACCCGGACAAGATTAAAGCAATCCTTGATATGAAGAGTCCTGTTAACAAAAAAGAGGTGCAAAGGCTGACTGGTCGAATAGCAGCCATCAACCGATTTATGAGCAAGGCAGTAGATAAGTGTCACCATTTTTTCAAAGCAGTAGGGGGCTCAACCAACTTCCAATGGACTAGAGAATGCGATGAGTCACTTGAAATGCTTAAGCAATCGTTACAGCAACCCCCAGTGTTAACTTGTCCCAATCTAGGAGACATACTTAGTTTGTACTTAGTAGTTTCAGAACGTGCTGTCAGCGTTGTGCTAGTAAAAGACCTTGGAAAAGTTCAGAAACCAATATACTATGTCAGTCAATTTTTGAGGGGAGCAGAGACACAGTATAGCTTAACCGAGCATTTGGTATTGGCTTTAATAGTTGCAGTCAGAAAACTAAGGCCCTATTTTCAGACTCATACAGTACAAGTCATGACCGATCAACCTTTGAAGCAAATTATCCATCGACCAGAAACCTCTGGAAGGTTATTGAAATGGGCAATGGAACTCACTGAATTCGAAATAGAGTTCAAGCCAAGGACAGCCATAAAAGTCCAAGCATTAGCAGATTTTATCGCAAAACTCACTGCTCCTCCAATGTCAAAAGAGGAGAAAGAAGCGAGGACAGAATGGAAAATATATGTGGATGGGTCGTCTAACAATGAAGGTTCTGGGGTGGGCGTCATTATGATAAGCTCAAACTCAGAAGAACTAGAGTACTCTCTACGCTTTGGATTCCTTGCCACCAACAACGACGCAGAGTACGATGTTGTAATAACTGGGCTAAGCATTGCAGTCCGATTAGGGTTATCTTTGGTGGAAGTATATAGCGATTCACAATTGGTTGTGGGACAAATAACAGGGGAATATGAATTGAAAGATGATAAGATGGCAGCTTACCTAATGAAAGTGAGAGACCTACAGAGGCGATTTAGTAATTTTAAAATTACAAAGGTCTCCCAAAAGGATAATACTAGGGCTGATGCATTATCCAAGTTGGCGTCTACCAATCCAAAACACCTGCCACCAACAGCTAATGTGCAAGTGCTCTGTCAGCCAAGTATTGTAAATACAGTCGAAATCAAGGAAATCAGTGCCAAGTGTAGCTGGATAGACTCAATAGTAGACTACATAGTGGATAATCAGCTGCCTGAAAACCCAGTTGAGGCAAAAAGGCTCAGAGCTCGAGCGGCCATGTTCACTGTCATAGACAAAAATTTTTATAAACGTGGTTTTTCGGCCCCCTACTTAAAGTGCCTTTCTCCAGCAGAAGCCCAAGAAGTTCTGTATAAGATACACAGCGGCATATGTGGCAACCACCAAGGGGCCTCAGCATTGGTTTTCAAAGCACTTAGACAAGGCTACTACTGGCCCGATATGAAATAAGACGCTAAGAATGTGGTGAAGAAATGCGATACTTGCCAACGACATGGTAACTTGATACACGCCCTAGCAGAACAGCAGTCTGCAATTTTTGGGGTGTGTCCTTTCTTCTAGTAGGGGATGGACATCTTAGGACCTTTGCCTATGGCTAAAGGGCAGAGAAAATTCCTTATGGTGGCTATAGATTACTTTACAAAATGGGTAGAGGCTGAACCACTAGCCACCATTACTATGGCCAAGATTCAAAGTTTTTTGTGAAAAATATCATATGCAGATTTGGAATTTCTCGAGTAGTTGTTACTGACAATGGCAGGCAGTTTGATAGTCATGGTTTCAAGGCTTTTTGTGAAAGCTACCGTATAGAGCATAGGCTCACCTCAGTGGTGCATCCCCAGGCTAACAGACAAGTAGAGGTGACTAACCGAACGATCCTATGGGATTTGAAAACTAGATTAGAAAATGAAAAAGGCATGTGGGCTGATGAGCTACCTAACGTATTGTGGTCCTATCACACTACCTCCAGGAGACCGACTGGAGAGACCCATTTCATGCTCTCTTTTGGGATGGAGGCTGTCGTACCAGTGGAAATCTTGAGCCCAACAGGCAAAATGATAAGTCAGCAGATCGACCCCACCGCCACCCGGGTTGAGCTTGATCTTTTGGAGGGAGTAAAAGAGAAGACGGCCATGAGAACAGCAGCGTATAAGTGGAAGAAAGCCGAACACTTCAATCGGTAGGTTAAAGCCAAATTTTTTCATACAGGGGACTTGGTACTGAGGAATGCTATGGCAGCAGGGCACCCTCATACCAAGCTAGGGGCAAATTGGGAAGGAACATATGAGGTCATCAGGAGAATCAGGAGAGGAGCTTACAGCTTAAAAGACTTGACAGGAAAACCATTGGGCAGGCCATGGAATGTGGAACACCTCAAAAAATATTATCAGTAGGATGCACCCATCAACGATTCTTTATTTTTCTTTTTGTTGCAATAAAGACATTACAAGTCTTTCCAATGTAATGTTATCTGCTGATCCCCTTAAAGGATTCTAGCACTTTATGTGCAAAGAAGATATGTTTTAAATTAATAAAAAGCAGAGACAATGGCAAATGATGAGGGGGCTAAGGAAAGGCCAGCATAGCCGGGATGTCCCAGTGCCCCTACTGAGTCATAGATCTTCGCGACCTTTGGACAACTGCACAACCAAAACAATCATGTCTACTCTGACAAAACAAAACCATCAGTTGGGTAGAGGCATTAAATCACCCACAATGATGGGTGACAGGCTGATAAACCCATTAGTTGGTTAAAAAATTCAATCACACGTTGGGTAGAGGCATTAAATCACCCACAATGATGGGTGATAGGCCGATAAACCCATTTAAAAAATTCAGCCACAAGTTGGGTAGAGGCATTAAATCACCCACAATGATGGGTGATAGGCCGATAAATCCATTAGTTGGTTAAAAAATTCAGCCACAAGTTGGGTAGAGGCATTAAATCACCCACAATGATGGGTGATAGGCTGATAAACCCATTAGTTGGTTAAAAAATTCAGCCACAAGTTGGGTAGACGCATTAAATCACTCACAATGATGGGTGATAGGCCGATAAACCCATTAGTTGGTTAAAAAATCCAATCACACGTTGGGTAGAGGCATTAAATCACCCACAATGATGGGTGATAGGCCGATAAACCCAATTAAAAAATTCAGCCACAAGTTGAGTAGAGGCATTAAATCACCCACAATGATGGATGATAGGCCGATAAACCTATTAGTTGGTTAAAAAATTCAGCTACAAGTTGGGTAGACGCATTAAATCACCCACAATGATGGGTGATAGGCCGATAAAACCATTAGTTGGTTAAAAAATTCAATCACACATTGGGTAGAGGCATTAAATCATCCGTAAAGATGGGTGATAGGCCGATAAATCCATTTAAAAAAAAAAAGAGGTGGTCGACCACCAAAATAGTGTTCGACTGCAAATGTGGTCGACCACCATAATTATGGTCGACCTAAAGTGGTCGACCACTGTTGACCAACCCAAGGTGGTCGACCACTATTGGTCGACCCAAGGTGGTCAACCACTACGATCGACCCAAATAGGTCGACCACTTTGTCCAAATTCAATGTTCAAAATCGTCCACTATGTTCAACTATGTACGGCCAGAAAGCTTGTTGACGATAAAACGACCCAGCTTAAAAATTAAAATAGAGCATACATAATTACGAACACAATTATGAATGTTTAAAGCAAGTGGATATCAACACAAGTTCTCCAAAATAGGCGACTGAGTCATGCCTACCCACATCCCGGGCCAAGAGAAATCAAAAGGCTTTAAGATAAGCATCGATTATACGTCCATATTCCAAGACAAAATAATAAGACTTTCGAAACATTGTTTTACACCCACATCCCGGGCCAAGAAAGTTTACGAAGTCTTACAAAAATATAGAGAGAGACAAAAAAGTAGGCGTCAAGCCGAAGGACCGCCAGCATTCTCTCTCCTAGATGTGCCGTCTCTACGACCCTTAGGAGCACTCTTCTTGGGAGCTGACTCAACCGTCTTCTATCTGGCCATGAAACGCTCGAGCCACAAAGGGTCAAGCGACGGATGCTCCTCAGCCAACCACTTCTTGGTGAGATTTATAGAAGCCTTCATTGACTCTGCTCTGAACATGTGCATGCAACTAGAAAACTCCGAGAAGGCTTTATAGCTAGAAATAGCATCTTCCTGGGCGTGAGCTAGTGTGGAGTACAGTGAGTCAATCTCATTCTCCTGTGCCGTGGCCCTAGACTCAGCTAACATGGCTTGGCTACTCTTTTCACCTATCTCCTTCTTCAAGTTAGCAACCTCCATTCTCAACTCTGTCTCTTGAAGATCCATATGTTCCAAATGCCTCTCTAGATCTTCGTTCACTAAGGCCATGGCGTCTTGCATAGTAATCATCTGACAAACGGATTCCAAAGCCAAGATCAGTCATAAAGTTGACACAAAGTAAAAATAAAAAAGAAAAGAGGGAAGAAATGAAACATTACCCTCCTGGTGTACACCGCTAAGGTCTTGTTCACCGACGAAACCTTCCTCCGAGATAAACCAGTACGCAGGGGCTCTAGTGCACAGCTTCGAACCAATTCAAGGTCCATGTTAGCATTAGTGGGCGGAAAACGAATATCATGGAGAGTGGTCTCATTGTCAAGAGGATCGTTATCAGGCTGATCAACAGGCACATCCTTGAGATATCTTCATCGGCCGCCTCCTTTCTCTACGTTGGTAGTAGTTAGAGCCTCCTTGCCCGATGCAGACCCTTTGCCTTTGTCTAAGAGCTTCTTTCTCTTACTTGGAGCAGAATCTTTCATTGGTCCCTCATCATCAGTAGCTAAAGGAATAGAATTCAACACAGCATTCAAATCATACACAACACCTTCCATACCTGAAATAATATATATATATATATATATAACTCCATATAATGTGTAAAAGCAAGAAGGTTAGCGGAGGAAGTGCCTACCAACAGGACGACTGATTCCCACGGTCAGCATGCTACGATCTGTTAAAACTTTGTTTAGCTCCGAGCCGGGAGGGTCTAAATTGATAAGCTGGTCAATTTTGTTTTGGAGGTAAGGAGTGATGTCTACTGGACTATTGAATAGTCAAATTTTAGGATGTTTCCAATAAGTATCGAAAGGAAAACTACCAGAGACAGGCCTAACGAAGAAAAAACAGTTCTTCTACCCACTGTTCAAATTTCTATAATGAGGCACATGGAAAGGGACCCGAGTGGAAAAGTATATGTAACTGTCACAGGACACTAAGCGGTGCATTTCAAAGATACACCTAAAAAGGTCAGTGGAAGGATCAATATCATGAAGGAGACACATGTATAGAAAGTAGAGGGCTAACCTCCAAGCATTTTGGGCCACCTGGCTGGGAGTTAAGTGGAACTCACGAAATATGGCAACGAAAAACGGATGTATTGGAAACCTAAGCCCTCCATCCGCACTATCTTTGTAAATGGCAACCTCGAAAGGATTCGACCCAGGAAGCCTTTCTGTGGGGAGCGGGGCTCTATATATGTGGTCGTCAAAAATCTTATATTTTACTAACAACCTATCCAATTTGGTTTCAGAGTTGTACACACTATAACCTTTGCGAATATTAAGAGGTATTATGTGCTAGAAGGTGACCTGCCAATTTGAATATTGGCAGAAGATGATCTAATGGGTGGCATTCTACCCCCAGCTCGCACAGATCCAGCCGAACGATCACCCAGCTCCAAGAAATCATTCGACTATCGGGTAACCTCTGACACCGGTCGACTCTCTCTTGTTCGAAATTCGTTCGACGACCGAGAAGTCCGTCGATCGATTAATTTCGTAGAACTACTGCGATCGTTCGACTGACTACTTGATCTACTACGGATCTTGTCGATAGAATCAAAGGAAGATTCATTATCAGAGGATAGTACTACCCTAGGCATGGAAGTAGACAAGTTGGAGGTTACCTGTGGAAAACAAAGTCTGTCGGACTATAAAAAAATAGAAGTCAACAAAGGGCTATGGGACCTTTTTGACTACCCCACGGCCGGTTGACAAAACAAAGCACCTATTCGAAGTGTCCTTCAGCAGGTGAGCTGCAATTCATGAAGAAAAATACGTTCCAAATTTCAAGACCTTGAAGGAGATTGGGCCAACTAAGAAAGAAAATTTGTTTGGACATAAGCAAAATACTCACCTTGGCCGGTCTTCCGTGTAGACCAGCAGCGGTCTACCACACTGTTTAGTCTACCACTATGCTCGGTCGACCACCTTGGACTGTCAACCGCCTTGGACAGTAAGCGGTCGGCCGATCGACGAATATAGACGACCGGATGACCGCGAAAATTTCAAAGTTTTCCTAGAGAGAAGAGGATTTTGGAATTTTGCTTATAAGAATGTGAAAATGAAATTACAAGTGAATAAAATGCCTCCCTTTATATAGAGTAAGAAAGAGCGGGAAGTGAAAATTTAAAATTTTTGAATTTTAAAGGAAATGAGGAAAATGGAAGTTCCAAGTTTTCAAAAAAAAAAAAAAGAAGGGAAAAC
The DNA here is from genome assembly GCA_023638005.1 of Forsythia suspensa. Taxonomy (NCBI): domain Eukaryota; kingdom Viridiplantae; phylum Streptophyta; class Magnoliopsida; order Lamiales; family Oleaceae; genus Forsythia; species Forsythia suspensa. The sequence continues at coordinate 23,790,437 of CM042666.1, read as the reverse complement.
TGGAAAAATGCACGTGGAAACTGATTTCCTATCCAATCAAATCATTGTAAACAATAAAATTATAATGCATGTGCTTCCATATTTCATCCACTTGCATGTGATTAGACATTCAATATAAATGCCCAACTTGTAAACAATCATATTTTAATGCTTGTGCTTCCATATTTCATCCACTTGCATGTGATTAGACATTCAAAATAAATGCCCACTCCACTGTTAATTTTTCACAGATTTGTTGCAACAGTGGTCGACCACTGTTGCAGCGATTTGACCGACCACTTTGTTGGTCGACCACTATTGCAGCGATTTGTTGGTCAACTACTGTTGGTCGAGCGAACACTGTTCGCGTATTTAATTAAAAAAAATGGGAGAGAGAGAGAAGTTAAAAAGTGATATTCGTACTCATTAACGATAACAATCACTAATGAGTAAGGCGGCTTATGATGGTAGCCTGGACTCTAACGTAGAGCCCAACCTTGAGCCCAATATAGAGAGTCCAGCCTGGACTCTAATATCCAGAGCCCAAGTCGAAGACCCGGAGAGTTGGAACCTTCCTACTCGGGTCCAGCTCTTCAATTTGAAAATATTATGATACCCGAAGATTATCTACGTGCGTGATATTCGGCAGTTACAACAGAAAAGATACATACGTCTACTCACTACACCTCTTCCGAGATGAGGGCACGTGTCCCCCTGATAAGCTGGGACGTCTGCCACATCGACATGAAGAAATTACTTATAAATAGTAGCTTATACCATTCCAGGTACCTCTTCGAAAATTCTTTGATTAAAGACATTCTACACAATTTCTCATCATATATATCTCCTATTGATTCTTACGCCGGAGTGGGAACGGGGGAGAAGAGCTCTGCCACTTTTTTTCAGGTTACCAGCCGCGTGCGCCTCCACCATCTGAGGAAGAGATCGAAAACTTTAGTAAAATTTCAAAGGTATGAACAATTTGCACAATGACTTCCGAAGGTAAGGACGTTTTGTGCTAATTACCAAAAAAAAAACCTAAATTGGTCGGGGATGGCAGTCAGCAATGGCCAGTTGGACTTTTGTCTTGCTGGAGAAGGCGATCTTTCTGGTCCAAAATTCTATCCTTGATTTTGCTACAACGATTCATTGTGGAATGGTAATTGGATTTGGCAGGGGTTTAGGTTTGGGAATTGGAGCAGGTGGGTTGGGATGGGTTAAAATTATCTTATTTAAGAATGGAGAATTTAGATTGTGATTGAGCTGAAAAAGGTGGGTAATGGGCTATTCTAATTTTGGGCCGAGAAATCAGCCCCTACTTGTTCTGTGTTTGGAATGTGTAAAGGTGGTTTGTATTTGAGAACAAGGGATTTTGGCGCAAATGGTCCATAACATTTGCTCTTAGTGTAGAATTGGTTCCTAACGTTTATTTTTTACAAATAAGTTCCTAACTTGTGTGTTTTGGTGTAAAATTGGTCTTTATAGAATGAAAAAAAAGACAAATATACCCTTAGTTTTAATTAGAAAAATTGTACGTGGATTCCTAATCATTACAAAATGTGCAAATAGGTCCAATACTTTTATTTTTTATAAAAAATTAAAGAAAACTAATGAATTTTTTTTTAGAATTAACACTTTAGTAATACATATGTCAAATAATATTATTATTTTTATTATTAAGTAATTATATTATTTAAAATTTAAACTTTTATTTTGTTGTTGTATAAAAAAAAATAACTTTGTCACAAACTTGATACTTTTATTTAATTGAATTATATGTTTATTAACTACAAATATTAGAAATCCAACTATATTCTTCATATTTTAATTTATCGTTTTATTTTCGTTCAAAAATAAAACATATCATGTGTAAATTAATTTTTATTAGTAATTTTATGTTAAATAAAAATGTAATAAGATTAGTTCAATGTCATAAAATTATTTACGCCATATTTTTATTTATTTAACTTAATTTTTAAAGTAAAGAGTGAGAAAAATGATTTCTTCCTCTTTAAATAATATAATTACTTAATAATAAAAATAATAATTTTATTTGACATGTTTATTACTAAAGTGTTAATTCAAAAAAAAAATCATTAGTGTTCTTTAATTTTTTGATAAAAAATAAAAGTATTGGACCTATTTGCACATTTTGTAATGATTAGGAATCCACATACAATTTCTTTTAATTAAAACTAAGGGCATATTTGTTATAAGGACCAATTTTGCACCAAAACACATAGGTTAGGGACTTGTTTGCCAAAAAAATAAACGTTAGGGACCAATTTCACACTAAGGACAAAGGTTAGGACCGTTTGCGCCAAAATCCCTTGAGAACAATGTTTACTGTGTATGAAATTTTGATTTAACCACATCTATACATAAATTCAGTGCGTGTATGCAATCGCTATCCCATTATTGAACCCTGCGTGTATTTGAAGTTGTTGAAGCTTAAACGGAGATGCCTCAGGCATAATGACAATTGGGAGAGTTTGGTGAGAAATGTGTTGCAATGGGCATTATTGGGAAATGGCTCACGCCCATTTGAGAAACACAAGCATTGCCAGTTCCGTATCTTTGGACTTTTCACAAACTATCATTGAGTTTGTCAAGAGAAGAAACGAATGTTGAAAATGGGGGAAGGAATTCAAGATCTTAGTTTGGTGTTCAGTGAAGTCCTGCAAACGTATGTGTTTGTTAACAAGTAATAGTAAAATGAGTAAAATGGATATTGTTCCCACAAAGACTTTCATTTTCACTTAAATTCGATCAATTATAGCAAATTGAATATTAACAAAAATTATTTGATCAACTAATGATTTAGAATATATGCTAAATTAATAATTTGAAAGGAATGCAAGTGTGTGATTATTGGAGAAAATTCAAGTAAACAAGTATGCCAAAAATTCGACTCCACTATTAATAACTATTTTAATTCCTAATACCCCATTTTTAATCTAATTCATGCTTAATTCACCAGATGATAAATTGACATGATGGCCTGCAAGTCTTTTGGTGCGAGCTTATCGAGGACTCCATGGCAGGCTAAAAGAGTGTCTACTATTAGGAATTCCATAAAATTTTTGACGGTGCATGGCAGTTCTCCAATTTTTAGAGCAGAGGGTTTCTGCACTTGTAGGATGAGGCTATCGCCCAAGATATGAATAGTGGCTCTGGGATTGCGGTCAGCTTGTTGTCCACTTTCATCTGATCGAAGACACATCTGAATAGTATAATTATTACATCGTTGTTGTCAATTAACATCATGTCCAGTCTATTATAGGCAGTGATAGCACGAACCACAAGTATGTTACAATGCGAGTACTGTACCACAACCTCATCTTCTTTCGTAAAGGTAAACGATGGAGCTCTCAACTAGTGCTCGTGGACTTGCCAACTTTTCAAAAAAAAAATTTTATTGGATTCGCATAATTCCTTAGCACATTCATCATATGGCCTTCGATGTAAGGTCTCCTGATTATTGTGTTGATCCCTCGGACTGAGGCAACGCCTGTGTGTTGGTCCTGCTTGGGAAAGTTTGCACCCTTCATTCTCCATGTTATCATTATGTGGGTGGTTACCCTGGCATTGGAGTTGAGTCCCTGCCTATTATTGGGAGGTTCCTGCCAACCTCGTGCCACTCCACTTCTCGCCCCTACGATCAATCAATTTTTTCACCTCCGCACAGTCCTACCCCTAGTACAGTGGATCAGACGAAACCTTGGGACAGGTGTAGAGGTGTTAGAGGAACTATTGGTGCTGTGTCTAGCTATTCTGGTCATGTTTCAATCTAATTGAACCTTCTGCAATGATCGTTGCGAGGTATCTAAGATCAGCAGCTCTTGCGACGACAACGATTCTCCTTCTCTTTCTCAACTTTTTCATTGTTTTCTATCATTTAATCTGAGCGGATTTATCTCTGTATAACATCCACCAGATGAGTAATTTTTTCAACTCTCTATTATGGGTGTCTCTCCAAAATTAAGTTCACATACGGAGTCCGTTTATTAATGAGTCCAATGCCTTTCATTGGAGACATTCTCGATCTTCTTGATCACTTTACTAAACCTCCTAAAGTAACATTTTACAGGCTCGCCTTCTTTTTTTCCTAATGTCGTTGAGCTATGCCACGTCTGCCACAGTCGTACAATTTCCTGTCAAGGTATTGATGAACTCATGTTTTAATTGAGGCCAACTTTTGATGCTCTCTAGTTTTAGCTTATTGTACTAATGTTTCGCATCGAAGACAGGTGTGGTTTAGAAATTCTTGTATTTCACTGTAGGGGTGTAGCCTTGGAGCTTTGTCTGCGGGGTCCATGGGGTCGCCACGCTTGATGTATTTATCTATTGGGGGGCATTTTAAAACCCACTGGAAGCTCATTAGCTTTTAGTTTCTTGGAGAACAGAATGTTCTTGTCGTCGTCATCCAAGTCGTAAGAACATACCAATCTCTCATCCTATGATTTGACATCCACTACAATAGGCTCCCTTCTCCTTTCTAGTCAAACGTCGTTGTGCCCACTACTGGAATTACGAATGGACATTCTATAGGACCTGACTTGGAGCTGGTCGAACACACTGATGGATCCTGCAGGCCTATTTTCTTTTGTGGAGAGATCTTTTTTCTGATGCTGGCCATTCGAGGGCATCGTGTACTGGTTTCGAAGGTTACGCCCACTAGGCTCTGACGAATCATCCTGAGATCGACAACTTTCTGTGAAGCTATATTTCGAAGAGCTTCGTTGGTTGCGGTTGCGCTTGCTCCCTGACGAGACCTATTATTGTCCCAATCGCTTGATGAGGTCTCCTATTCGAGTATTCTTCTCCTGCAGTTTGATAATGTCTCATTCTGATACTTTTTTTAATGGCATTGTCTATGTCTTCTTCAACGGGTTACATTCTGGAGATCATGTATCTCCCTCTACTCTTGTTCGCGGTGGTGGGATTCAACGTATTCATAGGAATTTTCCATCATCGTGGTTTTCTAGTAGGAAATCCAAACACACTTTACCACAAATTCTTGTTATTCATGTAACGTATTTAGACTTTCCACAGACGGTGTAAAAATGTTGACCTCTAAAAATGTATTATCCACATGTTAATAGATATCCAATCACTTATATACGAGTATGTATGTTACCTGCACACTTAGACAATCGTTACCCACTAAGATCATCTAAAAAAAGGAGCCAGCAATCGTTGGCACTCGAATAGTCACGTCAACTGCCGGTACGGGATTATGTAGGAGTTTTTTGGTGTGGAAGAGACAAGCAAGCAGATATTTGACCATGGTTTAAGGTAGAGAACAATGAGTACCTTTGAATGAAGAGAATACATGCATGTATAGGGAGAAAGCCCTAGTTCGTTAAAGACAACAATCAATTAGTTACTTAATTGGATTTTTTCCCTTGAGGAGATAATGTTAATTTCATATTTACTCTGATGTCCAAGATTTCACCCGTTATCTTTGTCAATCTCTAATATTACGTAGCTGATTTTTAGGGATTAACACGGAATTTCCTCATGGGAGTTATCTTGTTGATCAAGAGAAATCTTTTTCCAAATTAACTCTCCAACTGTAGATGGGATTTTACCTAAGAGGACGGGCTGCCTAGGGGACTTCGTGGGCTTGGGAGGACCCTCAACGCAGGATGGGACTTGATATAGTTTCGAAGACCATCCAAAAGGTTCACTAGGTAGAACATAGTCAAGATTACGCGAGTATCTCTAGTGCCTTGGGGCTTGAAATTGCCACGTGTAACTTGAGTGAACGCTAAGGTGTAGTGACAAAAAATCAAAGGAAATTTTTTAAACCAAAATAAAATAATATTGAAGCCTACTCATTTATTGAACAACAATTGAAGCCCATTCATGGATCAGTCATTATCCGTCTCTGCTCTCATGTTCGTTTCGCATTCAACACAGACCATCTCACACACACACAAAGGAGAAAAAAGAAGAAGCCAGCTGCACTCTCCCTCTCTCTGTCTCGAATCTTGGCTCACCAGAACTAGAAGGCCCAAAACCAGAAGAATTTTTCCCTGTCTTCGTCTCTCTCTCTCTCCGTACTGTACATTCAATTTTTTTATTTTTTTAGTTTCTCTTAATCTTTGCTATGGTTAATGACTTAATTTGAAGCTTTAAATTCTGAATATTGTGAGTCATTGGGACAATTTATGCATTAAGTAAATTGAAATTCTGAAATATTATGAATTGTAATTAAAGTCAATATATTGGGTCAATTTATGAATTGTGATTGAAGTCAATCTATTCTATGATTGTTTATTTGTATTGTGAATATTGTGAATTGTGATTGAACTCAATTTATTCTGAAATTCTGAATATTATGAATTGTGAATTTGTGATTGAAGTCAATTTATTTTGAATATTGTGAGTTTGGTTCCATAAGTTAATTGAAAGCTCTATTAATGTCTTCAAATTACATCTCATGCGTGAGGTTGATTTTTCCCATTTTGAAGTTGATTTCATTTCAAAATTTGGCTCAATTTTAGATTTAAAACCTCCAAGAAGAAGAAGAAGAAGAAGATGTTGGTTTTTTACATTCTGTCATAATTGTCGCTCAAGTCTCATTCTTAAGTAAGCAATGACTATCTCTTGCTTATTTATTGACTTATTAAAAATAGTTGAAGCCTTGTCGACTTTAATTGTGAGGTTATTGAAATATTTTATTATTATTTTTAGACTTTTCATGCTTCCTAAATATGAGTCTGAAACGCAAAAAAGAAAAAGAGTGGAAAAGGAAATGACATTAGTTCAGAGTTAAGGAGGAAGTATGGACAAGTATTTTAATCGCAACAAACAAAGAGTGGAGAATAATATATTTTGTTTGTTGTTTATTTTTTTTCGAATTTTAAGTTTGTAATTAGTTCCGTAACAGTCTTGTGGATTTTGAATACATACTGCAATTTTGGGGTCCATTAGGGGCCTAATTTTTCAACTTCGCCTCAGGCTCCGAAAATATTAGAACCGGCCCTGCAAAGACCTATAATGCTTGTTGTAGTGACAATGGTAAAGGATATTAGAAGGATCAATGCATGAAGTTGCTCGTCTGTCTTCTTAAAATGATATTACACATAGGATGCTCACCTTTAGAAAATGAAATTCCCAAGCCATGATTGTGGGCAAGGAGTTATATTGAGTATAGTTAGGCAAGTAAAAACGAGCCTCCCAAGTGTGCAATTATTGACGATTGTGACCTTACATTTTACATTCGTTTATTAGAAATCTCCTACGTGCATAGAGGTGGCAAAATCTGCCCGGCCTGTGGGCCAGCCCATATAACCTAGATTTTTGGGTTGGGCTAGCCTTGGCCCAAATAAAACTGGGCCAATATGGCCCGGCCTATCTAGCTCGAGGACTAGTTGGGCCGGCCCGATTTTGACTTTTGTTTTTTGGGAAATTGCCAATAAATCGTCTCCACATGACTTCTTTCAAATTAGGTCAAAACGTTTTTCAAAATTGTGATTAAGTCATACTTTACAGCAATATTTTAATTTAATTCCAAAATCACTCTTTTTAACCATAGTTTCCATTGGCTTAATCTTCAAACTCCACAAACCTCCTCCACCTCCGGCGACCTCTGATGAGTGCTTCTTCTATGGCTCAGTTAAAATTCCATGCTTTTTCTTTAAACCCCGCCAATTGATTTCTTGGTTGTTCCAAGTGCTTGAGCCAACTAGTGTTAGGATTTGTGGAAAAATCTCTCTCTCTCTCTCTCTCTCTCTCTCTCTCTCTCTCACATTTGTGGCTTTGTGTAGCTTGAAAGTCTTCTGGATTAATCATGCAAATATGAAACAATACTTTTGAAGAATGATGGGAAAGCTCTTTCTGGTTTCCATTGATTTTCCATTTTGATGATGTCTGAGAGTAACTGGAAACATATAGCTTTTATTGTTGTATTAGTTAGAGTTTCAGAGAAGATATGGGTGTCATTCACATTGTGGCTCAAGTTCTGGCACTGTAAGTTTGGGTTTATGAGTTTGACTCTTAGTTGTCTACTTCACTCTTTTATCCATGGCTTTTCAACAGGTATGCAATTCAAAGTTATAATTAAAATGGTGAACGAGGGAAATGTTATAGGTAGGAGAAACAGGAAAATTTTGGTATTAAATAGAGATGTCAAGAAAGGTGAAAGTTGGAATCTTTGTGAGACTCGCAATATGTTGAAGCAAGAACATATGTTGAATGCTGTAAATAGGAGTTTGAATGCTCCACTATCTGATGTAAATAGGAGCTTGAATGCTCCACCATCTGATATAAATATAGGAGTTAGAATTTATGGGGGCTTGAATGCTCTACCATCTTATGTAAGTAGGAGCTTGAATGTTGTAAATATGAGCTTGAATACTCCACCATCTTATGTAAATAGGAGCTTGAATGCTCTACCATCTAATTGCTGTAAATAGGAGCTTGAATGTTCTACCATCTAATGTTTAGTCATGTTGTGTTGTTTGATACTGTATTAAACAAAACAGTATCACAACAGAAATAGGCATAGAATTCGCATACGTGCTCAGAATTTTTATTATAATATGTTTTCGGAATGGTCTTGACGAGACGGTCAAGACAAGTTGCTTTGCTACTATGTATGATGGATTTTACCCGTTTGAAGTCGTCTCTTTAGTTTAAAATGACAATCTTTAATTTTTCTTGTCAAAACAATATCATACATCCTCTAAAACCATATCACAGATAAATGTATCTTAATATATTAGTATTATACATGAAAATATCTTAATAAAACAGTATCATAGGTTGAAATATTATCTTAATAAAACAGTAGCAAAGATAAAAGTATGGTATAAGTTCACCAATATACATTATCTAAATAAAAAACAGTATCATGGATTAAACAGTATCAAAGATAAAACGGCATCTTGGATTAAACAGTATCAAATATACTAATGCATATTACTTAAATAAAACAGTATCATGGATTAAACAGTATCAAAGTATACTAATGTACATTACTTAAATAAAACAGTATCATGGATTAAAACAGTATCATAGACAAAACTAAGAGATTGAAACAGTATCATAGGTTGAAACTTTGTCATAATATTTTACTATAATTAGAAACAAGAAAAAATTCGACAAATCGAAACAGTATCATAGATCGAAAGAATATCAACCATTTTTCATTATACTCTTAGACAACATTGTCATAATTAAATAGTATCAAAGATAAAACTAAAAAATTAAAACAGTATCATAGGTTGAAACTTTTTCATAATATTACACTATCATTAGAAACAATGAAAAAATTTGATAAATAGAAACAATATCATTGATCGAAAGAGTATCAAACATTTTGCAATCATATATTGAAATATTATCATAATAAATCAATATCAAAGATAAAAATATGGTGTAAGTGTACCATATCATATTATGTATATAAAACAGTATCACAATAAAACAGTATCACAACAAAACAGTATCACAATTATGGTTTTTTTACAATTAAGGATATATTGGTTTTTTAGCTCTAAAATGTGATTTTAATTGAATTAAGTTTTGACCATATAATTTTAGAACCCATAAGTACCAAAACAGTGACCAGCCTTGAATTTACCCCCACTCCACCCTTTTTTTTTATACTAATAACTCATTTTGTAAATAGCCCCAATACATAATCCAATATCAATCTAAAATAATCTATGCCCAAGCTTTCAATAAACATTAATCCAAAAATCCCAAGGTCCAATATAAAATTGTTTAGATTTAATTAAAATTTAGTTTAATTTAAATTTCAATCCAAAATATAGTTGATGTGGCAAGTAAATTATTTATTTTAAATTTACTTATAAGTAAACTTTTTAATTTAAACCAAACATGTTTATATCTCAAAGCAATACGACTAGCATGCTTTTAATATTTGTATTTTTTGAAGAAAAGAAAAGTGTCTACAAATAGTTTACAATTAATAAAAAAATTATTAATTTGAAAGAAAATTGACGTTTATCTATTGACTAATACATGAGAGCCCCAATTTTATAAATTAATCTCTTTAAAAATCTCAAAATATATAGTCTAAATTTATCTAAGATTGTATTTGATGTAATATATTTGATGTATAAAAAAATTATTTAAAAAAAAAAGAAAAAAAAAGAAAATTAAGACCAAGTTGGGCCAATAGACTGGACTGAGCTAGCATATTTCTGACCCATACAAAACTGGGTTGGGCCAACCCAGTTCAGTTTCACGTGTGGCCCTACTCTGGCGGGCTTGGCTGGCCTAGCCCAGCCCATTTGCCAGCTCTAAACGTACATTACAATCGTGCTCCAAGTGGTCTATAGCTCTATGCTTCTCCAAAAATGTAATCCCTTTGTCCCATAAGGATAGATTTACTTTCTTTAATCATCTATCCCAAATTATAGGTCACTTTCTTTGTTGATAGCATAGTTAATTATTATTTGGGATAATTGCATCAAAGGTCTCCAACGTTTCAAAATCATTGGGGATATGCCCCTAACTTAAAAAAATAGCACCACATATCCCCAACGTATGAAAACCTTGGCGTGGTAGGTCCTTTATGACCAAATTGCTCTTTTCTTTAAACAAACAAAAAAACAAAAACAAAGAAAAAGAAAAACAAGATTGAAAACTAACCAAATGTACCCCAAAAAATAAAAAGTAAGAAATATACCCAAAAAAATAAAAAGTGAAAAAATGTCATCTTCTCCAAAAACCCAAGATAATTGCATCAAAAACCCTTTTCTTTTCCCTTCCTGAGCCGAATTGCCAAAGTCTGTGAATGGTAAGTTGACTCAAGTACATTGACCACTATCTATCAGATATTTGTTCTGCACGTATTTGCTCAGAGCTAAGAAGTCTTTCGGCCTCATTACTTGCCTCGGCTTGCAGCCTCCACTTCTGATGCAACACATCAACAAAATTATGACGTGAAATAGTCACACATAACCATGATGGGTTTTTCTTCCCGAGGATCGCCTGGGGGGTTGGGGTGGGGCGTAATGAAGTAATAAACATGCCCCTCAAGATTTTCAATCTCCACGATTTGTTGTATCTGTTCCAAATACTTTCCTGCAAAGAGGATTAACCAACTCCGATGAAGCACGGAATGACAACATTTGAAGGAGATCCTTCGTGCACCATCGTTTTACATATCGAGAACCGGTATAAAAAGATTACACGCTACTTGCATTTGATTGTTCAAGGTCATGGTTTTGGGAGAAGGATGGTTTGTATGCCAAAATGCAAATTGAGCATGTTTGGCTAAAAGTCTCGAATGTCTCGGTCGATTGCATGCATATCTCTAGTCGTTGATAATAATAGATATGTCTCATCCAATTTCGTGGCTCCTTTGAGTTCACAAGCCGTGACATAACCATTGAGTTTTCTCGCTTCCCACGTTTGAAAAGGTCATGTCATCTTCTTTTTTGGAGAAGATGACCTTTTTTTACTTTTTATTTTTTTGGGGTATATTTCTTAATTTTTATTTTTTGGGGTATATTTGGTTAGTTTTCAATCTTGTTTTTCTTTTTTCTTTGTTTTTGTTTTTTTGTTTGTTTAAAGAGAAGGACAATTTGGTCATAAAAGACCTACAACGCCAAGGTTTTCATACGTTGGGATGTGTGGTGCTATTTTTTTAGGTCAGGGGCATATCCCCAACGATTTTGAAACGTTGAGGACCTTTGATGCAATTATCCCTTTTTATTTTGTCTTCTTTAGTTCTCCAGCTTCTATAACCTCTAATTTGGTCCTTTAAGTTTCAATTGTGTACAATTGAGTTCCCGTACTTCCGAGACATCTCCCAGTTTATTATTTTTTCATCAATTCTTCTACAATTTCTTACATACGGGTTCAAAACTGAAATATAAAGAATTACACACTAAATTAAGTATACAATCAATAATATGACAGGATAAAAGCTTAGTTTAAATGTTCAAATAAGTGTACAAAATGTACTTATCAAATGCATGAATTGAATTATGTGACACATTAATAACCTCAATATCAAAGGAAAAAGGGATAAGGACACGTGGATCATAGACTATAGATAGCCATCAAATCAATCACATAAGATGATGCCGGTCTGACAAAGGAAATGCCGTCACTCAAGTACTCAGTCATGGATATAACACACACTAGTCAATATAAGTGCCTATGTTTTCATTACAAGGCCAAAGATCTTCACGGTAATGATCTCTTCCCTAGAGGTGTCAAGACGGATGGGCTAGCCGAACTCAGATCGGCCCACCCGCCTCTCGACCAGAACCATGGGCCGGCCCCGTGAACCGAAGCTAATTGCTCGACTTTTAACCACCGCCTATTTTGATTTTTTTTAATAAATGGCAGAGAGCTGTTTAAAGTAAAAGATGTGACGGATGCGTACTGTTTTAGTCTTTAAATATATATAAAAAAAATAGAAATTGAATTAAAAACTTAATAAATGTGAATTTATCATTGTTATTTATTTTTTATTTAGTAATTTGACATATTTTTTGCTATATATGTAAACATTTTTTTTTTAAAATTACAATAGGTAACTAATTTTTTTTAGTAATTTTAAAAAAATTAATTTTTTATTCATACGGGCCGAATCGGGTTGAACCGCGACCCACATGGGCTAGACCCGGATGGGCCGACGAGTAGGCCGAGCTTGTGTTTAATTTTTGTGGGCTGGGTTGACCCGACCTGCAACCCATCATGGTGCAGACTTTTTCTAATGCGGGCCGTCACCGGGCTTCATCAGAGGCGGGCCGACCCGACCCGACCTGCCTTACCCGGATTGACACCTCTACTCCTCCCCATGGTGGGGAGGAGAAATAAAACCCACATGACACATGTCATGTGGGCATTGAAGAGAAGAAAAAGTGATTGACATTTTGTCATTCACTTGTCCAATACCCACATGACATGTGTCATGTGGGTTTTATAACTCCTCTCCACCATGGGGAGGAGATCATTACCGAAGATCTTCATTATTCCCAAGCCATAATAATTATGAACACGTGAGTGGAGGTCTATTGATGCCATGTGTATTTATGGTTTGGTCGAGATTTATGTTGATCAGAAAAAGTATTTCTGTCTTGTTCTAGTGGGTGGTCGAGGTTCTACAAGATTTATCAACCGAGTGGTTAGAATCCTCCACCACGTCAATAAACACGCGGGCCCAGCACTGCCTCAGCTAGTACCCATGCGGTCTATAAATATGAGACATTCCTCACATCATCTTGGTTTTTAGATTGACAACAACGTCTCAATAGAAAATTCTCTCCAAAAAAGCACACTTTCATAATTTCATCAAATTCAATATTATCAAATATAATTACCCATTAACGTAACAGATTCTTCGGAGTTTGGATGAAAATTGTAAATACAGTCCCTAGAAGCTAATTTATCAAAATTGAGGATAGTAAGACTAAGAAATTAAAGTTGGGGACCAAAGATTGTAAATGTTAAGGATGGTGGCTGCAAGGAAACTTGAAAATATTTCTCGCAGAAACTAAATAAATAAATAAATACCCCACGCATCACCATTTGTCAACGTAAACCTAATTTGTTTGTTAGAGGACTGATAAGTGCATTTTGTGCACTTATTAGGACCTTTAAACTAAGTTTTTATTCCGTCATTTTATTGAATTATTACTTAATTTTGTGTTTTAATCTTCATATTTCAGCTTTGGACCTGTTTAATAGCAATTGGAGAAGAATGGACGGAAAGAGCAATAACTTGGTGAAATCGACAAGTAAATGGAGTTTTTGAAGTGAATATCAAGAGCCAAACATTGGAGCATGAGGAAGAAGATAAAATCAATAAGTTTAAGGTGTTTTGGAGTGACAATGAAGAGTTGAATCAATGGATCAAACACCGTAAAGCTAAAGAACCGAATTGAAAACTACCTACAGCAGTGAAAGTCGGAAATTCAAGCACAACTTTTGATATAGATATCTCCAAAAGTCAAATGATATACCATTGGAAAGATAATTGAATTACGAGTCCAAAACTTTTTACGGATCTCAATTTGGAGTTTCCTACAAGAAGTTATGGTCATTTGAAAAACAGCCGCCGCAGAGAAAAAATGCTGAATTGCGCGATCGCCCACGACAAAGCGGGGCGATCGCCCGGAACCTTTTTTCAACAGCAGAATAGCTTTTCCTTGGCCTGGGCGATCGCCCGGGTTTGCACTGGGCGATAGCCTAGTGTATATGCGGCAGAAACGTAATTTTCTTTCCTTTTTGAGTCCTGATACACTTAGGAAACCTTTGGGACATGATTTTAATGAATTTTTGGGATCTTTTAGGGCACAATTAGGTAAGTATATATATGAGTTATTAAGTCATATCAGAGGAGGATTTTTGGGGGAAGAAAACAGTACAAGAAACATAAAACGGAAGATCAAGATTCATCTCTCCAAAAACGAAGATCAAGATCAAGATCAAGATTTCTTCGTTTCCGGGTTATGAATTCCATATTTTCTTCTCCTCTTTCTTCTCTTATTATTAGTATGTTAGGCTAGTTTATTTTGTGCTAGGATTACGATGAAGTTTGTAATCTAAATTCTTCCATCTTAAGACTTGGTTTTTGACAATTTATTTCATGATAGTTTTGAATAATTAATTTTGAATTATATGAATCTACAATTATATGCGCAATAATTGTATGAGTGTTGTGGTTTGTTTTACTATCGAAAGATCAAAAGCAGGCTAGAAAATATTTTAATTATCTTAAAGTCCGATAGGGGATAGAAATATACCGCTATGCTTTAGGTGATCTTTAATTATCCATAGAAATTTAATGCTTTCATTTGTATTCGCATTCGTCATAGAAATATAGTCGAGTCATGCATATGAATAGGTTTAACTTTATTCGAAAGAAACTGTTGAACAATCTAGGGATATTGATCTTCATAACTGATGTAATTTGTCAAGACCAAGAATCAAGATAGAGGAATTAACGATTATAAACGGATTCGGGATCCTAGTACTCTTCTTTCTCAATTCTAAAGTAATCTTTATTAATCTAATTTTTAGTTATTTGATTTATAATTAGTTTATTGTTTTTAGTTCAAATTCTAATTAGTCTTAAATACCAAACATCAAAAGTTCAATAGATTCGGTTAAGGTCATTGTAATTGAACTGAATTATCTAAATCTTCGTGGGAACGATACTTGGACTCACAATCCACTTTATTACTTGAGCGATCCGTGCATTTGCGGAATTATTTAAGATACAAAATCGCTGACAAGTTTTTGGCGCCGTTGCCGGGGATTTAGTTTTAGTTCTTTTCAGTTATATTAGCACTAATTCGAACTTTATTTATTTAAATTTTTATTATTATTATTTTTTAGTTTATTTCAGTGTTCAATTTTTCTTTTCAGATCACAACACAAGATGGAATATCAAGATATTGATGAAGACAACATGCTAGTTGGAGACTTTTTGACCCCACAGATCATCCAAAGACAATCTATCATTGATGAGGACAACATGCTTGTTGGAGATTTCTTCGCAATACACCAGGCTAATATCGTGAGATATGACGCAATTTCTGATATTGATGAAGACAACATGCTTTTTGGAGATTTCCTTGCAATGCAGCATGCCAATATAGCGAGATATGAGGCTAATTCTGAAATTGATGAGGACAATATGCTTTTTGGAGATTTTCTTGCAATGCAGCATACCAATATAACAAGATATGGGGCAACTTCTGATATTGATGAGGACAACATGCTTGTTGGAGAATTTATCGCAGATCATCCAAATTTCTCTTGGAATGATAATTACAATAATATCATATTACAAGGTCCTCAGTTTCAAGAGCCAGAAAAGAGAACTTCACTAGAAGACATTCTCGGTAAATTCATCGAAAAAACTGATCAATTCATGATACAGACAGAGATCAATCTTCAAAATCAAAGCGCTTCAATAAAAAATTTAGAAATACTGATGGGTCAGATGGCAATTGATATATCAGCAAGAGTAACAAGTACGTTGCCAAGCAATACAGAGGTGAGTCCCAAGGAAAGTGTTACGGATATTGCTATTAGAAGTGATGTTCAATTACCAGAAATTCATGTGAAGAGGCATGTTGAAAATAAAGAAAGATATCGTCCAATCGATGAGGAGCATGTGGAATGATGACGGACATCGAGATATTAAAGAGAGTTCGATACACCACGAGTTACGTCCCACCGCTCCTATCAAACCATATGAGCCTCCGATCCCACTTCTTCAGAGATTACAAAAGCACGAGTCAGACAAGCAATTCTCCTACTCTTCTATCTCTTCTAAAATTGATTTTGTGATCAAGGTCGATGAAGAAGTTGAAATTTTCGTGGTTGTGTTCGAGCAATGTGTTACACTAAAATCTTATTTTTATGGGGATCACAAATTCAAAATTTTGAGGACAAATGAAAAATGGCGCAAAGTCAATAGATGCAAGCAAAGCAAGTCCTCAGAAGCACTATTTAGAGTGCCATGAGCAATCAGACAATAAGTCAAGCTAATGACTATAAATAAGCGCTTAATGAGAGGCAACTCATTTTCTAGCTCTTTTATTTACTTACTTTATGTTATAGTAGTTTTAATCAGTTTAATTAATTTATTAGTTTTTTTATTTATTCTTTAATGCCCTTAAAAAGCTTCACTATGTCAATCGCAGGATGTCCCACTTTGCAAGAGTCCCAGCTGTATATCTGATTCCACTTCAATCGGACCTTCAGCCAGCCAGATCCATCTTCTCCACATCTATCTCTGGGGAGTAACTGATCTTTTCCCTCATCTATGTACTTTATTTCGTTATTACATTGGGGACAATGTAATATTTTAATTTGGGGGTGGGTTAAGTATCAGGATACTTAAGTATTTTGAATTTGCTTATTTTTTCGAGTCTAGATAATTTTAAAAAAAAAAAAATTTCATAGTTATTGTTGAATATCTTACTGCCAATGATGAGATTTGTTTGAAGTTGAGTACATTTTTAGTAGAATATTGGACAACACTTGAACACATGCTTTTATCTGAATACTTATCTATGCTAGACTAGATTTGAAGCATGTGGCCATTGCTGACTTATCACTTATTGGAAACATGACTCGAGTGTATGTATTGATATTATTGACTTAGATCATTATAAAAAAAAAAAAATCTCGTTCCTAAATCTTTAGACTAGTAACCAAACTGTTTGAGAACAGTTTGGGGGTGTTAAAGTTAGTACATGTTTTTGTGGAATTTTGATGGTTGGGGTTTTCTGGATCTCATCTTTGGTTGAATAGGTTGTAGTCAAGGAATCTGAATCGAGCACTACTCACTGCTGAAAAAAAATAAAAAAATAAATAAAATAAAATAAAATAAAATAAAAGAATAAATAAAATATCTGACTCGAGCAATTAAGCCTGTTAGGGTATTTTAAAACCTGATGCCCTAAAGTCATCTGACTTGGGAGTCATCGGCCCAAAGCTCGCTACATGAGTCACATAAAAAAAAAATTTACATCTTTACTTCTCTTATAGTCTGTGGGACTCGAGCAATTAAGTCTGTTAGGGTATTTCAAAACACAGTGCCCTATGGTCATCGACTTGGGAGTCATCGGCCCAAAGCTCTCGCTACAAGGGTCACATAGAAAGCTAGTGAGAGAGAAGTATTGCACAAGATGTAAGATCATTTATATTGGTTGAATAAAATAAAAGAAGTTAAAGTGCTCGGTAAGGATTGCTAGATTAGAACCTAAGAGACCTAAGATGAGAATTTAGAAATCACTCACCATCCTAGTTCTAGGAATACAAGTTTCTAATTTTACCACTTTATTTGAAAAAAGCATTGTGTTAATCAATAGGAACCAAATTTGCTAGAACACCTCGGGATTGGAGAGAAAAGCTTTAGAAGTGTGATAATTTACGAGAGGTGTAAGGAATAAATGACTACAAAGGGTTCGGGATTGTAAAAGTATCAACAACACAATATTGGTCGTGGTCTAGTACATGTGTAAGTTCAACTTTTGGCTAATCACACACTCACTATAGGTCGAGCATTGGATAAGTGAAAATATTTTGTGTTGTTTGATCTCTTTCTAAACGTGTTACTTTATTTTTCAAACTTGAGGCATTCAGTAAGAAACTTAACAATAACTACATTCCTGTTCATTCTTTTAGCTTAGTTTAAAGTTCTAGTTTATTTTTATTTTTGTTCGAGGACGAACAAAGGTTTAGTTTGGGGGTGTTTGATAAGTGCATTTTGTGCACTTATTAGGACCTTTAAACTAAGTTTTTATTCCGTCATTTTATTGAATTATTACTTAATTTTGTGTTTTAATCTTCATATTTCAGCTTTGGACCTGTTTAATAGCAATTGGAGAAGAATGGACGGAAAGAGCAATAACTTGGTGAAATCGACAAGTAAATGGAGTTTTTGAAGTGAATATCAAGAGCCAAACATTGGAGCATGAGGAAGAAGATAAAATGACCTGTTTCATAAATTAAATGGTCAACGCGGTGTTTTTTTAACTGAATACACAAAAAGTATAGCATTAGAGACATTGCAAGAATTCGGTAGCAGTTCTTCATTTCTTTATTAATTTCCAATCTGATTCGTTCAACTTGTCAAGCTCCTCCAGTTCGTTTTCTCGATCAAAAAATTGTTTTATATTGAAGTTCGAACTAATCCAACCCAATAACAGTATACAATTGCGTGTGCTGATAGTTCGCATTTTGTTTTACTCTCTGTCCACATTGTGTACTACGACTTTTACTTTGAGTTAAGAAATTGTGGGGTGTTTTCTTGAAGATTGTTTGTCTAAGCTTGCGTGTTCCGTGTTTGGAATGTGAAAATTTGTCCGCACTTAGCGTGTATGCAGGCAATGAATATCCATAATTGAACAGTGTGTGTGTGTAACTGTGTTTGAAGTTGTTGAAGCCGAAACTGCAGAGATGTCTAGGAATTACGACAACTGGGAGAGGTTGGTGGGAGCTGTGCTGCAACGAGAGAAGGATCGGGAAGTGGCCCGTGCGGATTCGAGAAGCACAAGCACCAGTTCATCATTGGATTTTGGCGAACTATCTTTGAGTTTGCTAATAGAAGAACAAAATGTTGAAATTGGAGGAAGGAATTCAAGATTTGATGCAATCACTAAAGGTGAATATAGGGTTTAGAAATAAATATATTTTTATTTATTTTAGAATTCAAAATGTAATGAAAGAGATTTTGGCTTATATATTCCTTCTCTTCAGATTACCCAATCCACCAAACTCCAGCAGGAATATCCAATCTTTCCGTGGTAAAATTTCAGACCATTTTAATCCATCTGTATGCAGATTCTTGTAAAATTCTCTATGTTTTGGAGGTAGATCTGGGTATTTTTTGTGTGATTGAACGACAGGGATCGCTGAAGGGCTCAAAGCGGTGGATCTTGAAGGAGCTCAAGGATATTCAGAAGGATCCTCCTGCCACTCTGATCAGTGCTGGTATATTTACTTAATGAATTCCAAGGGGAAAAAAAAAAATTGCAAAAAGTAATAATATTTTTCACTTATTTTTGTAACTGGTTTTTTATGGGACTTGGTAGATTTATACTCATTTTTATAATCAGTGTTTATTTATTAAGATATTGCTTCGAATTTAGCTACTCTAAGTTTTATTTGTTTTCTGTGTTTCACATAAATTTCAGGTCCTGTTGCCGAGGACTTGTTCTATTGGCAAGCGACAATCATGGGTCCTATGGACAGTCCATATGCGGGTGGAGTTTTCCTACTTTCCATTCATTTTCCTCCGGATTACCCTTTCAATCCACCAAAGGTGTGTCAGATAAGTTAATATTTTGATTTTCCTTCCTTTTCTGTTTAAACATGACAAACATTATCTAACTATAGTTCTATATCCAAATAATTCATGATATTGAGTGTTTAATACCGCATAGCTCAATTTTTTGAAAATGGAATTTTCATTTGTTATTCATTCTGTGAATTTTGCAGGTTGCTTTTAGAACAAAAGTTTTCCACCCAAATATAAACAGCAATGGGACCATATGCCCTGCGATGTTCAATGAGGAGCAGTGGAGTCCTATCATAACTATTTCCAAGGTTTGTTTTCTAAAGCTCCCTTCCTAGGATCGGATCTCTAGTGGGCGTAACCAGATTTGCCTATGTGCTCAACTTCTTACTCGTAAATAAGGGAAAATTCTAACTGTGGTCCCCAACTTGTGGAAATTGTGCATATGGATCCGCAGCCTTTTATTTCTTTGGCACCTTTGTCTCCAATTTTTTCAAGTTTGTAGCACCTTCATGCCTTGTGAATGGTTTCGTCCATTTGACCGTTAACATCTTCGACTTTTCCTGAAAGACGTTTGTAGTGTGGTGAGAAAGATAACTTAGTGGAGGCATGAATCAGAATTGTGTAGTATAAGGTAAAGTTAACATCTTCCACTTTTCAGACTTGGGACCAAGTACCTTTTAATGTATAAGGTGAAGTTAAAATTGTATATGTACAAGTAGTTACGTGAACAATATTTTGTAAAATATCATAAAAATTAAATAAAATTAACGTAAACATACAAATTATGAAGTCAGATCTTGAAATTCTTAAACTACTAATCTGTCTACTTATCTTGGATCTGGAGCTTTGTCTCATCTTAATCGTCTAAATACATTAAACTCTCTAGTTTGTCTTCTTTAAGTCTTGATTGGTGATTAGACAGAATCTTGTCACCCGCACTATCAGCAGACTTCGATGCTATAATAGATATTTGGAAGTGTTAGTAGATCACGTGCTATAATAAAAACAATTGGATATCGATGATTGTTTTGTCTCCACCACCTAAGCATGTCAAAAAAAATTAGCTCGTCCTTATCTAAAATACTAAGTTAGTCGTCAACCAAAACTACAGAAATTTTTAGATCACTGGAATCATCTAATGAGTGAGTAGTTTCTGGAGTGTTGGAAGCACCAAAGAATTGATTGACTTTCGCTAGTTTCCAAAATTCTGTTGTAATCTATTTGGATTTTGGAATAATATATTTAACTTGTAACTAAGAAAGAGATGTGGTAGAAATGTAGAATTAAGATCATTTATACTAGAATTGGACATAAATAACTCAAATAAGTAAATTTAGAGATAATAAGACTTTAGATTGTATAATAAAAGAGCTAATATGGAGCTTATAATGATTTGAGATTGAAAAGGTAGAGTTTTGTTGAAAAAAATGAAGTACAGATGGGGTAGAAAATTTGTTTGTGACCATTTTTAAAAAAATAAAACATTGAAAGGACCCAAACGGTTGCTAAAAGTGACCGTTTGCCTCACAATCCACGAGCCGAGCCGACTCGTGGACTTTACGAATTGAGCTTGCTCGGCGTCTAAAAACAAATGGGGACTCGGCCTGGCCTTGGGCTCGTCTTTAAACGAGCCCGAGCCAGCCATGAGCCTAGCCCATGAGCTGCTCAACCCGTTTGAGTACAAACTGCTGCCAAACCACTCGTTGGATGGCTACCTTTGTAGGTTGACGGTACTCGAGTGTGCAGGTATTACAATAGGAGGACATAGAAGTGACAAGAATTTGTTGACAGTTAGATTTACCAAAATTTGCGCTCAACCATCAGTAATAATAAAAATGTTCCATAAAATCTGTTAATTCGTCATCTGTTCAAGTTGCCACGGCCGTAATCCATACTTCTCCCAGAACCAATCATAAAAATATTACCCACTTCAATTTGCTATCCAATATAAATAGATACCAAATCAAATTACAAAAGCCAGAGAAAAGAAGAAAGGAAGAATCTGCCAAAAATTGAACCAATCCCGGCCCATACCAGTTCAAGAAATTTCTTCCAAATCTTCCAAGTGCATTGATGGTCACCTTTACACATATGGGATCGTTTTTGTTATAATATCAAAAAAAGTTGGTTTCCGATAATGATCATTTTATTTTTGTGTACATTGGATAAATCCTTCAATTGCAATGGATTGATAATTCAAATTCAACGTTCTAATGGAGTTGAATTGTTTGGTTTTCAATATTAGGTGTTACTTATTATTTCTGCTTTGTTGGCGGATCCAGTCCTTGATGATCCTTTGGTACCTGAGATTGCTTACATGTACAAGATAGACAAGAACACATATGAAGCCACTGCAAGGAGATGGACTCAGAAGTATGCCATGGGCTAACCATATTTTGGTATATGTATGATGGGAGGGACCTTCACTTCCAATTACTTTGGTCTTTTCATTCTATGTATGGATTCCTTTAATCCGTTCCGGCCGGTTCGGACATTTCTGGACCTGAGGCGAAGTCCAAAAATTAGGCCTCCCATGAACCCCAAATTGCATTATGCATTCAAAATCCACAAGACTTTTGCGGAACTAATTGCAAAGTAAAATCTCGAGAAAAAAAATGACAAACAAAATATATTATACAAAAAATTTATATTAAAGTCAAATAAAAATATATTCAACAAACATTAAGTCATTACCCAATGCCCATTAACAAAGGTTAAGGGGGGGAAAAAAAGAAGGGTACCTATACACATATTGAATCTGTGGCTTTTATTTTAATTATTAAAAAACTCAGATTTGATTTAAAGTTCTCACAACACAGGAAATGTAAGCTAACATATGGCATGTTTTATGTGTGTGTGTGTGTGTGTGTGTGTATTAAATGTAAGATTTGTGACGTTTTGGGCCGTAGATCTGGACCGAAACCTTTGGAGAAGTTCAAAATTTTCGAAGACAGTGATGAACTTTTCAACCAAAACGAAATGAAGATAAAAAGTTTTGCAGACGAGAATGAAGTTTTGAACCCGAAGCAATATGTATACATAATATATTAATACATTCCCCCAAAAACTGATATAAAGACAATTAGACAAACCAGTATACATAATACATTATACATTATTTACTCTACTTAATACCCACGCCACACCCCCTTGACAACCCTCTCATTTCTCTCATCCCAGTTCCGCAGAGAGGTAGACAGGAAGAAAATAAAAAACAAAAACAAAATAAGCCAAAAAGAAGAAAATATGTACTTTGGAAAATATGAATCAACAAATAAGCACTATTAGAGGTTTTATTAGTGTCTTCTTCTTAGAAGAGCAAGATGAATAGATGATTTCCTATTCTGAAGAACAAGATTCAAGAATACAATTTAAGAATAGAATTAACAAAAATTACAGCAACCATTCACATTAAGCCACCACATACAGAGTAATAATACAGTATTAATTTTAGCATATAATATTAGATAAACCTGTCGTGCACACAATTTCGGTTCAGCGCCTAGACAGCACAACTACTTATACTTCAACGCAGAAATTATAGAATTCTAGCAAGAAAAACTAAAACTGAAAAAGATAACAATACCTACTAAACAAGTACTCCAATCCAATAAAAAAAATAAGAAATGAAATGAAATTAACCACAAATACAGTAGAATCTGACCTTCATAATCCTCCTTCTCAGACAAAACCTAGCTCTTACAAGAATAACTTGTCCAGAATCCGGCTATGAGACGTAAATGAAGAGGGAGAGCAGATTGGATAGACTAAAGGGCTTCCAATTCAATTGTTATTGCCTTGTTGGGCTGGGTTTCTATCATTTTTTTTTTTTTTTATTTTTTACTTTCCTTTGGTTTTGGGCCATTGTAAGGCTATGTTTAATTGTTTTTTTTTTTTTATAAACGTGCCTCCTTTGGTTTTGGGCCCAAGGCGGTGGCCTCACTCGCCTCAGCTCAAAACCAGGTGTAAATCCATCCTTTGAGACCTAAATTAGAAAGAAACGTGCTTTATTTTGGAAATGTTTGTATGTTAGTTTGGTTTTTAAAAGTGTTAATTATATCATATACTATTGAACTACATGCTGCGTTTCATTAATGTCACCATACTTTAATTCGTTTCATTTATACCACCGAACTTGAAAATTAATCTCAGTTAAACCACTTTGTTAATTACCCGTTCATTGTGTGACGAAATTCTAATGTGACATTAGTGGGCCATTAAATGGCTTATGGTATCTTCAGGTTTTGGAAATTTTGGGGATGAAAAAGCTGATTTGATTTTGAGAAAATTGAGAATTGATGAACGATAACCCTTGGCCAAAGTCGTTTAATTGATGTGAAAAACGTATTTTTTATTTTGAACTTCATACAAGTGGACAACACTTTCACACGTAGCGAGATACTCAACTATTTAACAGTCCATTAATGCTATATGTCATAATTTTCGTCACACAATGAACGGCTGATTAACGAAGTAGTTTAACTGAAAGTAATTTCAAGTTCGGTATTATAAATGAAACGAATTAAAGTATGGTGACATAAATGAAATGGATTATAAAATTTGGTGGTATATGATCTAATTAACCTGTTTTAAAAATGCTTTTTACAGCTGAAATGTCTCTCATCCTCACGAAGTACTATTTTCTCCCTTGAATAATATACAATATGCTTGAAAACATTTGCTTGTGTTAGGAGGCAATGGATGACGACAGTGGTGTCAAATGGGTACAGCTGTCCAATTAGGGATGTGTCTCGTCCAAATGGAACTATTTCAAAAGTAATTGGCCACCGAGAGAAATAAGTGAATCAAGATGAGCATAATGGTTACTTTAGCACCGCATATCCTGAATTAGCAAAACATTCTATATATGATTTTTTTATTTTAATTTAGTCTTAATCAACCAAAATAGAAGTCTCATTTTGAGTTTTGAATTGTAGAAAATTTTAAAAATTTTGGATTGGTTTTTAACATTTTGTCCGTAATTGATTAAGGAGTTCAAGCTAAAACCTTAAAAACACAAGATCTGAAATCCACCAGAGATTAAAGAATTAAAATTCTAAGAATAATATTAATGGATGAATGATGAAAACAAAGAGTTAACCCTCTATTTATAAGGGTTTAACAATCATAAATTACAAAAGAAACTAAAACCTAGTATAAATCAACTAGGAATGTAAAACAAAAAACTTAGTCTAAATCAACTAAGATTGTAAAAATAGAAATTAAAACAAAAGACAGTAGTAGTACTAAAACTGAAAAAGCCGTTTTTCGAGGCCTGCCATCTGTAAACATCAGTAATATTTTAAAGAAAATCAAGACGAAGACCGTTCAGATGAGACGTCCTTGTTGAATCTAGATCTCTCAATGCACACCATTTTAATGCAATTTTTGTGAACATTAATATTTACAATCAAATTCTACTCAAACCATACTTGGCCCAAAAAGTTTATTTACAAATAAATATACAAGTTTTAAAATAGGGAAATTTGTACTTTTTGTCCCTAACCTTTGCAATTTGTTAATAATCTACGCACAACCTTTTTTTTTAAAGCATAATTCACCCAACCTTTAAATTATATTGCAAAAATTCCTCCATTTTTGGCCATTAAATAATGGATTTGCCCTTCTCCTTAAATAAAAAGAAAATAAAAGAAAGCAATAAAAAATAAAAAATAAAGAAAAATTACAAAAAAATTCTCATAACTTCATCCACCCACCCATCAAAGTAGAAAGTAGTTCTCCTCTCTCTCTCTCTCTCTGTGTGTGTGTGTTTGTCCCTTTTCTCACCTTTCTACAACTAGTCTTATTATGTATTATATTGATTGTTTCAGCTCTTGGCAAAGACACAGCATTAAGAAAAGTGTGTCACCTCAAGATAGTGGAAGATGCTGACCATCATAATTGTAGCTGGTATGCTAATTCTCCTTCAAAGCAATTTAATGTATTGGGATATGACCATAATGATTTGGAATTCTTGTATTTGGAGATCATGATCATAACGTTTTCCAGCAGAAGTTGTTGTCAATTTTTTTTTTTTTTGCTTAACTATGGCCCTGAGATTGGAATAATGGACTTGGATTTGCGGCGATAATGGGTTTGCTGAGTGGCGGTTGTTGTTTTGGGTTTGGTGGTTTTTTCATATTGCAAACGGTAGGGTTTTTTTTTTTGAGTGGACTTCTCCCTCCTTAATCTACCATTTAATGGCATATTTCAAAAAATGAATTTTTTTCCATCTTAAATCTGTCATTAATGATAGATTGAGGGGCTATAATTATTAATGACATCTTGTTTTTTCCATTTAACAATGGTGATGGCGGCGACTTTGGTGTGGTGGTGGTAGCGTGGAGGTGGTGGAGCTGTGGATGTGTTGGCTGTGGTGGGATGAGATGGCGTGGGTGGGTGAAGTAAGATACTTTATACTTTTTGAAAAGTTATGTGACTTTCTTTACATTTTTTTTTTGGTTATTTTTTGCTTTCTTTTATTTTGATTTATTTAAAGAAGAGGACAAATATGTTATAATCTGTCAATAGAGACGTGATTTACAATTAAGTGAAAAGTTGTAGATGTAAGGTATTAAAAAAAGGTTAATGATAGATTAGTAACAAAATGCGAAGGTTGGGGACGAAAAGTGCAAATTTTCCTTTAAAATATAAAAAAAAAATAGCGAAAATTTTAAATAAGTAAGTTATTTATTTTGACAAGTTAGTTTAAGAAAATTAACTTTTCTCCTTAATAAAATATCACTACAATAATATAAAAGCCTTGTTGAGAACTATTCAATTTTTTGTCCAAAACGATGTCGTTTTAGAATTTTTTTGAAATGGGATATATAAGATCAGCAACGTCAATCTCTCCCCCAACGTCAATCTCTCCCCCAACAAACCCTGGATGACCGTTTCTTCTGAGTCATACCAACTTTTGGCTGGTGCTCGTTGACTTTTGTTGCCGTTTTCTTGTAAATTTCTTGTTTGTTCATAACAAAAACTTCAGAATCGCCATTCTTCTTTGTTGGGTTGTTATTTTGGTTTTGTCGTGTTCATTTGAAATAACAAAGAAATTTTTACAGATCCATTTAAACTATTTCAATTTTTTATTCATCTCGTCGACTCCGAGGCGTTCGTGGAGGTTGTCGTTTTATTTTGTCTATTTTGTCTGTTGTCTTCCGCTGGTTGGACCATTTTCCTCGATTTATAGGTATGCAAGTGTAAAATGTGTTGAAATTTTTTTAACAAATACCTCAAATTTGCCATTCGTATTTATTTTCTTAAATTGTTTTTTGTTTGTTTGTGGGATTGTTATTTAGGTCTTGTTCTGGTCATTTGAAAAAATAAATTGCAGATCCATTAATACTTTTTTTTTTCTCGACTGTAGGGCGTTTGTGGAGGATGTAGTTCGATTTTTGTCTATTTTGTCCATGGTATTCAACTGCTTGGATCATTTTCCTCGATTTATAGGTATGTTAGCATAAAATCTGTTGATATTTTTTTAAGTAGTTAGTTTAATGTTATGGTATTTTTGCTCTTGCACTTTCACATTGTTTTTGGTTGCTTTTTTTTTTTTTTTTTTTTTTTTCTTTTGGGTTTACGCTACAGTTTGTGTGCTTGGCCTATTTTCGTCGACTGTTTCGCTTGCTAGGCGTTGTTAGTATATTTGTATTCTATTTTCTTTGGTGTTTCACTTGCTTTCTTCAACTACATTTGTATAACAACACATTTTTATCGATTATTTTTTGTATATATTACTTCTATTGTGTTGTATATGATAGTTGTAGATATTTTGTCTTTGTTTTCATATTTTCTATTTTCTGATTTTGATAAATTTTGGGTTGTGTCATTAATGGTTGTGAGATTATATGTAAAGTGTTTCATTCATTAAATAAAATATGTTATTGTCTTAAAGAATAAATTGGTTGACTTGTAGGGTTGTTTGGGTTGATAGCTTTGATTTTTTTGTTTGGATTATTGTTGACATATTTTAACTTTAGAATAATAACACATATATATGAATAATATGACATATTTTATTTTTATTTCCTTGTGATTTCAAAAAAAATATGGATACTAGATAAATTATTATTAGTTGGTTGTAATTTAAAGTAGATGGACACCAAAGACAATTTGGAAAAACAAAAGAAATACGAAAGAAACGGCGAATAGAGTTATGATGAGAGTACGAGGGAAATTCAACATTTGAAGTTAGGATATTTCACACCTCATCTATGTAAAGAACATACAAAGACCTTAGTGATGATGTACAATTTTCTTCATTTGGTTATCCATCATTTCGAGTTACATTGGAAGCAAGACTTCAAGCTCACCGAAAAATTGTAAGCTTATATTTTCCATATGTTATATTTATATTAGCTACTACTTGGTAGAAAATTTATTAACATTTACAAGATTTTCAAAATAATATTGATCTATAATATATAAATATGGTTACTTATTCAAAATAATATTTATCTATATTATATCAATATGGTTTACTAAATGAAAGTTGTTTTAGCAATTTACCTAAATAGTAGAATATATAGTTTGATTATTGTTTTTATTGTTTATCATTTTGTAGTATCTGCCTGTCAAGTTTTTAACAAGATATCTACCAAGATATAAGCAAAATGTTGAGATTCTTGATAGTGCAGGGAATGTGTGGAAAATCCGCACTAATATAAGGCGAAATGGTGTGCTACGTTGTTTATTAGTAGGATGGGCAGAGTATGCAACTGCCAAACGTATCAACTTTGGGAAAACTTGCATTTTTATCTTATCGACGATGAAGTGCCTATCTTGAAAGTCTACAAGTTTACTCCTGCAAATAAAACAATTATTCCTACCTAGATAATAACTTGCTCATTTGACATTATTAGTTTTTGTCTATTTATGTATTTCATGTTTGAATACACTAAACAAAAACATGTTCATGTTGTTTCATTTAGGATCTTTATTCGATAAAGTTGACCATTTTATTATGATATTGATTTGTATAATTTGTTTGAGCTTTCGTTGTTTTATTCAATTGAACTCTCGGCAAAAGGGTTTGAAATGTTAGAGTATATTATATATTATACTATAGTAATATTAGTATTAATAATAGAGTGTTTTACCTTATATAGATTAGGGTTTGTGTTCGCATAAATACGAGTTGTATCTATTATTTTAAACCTATGCCGTTTTGCCTAATGATAGTTTCTTACTCGTTCTCTCTTTGTTCTTCTGTTCTCAATTTGATTTGTTACATTAGAACACCTTGATTTAGAACATTATCATGGTATTAGAGTCTTTTGTTCATTGAATTTGTTTCATTCTTTTTCCCTCTCATCTCAAAAAATAAAAAATAAAAAACATAGTTTAACCTATTGAGCCGGACTAAAAATTCTCTTTTTCCGTTCAACGAGACATCAGTTCGCAGATTGGTGACCATATTTGGGTTCCTAACGACGAGGCGAACAATCCTATCCATCTCATGTGGGTCCACGCACGGCCATGGTAGAAGCGTGTAAAGCCCACGCGTAAAGACATGGGTGGCGCGTAAGGGAGATTTTCGACCTGATTCTTTGAGACAGATTTCTCAGTAAGTAATTTTGGATCATTTG
Organism: Forsythia suspensa; assembly: GCA_023638005.1. Taxonomy (NCBI): domain Eukaryota; kingdom Viridiplantae; phylum Streptophyta; class Magnoliopsida; order Lamiales; family Oleaceae; genus Forsythia; species Forsythia suspensa. The sequence goes on along the minus strand of CM042666.1, from coordinate 23,761,106 downwards.
GTGGTGTTTGTTTTGGTTGGACGTGTATAAGAGTAGATCGTTTGTCTCATTTTCTTGTTGTGTTGTTGATATTTTGGTTTTACATAACTTTAGTTATCGTGTTACTTGACTCGAAGGGCAACTAAAAGGGACGATTCACTTCAATCTATTAGTGTAAGACTAATTGGTAAGAATTATTCATATTAGAGTACAATGATGAAGAATTTTCTTAAGGGTGAAAAAGTGTGGAGATATGTTAGTGGAACTACTGTGATACCTAAGAGTACCAATGATAATTATGCAATAGAGATAGATGCTTAGGAATCAAACAATGCGAAAATTCTTACTTGGATTCACAATTTCGTTGATCATTCTATCGATGCAAAATTGACAAAGTACGAAACAGTAAAGGAAGTTTGGGATATTTGTAGAAGTTATTCACTAAGTCTAACTTTGCAAAACGATAAAAGTTGGAGATTGATATACGGGCTTTACAACAGAAGAATATAGGTATTCTAGAATTTTACATTGTTATGACATCAATTTGGGATGAGTTGGCTCTTACAGAATCGGTAGGAATGAAAACATGTGATGACTATATTATTTATAGAGATGAGCAACGATTGGTTCAGTTTTTCTATAGCACTTCGCAGTGACTTTGAGGGACTTAGAGGCTCCATCTTGCATCGTACACTTCTTCCTTCTGTTGATTTAGTTGTTAGTGAACTTGTGGATGAGGAAACACGTTTGAAATCCCTAACAGGTGAGGTATCCCTTCCTACTTCTAGCACTTCAATTTTCGCTACCCATTGTCAACCATCTACACAGAATTAGAATAAAGGTCATGTGCGGGTTACTAGTGATGAGTGTAGCTTTTGCAAACAAAAGGGACAATGGAAGGCTCCATGTCCTAAGTTATCAAAGAAGCAGCAACTCGTACAGAGCAGTAGCAGTCACAACAGCGATTCTATCGTCCCAATGCTAACACAGCAGAAGCCATGACACCTTGTGACTCATCTATTCTTGGAGCACCACCTCCATCTGGTCCCCTACTATCTACTCTAGCTGAGCAGTTTCAGAAGTTCCTCGCCACTCAGCTACATGCCATGTCTGCCTCTACTAATGTAGGTTTGTCATCCTAGAACCTATTATGTATTTCTTCCTAATAGATTTTTTACCCAGGTGTTTCCAAACACATGTCATCTAACTCAATTGCTGATAGCATCACATTGCCCTTGGCAAGATTTGGTTTTGTTAACAGACATAATTTATCACTTTCAGATGTCTATTGTGTTCCAGCTCTTACTTTGAATCTTATTTTTATTGCTCAGTTGTGTGACTCTGGATACTTAGTCCATTTTTCTTCTACTGCTTGTCATGTGCAGGATCCTCAATCTCACAAGTTGATTGAGATAGGAAATAGAAAATGAGGTTTATATGTTATAGACAATCTGAGACCACCACCTGCTGCAGCCTCTAGTGTTGATTTGTCATCATTATCTTTGAACTCTTCTTCTTCTAGTTTTTATTTGTGGCATTCTCGCCTTGGACATGTTTCTGCTAGTCATTTAAAATTTTTAGTTTCTAAAGGTCAATTGGAATATTTGCAAACTCATGATATTTCTGATTGCAGTAGTTGTAAATTAGCTAAATTTTCTGCTATCCCTTTTCCTCAAAATATTTCTCGTTCTGTAGCACAATTTGATATTGTTCATTCCGATGTATGGGGACCTACTCCTATTGGTACAAAGGGGGGGGGGTTCTAGATATTATGTCTCTTTTATTGATGATTATAGTCGTTATTGGTGGGTTTATCTTATGAAGCGATGTTCTGATTTTCTTTTTATTTATCTTTCTTTTAGAATACTTGTTAAAACTCAACACTCTGCTGTAATTAAGTTCTTTAGATGTGATTTGGGTCAAGAGTATAGCTCTGCTGATTTGTCTACATTACTTGCTTCTGATGGTACAATTGATCAATCCTCATGTACTGACACCCACAAAAAAATGGCGTTGTTGAATGGAAGTATAGGCACATTGTTAAAACTACATATTTTCTTCTCTTATCTGCGAAAGTTCCTAATGAATTTTGGGGAGAAGCAGTTAAACTAGTGTCTACTTAATTAATAAGACTCCGTCCTCTCACACTTCAGGTTTGTCACCATTTAAAACATTGTTTGGACATCCCCCTTATTATTCCCTTCTAAAAGTTTTTAGGTGCACTTGTTTTGTCATTTGTCCTCAAGCAGAGCGTAGTAAGTTGACTTCACGATCTACTATTTATGTTTTTTTGGAATATGGAGAGGGACATAAGTGTTATCACTCTTTTGATCCTATTAATTAAAAAATGAGACTGCGTTTCATCGGCCCATTTGATATTCTTGAAAAAATTGGAAATGTGGCGTATCGTTTGGCATTGCAACCTAAGCTCTCAGTAGTCCATGACGTGTTCCACGTTTCGATGTTAAGAAAATCGTACATGATCCTACGCATGTGGTAAAATATGAGTCGTTGAATTTAAGGAATGATATGACTTATGTGGAAGCGCATGCTGTGATCCTAGAAAGAAAAGTCCATGTTATAAGAAACCGGAAGATCTCTTTATTCAAAATTCAGTGGGGGTAGACACGAGGATGATGTGGCTACTTGGAAAAGAGAAGAAAATATTTTAGCTAAGTACCCGGACCTTGTAAACCAAGTAAGTTAAATTTCTAGAACGAAATTATTTTAAGTGGGGAGGGTTGTAACGACCGAAAAAAAAATTTGTTGGCATTTAAAATTTCACGAAAAATAAATTTTAATATTCGGCGTCATTGCTAACTTCCTAGTCGCGTTAGATTTTTTTTCACATATTTGTCTTATCTTTTGTGTCAAACAAAAAGGAATTTTTGTCAAGTACCGAACTAATTTTTTTTATGCTAATTAAACACCAAAACAGCCCCCAATCTAATGTAACTCCCCGAATTTTCTCAACCGGAGGGTCACTAAAATAATATCTAAATAGTGTTTGAGGACTCCAAATAATATTTTCCGTGCCCTTGAAGTGTTTTAAAAATGTAACTATTGCAGCAAATAACAAGTGTGCTAGAGAAAAAGAATTTTACTTTTAATTTTTAAGGTTTTTGCCTATACTGTGATAGGTGTCGGCCACTATTTATTTGACAATTCAAACGAACTCTAACAATTCAAAATTTTGAACTGTAGATACTTCAGACCTTAGACTAGGCCATGGTAAAATTTGAGACCTTATCTACTTTGTTTGTTAGGTGAAAACGTTAGACACAGTTGCAGAAAAAACTATCTCGAGTGCTTTAAGGCAACCCGCTAAAATATTTATAATAAATTTATACGATAGAATTTTTTAGTAATTCCAATTGCTATCATTATAACACATATAAGGCTTTACATGACTATTGATTTCACTCAAAAACTCCAAACGGACCGAGAGTTATGATTTTTCAAAGTAGGTACAGAAAGCTAAAAATTCAGAATATGAAATGAGACAACTTTCTATCTTAAAATTTAAACGTCAATTAAACCAACATCTTGTTTTTCATGTACATTAAAAAATTAAATACTGAAAAAAAATTACTTAAATTATAGTATTTACATCATGATTGACTCGATCATCTCAACGCCAAAACTTAATTTAAATAAAAGAAGTCCACTTCGTGTTCGTTAGCCTACGCCATCGCGCCAACCATTTCAATCTATAAATTTTTTCATTTTGGGATGTGTATTTCATAAGAAACACTGAATAGAAATATATACTAACATGTGAAAAAAATTATACGGAAATGTAAATGCACCTGCCATCAGTTCAAACGTACATAGGAACAATATAAATTGGTAACCGTCACCCATGAACTTAAATGTGATTTCTTTCAATCACCATCATGCATATGTGATTACTTCTTTCAATCACCATCGTAAATTTCCTTCCAAAATAAATGTACATGGCATTTATATCACACAATAACTTTCCCCAAAATATTTATAAATCATGGTTTGAGTAGTAAAAAAAAATACCTCGAATTAGAGTTTTTTTATTGAAGTTGTGATGGATAATGAATTGTTATTGCACCTTTTCCAAAATCAAACTCGCGCACACACACACACACACACAAACTTTTGTAAAGTTAGAAAAGAGGATGCAGGGCCAAATTTGGAGAAAAAGTAAGGAAGGTTTCTGCTGAGGTATTTGGGACGAATTTTTGTAGGAAGAGGGAGATGTGAGTTGGTTGTATTTTGAGAGGAAATGGAGAGAGTATGATGGTCGAAAATGAGAGCAGAACATGTAGGTTTCTGAAAATAAAAAGAAGAAGAAGAAACAAGTGTGTTGGATCATTTTCTGCTAGCTGAGAAACGAAATGAAAGGAGGGATGAACAAGTGATAATATGACTGAGGTTGAGAGGGAGGATGATGAAAGAAATAAGTATATATTTGCTGAAAAGTGAAAAGAAAAACATAAGGTTAAATGGTCTATAGTTGGGGCCAAATTTTGGGAGATTTATGGAGAGTTTTTGCTTAAGTTCAAAGCTGATTTTCTTGGGGGAGAAACATATACTGTAGGGGACGAATTCTGGGATCTTTAGTAGTTGGTTTGGGTGACTGAAGTATGAGGATAAGTGGTAAGAAAATGGGGCTGATCATGGGGAGCTGGTGTATGATTTTTCTTGAGGGAAATGGGGTTGTTTGGCTGGAGATTAGGTGGACTAAGTGGTGAGATAATGGGTCTTATCATGGAGAGCTAGGGGACGGTTTTCTTGAGGGAAAAATGGAGGGCTGTTTGGCTGGAGATGAAGACAGTTATTGACTAATTTTTGGGGAGGATTATTGATCATGGAGGGGCGGTTTTTTCTGGCTGAGTGGGTAGGTTTTTTGGCAGCAAAGTGGTCGATTTATTGGCTGATTTTTGGAGCCGAAATGAACCAGGTTTTGGGCTGATTGTAGGCGAAATTTTGGACCGAAAAACACGTCAGGTGTTGGGCTAAATTTATTAAGAAATTAACTCAAGAAAATTTATTCGATCTAAGATATTTAACGAGGTACGGTGATAAAATAATATTCCATATTCATCAAATAAAATTTTAAAGCAAACGCGTGCAACATTTAACGTGACAAAATAAATTTTGGTCGTTACAACCTTAAATCCAACAACTCATATTTTACCGCATGTAGGATCATGCACGTACTTCTGTAATATCGAAACGTGGAATACGCCTTTCACTGTGGAGAGTTCAGGTGGCAATGCCAAATGATACGCCACATTTATAATTTTTTCAAGGATCTCAAATGGGTCGATGAAATACGGTCTCAGTTTTCTTTTCTTACAGGGGCCATCTTTAGAAGAACTTTTTTGCTGACCCTAAACTCTAATTCCTTTCTTCTTTGATTGGTATAACTTTTTTTACAGTCTTGCACTGTCTTAATTCTAGACCTGATCTTGTCTATTGCCTCTATTGTTTTCTCAACCAACTCCGGTCCTAAATTTACAAATTGAAATGGTTGGCGTTGATGCGATGTCATGGGTAGCAAACGTGAAGTGTAATTACTTTATTTAAATTAAGATTTGGCATCGAGAAGATCGAGTCAATCATGATGTAAATATTATATTTTAGATGTTAGTTTTTCTTTTTTTTATCATGTAATATACATGGAAAACAAGACGTTGGTTTAATTGTCATTCAAATTTGTAAGATAGAAATTGACTCGTTTTACATTATAAAACATCAACTTTCTGCCCCTACATTGAAAAATCATAACTCTTTGTACGTTTGGAGTTTTTAAGTGAAATCCATGGATATGGGAAGCCTTATATGTGATCTAGTAGCAGCACTTAGAATCATTCAAAAATTCCATCGTATGAATTTATTATGAACGTTTTAGCGGGTTGCCTTTAGGCACCCACGACAATTTTTCATGAAAATTTGGCCAATGTATTCACCCACCAAACGAAGTAGCTAAGGTCTGAAATTCTAACATGGCTTAGTACAAGGTCCCAAGTATCATACATTTTTATTTTGTAATTTTTGGAGTTCGTTTGGATAGTCAAATAAATTGTGGCGTCACCTATCACGGTACAGGCAAAAACCTTAAAAATTGAAAGCAAATTATTTTCCCCTTACGCGCTTGTTATTTTCTGCAATAGTTACATTTTTAAAACTCTTCAAGGGCACGAGAAATATTATTTGGAGTCGTCAAACTTTATTTAAAGATTATTTTTGTGACCTTCTAGGTTGAGAAAAAACCTAGGGCCTTACAGCTTAGACATGAGGGGTTGGGGTTGGCCAACCCAAGAAGGGATTCACCCGCCATGGATTAAGTCAATGAAGGTGTTAATACTGACTAGATGATCGGTGATCGGTGAAAATTACAAGCGAATGTTTTGCGCGTTCGACAAATTGGGGGGTAGTAATGGCCGACTACAGTTTTAGGTAGGTGGTATTATTGCCGACTAGAATTGGGGTGGTGGGTGACTACTTGGTTGACTATGTATGTTTTATTAGTCGGCCAATTTCTTGGGATAATTAATGGCGAGCTTGGCCAATTCTCGTCTTCCCTGTCTCTCCAATTTAATTATCTCTTCCAAATTCTAGGCTTGGCCTATTTCTTGGGAGAATTTGTTGGCAAAATTGATGGGAACAATTGAGAAAAACATAAAACAGAAATGTAGAAACGAGAAGAAGTAAGGTATGCCATAGCAAATCTCCTTAAAACAAATTTCGTCCCCTGCAAAGGTGCTAACATGATCAAAGGACGTCTGTCTCCCAAGATACAATGCTTCTTCCAAAGTCAGTATTTCACTATACCAACATTGCCTGTCGAACCAAAGAATGACTGCACTCTTCTCGAAAAGAATGGAAAACATGAACTTTAAGAAAGAAAACTTCAAAAATTATTTAAATAGAATTTTGGAGAGAAAGATAGAACTTAAAATCAATTAATTCAGAATTGGTTTGGTGTGAAAAAATTAAATTTAAGGGGTCCCTATTTATAGGTTTTGAAATGTTTTTCGAAAGAGTGCATGTCTCTTCATGAATAGGTGCACTATTTGGTCTAATTATCTGAGCCCTTAGATTGCACCATTTCATATTTTTATATGATATGATGATTCATATTAAATCTTGAATGAATCTATCCATTCATCATACCTATTACAATTATGAATGAATGTGTCCATTCATCATACCCATTCACCAATTAATTACTTTTTTTTAGACTTTATCAATTCAACCAAAATTAAATGTAATTTCACACATCATTAAAATATATTTAATAATTCAACTCGATAAAATTCAATTAATTTCAACAATCCCCCACATGAATGGAAGAAGTCGACTCAAATCAAGGTAGACAAAAGAAGAGTGCAATTTGAAAGATAACGCATCAAGATAGGTAGCTTTCGCTTTGAACCTTCTTTAGTAACAATATATCAAACTCACTTGGCTAATCAGTGAACGCAACGTTTTGAATTGTTAGCCGTTATTGCAAACTCATGCAATGGATAAAATACATCATCTCTCATATTAAACTTGGTTATCTATTGTGTTCATTATTTCGGTCCTGAACTACTTGGGTTCTGCGAGTGCCTTTAGAGAATTCGCCTAAGTAAAAATCTGAAAGAACCGGCCACGTTCGCACTAACATAGGTGATGTTCTATGAAGAGCACCCTAGAAGAATCTACTTGTGCCTTTACAAGATATAGCTATCATTAAAAACAAAGCTTATCCTTAACAATCCTTGTAGGCGTCACTTTTGCTTCATAGAAATGGGAAGGAATTAAAATTCCAAAGTGCTTCTCATTGAGTCATTCATAACTAATTTTTCGATTGAACCTAGTCCATGGGATCTCCAGTCGCCAAGTTAGATTTCCATTAAGTTGACTCATTTGAATTTAGGCTTTAAACCAATTTTCCTCAATGCATAGTCTATTCTATCTCTAGATAACCCTTTTGTAAACGGATCCGTTAGGTTATTTTTTGACTTAACAAAATCAATTGATATTGTTCTATTTGAAAGGAACTGTCGAACGGTATTATGTCCACGATGTATATGTCTTGACTTTCTATCATATACAAAGTTTTCTGGTCTGGCTATAGTTGCTTGGTTAACGCAATGAATACATATAGCAGGCATAGGCTTCGACCATGTAAGAATATCTTTTAAGAAGTTTCTAAGCCATTTTGCTTCTTCTCCTACTTTATCTAAAGCAATAAACTCGGATTCCATGGTTGACCGAGTTATACATGTTTGTTTCGAAGATTTCCAAGATATAGCACCACCAACAATTGTTTCGAAGATTTCCAAGATATAGCACCACCAACAATAGTAAATACATAGCCACTAGGGGATTTAGATTCATCTATATCTGATATCCAGTTAGCGTCACAATATCCTTCAACTACTGGAGGATATTTTTCATAACTCAATGAATACTCTTTAGTACGTTTCAAGTAGCCTAACAGTCTAAGTAATACATCCCAATGTTCATTACTAGAGTTATTGTATATCGGCTTAGCTTACTTACTGAGTAAGCTATGTCTGGCTTTGTACGATGCATGAAGTACATCAGGCTTCCAATTATCTGTAAGCGCTACTATTAATTACTTATCGGATAAAAAATGTGATCAATAATTTTAGGACATAGCTTTATTCTTTTAGGAGTTGGAATAGCACTTTTGCTTTCATGTATTTGTATGAAGGCATTCTCCCTTTCCATAGTTCATAAGGTATCGAACTAATTTTCTTGTGAGAAACTCTATTTAGATTAAAGTTATCAGTTAGAACTACTTCCCCCTACAAGTTTTGTGGCAACCCAGAACTCATAAGCATATCATTTACTATTGCCATCACTTGAAGTCTGTGTAATTGAATTTCTATGGTTTCTCATGTCCAATCATTCCATTAGTATGCTCAATACTAGTCATTTACTATAAATCCATAAAATAGAAAATATGATAAACATAAATAAAATAATGTAAATAAATTTCGTACCAGATATAAAAAATATATGTCTTAAGATTGTTGGCAAAATTGATGGGAACAATCGAGAAAAACATAAAACAGAAATGTATAAATAAGATGAAGCGAGGTATGCCATATCAAATCTCCTTAAAATAGATTTCGTCCCCTTCAAATGTGATAATAGGATCAAAGGACATCTGTCTCCCAAGATACAATGCTTCTTCCAAAGTCAGTACTACATTAAACCAAACTTGCTGGTCGAACTAAAGAATGACTGCACTCTTCTCGAGAAGAATGGAAAACACGAACTTTAAGAAAGAAAACATCAGAAATTATTTAAGCGGAATTCTGGAGAGAAAGATAGAACTTAAAATCAATTAATTCAGAATTGATTTGGTATGAAAAAAATTGAATTTAGGGATTCCTATTTATAAGTTTTGAAATGTCTTTTTGAATGGGTGCGTGTCTTTAATGAATAGGTGCACTATTTGGTAATCGCACCATTTTATATTTTTATATGATTTAATGGTTCAGATTCAATCTTGAATGAATATGTATCCATTCATTATACCCATTTACCACTTACAAACTTTTTATTGGAGACTTTTTCAATTCAACCAAAATTAATTGAAATTGCACACATCATTAAAATATATTTAATTATTCAACCTGATAAAATTCAATTAATTCCAATAGAATTGATGGCAGACTTGTTTTTATTTCTCTTACATCATCAACGGTAGATTTTCGCCTCTGTTGCTTGGTGAATGAACATTATATTGTAAATCTAAGTTATCTTTTTTGCGAATATTTCACTTATGTAACTAAATTTGGTGTTTAAAAGTATTGGAAATAAGATGTTATGCACTGTTATAAGTTCATCTAAACTGGAAAAGTATTATCTTTTAAACCAAGACTTTATGATTAGAAGTCCAACTAAAATGGATAAAATAAAGTTGTTTTATGTTGCGTCTCCTTCCCCAATTCTACATGTATTGAATGTTAATTCTCAGCTGGTTTTGTGGTAATTAGGGAGTTAGTCATGGATAGTAGTTCGGTTATATTACGCAACAAGCTGGATTAGAGATTACAAGATTAATTGGCTAAGAATTAAGAATTGGCTAAGAACCCTAATTGCTATGAGTCGTCTCTGCAAAAATGGATTCTACATGTTGTGTAATTTCAATCCCGCAAGTGGACGGATCGTTACAGGTAATAAAGTGATGTGTAGAGTGTTGAACCTAATTATCTCTAATTAAACTTCGAACATAAACATATGCATTAAAATCTCAAGAACACCTAAATGGATTTCATAGAGTATAATAGGAATCTCTATCTATTATTGGACCCTATGTTATTCAATACCACGTGCTTAATCTGTATTGAATCTCTCGACTTCAATATAGACCACAATATATTCTAATAGTGACTAGGAATTAAAATAATAGAAATAATGAATAAAGAATAATCAACCCAAAAGTAATTAATTACTAAAACGGAAAAACTTCTAATTAATTAAACGCATGAGGTTTCATCGTTCATCCTAGAAATAAGTAAATTAGCCGGACATGATTATGTAAAATAATACAATAATTGTATTAATCATGTTCTGGCGAAAGAAAAAGAAGAAGAAATAAATAAAACCCGTGACTCTGGCTGAAGAATCTTCAATCCCATGCCTTGATTTTCGATTCTCCTCTTGTATTTTCTTCTACAAAATTCGTCTCTTGAATTGCGTAACCCCTTCAATTGAATAACCCTTCAAAAGACCTAGAAGAGGTCTATTTATAGTCCTTGGAAAGTCTTCAAAATTGTGTCTTAAAAGAGTCCTAATCTTACTTAACTTCAGAAAACCGCATTTAAAACTTTCCTTCAGCGTATGTCACGCATAGGTCGCTCCTAGGTCGCACAATGCATTGTGCTACCTAGAGTCGCGACCTCGATAAAGTTTTCACTACCGCACCTAGGTCGCACTACCCGGTGTGACATAAGTTTTGAAAACTTACAATTTGGTCCCTGATTTGACTTCTGATGTACGATTTTGGTCCTTTCTTCTTTAAATCTTCTCAATTCAATCCAAAAGCTTCCAAATGCATTCTAATTGGTCCTTACCCTTCTGAAGTCTTCCAAAGTGGCCTTCCAACTATTCTAAATTGTGCAAATTAGTCTCCAAACGTTTAGAAATCTGATTTTTGCTCGTGAAACTTTTGAATTCACCACAATAAGCATCAATTAAACTTCAAACTCTTCTTTTTCATTCCAAACTCATCCAAATTGGGTTTTGGACCTACATATACAATAATTAAACTCATTTAAATAGAAATATGCTCATATAGGGAACATATAATAAGTTTTCAAGTATATATAAGTGTATAAAATACACTTATCAAACACCCCCAAACTTAAACTCTTGTTCGTCCCGAGCAAGATTATCTACTAAAAACACACAAAATAAAATAAAATAGAAAAATTAAATAGATTCGTTAGATAGTATGCTGTATTCGTCTCAGAATTTGAAACTGTTCAACCAATTCAGGAAAAGCTTATAAATAATGCTACCAAAATTAATTTTTAACTTATCTGATGTTTGACCGGTGTGTGTGTGTGTGTGTGTGTGTGTATGTATGTTTAGTCACTCCCATTGTCATGAAGCTCTAAGTTGGTTCCTTCCCAACCCTGAATGGTCAAATATTTTCTCCCACTCGTGAGATGCATCTCCAAACTTGAGTTTTTCTGTTTTTTGTTTTTTTTTCTCTCACCCAGGATGTTAATTCTAAGGTTGCTCTCAAATCACTCATTATTTTTCTGCTCAAGTTTGGTTGGGTTTAACCAATAAAAACAATTACTTAGATCTATGATGATTCTCCTTAGATTTAAGTACTCCGACCTTCAAACTTCCACTAGGTAATTCAAACCCATTAGTTATCTAAATCCCCATGTTAACTCCATAAAGGACTCTTTTTAGTTGTCTTTGCAATTTTTTTGTTTAAATCTTATGTGTAAACTTTAGTCCCTTAAGCTTTCTAGATGACCCTTGTAACGAGCTTTAGGCCGATGGCTCCCAGATTTTACAAACCTTAGGGCACTGGGTTTTTAGAACCCATACGGGCTTTTATCACTCGAGTCAAAAAGGCTATGAACAAAGGTTTAAGATAGAGTCAATGCCAAGCTTACGTGTAAGCCTCAGTCCTTTAAGCTTTTTAGATGACCCTTGTAACGAGCTTTAGCCCGATGGCTCCCAGATTTTGTAAACCTTAGGGCACCGGGTTTTTAGAACCCCTACGGACATTATCACTCGAGTCAAAAAGGCTACGAACAAAGGTATAAGATAGAGTCAGTGCCAAGTCCTTTGTGTGCAAAAATTTATATGTAAGGTTTAGATTTCTAACATTCGGTCATCACCTAGCTTCATTTTGTTAGTTATAACACTTCACACAATAATTGGCATGCATGGAATCAACATATCTCTAAATAATTACTCTCACCAGCTCTACCATTCCCAAACGGTCTCACACATGTCATAAGATATTTTTGATTTATGTGGTATATGATATATTTATAACTTGGCAACCTAACTCTCACAATACACAAATATGGCCAGCTTGCATAACGAAGGTTGTGACTATGTGCTCATGGTAATTAAGTCTCACATGGATAAGTAATTACATGATAAGCATTTGTAGCATCACTTAATCACCAATCAAGAATTGATTACACTTTCTAATATAAATTTCATCATCATAAGCCAGCAAGGCTATCCAACATCAAACAAGCATGCACTTAATTTTTTTTTTAAACAATAGACTCCAAATAGACTAAACTTATAAAACTCGATAAGTAGATAATATCATATCACTCACAATCATTCAAAATAAAAGCAACACAGAGAAACGGAGTACACTCCCCAACTTAGACACTACATTGTCTCAATGTAAATAAAAGAAATAAAGGAGAAGAGTTTACTATACTTCCCGTAGAGGTGTGGTGAACTTTGATTGCTTTTTGCTCACGAATCATCCAGAGTGGTGAAGGAACATGTAGAATTTGGGATAAACGATCTTCGATAATTACACCATAAACTTCATGATGTCCAAGAAAAGTCTAGAAAAGATTCATGATGATTATGTTTCCTCGTTACCTAAAAATTGATAAAGCTTTAAGTCTTAAACAACTAATACAATGAAAAATATTTATTGAAATCCTAAAATTAAAATGAAACAGAAATTTAAATAAAAAGGTAGAAAAATAGGTTGCCTCCCATTGAGCGCTTGTTTACAGTCTTTAGCTCGACTTTGTCGCGGTGATCATTCATGGCACTTTAAATAGGGCTTTTGATGACTTGTTTTGTTTGCATCGATTGACTTTGCATCATTTTTCCTTTGTTCTCCAATATTTAACTTTGTCCTTCTCATAAAAATATAATTTAATTTGATCACCTTGCTCGAACTTAACTATGAAAATTTCAACTTCTTCAATGACCTTGATCACAAAATCAATTTTAGAAGAAAGATGGGAGTTGGAGAATTTCTTGGTTGGTGCAGCATCATTAAATGCCACTTTTTCATTATGCTTATGTATGATCAATTTCTCACTCTCCATATACTCTTCTTCTTTAGTTGGTGCTTCCGCAATTTGGACAACTGGTCTATTTTCCAAAATTTCAGGTAGTTGCTCCTCACTAATTGTTGTAATGTTTGACATGTCTTCCATCGGGGTGGCTTTAGTGTCACTTGAAAAGGTGCCTTGTGGACTCTCTGTCAGCATCTTTATCATCTGATTAATTTTATTCTCTATGCGCTTTTCAGTTGCCTTGATGCTCTGATCAAGTGCCTCTTTCCACCCTTCTTTACTCTCTTGTGGTCTCTCCTGATTCGACGAATTTTGAATATTTCGGGTATTGTCATATGAGAAATTTTGATGATTTCTCCATCAGGGATTATAAGTCTGCGAGTATGGATTATTCTGATGTAGCTGAAAGTTCTGAGCATATGCAGCTTGTTCAGGTGATGACATATCAACTTTGGTTAAAGGGCATTCTGATGATTGATGGTTTGCCCCGCATGTTACACAGATTGGTGGAGACATCTGAACAATATTGGCCGAGTGAGAATATTTCATTGCTTCCATCTGCTTTGCCAATGCATCAATTTTTGACAGTACAAGCGAATTGGTGTCCACCCCGTGTATTCCTGTTTGACCTTGGTTGATGTACCAAGAGTAATCTGAATGATTTTGCCAATCCTTATTGTAGGTGTAGGAGTAGGGACAAAAATTTTGTTTGACCGGGGGTTTCCATAAATCTTCCAAGAGCAAGTCATCCTTATCAATCTCAAAGTCTGCCATCTTGTGATGTGCTTGATCTCCTAGCTCATTTTTGTTACCTGGCAGCAATGAAATCAAGAGAAACAAGTAGATCAACTAAAAAAAAAATAATAATAATAATAATAATAATAAAAATAATAAAATAAAAAAAATAAAAAATAGTACTAATAAAAAAAGTTGTTAAAACTAAATTATCAATTAACGTAGTAATTAATAAAACTAGTCCCCGAAAACGGCGCCAAAAACTTTTTGTGCGATTTCAATCCCTCAAGTGGACGGATCGTTACAAGTAATAAAATGATGTGTAGAGTGTCGAACCCACGAGGATTAGATATTAATTTAAAATTTATAATTCAAATTCTAACAATATGAAAAACACATATTTGTTTTGTTTTGTGATTCTAAAACTATTTGAATTAAATCTAAATTATCAAACAATTAAAGTAAATTTATGAGAACGAATTCGAATTATACCAACACTAGGATTCGCGAATTCACCTACATGTTCTTTAATCAATTATCCGTTTAATCGCTTTAGCCTATAATTACATTGACTTGAAAATGGGTGATCCTAAAATAATCAAAAGCCTCTCTCGATGGTCAATCAATTCTAAACGATATGCGAACCTAATTATCTCTAATAAGCTTCGAACATAAACATGTGAATTAAAATCTCAAGAACACCTAAATGGATTTCATAGAGCATAATAATAATCTCTATCTATTATTGGACCCTGTGTTATTCAATACCACGTGCTTAATCTATATTGAATCTCTCGACTTCAATATAGACCACAATATATTCTAATAGTGACCAGGAATTAAAATAATAGAAATAATGAATAAAGAATAATCAACCCAAAAGCAATTAATTACTAAAACGGAAAAACTTCTAATTAATTAAACGCATGAGATTTCATCGTTCATCATAGAAATAAGTAAATTAGCCGGACATGATTATGTAAAATAATACAATAATTGTATTAATCATGTTCTGGCGAAAGAAAAAGAAGAAGAAATAAATAAAACCCGTGACTCTGGCTGAAGAATCTTCAATCCCGTGCCTTGATTTTCGATTCTCCTCTTGTATTTTCTTTTACAAAATTCGTCTCTTGAATTGCGTAACCCCTTCAATTGCATAACCCTTCAAAAGACCTAGAAGAGGTCTATTTATAGTCCTTGGAAAGTCTTCAAAATTGTGTCTTAAAAGAGTCTTAATCCTACTTAACTTCATAAAACCGCATTTAAAACTTTACTTCAGCGTATGTCGCGCATAGGTCGCTCCTAGGTCGCACAATGCATTGTGCTACCTAGGTACGACCTCCAGTAAGTTTTCACTACCGCACCTAGGTCGCACTACCCACGTGTGACATAAGTTTTGAAAACTTACAATTTGGTCCCTGATTTGACTTCTGATGTACGATTTTGGTCCTTTCTTCTTTAAATCTTCTCAATTCAATCCAAAAGCTTCCAAATGCATTCTAATTGGTCCTCACCCTTCTAACGTCTTCCAAAGTGGCCTTCCAACTATTCTAAATTGTGTAAATTAGTCTCCAAACTTTTAGAAATCTGATTTTTGCTCCTGAAACTTTTGGATTCACCACAATAAGCATCAATTAAACTTCAAACTCTTCTTTTTCATTCCAAACTCATCCAAATTGGATTTTGGACCTACATATACAATAATTAAACTCATTTAAATAGAAATATGCTCATATAGTGAACATATAATAAGTTTTCAAGTATAAATAAGCGTATAAAATACACTTATCAATACACATAGGAAAATCGAACATATTCCAAACATGACACTGATGGGGAATGCATCAACCTTCAAACGCAATCCAAAACAATTAACAACTAGCGATTACATGTGCATAATGCGATAACTTTAATCACAATATGGATTAGGTAAAGTAGATCCTAGACTGATTTGGGTGAGACCTAAATGTTTGGATTTGTGTAAGGTAATGGATTCAAAAAGAAAAAGAAAAAATGAGTAATCTCATTGTCATGAATTGTAGCCTAACACAGGACAAAATATATAGCTGAAGCCGTAAACATATATAAAGAGATCTGGTAGCACACATCGTGTGGAACGATGCAAACAAAGATGTTTAGGGGAACACGGAAGAATCATGATAGTACTTCGAGCCTCTTCAAGGATGTATTGGGATCTTCATAATGGATGGCCGAATCCATACACAAGCCTCAAAAGTACAGAAGCCAAGTAGCTGGAGATAACCTGCAAAAGCGATGTTGTCCCCTTTCACCTTTGGAGGAGTTACCAAGAACTGCCGCAAGTGATAAGCACTTAGACATAATCCAGCATGAGATGGTCAAATAAAATAAACAAGTGTATTTATGGACATATATTTGTCAATATGGGAAGCAAAAGGGAGACAGAAGAAATAACAAAAACAATACGGACACACATTTTGCTCATTAGTGTGAGGACATAAGTTTTGATGAACTATGCCACTTGAGAATTGATTTGGTACAGGGCCCAAACTGCAATGCCAAATATTAACTAAGCTATTGAAATTTTAGAAAGGAGCCCGAAGATTATTTGACATGATCTGTCCTGAATCACCCTAGTAGACCCAAGACCGTGCCGTGTGCCAATAATGGATGCCAACTGGATGTCGGACCCACCGTTAAGACTACTTAGACTTTTCTATGACTGATTGACTTTTCTTTGACTAAAAAGATTTTATATAAATTTTGGTAAAGTTTCCCCTATAAATTGGACTAACCCAAACCTGAAAAATAATAAAATTTCCCAAACACAATGAGCCAAAATAAATTGTGACCATCTGCCCCTCCAAAATACATATAACCATTCTTCAAAATAAAACTAAATTAAACAATCCTAACTACTGTAATAAACAGTCATAAATCTATGTAAAATGTCATATAACTTCTACATGTGTTACAAAATGACTCACATACAAATAAAATGAACATATACTCCAAAATTAACAACGACGTGGCCTAAAGAATGAGTCATGAAAACTAATGGATCGTGTGGCTCCGACTCGGCTCAACAGGCTCTCTAAACTGCTCAAAACTTAACTACCTAATACGAAGAATGCAAAAAAAAAACATATGAGCTGATAGTTCAGAGAGTGAAGAGTTTGCAAAATAAGTATATTTTTCAATGTAACTATATATACCGAAAATTTAATCTATACTTTTGCATAATTACCATTCCAAAAATCTGAGAATACTTTTAAACTTTATCTGTTAAATAGCATGAAATAATTTTCAAGAAAACTGATTTCTCATGTTATATACTGAGTAATGCAGACTGTAAAATATAAAGAAACTAGATAATTTGATATTTAAGTAAATCTGCAAAGAAGTGCCATCTCATAATACTATATGCAAACATGTGTTTCCTGCAAACTAGATAAGTTGTCATATACTGAAAATTCACACCATGAAGTATCATGAATCACTAAAATTTGAAATTTGAAATCTATATACTAATTATTCTGAAATATATACTACACCAAAAAGGTACCCTGAATAACTGATAATCTATAATATGTAATCTGTAATCTGGTCATACGCGCGCAGAACTGTCTCCAAAGGGATAAAACACCTTGGTACACAGCCCAAAGCCTATGTGTGTACGATAATGGGTCCCAAAGACCTCTAGTAATCTGGTCATACATTGTGGAAACGCATTCACACCGATGCAGAGCGGGTAAAATCACCATATCTGGTCATACACTGTGGAAACACATTCACACCAGTGCAGAGCGGGTAAAATCCCCTGGGTACTTTTTGGTGGTATTAGAATTAACTTTAGTGAAACATTTATTAATGATATATTATTCTAATAAAAGATTTAACAAAATTGAATTTAAATTTTGAAAGAATTACTCATTTATAAGAGCTAACTTGTATTAAAAATCATGCTGGTCCAATACTTATTTTGAAAATAATTCATTTTTTGCAAATTTATGTAATTTACTAGAAGCACTGAAATAATTAAACAATTCATATAACTTTATGAACTAATATAATATAATTAAATGCTTATTTTCTGAAAAATAAGTTTTTCTACTTACAGAGCAAGTGACCGAAATCTAGTTCAGTTGATAAGCCTGACCAATCTTCGTGTCACCTCCTTGAAAGTTAAAATGGAAATTCAGATCAAACTTAAGTTATCTCATATAATAATCACTTGCTCAAAGTAAGTCCACATTCAACATACTAGCCAAACACCCACTTTACTTCCAAGCACTACGACTAGACCTCTTTCGAACCCACAAGAAAATACTTTATAGTGGCTAATTCATTCTCTCCTTTAATTTATAATTCAAAAAGAACGCACATTTATACCAATTCTCCTTTCCAATTAACTTCATAATTGGCCAAAATTAAACTTATATACATGGGTGTGCTAAACTTCAAATAACTCCACCAAAACAAGCCTTTTGAGCAAGAAATAAACTAATATGGGCTTAATAAACTTAAACTTGCCTAAATCTTGAGTTTAATCCACTAGTTTCAAGAACCCTAAATATCCACCATTATTTCCATCACTAAACTTGAATATTTAGCCCAATAAATTCAAAACAATCAATTAACCTTCGTAAATTTCACATTTAAGTCAATAAGCAAAAACTCTAAATTTTAACCTCATTTCTAAAATAAGTGAGTTCTTGCTTACCTCTTGAAAAATGGAGAACTTGAAGAATCCATGCCTTAATAGCTGGTTTACGCTGAGTCGGCCGACCTCCTCATTCTTCTTCTTTTTCTTCTTTCTCTATTTTTTTTTTCCTTCTTTTCCTTTTCCCTTTGCTTTTCTTCTTCCCGTTGGTTCACTGCATTCTCTAAAAATGCCCACAATTTCAATTCACAAAGTACCAAAATTGCAAACAAAGCCCCGAACTTCCATGTTGTATCATTTAAATCCCTAAGTAGTTATACTTTACAAAATAGGCCCATAAACTTTCCTTTACTCAACTTAAGTCCAAATTTGACTTATTTGACTTGGACTTGACCAAAAATTTTATTGACTTTGAGTAATTTAAAGTAGGTTGTTACATTATTTCTTGTGAAAGAACAAGAAATAAATGGTTTATGACAACTGAATTTTGACTGAGACGGGGCTGCTCAATTGAACTTGACTTTAGCTTCGTCTATGAGGAAAAAAAACTGATGTTGTAGTATTTATTTTTGGGTGTGCCATGAATGTAATCAGGCATATATAGATGCCAGTTTTATGTTTTAATCTTCATATCCTTATTTTGCTAAAATTAAATGTGTGATCTTATAATTAATTTGTTCAAGACCACCCACTACAAAGAGGGTAAAAGGTGGAAAGCTCCAATTGCTCAAAAGAAATATGTAATTTTACTTTCAGTTTAAATTTAATGAATTGTTTGAAATTATATGAGATTAACTCATTTTATATTTTCTTGTATGATAATATGGTCACGATTTTATCTTCATAGCTGCAGGCTGACAATGAAGTTCGGAGTAATGATGGGGACGATCGACCACCAGTTTTTATTGTTGATGATGTAGCTAATGAGATTCATGGCACCCGATCTAGCTATTATATTGAATTAGGAAGGGGCCCAAAGCCTCCAAAGAGGACATGCCAATCTTCTTCTACCCAAAATGAAATTGTTGAACTTTGTCAAATGGTCCAAACACAGCAAAGTCAGCTAACATTTTCTAGAGAGGCGATTGGACTTTTAGAGAGGCAAAACACTGCAATCATTGCTCTTCTGGATGAGCTCATGCGTGGTGCTGCACTAAAGCTTACCACACTCACTCACCCTACTAGCCCCACCCCTTACATAGCAGGTTCTTCATTATCATCAGAGCAGCAGTAGTTAGTACATTATAGCATGGAGGAATATCTATTTTTGATAAACTTGTGTTTTGTTTTCTCTTGTCCATACTTCGTATATACATAGTACTTAGCTATTTTCAAAGAGAAACATGCACATGTTTTTTTTTTATGTGAAAGGAACATATGTAGGTGCACAAGTTCTTTTTTATATGAAAAAACATTATGGACAACATAACTTATTTTTTAAATTTAACATTTATTGTTTTTAGCTATAAATTGTTAACTTCTAAATAATTATAAGGAAAATTTGTACTTTTGGTCCCCAACCTTTGCAATTTGTTATTAATCTATCATCAACCAATTTTTATACCATCAGACATCCTCAGCCTTTTGCAGTTTGTAGCAAATCATGTCCTCATTGACATATTTTGATGGATTTGCAATAAAAAAAATAGAAAAAAAGCTCAACATAACAAAAAATAAAATAAAAATTCAAATGAAGTCCCATAACTTTTAAAACGTACAAAGTAACTTTATCCACCCCATCCTACCCACCATAGCCACAATCTCTACACCACCTCCATAGACCCCACCTTCACCGAAGATCATTTTAATTACAACAATAGATCAATTTTGTGAGCCCAAAAAGGGACATAGCGCTGACGATTCAGATTTGTGGATGGTAGAATAACAGCAACGATCAACCACCGCCTATTAGAAATGAAACAACTCATGGTTGCCTTGCCGATGTGCACAAAAGGACAAATTTGTGGTTGTTTTCATAGCTATGGCTTTTCTAGTTACTTCCTTGGCCGAAGGTATTGCAATAATTTTATTTTTTAGGGGTTCAGGTTGGGCAAATCTGACAGCTATTTTTGTTTCTTCAGAGAGGGCTCTTCTTCTTCCTCCTCCGTATCTGGGTGCAAAAATAGAGAATGTTGGGATCCATTTTGGTCACAACACCAGATGCCAGATCTGAGCCCGTGAACGACATCAAAGGAGAGCTAGAAACTCTCGCCTCCAATGAAATTTCCTCTGACAAAATTTCCAACCATGGAACTCCACTTGCATTGGAATCTGACCAAAATAGATGGGATGGGTGGGTGGAGAAAGAAATTACTTTGTACTTTTTAAAAGTTATAGGACTTCATTTGTAATTTTCTTTTACTTTTTGTTGTTTTAACAAACTACAAAGGTTGGAGACAAAAAGTGCAAATTTCCTTATAATAAAATCAACTATTAGTAAAAAGTCAAGGAATTGCCAACTAGATAGTTAGTCGGTATATATTGTGCCGACTACAGATATAGTCAGCGAAATCTTACCCAAAGTCCACACCGAACTTAGGCCAAACAACTTTTTGCGATTTACCAACTAAACTTTTAGTCAATGTGTCAAATATAGCCTACTAGAGTATCTCTAGTAAGAGGTCTCTTTCCCTGGCTACGTGACATTCTAGTCGGCATTAATTTTGGTGACATGCTTTTGCCGACACTTTACCTACCAAGAATATGTAGTTGGCGGTTGTCATCGCCGACTAAAAGTTGTCTTTAACCGACTAATTTTTTAGTCGGTGAATGATTTTCGTTTTGTAGTGACATTATAGGTGTGTCACTCTCAACAAAAGTAAATAGGTCCTTCTTCATTGATGGTTCATTTTAGATTGTTGAAGACTTCAAATCTTGGTAAGTATTTAATAATATATCTATTCTTTCATTTACTACATTCAAATTTTGACCACTAAAAACTCTATGATATATCTTGAGATCATTTTCATGTATTTTAATACTGAACACTAGCATATTCAATATTATATAATAAATTGTCATTACAGGAGAAACACAAATGCTCAAACACTTGATCAAATCATATCAGAGAAGTATTATCTAAGCTTAACACCTTCCAAGCTCTTTGTTCCAAATGAAAGAAAATTCAAAAAAATCAAAAGCATTCAAGGACTACAACGCGTGGTAAAATATTTAGCTTTGAATTTACATCCAATTCACATTTGTTCCATCTATTCCACAATAATTATTGTATTGTTCATTCTTCACATATGCACAAGTTCTACTACAGACTTACTCATACATTACTCTTTCATCAGAAAATTTTATTATCGATCAAAGCAAAAGCATCTGTCAAAATTCTCAACCAATCCTTCTAGTAGATGAGTTGTGACAATTGCAACAAAGTCTAAAGTGAAAATTTTAGGGATATTTATCAGTGTGTTGTATAAGTGTACCAATGCAAAGGTAATTCCAAGGTACCATAAAGTCTTTATTTTCAACGTGTCAAAGAAAAAAAAAATTACATTGTCTCTCCCTTCAAACCCACGATGCGACAGTAAAGAGCAGTGAGAGTTTGTCAAGCAAAAAATGAAAACGGTGGACCGGATGTGACTTTGTGAAAAAGTCAACAAGATGCAATGATGAAGAAACAAATGGTAAAGAAATAGTGCCATGTTGAAGATAGTGATGAATAAGATGACAGTCAATCTCAATATGCTTTGTGCGCTCATGGAACACAGAGTTGTGAGAAATCTAAATAGCACTCTTATAATCACAATACATAGAGATGGAAGAGGAAAGAAAAATACCCATGTCAGAAAGTAACCAATGCGACCACACAATCTCAATGGTAGTCGACGCCATAGCATGATACTCTACTTCAGCAGAAAAATGAAAAACAACAGTCTACTTCCTACTCTTCCAAGAGATAAGAAAATTACCCAAAAATAGACAAAAACTAGTAGTGGACTTACGATCAGTGGGGTTATTGGCAGCATCAGAGTATGCACGAAGCTCTAAGAAAGAGATTGATGAGAACAAAAGACTCTGAAAGTAAGTACCATGAAGATAGCACGAAATATGAACAACAGCTGTCCAGTGAACTGTAGTCGGAGCAAAGACAAATTGACTAACAATTTGAACAGCATAAACAATATCAGGATGGGTTATGGTGAGATAGACCAGGGTTCCAACAATAGTGCGATACAAAGTAAGGTCAATTAAAGGAATATTGTTGAAGGTGAATATCGAGCATTTGCTTCAAGATGAGTATTAGCAATTTTAGTAGCAGTGAGACGAGCATGCTCAATGACATCAATAGCATACTTAGATTGAGAAAGTAGATAACCTCTAGGTAAAGAAGTACGATCTCCAAAAAAATAAGATAATGGACCTAAGTCCTTCATTTCAAAACAACGAGCCAAGTCAGATTTTAAGGCAACAATTCCATCAACATCATCACCAGTGATAATCATGTCATCAACATATAACATAAGCTGAATAGGACCAATCGAGCTGTATCTAAAGAACAATGTAGAATCATGATGGCTGGGTGTAAAGACAAAAGAAGAAACAATAGTGTAAAATCATTCAAACCAAGTGGTTTGAGACCATAAAGTGCCTTCTTGAGTTTGCAGACGTATCCAGAATGATGAAAAACACCAGAATGAGGAACCATATAGACATCCTCTTGAAGCGTCTCATTCAAGAAGGCATTTTTAACATCTAACTAAGAGAGATTCTACCGGATAACACATGCAATGCAATAAGTATATGAATAGTAGTCATCTTTGCAACTGGAGCAAAGGTCTCCTCATAATCCAAACCATACTACTGAGTAAACTTCTTAGCAACCAACCTAGAATTTTAACGCTCAATTGAACTATTAGATTTGGCATGTTTACTCAGATAATGAAACTAAATCCCAAGTGTCTGTCCTATGTAGATCAAAGAGTTCATTGGCCATAGCCTGTTGTGAAAGAAGATCTAGAATAGCTTCTTTATAGAAAGTGGGTCAGAAAGTTTGTGAATAGACTTTAAAAAAATAACAGAAGGATTCTGAATAACAAGAATTAGCAAAATTGGATAATTGAGTGGACATATGAATACGTGGAAGATATCGAGAAAATAGAAGAAGATTTAAAATCTCAGACGGTGCTTAGGAGGTCATAGGAGGAGTTAGGACATCATGAATCGCCACATGTGTACCTGTAGTGTGTGAAAGATCAACATGAAGAGGCGTATGGGAAGGTGGGCTGTCAGTATCATTAGAAAAAGGGATCAATATGAATGAGATCAGTCTTAGTCAAGTCAAGATTATTATAAGAAATAGAAAAGAATGGAATATGCTCAAAAAACATAACATGATGGAAAACATATAATCTTTGATTAATAGGATCAAAACAGCGATAACCCTTTTGCCCCTCTCAATATTCCAAAAAGAGACAAATAATAGAGTGTGAAGTAAACTTACTACGTTTTACTTTAGGACGAAGGACAAAACAAGTGCACCCAAAAATTCTTAGAAGAAAATAATTAGGAGGATGCCCAAACAACGTTTCAGAGGGTGACAAACATGAAGTGTGAGAAGATGGAGACTTAGAACTGCTTTTCCTCAAAATTCAATAGAAACTTTAGCATATAAGAGAAGAGAACGGACACTTTCAACAATTTGCATATGCTTTTGTTCAACAACACCATTTTTTTGTGGGGTGTCAGTCGAAGATTGATGAATTGTGCCATCAGAAACAAGCAATGTAGAAAAATCAACGGAGGTATATTCCATACCCAAGTCACATCTATAGTACTTAATCACAGCAGAATGTTGAGTTTCAACAAGTACTCTAAAATAAAGATAAATAGAAAGAAAATCAAAATGACGTTTCATAAGATAAATTCAACAATAACAAGTATAATCATCAATAAAATAGACATAATATCTAGACCTCCATTTTGTAGTAGTAGGAGCAGGTCTCCACGCATCAGAATGAACAAGATCAAATGGTGCAACAGAATAAGAAACACTTCGAAGAAAATGTAAAGCATAAAATTTAGCTAATTTACAACCACTACAATCATAAATATCATGAGTTTGTAAATGTCCCAATTGACCTTTAGAAACTAAAAATTTTAAACGACTAGCGAAAACATGTCCAAGGTGAGAATGCATCAAATAAAAACTGGAACGAGAGAAATTCAAAGAGAATGATGACAAATCAACACTAGAGGTTGCAGCATGCGGTGGTCTCAGATTGTCCAAAACATATAACCCTCAATTTCTACGGCCTATTCCAATCAGCTTCTGAGATTAAGGATCCTGCACATGACATGAATTAGAAGAAAATTGAACTAAGTATCCAGCGTTACACAACTGACCAACAGAAATAAAATTCAAAGTAAGAGCTGGAACGCAATAGACATTTGAAAGTGATAAATTATTTGTGTTAACAGAACCAACACCTGCCAAGGGCAATGGGTGCCATCAACAGTCATAATAGACATAGACAAATTAGAATGATATAAGGAATCAAAAAAATGTTGAGTTGATGACGTGTGTTTGGAAGCACCTGAGTCAAAAATCCATGGAGAATAAATACCTGAGGGACTCTAGGATGACAAACCTACATGAGTAGAGACTGACATGGCATGTGGCTGAGTGGCAGTGAACTTTTGAAACTACTCTGCTAGAGTAGTTAGCGGGGACCAGATGAATGTGGTGCCCCAAGAAAAGATGAGTCACAAGGTGGCATGACTTCTACTGTGTTAGCATTGGGACGATAAAATCGATGTTGTGACTGTTGAATGCCCTTCCTCGTTTCCAGGTACCCAGGTATCCACAATAAGCCTTTCCTCATTTGAACCTTGACCTTACGTCCTTATAAGGCTGTAGGGGTAGCTGTTTCATCAATAAATTAGGACATTGAGACTTCCAATGTCCCTTTTGTTTGAAAAAACTACCCTCATCAATAGCAACCTGCACACAATCATTGTTCTGATTCTGCATAGATGGTCGAGAAGGGACAGCCAAAACTGAAGTGCTAGATGTAGAATGAGATGCCTCACCTGTTATAGATTTCAAATGTGTTTCCTCACCCACAAGTTCACTAACCACTCAATCAACATAAAGAAGTGGAGTACAGTGTAAGATAGAGCCTCTAAGTCTCTCAAAATCACTGCGAAGTGCCAACAAAAACTAAACAAATCATTGCCCATCTCTACAAATAATATAGTCCTCACATGCTTCATTCATGTTGATTCTATAAGAGCCTACTCATCCTAAATCGATGTCATAACAATGTAAAACTCTAGAATACCTATATTCTTCTGTTGTAAAGCTCGTACATCAATCTCTAACTGATACCATTTTACAAAGTCAGACTTATTGTATAATTCTGCAAATGATCCCAAACTTCCTTTGTCGTTTCATACTTCGCCAACTGTGCACCAATGGAATATTCAATAGCGTTGTGAATCCAAGTGAGAATTTTTGCATTGTTTGATTCTCAGGCATCTATCTCTATTGCATAATTATCATTGGTACTCTTAGGTATCACAATAGTTCCAATAACATATCCCCACAATTTTTTTACTCTTAAGAAAATTCTTCATCACAGTATTCCAATACGAATAATCCTTACCAATTAATCTTACACTAATAGATTGAAGTGAATCATCCATTTTAGTTGCCCTTATGGAGTCGATCAATAAAACTTTGAATCAAAGAAATCAAGAGTATATAACTCCAGAAAATCAACAGCAAAAAAAAAAAAACGAACAATCTACACTTATACACGTACCTCCACCAAAAAACCAAACCAACACCACCAAATGATCAGAAATTACCTTCTGAACAAACTGTCTCAAAGGACCAAGCCAAATAGAGCTCACACGCGCCATTACGCACCGTCGCCATCATTGCGCATGGGCTTCACGCACCAACTCATTCGCCACGCGTGGACATTCCCACACTGGATAATCTATACCACCTCATCACCGTAAATCCAAATCTGGTCACCAACCTCCAAACCGACGTCGCGTTGAATGGGAATTGTTAAATTTTAGTTGTGGCTCAAAAGAAAATTAGGGTTTTTTAATGCACAAAACGTTGAGGAGGAAAAGAAAAAGAATAAACCAAAAATCAGTACACAAATTGGGCTATGATACAATGTGAAAGTTCTAACAATAATGTAAATCAAACTAAGAAGAGAAGAACAAAGAGGAAGAAAGGATAACGACTTATTATTGAGCAAAACAATATTATGGTTTTAGGGTTACAATTAGTATATATAATAAAACTAATAGAAAGTTACTAAATTACCCTACACAATGTTATTAATATTCTAACAATCTCTTTACAACATCTACTTTTAATATACTTTATACATAGATTTAATTATACCATACAAATTATATCCTAACGTTGTTAAATTAGAGCAAAAGTATACCTGGAATTAATGGATTCAACTGGATATATCAATGCTTCGGCTATTAGAGATCCAGTAGAAAACTTCTTGCAATGGAATGCAAATGCATTGATGGAGCACATGACTTTGGTAAATCTAAATTATAATATTAAAATTATTCTATAAGTTTTAACGGTTTATAGTTTCAACAACCTAAACAACATTACTTCAACATGACCCAAATGCAAGCATGACCGATTTGATACGTTTGACAATTGATGAGGAAAAAGTATTTTACATGAAGGACATACAGGAAGAACCCCAATCGCTAGACTATAAAGATGGGGTGTTGTTTATCCTTAATTCTCATGAAGCGATAGTTGGAGACAAAGACGATGTCAACGACAAATGAAAAGCTCCACTAGACAAATATGCATGCTCATATCTTTCTAATTCCTACCTCAAGGCTCTATCGCCAACAAAATGATCATTATTTCAATTAAATGATGCACATGTTGCAAGCAAAAATAAAATTGACAGTGCTGGAGCAGTGAAACACACAACCCTTTCTGAAGCTCTACATATTGGTCTAGATAATTCTTTCGAATATTATTTTGACAACTTCCAAATCCTATGTCATGTGGGCTTCTTTTTTGCAGTATCAATATCTTTTGTATTAAGAATATGTCACTACACCTTTTTTGAACATATAAAAATGTGGAAATTTGGCCCCTTACGCTATTTTCCAAAAAAAAAATGAAAAATACGGTTAGTTTTAAAAAATTTGAGAAATAGACTTCCTTTATATATCAGAATATGGGAGGGTAAAAAAGGAAAATTAATTACTACAGACTCTACAGTGCCTAAACCCTTTTGTTTACTCTCTGCGATTCTGGAAAAATCCTCACAAATTCCTTTGTTAATCTATAGTTTCTGTCCGCTTATTCTTTATTCTAACACTATAAGTTTTAACATGGTTGGAAAAGGCGAAAAAATCGTTGTAGAATCTTCGAGAATGAAGAGAAAGTGTATTTCAGTCGAAGGATCTTCAAAGAAGATGAAAAATATTGCACAACCAAATGTTAAGTATGATTTATTCTTTATATTTATATTATTTCGATTTGCTTTAATTTTTACATTTTAAGAGATTTTTTGCTTTGTGAAATTGAAATTCTGTTTTCCATTATTATTCAATTGATGATGTTGCCTTTAGAAAAATCAGTGACAATGGTTGTTGTGTGAAACTTTTACATTTTGAGAGATTTTTTGTTATGTGAATTGCATTTCTGTTTTCAATTATTAACTGGTTGATGATGGTGCCTTTAGGAATCCAATGACACATTGTAACCATTGCCAAATCAATGATATACCAAAATGAGATTAAAGTGTAATTTGATGGTATTCAAGTTCACCAACTTGTTTTTTGAATATAATCTATATGAAAATATGTTCCTTGTGGCTTGATATGTTAATTCATATTTCAAATGCAATAAGTTTGAATATGCAAACTAACAAATTGATAGTATGATCATGTTTTATGAGATGTTTGTTACTTTTTGGAGATGTTTGTCACTTTTTACTTAAAAAGTGACAGAGCATTCCACTTTTATCTAATATATAAATGCAATAAGTTTGAACATCCAAGCTAACAAATAGATTGCATGATCACTGTTTTTTGAGATGTTTGTCACTTTTAAATGCTGTTTGTCACTTTTTGGAGATGTTTGTTACTTTTTACTTAAAAAGTGACAGAGCATGCCACTTTTATTTAATATATAAATACAATAAGTATGAACATTCAAACTAACAAATAGATTGTATTATTACTATTTTTTGAGATGTATATCACTTTTAAAGAGATCTACGTAACTTTTAACAGATGTTTGTCACTTTTTGGAGATGCTTGTCACTTTTTACTTAAAAAGTGACAGATGAGCATGACATTTTTAATCAATATATAAATGCAATAAGTTTGATCGTGCAAACTAACAAATAGATGTTATGATCACTGGTTTTTCAGATATATGTTACTTTAAAAGAAATGTATGTCACTTTTTTAGATCTATATCACTTTTTAGAGATGTTTGTTACTTTTTACTTAAAATGTGACCGATTATATCATTTTTACATAAAAAGTCACAGATGAGCATGACACTTTTATTCAATATATAAATGCAATAAGTTTGAACGTGCGAGCTAACAAATAGATGTTATGATCACTTTTTTTGAGATGTATGTCACTTTTAAAGAGATGTATGTCATATTTTTAGATCTATCACTTTGAAGAGATGTTTGTTACTTTTTGGAGAAGTTTGTCACTTTTTACTTAAAAAGTTACAGTTTATGTCACTTTTACTTAAAAAGTCACAGATGAGCATAACACTTTTATTCAATATATAAATGCAATAAGTTTGAATATGCGAGCTAACAAGTAGATGTTATGATCACTTTTAAATAGATGTATGTCACATTTATAGATCTATATCACTTTTTGGAGATGTTTATCACTTTAAAAAGAGTAAAAATTGACATATCATGTCACTTGTACTTAAAAAGTCACAAATCTTGTCACTTTTATTTAATATATGGTATTAAAAGCTAGTTCATATTCCAAATACAGTAAGTTTGAACATTCAAACTAACAAATAGATGGTATGATCACAGTTTTTTTAGATGTATGTCACTTTTTAATATCTATATCACTTTTACTTAAAAAATGACAATACATGTCACTTTTATTTAATATATGTTCATTTTATAAAATTATTATTTGACTAACCATCTTTGTTATTTTTTTTGTAGGACTGTGAGCTATTGATTCTCCGGGACTATTGGTTTCCTGGCAAAGTCACCTCTTACTCACCGTATATAGTGATCAAAACCTTGAACAACAACCTTACTGAAACCCAAAAGCAAATAATTAGGGAAACATCTTTTGGACCATATATTGATTTAAAAGAAATGGTGATTCAGGCTCAGTTGATTTACCCGTTATTATTAAGGTAGGTGAAGTAACAAAACATAAATGAATTATGGTTCAACATCAGTGGCAAACTGGTCAGATTTTTTGTTGAAGAATTTTGTCCAATATCCGAACTTCGGTGCGTGGGTAATTGTGATTTTACCAAGTATTGAATACGTAATAGTACAATTAAGGACAAATATTTCAAGAAGTATAATAGCATTTCAACATAGTGTGTTGAAAATGTGTTTGAAGAGTTTCCATCTGGTACTGTTGACAAGGATGTGGTAGATGTTGGTATTATTTATCTTGTTTCGTCGTTCTTATTTGCCACATCATACCATAAATGTGTTGATGATTCAATTTTTGGACTTGTTGAATCGGGTGAAATGGAATATTTTTCATGGGGAACAAGTTATATAGTTTGACTTTGATGTCTCTAAAATGTGTATTCATCAAGAAGATCATGAAGTTAGATCCTTCAAAAAAAAAATGGAGTATATGCTTAATGGTTTTCTTCTTGCTTTCCAAGTTTGGATATACGAAATAATTCATGCAATAGCTGTAAAAAAGCTTTGTTTGAAGTACAAGCCATCACTTTCTCGGATTTTGAGTTGGAGTTGTAATGTGCATTTGACATCGTTACAATTTAACAAACGTATTTTTGACCTGATTAAAATAAGTTCTATTTATTATTTATGCGATTTTCTTTACATTTTTCATCACTATTTGTTATTTGTTTTGTTATTTTAAATTTATGAATATGAGTTTTCGCAGTTGGAAGTTAATAATATTAGGCTAATTGACACGGAGAAGGATGTGGGAGACACTAAGGGGTTGTTTGGGAATTGCAAGTCTCAAGGGCAAGATGCTAATGACGATGACGACTTTGAACATCTTGTTATTCATCAATCAAAGCTTATGATTACAACCCAATAACCATTAGTTGGCGATGACAGTTCTTCAAAGTTGAAAAAAAGAAGACAGTTGAGTTTTTTGAGCATTTATTTACCTTTTTATGCTTTCTATATCATTTTTATTTATTGTTTCTTATGATTATTTCGTTTTCTCTGCTTTTTGTATTTTTAGAGACATTCCAAATCAAATGAAGAAATATTGAAATATTTAGTGGAGATTGAAGTGAAACTTCAATCAAATGAAGACATTTTGAAACGCCTGGTAGAAATTGAGGCGAAAGTTGAATCAAATGACATTATTTTGAAATGCCTGCCAGATATAGAGTCAAAAATACAATCAAATGAAGAAATTCAGAATCGACTAGCAAATATTGAAACCAAAGTTCAATCTAATATTCAAATTGAGAAACAAATAAAAGAACTTGAAGAGAAAGTAAACTCGAATGAAGAAATTCTAGAACGGTTGACAAATATTGAAAGTAAAGTGAATGACTTACAAATGTTGAAGGTATGTCACTTTTTTCAGAAATGTATGTCACATTCTAAGAGATGTTGTCACTTTTTTAGATTTGTGTTTCTTTTAAGATATGTATGTCACTTTTTGGAGATGTTTGTCACTTTTATTTATTTTTGTGAAAATGTTGAGAGAAATGAAATAGGGGGAAAATGTTGCTAGTGATACAATGGACATGAAAAAGAATGTAATTGACTATCACAGTTTTTCATTGGGTATTGAGTTTGATATGACTCGAAAAAATTATGAGACGCCAGCTGAAACTAATGTGGAAAATGTATTATTCAATTCCAAATGTATTGTAATTTTAATTTGAGATTTACTTTTTTGTTGTTGTGCAATATATAATGTGACTTATTTATTTTTGATTCAGTCTGTTGATCTAGATTTAATAAATTTTAATGAAGAGGACTGGAAGATTGTTGATGATGTTGCGGCTTATAGTTTAGCCAAAAAAATGCATCAAGATGTATTTTTTTTCACATTTTATTTTGAGTTTTTACTATGTTGTATTTGTTTTTGCACTGCAACAAGTGATTTTTTTGTACGTTTTTATTCAAATTGTTTGTATATCATCGTCTAAAACATGTACGATTGATGTAAATGATGATGATGTTGAATTGAAAGATAAAGATTGGCAAAAAGTTGATGAGATTGCGGCAGCTGTTTGAGCTAAGCATAAACTTGAAGAGGCAATTATTTGTTTGATTATTTTTCATTTGAATGACTTATTTTTGTATTTCTACACAATATAACTTGACACTTTTTAATATTTTTGCGACATTCTAGACTGATGATGAAGTCACTCTTGATGCACATTTGAAGAGGCAAACGAAACCTACCGCACTTCTTCAGTCCCTCTGGGTTAATCAATATTATGCTACAGTAGATACTACAAAGCGTGTGGTTAAGAGTACGTTTGCATTCAAGGTTGGGTTGTACTCCCATACGGACCAGATGTTGAAGCATTCGAGAGCTAGTACAAGGAACAGTTGGTGACGAAAAACAAGTAAGTATGTGATATAATGTCTCTTTTTAATAAGAAAGTGACACAATGTGTCACTTTGTGTTATAAGTATGTCACTTTTTGTTTTTTACTATGTTACTTTTTGTTAAGAAAGTGACACAATATGTCACTTTTTAATAAGAAATCACTTTTTGTTATAAATATGTCACTTTTTACTATGTCAATTTTTGTTAAGAAAATAACACAGTATGTCACTTTTTACTTGAAGTATGTCACTTCTTACAAGAAAGTGACACAGTATGTCACTTTTTACTGTAAGTATCTCACTTTTTTATAAGTATGTCAATTTTTACTAAAAAAGTGACAAAGTATGTCACTTTCTACTTGAAGTATGTCACTTTTTACTATAAGTATGTCACTTTTTATCACTGTGTCACTTTTTACTATAAGTATGTCACTTTTTACTAAAAAAGTGAAAAAAGTGACACAATATGTCACTTTTTACCATAAGTATGTCACTTTTTACTAAAAAAAAAGTGTCACTGCATGTTACAATTCTTATACCAGTGTAATTGTATGTGACCTCTCTTTTTTGTAATACAGATTTAAGCATTTCAATGATGAGAATATTACGATTAGCCCTGCTTCTACTTCAGCGATATTTCAATCTCTTCTAAAATGTTGTGGTATGAATTAGTGACAACTAATGAGGCTTTTGATGACACAGTAAGTTTTTGTTTGTTAGTTGTTTGGTTTAAGATTTATGTATATAATTTAATTATTAATACATTGCTGATTCTTTTTATATACTTGTTTTGTAGCATATGTATGTGTGTTTTTTTTTATTATCTGTGGAAGATGTTAAATTATGGAAGATTTTTCGAAAGATCCATTCGTCTTTGTGAATCAAACTTCTCTGCTCTCATATTCAATTGGATTGTACATGCCTTGCAACACAAGTTGGCACGATGTTGACCATGTCCTTATGCCTTTGAGAATGTTTAACTCGGCTAATTGGATTCTATGCCATTTTGACATCAAGGAAATGTGTTTGAACGTCTATAATTCTTACAATAAGATAGTCAAGGAACCTGTTGTACTTGAAGCTATTCAACCATTTTCAGTGATGATTCCTTATCTTCTGTATAACATTGGGTTCTTTGAGGGCAAAAATATTCCAGAACAAGAGGTACTACAACCACTTGTTGTAAAGATGGTTCCAAAACTACCACAACCAAAGAACGAGTTAGCTTACTTTTTAATAATTTGACTTTTTATATGTCGGATAGATAGAAATGTGTGGTTTGCCTTGAATTCTTGGTTAATGTGCCCTCCATTGTTTTTGGGTAGTGGTGATTGTGGAATTCATGTGATCAAATATGCCAAGTTTTTCATCAATGAAATGTTGAAGGAGATGCCAAAGACATTCAACATTCCACGGGTTCAAAAAATACTTGGCCACGCAATTGTATGTGTATGCCAAGAAGAAGCAAGTGGAGAATTATGACACTGAAAATGATTGGGTGCCAAAGGATGTTTGACTAGACAGAGAAGGCTGTAATTTTTTTATAAACAATTTTTGTACTAGGACTACATGTTATGTGTAAATGTAATGTATATGGTGAATGTAGTTTCATGTATATAAGATTAACAGTGTAGGTTTTGAATGTTTCTTTGCAAAGAATGTAAGTACAAATTATTTTTGTATGGAAGTGATATGCTATTCATGTCAAAAGTGACAACACATGATTATATTGGATGATTTTTTTTCAAAATGTTGAATATAGATGGTAGAAGTCCATCTAATTGATATATTACTTTAAGTAAGGAAATCATGTATACATTTTGACAACCAAGTTAGGGGTTTTTTTAGTAAAAAACAAGTGACATAGTGTGTCACTTTTTTTTTCTAAAAGTGACAATTTCAGTCTTCATCAAATTCTTTTAATGGTTGAAGTATCATGTATACAATTTAGCGTTAAATGATAAGTTTTACATTCCATTATAATGTCAAGACCTATACAAAAGCAAAGCGCAAGAATGTCAACACTATTTTGAATAGAAAATCCAATATGTATATAGTGACATTGTGTCACTTTTTATTATAAAAGTGACATAGTATGTCACTTTTTGTTATAAAAGTGAAATTGTGTATCACTTTTTGTTCTAAAAGTGATAATTTTTGTATTATCAAATTTCTTTAATAGTTGAAGTATCATGTATACAATTGAGTGTTAAATGATAAGTTTTACTTTCCATTATAATGTCATGACCTATACAAAAGCAAAGCGTATAAATGTCAACACTATTTTGAATAGAAAAACCAATATGTATGAATAAGTGACATAGTGTGTCACTCTTTATTATAAAAGTGACAATTTTTGTATTCATCAAAGTCCTTTAATAGTTGAAGTAATATGTATACAATTTAGTGTTAAATGATAAGTTTTACATTCCACTATAAAGTCATGACCTATACAAAAGCAAAGCGCAAGAATGTCAACACTATTTTGAATTGAAAGCTTGCAACTTTCTTTTCTTTTGTGGCTTCTTTTTTAAAGGTGCTAAAGTTTGACACGATTTTCAATTGTAGCCATACTTCTCACATCTATCACATTTTGTACTTTGTGTTTTTTTTCTCCTTTGATGGTATTCTTTTCTCTTTAGGTCTACGAATTTTCTTTTGGATTAGGATCTAAGACTATTCTTGCTTTTACATCATCTGATATATTCCAATTATTACGATCTCCAAGTGGGTAAACTGTACTACTGTATGTCTGGATGTACATCTCTGTTGTATAATATTTTGAACAATATAAATATGAGTTGTCCTTTATCTTTGCAATAACTGCCAATGCGTGTGCACATGGGGTTTTATCCACTTTGAATTGATTGCATGTACATGTCTTTTCTTCAATATTCACCAAATAATGCAAGAAAATAATGTGTTAATAAACTACGACAGTTAAATCATGCTTTCATGACATTTAACTCCAACTTACTAAGAAAGTGACACACTATGTCATTTTTTTTATTACAATAACAATAAGATATAATAAAACTTCAAAATCATAAACCTTCTAGTAATATGTAATTATAAATAGAGCTATAGACAATATGAAATCTAAGTCATGTCAATTTTTACTCAAAAATGGACACATTATGTCACTTTTTACTTTGAAAGTGACACACTATGTCACTTGTTAGTATATGCATGTTTTCATTACAATAACTCTCAACGTATAAATAATATTTTAGTTCATGTAATTTATAGCTCTTTACCTTCAATTTTTTTGACTCCATGGATTTCTCTCTCAATATTTTTTCTTGCTTGTTTGCAAGTTTTGTGAAGGTTGCCCACGCATTGTTTAAGTGCTTCACAAACCATTCTTACGACAAATATCTTAAAGATTCTAATAAAAGTTCTATAGGACAACCTTTTATTGTTTTTGTTATCGAATTTACTGATTTAACTATATTTGAAGTCATTGTAGAAAACCTATTATTTGTCATGTATGTCCTTGACCACTTGTGATAACCAATCTCTTCTTGTATAAAGAACAATCAAAATATTAATAATTTCTTATATACAATGTTATTATACTTTCAAAATAAATATTTTTTAACATACCAGGTGTGATCGAATCTCTTTATGGATTTCATCGAGTTGTTTATATGAAACTCAAAATCATTTTTCGTATAGGCTTTAGCAGCTATATTAAATGGTTGTGTAATGTTCTTTCAATTTTTTTTGACAAATGCTGATTTTAAATTTTGTAACAGGTGGTAGGAACATAAGATGTGCATTGAATTCTTATACACCTTCTGGATTGCACTTTTATGCTTTTATGACCATCTGAGATTATACACAATTCTTTTCGCTCACCATAAGCTTCTTTTAACAAGTAAGAACCACTCCATAAATCATTAGTTTCTATGTCACCAACTCCAAATGCTAATATGAAAATGTTGTTGTTTACATCTTGTGTACATGCTGTAAATAATGTTCCACCATAATCTTCCTTTAAGAATGTACCATCAATCACTATTATAGGTCTGCAATACTCTCCCACCCCTGAATAGATGCTCCTAATGCCATGAAGAAGTGTTTAAATTTGTTTTTCTCGTAAGTCTCAATTTTTGTAATTGATCCAGGATTTGTTTGTTCTATCATGTACAAATACTTCAGAACATTTTCATAAGACTCTATCTGATCTCCTATCCCCAATTCTAAAGCTTTTTCCTTGGATCTCCAATCTTTCTCGTAACTCATCGACACTCCGTATGTATCATCATGCCACTTATTATGTTTGGGAGAGTGTATGTTGTTTTTGTTGAGACATACTTGCACTTGATGCATTCTCCTACTATTGAGCTTGTTGCTTGACGGTGATCTTCCAAGATGATGTTATTTGAGCACGTGTGATCGTTTCTCGTATATCTTATTTTGAACATTTCTGTTCCTCCAAGTCTTGAAGCTCTAAAACTCCATTTGCAATTATCATCTAAGCATTTTAGCACATATTCTTTCTTGTCCGACTTACTTACCTTGAACTGAAAGTTTTTATGTATCGCATATACTGAAATACTTAACCGATGTCTTGTTCCTAAAAACCTTTTCCTCTGCAATTTCATTCATACAAACAAATGAAATAATTTCACTACCTGTTTTATTACTCATTTCTTCAACCTCCGGTATGCATGAAGAAACATCAACAACTAATTCTTTAATAATTGGTAGACTCTGAACTGATGTTGTCGCCGAACTATGAGTTTGAAAAACATGTAATTGCATAATGTTATTTTCTTCACCACTAGCAGCTTCTGAAAGTTGTATGTCTTCAAAACTTTCAGTTCTGTGGCATAACAAAACCGGTGTGACTTCTACACACAAAAGAAAGCTTGCAAAATGTTTCTCCCTTCTTTTGAGCTCCAAATAGAATGTGAGGGAATTATTGTCTGAAATCTTCATTAGGGGCAAGTTTTTCTTCACCTTATATTGTATTGTTATTGAGTGTCACTGGACTTATGTTTGTAACTGAATATATCATGCCATCGAGTTTGCTGCATGTGCATTCTATTGGGACGACAATTCCAATCATTTTAAAATTTATATATTGGTTACCTTGTTCCCATTTCCCTTCATAATTGATGAATACATTGATTTTTATCCATTTCGCAAAAAAAAAAAAACATCGATATAAGATACATTAATGTTTGATCAACCTAAATAATTGTATCATCAAACAAAAAGTGACAGAGCATGTCACTTTTCTATACTAATCATCAATTCATATTAAGAAAAAAAATGATAAATTAATGTTTGATCATCCTCAATAATTTATGTCACTCCATAATGTACAACAAATATCAAGTTAAATCCAATAATTAAATCAACCACATAGAAGATTTTTATCCAAAATTTTTATGTAACTTGTATAAATTGTTCTGTCATTTTTCAAGCAATTATCCCAAGCCTCAATTCATAATAAAGACAAAAAAATGATGCATTAATACTTGATCATGCTCAATAATTCATGTCACTCCATAATACACAACAAATATTAAGTTAAATCCTGCAATTAAATCAACCACAGAAGATTTTGATCCAAATTTGTTTGTGTAACTTCCATACATTGTTCTGTCACTTTTTAAGCAAAGTCACTTTTCTATCCCAAGCCTCAATTCATATTTAAAACAAAAAAATGATATATTAATTTTTTATCATCCTCAATAATTCACGTCACTCAATAATGCACAACAAATATCAAGTTAAATTAAACAATTAAATCAACTATGAAAAATTTTGATCCAAATTTATTTGTGTAACGTGTATACATTATTTTGTCACATTTTAAGCAAAGAAAGACATAGCGTGTCACTTTTTAAGCAAAAAGTAACAGAGCATGTCACTTTTATATCGCAAGCCTCAATTTATATTAAAAAAAATGATACATTAATGTATGATCATGCTCAATAATTCATGTCACTTCATAATGCACAACAAATATCAAATTAAATCCTGTAATTAAATCAACTATATAGATGATTTTGATCCAAATTTGTTTGTGTAACTTGCATACATTGTTCTGTCACCTTTTAAGAAAAAAGTAACAGAGCATGTGACTTTTTTTTTTATCTAAAATCTCAATTCATATTCAAGACCAAAAAAAAATAAAATACATTAATGTTTGGTCATGCTCAATAATTCATGTCACTCCATAATGCACAACAAATATTAAATTAAATCCAACAATTAAATCAACCACCGAAAAGATTTTGATCCAAATTTATTTGTTTAGCTTGCATAAATTGTTTTGTCACTTTTTAAGTAAAAAATGACGGAGCATGTTACTTTTCTATTCCAAGCCTCAATTCATATTCAAGATAAAAAATGATACATTAATGCTTGATCATGCTCAATAATTCATGTCATTCCATATTACATAACAAATTTCAAGTTAAATCCTGCAATTAAATCAACCACGTAGATAATTTTGATCTAAATTTGTTTGTGTAACTTGCATACACTATTTTGTCACTTTTTAAGAAAAAAGTAAGAAAGCATGTCACTTTTCTATTCCAAGTTTCAATTCATATTCAGAACAAAAAAAAAATATACATTAATACTTGGTCATTCTCAATAATTCATGTCACTCTATAATGCACAACAAATATCAAATTAAATCCTGCAATAAAATTAACTACATAGAAGATTTTGATCCAAATTTGTTTGTTTAACTTGCATACATTGTTATGTCACTTTTTAATCAAAAAGTAACATAGCATGCCACTTTTCTATCCAAAAAACCATATTCATATTTATATTTTTACAAACACCTTGTATGCCTCTCTGTAATTGTTAATTGATATTCACATACATGTTTAGAACATCTTACTCAAAACTATTGATCTAAAGTTGAAATTTGATATACAATAACACAAACAAAAATATAACAAATCACAATTCTACAATGAAGTGCATGAAAAAGGATGTGTTTAGATTAAAATCGGAATATGAGATAATTTATTTAATTCAAATAAAAACTATGAAGACGAAATAAAATTTATCATATTACCTAGAAATTTTGGATTTCGAGTTCTGATTTTGTGTTAAATTGGAGAAGAAACAACAAGAAATTCATTACAATAATCAAGAAGAGATCCGTTTTTATTATGAATTTGGATTTGTATGAAATTTTTGTTCGTTTTTAATTTAGATTTTAGCGGGGGACAATTTTTCTTTTGAATATAGAGTTGGTTAGGTTTTGAATTGGTTTTGAGCCTGTGTAATACGGTTTTAATGTGTAAAAAACTTTTTAACATGATTTTTCAAAAAGTCTTCAATTTTATGGGTATTTGTGTAATTTGCCCTACAAAAATCTATATTGAATTTAAACTATTTACGTTGATGAAATTATAAAGGATATATGCCACTACACCATTTTTCAACCAAATATCATTGCTTTACTTTAATAGGTATCAATTGAAGGGCCATGATCTGCGCCTACGAGTGGGCGACTTATTGACCACGTCGTCGACGTGTCGACGACGTGGGCCGCCCATGATAAAAACAACTTTTATCATGATGGCCCGCGTCGACACGCCGCGACGCGTGGGCGCGATAAGCTGCCCCCCTCGTGTGCGCGTAGATCGGTTCCCATCAATTGAATGCCATAATATATATATATATATATATATATATATATATATATATATATATATATATAATATAAATCGCCATTATGTATAACTTTTATTTTAATCAAATCTTCCTCTTGTGTCTCAACAAAACTCAAAGAAATTAACACTAAACAATACAAAACTCAAAGAAATTAACACTAAACAATTTGATCAAAATCAACCCTCATTTTTCTATCTCTAACTTTACAATATTACAATTACATCACATGCAATGCACGTACCAAAAACTAGTATATTGGAAAAATAATTATTAGTTCCCAACATATTTACTTACTAGAAAGCAGGCACCCAATCTATTTTTCTTGACATTTATGTTCCCAACCTATTGTTACCATAACACTGGGAGTCCCCCAACTCACACAATATGTCAAAAACATATCATATACACACGTCAAGCTCACATGTTCTATTTATTGAAGGGCAAAATTGTAATAGGTACTATTACCTTCACATCCTACCTCACTCACCCCAACCCCAAGACACTTCCACCTCAACCCTTGGGGAGTTAAACATTTTAAAATCATTTAACTTTGAGTCATGTCTTCAATCACTCATTGAACATTAAAATATTGTTGTGTGCTCATTAAACTTTGAAACATTATGATTTGTTCATCGCTCCTAATAATTTAGGAGAAGTAAATTGACAGAAGTGCCCACGTGGTAGATGGAACCCGACATGGTATGCAATTGAGCTTAATTCTGTCAACTATGAAGCCGTCCCTCCATGTCAACCAATCGCATGTATAGAAAGCAACTTATAAGAGGCACACAACTTCAAGTGGTCCTAACATTTTCAAATATTGAAAACAAAAAAGTAATTGACAAAACAAAAAACGTAAAAAAAATTGATCGGTCACTATCCCAAAATCATAGTAATAGCGGCATTCCCCACCTCCACCCAACCACCACCCCAACCACCAGCACCACTTGCCGCCGCTGCCTCCTAAACCTCATCCACCAAATCTAATTACACAAAAACTCCATTTAAAATCCACCCAAAAATCCCCAATGCAAAAAGTCCACCCAATTCAAACAACGCCGTGTGAGGAGCAGAGATCTGGCAACTGAATACACCAAAGATGAAGCATTTTTGAGTCCGCTGCTTCCCCATCCATTATTAAGTTCCCAACCCAGTTTGTGGTAAATAATTCATTTTCTTCCTTTAATCAACAAAAGCAGCAGAATTTCTCTAAAGCAATCAATGTTTTTTGTTTACTCTTCACATATTAAAAATTAGTTTTTTTGTTTCTCAAGAACAACAATAGTAAATGGGCACCCCAAAATAACCCTTCTTCAACATACTAACATAGTTTCCATTCCTTGAAGCATTGCAAGTTCATTCAGTGTATAGAAAATTTATGCAACCACATTCTCATATATTGCCCTTTTGGCTAGATGACGGTTGCGGAACCCCGCAATTCCCACACATGTTGAATTGCTCGACGGACCTCTTTTTCATAACCCCATCTAGAAATTACAATATCCAGTCCATAGACTATAACAAGAAAACTAAAAGTACATCATTTTAATCTTTTTTATCAAAACTATCCAAAAAGCCAATTGTGCTTATTAAATTGAAAGTTATAGAGTTCCGTGTCGAGATTTGAAGGTTTGAGGCCAGTTGCGCAACGGCCTCAAACTAATTTTCCTCAAAACACTAAATGTATCAAAACTAGAAATCTTTTGTCTTGTGGATTTTCTGGTGGATTCTAAATGGAGTTTTTGTGTAATTGGATTGGTTGGAGGGGGTTTAGGTGGCAGTGGGGGTCGGGTGGTGGAGGGAGATGCCGCAATTACTGTGATTTTGGAAGAGTGGAGAATTTTAGGGAAGATAATCGACCCGTTTTTTATTTTGTATTCTAATTATTTTGTTGTTTACATTAATTGAAAATGTTAGGGACCCAGTCGAAATTTTTTGCCTCTAATAAATTGCATGCTATACTTGCGATTGAGTACATGGTGGGTTAGCTCGATGGTTGGCAGAATTAAGCTCAATTGCATGCTACGTCGGTGTTTTGTTTGCCAGATGGGCATTGTCATCAATTTACTTCTAATTAATTGTGAGGGATGATGAACAGAGCATAACGTTCCAAAATGTGTGCTTATTTCAATGTTTTGTAAGTAATCGAAGATGTGATCTAAATTTGAGTGGTTATTAGAGTGTGTGCTCATTTCAAAGCCAATGTTTTACAAAAAAAAATTAACGATTATTAAAATAAGAAATCAAACAATTCAATTCAATTGAAAATTTGAAAGGTGGGGCTAGAATTCCTAATTAATTTGGTATCTATATTTATAGGTTTGAAATTTACGCAAATCTGTTTAAATCTTCTAGTTAATGAAATATTTAGAAATCTAGTAGTTATTGGAAACACCTAGATCTTTAAATAATCTATTTAAATCTGAGTTGATTACACCTAAATTTCAATAAAATCTATTAAACTCTGAGTTAGAGACTCCTAAATTTATATGGATTTTTAAAATCTATTCAAATTTGAGTTGAGTACACCCTTATAACTTATTTTCTACATATTTCAGTTTTCATAAAATTGCTTCAAGTTCAGGTTCACCAATAAAAAAATTTGTTCATTGTTTATTGCGATTGATGTATTTCTTCTCTTGGAATAAATTAAACTCTATTTTATTTTAAGATAATTGCTCGAGACCATTCGCACAAATTTTGTTATGAAAAAACTAGATGAAGTTGTTCAGTTTGGATAAAACTTTAAGCTAAATTTAATCCTATGCATTTGCTCCAATTACTATATGTTGACCATTAACTTCTTCTCTCTCTTTTTTGGGGTTCTTAGCTTCGCTTGAACTTCTTCTCTCGCTTTTTTTGTGCCCTATGCAAATAAGTTTAATAGGAACGTAAAA
Source organism: Forsythia suspensa (assembly GCA_023638005.1). Taxonomy (NCBI): domain Eukaryota; kingdom Viridiplantae; phylum Streptophyta; class Magnoliopsida; order Lamiales; family Oleaceae; genus Forsythia; species Forsythia suspensa. The sequence continues at coordinate 23,717,890 of CM042666.1, read as the reverse complement.
GCTGTTAGTGATGTCAGCCCAAGCCTTCGTCTATTATAAAGACCATGTTCGCGAAGGAGTGCAATTCGCGTTTATTCTTTCGGCTGTGAAGATTAGGCAAGGCAATAATACTTTGAAGCAATTACGTTAATACGATGATTTCCATCTTCGCCAATGAATATATTCCAGTTTCGAACTTGTCACTCTTGAAAGATTTTTACTATATATCTGAAGATGAATTAAAAATATTTCAAGAAGTGACAAGTTCAAAATGGGGATATTTGTGAAGGTCCTTCTGGCCATCAAAATACATTGTTTGAGCTCTGAGAAGTTTGAAAAAAAAATGAAGGATATAGGGGCAGGATCTGATTGTAACCGTTCATCAAGGCCCTCAAGATCTGGATTGTTGGAAAAGAATGTGTGGGAATCATAACTCATTAAACAAGGCTCTTTATAAGCCAATATTTAATGGTCGACGTTCATCGTCTTGTGAACGACCTAGCTGCTTCTCGTACTCAGGCTCAGGAGAAAGAGGACAAACTTCAAAAGAAAATTGAAAATAATACAGAGGAAATAAACTTGTTCTACTTTCATTAGATATCTTGGGAAGAGGGTCTAGCTAAAAAAGATGAGGAGCTGGGCATATTGAACGCAAAAGAAGAGTCCCAGGATCTGGCCCTGGCTGATATGTCAGTGAAGGTGGAGGCTCTTTAAAAAGATCTAGCGAACTTCAGAGATTTTGACGAAGGAAATCAGATCTTTGAAGACGGTAATCAAGCTGGGGGGATGGAGTTTCTGGAACTAATTAAAGACGAGGTCCCTAACATCAATTTTGACTTCTACGAGGAAGGACAAACAACTTTTCTTGCTCTCCCACCGGAGATCGACAATAGTGAGACTAGAGCGGAGCCAGCCTCTTACAAAGCTGTTGCGAAGCCAACTGCCGGGGCTCTTCCTTCCCAAGCGGCAGACTCGATTGTTTTTGAAAATCTACAAGATTTATAATAATTTTTTGGTGTAAATTTGCTTAATGAAGGATTGACTTTTCTTTTCCAGTTTTGATTCTCGCTTTATATTTTTTAGTCATTAACGATAGATGTGAACCGAAGTTAAGCTCATTGGATTCTTAATAATCAAATGAAGTACTATTAATATGACAAGTAAAATAGTTCGTTTGAGGATAACAAGAAATATGCCATTGTTAATTTTAAAGCTTTTCCTCGAGTATAATGGTTTGTTTTAACCAACAAGTATAGTGGTTTACTTCAACCAACAACTATAATGGTTAAAAATCAACCAACAGGTATAATGGTTTGTTTCAACCAACGAGTATAATGGTTAAAATCAACCAACAAGGATAATGGTTTACTTCAACCAATGGTTTGTTTCAACCAATGAGTATAATGGTTAAAATCAACCAACAAGGTCCCAACTTCGTTGCTTTCATTTGTGTCGATTATTTGGCACATATAATTCTTGAAGAAGGTAATTGGTTTGATCAAACTCCCAACCCCGTTATTTTTATTCGTACCGATCGTTTTGGGTACAGACAATTCTTGAAAAAGGTAATTGGTCCTATCAAGATCCGAACCCCGTTCCCTCAAATTTTTATCAAAATGATTAGTAGGAAGAACTTTCATTGAAAACAAAAAATAGCCTCTGGCTTTACAATCTTCGCTAATTTGAATGGAATTAAAAGTTACATTCCTATACTTCATTGATAATACTTTTGCAAATGTTGGACATTCCACGGATTCTTTAGAGGTTCGCCTTCATGGTTGACGAGCCTGTAAGTTCCAAGCGCAATGACTTCGTCTATCATGTACGGTCCTTCCCAATTGGCTCCCAACCTTGAGAGATCTGAGGCGAACCTTTGAGTTATAGTACTTGGCCATCTTCTTTTGGTAAGATGCAAGTTTCAATTGGAAAGACTCCCATTTTTCTTCTATCAGGTCTTTTTCTACTCCCATGGCCTCGTCATTGTGATTTTCATTAAAGTATAACCTTCTAAAAGAAGGAAGACCGACTTCGAATGGGATTATAGCTTCGATGCCATAGGCCATCGAGAAAGGTATTTCACCAGTCGGAGTTTGGACAGTAGTGTGATTGGCACATAAGATCTGAGGAAAATCATCTGCCCATGTTCCATTCACACTAGCAAGCTTTTTCTTCAGAATGTTTTTGAGGATTTTGTTCACAGCTTCTACTTGACCATTGGCTTATAGATAATAAAGAGTAGAAAAGTGTTTCTGGATGCCAAGCTCGTCAAAAATTCTTTGCAACTTTACTCTTTGAATTGTGTACCATTGTCTGACACAAGTGACTATGGTAATCCAAACCTGCATATGATATTTTTCCACACAAACTTGCAGGTGTTAGCTTCGGTGATTTTTGACAATGGTTCTACCTCTACCCATTTAGTGTAGTTGTCAATGGCTACTATGAAAAATTTCGTATTCGCTCTGCTTCGAGGCAACATGCCAATGAAATCAATCTCCCACTTGGCGAAGGGCGAAGAGTTGGAAACAGTGGTGATTTCTTGTGCATAGTGGCGAACTTTTGGCATTTGTCACACTTTCGAACAAACTTGAACGAATCTTTGTGCATAGTAGGCCAATAGTATCCTTGTTTTAGTGCTTTTTGGGAGAGAGAATGACCTCCAGCATGGTTGCCACATGTGCCTTCGTGAATTTCTCGAATTATGTAATTACTTTCGTTTTTTCCAACACACGTTAATAGGGATAAAGTATACCCTCGCTTGTATAAAATTGTTCTCATATTGTCAATGAGAACATACTAAGAATATTTCAGTCGAATTTACCTAGCTTCATCCTTATCATTGGAGAGCTTCTGCTCGTTCAAGTAATCAACTATTTCTTATACCTAGGGAGTTTCTCCTTCGACCCAAAGGGTCTCTGATGCGAACCCACGAAGAATTGAATCTCCGAACCCACAAAAAGATTGATCTGAACCCCAAGAAAGTTAAAATCTGATCGCAAGAAATTGACCTAATGATTACTTGAATCAAAAACCAAAGTTATGAATGCCACAAAGGTTTGCGAAAACTTTGATAAGTTTTAGGTTAGTTCAATTAAGAACTCGGAAGAAAAGTAAATCCTCACTTTTAATTAATCTCTCAAAAATTAAAACTTGATTATGTTTACAATACGAAATGTTTATATAGTAAACACCAAATAAATCCTAATCTAATTTGGAAATAATTAAAAACTAATAAAATAAGAGTTCTACACGAAAAAGGAAACTAAAATAAGCCAAATTCTGGATTTCTCCAAAAAAGATGCCTTGCGATCGCATAAGCTTATTCCTTGAGATCGCATGGTTTGTTTCCGTTAGGTTCCGCCTCTGAAAAGCCAGCCTTGTGATCACAGCTTGGTATAACCATGCGATCGCATGGTTAATGCTTGTGATTTCATGCGCTTTTGACCTTCAAACTTCGTTTCACGCTTATTTTGGTCTTCTAGGTCCTCGAATCTTCCATTAGCCTCTGATATACCTCCAATATGGTCCTTAGCTTGAATCAAATGTACCAAAGTTGGCACTTCATTTGTCATACTCATTTTGAAGGTTGGTGTCGTACTTTTGATATCAGTTTCGGCCCACGTAGCTTGAACAAGACCTTGCATGTCTTCTGTGATCTTCTTGGCTCTTAATCTCGTTAGTGTTCCCACTAGAATATTTATCAAGTCCTTGCTAGCCGGTCCGTTGCTAGCTGGTCCATGGCTCGCATTAGTCTCGCCAACCTTCTCAGAAATGGAAGGTCTAAGAAGTAACTCAACCGGGACCGTTATGAAAAGCTCTGCATCTTGTGAACTAGCAAGCATCGACAAGGTATTAGCAAAAGAATTTTTAGCCCTAAGTATCTACGAGAGTTCATATTTTTCAAAGTTTAGTAATTGATCCTTGGCTTTCATGAGATAAGTAGACATGTTTTTATCTCTGGCTATGAATTTGCCAATTACCTGACTTAACTCCAGCTGGGAGTCACGGTAGATTTCAATTTCGTTGGCATTTATTTCCTTGTCCAGGCGAAGTCTGGACAGTAGGGCTTCATACTCAGCTACATTGTTTGTAGCTTTAAGGCCAAAACGAAGAGAGCTATTGAGCTTGTGCCCATCTGGACTAATTTGTACGATTCCAGCTCTGAACCAGCTTCACCAGATAAGCCATCCACATAAAATTTCCATGCTGGTAATTTTGGGGGTGCTTGGGGCTAGGTTAAGACATCACCCTAGGAAGATTCAGCAACAAAGCCTGCCAATGCTTTTCCTTTAATGGCTGTTATGGGCTTAAAAGTTATGTCGAACTGACCCAACTCAATGGCTCATTTTATCAAGCGACTCGAAGTTTCAGTTTTCTGCAACACCTATTTCAGTAGATGGTTCGTTAGTATTGTGATTTTATGTGATTGAAAATGAAGACGAAGAAGCTTATGGGAAGCTACTATTAGAGCAAGAGCTAGCTTCTTCATTTCTGGGTACCTAGTCTCTGCATCTTGAAATACCTTACTTACATAATATATGGGTAAGTGTAGTTGACCCTCTTCCCTCACTAGTACAGAACTCTCTGCTACCTCAGAGAATTTCGCCTGGGTTCGGTTTGGAGAGTAGATGATCTTTCCCAAGATGGTTTTTTAACTCATTGAAGGCAGTGTTACACTATTTCATCCACTCAAACCTCTTACCAGCTTTTATGATTTAGAAAAATGGAAAACATTTGTCGGTGGCTCTTGAAACAAACTGACTTATAGCGGCGACCCTTTTGGAAAGACTTTGGACTTCATTTGGCTTACTATGGGGTCGCATGTCAAGGAGAGCTTGAATTTTTTCTGGGTTAGCCTCTATGCCTCGTTGGTTCACCATATAACCCAGAAATTTATCGAATACGACCCTGAAGGCACACTTTAAAGGGTTTAACATCATTCTGTACCTTCAAAGGATTGAAAACAATTCATCTAGGTATTTCAGGTGATCAACAGCTTTTAGGCTTTTGACTAACATATCGTCAACTTATACTTCCATGGTTTTTCCAATTTGATCAGCGAATATTTTATTAACAAGTCTTCGATAAGTTCCACCAGCATTTTTTAAACCAAAAGGCATTACCTTATAACAGTAGAGGTCTCGATCAGTGATAAATGATGTGTGTTCCTCGTCATGGCCGAACATGGGTATCTGGTTGTACCATGAGTATGCATCCATGTAACTCAATAATTCATGGCCCACTGTGGAGTCTAACAGTTGGTCGATCCTGGGTAGTGGAAAGCTATCCTTCGAGCATGCCTTGTTTAGGTCTGTGAAATCCTGACATGTTTTCCACAGCCCCCTCTTCTGTGGCACGAGAACAGGGTTGCATACCCAAACCAGGTAATGGGCCTCACACGTAAACCCATTGGCTAACAGCTTATCGACTTCGTCCCTTATTACCTCATATTTTTCTGCACTCATCTGCCTTCGTTTATATACGATTGGCTTAACTTGTGGGTCGATTTTCAAAGTGTGGCATGCTACTTGAGGATCTATCCTGACCATATCAGAGTTTTTCCATGCATAAACATCAACATTTGCCATCATGAATTTCTTCAGACTATTTTTTATCTCTTGAACCAATCCACATCCTATGCGCAACATTTTTGACTCATCTCCTTTGTTTACAGGAAATTCTTCAAACTCCTCTACTATGGTAACTTCAAAATTTGACTCTAGGATACGAGGATCGAGGGTATCATCCATGGGAATACGTCCTTCCACCTTCACCTCAAACATTGCCGTATCAACCATCATAACCGTATCAGTAATGGAGGCTCGTAGAGCCTCTTTCCTCAAATCATTTAGATAACATTCTTGTGCTGACTCTTGGTTACCTTTTACAATGGTGACCCCTACTGAAGTAGAAATTTCATGGTAAGGTGATGGATTGACGTGATAGCCATCAGCTGTTTCAAAGCGTGAAGACCCAAAATCCCGTTGTAAGCGGACCTTCTGTCAATGATCAAAAATTCCATAAAGTTCTTGCCACTAAGGGCTCCTTCCTGACTTCCACAGCAAGGGTAATCTTTTTACTGGGGATGACGCTGTCCCATGTGAACTTGTACAGTGATTCAGACATCGGTGTCCAAGGATCGTCAACTTTCATCTGGTTCAAAGTACTTCCAAATAAAATATTTATCGAACTTCCATTGTCAACTAACATACGCTTGATAGTGTTTTGGGCAATTATTACCTAGACTACCAGAGCATCGTAATGAGGGTAGTGAATACTGGCTTCATCTTTATCTTTGAAAGTTATCGTTACGATAGGGGCTTCGTCTCCTTACAAACCCAAAAGTTTTCCAGAGTAGGTCTCTTTCCAGCCTTTATGTAGTTTCATTGTGCGTTGTTGCTTTCTCCACCTATGTAGGGTCTACTAAGGATTGTGTTGATTTCCCAGATAGGGAGTTGAACTATTGGCTATTGCTCATTGGGTCACCATTGGTTCGCCTGTTGTGGTACTTATTGCACGGGATAGTTACCTCCGCCTCGCAATCTCCTACCTTGTCCTCTGTTGTAGGTATAGTTCATGGGCCGTAGCTACGAAGGTTGTCCCATCTGCCCCATCTGGCTTCTCCCAGTAGGTTTGTATCTGTTCTCCACCATCTTGTCAACTGTGGCCTTACATCAGGGTACTCCTCTGTATCGTGGTTATCAGACCGGTGAACTAGGTAGAATTTAGACTTGGGTTGTAGCGCAAAGACCTAGCTTGCAGTTTTGCTCATTGTGGGAGTGACTCCGTTCACCCCCATCTTATAACCATGATTCTGTGGACCCGTTTGTCGACCTTGGTTGTTCTGTCTAGAGAAATTACCTTTCGCACCATCTTTGCCACCATGCCTCTTTTTCCTTCGTGCTTCTTCCTGTTCTCGATTGTTTCTTCCATTTGAATTTCTCCTTTGATAAGGTCTACTAGCTGGTTGTATGTCTGGGAATTCTTGTTTCAGACATCTCTCCAGAATATGGTTTCCATTCTCAGCCTGTTCCACAAGGCATCCAAAGCGTTCTTATCCGAAATAGATTCCACATCAATCAACTCGTTCTGGAACCTGTTAAAGTATTTCTTCACAGACTCATTCACACCATGTCTAATGTCATTCAACCTTGTGGCAGGGGCCTCGCATGAAAGTGCTCATAAAGACTTTCTTCAGTTGTGGCCAGCTCTGAATGGAACCGGGTTTAAACTTCAAGTACCATCTCTTGGTCACCCCAGTAAGAGTCATATGGAAGACCATGCATTTTAGCGATGGCGAAGCATTTTTTAGTTTCATTTCCATTTTGTAATCCGCCAAGTGATACATGGGATCACCTCAACCCGTATACTTATCCAATTTCAGCCTCACGAAACCTCAAAGGACATGAGTGCTTCGTATCTCATGGGAAAATGGGAAATCTTCGTCATCATCGTCTTCTTCAAAGGACCTGGTGGGTCCATCGCCCTCATCATCATATGAATAGCTTGTCTCATACATGGAACTGGCCATTATGGAACTGGCCTTTCTTTGGTGGGATTCAGCCTTTTCGCCTAGCCGATCGAAGACACTGGCGGACCTTATGGGTCTACGCTCTCGCTCTTTGAGCGGGTCAACGGGCTAGTAACACATGGAGTCCCTAGGATCATTGTAAGGGTGGGAATGGCTCGCCGCTGGCGCTCTAGCTTCAACTCCAACAATTTCTTCATCAATGATTCGACCGCTTGACAGAGTTATCCTCTCTCTATTTTCCTGCACCAACATTTGGACTTGCTCGGCAAAATTGGACACTATTTGCGCTATGGACGTCTTCTTGTGGCGCTTGTTCCTCTTTTTCTGGGAATTTCTCGTCCTTCACTTGCAACCATTTATGGGATCTCCTCTCTCTGTCTTTTGGGATTGATGTTAGTGTCCTCCAAAAGTTTGCTTTGTTTCTCCAACTCATTCTCGCCTGTTTTCCCTTCTAAATCGCTCATTTTTTCAGCCATTGTTTTTAGTAATTCTTTAAATACTCAAACGTTTACCAGTGGTTTGAACTACATGGAAAGTTGTGCAGTTTCCCATATATGGCACCAATTTATTGACCGTTAAAATCAAATCCAAAAAATCATCGACCACTTCTTTACTAAAATGAATATATCAATCCTCTTATAAATTACCGTCTGAAGAGCAAGAATTCAAAAAGCAAGAATTTGACTAAGGTTTTTAATTGTTCTCCCTTCCTTTAATTTAATTCAAGCTAATTCTAGATGTTGCCAAGCTCAGGGTTCTTTAATCTTTTCTCTTTTTTGTGCCACGTGTCTCCCTGTAATTGGAAGGCTCTTAATTTTAGAAGATTCTACGGCACGTGGTAGAAAATCATTGGCTCGACTGTCATTTTTCTTAGATTTGGTTGTTATTCTCACATGTGTTTTAGTTGTAATTGATTTTTCCATGTGTAGATTCATCCAATGGTCCCAGAGATATTCCTTTCATTTAGAATCGTGAATAGTGAGAGGACTTGGGTTCGTATCCTTCGTCCCAAATAGCGAAAGTTAAAATAAACTATGCTAGTGTAAGATCCGAATAGTTTAAACGATAAATTCATGAACTCTTTTCCTTCGCCTTCTTAGGGACGAAGGTTATTTTTAAGTGAACCATATAAGCTCCATTCAATAGAGGTGTCTAAGCCAAACTTTCCTTCGTCTGCTCAGACGAGACGTAACAGAATGCATATTCTAATAACATGGGATTAATATTTTTGATGAGAGAACATCACACAATGATATCCATCACACAACATTGCGCAAACAACACGAATCAATACTCTTCATAGTGTACAGTCTAACAAATACGAAATGATCGAAGGTGGTATTGTTAAGTCAATCTCATTTTGTCCACCCAGTCGTTCACTTGGACAAAACTAAAAATAAAAAAGAAAATAAAAAAATGCGCTTATAAAAAGAAAATAAAATAAAATCCATCAGCGTCTCCACCCATCCACAATATTATCAACTTACCCAAATTTTTTATTCAGATTTTGAAAGAGAGACATGTTTCATACATGGGATTTTGAAATCTGGCAAAAAATGAGGGCTGGATTTGAAATGTGGCAACTTTAGAAAAGAATCTTTGATCTCACGCCCACCGTAAGGTGAGATCGGGACTCTTAGAAAATATTTACAAAAAATAGCCACTTTTACGTGCAAAATGTCAAAGACAGTCTTTGTAAATATGATGACTTTTTTGTGTGGCAATGACAAATGTGAAAGTTGGCGACTTTTGATAGCTTCCAAGAGAAGCTACGCAGATATTGCAATTACACAAAGACGTTGCAATTGGCTACTAAAAGCATCTCAATAGACTCTCTATTTATAAAGAGCATATTTGACATTTTAGAGAGCATCTATAAAATTATAGAGTAAATTTTTTTAAGTGCTTCGACTATTTCTTTAGGTTTAACATTTTATTTTACTTCTTTTAATAAGTATTTATTATTTATTTATTTATTTTCTTTTAACATGCCTCTCTCCTAATTATTAAATGATTTTATTCCATTTTTTCTATTTTATTTTATATACACTATTTAATTCAATCATTATATGGAGTATTGAAAATTAAAATTATTTGAATGCATTTAATTATAGATGGTGGGTTTGGCTCTCCAAAACCCACTCTCTATTTTAAAAAGTTAATTTAGAGAGTCCGTTGAAACATAATTTTAAAGTTTGTCTCTTTAAAATAGAGAGAATCTTATGTTTAAAGAGCCCATTGGAGATGCTCTAATCACGACATTTATGTCATTTTCAAAATACATTTTAATGGCTATCTATCATCTCAAAATATATTTTAATAGCTATATACTAAGTTAACGACATAACCCTTTAACCCTTCATAACTATTACTCAGAACATAGCAACAAGCTTTTAATCATTCATAGCTAAAGTTAGTATCTAAAGATAAGAAAATGCTATTACTTGTTTAGAAATGTGAATTTGAAGAATTTAAGGTTGTAATAATTAATGTCCAATATCTAAATTACTGGGTCGGGGTTAATTGCTTATTGACAAAATTAATTAATCCAATTAATTAATTGGGTACATTAGTTGTGGGCTACCACAGTTCTAGTAAAACTTTAATAGGGTTAGCTCAGCCTATACATACTAGGATACATTTTATAGAATCATCATCTGTATTCATAACTTGGTAGCACAAGAAAGAGAGAACATAAATCAATTAGTCCCAAAAGTTCAATTTTCATATGTTCTTGTGGAAATCCATATATATTTTTGCTGTGTGGATTATCATTAGAGGCTGGACAATTGGATAACTGTGCTATTGAATATTGTACCTCCAGATAATCAGATATCAGATGTCACTGTGTTCATGAAATCATTACAGTTTTTAATGATTAACAATATTTTTTATTGGCATATTAATTTTAATTTGAGTTTTGACACTAAAATAAAAATTGTGAGTTTTTTGAAAGAAAAATCTAAATTGGATTTGGGTTTGTACGGAACGGGTCAATCTGGCCGAAAAAGAACAGTGACCGACGATGGTGCTTTTGGAAGCGACTGCTGCCAATAGATGGTGGTCATCGAAGTGCAAATTGCACTCCGATGGGGAGGGCGGTCCATTGCTTTTGGAAAGAAGTGGATGCTACCGCTGATTTTGTAGCGGCACCTACCCTGCGTCGTTCTTAGAAACAGTAGCTGTAGCGAACGAAAAAAATTTTAATCTATTAAGATGAAAACATTAACTTAAACTTTAGAAATAAAACTAATTAGCTCACCCGCATCACTAGGAAACTTCCTAAAATTCAAGAATTTAATTGTTTGGTCACGATGAAAGTTGTACTTACTTTTTATTTTATTAACGAATTTGGATTATCTTATTTTAATGACGAGCCTTGTTATATTTTTTTGAGATTAATGTCAAACCTTAAATTAACATGTCATATGAAAAATAGTCTCACGTAAGTTAATTAAACCACCCAAAAACCTGCCTTTTGTCCAACCTTTACCCCAGATTTCTAGCCCAAAACCTGACTTCTTAAACCACCCAAAAATCGACCCCCACTCAGCCCCATAACAAAATCCAATTTCCCCATTTCCCTACCCCATTTTGGCCCCATCCCCACTCCATTTTCCCTCTATTTTTCCTCTTCACTCCTGGCCAAACACCACTCCCTATGATCTACCGAATAACCACCCTCACTTTCTCATGAACAACCACCTTTCTTTTTCCCCTTTTTCCCTTGCATTTTCTGTCACCCCCACTCTTTTTCTCCACAAAATCAGCCCCCAAAAATCCCAGAGAACTTACCCTTTTTCCTGTAAGGAATTGATGTATACATGCACAACAGAAATTAAATATTCAATTCCTTTAAACCGGATCAACCTTGTACTTAGAGAGAATTTGTTATAGAAGTTTACATTTGATGAATATCGTAAAATCTAATTTCTGACTAGCCGGAGGTGCGATCTTCAATACCACAGCTGTCCAATTGTCCAGCCTTTAATGGTAATCCACACATCAAGAACAGAACTAGACTTCTACGATCAAGAACAGATGAAAGCGGAACCTTTTGGAAGTATTTGTATTTGGCTATCTTTTTCTTGTGCTAGCAAGTAATGAAAACCAACTTCTCATTTAATCTGTCGTGGCCTTTGTATTTATAGGTAGGGCTAACCCTAGCCCTAGTTCTAGTCAAACTAGAACCCATCAACAAATGAGCCCAATTAATTAATCTAATTAATTAATTTAGTCCAATAAATAATTAAGTCCGACCCAACTAATTGGACCTTGGACATTAATTCTTACAATCTCCCACTTGGACAAGGTCCAACTCCAGATGCTCAATTCTCGCTTTATGTGTGTGACCCATTAGGTTCTCATTCACGATGGCAAACGCAGTGATATTCTCATCGATTCACCGATATCAATGAATTTACGTCGCCGTCCAAGATTGACATCTAGCAATGTTTCAAGGAAATCCATGTGAAGAAAAATGTCATGTGGTATGACATAACCAGTATATATGCGGTTACCGTAGAAATATAATCCCTTCATCAATATAACCCAATTAGTTAAGAGATATGGATTATCGTCAATCTCATTTCAACCAATCATATTATTCACCCCGACTCTTCGTTGATCTAATCTAGTTATGATTGAAATATTTTTAACTCATAACTCTGCCCCGGCTGAGGAAATTTATATCAACTTAAGTGGGCAAAAATCAAGTTATAATCTCCTACTTTCCAGGAGTGACAAATTCTCATATTAGACATTCAAAACCTTCATATGATTCTCACTATACCCGTATGACGTCTTTATGGTGACTCAAATCTTCGAGCCCCATCAAACGCTCGCTAAAGTATAGTGGTCCTCACATAAGATTCTATGATGTCTTCAAGTCAAAGGACCAAATCCACAACCGTGCATTAGGGATTTACCATTGACGCTTGGATAGTTATCCATGTGGAATCTCTAGGTGGATCATCCAATGTCATGTTCTCATAACAATGCGTTCATGTGTTCATTCAGATATCTCTCTACATCTTAGCTCGTGAGATTAGCTACTTTCTTCAAAAGAAATGCAACACATGCTAGTCTATCCGTAATAATGATATCCATATCTCATTATTGCTATGACTAGTGATATTTCAAGAATAAGTTATTTATAACTTGTATCTCACAATCACAACACCTTGTGATTAACAAGTTAATATGAACTTTTCTTCGGACTCTATTATTTTAAATAATAAAAGAAATTAAATAATAATAGATCTGCCATTAAAATGTAGACAAAATATTTAATTAATAAAATTATTCATACACTTCAATGTCTAACAAAGAGTATATAAAACTTCCCATACAAACTAGATCAAATCACTCATGTATCTAATACCAATAGATTTAGTATGACTATCATGCTTGTGCTGAGACAACGACTTTGTCAAATGATCTACTACATTGTCGTCAGTCGCGACTCTTTCTATCTTTATGTCATTTCTCAGGATTATCTTTCTAATGAGATGATATCGCCTTAATATGTGCTTGGATCTTTGATGAGACCTGGGTTCCTTCGCTTGTGCGATGGTTCCATTATTATCACAACACAGAGATATTAGATCAACAATGCTAGAAAATACTCGAAGTTCTGAAATGAACTTCTTGATCCAGACTACTTCTTTTGCTGCTTCTAAAGCAGCTATATATTCGGCTTTTGTAGTTGAATCAGCAGTCGTTTCTTGTTTAGAACTTTTCCAACTGACTGCACCACCATTTAGAGTAAATACATATCCAAATTGAGATTTGCTATCGTCTTTATCAAACTGAAAGCTGGCATCGACATAACCTTGAACTCTAAGTTCATTTCCTCCATACACCAAGAACATGTCTTTAGTCCTTCTTAAGTACTTAAGAATGTTCTTGACTGCGATCCAATGTTTCTCGCCAGAGTTTGCTTGGAACCTGCTTGTGATACTCGAAGCATATGAAACATCCGGTCGAGTACATAGCATGGCATACATGATAGATCCTATTACTGATGCATAAGGAATTCTATTAATGCGATCTCTTTCAATTTGTGTCTTTGGACACATTTCTTTTGTGAGATAGATCCCATGCCCGATGGGACAGAGTCCTCTCTTGGACTCTTCCATGCTAAATCTTCTCAAGATTTTATTTATGTACGTAGATTGAGATATGCCAAGCATTTTTTTATATCTATCTCTATAGATCTTTATTCTGAGAATGTACGTTGCTTCTCCCATATCTTTCATGGAGAAATTTTTGGATAACCACAATTTTATTGATTTTAGCATTGGGACATCATCTCCTAATAATAGTATGTCATCCACATACAAAATTAAAAATACGACTTTACTCCCGCTAATCTATTTATACATACATGGTTCATCTTCATTCTTGATAAAATTAAACATTTTTATTGTCTCATCAAAACGAAGATTCCAGCTCCGTGACGCTCACTTTAATCCATATATGGATTTCTGTAGTTTGCATACTTTGTTTGGCTCTGTGGATTCAAAACCTTCGGGTTGTGTCATGTACACATCCTCACTAAGATTCTCGTTAAGGAATGTAGTTTTGACATCCATTTGCCATATCTCATAGTCATAGTATGCAGCTATCGCAAGCCGAATCCGAATTGATTTAGACATGGCTACTTGTGAGAAAGTTTCGTCAAAGTAAATTCCTTGTCTTTTCTTGTAACCCTTCGCAACCAATCTTGCCTTGTAAGTATGAACATTTCCATCCATGTCGACCTTTGTCTTGTAAACCCATTTACAGCCTATTGGTTTTACCCTTTCAGGCGGGTCAATCAAGGTCCAAACCTTGTTTTCATACATGGAGTTCATTACAGATTACATGGCTTCCTGCCATCTCTTTGAGTCAACATTTGACTTCGATTCTGCATAAGTAGTGGGTTCATCTTCCTCGATTAGCAATGCATCATTGGTAATCAGGAGATCGAATCTCCTAGGAGGACGAATGACACTGTTCGACTTACAGAGAGCTCCTGTGTCCTCGAGGACTGATGGTTCTCCATTTCCAATATGTGCCTCATCGAATGTAGGCTTAGTCATTGGCTTATCTAATTTGTCGATTTTATTTGTGGTTAGTTAAACTTCATCAAGATCTACTTTACTCCCACTGCTCTCTCTTAGAATGAACTCTTTTTCTAAGAATATGTCATGTTTCGATATGATGACCTTCATCTCGATGGGATTGTAGAAATAGTATCCAACCGTTTCTTTTAGATACTCCACAAATAAATATTTATTAGATTTAGCTTCTAGCTTGTCTAATTCTACGCGCTTCACATAAGCCTCGCAGCCCCAAATCTTTATGTATGAAAGATTGGGTCTTTTTCCTTTCCATAATTCGTATGGAGTTTTATCGACCGATTTAGATGGGACACAGTTTAGTGTGTGACATACAGTGTTAAGTGCATATCCCCAAAACAATTTTGGGAGAACTGCGCGGCTCATCATTGATCGCACCATGTCTAGTAAGGTGTAGTTTCTCCTTTCTAATACACCATTTAGTTGTGGTGCATACGGTGGAGTCCACTGCGAGAGAATCTCATTCTCTTTTAGATAGTCTAAAAACTCACCCTTCAAATATTATCCACCTCGATCAAATCTGAGTGTTAGAATATTTTTCTCGGTTTGCCCTTCTACTTCTTGCTTGAATTCCTTGAACTTTTCAAAGGCTTCATGCTTGAATTTCATCAAGTAGATGAAACCATATCTAGAATGGTCATCTGTAAACGTGATGAAGTAGGAAAAGCCACTTTTAGCATCTGTAGACATTGGTCCACATACGTTAGTATGTACGAGTCCCAAAATGTCTATAGTCCTTACTCCTTTTCCAGTAAATGAGGTCTTGATTATTTTGTCCATCAGGCATGACTCACATCTATCAAATGATTCATAATCATTTGAATCTAATTATCCATCTTTATGTAACTTGGTGATACATTTTTCATTTATTTGACCCAATCTGCAATGCCAAAAGTATGAGTTGTTAACCTTATTGCCTTTATGCCTTTTGTTGTTTATACTCATTATAGGACATTCCAAGTCTAGAATATAGATGCCATTAAAAAAATTCCCACATCCATAAAACACATCATCAAGATATAAAGAAGAACGTTTATCCTTAATCTTAATGAGAAAACCCATCCATGTCTAAATATGAAATAGAAATGATGTTCTTAGTAATAGCTATAATGTAATAGCAGTCTCTTAATACTAAAACAATGCCCGAAGGCAACGGTAAAAAGTATGTCCCTACAGCCAAGGCAGCAACTATTGCTCCATTCCCAACATGTAGGTCTACTTCTCCCTTTTGCAGTAATCGACTGTTCTTTAGCCCCTGCATATTTGTGCAAATATGAGATCCACATCCGGTATCTAATACCCAAGAAGTTGAAGGAGTAGATAAATTAATTTCAATGAAAAAGATACCTGAAGTAGAAGCCTCAGTAGACTTCTTTCCCTTCAAGGTGGCGAGGTATGCCTTGTAGTTTCTCTTTCAATGTCCTTTGTTTCCACAATGAAAACAGGGATCATCAGACTTAGATTTTGTCTTGTCTGCTTTGACTATTTTTCCAGCAGATTTGGCCTTCTTGGATCTTTTCTGAAAGGTCCTTTTTTATTTCTTTTTAGTGTCCTTAGAGGTGTCAATATCCAAAATTTGCCCCTTCCCTTTGTTTATATTGGGTTCAACAGTCTTTAACATGTTCAGCAACTCATGCATGGTACATTTAATCTTATTCATGTTGAAGTTTATAATGAACTGCGAAAAAATATCAGGCATGGACTGTAGAACCAAGTCAATACTCAACTCGTGGTCCATGGCATAAACCAATTGGTTTATTTTTTCAATGTAACCAATCATCTTCAGTACATGAACACTGACTGAAGATCCTCCTGCCATCATACATATGTATAACTTTTTGGATGTCTCATACCGTTCAGTGCGTGACTGTTTATCATACAACTCCTTGAGATGAATTATAATGGTATAAGCATCCATATTCTCGTGCTGCTTTTGTAACTCAGGTGATATAGCTGCAAGCATCACACATGCCGCAGCATTTTTGTCATCACTGTGTTTATTGTAAGCCTGCACTTCCTCCGACGTAGCTTCCTCAGTAGGAGCTTCCGGCATTGGTTGCTCAACGACATATCCAATTTTTTCATGCTTGAGAACAATTCTCAAATTGCGATGCCAATCCAGAAAATTTGGCCCAATAAGTTTGTTGGCATCCAATATGCCTCTTAAATTCATGTAGTTACTCATGATTCAATACTGAAATAACAAGACAGAAAATTAATTAAATATAGAAAATTAATTAGTTCATCGAATACTAAATGCAATCATCTCCATTTCTTGCTGCAACATGTCTCCTGTACTAGTTGATTCCTTGTGGCCCAACTGCAACATGTATCCTATATTAGTTGGTAGGCAGGCTCAGATTGATGGACACGCAGGCCCATAATAAATAAATAACTCATAAATCCTAATTAAATAAATAACAGGCTTTTTTTTTTTTAATAAACACACCATCACAACCCCAATGTGGTTTTTATGCCTCCATCAGGGAAGGACGGGGGGGTTAAGGAAGCCCCAACCATATATAAAAAGCTCATAATAGTACAAGGAGGGGGGCATAAAACCCGACCTCCAAGCACAATCGAATGAAAGAGTAAATGCAAAGCAAATCAATAAATAAGGAGGTACTACCTCCCATACAAATCTCTAAAAGAAACTACAAGCCTCTAACGAGTAGGAAGTCCAAATCATCGAACTGGACTAGATCTGCGATGTCGTCGTGGAAGATCCCGAGAGTCGTACTCATAATAGTAGCGTCGATCCCACCCTCCGATGCAAGAAGATCGACAACTTGGTTGCCCTCTCGGAAGATGTGAGTGATAGTATCCCTATCCAGTTGCTAGTAGATGCACGATGTGCCGGTAGAGTAGCTGAATATGCGAGGTCCTCCTCCTCTTGGTGATGCGGTGGATCGCTAATGTAGAGTCTCGACTCCACCCATAGAACCGATAACCCAAGTCTCGAGCGCCGAATGATCCCGTCTAGTATAGCTCGTAGCTCACCTCGAGAATGGTGCGATCGCCATAGAAAGAGAAGAATGCCCAAATGCACCGTGCCCCGACGAATCTCGATAATCCCTCCGCCACTAGCAATCCTGTCCTTGGCGCATCCATCGATGTTGATCTTGTAGGATCCCACCGGTGGAGTACGCCTTGAAAACTAAAGTGGGAGGAGGAGGGAGGGGTGGTAATAATGACACCAAAAAGTGGAGCGATGTCCATGTCTCCACGCCAATGGATGTCTTAAAATAAGCGGCCTGTATACAGAAGCGAGATGGTGTGGTAAACTCTCCAAATGATCCTCCTCGGCTCCATAGCTATATCTCTGTGCTTCGCATCATTCCTCGCAGTCCATAAAAACCATAATATCAATAGAGGAATGATCGTGCGTATATGTCCCGTCTTGACAAAACGACCCGAGAATCTCCAAGTGCGAAGCGATCTCGAATCCTTCGAGCGGCACGAGGGTGATATGAAAGATGTCTCGTAAAGTGTCTCCAAACAAGATGTCTGCTGTCGGACTATCAATGAATAAGTCTTGAATAGTCTCTATAGCCGAACAAAGACCGCACCTCGACGCCATATGACTCCCTATCCGTCTCTCGGATCACCACATCCATCGGTATAAGCCCCTACCACAATCTCCAACGAAAAAAGAAAACCGTGGTCGGAATAATCGAACTCCATATCATAAGATATACAACCTGACTAGTGCTCCCTGTACGAACAGGCTGCCATGCAGACTTGGTAACAAATCTGCCATCCGAAGTATCACCCATACAATCGATCATCTACATGTGGGGTGATAGGGATGCTCCCTATCTCCTTTCGACCATGGTAAGTGGAACGATCTCGAATGAGTCTGTCAATATTCCATCCAATATCATCAAAGAAATCGTGCACTGGATGGAAGAATGTGGTAGGCTGCGGAACCGATCGACCCAAAGTAGTATCGCCCATCCAGCAATCATGCCAAAAAAATATGTGACCCCGCCCTAGCTTCCATGCAATGTAGGACTCGGCCTGTGGTCCTATAAGCTTCAGCCGTCTCCAAACAGGTGAAGCATAATAAGGAACAGTAGCCAGTATCGGATGTGTGCCCTGACAGTACTTACCCTGTAAAAACTGAGCCCAAAGAGATCTCTGAGATCTGAATAGCCACCATAGCTTCAGCGAGAAAGTGTCAACAAGGTCCTGTAATCGCCTAAATCCCAGTCCTCCTCCTCGATCGGAGACATAAGTCCTTCCATCTCTTCCAATGAAGACGATGGGTATGATCTTTGGAGTCCTAGAGGAATCTAGCAAAAGATGCTCTCTAGCTTCTTCAAGACAAACCTTGGGAGGCTTCAAAATCAAGAAGGTAGAGAGGAAGAGAAGATGAGCAGCATCAATCGAGTAATCCGTCCTCCAGTTGAAAGTAATCTCGAAGCCCAGCCAGATATCCTGCTCCGTACTTTCTGGAATGAGATCATCGTATAGGAATATCTTACGATGCCCTTTGAACGGGGCACTCCAAGATAAGTGAAAGGCTGCACTTTGGCGAAAGCCTATCGGATGCTCAAGCACGTGTGTCTGTTTGAATAGTAGCCCGTCTGGGTAAAATAATCCCGCTCTTATCTCTATTCACTAACTGGCCCGAAGCTCACTCATAGTGCTCGATACAATGTAGGACCCGTCTAATAGACTGCTTCTGACCGTTAGCGAAAATGATCATATCATCTGCAAAACATAGATGTGAGATAAGAGCATCCCTCCATGTCTCAAAGCCATCGAAGCTATCTGCCGACATGCGCCAAGTAAGGATGCGCGAAAAAATAGTCACCGCTAGAATAAATAACGATGGAGAGATGGGATCACCAGTCGAAGTCCCACGGATGAGGGAAAAAACCACATGGTCTACCATTGAGCGGGATCGAAAAGTGACACTCGAGATGCACCTCCGTATCCGATCTATCCATATAGCATCAAATCCAAAGCCCTCCAAAACGAGATCAAGAAACCCCAATCCAAAGTGGTCATAGGCCTTAGCCATATCTAGCTTGAGGATAGCATTACCCCTCGCACCTTCATATCCGATTATGTGTAGAAGCTCCTGTGCAGGGAGGATGTTATCCCCAATGAGTCGCCTGGGATGAATCGGCTCGAGGTCTTTGAAATAATCGAGGAAGTATGTTACTCGATCATGAATTCAGCGAGCCTTTGTAACCAACTTATTAAAAAGCGTACATAAGTCGATAGGACGAAACTCGGACCACCGAGCATGCATTATCCCGCTTAGGGATCAATACTATAAGTAGGTGAAAAACCTCTCGAAAAATGCCCCCTGCGAAGAAGTCCAAGATTGCTGAAAAACATCATCGAGATAATATCCCAACACTCCACGAAAAAGTGTGAAGAAAATCCATCCGCCCCAGCTCTTATGTCGGGATCAATATCAAGATAGCCTCCCGAACCTCGGCCCAAAGTCGGTATCCGATTGAGCCGCAAATTATCCTCATCGGACACTAGTCTAGGAATAATATCGGGTCGAATAGGATCGACAGTGAGGAGCAAACCGACAAAAGCTCTGAAAAAATGACACACCGGGTGAATAGTCTCCCCGAGAGTCAAACACTTCCCCGTCTCCCTAAGTAATAGACCTAATCCGAGATCGGATCCTACGCCCCTGCACCATAGAATGAAAATACCGGGTGTTGTGGTCTCCTCACAAACCCAACGAGCCCCCGCTTTTGTTTCCAAAAAGCCTCCTCAACAGAGAAAAAGTCCGGTTCAGCCTGCTGAACACAGTGTGTAACGTATCACGGTGGGTGGAGTAGGATCACTATCATAGACGGACTCGCCTCGTCCACCCTACACTCTGCATCCCTGACTCGCTGGAAGATGTCACCAAACACATATCGATTCCACCAACGAAGGCCCTGTTTGAGCCTAAAAATCTTCTCCCAAAGACCAGTCATTCCCGTATGATGAGTCGTGAAAGACCACTTTTGGGATCTGAAGCTCAAGAAGTCATGATGTCTAGACCAAACGTTGAGGAATCGAAGCGGACAAGGTCCTAAATCGTCATCGAAGACCACCGAATCAAGAGCGGTGAGTGATCTCGAAGTACTTTGGTTCGGATGCCGAACGAGAAGCTAGAGCAAGAAGAACCAATCTGCGAAAGTTAATCAACACTCTGTCCAACCGTTTCCACACTCTCCCATTAGTCCACGTATACTGACTACCACTGTAACCTGCATCAGTCAAGCCACAATCCATCATCATATCTGCAAAATCAGATGTACCTCTGTCTCGAGTGTTATGACCAGTACGCTCACCATTGTGAACAATCGCATTAAAGTCTCCCCCAACCATCCACTACAAGAGAAATCTGGTGGAGTCCCATCCATAAATCCCTGCGCCCCGTCGGCGAACAAGAAGCATAAACTGGGGTAATATACATCGGCCTGGACAGTCTGGGATCCTCAACTCTAATGTGGAGGAATTGGGGATGATCAACACATGAAGCAACTGTAGTCCCCAAATTCCAAAAGCACCAAATTTTACCCGACTCATTCTCAAGGCCCACATCAAATGCGAGAGATCGTCGGATAAAGTCAAAGTTTTTCTTCAGAACAAATGGCTCCAAAATCACTAAGAAGTAAACCTGGTGAATCTGAACCAATTTCTTAAGACGTCTACGCGTGGCAGTACTGCCCACTCCCCTCACATTCCAAATGATAACACACATCAAAGGGATTGGTTATGTGACGAAGCATCTGCCTGACTACGAGTCACCTGCGTGCTCGGGCGAGGAATATCAACACCTTTCGAGGATTTCTTCCTCTGAATCGTAGTGAACCCATCTGATTCTTGTCTCTCTCCTAATCCCACCAAGTCCTCCGAAGAATTACGTCGAAAGTGTCCCTGCTAGTGACCCCCTAACTGGATAGAACTAGCAGTGTTTACAGGTATAGAAACCTCAACGTTCTCATGGCAGCTAGGATCTGGGAGGTTATGTGGAGCAGGATCAAACATTGGGCTCAGACTGGCTTTGATAGCATAGGATACTCACGAGGAACCGCCATCATATGGTCAAGCGGTGGATCAAAAACAAGATGTCTGCGGTGGTGGCTTTGAAGCCAAAACAAGAGCAACCGAGGGACATACTCGGGAGTAGCTCTCTCAAATTCCTCGGGAGGAGGTGTTGAAGCAGTGGTGGAATAAGAGAAGAGCTAGCAAGTGGGACCCACTTTGCTTGAGTGTCTCAACAACGACTTCCTTACCCTTCCCTTCCTCGCCTTATCAACCAAAGGCATCTCAACATCAATCGGCAACTCAACAACAATCGGCTTAGGAGCCGTGGCACCAATCTGTAGGCTTAGGAATCACATTAGCAATAGGCTTAGTAGCCGGGCACCAACTCGGCTTAGTAGCACGAATGATCATCAACATCTAGAGGAGTCATCCCAACTCTACACTTGTCAATAAGATGACCCATATGTCTACATTTCGCACAAAAATGAGGCAGCTGCTCATAAACAACAGGCTGCCAAAAACTACGAGATTCACCCCGTTCAATCCAAACCCTCTCAGGGAGCTTATGCTCCAAATTCACCTCCACACAAACCACGGCCGCTAGGCCTCAATAAATCCGCAGTCGCCTCATCAATTCTCAAAGGAATCCCCACAAGTTTAGATAGAGCATATAAAAATTCCTTAGCACGTAAATGAACAGGCAATAATGGAAAAGAAATCCACACAGGGGCAATGGGGGTTTTAGCATCAGTTTTTTTTTCCAATATTTAAAACAGATCGAGCCTCTTGGGAGAATACATGAGGGCCCGAGCGGTAGGGGCTAAAAATTAGGCAAACGGAGAGGGACGGAAAAATTAGCCGGAGTGGCACTGGGCGGCATCTGGCGGCGCATCATGAGCGCCTGCCAGCAGCGCGCTTGTGAGCGATCTGGCCGGTACATTGGCATCGGACGGGTCTTGACAATTGGGTCAAGCGACTTGCTTGGGCTCACGAAATTTGGTTCAAAGGGAGCCCAACAGAACACTGAACGCCCCCAATGGCTCACTTGGTTTGACGCGCCTGAAGGTGCCCGAGGGGTGGGCGTGTGTGTGCGCGAATCATCGCCAGCAAGGGCGCAAAATGTTACGATCTTGGGACATTCAATTGAGAGGAGGTAAGGAGGCCGAGTATGGCACATCTGCAATCGGAGGAGAATTGGCCAAAACGAAAGGGCACGAGGGGGCGGGCATAGGTGCACGCGATTGCCCGTAAAGCGCGAATCGCAGAGCTCCAAGTTCAGCGGTAACAAATCCCTCAAACCGGCCCCATGGGTGGCAAATTGATTGAAGATTGTCCGGTGACCAAGCCACCATTGGGAGGAGCCATGGCATCAATTGTGTCCAAGTCTAGGGTTCCGCGGTTTGGGGCGCATCAGGCAGCGTGAGGCTTGATTTTTGTGGCGTGGGGCCGGTGTTGGGTATGGGTATGGCCGGGGAGTGGTGGCCGACCATGGAGGAGGAGATATCCGGTGGTTTTGTGGGTTGATTTGGCATATTTGCAGCTTTGACAGTATAAGTCTAAATATTTTAGACATTTTGGAACAGACTTGATGAAATTTATTAATTAATTTGTCAACAATAAAATTAATCAATTAATCAATTAATTTTATTCATAAAGGGGATTTTCAAATTTATTTTATCTTCCAATTTAAAGTCATACTTTAATTGTAAGACAGAAATTGTATTGGGTCAAAATTACAATTTTATAAAGTAATAAGTTAAAGTTTAATCTGGTCAGAAATTCAAAATATGGTTTTAAAAATAATTTTAATTTAACTTTGAATATTTGACCAACATTAAATAAATTAATAATTACAATTTTCCAAAAAAATAAAATTTTATTTGAGACCCTATTTTTCCTTTTAAAGTTTGAGGGCTTAATGTGCAATTTCTAAATTGTACAATGAGTCCCTAAATAAATAGACCTTTAATACAATTTCTCAAATTACACGGAAAGGTCCACTTTAATTTTAAAACACTAAGTCCTTCTTATGCAATTTCAGAAATTGCATAAGAGGTTTTTGAAATTAGGGGGCTTCCCATGCAATTTTCAAAATTGCATGGAGGCCCCCGTCCCCAATCTCAAAATACAGAAACCCTAAGCTAGGATTTCTGCAGGCGCCGCCAACAGATTATCTGGCAGTGGTCGCAGCGGTGTCTAACACTGGCGACCACCGCTGCTAGAATTGCAAAAGAAGACGCAGCGGCCAAGCAAGAGTTGTTGTCTGTACGGTGTCCGCTGCTTCAAAAGTAGCGGACCCCTTCGTCGGAGTGTGTTTTGTACTCCAACTACCGCCACGCGTCGCCTGCCACCGACCAAATCATCTGTTGCCGGCGGCGGTTGTTTCCAAAACGTTGTATATATATTTTTTAAATTGACCCGTTCCAAAAGTAAAATCTAAATCAAATTCAAATTTTAATTTTAAAAAATTCACAATTTTTATTTTACTGTCAAATCTCAAATTAAATTAATACATCAATAACAATTATTGTTTAATTTATCAAAGCAATCTAACGAACTCTAACAAGTAACAAGATAGGCTCTGATACTATTGTAAGGAATTGAGGTAGACATGTACATCGGAAATTAAATGTTCAATTCTTTTAAGCCGGATCAACCATGTACTTAGAGAGAATTCACGATAGAAGTTTACTTTTGATGAATATCGTGAAATCTGATTTCTGACTAGCTGGAAGTGCAATCTTCAATACCACTACCACAGCTGTCCAATTGTCCAGCCTCCAATAGTAATCCACACAACAAGAACATAACAGGACTTCTACGATCAAGAACAGATGAAAGCGGAACCTTTTGGGCGTATTTGTATTTGGTTGTCTTTTTCTTGTGCTAGCAAGTAATGAAAACCAACTTCTCATTTAATCTGTCGTGGCCTTTGTATTTATAGGTAGGGCTAACCCTAGCCCTTGTTCTAGTCAAACTAGAACCCATCAACAAATGGGGCCCAATTAGTTAATCTAATTAATTAATTTGGTCCAATAAATAATTAAGTCCGACCCAACTTATTGGACCTTGAACGTTAATTCTTACATTTCCCTCCCTAAATTCGGCCCCTATACTCACTCTTTCCCCCCACAAAGTCAGCTCCAAATTCCCAGCAAAACTTTGCTTTTTTCCTTCTTCAAAATTCGGCCATAAACCTCCTTATCCCTTCCACAATTTTAGTACAAGAAATCCCATATTCATCTCCTCATTTCCTCTCCAAAGTCGGCCCCCATACTCATGATTTCTCCTCCAAATCCCTCTCCCTCTCTCGCTCCCCGCCCTCACTTCTCCTTTTTATTCTTTTGTTACATTTAACCCTTTCTCTATTTTTCTTCTCCTCTCATTTTTGGCTCTCACACTCTCCCTCCCTCTCATCCGCCCTCCCCCCTCACTCTCTATTATCCTCACCAAAATACTCCTACAAAATACACCCTCATATATTTAAGTTCACAAGAAAAGGAAAACGTGCAGAGATTTTTGGAAAGGTGCAATAGGAACTATTTTCACCCCCATCAACTCTAAGAGAAACTTGAATTTGAGGTAGTTTTTAAACTGTATTTGTCTATACAAGTGTCTATGAATTTTAGTATCAAGAAAATTATTTGTTAACATATATGATATGTTATTTGCTTCGACATTACTATGCTTATACAAATGTTATTAATTGATCGGGCCTGAATTGACACATCTATGATGGAAACGATATGTTGGTGATTGAAGTTAATCACCTGAAATGATTTGCGGTTAAAGTTAATTAGTTGAAATAAATATGGAACCGGTTACCAAGAATCTATGTTTCCATGAATTTATGCTGCTTGGCATGTCACGTGTGTATTGTACATTATTCTCTCACTTACGTGTATAATCACTACGGAGTGTTTCTTTGAAATGCTTACACACGCAAAAATAATTTTACTTTCCAGGTTGAAGGGCTTGGAGGAGCGCGACAGTGAAAAGTAGGAGCTCAAGATTTTATGTTTAGTTATGATAAGCGGCGTGGATATAATCGAGCCTTCCCTATGTAAATTATTCTTCTATTATTTGATTATGTTAAAAATGTGTAAAATTAAGCAATGATATTAACTTTATATTGCTTGTTGATCAGAAGTTTAAATATAGAATTTTAAGGTTTATCGTGTTCATTCCCAAAAACTGCTTCCCATTTTCAAAATAGTAAAACTTATTGTATACTATGAATTTTGGGTGAAATCAGTGAGGTTAACAGGTTGATAAGTTGTATGTTAAGGAAATTTAGAATCATCTTAAATCATGTCATATGAATTAATTATGATTATTTTCCTAGGTTGCAACGGTTGTACCAAGGCATAGTTTTCAGGCTACTATGGCAACCTATTTCATAAACCGAAATGACTTGATAAATTTCTGAATTTTGTATATAGTATTCATTAAAGTATTACATTGTCAATGGTCATCAATCATAATTTTTGGAGCACGTTAGGTTGGTCAAATAATTTTTGGCGATGTCGAGTGTTTTTAGTAAATCTAGATAGATTTTGAATTCTAGTTACAGTATAGTTTCCTTACGGCCTTGGTATTTTTCCGCTGTAGATAAAATTTAAACCAATCAAGGGCTTAAGGGAAATTTAATTTAGATTCGGCAATTAATATTTTTAAATTTTTAATGACCCTTTAGATTAAGAAAATTCAGAGCATTATAGCAGCGGCGCCGGCCCACATCAAACAACAGTGAAAGCTATTGTTCAACAATAAAAGGCGGTGGCCATGTGGACACCCCTTGTTATCTATAATATTTATTTGAATTCACCAATTAAATTAGCAAATTTAAGTAAATAAGTCCATGGCATTATGTCCGTTCAGCCAGTCAAAATGTATCGATACAACTGTCAAAATTTCAAAATCTTTATTCCATAACAATTCAATCGATGAGTACCCACCAGTACTATCTTCAAAAGACTTACATATCATTCTTACATATGTATACCTTTATATGCCCAATACCTATACATATAAGTCCTTGATACAAAATACAATATCACTGCTTGTCATTATTATGGTTTCTTGTCAACTATATTCAAAGTCAATATGAATTCCTTTAATGATTATTGTGCGGGAATCATATATATTTTCTTTTGTGATTGACATTTTTCACTTATTAAATCCAGGTGCATGGATCTCATATGACCACAAGTTGGTAATGGAGACCCAATAAACTTCTAGTCGTAGCACGATCCATCTTCGATCATTGTTGTAAAAAACTCTATGTCCATCTTCACTAAATAAATAAAGAAACACGTGAACATTCACAGTTTAGTGAGTGGGGGGGTGCTCATGTGTAAATATTTACATATAAATGGAATCCATACAATACTTGTTCATCCCTTTCATATGGCCCATTTCTCAATTCATAATATTCATTTGCCCATTTAACATTCTGCCATATCCCTTTTATTCACAAATTTCTTCACCGTGTGGCCAATGCTTTTGGCTCTTGTTAACTTATCGAACATGGCTTTATGGCCAATATTTTTGGCTCTATTAACATATTAAAGATGACTTTATCACATATATTTTATGTCATCATCTTGGCTTGAACCAAGCTTTTGGGCAAACTAGGATATACATGCATTTGACATTTACACATTAATTTTCATCATGGGATGAAACACTTGATTAGGATATTTTGCCGCTTCAAAAATCAAGAAAGTATAAACATTTAATTAAAAATTAAGAATGACAGTGATATCAAAAATTAAATGAGTAAGAAGGAATCTAGTCAAGAATTTATTCTTCAACAACTTTATTAGTCCATCTTTAACTCCACTCACCTTAGCTTTGATTCTAGTTTGGTGTTAATCCTATAAAAATTAATAGCATTTAAGAGAACGAATATATAATTTAAAGTGCTTGGAACTAGTGCCCACAGCTGGGACAAGTTCCCACCGATTAGAACTAGTGCCCACTGGTTGGAACTTGGTGACTAGTCCCTACCGGTTGGGACGAGTGGCCACCAGTTGGAACTAGTGCCCACCGGTTGGGACATGTCCCAACTAGTGGCGACTAGTCCCCACCGATTGGGACCATGTGGCCACCTCTCCAACTTTGGGTTTTTATGTTATAAAACAATTTTATACCTTTGTTATTCATCTTCTCTTTATAGATATTTTTTTTTAGAATCTGAATAAATTTCTTACAACTACTGAAAGAACAAAAATGATTGTGTTCCAGGGAGAGTGAAGTGTGTGGGTGGGTTTGCTGATTGCATCGAAGTGATAGAGACATGCGCGTTTTGGGGTTAAACTTGTAGTAGGGTAAATTTCAATCGGTGAATAAACGACCTGTATTCCTTGGTTAACCATCTAGTTTATTTGCCTCATGCATTATTTCTAGAACCCTGTAATATTTATTATTTTAATATTATTTTTATCATTTATAAATATATTTATTATTATTTTTTTATATGTTATGGCCGTTGGTGTTGGACACTGGTGCGATCACTCCCCAGTGGTCTACCGACACCTCCATGATGAAACCCTAAAAGGATTTTGCGGCTTGGTTCTTGTTGGAAAAATATGTGTCATATTTTTCACTTTTTATATCTTGGCTATCTTAATAAATATAACTGATTTTTAATGATAAAAGAGCAGGTCAACATTTGTGTTTACATTGGTGCGATTAACGTCGATTCGGTGATTGGCTTGATAGGCGAATCATTTTTCCAGATCAGCAAAAGCTGCGATTTTATTCTGTTCCTATATTTGATATATTCTGATTTCATGAATATTAATTACAGCTCCTTTTGTAAGTTAAAGAATTTTTCTTATTCTCTTAGATTTGTTTAGGAAGGAAATATTTAGTTTCCTAAATTCTTTCCTACTACAAATCTAAGAAAATCTTTCTATATTCTTTCCTACTAATTCTCTTACCATCTTTGTTGCATATTCTTAGGTAAGAAATAATTCCTAAATTGATTTCTACTTTAACTATAAGTAAGAGTGAAATCAATAAGGAATCACTGACTTTGAAAAATATTTTTGTGTTCTTGTTCCATAAGCTTCAACCTAGCGAATCCATTCAAGGATAACAAGACATGGCGCCTCATTGATTCAACTTTCAAAGCACAAAGTTTTCTTCAAACTCATTGAAGAATCAAGAACTAATTGGTACTCAACGAACAATTCTATATCTTGCTCAAGCTACTTGGCGTGAAGTTAAGAACGGGGGTTCTTAATCCAAGTGGTGGTTGCGGTCAAGTACAATAGGGAAGTGGCGATAAAGTCAAGACCGGTGGGTTTGATTCCACTTCATCAACAAGTCAGAAGAAGAAGTATCACAGGGAGTTGATCTATTTTCTTTTGATTATTATTTTGTTAATTTTGCGAAATTACAAAAACCGATATTATTGTATTTTTTGAGCAAGATTATTAGTGGATTGTTTCTACCCATGGCATGGGGGCCCGTGGATGTTTCCCTTAGGGGTTTACCACGTTACATCTTGTGTTCGTATTTAATCCTTTAATTTCGCACTAGACAAGATTAGGAAGCGAACACGGTTGTGCGAGTCGAATCTGTTATCTCTATATCTTTCGATTCGACTACATTACGTCCTTCGCTTATTTAATTAAAATTAAAATTAGTGTTTAATTTAATTAATCTAGGTTTTAGAACTTTCAATTGGTATCGAGAGGGTACACTTTTTAAGTGCGATCCATATAAACCTAGTTATGGACGGAGCTCTATTTAGACCACTGTTTTAGATAGTACTAATTATGCCTATTGGAAAATTAGAATTCAAGTGTATATCCAATCCCTTGATGAAAAAGCTTGGCACTCAATTGTCCATGGATATAAAACTCCTACCATCACTTTGAAGATGGTGTAGAAAGAGAGAAAAAGCGGGGCAGTGGGTTACAAGCGATTACAATTATACTAATTGGAACTCCAAAGCGTTAAATGCCATATTTTCTTTTGTAGACTCTAATCAATTTTGTTTAATCTCTACTTGTCGGGGTTGCAAAAGATGCTTGGGACATCTTACTGAATTGCTCATGAAGGAACCAATATGGTCAAGTCATCCAAGCTTCAAATTCTTACTCTAGAGTTTGAACAACTAACCATGAGAGACGATGAACAATTCAAGGACTTCTATGCAAAACTCAGTGATATCACCAATACTGCTTATACCTTGGGAAAGAAATATTTAGAGAGTAAAATTGTAAAGAAAATCCTCAGATCTTTGCCTGATCGTTTTCATTCTAAAGTAACTGCAATTGAAGAAAGTAAGGAGATTGAGAATATGAAGGTTGAAGAATTGGTGGGATCATTGATGACATATGAGCTACATCTACAGAGGAGAAAGAAAGAAAAGGGATCCAGTATTGCCTTCAAAATTAACAACCATGAAGACGAGGTTGAGTATGAGGAGAGCGAAACAAATGAAAACATGGCCATGCTCACCAAACAATTC
Organism: Forsythia suspensa; assembly: GCA_023638005.1. Taxonomy (NCBI): domain Eukaryota; kingdom Viridiplantae; phylum Streptophyta; class Magnoliopsida; order Lamiales; family Oleaceae; genus Forsythia; species Forsythia suspensa. The sequence continues at coordinate 23,687,754 of CM042666.1, read as the reverse complement.
AAAAAATTTCTAAAAGGAAATCAAAAGGAAAGCACTTGAATACCTCTCTCCAACAAAAGAAGAGATTTCGACTAACACTAAACAAAATCCCACTACCTCTATGAATAGATCGACAAATCGAATTCAATGCCATGAGTGTGAGGGTTTTGGTCACATAGCCTCTGAATGTGCAAATACTTTAAAGAAATCTCATACCAAGAAGGCCATGAATATCACTTGGAGTGAAGATGATGAAAAAGACTCAAATGACGACGAGGATGACAGAACCACTGTTGATCAGGTAACGTCCCTGACTGTGAACTTAACTTCTCATACTGATTCCATGCAAAACTTGATTGCAGGTTCTGACTTCTTAGCAACAACTTCTGAAAAATCAGTCCGTGTGTGTCACAACTGCAGCAGCCTGAATAAAAAATTACAAGATGAACAGGAGAAAAACTTGTCCACACAAGTCTTGATAGAATTTTTGGAAGATGACAAGGCTGAAATTGATTCTCAAAATAATACTCTTACCAACATCTTAAAAGAGAAGGATGATCAAATTGCTAATCTTTTAGATGAATTAAAAGTCTCAAAAGAAAGGATCAAGCAATTAACAATTGGAGCCTCTCGCTTAAGCGAAACCCTAAGCTATGGAAGAACTCCAAATGTCAAAGAAGGGTTGGGATATGTTGGAAAAGGTGAAAGAAAAGCTGGGAATCAGATAAACTTCATCAAAGAAACAAAGTCTGCTGTGTTTTCATACAAAACTGCTCCCATCACCGTCAGAACTAAGGCTGACCTGCCTATGCAAGTTCTGACCAATGCCAAGACTCAAAAACAGTCACGACCATCAGGTATACAACCAATACAGAGAGGTAAATCAAAGTACCTTGTAAAATGTTGCATCTGTGGTAATTTAGGACACGACTCTTTTCATTGTTTGTTTAGTAAAAACTTGGTTAATAGACAAATGAGACACCTTAGCAATACTAAAGTAAGACAAATTTGGGTCAAAAAGGGTGAATTAAATTGTTACATGGTTGATGTTGCATATAGATCCTTTATTCCTAACTCTTGGTATTTTGACAGTGGTTGTTCTAGACATATGACTGGTAATCGATCTTATCTAACTAACTATAAAAGTCATGAAGGTGGTCTGGTTACTTTTGGTGATGGAGCACACGGAAAAATTGAAGGTGTAGGCACTATTCTAATTGATGGCTTCTCCCCGTTAAAAGAAGTTCTTTTTGTTGTAGGTTTAAAAGCTAACCTAATTAGTATAGGCCAACTCTGTGATGACAAACACTTGGTTATGTTCTCAAAAAATTCCTGTAAAGTCTTGAAGTATGATGGTAGTTGTATTCTACATGGTACTAGATCCAATGATAAATGTTATCTCCTTGACACCAAAATTACTTGTCATATTTCAAAGACTGACTCAACCGAGTTGTGGCACAAACGATTGGGACATTTAAACTATAGTGATCTGTTGGGATTGACAAAGTTGAATGCGATGCGAGTGTTCCTAAGCTTCTTGAAAAATCAAGGATTGTGTGGTTCATGCCTAAAAGGTAAGCAAACCAAAAGCACTCACAAGCAAGGTGCGTTTCTTACTACACCACTCATGTTTTAGAATTACTTCACATGGATTTGATGGGACCTATTCAAACCGAAAGTATTGGGGCAAGAAATATATTTTTGTTTGCGTGGATGATTTTTTAGATATACTTGGGTTGATTTCTTGAGAGAAAAATCTGATGTGCTTGAAAGATTCAAATTTTGCACCTAAAATTAACAACGAAAAAAACATTTTGAGAGAATAAAAATACTAAGGATTAGAAGTGATCATGGGAGAGAGTTTGAAAATGCTACTTTCTCTGCTTTTTGTGATCAAAATGGTATCTTTCATGAATTCTCTTTTGAAAACTCCCGAACAAAACGGTTGTTGTGGAAAGGAAAAATAGGTCTCTTCAAGAAATGGCTAGAGTTATGCTAAATAGTAAGAAGCTCCTGTTAAATTATGGGTTTGAAGCTATTAATCTTGCTTGTTATATTTTGAATCGTGTATCTTTGAGAACTGGAACCACTCAAACTTCTTATGAAATCTGGAAAGGTAGAAAACCGAATCTCAAATATTTCCATACCTTTGGGAGCAAATGCTATGTGTTAAATGATCGGGAATACTTGGGTAAATTCGATTCAAAAGTGATGAGGGAGTGTTTATTGGTTATTACGAGAACAGTAGTGCTTACGAAATTTATAACATGCGTACTCGGACTATCATTGAATCAATCAATGTAAAAATCGATGATCTTGATGACTTTTCATCTTATTCACGAGAGCCTAATATTCGAGACTTTGGAAGAACGAGTTCTTTGGGCGTCAACCTACTCAAGATCATCATGTACACCTCCGAGACGGTGATTTCTGAAAGGAACATCCAACTTCAAGTTACGATGTCTCGCGCATTGCTCTGGAAGTTCGGCGCACCATATACAAATAACGAATAGGACATGAGAAGGCGCCTCTTTCTTGGATTGAAAAAGCACATCAATCGGACAATGTTCTCTCAAATTCCAGAGACGGCATGATGACTCGGAGGAGGCTTGCTAATGAACTTGGAAATGTTTGCTACACTTCACAAATTGAACCCAAAAATATAAATGAAGCCATTATTGATGAAAACTGGGTTCTAGCCATGCATGAAGAGCTAGCTCAGTTTGATAGAAATGAAGTGTGGGATCTTGTTCCTCGGCCAAAAGACACAAATGTGATCGGGACAAAGTGGATATTCAAAAATAAATCAGATGAACATGGCAACATAGTCAGAAACAAGGCACGCTTGGTTGCACAAGGTTACACTCAACTAGAAGGAGTGGATTTTGATGAAACTTTTGCACCTGTGGCCCGGCTTGAATCCATTAGACTCCTACTATCTGTGGCATGTCAAATGAGATTCAAGTTGTACCAAATGGATGTCAAAAGTGCCTTTCTGAATGGAATTCTTAATGAAGAAGTCTATGTTGAGCAGCCTAAGGGATTTGTTGATCCTTATTTCCCCGACCATGTGTTTAGACTCAAAAAGGCTCTGTACGGACTAAAGCAAGCCCCAAGAGCTTAGTATGAACGATTAACCATGTTCTTGTTGGAACAATGATACAAGCGAGGAGGGGCTGACAAAACGTTATTCATCAAACATTTTAAAACTGGATTAATTGTTGCACAAATCTACGTCGATGACATTGTATTTGGTTCCTCACTAGAAACAAAATCCAAGGAATTTGCTACTCTTATGCAAAATGAATTCAAAATGAGTATGGTTGGTGAACTAAATTTCTTTTTAGGTTTGCAGATCAAACAGGTTGGATCAGGGATTTTTATCTCCCAGGCCAAGTATGCTAAAAATCTTGTGAAGAAGTTCGGTCTTGAACAGACCAAGTTAGTCGAAACTCCCATGGCCACGTCCTTAAAAATTTCCGAGATGACCAGGGAAAGGAGGTTGACTCCAGCTTGTACAGAAGCATGATAGGCGATCTGCTGTGTACTGACCGCAAGCCGTCGTCGACATATCATTCGGTGTTGGGTTTGTGCACGTTATCAAGCTAAACCAAAAGAATGACATCTTGTAGCGATGAAGCGAATTATTAAGCTATATTAACTGTATTCCGATTATGGTTTATGGTATACTAATGATACTAATTCTCATCTTGCGGGATACTGTTTGATGCCGATACTTTGGAAACATGGACGATAGGAAAAGCACGAGTGGAGGATGTTTCTACATTGGTAACAATCTCATTGCATGGTTAAGTAAGAAACAAAACTCTATTTCCTTATCTCTGCAGGTTGAATATATTGCGTGGGTAGTTGTTGCACTCGACTACTTTGGATGAAACAAATGCTTTGTGATTATGGTATTGATCGGGACTCATTCTTTGTGATACGTGATAACACTAGTGCTATCAATATTTCTAAAAATCTGTTCAGCACTCTAGGACCAAACATATTGATATTAGACATCATTTTATTAGGAATTTGGTCGAAGAAAAAGTTATTACTTTGGAACATATTCGAGATGAGTATCGGTTGGTGACTTGTTCACCAAAGCCTTAGATTCTGCTAGATTTGAAACTCTACGGAAGGTCGTGGGCATTTGCTTGATGCATTAGTTTTATTTAAAAAAAAAAAAAAAATTCATGTGTGTTTGTTTGCATTTGCTTATTTTTATAAAAAAAAAAAAGGAGGGGGAGAAGAATGGTCTTTCTTGCAAATAGCATATGATATAATTGTATGATTGGTCTATGATTTTTGAGATTTACTTGGATTAACCAATCAGTTTGGTATGCTCATTATACTTAAGGTAAAATATGGTCAGATAAGCACACTTTGAGAACATATTGTCTTGGTTGATTGTACCTTACTACTAACTAGATTGTTATCTTTAAAGTAGTTTCATACTTTGTTGTGACCTATGGTCAGTATCTATGTCTCTCGGCACCATAGTATGTTGTTGTGTTAAACAGACAATTTCATGGAGGAGAGGGCTACCACCATAAATGTGTGCAGCCGTCCTTGATAATGAACATAAATCATGTAGAAAAGGGCTACCTTTATGGCTGTGAGAAAGTCAACTCCATGATCTTAAAAATTCGATTAGCTGACAAATCAAAAATATATATATGCAAATAAAGTCAACACTCGAGTACTCAAAAAAAAAAAAAAATTGCTATGGTAGTCATATGCATGCACGCTCATATTTTCTATTCAAAGAGATATGTTCGGATGATGGTGGTTTGAAATACATCTCGATCTTGATCTTCTTGACTAGGTTCAATTTGGCAAAGTGGGATAGGTTATGATTGATTAATCCAGTATGTCCTATCACACACTCACGTTTTAAATCTGACAAATTAATTGAATCTAATTATGCGCATATATCTGATTGGAAGATTCTGGTTGATTTTGATATCCTTGGACTGATTGTATAAGTTGTAGAACTATGAAGTTTGCCCATAAATAAACCATTCAATCTTATCTCATAAAATATTCTCATTATTTGTGTGTGAGTATCTTGTATGGGCCTTCTCGTAGAAATTTCAATCAACAGTCTATTTTTGGCAGCACAATCAGTTTTAATTGAAAAAAAAAATCTGGACGAATTCTTGGTTTATGGAATCCAATCGCATTTTGGTTCTAATTTAAAAATTCTGTTTTCCATAAAAATAGCGTATTAGGCGGTTTATTTCAAATTTGACGTATCTGATTAAGGAAGGTTTCGTGGTCATTAACTGCCATTTATCAGTTTATTTTTGGTAACTGCCTTCTACACGTCCCTAATTAACTGCTCTCTTCTTGTGCAATTTTGAATAAATTGAAAATTTTCCCTTTTTAAACCATGATCTAGGATTTTCTTCTTCACCTTCTCGCACTCAATCCTCAATTCCTAACTCCGAAGTCCCTCATTCTTGATCTCGACGGTGTATTTTGAGTTTTCTTTTGATTCAAACAATGGTGAAGACTAAAATGCCAAAATCGAAGAAACATCCGGAAATTCTTCCAAGGACAACTGTTGCTCCAGCGTCTACTCTCGAAACTGCGATTGGGCCTCAAATGTCGCCGGCAGAGACTCTCCGGGAAAGCACAAGAAGACGGGAACCCTCCGGTTCGGACCGGACACTTCTCCGGTGACAATCGCATCTCGGTGACCAATCGGCGAACATTGTGGCATATCAATCGCCGGTCGACCATTCTAAAAATCAGCCCGTCCAAAACTAACGACCCAATCTCCTATCTCGAGCAAAGAAAGTCACCTTGGGTGCTCAAGACCCGGATGAAGAAGGAGATGAGGATGATGAATCTGCAAGTGACGATGGGTGCGAAAATGCCAAAATTGAGGAGGAGGTCCGTGAGGATGAAGGGGCTGGTGATGAGGAGTCTGAACAGCCTCCCCCATTCGTAGAAGGTTCAAGTAAGCCCCCCTCTCAAAAATCTGATTCTAATTTTGATGTTGCCCTTGATGAATCTTGAGAAAAAGGGCCACCGAAAAGGGCGAGAAAGGAAAAGGTAACATGGCTGATGTTCTTTGAAAAACCACGCTTCTTTGGTCGAAACAGACACATCATTTTGCCTCGGGGGTGCCTACAAGTCTTGCCTACTCCTAGTTCGGACCCCAAATGTTCGGACTTGACACATTAACTAGAGGTAGACACTCTGTTAACCCCTCAATTCTTGTTTTCTATCGGAGAGTCTTTGAGAGTTTGTTTATGTCATTTACCATCTACCGTAAGTTCATCATTGAGTGCAAGGTTGCAATTGCGAATTTAGTTCATTTGGTTTGGTTGAAATTTTTGATTTCCACAATTTACATAATCTGTTAAGTTTTTACGGGCCGTTCAATGAAACTACGGTCAAGGAATTTATGGCAAATGTTCCAAAGAATGCGGGAAAGGCGGCAATGAATTCGGTGGAAGGTTTATGTTCGGGAAGACATGTTACCTTCATCCTAACTCCTCGGGGACCGGCTTGGAGTAACCATTTGTGGGTGTCACAAGTGACGAAGAATTGACCAAGGACATCATTGCGCAAGAAATGGTGGCTCCACTGGCCGGAATCGGGAGAATCGATCGCTTCTCGGCTATTGCCCAAATACAAAATTCTACATCAGTTCTCATCAACAATATCGATCCGTTAACTCATCGATCGGACATTTCGGGGACGGGGCCGTTATGCTATACAAGTTAGAAATGAGGATGCCGATTGGTGGGTTAAACTAATTTTGATAGAATTGTTTATGAAGGGCCGAGGAGGGCCAAGCGATCTGATCTAGCATCCATTTCGATTCATCACTTTCTTGTTCACCAAGAAGTGCCTGCTATGGATTCAGACCGCTTCTCTGAGAATATTCCAGCGTTGGGTGTACATGAGTTTACAAATTTGGATAGCACACCGCATCCCACTCCTAGAGTTCCCAAGCATTTCCTGTCCTCATTGGACCATTCTGGACGTCTTGATGCACTAGAAACTCAGTTGGGGCTGGTTCGAACACAGGTAGATCAAATTTTTGCCCTTACCAAAGGCTTTTCTGATGATATTACTTTCATGCGTAGGGTGTTGGGCAAACTGGAATTTCTGGGCGATGAGCATATAAAATCTGCATTCCGAATAGTTACTCCAGAATTCTCTGCACATCCTGGAGATCCAATGGAGATACCGACTTCTGAACCCATTGGTGAGCAACCTGCTGCCCCAGCCTCTGCACCTATCGCTGCTGATGCTCCAGATGATGCTCCCTCAGATACCCCTGCTCGCAAGAGGGTTACCAATGCATCTGCATCCGGTACAAAGAAGTCCAGATCCTCCCGGCACTAACTTTTCCCCGTTCTAACTCTTAACTCTCTAACTATTTGGCTATGGATAACTGTTTTAAACATTTAAATTCTACTTTATTTCGCTTCAAACACTGCTTTACTTTTGTTTTATCTCTTCCTTTGCCTCTTCCAAAAGGGGAGTAGTAGGTAATTTTAATTTTTATGGTTGTTAGGCTTGTCTTGCTTTGGACACTTTGTTGGTTAAACTTTAATAGTAGTATTTTTAGGTTTATGATAGTTTGATCACTACACTTAGATGATATCTTGCTAAGGGGAACAATATTAAATGTTGTGGCTATTGTGTGTGGTATTTGCATATGTTGTTAACTTCTTTGCGGGAGTTCTTGGTTTACACACTAAGGGGAGCCATAATCCTTGTATGTTGATGCTCATGGGTTCTTTACTTATTTACACATCACACTTACATTAAAAATCGATAGTTATGTGTTTGTAATTAAGCAACGCCAAAGAGGAGATTGTTGGAAAAATATGTGTCATATTTTTCACTTTTTATATCTTGGCTATCTTAATAAATATAACTGATTTTTAATGATAAAAGAGCAGGTCAACATTTGTGTTTACATTTGATGCGATTAACGCCGATTCGGTATCGACGGGCTTGATAGGCGAATCATTTTTCCAGATCAGCAAAACCTGCGATTTTATTCTGTTCCTATATTTGATATATTCTGATTTCATGAATATTAATTACAGCTCCTTTTGTAGGTTAAAGAATTTTTCTTATTCTCTTAGATTTGTTTAGGAAGGAAATATTTAGTTTCCTAAATTCTTTCCTACTACAAATCTAAGAAAATCTTTCTATATTCTTTTCTACTAATTCTCTTACCATCTTTGTTGCATATTCTTAGGTAAGAAATAATTCCTAAATTGATTTCTACTTTAACTATAAGTAAGAGTGGAAATCAATAAGGAATTACGGCTTTGAAAAATATTTTTGTGTTCTTGTTCCATAAGCTTCAACCTAGCCGAATCCATTCAAGGAGAACAAGACATGGCGCCTCATTGATTCAACTTTCAAAGCACAAAAGTTTTCTTCAAACTCATTGAAGAATCAAGAACAAATTGGTACTCAACGAACAATTCCATATCTTGCTCAAGCTACTTGGCGTGAAGTTAAGAACGGGGTTCTTAATCCAAGTGGTGGTTGCGGTCAAGTACAATAGGAAGTGGCGATAAAGTCAAGACCGGTGGGTTTGATTCCACTTCATCAACAAGTCGAGAAGAAGAAGTATCACGGGGAGTTGATCTGTTTTCTTTTGATTGTTATTTTGTTAATTTTGCGAAATTACAAAAACCGATACTATTGTATTTTTTTGAACAAGATTATTAGTGGATTGTTTCTACCCATGGCATGGGGGCCCGTGGATGTTTCCCTTAGGGGTTTACCACGTTACATCTTGTGTTCGTATTTAATCCTTTAATTTCCGCACTAGACAAGATTAGGAAGCGAACACACGATTGTCTTGATCGAGCTGTTATCTCTATATCTTTCGATTCGACTACATTACATCACTTCGCTTATTTAATTAAAATTAAAATTAGTGTTTAATTTAATTAATCTAGGTTTTAGAACTTTCGGTTCTATCTGCAGAGAGGGCCTATATGCAATTTACAAAATTGCATGGAAAGCCCCTAGTATTTCAAAGGATTAAAAGGAACCTCTTACGCAATTTTCAAAATTGGATAAGAAGGCCCATTGTTTTAAAACTTAAAAGGATTGAATGTGCAATTTGCATTTTGGCCCACTGTTTTAAATTTGAAAGGACTTATTGTGCAATTTCAAAAATTTCATAGCAAGTTCTCAAACTGTAAAAGAAAAAACAGAGTCTTAAATGTAATTTTGAAATTTTTGATAAAATCTTAATTATTAAAATTTAAATGCTGGTTAAACTTTCAATATTGACCAAAATTCATTTTAAACAATTTTTTTTTTATTTTTTAACTGAATGAAATTTTGACTTTTGACTTTATAAAATTACAATTTTGACATTTTTATCCTCAATTTATGGTATGGCTTTAAATCATGAGATAAAATAAAATTATTGTTTTTGAAAAATCCCTTTTAAATAAAATTAAGTAATTTAATGAATTAATTGCTTAATTTTATTTTTAAAAATTAATCAGATTAGTTATTTAATTCCATCTAGTCCATTCTGAAATGTGTAAATGGTTTAGATTATCATTGGATCTCTGAAAATTTATAAATTTAATATTTAATATTAGATAATAAATAAATGGATGTTTAGTGGATGATTATGGACTCGAACCATGTGATTGGTTCTATGGTTGATTTATTCATATTGATCGATTGGTTGGGCTTGTGAGCCTATTTTTTTAACTAAATTGGTATGCCCTATTAGTTATTTAATCGAGTTTTTGAGCACATTTATTTATTTTGGCATGCGAGCCGTATTTTGTAAATATAGACGCGTGTGTCTATTTATTTAGGTCTGTGTGCCAACTCATTGTAGGAGGAGGTGGAGATGATTTGTCTAATAGCATTCGATGATCGAATGCAACGTTTTCTAGGAATTGACCAACTAGTCTTCTTTTTGGCCCAGAGAGACTAGATGGATAAAGTCCATGATCATCCACAATTATTGTTATTATGTATGATCAATTGCATGTTAGATGTTGGTTAATATACATAAAGTATGGTGAGATCAATCCATCTAATTAAAATATTAAATTTGTATTAAAATATTAATACAACGTGCCTTCCATTGTTATAGTGAAAAACCAGAGTCTATTATCGATGTCAGTTTGCTGAGTTACTCAAGACTGCTCGTTCATGGATATGTTTATCACTATAAAACATTCGATGTTTTTGAACAATAGGTAGATTTTAATTAGAATTTTTTTTAGTGGCTCAATGAAATAAAATTTTATAGTCAACATCAATTAAGTACATAAGATGTGGGTAGCAACAATTTGTCTACTTCATGATCTAAGAATCACATAAAAATGTGATTAGTGTCTACTTGAATGTTTTGTTAGGGCTTGTTGACTCATTCAATGCTCTAATAAAATAGAAGGGATTCTGATAAAACATGCATGATGGTCATACTAAATCTATTGGTATTAGATACATGAGTGATTAGATATAGTTTGTATGGGATATTTTGTGATATACCCTTTGTTAGATATTGATGAGTATGAACAATTTTATTAATTACATGTTTGTTTATACTTTAATGGAAAATATATTATTGTTTAAATTTTATTATTTAAAATAATGGAGGCTGCAGAAAAGTTGATGATAAATTGTTAATCACATGGTGTTGTGATTGTGTGATACAAGTTATAAATAACTTATTTTTGAATTATCCCTTGTCATAATAATAATGAGATACATATATCATTATTACAAATAGACAAGCAAGTGTTGTATTTCTTTTGAATAAAGTAGCTGGTCTCACAAGCTAAGATGTAAATGGACATCTGAATGAATACATGAATGCATTGCTATAAGAACAAGGCATTGGATGATCCACTTAAAGATTCTACATGGATAACTATACAAAGGTCAGTGGTAAATCTCTAATGCACTGTAGTGGATTTGGTCATTTGACTTGAGGACATCATAGAATCTAATGTGAGGACCAATGTACTTTGGTGAGCGTTTGAAGAGACTCTAAGATTATGAATCATCAGGAAAACGTCGTACGGGTATAGTGAGAATCATAAGAAGGTTGTGAATGTCCAATATCAGGATTCGTCACTCTAGGAAAGTAGGAGATTATAACTTGCATTTTGCCCACTTAAGTTGATATATAGTTCTTCGGTCAGGATGGAATTACGAGTTGAAAATATTTCAATCATAACTATATTAGATCAATGAAGAGTTGATGTGAATAATATAATTGGTTAAAACGATATTGATACTGATGTATATCTCTTAATCAATTTAGTTATATTAATGAATGGATTATATATTTCTATAGAAACTACACTTATATTAGTTCTGTCATACCACATAATATTTTTCTTCACATAGATTGCCTTAACACATTGCTAAATATCCATCTTGGACGGCGATGTGAAATTGATCGATCTATGTAGATTGATGAGAACATCATTGTGTCATCATGAATGGGAACTTAACGAGTCACACACAAAAGGTGAGAATTGAGTATTTAGAATTAGACCTTGTTCAAGTGGGAAATTATAAGAATTAATGTCCAAGATCCAAATTACTAGGTCAGACTTAATTACTTATGAGTCAAATTAATTATTTAGATTAATTAATTGGGCCAATTAGTTGTGGGCTAGTACAATTTAATTTTGTAAGACTAGAATTAAGGTTAGATTAGCCTACAAATACTAGGCTACAGTTTATAGAATCTAGATCTATCTTCATAGCTTGCCAACACAAGAAAGAGACAGAACATTTGTCTGTTCTTAAATTTGGAAATCTAAAACTGTTCTTGCTGCGTAGATTATCATTGAAGGCTGGACAATTGTACAACTGTAGTATTAAAGATTATAGAATATTAGATATACTTTTTCACCTTAGTGCCCATATCTCTAAGGTTATAATCTGTATGTACTTTTTCAAGTTTTATCAAACCTTGAGAAACTACATCTCTAATAAAGTGTAATCTAACATCAATATGTTTTGTGCGTTCATGGAAAACAGGATTATTACATAATTGAACAACAAATTGACTATCAGATGATACAATCACATTATTACTTAAAACACCTAGTTTATTAAGCAAACCTTTAAACCAAAGAGCTTCTTTAATAGCTTCAGTGTAAGCTATAAACTCAGACTCAGTAGTGGAAAGAGCAACAATATGTTGGAGTTGAGACTTCCAACTAACACAAGAATCACACAGTGTAAACATATAAGATGAAGTAGACTTCTTATTATCTCCATCTCCACCATAAAGTAAAACTCTTTAATTTAACATCCTCATAAATGGATTTATAAAATTAACCCTACATCATAGGTACCATTCAAATACTTGAGAAACCACTTTACAGCTTCCCAATGTTTGGGACTGGGATCAGTCATGTACCTGCTTAAAGTACTAACAATAAAGGCCAAATCTAGCCTAGTGCAAACCATCAAGTACATAACAAAGCCAATAACATTAAAGTATAGAATTTTGCTCATAAATTATTTTTCCTCGTCATTAGCAGGTGATTGTATTTAGACAAGACAAATTGGTTACCAAAAGGCACATAAGTGGGTTTGCAATAATCATGACAAATTTCTTCAAAATTTGAAGCACATAAGGAGTTTGCTGCACAAATAAGTATGAATTTGACCCATCTCTATCAATTTCCGTACCAAGGACCCTTCTAGCATGTCCTAGGTCTTTCATGTCAAATTCTTTACTTAATTCAACATTTATCTTGTTTACCACTTTCATTTTAGGTCCGATCAATAACATGTCATCCACATAAAGTAACAAATACACACAATCTTCATTTTGTGCTGTGGTGCTGGTAATACAAGCAATGATCAAACTCACTCATCTTGAAACCAAAAGAAAGAACATATGAATCAAACTTTTTATATCACTTTCTTGGAGTCTGTTTCAAACCATACTGAATTTTTTTTAAGAAAATACACATGATGAGGTTTGTTTTTATCTTCAAACATTTAGGTTGATATATGAAAATCTTTTCATCAAGGCCATCATACAAAAAAAATGGTTTTAACATCAAGTTGTTCAAGTTCCCAGTAATAATGAGCAACAAAAGCAAGCACGACTTTAATAGTGGTATACATAACAACAGGCAAAAAAAAAAAAAAAAAAAAATTCATTGCAATCTACCCTTTCCTTTTGTGTGTATCCGTTGGAAACTAACCTAGCCTCGTATCTCACATGCTCACTCTTAGTAGTTCTCTCTTTTACCTTATAAATACATTTGCATCCCACTATGAATTTATCCTTAGGTTTATGAACTAATTCCCATGTTTGATTCTTAGCAAGAGAACTCATCTCTTCTCTCATTACACTAAACCATTCTTCATACTTCTTGCTCTTTAGAGCCTCCTCATAGATATTTGGCTCCTTATCAACTACTTCCTAATAACTAGCATAGGTTATGGTGAAGTTGGATAGTCTTTGGGCTACGTGGTCTTTTTTCTCTATCTCTGGCCAATTGATAATCAGTCAAAGAGTTTTGGTCAACGAGATTTTCTTCTATCACATCCTAGTTTCCTTCTACATATATGTTCTTCTGGTTTTGCTGTGTGTCACTCTCTACCTCACACGAGGTGATGCGGATGTGGGTACTCACATTCTCCACCTCATCTGGGGACTCTTCCCTAATAGTTTCTTGCTATTTGTCAGTCTCTATGCAAGGCATCAATGACTCAATAAAGGTAACGTCCCGACTAATGATGATTTCACACCCTTTTGGCTCCTATCCCACAACCTATACCCCTTAACATCCTCTTAGTATCCAAAGAAAAAATAGTTCCTCGCCCTAGCAAATAAACCCACACACGTCTGGAGATATCATCAACAATAGACAGGAAATATCCAAAAGTGGGATTGCTTGTGGGACCCCACAAATCAATATGAATGTATTCTAACACTCTATATGTCTTATTTGTGCTAGATGAGATAAGATCCTACGATGTTTTCCAGGTACACAATGATCACAGAATGGCATGCCAGACACTTGATCCTTACCAAACACACCCTTTTCGTTAATGAACTTAAGTCTCCTATGTGCTAACCTATTGTATCATTTTTGTGTGTGAGAGTGTCAATAGAAGCAATACAGAATTTATACCACTCATTAGTTCAGCACGTGTAATGTATTTTCCATTTCTCCTAGTAGCTTTAAAAGCTCTAAGTACACCCTTACACATTTTAATCATGACATCACCAAGCCCAGCAGTGAAACATGTACTCTCTAAGTTCCCTACAGAAATTAGATTTCTACCCATAAGTGGAATATTTCTGAATTTTCTTAATGTATGCACAAAGCTATTGTCAAATTTAATAGTTACATTACTAATACCAATGATTTTATAAGCAACTCCACCCCTATGCAACTACATGTCCGTGATCAGACTCATACAAATGATCAAACCAATGTGTATTAGATGTGACATGACAAGATGCACCAGAGTCAAGAATCCACTCATGCATATGGGAGTTCACAGACATGTTAATTTTAGTGGGTTCAAAATTTAAAAGCATATAAACCTCACCAGATTCATCTATGGGGTTGCTACATTTACCTTACTCTAATCTTTTCCTCTCCAATTTCTCTATTTGTTTTTCTCTTTATAACAATCACTTATGAAATGTCTTATTTTCCCACACCCATAACATTTTTTTATTTTTGCCTTTCTTTGTGACTTAGAACAACCTCTACCCTTCTTTTTTCCAACATTGTTTTGCCCTTCTCCACCCCTAGTTTTAGACCTATCCTTCATTAGGTAAATCTCTCCATTTTTTCTCACTTTTCCTCCAGCTTTAATTTTCCTCTCCTTACACTTTAAGGAATCAATGACAATATCAGATATAAAGTTCTCACTCCCATATTTGATTGCATCTTTAATGTCTTTATACATATATGAATGACATTCAAAAGGATTATAACTTTATACTCTTCACAAACCATTTTACCTGTTTACCATTTTTACACAAAACAGAATCAGATAACTGCAAGATAATAGAGGTATAAGCAAGTTCATTGTATTTCTTTTTCTGTTTCTCATTTTGGTAGCAGAAAATGAAATATCAATGGCTTTTGAATTTTTTTGTTGTACTAAAATACCTTATATGTTTTTGTTTCCAAATAAAAAAATCATCATTTCCATTAAAGACAACCGTGTCAAAATAATGCATGTCTATCTTAACAAATAAGACACAACAAAACGTACCTCAAGAAATAATCACACAGAATAAGTGCTAAGGCCACAATATACACCGTTCTAGATTCTCAGGGTTTAGTGTGACTCGTGATCTCAGAACAAAGGAATGATAGAGACAGGTAAGATCTAGGTGATAATTCTATTATAGAATAAAAATGCTGCAAAGATAGGGATCAATAAATAGTCAAAATGCCAAACAAGATGATATAACAATTAATAGGCAAATTAATTCATAGATTCTAGCAACAAGCAATGGTTACTCCACACGGTAACTCCAAAATCTAATGACCACCCCACACGATGTCCTCTTAGTAAAGGAATGTAAAAGAGATCAGTCAATTTAAAGCAGACCAATCTTCTGTCTGTATTAATTTAAAGAGATGCAAAACCCTAGGGCCATACACTATTCGCCCTAGGATTGAAAAGTTTGGAAAGAATACAATTTTCAAGAATAAAGAATTGTTAACAACAAGTCTAGCCCTGTATGCAATTCATTACAAATTTAAGTTTAAAGGGTACAAATCAAACAAGAAAGAGTACGTATTGAAGTTCTTGTATGAAAACTACAAATGGGGGCTTAGATCTTCAATATTCCGAAGGACGACTATGTTCAAAATATGAAACATAGATAATAGTCACACATGTTTGTTGGGCATAGTCTTAGGAGATCATAAACCAGCAAGATGTTTGGTCATTGAGAGATAGATCAAGTACAAGTTTATCTCTGTAAGGATAGTATACATATCGGTTGACATTGTAAGAGACATGATGAAAACCTATGGAGTATCCATTATGCACTAGAAGACTGGAGAGCTCGTAAACGTGCATTGGAGATAATAAGCAATGATCCAAAAATATCATATGGAAGACTACTGACATACCTATATATGCTTAATCAAGTTAATCCAGTATCATATACAATAATTGAGACAGATGACACTAACATGTTCAGCTTTGTGGCACTAAGGGCGTCAATAGATGGATAGAAACATTACAAGTCTGTTATCGTAGTTGATCATACATTCTTAACCAATAGTTATAGTGAGATGCCATTCACTGCTTGCACACAGGACCCGAATAATAACATTTTCATACTTTCCTAGTGTGGGTGATTCAAAAAACAATTCTTCATGAGAATGGTTCTTTCTAAGACTGAAAGAAGCATACTGGAAATGTGACGGGCTTGCTATCATTTATGATAGATAAGCATGGTAGAACTAAAAATGAAGTTGAAAAGGTGTACCCAAATGCGATACACAGGGTCTGTCTATTTCATCTATTTCAGAATTTGAAGTAGCAATTTTGTGAAAAGACCAAATTCATAACACAACCATTAAACAAAGCAACATGAGCTTACACGAAATTTGAATTCAAAATCCAAATGAGGCATCTAGATGGCATAGACAAGCGTATACAAGAATATCTGGTTAGTAAAGAAAAACTTATAATTGATATATACATCTACAAAAAATATTTAACGTCACTAATAATAAATACAAGTAGACGTCGAATATCATAAGTGGTCCAGAGCTTACATGACAACATACAAGTTTTCTACGATGACTTCAAACTTTGTAGAGTTGGAAAGTTCAGTAACAAGATTGGCAAAAAACTTTCCAATAGAGGCTTTGTTTGAGTCATTGCGTTGTACAGTGCAAAAGTGGGTTTTCAAGAATTTAAACGATGTGACTCACAGACTCGAAACAAGATATGAGAGCATGATGAGGGATAGATCTAGGGAAACAATAAGTATGGAGGTATATAAACAATTTTACCTATTGTACAAACTACGTACAATATTGTTATGTGTATACTCTAACCATTGGCATATTGAAATCTCCTTTATTTTGTAGTTGATTTAAACATGTTATAGCTTCAAGCGAGTTGATGGGACCATTGTCAGTCTTTGTATCATGTTCAGGTTGATGCGTCTAAGTTTAAGATGCCATAGATATGTATTACTAGTATGGTATACATTTTGTTTATTATGGTTTGTAGAAGTATTACTAATTTCATTTGTGGAATATTTTAAAATATAAAGACATTCACCAAATATCCGGCACAAATATGAGCTTTATTCATCAAAATGTAAAGCACATTAGCACAAAAACAAGAAAATAACATTGTCCTATTAACAACAAATGGGAATCATGATTCCACTTCATCTACTGGGCATAATAATAGTCTTTAAGAATTAAACACCTACCACAATTGAAAAATAAATAAACTACTCCTACAACTCTCCTGAATCATCAGCACCTTGCTCTTTATTAGCTAGTGCATCATGACAGTCTTTCTTCCAGTATCCTTTTTTACTGCATTTGGAACACTTGCCTTTTGTCTTTCCATCTGCTTTGATCTTATTGCCTTCGTGCTTATTGCTAGCTCTCTTCCTTTTCTTTTTACCTCCACCTTTCGGCTTGGAAACAAGGGAGCTACCAATATCTAAAAACAATCCAAGATGAATTGCCGAGACGTCTATTTAGCATATAGTGCAACTAAGCATACAATTATTCAAAACAAAATGTATTTTTTGAAAGTAACATTAGTAGAAAATGATGTTAATATTATATCAAGTGCATCGAATACCATTGAAAGTTCTTGAAGAGCTAATACTATTTTATCATATAATACAAAATTATATATTGATGATGGACTTATTCTAGTAAATTCAAAAGAAATTTGCTTAGTTTTAAAGATATTCAATGCAATATATATCATATTAATTATAAGAGCTAGAAAATATTGGGAGTACGCATTTTTGATTGTTGACTTTTTGAACAGTTTTAAGTTTTGTAGAATCTCTCCAAGATTTATGATAACTAGGGCCGGCAAATCCTTGTCTTTTCTTTTAACTTGAAAATGGCATTCATTCCTCCTTCATTCTTTTGTCTTTTTTCCATCAAATTATCCCAATTTGTTCCATTTTTTAAGCTCCTCGAGGTTCATAAATTCTCAATCAAAAAAATTGAATTAGCATTCAATCCAATCCAATCTCGAATAAAACGTGGAAACAAGAGCAACATCCTCTCCGCTCACCCATGGTCACTAACATTTTCTTTTTTCCTATGGCTATTTATGCTTATTTACCAAATTCTGTTCGCATGGATCCAAAAGTTTATTTCTCAATGTTTGGTGTAACGCCCTGAATTTTCTCAACTCGAAGGGTCATTAAAATAATCTCTAAATAATATTTGACGACTCCAAATAATATTTACCGTGCCCTTGACGGGTTTTAAAAATGTAACTATTGCAAAAAATAAGAAGCGCGCAAGGGGAAAGAAATTTACTTCTAATTTTTAAGGTTTTTACCTATACTGTGATAGGTGTCGCCACAATTTATTTGACTATTCAATTGAACTCCAAAAATTATGAAATTTTAACTATAGATACTTGGACTATGCCATTTTAAAATTTCAGACCTTAGCTATGTCGTTGGTTAGGTGAAAACGTTATCCAAAGTTGCTTGAAAAACTGTTCCTGTACCTTAGGGCAGCCCGCTAAAACATTCACAATACATTCATACGATGGAATTTTTTAGTTATTCCAATTCCTACCATTAGACCACATATAAGGCTTTCCATAGCCACTAATTTCACTCAAAAAATCTAAATGTATAGATAGTTATGAGTTTTCAAAGTAGGGGCAGAAAGCTAAAATTTCATAATGTAAAACGAGGCATGTAAAACGAGGCAATTTCTATCTTAAAAATTTAAACGACAATTAAATCAACATCTTGTTTTCCATGTACATTACATAATTAAATAATAAAAAACCAACACTTAAATTATGGTATTTACATCATGATTGACTCGATCATCTCGACGCCAAAACATAATTTAAATAAAAGAAGTCCACTTCATGTTTGCTACCCTAAGCCATCATGTCAATGCCATCCATTTCAATACACTCAGTAGGAATTTACTAACATGTAGGAAAAACTATACGGAAACATAAATTCACATGCCATCATTTCGAATATACATAGGAATAACATAAATTGGTAACCGGCACCCATGACCTTGAATGTGATTTTTTTCAATCACTATCATGCATATGTGATTACCTTCAATCACACCATAAAGTTACTTCATAAATAAATTTACATGGCGTTATATCGCATAATAACTTTCCCAAAAACATTTGTAAATCGTGCTATGAGTAGTAAATAAAACTACCTTGCAAATTCAGAAGTTTTGTTGAGTTGAATTGTCTGTTCCTTTACTTATATTAACCCCGTTGTTGCCTTGTTGATTTACCAAAATCCTTATGTTGTAGTGTGGAGTATAAAATGACGAAGATTAATGGCTGAAATTTAGAGAAGAAAGTGGTTGGAGTTGCAAAGAGAAACATAACAATATTATCTCTGTTGGGGTCCAATTTTTGAAGGGGAAGCAGGGGAGTACTTCTTTAAGTTCTATGCTAGAAAAATCTTTAGAGTAAAGGGCCAAAAATTTGGAGCTTTTATGGGGTTGAATATGTGTAAATTTTTGGCTGAACAATGATGGGGAGAAAAGAACTAAGTGGCCGGTTTTATTAGTGATCATGGAGCATTTTTGGGGAAGGTTTTAGTAGGGAACCTTAGACAGTTTGGCTGAAATGCAAATGGGCTGAGTGGTGTATAAGTGAGAGGAAAAATTGTCTGATTACTGGGGCTAAATTGGGCGTTTTATGTTGAGTTTTGGGGTAGTAGTGGGTGGTTTTTCTGTTAGTGGAGGGGCTGTTTGGTTCAACAAAAGAAATGGCAGTAAGGGTGTTTATCATGGCTGAAAAAGGTGGAACCGAATAGACATGAAGGCCAAAAATGGACAGAACTTGGGTTGCTTCTGGGTCTTGTTTTTGGACTAAAACTTAGGATTAGCATGGCTCGAAAAAGGTTGTAAAATTTCTCGGTTTTTAGACCAAATGTGTTGGCCGAAAGTTTACAAAAAAACGAAAAAAAATTGACTCAATAAAATTACCTTTCGATCATAAAATTTTATCGGGGTTTGGTGGTAAAATAATATTCCATAAGCATCAAATAAAAAAAAATTATATAAGCCACGTACGAAAGAAAAAAAATTTCGACTAATATTTTAAACGCACTAAGAAGTTCGTAACGACGCCAAAAATTGAAATTTATTTTTTTTGAGATATTTAAATGCCAAAAATTTGTTTTCGGTCATTACAAGCCTCCCCACTTAAAATAATTTCGTCCTCAAAATTTAACTTACTTGGTTTACGAGGTCTGGCTACTTAGCTAAGACATCTTCCTTTCTTTCCCAAGTGACCACATCCTCATCGTGTCTACCCTACTTAACTTTGACTAAAGGGATCTCCCAGTTTCGTAGAACATGGAATTTTCTCTCTAGGATCACCGCAGGCGCTTCCTCATAAGTCATATCATTCTTTAAATCCAACTACTCATATTTTACCACATGCGTAGGATCATGTACGTACTTTCTTAACATCAAAATGTGGAATACGTTGTGCACTGCTGAGAGCTCGGGTGGCAATGCCAAACGATACTCCACATTTTTAATTTTTTCAAGAATATCAAATGGGCCAATGAAACACGGTCTCAGTTTTCCTTTCTTACCGAAACATAGTATTTCTATCATAGGTGCCACTTTTAGAAAAACTTTTTCGTTGACCCCGAACTCTAATTTTTTTTTATCGACGTAACTTTTCTGATAGTCTTGCGCTGTCTTAATTCTAGATCTGATATTGTCTATTGCCCCTACTGTTTTCTCAACCAACTCTTGTCCTAAAATTCTCCTTTCGCCAACTTCATCCCAACAACTTGGCGAATGACACCGACGACCATAGAGTGCCTCATATGTTACCACGGCAATGGTAGCTTGGAAACTATTATTGTAAGCGAACTCCACCAACGACAGGTGACCTTTCCATTTACCACCCAAATCCAAGACACATGCTCTCAACATATTCTCAATGATTTGAATAGTTCATTCTGATTGTGCTAAATTTCAATTTAGTACCCAAAGCTCCTTGAAGACTTTTTCAAAAATTTGAGGTAAACCTCAGGTCTCGATACGATACAATAGGTACTGGTAGTCCATGTGGTTGGACAATTTCTTTGACATACAACTGTGCTAATTGCTCCAAACTGAAATTCATTCGAATGAAAAGAAAATGCGTAGTTTTGTCAAATGGTCTACTACAACCCATATGACATTATGACCTCTTGCTGATCTAGAAAAACCCACAACAAAATCCATTTCAATTTTCTTCCATTTCCATTGCGGTATATCCATTGGATTTAATGGCCCTGACAATTTATTTATATGAAAAATGGATGAATTGATTCCATATTGAAGAAAGAATCGAATATTCATTGATCAAATCATTCACTCCTTAGTCCTATTTCATCTGATATTTAGTAGGGATCAAAAGGGGATAGAGTACAAAATATACTTCTTTCTTATTGGAGTTATCGGGTTATTAGTCTAGGATTTATCTTTTTAACCATAGGGATATTTTCTCAAGCAGTATGGGCTAATGAACTAAGCGAAAAAGGGATTTCAGGAGATAGAGAAAGATAAAAAACTATATATCTATCTTTTCTCTATTTGATTATATACATAAGATGAAATTCAAATTCTTGGAACGGAACAAAGGAATGTTGGGTCAACGGCGTCTGATGCTCAGCCATCACTTGTTGACACATGAAACATTTTGATGCAAAACGAGCTACAACTTTTTTCACATTTCTCCACCAAAATGTATTATGTAAATCTTTATACATTTTGGTTCCTCCTAGATGTGCGTCGTAATGAGCTTCAGATAAAATCTCCATTCTCAGACCTTCATCCTTAGGCACACATATCTGACCTTTGAACATCAAAGCTTTGTCCTAAGCTATTTCAAAGTATTTCCTCTTTCCAGTTCCTATTTCAGTTTTGGTCTTTTCCAAGAAATGATCATCTTTTTGAGCTGCCACAATTCTATCTCTAAGTGTCGATTTTACCAGCAGACTTGCTATCAATGTCGATGTCTACACCGACGGTGCTATCACTTCAATTCTCATACTCTCAAAGTCCTTGATCAGATTATCTTGTGTCGATTGAAGTGCAGACAATTGACCTATATTTTTTCTGCTTAGAGCATCTGTGACTATATTTGCCTTACACAGATGGTATAGGATAGAGCAGTCGTATTCCTTTACTTATTCCAACCACTGTCATTGTCTCATATTCAACTCTTTTTGGGTAAAAAAGTACTTGAGACTCTTATGGTCAGTATAAATCTCACACTTGATTCCATAAAGGTAATGTTGCAAGTTCAAGATCATGTGTCGGGTGATTCTGCTCATATTGCTTCAACTGTCTTGAAGCATGAGCTATCACCTTTCTATTTTGCATCAACACACAGCCCAAAGCTTTGATGCATCACCGTAAATTACGTAGATTTCTAAACCTTTGGGTAAAGATAGTACTAATGCAGACACAATCTTATCCTTTAACTCTTCAAAACTCTGTTCATACTTCTTGGACCAAACATACTTAACACCCTTTTGAGTCAACTGCATCATATGACCAGCTATTTTAGAAAATCTTTCTATGAGACATCGATAATAGCCGGCTAAACCCAAAAAATACTTCTATGAAACGTCGGCTAGCCTTCTGATCCAACTTTTTATACATTTACATTGCTTTTTATGTTGGTGTGTTACAATTAACTGAGGGGGGCAGTTGGGAGTTGTTTCAAGAGATGCACTTCATGCTTTGAGGTGTTCACTTAATGCTTCTAGTAATCAACTAGCTGATTGGAATCAGAATCAAGTTAATCCTTGCACTTGGTCCAAAGTTATCTACGACAATAATAACATTGTTGTGACAATGTGAGAAATTTCAGGATGTCAGTTCTTACTCGCTTTTCAAAACATACAAGCTCAAGTGTTGTTTCTTTGAATGTGATAAGTTGCCACATGCTAAGATATCTTGTGCCATGTAATTTCTAGCTCTAATTGCAAGTTGTTTTCTAATATGGGATTCTCTAGAACCTTGTCACCAAGAATAAGGATTTTGACAGCACTAACAACACTGTATGTTTAGGGAATTTTGTGCTGTAACGTTATTTAATTGTCATAATTTTAGTATTTGGTACCTTACTTTGCTTAATGCAATTCTCTGAGCTTTTAGTAATTTATTTTTTGTTTCATCTCCCACGGAAATATTTAGCACTTAAGCACTCTTTAAATAATTTATCTCCTTGAGATATTCATTTTTCTTATACTTGCATTGATTGATGTAACAATTTACATTTATATGATGCATTTGGTTCCCTTGCATTGATTACATTGATTCTATAGTCAACAAGTGTGGCAATGCTAAAAATTTATAATAACTAAGTTATCTTTTTAAGTACGTTCGAGTAAAATATCTGAATGGTTATCTTAGAAGGAATGATTTTGAGGCAAAAATTACAATCAGTTTGCAGGATGAATAAACAGGCTTCATATGAAGACTTTACTACTAAAGTGTTTTGATCACTCAGTAAATAATATTTTACAGCCGTCTTTAGTAAGAAATGCAAAATGTTTTATGGAGCTAGTTGCAGGTTGTTTTCTGGTTTAACTTCATTGCCAGCATGGTCGAAGTTACTTAAGCTACTTGAACTCGAGCCACAAGAATTTGTCACAAGTTAGAAATTGGACTTGCATTGACAATGTTAGTGGCAATTGGACAAGCTACTTTTGTTGCAACATTAGAGAATTCTGATGGATCTGTTGTTGAGGAGTTGCTTTTCACAAGCTTCCTAAATTCGAAAGATATGCCTTGAGTTAAAGAGATTGGATACAAACCTTTAAGAATCCTACTGAGAATTCCATAGTGATTTTATGTATTCATATTACTTTATAATTTCTAGTTGTTGCCATGTCATTTCTAGTGGCTGCCTTTAAGAATCCTAGTGAGAATTAAAGCTTCTAGACATTTTATGTACTCATATTAGTTGATAATTTATAGTCCTCATTATTATTATTTTTTACTTTTGGGTCTACTTCAAGCTATGTTTTTGTGTTTATTAGTGTGGTCCAATTATTGTTTTCATTCACAAAATTAAATTAGATTTAAGTACTCATAACTTAGTTTAATTGGTAGGTCCCGTCAATTTGCATTCTATGTCTATGATTTTATATGCCGAACTTTTGTTTACATTTGTAGTGACCTATAATTGGTAGAACTTTTGTAAAATAACTTTTGTTTACATTTGACATTTATATGCTTAGCCACTGAGTAAATATCCTTATATCATCTGTAAAAGCTAAGTGGGAAACTGGAGGACAGGATTGAGTTCTGGTGTAATTGCTAGAATTGTCATTGAAGAACCATTGCCTTGAGGTTGTTGAGAGAAGGTAGTTGTAAAGATAAAAGTTTGTGTTTTCCTATGATTACGAAATTGAGACGAATATGACATGAGAATTTGATACCATTGAGAGATTTCTATCAGGGGAAAAGAGGGGGAAAGCTTCTCATTTATGATTATCTTCCTAACAAAACTCTGTATGATCTTTTACATGGTAAGTTGAGAGCAACTTTTGACTATCCTTGCATTTCTTAAACCAATGCTTCAGTCAATTCAACATATGTTCGTTCACCCTTCGAAGATCTGCAAAAAGCATGCTGACAACAAAAAAAAATCTCTCATCATCCTCATAGATAGTTATGGCTGCAGTTATTGGCTCATATGCACTCCTTACTCCATAAAACCACTTAAAAATGGAGGTTTAATCACATGAATGTCCAACCCTTTATAAGAGTGGGAATCATTAGGCAAAAAAATCATCATCATAATGCTTAGGGCTGGTAGATCAGGTTTCCATTACATAGACAGCATTTTGGGTGAATGGATAATTAGACTTGGAAAAAAGAGTAAATTCAATCATATTAGCCAAATTTATGGTTTCTCTCGATGGTTGTCATATTTCAATCTATTAACAAAATTTATGGTTTCCTTCAATTGTTATTTCAATTATTTAAAAGAAAGTTCTTTGTAGGATTGTCGAAAATGAACTATTTCAGCAGGAGGTTTGGGAAAAAAGATCAAATATAGCAGTATGTTTTTCTCAAATGGGGTCTTTCTTTTCTTACTGGATTGATCACAAGTCTTGTTGGCTTCTTCAATAACCTCGTAGTTGAATATATTTTCAATTTTTCCCTGGCAATCATTGCCAATTTCAGGATTTAGGTAGATTAAATATTTGTAATGGCAAGAAACTTCCACGATATATATGTGTGTTTTGTTAGATTTTAGTTCAAAATTTGTATCATGTTTGAAACTTATAGGCCATATTTTGTATAACTAAATACAAATTCTACTACTTTATAATATATTTAATTTCTTTAGCCTTGTTCATATTTCATTAATTTTGTATAAATTTCATTTAAAGGTTGATGTTGTGCATGGATTGAGTTTTATACACATATCTAGAATGCAAAGGAATATATAAAATATGTTTTTTTTAAAAAAAAAATAGATAAAAACCACAACATTCAAGTGAATTTTGTCAAAAATATTACAATTTTTAAAAAGGCAACGTACGGAATACTGTTGTTAAAAAAGAAAAGACATGTGAAGAAGACTATTGTTAAAAAGAAATAACAACTTTCGAAAGAACGTTGCTAAAAATAAATAACAACGTACAGAGGAACATTATTAAAAGGAAACGACAACACACAATTAAACGTTGTTAAAAATAAATGACAACGTACAAAGGGACGTTGTTAAAAAACAATAACAACGTAGATTTGAACGTTGTTAAAAGACCACACCTCCAGTCTTATTACAACAAACAATGTGCGTTGTTAAAACTCAAAGGTGCAATGCTAAAATATAGAAGGCAACACGTTTTTAATCATTTGCAATGAACATTACCTGTTTTCGTATACTTCTACTTTTCGACAACATCAAAAGATGCAACATACGGATGCACGTTGTTAAAGACCTATGGCAACGTTTTCTGCCAGTTGCAAAAAAAAATTGTTTTTCTTGTAGTGGACGGAAGTAGAGATATCAAACAAGCGAGCTTCAGGTATTTGGCTTTGTTATTTCTCACTATGACATTGGATATTACTTAATATTGTTAGTAAAAGATTGATTTTAATATAATATGGAATGATTGGTTAAATAAGACTCTTAAAAGATGTATCAGATAATTAAAATGGAAACTATTTTGGAGAGGGTCTTTGGAAATTGTTAATGAATCTCCTTTTATTCTGTTTATTGAATGATCACCTAAACTACTTCTATGAACACTTGTTATGTCAGTTACCATTTCATTAATGTTAAAGTACCTGGGATTGATGGTGTATTATTAATTTTTGTATTTTTCTTGTCATTGCATATGCAGCAAGAGGAGATTCATGGTGCACCAAGCAGAGACTTGGTGGTTAGAAAATCGTGAATTTTTTTACAAGAAATACAACATTCGTGGAATATACGGGGTTTCAGCCACCAACAAGGCTGCAAGTAGGACTGAGGGAGTTGTGTCTCAAGGAAATAATGCCAAAGATTGTGGTCCTCGCCAGCATGATGACAATGGCTCTAAATCTAAAAATTTAGTAGGTTCTGACAAAGGTGATGCAAATCAAACTGAGGTTGACTGGATTGAAAAATATGAACATGGGGTGTATATAACACTTGTAGCGCTTCAAGATGGAAGTAGAGATATCAAACGAATACACTTTAGGTATTTGGAATTGTTATTTCTGAGCCTTACACTAGATGTTATTTGATATTGTTATTGATAAAGTGTTAGAATGTGGAATGCTGATTATATAACAACGTTTTGGAAATATATCATACTATTATAATAGAAAATTGTCTAGAGACTGTTGTTTGGACATTGTCCTCAAATCTCTTTTTACTTTGTTTGTTGAATGCTAATTAATACTGGTTCTATGACTTCTTTTTATGTGTTTAAAAATGTGTGATTTAAATGTAAAGAACTAACTTCTATCTTTTTTTGTCATTGCATACGCTGCTAGAGAATATTCAAGGATCACCAAGCAGAAACATGGTGGTCAAAGAATTGGAAAAAGTTTACCAGATATGCAACATTCGTGGAGTAGATGTGATACAATAGGAGTCGTTGAGTTCGCGTTGTCCAAATGTGTTAACCCTAAAAATTTGGTTGTTGGCTACATGATGAAAATGGCTTCAAAATCTTTGAAATTAGTTTATTTCTTAATTAAAGATTTGTTGTCATTATGTTGATTTTTTAAATTTTAATAGTCTTAGTAAAGCTTGATAATCAATGACATTATACTCTTCAACGAAAATATTTGTCCAAATTCTTGTCTTTTTTGTTCTGAATGCTACTACACACCACTATATATATATATATGTGTGTGTGTGTGTGTGTGTGTGTGTGTGTGTGTGTGTGTGTGTGTGTGTGTGCCCATACTACATCGATGTCCTTCTATTTGAAATTCTTTCCATGAGCTTCTTTTAGGGGTTTTATGTTTGACAAGCTTAGCTAATTGGTTTGTAGTACAAAACATTGAGTTGAGTAGTTGTATCTTGAAAGAGATGAGTCATCAGATTCTATATATTTCATTGTCCCTTGAATTTTATTATGCTCAAGGCTTGAATTTCCGATTAAATCACCGATCTTCTAGTCTAAAACCTCGTGATAGCCTCACGATATTCACTGCTCATAGTGTTAGGATGTTACTTGAACAACCACAAAATACCACATCTCAATGACTTTAATCTATGAACTATAGAGGGAGATCATATGAGATCATTGTGTATAAAATATGGGGTTTATTTTAGATGCTTACAAAGATGCCTAATTGAATCTTGTTGAGACTAAGATAAATTCAATTTAATCTCACTTAAATTTAAAGCAAGTTTGGCATATATTCTTTTAAACTATTTTTTCTCAAATTCGTTTTCAACCACATGTTTCATGAAACTTACAACTTTATCAATTACAAATTTTATAATTTTTTTTATTATCAAAATCTCCTAAAAAAGTACTTTTTATCTACAGGCATTTATATTCTATCTCTAAGAATTCATCCAAATCCTATATGATAAGATCAAGTGGAAATTAGGACCCTTACGCCCTTTTCCAAAAAAAAATTTGAAAAATACAGACATTTTTAAAAAATTTGAGAAATAGACTTCGTTTATATATCAGAATACGGGAGGGTAAAAATAGATAATTGATTACTACAGAGCCCAAACCCTAACTCTCGTTTACTCTCTGCAATTTTCGACGAAATTCTGTCAAATTCCTTCGCTAATCCATAGTTTCTATTCATTTATTCTTTATTTTAACAGTATAAGTTTAAACATGGTTGGAGAAAGCAAAAAAAAAAAATTCGGGGACGAAGATGAAATGTATTCTAGTTGAAGGATCTTCAAAGAAGAAGAAAAATATTGCACAACAGGGTTACAAACCAAAGGTTAAGTTCAAGTTATTCTTATTTTTAATATTTTTTTGATTTTCTTTAATTTTTACATTTGAAGAGATTGTCTGCTTTGTAAAATCGAATTTCTGTTTTCCATTATTATTCAATTGATGATGTTGCTTTTAGGAAAATCAGTGATAGGAAAATCAGTGACAATGGTTGATGTGTGAACCAACCTGTTTTTTGTGTTTGTCCTATATGAAAATGTGTCACTTATGGCGTGATATGTCAAATCATATTCCAAATGCAATAAGTTTGAACATCAAAACTAACAAATAGATGGTATGATTACTGTTTTTTGAGATGTATATCACTTTTTTAGATTTATGTCACTTTTAAGAGATATTTGTCACTTTTTACTAAAAAAGTAACAGAGCATGCCACTTTTATTTAATATATAAATGCAATAAGTTTGAACATACAAACTATGATCACTATTTTTTGAGAAGTACCACTTTTAAAGAGATTGTATGCCACATTTTTAGATTTATATCACTTTTAAGAGATTTATGTCACTTTTTTAGATCTATGTCACATTTTGGAGATTTTACTTTTATTTAATATATGGTATTAAAAGTCAGTACATATTCCAAATGCAATAAGTTTGAACATACAAACTAACAAATAGATGTTATGATCACTGTTTTTTTGACATCTGAGATGTATGTCACATTTTTAGATCTATATCACTTTCAAGAGATGTATGCCACTTTTTAGAAATGCTTGTCACTTTTACTCAAAAAGTGAGAGATCATGTCACTTTTACTTAAAAAATGAGGGATCATGTCACTTTTATTTAATTGATGGTATTCAAGTTCACCAACATGTTTTTTGTGTTTGTCCTGTATGAAAATATGTCACTTCTGGCTTGATATGCTAGTTCATATTCTAAATGCAACATGTTTGAACATTCAAACTAACAAATAGATGATATGGTCACTGTTTTTTGAGATGTAAGTCACTTTTTTAGATCTATGTCACTTTTAAGAGATTTATGTCACATTTTGGACTTGTTTGTCACTTTTTACTTAAAATGTGACAGAGCATGTCACTTTTATTTAATATATAAATTCAATAAGTTTAAACATACAAACTAACAAATAGATGGTATGATCAATATTTTTTGAGATGTATATCTCATTTTTGGATCTATATCACTTTTAAGAAATGTATGCCACCTTTTGGAGATGTTTGTTACTTTTTTACTCAAAAAGTGAGAGATCGTGTCACTTTTACTTAAAAATTGACAAATCGTGTAACTTTTATTTAATTGATGGTATTCAAGTTCACTAACCTACATTTGTCCTATATGAAAATATGTCACTTCTGGCTTTATATGCTAGTTCATATTCTAAATGTAATAAGTTTGAACATGCAAACTAACAATAGATGGTATTAGAGGTGGCAAAATCGGCTTGGCCATGGTGGCCAATGTAGCCCGCCTTTTGGGTTGGGTTGGCCAGCCCAAATAAAACCGGAAACAGATGGCTCGCCCATCTAGCCCATGCGGCTAGTTAATGGCCCGATTTTGATTTTTTTTTTTTTTTTTTTGATTTTTTTTTTTGCTCCTTAACACTAATTACTCATTTTGTGAATAGCCCCAATACATAATTTAAATAATATCAATCTAAAATGATCTAAGCTAAAGTCACCAATAAACATTGGTCCAAAAATCTTAGGATCCAACATAAAATTGTTTAGATTTAATTAAAATATAGTTTAATTTAAGTTTCAATCCAAAATATATTTAGTGTGACAAGTAAATTATTTATTTTAAATTTACTTATAAGTAAATCTTTTAATTTAAGCCAAACATGCTTATATCTCAAAACAATAAGACTAGCATGCTTTTAATATTTGTATTTTTTTTAAAAAGTGTCTACAAATAGTTTACAATTAACAAAAAAAAATTATTATTTTGAAAGAAAATTGACATTTATCTATTAACTATACATGAAAGCCCTAATTTTATAAATTAATCTCTTTAAAAATCTCAAAATATATAGTCTAAATTTATCTAAGATTGTATTTGATGTAATGTATTAGATTGTATAAAAAATTTATTTAAAAAAAAAAGAAAATTAAGACAAGTTGGGCCAATGAGCTGGACAGGGCTAAAATACTTCTGGCCCATACAAAACTGGGTTGGGGCAGCCCAGTCCAATTTCATGTGTGGCCCTGCTCTGACGGGTTGGGTTGGCCCAACCCAGCCCATTTGCCAGCTCTAGATGGTATAATCACTGTTTTTTGAGATGTATGTCACTTTTTTAGATCTATGTACTTTTGAGAGAAGTATGTCACTTTTTGGAGATGTTTGTCACTTATTCTTAAAAAGTGACAAAGCATGTCACTTTTATTTAATATATAAATGCAATAAGTTTGAACATGCAAACTAACAAATAGATGGTATGATCACTATTGTTTGAGATGTATATCACTTTTAAAGAGTTGTATATCACATTTTTAAATCTATATCACTTTTTGGTGATGTTTGTAACTTTTACTTAAAAAGTGACATATCATGTCACTTTTACTTCAAAAGTCACAAATCATGTCACATTTATTTAATATATGGTATTAAAAGCCAGTTCGTATTCCAAATAGAATAAGTTTGATCAAACTAACAAATAGATGGTATGATAACTGTTTTTAAGATTTATGTCACTTTTTTATATCTATGTCACTTTTTGGAAATGTTTGTCACTTTTACTTAAAAAGTGATAGAGCATGTCACTTTTATTTAATATATGTTCATTCTATAAAATTATTATTTGACTAACCATCTTTGTTATTTTTTCTTTTGTAGGACTGGGATGTATTGATTTCCTAGGACTGTTGGTTTCCTGGCAAATTGACCTTCTACTCACCACATATAGTGATCAAATGTCTGAATGACAAGTTTACTAAAACCCAAAAGAAAATTTTTAGGAAAACATACTTTGAACCATACATTGATTTAAACGAAATGGTAATTCATGCTCAGTTGATTCACCAATTGTTATTAAGGCAGGTGAAGCAACAAAACATTAATGAATTATTGTTCAACATCAGTGGGACACTGGTCAGATTTTATGTTGAAGAATTTTGTCTATTGTCTGGCTTTTGATGTGTGGGTAATGGTGATTTTACCAAGTACCGAATGTGTAATAGTACGATTAAGGACAAATATTTCATTAAGTATGATAGCATTTCAATAGAGTGTGTTGAAAATGTGTTTAAAGAGTTGACATCTGATACGGGAGATAAGGATGTGGTAGATGTTGGTATTATTTATCTTGTTTTGTCTTTCTTATTTGCCACATCATACTATAAATGTGTTGATGATTCAATTTTTGGAATTGTTGAGTCGGGTGAAATGGAATCTTTTCCATGGAGAAATGAGTTATATAGTTTGACCTTGATGTCTCTCAAAGGTGCGTTCACCAAGAGGATCATGAAGTTAGATCCTTCAAAAGAAAATTTAGAGTATAGGCTTAATGGTTTTCTTCTTGCTTTCCAAGTTTGGATATACGAGACTATTCATCCAATAGCTAAGAAAACATTTTGTGTGGAGTACAAGTCATTGCTTCCTCGGATTTTGAGTTGGAGTTCTAATGTGCATTTGACATCCTTACTATTCAACAAACATATTTTTGACTTGATTAAAGTATGCTCTATTTATTGTTTGTGCTGTTTTTCTTTACATTTTCATCATTGTTTGTTATTTGTTTTGTTATTTTAAATTTATGAATATCTGTTTTTGTAGTTAAAAATTAATGATGTTAGACCAACTGCGCGGAGAAATAGGAGGCATACACTGGTGGGTTGTTTGTGAATTTCAAGTCTCTAGGGCAAGATGCTAATGGCGATGATGACTTTGAGCATTCTGTTATTCATAAGCCGAAGCTGATGATTGCAGCCCAAGAACCATTAGTTAGTGATGACAGTTCTTCAAAGTTGAAGAAAAAGATGGCAATTGAGTTTTCTGAGCATTTATTTATCGTTTTATACTTTCTATATCATTTTTGTTTATTGTTTCTTATGATTTGTTTTTATCTACTTTTTATATTTTCAGAGACATTCAGAATCGAATAAAGAAATCTTGAAACGTTTAGCGGAGATTGAGGTGAAACTTCAATCAAATGAATAAATTTTGAAATGTCTGGTGGAGATTGAGGCGAAAGTTGAATCAAATGACATTTTTTTGAAACGTCTGATAGATATAGAGTCGAAAATACAATCAAACGAAGAAATTCAAAATCGACTAGCAGAGCTTGAAATCAAAGTTCAATCTAATATTCAAATTGAGAAAAAAAATAAAAGAACTTGAAGAGAAAGTGAAATCGAATGAAGAAATTATAGAAATGGTGGCAAATGTTGAAAACAAAGTGAATGACCTGCAAATGTTGAAGGTATATCTATGTCAGTTTTTCAGAAATGTATGTCACTTTTTAAGAGATGTTGTCACTTTTTAAGATTTATGTCATTTTTAAGAGATGTATGTCACTTTTTTAGATCTATATAACTTTTTAGAGATGTTTGTCACTTTTTAGATCATTTTGTCACTTTTATTTATTTTTGTGAAAAAGTTGAGAGAAATGAAATATGTAGACGACAAAGTTGATGTAGTTGATTTGGAAACAACTCTATATTTAATGTTTGGAATTTTATGTCCTTTAACATGCTTTTTAGTAGATGAATTTGATTTTTTTTTTTCATATTTGTCACTTTTTAAAGAGATGTATGTCACATTTTTTGATAAATGTCACATTTTAGAGATGTATGTCACTTTTTATATTGATATGTATGTGATTTTTTATTCATTCTTATATCTAAAATGGTGCGGAAAATGTAGCTAATAATACAAGGGACATGAAAAAGAATGTAACCGACTGTCCTAGGTTTTCATTGGGTATTGAGTTTGATATGACTGGAAAACGTATTGAGAGCCAACTGAAACTATGGTGAAAAATGTATTATTCAATTCCAAATAATTTGTATTTTTAATTTGAGATTTACTTTTCTGCTGTTGTGCACTATATAGTGTAACTTATTTATTTTTTATTCAACCTATTGATCAAGATTTAATAAATTTTAATGAAGAAGAATGGAAGATTGTTGATGATGTTGTGGCTCATAGTTTAGCCAAAAAAATGCATCATGTTTTTATTTTGTTATATCTATTTTTGCACTGCAAAATGTGATCTTTTGTACATTTTTGTTCAGAGTGTTTGTGCATCGTCGTCTAAAATCTATGCAATTGATGTAAATGATGATTATGTTGAATTGAAAGATGAGGATTTGCAAAAAGTTGATGAGATTGCGGCAGCTGTTTTAGCTAAACATAAACTTGAAGAAGCAATTTTTTGTTTGAATATTTTTCATTTGAATGACTTATTTTTGTGTTTTTGCACAATATAACTTGACACTTTCTAATATTTTTGCAACATTTTAGACTGATGATGAAGTCACTCCGGATGCACCTTTGAAGTGGCAAAAAATTCGTACTTCTTCAGTCGCTGTGGGTTAATGAATATGATTCTACGGTAGGTACTAAAAATTGTATAGTGAAGGGTACATATGCATTCAAGGTTGGGTTGTGCCCCCCATACAGACCAGATGTTGAAGCATTCGAGTGTTGATACAAGGAATGGTTGATGACGAAAAATAAGTATGTGACAATATGTCACTTTTTAATAAGAAAGTGATACAGTATGTCACTTATTGCTATAAGAAAGTCACTTTTTGCTAAGAGAGCGACACATTATGTCACTTTTTACTATAAGTATGTTACTTTTAATAAAAAAGTGACATTTTATTAAAAAAGTGACATAGTATGTCACTTTTTACTAAGTGACACATTGTGTTACTTTTTATTATAAATATGTCACTTTGTACTATAAGTATGTCACTTTTTACTACATTATGTCACTTTTTACTCTAAGTATGTCATTTTTTTTTACTATAAGCTTTTTTTAATTACATTAAAATCACTGCATGTTACAATTTTTATACCAGTGTAGTTGCTTGTGACATCCCTTTTTTGTAATATAGAGTTAAGCATTTCAATGATGAGAATATTACTATTCGTCCTTGTTTCTATTTTAGTGATATTTTAATTTCTTCTAAAATGTGGTGGTATGAATTAGGGACAACTAATGAGGCTTTGGATCAGTAAGTTTTTGTTTGTTAGTTGTTTGGTTTAACATTTATGTATATAATTTATTAATACATTGTTGATTCATTTTATACACTTGTTTTGTAGCATATGGATGTATTTTTATTATCTGCGGAAGATGTTAAAGTATGGACTTGGTATAAAAATCAAGGCTACAACTTCGGACTTTGCCTTTGACAGCCAAGTTAGGGGATTGTATGTAACGCCCCATAAATTTAGAATTTTTATTTCAGGCTAAGTAAAATTCTTAGCAAATAGTTATGGCCACGTGTCCGTTCAAAGTCTAAACGGGGTCCAATAATAATAAAAGACCCAAGTCCACTAAAGAAAATATCAAACATTTTTTTAGATTAATTAATTAGTGAATTAAATTAATTAATTATAATTATTTTTATATAAAAGGCAAGATTTGTAAGATATTTTAAAATTATGGTATTTTTACCATAACAAAAAACTTACCATTTTTCAAATAGGTAAGTGCTTGCAAGAGGATAGAATAAACCCCAAAATCCCAAAATTCTTTCCCTCTTCCCTCTCCCCCTCTATAATTTGGCTCCCCTCCCCCTTTCCCTTTCACTTACACACTTAAGCCATTTTTACAAAGAAAGAAAAGAGAAGAAAAGATAAGAAGAAATAAAAGAAAAGAGAAAAAGAAGGAAGAAAAGAAGAAATATTTTCAAATGTTTTTCATTCTTTTTCAAGAAGCAATGTAGGAATATTTTATGCAAATTGATTTAAATCCCTTTATGTATTGCACTTATGTGTATGCTATGCTATATGATTTAATGTTTATGGCCATCTGAATATGAATGTAGTTTGTTCTTTTGGAATGAACAAGAATTGATGTTTATCCTACTTTGGATGAAATTGAAGAATGTTTATGGTTTTAAATCCTTTGGGATTAAACCTAAGAAAGAATGTTATTGGTTTTAAATCCTTCGGGATTAAACCTATGAATGAATTTAGGGTTTCGACCCTTTGAGCTCACCGGAATATGAATGTTAGCATGGTTTACTTACATTTAATTACGATACATATATTAGGATTTGCATATTTATAAATGATGATATTCCTATTGAGTTTTCGTCAAACTCACCCTTTCTCCCATTCTTAGATTTATTGTAGGCTTGGATGAAGGCTTGAGGATTAGGGGATTGAGCCATGTGAAAAGAGAATTTCAGGCAAGAAGACGAATAAATGTTAATTTCTTTATAATATTATGATTTCTAAATTTTACATGTTATAAGATGTTTTTGATAAGATTGTTATTTTCTATTGTGGCATGAACTTGTTGGAAACCTTATGAAATGATATTTTAAACTTGATGAATGTTAGAGAATGTTTAAAGGGTATAATGTTAACCGAGATGTAACTGTCCAGAATATCTAGCTTGCAAGTCTAGTTTCAAACGAACGTCCTGAATGGTAGACTTTAGGTTTTAGGACGAAATTTGTGGGATTGATGACCCATCAATTTCAGTCCTTTGAAACTTAGAATCACCTCGTTCGGATGTCTGTAGAGCAAGATATGCAAGTTTTGACGACGATGGGCAGTTCTACTCGGGAATCTGCCTTCCATGTTTTAGAAATTGATTTGGAGACCTTACATATTTTATTAAATTCTGAATTTTGGATATGAGTTGATATGTTATGTTATGTTTTATCCCTAAAAATATTATAATTTTTCAAGGCCTTTTGATAGGGAAAAATTTGGGATTTAAAATGAGTCTGAAAGCTGTCTAGCTTATGTTTCTTGTATACTTTAATTCCCTTTTCATAACCTTAACCATTTCCTAAAATTGTGAAATTTTAGTACGTGTTTGATGGATGAGTCATGACTATTTGGTTAAAACTTCATAAGCTTTTATGACCTTTGGGTTGCTCATTTGACTGTATAAGAAATAAATGGCATTAACCTTATGTTACAATTAGGTACACTAGAGGTTTAGACTTTCAATGAAATCCTCTAAGGGTTGATAACCTCCATTTTAGAGCTTATGTAGTTGATAAGTTCACATTTGTAAACTATTTGAATAATATCTAGAATTTCGTAAAATTTTAGTTTACCTTCGATCTCTAAAATGGTAAGAAGATGAGAGACGAACCGAGGCCTCGTAGAGGAGGTTTTGGGGTGTCACAGCTTGGTATCAGAGTCCAGAGTTTTAAATCAGTTCTATAGACTAAGAAAAGTTTAGGAACCTATAAGGAACGAAAAGAAAAAAAATATTTTGCCCTCGAGCGGGCCTCTGTCAGCTCGACGAACACTGTTCATCATTAAAAAAAATTCTCTTTTTCTCCTAATGTTTATTTATTTAAGTGTATGATGATTACTTGTATTACCAAAATGTGTTACATGATTATATTAAAGTTTGTATTCTATCGGTAATAAAGAAAGTTTTAAATGTAAAGATTTTCCATGGCTATCCTACTTCATCTGACGGCTACCATCCTCAAACTCTCAGGTATGATTTTAATTGGGATATGAAAGAATTATTCCAAAGTTTTATAGCATTGAATTTTGCTAAGTTGAATATCATAAAGTTACGATTTTTGCAAATAATAGAATGCTATTTATTTTGATGTGAAGTTTTCGAAATTTCTTTGGATTTATGTTGGACTGGACTTAGGATAAGATGGCTAAGGTGAGACATACCGCCAGAAAGTCTACAGGTTTACCACATCACCTAAGACCAAAAGCCTTAGCACTATGAGCCTATGAGAACTTCGATTCCAACATGCCTATGCCTCAACACACTGCGAACTTCCTTCAATTGTGGCGAAATGCGACGAGACATGGGAATAGAATTAGTAACATTGAAGTTATCGATCATCTTTTGCGTACCTTTACCCCATCTGGAGTAGAGATGGGAAATTTTATCAAGAATGAAATGTTGAAAGAAGACCCAAACCATATCGATGTCGAGACATATTGCTACATCCTAAATCACTGTTACGAAGATTATATGAATTGGAAATTTCCAAATAACGAAGAAGACTCAGATATAGGATTAGAGACTTCCGTCAATCAACCAACGGCCAATCGGGAAGAAGATTCAGATTAGGTGTCATTTGCCTATTTTCCATTATGTTATTCTCATTCAAACTTTCCTTGAGAGCACTTTCTAGATTCGCAGTTGTAATCTAATTTTGCTCTTGCTACTTTCCGTATTATTATTCCTTTCCAAACCATATCGACGTCGAAACATTTTGCTAATAGGAATGAAAATTTGAATGGTTATGAAAGTATGCTCCTGACCTTGTTGATATAGAAGCTAAAAAGATTAAAAGGTTTGGACATGGATTGAGCACTGATATGAGCTTAATTCTTATGTCCCATATCTTCACTTCTTATAGAGAAATGCTAGTTCGGGCCAAGACAGTTTGGTAGCGTAAAGCCAATTCAGATTAGTCTGCCCCTCAAAATAAGGATTTTACAAGGAAGATAAAGTGGAGTGGACATGACAAAGGAAAAGGAAAGGAAAATGGCAAGAAAAGAAGCCGAATACCGGATCCCATAACATCAAGCCAGGAGCCTCTGCTCTACCCTGCCCAAAATGTAACAAGACTCACCTAGGAGAGTGTTTGTTTGGGAGAAATGTATGTTAATGATGTGGAAAGCTGGGCCACATGATCATGAATTACCCAGAACCACCCAAAAGAAGAAATATGAAAGAGAAAGATAAAGACAGAAACAAGAATAAGAATAGAAATGGGCGAGTGTTTGCTCTTACCCAGCAAGAAGCATACGAGAATCCTAACGTGATAGCAGGTACCTTTCTGTTGTCACATTTTTCTTCTTACGTGCTTTTTGATTCTGGAGCAACACATCCTTTCATCTCTACATCTTTTATCACTAAAGCTAGGCTTGCGTGTGATAAATCGGCTAGTACACTAGAGGTTAGCATCCCTTCAGGCGAGTCACTTTTTATGAATCAACTAGCTAAGTCAGTTACGATAGAGTTGGAGGAAAAGTACTAGAAGCAGTTTTGTACATCCTATAAATGAGAGACTTTGATGTAATCCTAGGCATGGATTGGTTAGGATGTAACCACGCATCGATCCAATGCCACGAAATGAGGTAGTACTTTAGAAACCAGGAAAAGATAAGTTTTGTTTCTCAGGGATGAAAATGTCAGGTAAAGGAAAATCTTTTAGTGCTTCAGGTAAATCCCAACTAGAGGTAACTATTGATAACGTAGAGGTGATACGGGAATTTCTCGACGTGTTTCCTGAAGATCTACCAGGGATTCTGTCGAACAAGCAATTGGAGTTCACGATTGACTTAGTTCCGAGAGCCGCACCGATGTCTTAAGCACCTTATAGAATGGCACCAAAGGAATTACATGAACTAAAATCTCAACTTCAAGAATTGTTGGGTCTAGGCTTTATCTGACCAAGTGTGTCACCGTGGGGTGCACCAGTTCTTTTGTGAAGAAGAAGGATGGATCAATGAGAATGTGTATTGACTATCGAGAATTAAATCAGTTGACGATAAAGAATAAGTACCCTCTTCCAAGGATTGAAGATTTTTTTGATCAACTGAGAGGATCAAATGTTTTCTCTAAGATTAACTTGAGATCCAGGTACCATCAATTGAAGATTAAGGCCAGCGACATACCAAAAACAGCTTTTCAAACTCATTATGGGCATTACGAGTTTGTGGTGATGCCTTTTGGCCTAACCAATGCACCAACAGTGTTAATGGACCTAAAGAACAGAGTGTTTCATGAATTCATGGGCAAGTTCATCATAGTCTTCATCGATGATATTTTTTTATACTCTGAGAATCGTGAACAACATGAAGAACACCTCAGAATAGTGCTGGAGATTTTAAGAAAGGAGAACTTGTATGCCAAATTCAAGAAGTGTGAATTTTGGCTAGATCGAGTAGGTTTTCTTGGGCACGTAGTTACGGCCCAAGGGATTGAAGTTGACCCAAACAAAGTGGAAGTAGTAACAAATTGGAACCGACCAACCAATGCTGGAGAAGTACGCAGTTTCTTAGGGTTAGCCGGTTATTACAGAAGATTTATAGAAGATTTCTCTAAAATTGCTAGATCGTTAACTCAGCTAACTAGGAAAGGAGTAAGTTTCAGCGGGATGACAAATGTGAACAAAGTTTTCAAGAACTTAAACAACGTTTAGTCACAGCCCCAATACTAGCAGTACTAGAAGGATCAGAAGGATTTGTCATTTACAATTATGCATCCAAACTA
Source organism: Forsythia suspensa (assembly GCA_023638005.1). Lineage (NCBI taxonomy): Eukaryota > Viridiplantae > Streptophyta > Magnoliopsida > Lamiales > Oleaceae > Forsythia > Forsythia suspensa. Next base: position 23,647,736 of record CM042666.1, on the reverse strand, counting down.
AGTTTGGGATGTGTGCTTATGCAACATGGGAGAGTTATCGCCTATGCTTCGAGACAACTAAAGCCGTTTGAACAAAATTATCCAACGAACGACCTAGAATTGGTAGCAATAGTTCACGCCTTAAAGATATGGCGTCAATATCTGTATGGTAGCAAGTGTGATATTTATACGGACCATAAGAGTCTCAAGTATTTCTTCACCCAGAAGGAGTTGAATATGAGACAACGAAGATGGTTGGAGTTAGTGAAGGACTACGACTGTGCAATCCATTATCACCCAGGTAAAGCCAACGTCGTGGCTGATGCCTTAAGCAGAAAGACAGTAGGGTAGTTGACGTCGATGATCACAGTATAGGAACAACTAGTAAGGGACTTCGAGAGACTACAACTAGAAGTTTTGGCACCAATGAGTAAAGATACTACAAGAATAATGTCCTTGATGATTCGACCTATTCTTAGAGATTGAATTCGAGAAGAACAAGATAAGGACCCTTTTCTACAAAAGATCGAGGCTGAAGTTGGTACAGATAAACGCAAGGATTTTAGTTTGAATACAGACGGTGCACTCATGTTTAAGGAAGATGATATGTACCTAAGGATGAGAAATTGAGAACAAAAATTTTGGAGGAAGCTCACTCAACCCCTTACACAGCACATCCTGGAGGAATGAAGATGTATCGTGACCTCCAAGACACCTTTTGGTGGAGAAACATGAAGAGTGGTATAGGGTTGTTTGTGGAAAAATATTTAGTCTGTCAACAAGTCAAAGCAGAACATCAAAGGCCATCAAGGCCGTTGAATTCATTAGAAATACCAGAATAGAAATGGGAACATATAAACATGGACTTCGTAGTAGGTTTTCCAAACTCAGCAAGAGGTCACAATGCCATTTGGGTAATAGTGGACCGATTGACCAAGTCGGCCCATTTTCTACTAGTAAAGATGACTTTCAACATGGATCAATTAGCGCAACTATACCTTAGAGAGGTTGTCAGGTTGTACGGAACCCCCTTATGAATAGTGTCAGATAGAGATCCGAGGTTTACATCAAAATTTTAGAAGAGTTTGCAGACAGCTTTAGGCACCAAGCTTAATTTTAGTACTGCATATCATCCCCAGATAGATGGACAGTCAGAATGAACTATTCAAATTTTAGAAGACATGTTTCAGGTATGTGTTTTGGACTTAGGTGGCAACTGGGAGTCCCACTTATCGTTAGTGGAGTTTGCTTACAACAACAGTTTTCAAGCTACGATAGGAATGGCTCCTTACTAGGCACTGTATGGAAGAAAATGTAGATCTCCAGTACATTGGGATGAAGTTGGAGAAAAGAGAGTGTTAGGCCCTGAAATCGTTGAACGAACAGTTCAGGCTATCGATATAATAAGAGCTAGAATAAAATCTGCCCAGAACCAACAAAAAAGCTATGCAGATAAAAGAAGGAAAGTTTTAGAATTCAAAGTTGGCGAAAAGGTTTTCCTTAAGGTTGCACCGATGAAAGGTGTTCTCCGTTTTGGTAAGAAAGGAAAGTTAAGACCTAGGTTCATTGGACCTTTTGAAATATTTGAGAGAATTGGTAACGTCGCTTACCGTCTAGCTTTGCCTCCAGAACTCTCAACGGTGCATAATGTCTTCCATGTGTCCAAGATTAGAAAATATGTTCATGACCCCGGACACGTGGTAGACTATCAATCTTTGGAAATGCAAAAGGATCTAACCTATGAGGAGACTCCAATCTATATTTCAGACAGAAAAGTTCATGTTTTGAGAAATCGAGAAGTGCTGTTAGTCAAGGTTCAATAGCGAAATCATGGAGTGGACGAGGCCACTTGGGAGAAAGAATAAGAGATCAAAGCCAAGTACCCCTCGTTGTTTCCATCATAAGATAAATTTCGATGATGAAATTTTTATAAGGAGTAGAGGATGTGACACCCCAAAAATTTAGAATTTTTATTTCAGGCTAAGTAAAATTCTTAGCAAATAGTTATGGCCACGTGTCTGTCTAAAGTCCAAACGGGATCCAATAATAATAAACGACCTGAGTCCACTAAAGAAAATATCTAACATTTTTTAGATTAATTAATTAGTTAATTAAATTAATTAATTATAATTATTTTTATATAAAAGGTAAGATTTGTAAGATATTTTAAAATTATGGTATTTTTACCATATCAAAAAACTTACCATTTTCCAAATAGGTAAGTGCTTGCAAAAGGATGGAATAAACGCCAAAATCCCAAAATTCTTTCCCTCTTCCCTCTTCCCTCCCCCCTTCTCAAATTTGACCACCCTCCCCCTTTCCCTTTCACTTACACACTTAAGCCATTTTTACAAAGATAGAAAAGAGAAGAAAAGAGAAGAAGAAATAAAAGAGAAGAAAAGAGAAAAAGAAGGAAGAAAAGAAGAAATATTTTTAAAGGTTTTTCATTCTTTTTCACGAAGTAAGGTAGGAATATTTTATGCAAGTTGATTTAAATCCCTTTATGTATTGTACTTATGTGTATGCTATCCTATATGATTTAATTTTTATGACCACCCGGATATGAATGTAGTTTGTTCCTTTGGAATGAACAAGAATTGATGTTTATCCTACTTTGGATGAAATTGAAGAATATTTATGGTTTTAAATCCTTTGGGATTAAACCTAAGAAAGAATGTTATTGGTTTTAAATCCTTCGGGATTAAACCTATGAATGAATTTAGGGTGTCGATCCTTTGAGCTCACCGAAATATGAATGTTAGCATGGTTTACTTACATTTAATTGCGATACATATATTGGGATTTGCATATTTATAAATGATGATATTCCTATTGAGTTTTCCTCAAACTCACTCTTTCTCTCATTCTTAGATTTATTGTAGGGTTGGATGAAGGCTTGAGGATGAGGGGATTGAGCCATGGGAAAAGAGAATTTCGGGCAAGAAGACGAATAAATGTCAATTTCTTTATGATGTTATGATTTTTGAATTTTACATGTTATAAGATGTTTTTGATAAGATTGTTAATTTCTAATGTGGAATGAACTTGTTGGAAACCCTATGAAATGATATTTTAAACTTGATGAATGTTAGAGAATGTTTAAAGGGTATAATGTTAACCGAGATGTAACTGTCCAGAATTTCCAGCTTGCAAGTCCAGTTTCAAACGGACGTCCTCAATGGTGGACTTCAGGTTTTGGGACGAAATTTGGTGGTATTGATGACCCATCCATTTCAGTCCTTTGAAACTTGGAATCACCTCGTTCAGATGTCTGTAGAGCAAGATATGTAAGTTTTGGTGACGACTGACAGTTCTACTCGGGAATCTGCCTTCCATGTTTTAGAAGTTGATTTGTAGACCTTACATATTTTATTAAATTCTGAATTTTGGATATGAGTTGATATGTTATGTTTTATCCCTAAAAATATTGTAATTTTTCAAGGCCTTTTGATAGAGAAAAATTTGGGATTTAAAATGAGTCTGAAAGCTGTCTAGCTTATGTTTCTTGTATACTTTGATTCCCTTTTGATAACCTTAACCATTTCCTAAAATTGTGAAATTTTAGTACGTGTTTGATGGATGAGTTATGACTATTTGGTTAAAACTTCATAAGCTTTTATGACCTTTGGGTTGCTCATTTGAGTGTATAAGAAATAAATGGCATTAACCTTATATTACAATTAGGTACACTAGATGTTTAGACTTTCTATAAAATCCTCTAAGGGTTGATAACCTCCATTTTAGAGCCCATGTAGTTGATAAGTTCACATTTGTAAACTATTTGAATAATATCTAGAATTCGGCAAAATTTTAGTTTACTTTCGAGCTCTAAAATGGTAAGAAGATAAGAGACAGACCGAGGCCTTGTAGAGGAGGTTTTAGGGTGTCACATTGTATGACAATTTTTCGAAAGATACATTAGTCCTTGTAAAGCAAACTTCTCTCCTTTCATATCCAATTGGATTGTACATACCTTGCAATACAATTTGGCGTGATGTTGACCATGTCCTTATGTTTTTGAGGATGTTTAACTCAGCTCATTGGATTCTATGCCATTTTGACATAAAGGAAATGTGTTTGAATGTATATAATTCCTATAATAAGATAGTCGAGAATATTGTTGTACTTGTAGCTGTTCAACCATTTCAGTTATGATTCCTCATTTTTTGTTTAACACTGGGTTCGTTGAGGGCAAAAACATTCCAGAACAAGAGGCACTAAAACCACTTGTTATAAAGATGGTTCCAAAACTACCACATCGAAAGAACGGGTTAGATTACCTTTTAATAACATTGGACAAGATGTACAAATTAATAACATTCAACATTACACAGGTTCTTAAATACTTGGCCACTCAAAATTTACATGTATGCCAAAAACAAGCAAGTGGATAATTACGACACTGATAATGATTGGGTGCCAAAGGATGTTTGACAAGATAGAGAAGACTAGAATTTTTTGTAAATAATTTTTTGTAAGATGAGATAACTAGTACTACATATGGTGAATGTAATTTCATATATATGGGATTAACAATGTAGGTTTTGATAGTTTCTTTTCAAAGAATATAAGTACAAATTATTTTTGTATATAAGTGACATGCTATTCATGTCAAAAGTAACAAAATATGATTAAATTGGATGATTTTTTTCTAACTATTGAATATAGATGGCGAAAGTGCATCTGATTGATACATTACTTTAATTATAGAAATCATGTATACATTTTGACATCCAAGTTAGGGGTATGAATAAGTGACCACCAATATGTATGAATAAGTGACAATGTGTCACTTTTTTGTTATAAAATTGACATCTTTTTGTTCTAAAAGTAACAATTTTAGTATCCATCAAACTCCTTTAATGGTTGAAGTATCATGTATACAATTTACTATTAAATGATAAGTTTTACATGCCATTATAATATCAGGACCTATACAAAGCAAAGCGCGGGAATGTAAACACTATTTTGAATAGAATACGTATGAATAAGAAACATTGTTTCACTTTTTGTTATAAAAGTGACATTCTGTCACTTTTTGTTCTAAAAGTGACATAATGTAATATCAATATTCATCAAACTTCTTTAATGGTTGAAGTATCACATATACATTTTAGCTTTAAGTGATAAATTTTACATGTCGTTCTAATTTCAGTACATATACAAAAACAAAGCACATGAATATAAAGTCTATTTTAAATAGAAAAATCAATATGTATGAAGAAGTGACATTGTGTCACTTTTTGTTCTAAAAGTGACATAATGTAATATCAATATTCATCAAACGTGTTGGAGTTTCAGATATGTATTATACAGTGGCAAAAAATATAAAAAATAATAAAAAATAAAAACCTCATAAATCTTGCATCTTTCTTTTCTTTTGTGGCTTCTTCTTCAAAGGTGTTAGAGTTTGACACGATCTTCCATTGTGGCCATACTTCATACATCTACCACATTTGTATTTTACTTTTTTTCTCCTTTTGATAATATTCTTCTCTTTAGGCTGTCTGGATTTTCTTTTTGGATTAGGAGCCAAGACTATTCTTTCTTTTCCTTTATCTGATACGTTCCAATCATTGCGATCTCCAAGTAGATAAACTGTATCACCGTATGTTTGTGTGTACATATCTGTTGTGTAATATTTTGAACAATATAATTATGAGTCGTCCTTTATCTTTGCAATAACCGCCAATACGTGTGCACATGAGATTTTGTCCATTTGGAATTGATTGCATGTGCATGTCTTTTCTTCAGTATTCACCAAATATGAGACACAAACATCACTTACTTGGTATATTATTGAACTTGAAGCCCACGCCTGTGCAAATAATGCAAGAAATAATGTATTAATAAACTATGACTTTTAAATCATGCTTTAATGTTGTTTAACTCCAATTTACTGAGAAAGTGACACACTATGTCACTTTTTTAATATAAGCATGTTTTCATTACAATAACACTCATCATATAATAAGACTACAAAAACATAACCTTCTCTAATCAAACATTAATTCAAATGATAAAAAAGAAACAACTAAACTTTATATTTAATATACACCGAATTTTTATGTAAAAGGTGAAAATTTTTGCCACTTAGTTATATGTTTTCAAATGTGCATCCATATGAAAATAAGACTTAATTACACTAATATGATCAAAAGGTTACAAACATGCTTTCAGTCGTTTAACTCATACTGATATGTAATTATAAGTAGAGCCATAAACGATATGAAATCCAAGTCATGTCACTTGTTAGTATATGCATGTTTTCATTACAATAACACTCAGCATATAAATGATATTTAGTTCATGTAATTTATAGCCTTTTACCTTCATTTTTCTTTGACTCCATGGATTTCTCTCTCAATATTTTTTCTTGCTTGCTTGCAAGTTTTATGAAGGTTGCCCGCGCATTGTTTAAGTGCTTCACAAACTATTCTTGCAACAAATATCTTCAAGATTCCAATAAAAGTTCTATAGGACAACCTTTTATTGTTTTTGTTATCGAATTTATTAATTCAACTATATTTGAAGTCATTGTAGAAAACTTGTTATTTGTCATGTATGCCCTTGACCACTTTAGATAACCAATCTCTTCCTGCATAAAGAACAATCAAAATATTAATCATTTCTTATATACAATGTTACTATGCATTCAAAATAAATATTTTGAACATATTAGGTGTGATCGAATCCCTTTATGGATTTCATCGAGTTGTTTCATATAGAACTCAAAATCATTTTTTGTGTAGGCTCTAGCAGCTCTATTAAATGGTTGTGTGATGTTCTTTCTATTTTTTTTTTACCAAACGCTGACTTCAAATTTAGTAATAAGTGGTAGGACATAAACCATGCATTGCATTCTTATACAGGTTCTGGATTGCACTTTTTATGCTTTTACGATCATCTAAGATTATACACAATTATTCTTGCTCACCATAAGCTTCTTGTAACATAAGTAAGAACCACTCTCATGAATTATTAGTTTCTAAGTCACTAACTCCAAATGCTAATTTAAAAATGTTGTTGTTGGTATCTTGTGTACATGATGTAAATAATGTTCTACCATAATTTTTCTTTAAGAACGTACCATCAATCACTATCGTAGGTCGGCAATACTCCCACCCTGAATAGATGCTGCTAATGCCATGAAGAAGTATTCTAATTTGTTGTTCTCATAAGTCTCAATTCTTGTAATTGATCCAGGATTTGATTCTTCTATCATATACAAGTACTTTGGAACATTTTCATACGACTGTGTCAGATCTCCTCTCACCAATTCCAAAGCTTTCTCCTTAGATCTCGAACCTTTCTCGTAACTCAAAGGCACTCTGTATGTATTCATCATGTCACTTGTTATGTCTGTAGGAGTGTATGTTGTTTTTGTTGAGACATACTTGTACATGATGCATTCTCTTTCTATTGAGCTTGTTGCTTGACGATGATCTACCAAGATGATGTTATTTGAGCACGTGTGATCGTTTTTCATATATTTTATTTTGAACATTTATGTTCCTTCAAGTCTTGAAGCTCTAAAAGTCCAATTGCAATTATTATCTATGCATTTCAGTACATATTCTTTCTTGTCTGACTTACTTACGTTGAACTGAAAGTTTTTATGTATCCCATTTACTGAAATACTTTTCTTAACGAATGTTGTGACGCTCCAAAACCTCCTCTACGAGGCCTCAGTGCGTTTCTCCTATTCTTACCTTTTAAAGCCCGAAAGTAAACTAAAAATTTTGCAGGAATTCTATATATTATTCAAAATATTTACAAATGTGAACTTATCAATTATATGGGCTTTAAAGTCGAGGTTATCGACCCTTAGAGGATTTCATTGAAAGTCTAAACCTCTAGCGTACCTAATTGTAACATAAGTTTACTACCCTTTGTTTCTTATACACTAAAATGAACAACCCAAAGTTCATAAAGCTTATGAAGTTTTAACCAACTAATCATAACTCATCCATCTAATACATAATAAAATTTCACAATTTTAGGAAAAGGTTAAGGTTATCAAAAGAGAATCAAAGTAAACAGGAAACAGAAGCTAGACAGCTTTCAGACTCATTTTAAATCCTAAATTTTTTTTATCAAAGGCCTTGAAAAATTCTAATATTTGATAAAACATAACACAATATATTAACTCATATCCAAAATTCAGAATTTAATAAAATATGTAAGGTCTCCAAATCAACCTCTAAAACATGGAAGGGCAGAATTCCGAGTAAAACTGTCCATTATCACCAAAACTTGCATATCTTGATTTACAGACATCCGAACGAGGTGATTCCAAGTTTCAAAGGACCAAAATTGATAGATAATCAATCTCACTAAATTTCGTCCCAGAACTTGAAGTCTACCATTCAGAACGTCCATTTGAAATTGGACTTGCAATATGGAAATTTTGGACAGTTACATCTCGGTCAACATTAATCCCTTTAAACATCCTCTAACATTCATCAAGTTTAAAAATATCATTTATAGGGTTCCAAACAAGTTCATGCCACATTAAAAATTAACAATCATATCAAAAACATCTTATAATATATAAAATTTAGAAATCAGAACAATATAAAACATTTATCATTTATTCGTCTTCTTGACCGAAATCTCTTTTCCCATGGCTCAATCCCTTCATCATCGAACCTTCATCCAACCCTAAAATCAATCTAAGAATGAGAGAAGGGTGAGTTTGGAGAAAACTTAATAGGAATATCATAATTTATAAATATGTAAATCCCAATTTATATATTGTAATTAAATGTAAGTAAACCATGCTAACATTCATATTCTGGTGCCCTAAATTCTTTCATAGGTTTAATCCTAAATGATTTAAAACCAATAACATTCTTTCTTAGGTTTAATCCCAAAGGATTTAAAACCATAAACATTCTTCATTTACATCCAAAATAAGATGAACATCATATCTTGTTCATTCCAAACGAACAAACTACATTCATATCCAGATGGCCATAAACATTAAATCATATAGCATAGCATACACATAATTACAATACATAAAGGGATTTAAATCACTTGCATAAAAATATTCCTACTTTACTTCTTGAAAGAGAATGAAAACCCCTTTTTTTTTTATAAATATTTCTTCTTTCCTCCTTCTTCTTATTCTCTTTTCTTCTCTTTTCTCTCTTTGTAAAAATGGCTTAAGTGTGTATACTAGAAGGGAGGGGGGCCGAGTTCTAGGGTGAGAGATGGGGAAGGAATTGGAAGAATTTGAGGATTTTATCTTCTTTCCATTTTGCATGCATATTAAGAAACTTACCTATTTGGATTTTGGTAAGGTTTTAATATGGTAAAAATACCAAAATTTAAAATATCTCACCATTCTTTCCTTTTTTAGAAAATAAATATAATTAATTAAATCTCATAAATCGTTGGATATTTTGTCTAGTGGACTCGGGTCATTTATTATTATTGGACCCCGTTTGGACTTTGGACGGACATGTGACCACAATTATTTGCTAAGAATTTTACTTAGCCCGAAATAAAATTTTAAATTTTTGGGCATTACAAATGTCTTGTTCCTAAAAACTTTTTGCTCCGTAATTTAATTCATACTAACAAATGAAATAATTTCACTTCCCATTCCATTACTCCTTTTTTCAACATTCGATTTGCATGAAGAAACATCAATAGCTAAGTCTTCAATAGTTGGTAGACTTTGAACTGATGTTGTCACCGAACCATGAGTTTGAAAAACCTGTAATTGTATCATGTCATTTTCTTCACTAGTAGCAGCTTCAGAAAGTTGTATGTCTTCAAAACTTTCACTTCTGTGACATAATGAAACTGTTGTGACATCTACACACAAAAGGAAAGCTTGTAAAATATTTCTACCTTCTTTTGAGCTCCAAATAGAATGTGAGAGAATTATTGTCTCAAATCTTCATCAGAGGTAGGTTTGTCTTCACCTTATATTGCATTGTTATTGCATGTGTCGCTAGGCTTATGTTTCTAAATAAATATCATGCTGTCGAGTTCGCTGTATGTGCATTCTATATATTAGTTACCCTGTTCCCATTTCTCTCCATAATGGATGAAGACATTGATTTTATCCATATATGGAAAAAAACACCGACATATGATACATTAATGTTTGATCATCCTCGATAATTCTATAATTAAGTAAAAATTGACAGAGCATGTCAATTTTTTATCCAAAGCCTCAATACATATTAAAAAAAATTATACATTAATGTTTGATCATCCTCAATAATTCACGTCACTCCATAACGCACAACAAATATCAAGTTAAATCCAGCAATTAAATCAACCACAGAAAAGATTTTGATCCAAATTTGTTTGTGTCACTTATATACATTGTTGTGTCACTTTTTAAGCAAAAAGTTACAAAGCAAGTCACTTTTCTATTTGAAGCCGCAATTCATATTCAAAACAAAAAAAAAATAATACATTAATGTTTGATCATCCTCAATAATTCATGTCACTCAATAATGTACAACAAATATCAACTTAAATCCAACAATTAAATCAACTACGGAGAAGATTATAATCCAAAATTATTTATGTCACTTCTATATATTGTTCTATCACTTTTTAAGCAAAAAGTAACAGAGCGCGTCACTTTGCTGTCTAAAGCCTCAATTCATATTCAAGACAAAAGAAAAAAAAACGATATATTAATGTTTGATTATCATCAATAATTCATGTCACTCAATATTGTACAACAAACATTAAGTTAAATCCAACATTTAAATTAACCATAGAGAAGATTGTGATCCAAATTTGTTTGTGTCACTTGTATACATTATCCTGTCATCAAAAAGTCAAGAACATGTCACTTTTTAAGCAGAAAGTGACAAAGCATGTCAGTTTTCGATCTAAATCGTCAATTCATATTCAAAACAAAACAAAATGATACGTTAATGTTTTATCATCGTAAATAATTCAAGTCACTCAATAATGTACAATAAATATCAAGTTAAATCCAGCAATTAAATCAACCACATAGAAGATTATGATCCAAAATTGTGTCACATGTATACATTGTTATGCCACTTTTTAAGCAAAAATTGATAGAGCATGACACTTTTCTATCTAAAGTCTCAATTCATATTTAAGACAATAAAAAAAACGATACATTAATGTTTGATCATCCTCAATAATTCACGTCACTTAATAATATAGAACAAATATCAAGTTAAAATTAGAAGTTAAATCAACAACAGATAAGATTGTGATCCAAAATTGTTTGTGTCACTTATATACATTGTTGTGTCACTTTTTAAGCAAAAAGTTACACAGCAAGTCACTTTTCTATTTGAAGCCTCAATTCATATTAAAAACAAAAAAATGATACATTAATGTTTGATCATCCTCAATAATTCATGTCATTCAATAATGTACAACAAATATCAACTTAAATCCAGCAGTTAAATCAACTACGGAGAAGATTATAATCCAAAATTATTCGTGTCACTTCTATACATTGTTGTGTCACTTTTTAAGCAAAAAGTAACACAGCACGTCACTTTTCTATCTAAAGCCTCAATTCTTATTCAAGACAAAAAAAAAACAATACATTAATATTTGATTATCCTCGATAATTCATGTAACTCAATAATGTACAACAAATATTAAATTAAATCTAACAGTTAAATCAATCATAGACAAGATTGTGATCCAAATTTGGTTGTGTCACTTGTATACATTATCCTGTCATCAAAATGTTAAGAACATGTCACTTTTTAAGCAGAAAGTGACAGAGCATGTCACTTTTCGATCTAAATCCTCAATTCATATTCAAAACAAAACAAAATGATACGTTAATGTTTGATCATCCTAAATAATTCATGTCACTCAATAATGTACAATAAATATCAAATTAAATCCAGCAATTAAATCAACCACATAAAAGATTGTGATCCAAATTTGGTGTCACCTATTTACATTGTTATGTCACTTTTTAAGAAAAAACTGATAGAGCATGTCACTTTTCTATCAAAAGTCTGAATTCATATTTAAGACAATAAAAAAATGATACATTAATGTTTGATCATCCTCAATAATTCATGTCACTCAATAATGCAGAACAAATATCAAGTTAAATCAGAAGTTAAATCAACAACAGATAAGATTGTGATCCAAATTTGTTTGTGTCATTTGTATACATTGTTATGTCACTTTTTAAGCAAAAAGTGATAGAGAATGTCACTTTTCTATCTAAACCCTCAATTCATATTCAAGAAAAAAAACGATACATTAATGTTTGATCATGTTCAATAATTCATATCATAAAACACAACAAATATCAACTTAAATCCAACACTTAAATCAACCACAGAGAAGATTGTGATCCAAACTTGTTTGTGTCACTTGTATACATTGTTCTGTCACTTTTTAAGCAAAAAATAACAGAGCATGTCATTTTCTATCTAAATCATCAATTTATATTCAAAACAAAAAAAATACATAAATGTTTGATCATCCTCGATAATTCATGTCACTCAATAATGTACAACAAATATCAAGTTAAATCCAGCAATTAAATCAACCACAGAAAAGATTGTGATCCAAACTTGTTATATCACGTGTATACATTGTTATGTCACTTTTTAAGCAAATAGCGACAGAGCATGTCACTTTTCTATTCAAAAAACCATATTCATATTTACATTTTTACATTCACATTGTAAGCATATTTGTAATTAGTAATTGATATTCACACACATTTTGAGAAGACCTTACTCAATGCCATTGATCTAAAGTTGAAATTTGGTATACATTAACATAAACAAAAATATAAGAAATCACAAATCTATAATGAAGTAAATGAAGAAGGATGTGTCTAAATTAAAATCGGAATAAGAGATAATTTACCTTTGGAGATTGAAATTGGAATATGAGATAATCTACCTCAAAACCATTTGTATGCAATCACTAAGCATGTTATTGAATATTTTTAAATGAAATTCAGAAAATTATGTAATTCAAATAAAAACTATGAACTCAAATGATTGTTTTTTAACCAGCGCCCCCTTTTGGGTATGCAGGTACTAAGAGTCCTCTCACTTCCAAACAAAAAACATCATCTGGCTGGGTCTTGTCGATATCTGGTTTGGAAATCTATGGTTTGTTAGTCAACCACTCTTCCCAAGACTCTGATCCTTTGGTGGGCAATTATTTTTCAACAGGGGTTTCTGAATATCAAAAGCTTCCTCGTAGACCTCATGTCAATAGTTAAATCAATTATTTCTTCGGAATACTAAAAAAAGATTCATACGTCGATTTGGATGATAAAAATTATCATGTCTGGTTCATAGAAATTTATTGGTAGCATACTCAATCAAACGGGTGATTTTCTCCCCGACTACGGATGACCCATCACACGGTTCTCAAACCCAACCTATGATGGATCTTGAGAGACAAAGTCTAAGAGATTGATCATCTTTTAGCGGCTAACAAAAGCAAACACAATCAATAAAAAAATAGTATAAAAAAACCAGTTATTGTGGCCAAACAGAAACTGTGTGTTCTAAAACGGTAAAGTTAATCCTGCAGTGGAATAAACCTAATTCATTCAAATTAGATTTATTCGAGCTAAGTGGCATGTCTTCATCTTAGATCCTGGTGAAGAGGATCTAATTGGCCCTTGCGAACAACTTGCAATAGATCTAAATGGAAAAGAATTGATAAAACATTCCTACAAACAGAATTCTGCTACTCTAATAATCAAAAGAAGTTCTGTTTGTAACCCTATTTTGATGATAGGATTCTGTTAAGTGAATCCAATCAAGCAAAATCCTATTTTGCTACAACAAAATTCAAAAAAAGAAAAAAGATACCAAATCAATAAACGAGGATGGGTCCCACGTACACTTACTGGACCTATCAAGACCTCCAATTGAACCTAGCCAAACAGAGTGTAAGCGATGTAATAAAAACCAATTTGATCACTTCAAAAGTATACTAGATATATATTATATTCTATTTGGAATCCTAGCAAAAGTCGAGGAACAACAAAAAAGGCTTGAAGAGATAGTTGCAAGAAACATTAAGCGGAAATAGAAAAATTCATATGAAGAAGTTGTCTCTCCCCTTCATTCCATCCAGCCTCTTGATTCTGGCTTTGGTATTATGCCTTTTCCTGTAAAAAAAAGCTTTACCTGGGAATTTTAGATTTTGAGTTTTGATTTTGTGCTAAATTAGAAAAGAAACAACGAAAAATTCGTTACAATAATCTGGAAAAGATCTTTTTTTATTATGAGTTTGAATTTGTAGGAAATTTTTGTTCGTTTTATATTTGGATTTGATAGGGGGCAGGTTTTTTGTTTGATTATGGAGTTAATTTGGATATGAGCGTATGTAATATGGTTATAATGTTTAACAATTCTTTTAAATTACTTTTAACTTGATTTTTCAAAAAGCCCTCAATTTTATAGCTGTGTGTGTAATTTGTCCTAAGATTAATTTAGAATTCCAACATCTGGCCTACAATCTTATTTGCCACTATGGGCCCATTTGGGTCAAACCATGTCCAAAGTCCAACACAACGCGTAATACTCGTGCCTGAAAGATTATTTGTTTACTTGTTTGATTATTAACATTATTTTATTATTTGGTCGTGTAATTGTAATTTTTCCAAAGAAAATTCCAATTTCACTTGTGAAGTTAGATTGTTGAGATTTCATCACGCTACTAGGCATTTCAATCAGGACACAGGAATCTCTACTATAATCAAGGGTTTCCAGATGAGAGATCAAGATTTTCAATCCCAAAAATAAAAAATAAACTAGTTGAAAGTATTCAAGTTAGGCTCTTACCTAAACAATAATTATTTACAAAGAGAGAAACGAATTTTGAATTTCCACACCATTCCTACTTCATCCACAGCAAATGCATTGTGCATTTTCGCAATTTTGAGTTGTGTGGTATCTCTTGATTTCTGGATATGATTGGATGTGATAATCTTCTCCAATTGTTGCCTTTTAGTTCATTTATTCTATCTTAATTTCGTTGATTCAATTGATTCATCGTCGTTGCACTGGTCAAGGAGCGGTAATATGTCGGAATGACAGGATTTGATACTGTGACATGTTATACAAAAACAAATGCATTATCAAGCTGTGTCACATCCCTTCCAATGTTCTACAGTGGCATTGTAGGGAATTCTTGAATTGTTTTCCACATCCTTATTCCCTCCATTGATAAGATGCAGGGTCGGCCCTGGCCCTAGACGGCTAGGCAACTGCTTAGGGCCCCCAACTATTTAGGGCCCAAAAATTTTGGCCCAAACTTTTTTTTCTTTTTTTTCTTTTTTTTTTTAAATCAACCTATTTACATTTGAGACTTAATTATATGTGAAGTCTAAATAGAAAATAAGTACAAATCTAACTTACATTATTTACCTTAATTTAGTCTTTAAATTTTAGACAGTGCAATTTTTCCTTTAAATCTGTATACATAGAAAAAGACTCCACAGCTTAACACAAATTCCAATCATTTTTTTCATTCAGTGAAAAAGTACATTTTTTTGTCTTGTAAGTTTGTCATAATTTTACATTTTAAAACATCTCAATTTATTAAGGGCCCCATTTTAATTTTCACCTAAGACCCCCTAAATCTCAGGGTCGATCCTGATAAGATGTGACAATCTCGTTTTTGTTATTTTCTTTTAAATTATTTCATCTTTCTTGAATTGTTTCCCTAGATATGAATGGCTGTGATAATATCCTTTAATGTTTTCTTTGATGTGATTGGCTACGATAATCTCCTCTATAGTTTCGTTACCGATTCATTCCAAAGTTGAGTCTTTCCTTCACACACATTTGTTATTTCCTTGTTTCCTCCCAGGAAGAAGAATGCAATACAACCTTAATTTCCCACATAATTCCTTTAATTAATAACTGGTGTGTGGCACTCTCGCATGTGGTTTTTGTTTTTCTTTCTTTTTACAAGCACACTTATTGGTGTGGTGTGGTGGGGTGGGGTGGCGCGTAGGCTAATTAATCTTGTCAAACATGTCAACTAATCAAAGAGTTTAACTCACCAAATTTAAGTTGTAAAATCCTCTTTTGTAGTCAAATATTTAAATACCCTTGTCGTTTATGGTCGATTAAGAATTGGCCTTAACAAACCTTTAGATTCTTACGAATTAGCTTTGTGTTATCATTGGTCTGTTATGATCTATTATGGTTTGTTAAATTCAATAAAGTGTTCAATTAAATGTTCCACAAGGATCTGTTATGGATCTATTATGAATGATTCATAACAGACCATTAGGTCAAATAACATACTCATGGTCTATTATGATCTGTTGAGGTCTGTTAAATTAACACATTGTACATAAATTAATCCAACTCAATAATTCATAAATGGATTCAAATTTACATAAATTTAAAGCAAATATCACAAGTTTACACTTGAAATGTATACATATTATCATGAATTATACTCAAAATAACTACAATTCACATTGTACAAAAAATGAGATGGGTTGAATTCTAAACTTAAAATGAGATTTCGTGCACTTGATTGAATTTATTTTGAGATTAATGAGATGCCAATTTTCTTGCGAAATAGAAAACTTTAAAAGCCTCCTTTTCGGCACTAACGTATAAAGTTACAAAAATAAAATTGAAATCGTATGAAATAGAATAAGCAAGGGATTTATACAAACGTGTAATCGGTAATTCATTTTTTCTTATTTTTCATATATATATTTTAAGAGTTTTCTATTGTAAAATAGGTCAAATTTTATTAAAATAAAGTGGCTGGGTCATCCGACTGTTTACCAATATTCCCACATCAGGAGAATACCACATCTATAATGTCATGACTTAACAATTACATGATATTGAATAGTTTCGGGTGTTGTTAAATCAGTGAATTCTAAAAGATAAGTATTAAAAAATTTGTAAAGACATTTCTTAAGATTCTTTACTTTGTGTTTTCGTGGTCGCATAATTGTTGACCTCCAAAAATATACTAGCTACGTGTTAACAGATCTCTAATAACTCATCTGCCAGCATGTATGTTACGTACACAATTGAACAATTGTTAGTCACCAAGATCACCTAATAAAAGGGATCGGTGATCATAGGCACTCCGACGGTTAAGTCATATGCCGTTACAAGATTATATGAAAGTTTTTGGGTGTGGGAGAGATAAGCAAGCAGGGACTTTGCCAGCATTTATGGTAGAGAATAATGTGTATCTTTAAATGAATGGGAGACAGACATTTATAGGAGGAGAGCCCTAGTCTGTTGAGGACATCAATCAATTAGTTAATTGGTTGGGTTCTCTTTCCTTGTGGAGATAAGGTTAATTCTAGATTTATCGTGATCTCCAAGATTTTGCCCCGTATCGTTGTCAACCTATAATATTGCGCTGCTAATTTTTTGGTATTGACAGGGAGTTTTCTCATGGGAGTTATCTTGTCAATCAAGAGTAATCTTTTCCCAATTTATCTCTCCAACTTTTGGCTGGGATTTCGCCTAAGAGGACGGGGTTCATAGGAAACGTCGTGGGCATGCCAAGACCCTCAACAAAGGACCGTACTGGATGTGCTATAGTTTCAAAGGCCATCCAGGAGGTTCGATTTGTAGAACGTAGTCGAGGTTACACGAGGATCTCTAGTACCATGGGGCTTGAAATTGCCATGTGTAACTTAAGCAAATTCCTAGGTGGTTGGTGGATCGTGCAAACTGATGTGGCATCCTCGCCAAATCCAGATGTACCAATAGTCATCCAAGTTTGAGTCTATCATTTTTGTTAGGCGTAGGATTTAAGTACATTTTTTGTTTTTAAAACTTGCTACATTTATGGCTCCTTAACTGGGCCTTGAGAGTGGAAGACGAAAGCCATTATGACTGTCATGTAGAGGTTTGATGAACTTTGAGGGGTCTCCACTTCTAAGGGGCCTTCACTAACTCCAATCAGTAACAATATAGTCCTTTAAGTTTGAGGCTTGCTTGTTATGTCAAGTGAGGACTTTGACTTGGGTTTTTATGGAGGTTGTGTGAGTAGACTTCCATGTGGTATTGTCCAAGTTGGAGTGCCTTTTGAATTTAAAAGGACACATAATTATGTTGAGTAATGACAAGATGTACGTTTCATAACTCGAAACGAAAGCAACATCATTGTCGTTGCCATTTCTTGCTCAGGTGTGGATGCATGTGTGCTTCCCAATATTTAATTTCAAACCATTTGCCTCACGACATCATGTATTTATCTGCCACATGTCTAATCCATCAACAACTCAGATCTTTAGGATTGAAATCAATGGTTGATACACAAAAGGATTCACATATACATCATTAATAGGGTTCCAAGCAAAATAGTAGGTAAAACCCCTTATGAACTTTGGACAGGCAAGAAGCCTATTATTAGGCACTTGCATATTCGAGGTTATCCAGCTGAGGCAAGGCCTTACAGGCCGAATGAAAAGAAACTAGACTTAAGAATCATAAGCTACTACTTTGTTGGGTACTCTGAACGGTACAGGGGTTACAAAATCATATGATCCCTCGACTATGTCCTTTTTTCGAAACTGGAAATGTAAAATTCTTTGACGATGTTGAGATTGGGATGAGAGATAGGGTTAGAGATATTGTCTTTGAAGAGGAATTTTTTTCCCTTCCTATTGTTGTTATTGACAATGATCAAACTCCAATTTCTGACATTGTTCAAGATACGAATTTGGATTATTCAGACAATGTTGAGGAGTTCTCTATCCAAAATGAAGGAGTTGGTCTTGATTAGCAAGCTCAACAACCTCAAGAACAATTTATGTTGAGAAGATCTACAAGAGAAATGAGAAGTACAATTCCAGACGACTATATCATCTTTCTCTAAGAACATGAGGTTGACATATGAGTGGTGGATGATGATCCAACCAGCTTCTATCTAGCCAATCAGAGTTCTAGTTCTCAAAAGTGGATTGATGCCATGGAAGATGAGATGAAATCCATGAAAGACAATGGTGTTTAGGATCTGGTCAAATTGCCTAAATGTGCGAAGCCCATTGGTTGCAAATGAATATTTAAGACAAATAGGAATTCAAAAGTTAATGCTGAGAGATATGAGGTTGGTTTCTTGTTGCCGAGGGTTTCATTCATAAAAAAGGCAATGATTATAAAGAAATTTTCTCTCTGGTTTCATCGAAAGACTCTTTCAGGACCATAATGGCACTTGGAGCTCATTTTGATTGGGAGCTACATTTATAGACTGTATTTCTCAAATGGTAAAATTGACAAAATGATATATATGGTACTCCAGAAAACTTTATGAGCGGTCATCCAAAGAAAATGGTATACAAACTAAAGAAAACCATCTATAGTCTCAAGCAATCTTCACGTCAATGGTATTACAAATTTCATCAAGTCATTGTCTCATTTGGATCTGAGGTAAAGACAGTTGATGATTGTGTTTACTATAAGTTTAGTGGGAGTAAATATATCTTCTTGGTATTATATGTCGATGATATACTGCTAGCTAGCAGTGATATAGGCTTATTGCACGAAACTAAGAGATTTCTAACTAAAAATTTTGAGATGAAAGATCTTGGGGATGCCTATTTTGTATTAGGCATACAGATACATCGAGATCGCTATCAGGGTACCATTGGATTGTCACAAAAGAGCTATATCGAAAGGGTAATTAGCAGATTCAGCATGAAAGATTGTGGACCAGGAGATACGCCCATCATCATTCAATACCCCAAGAATGAGGTTGAGGTGAAAGAAATGCAAAAGATTCCTTATGCGTCAGCAATAGGGATTCTTATATATGCTCAAGTATGTACGCGTCTGGATATAGCGTTTATAGTGGGATTATTAGGCAGATATTTGAGTAACACTAGGATGGATCATTGGAAAGCAACCAAAAAGGTTATATGCTATTTACAGAGAACAAAAGATTTCATGCTCACATATCGGAAGTCAGATCATTTGAGATCATTAGGTATTCTGTATCCAATTTTGTTGGATGACAATATAGTAAGAGATCCACATCAGGCTATATATATGTGCTGGTTGGTGGAGCTATAACTTGGAAGAGTGTTAAGCAATCACTCATAGCTCGATCCACCATGGCAGCTGAGTTTATAGCCTGTTATGAGGCATCTAATCATGAGATATGGTTGCGAAACTTTGTCACAAGGTAGCGTATTTTGGATGGTATTGAAAGACCATTGAAGATATATTGTGACAATATATCGACTGTGTTATATTCTAACAACAATAGAAACTCTACAAAGTCGAAGCATCTAGACATCAAGTTTCTTGTTATTAATGAGATAGTTCATAGTCCTGGTAGAGGCCTAAAAACCATACTGGACTGTGCTGATGCTTTGAATAAAAAAAAATGAGAGAGTTCATAGTGGTCAGGTGTCTATAGAGTATATTGGCACAAACTCCATGATTGTAGATTCACTCACCAAGGATTTACCGTCCAAGGTGTTTCATGAGCATACAGCTTATATGGGTGTTGTATTGTTTAACGATGTGCTGGTTTAGTGTGAGTTTGTATTTTGATGCTTTTTTAGTAGTAGATACACTTTATGATTATTTTCTGTAAAAATAAAGTATAATGGTTGTTGCCAATCTCTGAATTTGGTCTTTTCATTTGTGATTTAACATTAAGATTGGAAAGTCGTGGTATGATCTCGTTAAAGAATAAAGTAGAATAGTTGGAAATAAACATGTGTTAATAACACATTGCATGTAATTTTCATGCTACACATCCATAATCGATCTATGTCATTGAATATATTGGTATGATGACCATTGATGGGTTTAGTTACGAATTAATGTGATGAAGACCACTTTGATCTCATGCTGATATAGTAGACGGACCAGATTGCAATTACGAAGATGTTTCAAGGCAAGATAGCAATTTAAGTGTAACATAAAGTTTAACATATAATTGTTTCGGATAACATATGTAGCTCAAATGGGAGATTGTTGGATTATTTATTTCTATATGGGCTACATATTATATTGCAATTATATGAGCTATCTAATTAATATGGCTATTAAGTGATCTGTTGATTGGGCACTAGAGACATCTAAACTAAGTACGGACTTTGTAATGTGTAGGACCAGATCATAGTCCAATTGGGATTGATGAACTTCTAATTGAACTAGGGTATATAGAATATTATAAATAAGGGTTATGATCTCCATGTCAATCAAATTTTTTGTTCTTCTCTTCGAGATTCCATTGAGCATTATTGAGGTGACGAAATATCCTAACCCTCTTAATTTAAACGTGACGGATTCAGGTATTCTTATTCAACACCTATTCTTGATAATCTAGTATAATGATCTTGAATTATTTAATTATAGATAGATATTTATGTTTAAAGATCTAACAAAAAAACCTCAAATATTTTCTTAAACTCACAACATTATAGTCATGTGTTTGATCTGGTCTTAGCAACATTGGTAACTCCGATTGGACCTCCAGTCATGTAGGGGCTACGGAGATTGTGCTGCTTGAACTTTTCTCCGAAAAATCCCCTACTCATGCTGGAGTCTTGAACTTGTTCAAATGGGTTCGTTCAATTGTTTTCAAGGAATGGAAGTATTTGATGCAGACCTGTTGACATGTCTTAATATCGAGGAAGAAATGGTAAATATTTTGTGAATCGTTGAGTTGTGTGGCTAGGAAGCCAGAGCACAGATCTAAAATGCTTGTTGTAGAGACAATGGTAAAGGGTATTAGAAGGACCAATGCAAGCATTTGCTCACCCATCTTCTTAAAATGACATTACACATTCAATGCTCGCTTTTAGAAAATGAAATTCCCAAGCCATGATACCAAGCAAGGGGTTATCTTTAGAAAGTAGTTATGCAAGTAGAGGCTAGCCTCCAAAGTGTGCAATTATTGACGGTTGTAGCCTTACATTTGACCTTCATTTATTAAAAGTCTCCTACGTGCATTACAATCGCGCTCCAAGTGGTCTATAGCTCTATGCTTCTTCAAAAATGTACTTTTAAATCCTTTTAAACTGTATTTATTGAGCAACAATTTCAAATAAATACAAATAAAAAATTTTATATTAAACGAAGTCATAAATAAACTAAGAACATGTCATAAATTCGAGCATGAGCTAAAACATTTCGCCATTACAAGTGATTTTTCTCGGTCAAAATAGTAAATGATGTTGTTGACGTTGGAATCTGCACTATCCACATGTCAATAGATCTCTAATCAATCATCTGCTAGCACGTATGTTACCTGCACACCAGGACAATCATTAGGCACCAAGATCACCGGAGAAAAAGAGTCTGGTGATCGTTGGTACTCTGACGATCAAGTCAACTGGCGGTATACATAAAGGATAACAATATACGAGAGAGAGTATTTAGGTGTGGGAGAGACAAGCAGGCAAAAAATTAAGCAGAGTTTAAGGGTGAGAATAATGCGTACCTTATAACAACTGAAAAGGTTGTATTTATAGCTTCAGAGTTTTAGTTGATTTAGGTAAGCAATCAATTAGATATCTGATCGGATCATCCTTCCTTATAGGATAAGGGTGATTGATTAGCAATGCAATCTCCTAGATTTTAGCCCTTATTTGAATTGATTCTCCTTATCACGTTACCTAATTTTTAGGAAATTGGGATTTGATTTTCTTGTGAGGATCCGCATATCAATCAAATACAATATTTATTTGAATATATCTCTGGTCATTCTGAAATATCGTAATACCTACGAGTTGTGAGGGATTCAAAGACCGGCGAAGTGCCCTGGGCCGGCTATGAAAATCGAGGCCCTTCATGGGCTTCGTCGTACATGGTTCAAGGACGCTAAGATGTTTCCAGGTCTCCGAGTCCTTCCACGAATTCAATAGGCCCTCACTGGGCTTATGAGGCCTTCGGACGGCCTGACTTGGGCCTTTACTAGGCCTAGAAGGTCTTACCAAAATCTGGTGGTAACAAAATGTAAAGAACTAACTTCAATCTTTTTTCTGTCATTACATATGTAGCCGGTGAAGATTCAAGGAACACCAAGCAGAGACTTGGTTGAACTAGAAAAAAGTATACGAGATATACAACATTCGTGGAGTAGATGTGCAATGATAAGAGTCGGCTTGAGGGAACGTTGTCCGTGTTGACCCTGGTTCTTGGCTAGATGACGAAAATGGCTTCAAATATTGAAATTAGTTTATTTCTTAATTAAAGATTTGTTTTCATTATGTTGTTTTTTTTTATTTTTCTACTAATAATAAGGGTTGATAAACAATGCCATGATAGGTTTTCGATTAATTTCAATGAAAATATTTGTCCAAATCCTTGTCATTTTTGTTCTTAATGCATCTAAACACCACTGAAGTGATATGTGTGTGTGTGTGCTACTTCATCGATGTCCTTCAATTTTAAATGATTGCCATGAGCGTCTTTTAGGCTTTTATGGTGGATTTTCAATCTCAACTAATTGGTTTGTAGTGCAAATTATTGAATTGGACAGTCTGAAAATGATGATTCACAAAACTAGTCGGCCACCAGTACTGACCATGAGATTAGAGGCAACGTTCCATCTTCGCCTAAAGGGCAGGATGAAGTTGATCAAGGGTCGACTATTGCCTTTCTCCCCAGCGTCTACGAGTGGAGGGGAGAAAGAGGGGCTCGCCAAAGACGACGCCGATGAAGAAACAGTGGGGGCACTGGTCCCTAAAATGAAAGCGTCTTTAGGTAAAATGGATGCCCCGGCAACTCGACGAGGAGTTAACAAATTTAGCCATAAAAGCTTCGATGGTTCGTCCAAAATTAAGGAGGTTGACTTGGAAGATATCAAGCTTTTGTATGATGTCCCCACCTCTATGGTGGAGCGGGCCAATGACCCACTAGAAGGGTTCGTCGCCATTTACGAATTGGTGATGCAACAAGGCCTTCACTACCGTTACATTCATTTTTTTGCAAGGTTTTATGAGACTTCAACCTGGCCCCATGTTAGATAACCCCAAACAGATGGGGCCAGATGGTGGCCTCATTCTTACTGTAGAGAGTCGCTGGGGTTGTAGGAGATTTAACCCTAAGGGAGTTTGAATCAATATATCGGCCTTGTCAGTTTGGTAGTTGGTTCAACATATCTCTTCAGCCTAAACAAAAGTAGGAGACGACCACTGATAGTCCTAACAAAGTCCACAACAGAATGAGAGATTATTCTTCGCAGGATGGGATTGGGAGTTTAGGACTAAGGATCCATTCCTTGTATTTTACTATCTTATGTGGTTTATGATCCTCGCTCCTGATTTAATGCTTCGTTTTTCCTTGCAAATTGTGGGAAGCTACCAATCCCGAATAGAGACCAAGGTGATTTGAGGTCGAAGTGGGCCAAAGTCCGTGCAGTCGACAACGAATTTAGGAACCTCAGCAATCTTCTCAAGGATCAAGATTTATTAATTCGTTTTGGACTAATGGATAAGCATCATGACTTGAACTATGTAGAAGTTGCGTCAATAGTTATTCTTTACATTCTGAGCCTTGGCTATTATTGCAGCTGCGTTTGGATTCAAGCGCATCCCCACATTCAACCTTGTCGAGGGTAAGGGTGAGTCAAGTACCATGGTCTGGCCTTCGTCGCAAGGGGTTCGGGATGTGATTCATCTTTAGATGATACCTTATCTGTTCCCTACTACCCCGGTCCCAGATCAGACCTCTTTTCTTCCATCTCCGTCTCATATGGCCCAACAAGATAAGGAGTAGGGCGTCATAGAAGGGACATACGAGGTCCTTGGTTGGAAGAGGAATGCTCTAGTTGCCATAGAGGGGCTCATGAAAGATGCCCGCAAGGTGAGGCGAACCGATGAAGGTCATCGGACCTCGTCGAAACCTACTGAAGGGGCTGGTGATGCTAGGACTTATTCTTCATCCTCTGTCTAATTGGGACGTGTGACTAACACCTCTCTTCGCGAAGAGCTAGATCCCACTGTAACAGAGATGCTCCCTGAGCCTCCTAAAATGGCAGCAGCGAGCGTCTACAAGTATTGGACCCCGACATGAGAGAAAGTTGTCAAAGAGGCTTCCACGGCTGACATCCTGCAACTGGCGGAGACGATTTTAGCCCAAGGAATGATTTTGAACAATGAGGTGTACAGTGTCCTCGCTGGCTTTGATAGAAAGTTCAATAAGGAAGAGGCCAAGTCAAAGAAGCTCGCCGAGGATCTGAAGACGATGAGTGCCGAGAAAGCCCAGGTGAATTCAGAGAATAGGGCCCTTCGATTTAAATTGAATGCTATGGTGGCCAATGTGGCCAATTTGAAGGCCAAGTATGAGGTCGAGTTAAAGGTTGTGACTGAGAACCTGAAGAAGGCCCGGGACCATAAAAGGACTACCGAGGCCATATAGAAATTAGTCAAGGACCCTGCGTTCGCTGCTGAAAGCACTGTTGCCATGGCCAATAGTAACTTTGAGGCTATGGTTGCTGAAAAAGATAAACAGCTGGCCGAGGTTAGGGAAGAGGCGAAGAAGGTGAAGGCGGAGTGGGCCGAGACTGAGACGAAGGCTGTGATGTCCTTCAAGGAAGATTTATCAAACACGCTCGATTATTTACTCCTAGCCAATCTCTTTATGAAGGCCGGTGGAGAGCAATTGGTTGAAAGGATCGGAGAGGTTCACCCAGAATGGGACATTTAATTCCTAAGGCATGCTCCTGCTGACCATCTTGCCCAAATGGATTTAGCGGCCGCCGAATTTCCCTCTTTTGCCAAACCTTAGGCTGAAGGCAAAGCCCATACTACCCTCCTATCATTGAGAAAGGTCTCCAATGTGCCGATCCTTGAGAGGCCTGACTTGCATTTTTTTTTTCATTGCTTGTATTCGCTCCAAGTGTATTAATGAAAGCTATTTCTATAGTTTTTCATTCACAATTACCTTGTATACTTTGAGTAACGGAAACACGTTGTTAATGAAGTTCCTTACTTGTGACGAGGTTTTATAGCCGAGGACGACATCTGTTAATGATAATCATTTGACAAAAGCATTAATGGTGCAGCCTTTTCATTGAATATGAAGAGTTGTATATGAATTTGAGGAGTTGTTTTCCAAGGCATTAATGGTACAGCCTTTTCGTCAAACATGAAGAGTTGTATCTGAATTTGAAGAGTTGTTTTCCAAGGCATTAATGGCACAGCCTTTTTGTTGAATATGAAGAGTTGTATCTGAATTTGAGAATGTTTTTTCAAATGTATTAATGGACGTATCCTTTTGTTGAATATAAGGGTTGACATCATTATTATTTGGACAAGTTGAAAGGCGCGTGTGGTGTATGGCGGTCCAAATGCGTATTAAACATATGTCCATTAATTGCCTTGTTTAATATGTTGTGTTTTCTATGCAGTCAAGACTTGTGTTTTCCATGCAACCCCTATATAAACCCCAGGGGTCTTTCATTTCAAGTTTCACCCATCCAAAACTTCTATGAATTCAATTACTTCATTTCGATGGCATTAACTTCTCCCCGTGGGAGATTTTCTATAACTTGCACAATTGGTACCAACATTCAACTTAAGTATCTCATAAAGGAGGAAGCCAAGAATCATCGTTCTAATGACCATGTATGCCTCCGTGAATGTCCCAATTATGCTCCAGATCGGCTGGATGCTTTTGATGCCATGGAAGAGGTTGGGCCTCGTAGTCTTAGCGAGAATTTATCAAACGGTACATTCACAATGAACATCGATGTTGATGATATATATTTCGATAATTCTAATTCAGATGACGACGTTGAAAGCTATGCCGAAGGTGTCAGCAACATTTTTTAAGCAGTATGGACTAATTAGTCACCAAATCTACTCATATGATGATCATCACAGTAATATCATATTTGGGAGACTCCCTATCATGATGAAGTCAGACTTATGTTGCTGACGAAACTTGACGACAAAGCATAAGCAGTCCCGAAGGCTAGGGACCCCTTCCTATGTCGATTTTAAAAAGACGGCGGTGTAGTAGGATGGTGTTTACGTTTCGTTTCATTTACTTTGTAATCTAGACTTTGTTAAATAAAAGGCCAACTTAACTATTAACATCTATGTTACAACCTTGCTTTATTATTTTCGAAGTCAAAACACATATTCGAACAGTATTGTAACATGTTTACTCGTCCAAGCTGAGCAGATGCATTCGCAGGCTCTATGATCGGGATGTCTTCGCGAACTTTGTGAGGCTCTCTGATCGGGATGTCTTCGTAAACTTTGCAAGGCTCTGATCGTTTAAGGAGGTTTTCGCGCATGACGTAGGTAGGCAGCATCATTATTACGCATGGCAGGTGCAAGTCCCCAAGCGCATTTAAGCCATGCATCCTTTACGTTTTCTTAGGTTTTCTAGAATCAAGCCCATCTACACATGTCTCTTATCCGACAGTTCAAATTCTGAGTTCTTCATTAACGATTGGGATCAGGCGTTCAGCCTATATATACTCTAACAATTTTTCATTAAAATCCTTTATGTCTTTTTTTTCCCAAAATTTAAGAACTCGTCTGTCTTCATCAATGGCTAGCTTTTTCTTCTCCAAAATTCTGGTATTCAGAATAGATTGTGTAGAAGATGATGACAGGAAAGTGATTCTTTTTCTACAACTTTTGATATCAAGTGTGGTGCCAGTCCTATTTGCCAATGTCCCGTTGGTGTCAGAAACGACCAATGTCCCGTTGGTGTCAGAAACGACCATGGGTGCTTCATCCTCCCTTCTTTCTAGAGAATGCTTTCTTTCGTTAGGCAAATAGAAAGAGATTATCAACGATGAAGGGAAAAGACTTGCGCAAAAAGGGGCCATGGGAGATGAACGTAATGCAATGGATTCAAGGAGGACTAAGCGAGGCCGAGTAACTCCACCTCTTCAAGAAGTTAAAGGGTCAACTCAATCTCTTCGAGGTACGACACGAACTACCACTCACGCTCTCTATGATTGGACCGAATGCATCAACATTGGGTCCCATCAGGATGAGTTGGACCTGGCTGTTCTAGAAAAGTTATCAGCTACGTTGGCTACAACGGCAAATTTGGCTCATAAGTATTGGACTCCTACTTGGGCAAAGGTGGTGGATGACGTGGATCTGTTAGAGTTTGTAAAAAGGGCAGGGATGAGTACCTCCCGAAGCCATGTACTTAATTGCGAATTGTATAATATAAGAACATTGACAAGCGATTGAAGGACGTAAACTCTGAGGACGTTAATAAATTACGCTCGGAGAATAAGACCCTACATTCCAAGCTCACTCTTGCCGACGAGGCTAGAGCACAGGCCAAGTACAAGCTTATTAAATTTGAAACGATCCAAAGAATGTGTATCAACGCCTGGAAGCAAGCTGAGATAAAACTCAAAGTGTGCAAAGATATGGCTTATGCCAAGCATAAGGAATTGGCTGAGGCCTTGGCGGAGCTCTCGAAGGCCAATGAATTACTAGCTAAGTTAGGGGCCTCTGGTTGTGCTGACCCTAAAGGGTCGATGGGGCCGTAGAAGTCTTTACTTTGTGTAGTTTCGTTACTTATATAATTACAGTGACTTTATTAATGAAATCGATCTTTCCTTCCAAGTGTTACTGCTTTGTTTCACTTGTGGATGCGTGAAGGAGTTGGCTGTGAACCACACTCCCTTGTTGCTTTGCTTTCTTTGCTTACATGTATACATGTTAAGTTTTTACCGAGCGAGTAAAGGAGTTAGCCGCGAATCAGGCTCCCTTGCTGCCTTGCTTTCGTTGTTTGTATGAATACGTGTTAAGTTTTTACCCAACGAGTTAAGGAGTTGGCCGCGAACCAGGCTCCTTTACTGCTTTGCTTTCATTGTTTGTATGAATACGCGTTAAATTTTTACCCAGCGAGTTAAGGAGTTGGTCGCAAACCAGATTACCTCGCTGCCTTACTTTCTCTGTTTTTATATATATACGTTAAGTTTTTACCCAGCGAGTTAAGGAGTTGGTCGTGAACTAGGCTCCCTCGCTGCCTTGCTTTCATTGTTTGCATGAATACTCGTTGAGTTTTTACCCAGGGAGTTAAGGTGTTGGCCGCAAACTAGGCTCCCTCGCTGCTTTACTTTCTCTGTTTTCATGAATACACGTTAAGTTTTTACCCAATGAGTTAAGGAATTGGCCATGAACCAAGCTCCATCACTACCTTGCTTTCTCTGTTTTCATATATACACGTTAAATTTTTACCCTGCGATTTAAAGAATTGACCGCGAACCAGTCTCCCTCGCTAAATTGCTTTCTCTGTCAGGACAATTGAGATGGCAGTATCTTGATTTGAAAATACTAGACTTTATTGGAATAATGCTACAGGTCAGCAAAGTGGAAAGAAAAAAAATTGAGAGACGACTTAGCGCTAAAAGAAAACAAAACCTACTGGTAGTATGGACGAAGATGAGTAATGTTCCATGGATGATTCGTCTCTTTTCCCTCTGAATCTTCCAGCCTGTAGGTTCTAGGTAGAACCTCTTCGATAACCCTATATGGTGGTCCTTCCCAGGTAGTTCCAAGGGTTCCAACTCCTATTTTCCTATTAGCCAGGAAGTCCTTTTTGAGGATGTCGTTGATTAGGAAGGCCCTGTTCCTGAATTTCGAGTTGTAATACCTAGCCATCTTTTTCGGATATACCGCTAGGCGAAGCTGCAAGCGCCTTGGGGAAGGCATCCCTACTTCAACGGGGATCATTGCCTCCGCTCCATATGCCATAGAGAAAGGGGTCTCGCTAGTTTCATTTCAGGAGGTAGTCCTATATAACCATAGGGTCTCGAGGAGTTCTTCATCCCATCCCTCTTTAGTAGACTCCAACTTTCTCTACAGGGTATGCTTAATAATTTTGTTGACAGCCTCCACTTAGCCGTTAGACTCGGAGTAGTTGGGTGTGGAGAAGTCTCTCTTAAGGACGAGCTCTTCGCAGTTCGAGTTAAACTTCTTCCCGACGAATTACGTACCATTGTCCGACACAAAGAAATGAGGTATCCCAAAATGGTAAATTATGTTCTTCTACAAAAACTTCTACGTGTTCTCCTCCGTGATTTTAGCCAGGGGCTCAGCCTTGCACCATTTAGTGAAGTAGTCCACAGCTACAACTACGAACTTAATGCCACCCCCTTCCAGTCGGGATGGGACCTATAAAATTGATCTTCCATTTGGCAAAGGGCCATGGACTGGTGACCGGGGTGAGTTTCTGAGCTGGGATCTTCGGTACAATGGATAATCTTTGGCACTTGTCAAAATTTTTCACATATGCATGTGAGTCCTTCTTCATAGTCGGCCAGTAATATCCTTGTTTCAGGGCCTTTTGTGCTAGGGCTATTCCACCAGCATAATTACTGTAGACTCATTCATGTATCTCTTGTATGAGTAGGCAGCTTTGTCCTTGGTAATACAGCGTAGGAGTAGGTAGCTAAAATCTCCCTTGTACAAGATCTCGCCCCACAGATTTAACTTCGTAACCCTTCTACAAGTTTTCAGGATTCATTATTGTTATCCAGTAAAACCTGATCGGTCAGGTATACGATGATTTTCCTCATCCATTTGGGAGACTCGTTAATCATCATAGCGTTATGCAGTAGAGCCTCGTCAATGGTTGGTCAGTTGAGCCATTTGACTGGAATGGATCTCCTCAGGTTGGAGTCTTTACTACTCGCCAACTTGGAGAGAGCGTCTGCGTAGCCATTTTCACTCCTAGGGATCTGGAGTCATTCGAATTCTTCAGAGTGGGATAGGAAATCCTTGGCCTTTTTAAATAGGCCACCATAAAATGCTAGTGTGCTGTGAAAGTCCCATTGACTTGACTAACCACCAGCTGCGGGTGTAGATCTGAATTTTCCTTACCTTCATCTCATGTGCTAACCTCAAGCCTGCTAGGAGTGCCTCGTACTAAGTAGCATTGTTTTAGGCTTTGAACTCCAGGCGAAGTGCACAATTGAGGTTATGGCCGTAAAGGCTAACCAACAGGATTCAGAACCAGCTCCAGCCACCCCTAAGGATCCATCAACACATAGTTTCCATGTTGGTACATCATGAGGCTTGGTTTCGATCAATCCTTCTGGGATGTGGGCGAATTCAATAATAAAATCCGCTAGGGCCTGTCCCTTTTTGGAGGATCTCAATTTGTAGGAAATGTCGAACTAACTGAGCTCAACATACCACTTTATCAGCCTCCTAGAGGTGTCTGACTTTTGGAGAATCTGTCTTAAAGAGAGGTTCGTTAGGACGTCGATGCTATGCCTGGAAGTATGGCCAGAGCTTACTGGATGCAATTATCAAGGATAAAAGCATGCTTTTCCATATCTGGGTACCTTGTTTCAGCATCTTGCAGTGCCTTGCTAACATAGTATACGGGAAACTGTATCGGGCCCTTCTTATGAATCAATACTAAACTCACTGCCTTTTCAGACACTACGTGGTAGATGAGCAACATCTTTCAGGTATTTGGCTTGGATATCAACAGGGCTTTTTTGAGAAGAATCTTGAGTTCTCGAAAGGCATTTTCAGACTCCTCAGTCCACTTAAACCACTTCCTCCCTTTGATGGTCTGGAAAAAGGGTCAGTCGCCTTCAATATGAATTAATTCAAGCCTGCCAACCTTTCCGTGAGGCTTTGGACTTCCTTAGATAAAGATGGCGATCGCATATCGATGAGTGCTTTGATCTTCACAGGGTTGGCCTCTATCCTCCGTTGATTTACCATATAGCTCAAAAATTTCTTGGATGCGACTTGAAAAGCGCATTTCAAGGGGTTGAGCTTCATTTGGTATTTGTAAAGAATCCCGAACATGTCCTTTAAGTTTCCGATGTGGTCTTTGGCTTCCACACTCTTTACGAGAATGTCATCAACGTATACCTCCATGGTGTTTTCTGATAAGTTCCACAAACATGTGGTTCACTAATTGTTGGTAAGTAGCCACAGCATTCTTTAGGCTGAATGACATCATCCTTAAGAGTACAGTCATCGGTCATTGATGAACGATGTATGCTTATCGTCTCCTGTAAACATGAAGATTTGGTTGTAACTGGAGTAGGCGTATATAAAGTTGAGCAGTTTGTGACCGGCAGTCGCATCAACTAGCTGGTCAATGTGTGGTAACTGGAAGCTGTCTTTAGGACATGCCTAGTTCAGGTAAGATAAGTCAATACATACCATCAACTTACGGTTATTTTTCCTTACCAGCACAAGGTTGGACACCCATTTGGAAAAGACCGCTTCTCTGATAAATCTGTTGGCCAACAATTTGTCAACTTCCTCCTTCAATGCGTCGTACCGCTCAGTACTTAGAGGTCTTCTTTTCTCTATTTTGGGGTGCATCTTGGGATCCACTTTCAGGGCGTGGCAAGCTATAAACAGACATATCTCCACCATGTCACTATACTTCCACATGAAGACATAAATGTTCTCTCGCAAAAATTGTTTCTGCTTTTCCTTTATCCATTCTTTTAGTTTATGTCCCAGCTACGACATCTGGGAAGGGTCTGAAGAGTTCATTGGGAATGTCTCTAACTCTTCTGTCGGCGAGGGTAGTGAATCTGGGCCTATGATCTGAGGATCAAGGCTTTCGTCGAGGACCATGTCTTCTTCAGCCTTTTCGAGGTCGATATCCATCGGCTCTGTTTGTATAGTCATGACCGCTGGGAGAGCGCCTTCATACTTTACTGCCTTTTGAAGCACATTCATGTAGCACACCCTCGCCTCTATCTGATTGCCTCGAACTTTGGTAACTCCGCCCGGTGTTGAGAACTTCATCGCCAAGTGATGGATGGAAGTTATTACCTGCAAATCTTTAAGCGCAGGCCTATTGAGGACTTCGTGATAGGCAGAGGAGGTATCAACCACTACGAATTCCATACACTTCCTTAAGTGGGATGGAGGCTCTCCAAAATCCATTGCGAGGATGATCCTTCCTCGTGGGATGATGCTGTCCTTCGTGAATCAGAACAATGATTTGGAGATGGCTGTAGGCTTATGGTCTACATCCATTTGGTCAAGGTGCTGCCAAACAGGATATTTACGGTGTTGCCATCATCGACCAACATTCGTCTTAGCCCGTTCTTGGCAACAACGTCGTGAATTACTAAGGCGTCACAATGTGGATAGTGGACACCGACTTCATCCTCTTTTGTAAACGCGATAGTGGGACCCTATGTCGGTGTCCGTGAACTTGCCAACTTTTTACCGGTTATTCTCCTGTAGCTTTAGCGTAGTTTCACCTCCAATTATCTTGTGCCCTCCAACATTGGGGCCTCTTTGATGTCCTCAATCCGTTCGATTCTCCTCTTATTATCGTTGATTTTTTCAATCAATCAGCTCTCGCACGTCGGGCAGTCTTCTGTGTTGTGCACCCAAGTTTTGTATATGCGATAGAACTTAGTTGGGAGGATAGCTGGCTAGATAACCACCGCAGTTGGCTCAGTAAGGTGGGTTGAGATCGTCCCCATTTGATTTAACCTCCTATAGCGATTGGTGTGAGGCTCAGGAGAACGCCGACCTCGATAGCTGTTGATGCCAGGGTCCTAGGAGCGTCGTCCTTCCCTGCGGTAGCGATCCCCTTTCTCTCTTTCTACATTTTCTCTATTCTCGATTGTTTCTTCAGAACTAATCTTTCATTGGATTAAATTTACTAGCTGAGTATAGGTCTTGGGCTAGCTATTCTAAACGTCTCTCCAAAAGGGGGTGCGCATATGTGGAATCCAGTCACCAGCGCATCCAGTGCCTTGCTTTTTCATCAGTGACATTCTTGATTTTGTTGATGATACTGATGAACCTCTTGAAATAACTCTTCACCAATTCTCTTTTCTACTGTCGAATGTCATGGAGTTGGGCAATATCTACTATCATTGTCCAGTTGCCAATTAAAGTATTGATGAATTCTTGCTTGAGTTATGGCCAGCTCTTGATGCTCTCTAGTTTCAACTTTTGTACAAACTCTTTGTATTAGAGACGATGGTGGTGTGAAAATTCTAGCACTTCACAGCCGGGATATTACCCTAGAGCCTTGTCTTATACACATTGATGTGATCAGTGAGATCACCTCACTAATTGTACTTCTCTATGGAAGGCATTTAAAACCTGACAGAGAGTTCCTTAGCCTTCAATTCCTTGGAGAACATAAGGTTCTCGTCATTGTCATCGAGATCACATTCCAGTTCGACTATTCTATCGGGTGAGCCTTTCTATACTCGATGTGCCTGCTATACATTAGTTGGGGAGGAGCTATAGAGGACCCAACCTCCAATTTGTTAAATACATTGACAGATGCTGCCGGCTGGTTTTCCCGTGCTAAAAGAGGTTTCTCATTCTAGTTGTCTTGCAAGGGCTTAGGATTCACGTTCCAAAAGTTCCTACCATTTAAAACGGATAGATCATCTTGAGATTGACGACTTCCAAACGAACCGAACCTCAAAGGGCTTTGCCATTCATGGTTACGCTTGGGTCCAGGTTGGAGAGATTGATTTCCCAACTACTCATGCACCGCTATCATCCAGGCATTGTCCATTTTCAGGTCTAGGTTTTCTTACTCGACCGTCCACCTTTGTCGCTGTCTCCTTCTCCTGTTGTAGATGGGTTACGTTCTGAAGGTCCTGAAAGCTTTCTTACCACAGGTCTGTGTGGTGAGACTCGACCTCTTCTTCCTGGGATTTGTTTGTCACCATGCTCTTCTTCGTAGAAAATACGTTTTTACCACAAGTTTTTGGTTATGTAACGTATTTTCATTTTCCACAGACAGCACCAATCTATTGATGTTGAAATCTGATATATCTACGTGTTAATAGATCTCCAATCAATCCTCTGCCAGCTTGTATGTTACATACACACTAGGACAATCGTTAGGCACCACGATCACTGGGAAACAAAAGTTTGGCGATCGTTGGTACTCTGAGGATCAAGTCAACTGCCAGTATACATAAAGGATAACAATATATAGAGGAGAGTATTTGAGTGTGAGAGAGAAAAACAGGCAAAAAATTGAGCAGAGTTTAAAGGTAGGAATAATGCGTACCTTAGAACAACCGGAGATGTTGTATTTATAGTTTCAGAGTTCTAATTGATTTAGGTAAGCAGTCAATATGATCGGATACCATTTCTTTATAGGATAAGGGTGATTGATGGACAATGCAATCTTCTAGATTTTAGCCCTTATTTGAATTGATTCCCTTTATCACGTTGCCTAATCTTTAGAAAATTGGGATTTGATTTTCTTGTGAGGATCTGCGTATCAATCAAACATAATCTTTCTGAGATCATTCTGAAATTTCGTAATACCTGGGAGTTGTGAGGGATTCGGAGACCGGCGAAGTGCCCTGGGCCGACTATGAAAATCGAGGCCCTTCATGGGCTTCACCGTACGTGGTTCAGGGATGCTGAGATGTTGCCAGGTCTCTGAATCCTTCTATGAATTCAATAGGTTCTCGCTAGGCTTATGAGACATGCGTAGGGCCTGACTTGAGCCTTTACTGGGCTTAGGAGGCCTTACTAAAATCTGGTGGTAACAGATGTATCATAGCAATCCAAGACTACTATGTGAGTCGCATTGGAAAATAAAATTACATTTAAATTTTTTTGGGTTACATTAAAACTAGGACTTTGGGACTATTACATGAAAGAAATTAATTTTTATCTTACTATTTGAGACATGTACTCAATTTACAACTGAGATTGAGAAAATAAAAAAAATAATTTCTCGAATTGCGATTATAGTCCGAGAGTTTCTTAATGAGATGTTCAATCTATCTGGAAAAACAACTTCTTACTTTGTCGTGAAATTGCGGTGTGGTTTCACGGAATATAATTCTATTTCCTAAGATGTAAATATATATACTGTATAGTGGAATTGTGTACATCCAGAGGTCATGAAAATTTTCTGGTTCTGTCTTTGAAATGTGTAAAGGTAGCTTGTATTTGCCGCTATTTTTACTAGTGTTCTAGAAAACGTAAAACGAGGTTAGGTGTGGAGGCCGAGTTTTAAACTTTTTGAACCTAAGAAAGCCTAGGTGATGGCGAGACAAGGGTAATGTGAGGACGAGGCGTGAGGCGTTGTTAGGGGTCAACGCCGAGCTTTAAGCTTAGGCAAAGCTTAGACACCGCCTATGCAAGTTTTTTAAAACAGTAATTTTTACTATTTAACCAAGTTTATCGTGATTGAACATTCTGTCATGTCCATTGATGCTAGCAAAATGAGGTCGAGTAGATTGATTGATTGAACAATATGAATGTATGTGATAATTGTAGTCTTTTAAAGACGGAACAGTGCACTGAGGTGTTTGACTTTATTATTTCTCATTATGACATTGGTTATTAGGCCGCTGATATCCTGCCACCTTGAGAGGCGGATAAGTCGCTTTCATCATAAGGTGTCGCAGTGGGCGCTGATGATAAAAATTGATTAACTACCTACCTGCTGACACCTTAGCATGTGGACAGCTTATCCTGCCCCCTTGGGGGCAGTAGATCAGCACCCTTGGTTATTACTAAAAGATTGATTTTAATATAATATCGAATGATTGGTTATATAAGACTCTAAAAAATGTATCAAATAATTAAAATGGAAAATTTCTTGAATCTCTTAATCTAGTTCTATATGTTAAATAGTACTTATCTAATTTGTGACATTTTATAATAAAATATTATTTGATTTTATTATCTTCACCTAGCATTTGTTCTTAGATTGTTTTGATATTATCAATTGAGTGCTTACGTTTTTAAGCACGAAAAGATTCGTTTTATAATTTGATCTAAAATTTGTAGTGCATGATCGGTAATAAAATCGGACACTTTATTTTGATAAGATTGCCTCAATTTTATTAAAATCTATCTTCGCCTCTTGTTATAAAATTGAAAGTGCATTTGGAATTTATTGCACTAGACCACGTGAAATTTCATTTATAATATTGACCAAATAAAGATAATTTCACTTGACTGTCATATGTAGTCCCTTAATTCTGAGCGAGTAATAGACTTCGATTACTAACTTGAAGTTCTTTGTGGTATCAGTGAGTGAGATCAATTTATTGGTCAATACCTCGATGCCTTGTGATTAAAGTGAAATAACGGGGAACATATATTTGCAATATGGAGTACATCACCTATTTAATATGCACGATTACGACCTCCAATGATTTTTCTGTAGACAGATAAATCTAAGTTCAATAATTCGATATCGATTTTTGAATTAATATTGTGATCACATGGAACTGTCATAAGGAAAATGAGATTAGAGGATTAACGTATATTTGAAAAAGGGCATTTTATTCATTTCAACCCTGTTCTGAATATTCTAAATGATCGACATGTGCAATACGTAATAATAACAAGTCAAATGATATAATTATTAATTATACATATTCAGTAATTTCAATTGAACTAAGAGTGAAATCTCGTTCTTTTAGTGGAGTAGAACGAAATTAATAAATTATCTTTGCCGAACATGAGTTGACCGGGTCGAGAATAATTTAATAGAGCTTAGTTCAATGGGGTCCGAATAAGTCCCTTTAGTGGCTTCAAAATAAAACCAAGATAAATTATAAGATTTATAATTTATCATGAATTATAGAGGAGTTTAACTGGACATAGTGCCACATGTAGTGGACACGTGGCAACAGTGTCCTCGATCTGGTGTTGTCGCCAGGCACCGATAGTGGGGTGATGGTGCACATGGGTTGCTATAAATTTTTTTGTCAGCGGCGTGATTCTGGTCGATGGCTCTTTTTCTCTGGCGAAGGCGTCGGCTAATGTTTGGCAAGAAAAAGGTGTAAAACTTTATTGGGCCAGATCAGTCCATGGGCCTCCTTTTGACTTTGGACTGGAGTTGAAATTTAAGCCTTATGCATTGGGTTAAGATTTGAAGTTTGGAGCATTGTTTTGGACTGGACACTTGTAAATTGTTGAAAAATTAGGACATGTACTTTTTTACGAATAATTGCATATTTGGTCCCCAACCGTTCAAAAATATTGAGAATATGCCCTTGACTTTAAAAAATAGCACCAGACGTCCCCAACGTTTGAAAAAATTAGCATGTTATGTCATTTATGACAAAATTACTCTTCAATTTAAATGAACAAAAAATGAAAAACAACAAAAAAAAAATGATTGAAAAACAACAAAATTTACCCCAAAAAATAAAAAGTAGCAAAGTGGCCCTCTTTTTTATCAAACTTCAAAAAAAAATGAGAAAAATATTCTTCAAAGCAAATCAAAAAAATTGTGGAGTGGAATTAAAAAATCAAGAAACCCACACCACCACCACCACCACCACCACCACCACTGCTACTATCCAAATCGTCGGCCGCCACCCAAATCAGATCAGATTTTTCTAATTAGTATTTATTAGTGAGGGTCAAAGCATTCAAATCAATTGCTTTGGATTCGCATTATAAAACCCCATTAATAACCAGTGTATACATTTTTTTCTTACCATGGAGAAAATAGCGATGAAGGACAATAGAATAGTGAAAATGGCTGTGAAATCTCCACCACCACTAGCCGCAGGCCACGGTGGCTGCTTATCTCTGTTGCTGTTGTGCGTCCATGGCGGTTTCAATTCCAATTCTGAAAGTTTATAAAGAATCTATGACGTATGGGCTCTCGAGATTCAAGATTTATTGGAAAAATCAGACGAAGTTGCTATGAAATTTGATATGAAACGGTCTCTTAAATCGAAACGTGATCGTGATACAGCCTTTTGGGTTCATTTTTATCCTCATATTTTATGTTTTTCCAGATTTTGGGTATCTCAACAATATGGTGGAGGAAATGGCAAATGGCTTGCATATATAATACGGCATTTGTGTTCTCCTTTAAATTCTAAGATTTATTGTTAATTTTGATGGATGAGAGGGAAAATTGGTAGAGAAGAACATATCCATATGTACAGTTATAGTGGTGGTGGTGGTGGTGGTGGTGGTGGTGGCGGCGGCAAGGCGGATAGGGTGGTGGCAAATACCCGTCTTGATTTGATTTGCTTCTAATAAGATTTTCTCTCATTTTTTGAAGTTTGATAAAAAAAAAAAAAGAGGGGGGGACACTTTGTTACTTTTTTTTGGGTAAAGTTGGTTATTTTTCAATCATTTTTTTTCTTCTTTCTTGTTTTTTTATTTAAAAAGAAGGGCAATTTTGTCATAAAGAACCTATCATGTCAAGTTTTTCAAATGTTGGGGATGTCTGGTACTATTTTTTAAGATTGTGGGCATATCTCCAATGTTTTTGAAAGGTTGTGACCAAATATGCAATTATCCCTTTTTATTTCAATATTATATTTTGAAATATATTAGATATAATTTTTTTTTTCAACACTACTGAATCATTTATATTGATTCATATTTACTATAGTTATAAAAAATATTTCTTAATTAATTGTTAGTCAAACTTATTTAGAGCATGTTCGGCGTAGAGATTTTTTTTCAAAAAATCTATTTTTTTTCCCACAATTTTTGACTTTTAAACCCTTTTTACACTACAAAAAAAGTCAAAAAGTCAAAAAGTAACAAAAAAATTCATTTTTTCCCCAAAAAAAACTCTACCGAACAAGCCTTTAATAACTAATAGATGCCGCGTTGGCTAAATGGCCTTGTCATACCCTCGAAATCGCAGAAGAGCCTAACTTATATCAAATAAGTTTTAAAGGCCTCTTTTATACATAAAAGACTTAAATACCCTTACTTATTCTACGCATCTGTTAACAGATAGTCTACCAACATACCACAGGCCTGTGGTCTGTTAAGGTCAAATTAACATACCCGTGGGTCCGTTAAGGCCAATTTTGGCCTCAACAGACCAAAAACAGACCATGAGTCTGTTAAGGCTAATTTTGGCATGTTAACATGTTGTTTGCACCTGTTAACAGACCATGAGTCTGTTAATGCGAATTTACATATTTTAAGTGGTCTTTCAATTAACCCACTTCAATTGAATTCAGATTTATAGAAATTTAAAATCAAAATCAAAATTCATACTCAGATTTATATATATTTTCATGATTTATACTACAAAATCTACAATTTCTACCGTTAGTTAAAAGAAGAAGATAAAGACGGATGAATTTCTACTTTAAAATGAAATTTCTTACACAAATGAAATGGGTTGGATTCTAACATTAAAATCTTCTCTTTTTCACAGATAGATGATTTTGAAATCGTTTGAAATAGATATAAGTGGGAAAGAGAAGGTAGGGATAAATTTGGTAATTTACATGCTAAAATGGGTCAAAGGCCATTTTAGAAAATTGGCCGGGTCACCCGGTCATTGAGCACTTATCCCACAACTAATATATCATATTTTATGAAACCAAATCATATCGTTCCTTAATCGATGGAGTAATTCACATTAATACCAAAAGTCTTCTTTTTGTCATTTAAAATTCATTGTCTGTCACACAACCATGTATATATGGTCTATAAGAAAAAATTCACTTTTTATAATCTTTCATCAAATTCCTTCAAGTTTCGAACCCTTAATGGTAAAGTAAGTATATTTGAATTCTATTATTTGTAGATTAATATCCTTTTTTTATATCATTAGCTCATTGATTAATATCTCCCAATAATGTTTTTGCGTTCTTTATTTATTGTTTTTA
This sequence comes from Forsythia suspensa, assembly GCA_023638005.1. Lineage (NCBI taxonomy): Eukaryota > Viridiplantae > Streptophyta > Magnoliopsida > Lamiales > Oleaceae > Forsythia > Forsythia suspensa. Next base: position 23,607,233 of record CM042666.1, on the reverse strand, counting down.
AGGCATCAAATGTGCTATTTATTGTCTTAAAAGGATAATTTTTTATTGTCCCATGTTGTTACCTTTTGTTGCTATTAAATATATTAATAAAACTTTAATAGAAAAAAAAAATAAAGTAACAATATGTATTGATATGTGGTGTCGGGGTTAGGCGGCAAGGAGTAGTGGAGGTGTGGCAATGGCAAAAGCAACGATGCAGATGGTGTCGAACAATGTGTGTTACTGCAGTTACTATATATTGTTACTAATAATTTAGAAAAGAATTCAAATTACATTTGTTATTATAAATTTATTAATGTCTATTTTTAAACATAAGGCTAGAATAATTTGTTACTTGTAGTTTTTTTTATCGTTGGAATAATTGGTAGAATAGTCCAATATTTTATTTTATTTTTGGATGGAGATTTAATTTGATTCGATTTTAAATTTTGATTGGATTTAATGTATATAATGTGGGGAGGTAATATAATTTAGAAGAGAGAGAAATGAGAGAATTTGTTTTAATAGGGAGAATATTGTTGTTTTATTTAGGTAATTATGATTTATATCAATAAGTAATTAACAGTATTTTTTAATAAAATATTATGATTGATGGGTATTTTTTCAATTAATAAATACAAACTAGTATTTTTCAATTGAAATTGTAGATTATAGTGTATATACGTAAGTTGCCCAATTGAAATTGTAGAATTGGACATGTTTGTGGTCCAATTGAATCTTTAATTAATTTGAAAATAATGTCTAGGTTTTGAGCAATAAATTCATTCTAGTTAATTTTGTTATTGTATTTATTTATTTAATTAATTAAATTGTAAATGAATGTCATTTAATAACATGTTAGATCAAATATACACCGTTCTAGGTACTATATTGTCGTGTATGGTAAATCATATTATTTATTCTTTTTCTAAATTGTTCAGTTAAGGAAAAATATAAATATTATTATTATTATTTAAAATTAAACTTTTTTTTAAATTGGTTAGGAAATTTTTAATTTGTTAAAACTAAAACATTATAAAAACATTAAGTGGTTGAGGGTATATACATTTTTAAACACACAACCTCCCTCATTAGATCATTAGTAAGAATATGTGTATGTCTTTAGCTAATAATTTTATTGGCTTCTCTACAGGAGGGCTACACTAGATTGGACTCGAATTAGGTGGTATTTTTATTAAAGACAAATTAATCTTGATTGTCCTATAGGTGACCGAATTAAACTGAGTTTTCTGAAATCACCAATAACCCCTTACACTCTTAAATCAAAGAGATGTAGACTTCCTATAGAATATCTAGAAGACGTCATTTATGGCCAAAATATAAGTGATACTAAATTAATATTGAAATGAGATGCTAGACAATATTGAATTTAGTGAGAAGATATCAGTCTAGCCTTAAATCACATTATCTTCTCCTATAGAGAGATATGTTTAAGATTTTGGCGTTTTAGGTAATTGCCATATATAGTAGTATTGGGTCTACTTATAGCTCATTTTTATAATGTTATTTTATTTCAGAAAATGCCAAATTTTATATTGTCGTGCGTCCTAAACAAAAACCAACAAGTAGGGAAGAACTACATGGATTGTAAACAAAATATGTTATTTGTTCTCACTGCAGAAAAACATAAAGTTTGTGTTAACTAAACCTTATCTTGAAAAACCAATCGAGGAGTCCACAACTGGATAGAAGACTGCATATGAAAAGTGGTTCCGATCTGATGAGATGGTTTGCTCTATATCTTAGCTTCCATGTCAAATGTGTTGCAACATAAACATCAGAACATGGAGACTGTTGCTTAGGTTATGAAAAGTCCTCAGGAAATGTTTGGATACCAAGGCCGCTAGGCCCGACATGCTGCCATTAGCTCTATCAAGAACATGCGTATGAAAACACGGATGCCCGTGAGAGATCATATTCTTGCATTGATTAGTCAAAAAAGTGGCTGAGGTTTTAGGGGCTGAAATCAAATCGGAGACGTAGGTTGACATGGATTTAAAGACTCTCATTGAGATGTTCTCATAGTTCAAGGTTAATTATAAGATGAACAAGTTGAACATGTCCCTGACCGTGCTGATGAAGGAGCTCCAAAATGCAGAAGTTGTTCTTAAGACCAAAAGTGGTGATGCTTTTGTTGTTTCTTCTGCTAGACCATCTATTTCAAAGGTGAAAGGAACAGCAAGCCAATAAAAGTGAAGACATATGGAAAGCCTAAGGGGAAGTGCTTTCATTGTGGACAAAAGGGTCATTGGAATAGAATTGCCCATGGTACCTAGCTTCCAAAAGCCAGGTATTGGTGTATCACCCTATATTAAGTCATGCTTAGTTGTTGATTATACTGATACTTGGATAGTAGATTCTGAAGCCACTAACCATATTTGCTATTCATTGTAGGGGTTATAGGTAACCAAGAATCTCAATGAAGGTGAGTTCATTCTTAGGGATTGCACGTGAGAGCTTGTGTCTGCTAGAGCCATTGGATCTGTTTTCTTATTTTTTTCAACACAATAAACATTTAAATTTAAGAAATTGTTATTTTGTTCCAGAAGTTAAACAAAATTTAATTTCTGTAGCTTGGTTATTTGAGCATGGATATTCGATTATTTGTGCACTATTTGCTCTAGATATTAAATTGAGTAACGCTCTTATATGTCGTGGACAATTGGTTAACTATTTGTATGCTTTAAATTGTGTTGTTGGCTTTATGAATAATATCACTACATCTAATAAACGCATAAAGTTGTCTCTCACTAATGAGACTTACTTGTAACACCTTAGACTTAGTCACATTAACCTTAATAGGATTCAAAAATCAGTAAGGGATGGTCCTTTAAATGAATTAAAGGTGGAGCGCCTGGCGGTTTGTGAATCCGGTTTGGAAGGTAAGATGACCTAGTGATCCTTTAAATCTAAGGAAAAAGGGCCAATGAAGTCTTGGAATTAGTGCACTATGATGTTTGTGGATCAAATAGTATCCAAGCTAGTGGTGGGTATGAGTATTTCATCACTTTCACAGATGATTACTCAAGATACAGCTATGTATACATAATCACCCACAAGTCAGAAGCCCTTGAAAAATTCAAAAAATTCAAGACGAAAGCGGAAAATTAATTGGGTAAGAACATTTAAAAATATTGATCAGATCGAGGTGGAGAGTATCTATCATACGACTTTAGAGCATACCTTTCAAAGAATGAGATTAAATCTCAATTGAGCTCACCAAGTACACCCCAATAGAATGTTGTGTCAAAAAGGAGAAACATGACCTTGTTGGACATGGTTAGATATATGCTGGGCTTCTCAACCTTTACCAAAGGATGGAACATTGGGCTGAGCCACCTGTGGACTGGACAAGACAGCTCAGCCCATTATGGGCACTGACTCGTGAGTCGGTCCATCGGCTGGCCTGTCTCTTGGTCCATGGACCAAGCCCACATCTGGCCCACAAGCCAACTTGTGACTCGTGTGCCAACCCCAGTTTTTTAAAAAATCTAACAGTTACAAAAGTGACCGTTTTGTGCCTTCGAAATTTTTTTTTAATCAACTGCTATTTTTTCTTATAAATACCCTCGTAAACTTTCAAATTCACCACAAATTCAAAACTCTCTCAAGTCTCAACTTACACAATCCGATAAAATTATATTGTCAATATTAGCTCTTTTATTGTGCAATTTACAGTTGAATTTTTGCATTTCTACATTTCTAGTTTTCTACATTTCTACATTTTTAGTTTTCAATAATTCTACATTCTACATTTCTATTTTCCACATGGGTCAATACAACACACAAGGAAGTGTCGGCCACCAAATTCATGATGATTTCAGTGGGCTAAATAATATTCAAATTCATGAATTTGGTAATGAGTATAGAATTGAGAGCACTGATAGCATTGTCGATTCGGAAAATATCGATGAAGAGTTAGAAATAACCAACAATAATGCAACAACTGGGTCGACTACTAAACGAAGAGTTACAAAATAAAAGGCTCGGTGTTGGAATCATTTCAAATTAGTGCAGACAAGTGCAACAGCATATGGACAACCAATTTTCAAGGCAATGTGTAAATTGTAAGTAAAAATTTGCATGGAAAAAAGGTGGTGGATCGAGCCATCTAAGCCAACATTTTCCTAAGTGTATGATAAAACACAGTAAGAAGAGGAGTTGATACCAATCAAGCTCAACTTCAATTCAGATGTCCCGGTGTATCTTCTAGTTCTAGTCCAAATCTTAACAACTAGGTGTATTCACAAGAGAACATGCGTTGGGAAGGCATGACTCAGTTGGTGATCAGTGGTGAGTTCCCTCTTGGCATAGTGGAAAACACTTACTTCACCAAGTTTCTACAAAAATATCTTCAACCAAGGTACACACCATTTGCTAGAAAGACTCTTTGTACTGATACTATTGTTTTATATATTAAAAAGAAAGAAAATATAATACTTGATTTAAGTAAATATTTTGGTGTTGTATGATTCACTTCGGAGTTATGGTCCATTATAAATTATAAAGGATATATGTTGCAACTATACATTATATTGATAAACTCTGAATTATGCATAAAAGAATAATTGTTTTTAAAGAAATTGACTACCCTCATAATGGATACAAATTTTTACTTATTTAATGAATACTATTAGAGAATTTAACTGTGAATCTAGAATTCACAATTTTACATTTGATAATGTTGCGCTTAATAATATAGTAATAGATCAGAGATAGCAAAAAAACATGTCGCCCTAGACCCGCCCCTTCAAATTTTTTTTTTAAAAATTATAAAATAGAGTAGAAATTATAATTTTTAGTAAAAATGGACTAAAGAAGAATTGAACCCAGGTTGAAACTTATAAACTACTAATCTTAACCACTACACCACAACCCTAATCTTATAATTTTTTTGTTTTGTTTGGTATAAATATTTAAAAATTTGTATTTCTTTTTTTCAATTATTTTTTCAGTTTAATAAAAAAAATTAACCGGAGTGGTTGGCAGGTCAAAGGGCCGCCCCGCCCCGCGACCCACGAATTCGTGGGTCGCGGGGCGGGGTGGGGCAAAATTTTCGCTGCCCCACCTCGGACCCGCCCCATTGCCATCCCATAATAGATAAATTAATGCGAGAATTAAATCTGGATTTTGGTGGAATTTTATTTCATGTTTGTTGTGTATGTTACATTTTTAATTTAATTGCCCAAGATGGTTTAAAATTTATAACCCCACAATTAGAAAAAAAAATAGGTATGCCATAAATTATATTATTCTCTCACCTTCTCGAAAACAAGTATTTGATGAATTATGTGTAGAAAATTCTCTTCCAACAAAATATTTATGTACACCCATAGGAAATAGATAGAACTCTACTTATTTAATACTTCAATTATGTGAATGTTATGTAAATTGTATAACTGTCTATTATAATGGCCGATACTCACACGATCTATAATATGATTTGCAAACATATGATTGAAAAATTGCATTCTATGTAAGAAATTTTTTTAAAGTTTTTCTCGACGCTACAAATACATGTGATGGCGTATATTACCCTATCAGTCCATTAGTTTTAAATTTTTTTTATTTCACTGCAAATATTATTAATTGGTATAAGACTTTTGTAATTTTTTCTGATATTGTATTAACAATGGAGATTAAGTTTAGAAAATACTGAAAAGAGTTGCATATGTTTTTTCCGTTAGCAGAAGGTACAAAACATATTGTATCGGCAATTTCTTATAAGTTAAGTTACAGGAATCCAATAACCTATGGCAATTTAGAAAAAATAATATGTGAAATGTACGACTTTTATGCAGTAAAAATTGGTAGGAATGTTAGAAGACCTCATGTAGCAATCCCTTTTTTGTCAAAAAAATGACAATGACGATTATTGGAGTTTTCTTAGTTCCGTTAGGGGAACTCAAAAACCTAGTTCTTCTTTTTTGCTTTCTCGTGCCATGAATGTAGAAGCAAGTAGTAGAGACGTACCTTTAGAATTAGCTACATATTTTGGTCACGTCATGCTTAATATGTTAGATGAAGATGAGAGAAATAATTTTGACATACTTAAGCTATGGAGACAAAACAAGCGTCAATACCAAATTGTTTCTATTATAGCACGCGATCTATTAATACCTTTGGTATCAATTGTAGCATCGGAGTCTCCTTTTGGTACAGGTGGCAGGATTTTGAATGATTTGAGGTGAAGACTAAAACTGGACCTATTAGAGACTTCAATGTAACTAAAAAATAGGAGGTTGTAGGACTTCGGATCCAAAATAAAGTGGGTCTCATATTGGCCAAAGAACTTCAACAGCTGGATACATAAAATGTAAATATAATTTGTGTAAATTTATTTATTTTTTCCCTATTTCAAGTGTTGAATTTTAAGTTTACCAAAAATTGTACACATAACATCTTGTTCGTATACAATTTTAACTCTGCATACGCTGAAAGTAGCTGGTCCCAAGCTCGAAAAAAAGAGGATGGTTTTAAATCTCAATTATAACATAACTTTTCAATTTAGTTTTTAAACTCTAAAGACAAAGCTTTACAAAAATTTTAAGTGGACCGGCCCATGGCTTGGCCCGTGTGGCCTACAAGCCATCGGCCGGTACAGGTTTGTGATTTTGGGACGACCTGAGCAATAGCTCAACTAGTCATTTTAACGGTCGACCTGGGCCTTTCTTAGCATGGGCCTAGCTGATTCATTGCCATCTCTATCCTTACCATATCATTTTGGGAATATGCCCTACAAACTGCCGTATACTTATTGAATATGATTCTATCTAAGTTTGTCCATAAGATACCCAAGGAGTTGTGGAATGGGCGTAAGCCTAATCTAAGACATATTCATATATGGAGATATCCTGCACATGTGCTTAAGGAAAAGATGGATATGATAGAATCAAGATCAGAAACATGCATCTTTGTAGGATATCCTAAAGGAACAAGATGATATTATTTCTATAGTCCTCAAGACAAGAAAGTATTTGTAATTTGTAGGATATCCTAAAGAAGCTGTAGGAGATGTAGATACAAACCGTTGGAGAAAGGCCATGGATTTAGAAATGAAATCAATGTACACTAACTCAATCTGGGATTTTGTATATATGCCTAATTGGGCCAAACTCATAGGGTGTAAATGAGTCTACAAGAGGAAGATGGGAGATGATGGAAAGGTGGAAACCTTTAAAACTAGACTGGCTGCTAGGTTTTACCCAATGAGAAAGCATCAATTATGAAGAAACATTCTCACCTGGTGCCATGCTCAAGTCCATAATAATCCTTCTATCCATTGCAGCTCATTTTGATTATAAAATGTGGCAAATGGACGTCAAGACATTATTCTTTAACGGGAATCTTGATGAGGTCATCTATATGGTACAACCAGACTTTATATCCAAAAGGGTCAAGAGCATAAAGTATACAAACTGAAGAGATCCATTTATTGACTCAAACAGGCGTCCAGGTCTTAGAATATCATATTTGACGAGACCATTATGACTTATGGTTTTGAAAAGAATCTTAATGAGCCTTGCGTCTATAAGCATATTAAAGACAACAAGGTAATTTCTCTCGTACTATATGTTGATGACATCCTACTATTGGGAATGATGAAGGGGCATTGACATCAGTCAAAAGTTGGTTGGCACAATAGTTTGATATGAAGGACTTGGAAAATGCCAATTATGTTATAGGAATCTAGATCCTTCGGGATAGGAAAAACAGAAGAATTGCTTTTTCACAAGCTTCATATATAAAATACTGGTGAGGTTTGCTATACAAAATTTCATGAAAGGTTAATTGCCTTTCAAACATGGGATCTATTTGTTACGGGAGAATTGCCATAAGACTCCTAGTGAAATGGAATACATGAAGCAGGTTCTTTATGCCTCAACTCTAGGAAGCCTCATGTATTCGATGCTATGTATGCGACCATATATTTGTTATGTTGTTGGGATTGTCAGTAGATATCAGTCGAACCCAGGACCTGAATTCTGGAATGTTGTTAAGCATATACTCAAATATCTTCATAGAACTAGAGATTATATGCTGGTTTATTATGCACCAGACTTAGTCCCTATGGGTCATACTGATTCTAATTTTCATATTGATAAATATTCGCGAAAGTCTACATCAGGATCAATGTTCACATTGGGTGGCGGTACCATAGTTTGGAGGAGTATTTGCAATATAATATTGCTAATTCAACTATGGAGGCGAAGTATGTGGCAACTTGTGAAGTGGCCAAGGATAGAAACCTTTTGCTAGACTTCAAGGTAGTTCTTTTTGCATCTCTCCCCATCAATCTGTAATGTTAACAGTAGAGCAGTGGCAAATGCAAAAGAATCAAGAAGCCATCAGTGTGGAAAACACATTGAACAAAAATATCACCTGATTAGAGAAATCGTTCAACGAGTAGACGTAATAGTTTGCAAGATAGCATATGCAGAAAATCTTGCCGACTCCTTTACCAAGAGCTTACCTACTAGGAATTTTGATGGGCATATTGAAAACATGGGTGTACTTAACATGTCTCATTTACTCTAGAGCACGTGGAAGATTTATTAGATAGTATTTGCAGTATTTGTCCGTCGAATAAATTATTTGTATTTATGACATTTTGAAATAAAAAATTATTTGATTATATTATCTTGAGCTAGCATTTGTTCTTAGATCGTTTTGATATTATAAATTGAATGCTTAAGTTGTCAAGCATGGAAAGATTCAATTTATATTTCGATCCAAATTTTGTAGTCCACGCTTGGTAAATAAAGACGGACACTTTATTTTAATATGATAGTCTCAATTTTATCAATGTCTATCGTTGACTTTTGTAACCAATTTGAAAATGCATTTGGAATGTATTATATTGGACCACGTGAAATTTAATTTGTTATATTGACCAAATAAATTTAATTTCATTTGACTATCATACATAGTACCTTAATTCTGAGCGAGTAATAGACTTCAATTATTAACTTGAAGTTCTTTGAGGTATCAATGAGTGAGATCAAATTATTGGTCAAATACCTCAGTGCCTTGAGAGTTAAAGTAAAGTAACGAGGAACATATATTTGCAATTGGAATATGTCACCTATTTAATAGGTATGATTATGGCCTCAAATGATGTTCCCATGCGGACAATTAAATCTGAGCAAGGTAATTTGACTTCTATTGTTGAATTAATATTGTGACGTGATCACAAGGAACTGTCAAAAGGAAAATGGGATTTGAGAATTAACATATATCTAGAAAATGGCGTTTTGGTCATTTCAACTATGTTCCGAATATTCTAAATGATTGACGGGGGCAGAAGATATAATTATTGATTATACAGTTTCACTAATTTCAATTGAACAGAGTGCAATCTCGTTCTTTTAGTAGAATACAACTAGATTAATAAATTATCTTGGCCGAACAAGAGTTGACTAAGTCAAGAATAATATATTGGAGCTTAGTTCAATTAGGTCCTCCAGGTCCCTTTGGTGGCTTCAAAATAAAAACTGGGATAAATTATAAGAGTTACAATTATCGTGAATTGTAGAGGTTTTTAATTGGATATAGTGCCACGTGTACTAGACATGTGGCAATAGCGTGCGCATGGCATGTGTAGGCATGTGTCATGTAATTTTGGGAATGAGATAATTTGCAAGAGGAAATTATTTTCTTCCTTTTTCTTATTATGGTATTTTCTTGTAAATGAATATATATATATATATATATGTGTGTGTGTGTGTGTGTGTGTGTGTGTGTGTGTGTGTGTGTGTGTGTGGATAGATAGATAGATGGATAGATAGATAGATAATTGACTAATTAATTGATTAATTCCAACACACGTGTGACCACACATAATAATATAACATCTACTATTCTTAGGTTGTTGTTGTTGAAGAACACCGGAGAAGACCGAGGAGGTTTGAGGTGGAAATGAGGATTGTAACGAGAATCAATCTACGGATTTTTGTAAATCACGCTATGAAGGTAATCCATAAACACCTAGGTCTTTAGATTAATTAATAATAACAATTTTATTATACTCCAGTCAATACACAAAACAATCGAATCCTTTAAGTTTTAATTAATTTCCCAACACTATGCACACTTGTTATTTCAATGCATCTTCATTAATGTTAAAATACCTGAGATTGAATGTGTATTATTTTTTGTATTTTTCCTGTCATGGCATATGTGGCAAGAAGAGATTCACAAGGCACCATGCAGAGACTTGGGGGTCAAAAAATCGATAAAAAGTCTATTAAAAATATAACATTCGTGGAATATACAAGAAATACAACATTCGTCTAATATTTGGGGTTTCAGACTAAGGGAATTGTGTCCCAAGGCAATAATGTCAAAGATTATGGTCCTTGCCAGCATGATGAAAATAGCTCTAGATAGAGAAATTTAGTAGGTTACGACGAAGGTCACACAAATCAAATTGAGGTTGAGTGGATTGACCAATTTGAACTGGGGTGTACATTACACTTGTAGCTCTTCAAGATGGAACTAGAGATATCAAACTAGCACGCTTTTTGTATTTGGAATAGTTATTTTTGAGTCTTACTATAATTTGATATCCTATCTATATTAAAAGTGTGGAAGGTTGGGTCACTGTTCAAAATGGTCAACCAACACAACGTCGTTTTAGGCCCATTTTGAATAGTAACCGATACTTTCAAGTTTCTACACACGTGAACAAATTGGACAAAAATTGCAGAATGAAACCAACAATGGTGTTCTTGCTCAGCTATCATCACCGATCGCATCAGCCACTACCGCCGCTGCTTAAGCCCAACATCATATGTGCTGCCTAAGACCTCCACCACCGATTTCCTCTGTATTTCATTATTTCCTTCTACGTGCACACACAGATTCAACCATTATTTTCTCTCTCTACCTTCACTGACTTTTCACTCTCTCTTTCTCTTATTCTCTAACTTCAATCGATTTACAAGCTCCGACTTCTCTCTCTGGCTTGCAATCCTTTAAGTTCTGGTATAGTGATTCTAGATTATTTCTGTTTGATTTGAGTAAGTTTCTTCAATCTTCTCCCTCTGTTTGTTTTGTGTCAGTGACTATTTCTTTGGGTGTTCAAAAAAATTTATCTATTTGTTGACATTGTATTGATCAATTTGTAATATATTCTATTTTTGTTTCAGTATACCCGATTTGGTCGTTCGACAGACCACTACCCGCAATAAAAACGTAGAGCTAAAACATGTATGTATTTCGATTTCTTATTTTCATAATTTTTTACAGATGTTTCAGAATTGTTGCATTATTATCTTCTTTTTTTTTTTTTTTGAATTTTTGCGAAAACCGTAAATAGATTAGAAAGCTTGTATGAATATTTTAAAATTCTTGTTTCATACATTTGTCGGATTTTGTGGAAGGCTTGAATGTGTACATATTTATTCTGAATTTTTGTTGATTATTTGGTAAATTGTGGGCATGTAGAGCCCGTTTAACAGAGATTATAAACTAGTTTATAAACCAATTTTTGGTTTATTTTACCAATATTGGTTTATTTGAGTTGAAATTGTTGACTTTTCATGTTAAAAATGAGTTGAAAAGTCAAAAATTACGACTGAAATAAACCAAAATGAGTTTATAATCTTTGTCAAACAAGCTCGTAATTGTATAAGTGGGTTTGTTTTTATGTCATTTTTGGGTTCAATTTCGGTGGTTCAATGCCAATTGCACTGTTCTTCTTAGAGACACCCTCTCATAACCTACTTCTCTGCACAAATGAAAGTTCTCTGCAAATTAGTTCAAGTGGGTTTGTTTTTATGTCATTTTTTCGGTTCAAATTGGGTGGTTCAATGCCAATTGTTCTTCTTGGAGACACCCTCTCAAAGCCTAATTCTCTGCATAAATGAATGTTCTCTGCAAATTAATTCAAGTGGGTTTGTTTTTTATGTCATTATTGGGTTCAAATTGGGTGGTTGAATACCAATTGCACTGTTGTTCTTAGACACACCCTCTCAAAGTCTACTTCTCTGCACAAATGAAAATATGCTTTGATAGCTTTCAAGGTCATAGAGATACCTACTGCAAGAGAGAAAGCTGGACTAACACTTTTGAATGGACTAATACTCCATAAAGCAATCGAGTTGCCAGTGATATTCAAAGATACAATGCCTCTAGAATTTGATAATTGTCTAGATCGATACCACGTCATTCCAGATCCCACCTGTTGCTGCTCATAATAATGGTTTATCCAATTACAGTAAAGCGTTATTTAATACTAAAGAATTGGCCCAGAACAGACATAAGAACAATAAGTTAAGAAAAGTTTTATATTTTACTCGGAGTACGAAATTGATAAGGGACCTCTAGGAAATTCATGAATTATTAGTTAATCATAAATTTTAGTGCTTCTTAAAGAATATACAGGCATCAACTCGAACACCTTGCATACACAAATTTAAGTGCAATTACAAACAAAGCAATACCCAAAATCTCCAATATAAATATAATCACCACAATTTACAAACAAATCTCTCTGTTTCTCTCTCCCTCTATGATAATCATATATTCCCAGATCTAATACATACTATTAAATTAACTATATCATATTAAAACTTAATGATTGAAAAGGACATGATAAGATAAGACTTAATGAGCGAAATGTTATTGACGCGGAAATTGCTATCTGAGAATATCACGTCAAGAAAGTGTTTCTACCTAGAATCCCTTGTGTGCCACTAGAATGTGTTTCCTCATTTACACGAACATGAGAATGTACACCATAACCTTGAAATTTTAAGATGCATATTATTTCTGTGGCCCGTATCAATTTGGTCTTATGCGCCAGTTTGAGTTGAATAGAAACTCACTTTCCTTGTACATATTTAGCCCAGTTGCAGTAGACATTATCCCTTCCCCCCTGCCTCTCTCTTTCTGATCTTACCTTCTTTGCTCTCCATATTCATGCACTGACTGTACTTTGTAGTAATCTTCTATGAAACTCAGGAGATCTTTTATATTTATAGCCAATTCATAGCTATTTACTTTGGAGAATACGAAAAACCATGCAAAAATTATTATCTTAAACGTGTGTACTGAGCATCGACAATGACTATGTCTAGAACTGTATTGAGAAAAAATGCATGCTGCTGCCTGAGGGCATATATTTTACTCAGCTACTAATCCTTTGTCCTTTTTGCTGCATATTGGCCATATTTGCACGTAGAAATTAATTGGTACTTTTAAGCTTTGAACACCACTTTTTAGGGAAACATACCTCTAGCGATTAACTTTGATAAAGAAATGAAACAAAAATCTACCTTGACAGAGTTTTAGCTACTATACTTGGAATTTGCTGAGAGCCGAATATAATCACAATAACTAGCAAAGACTCTGCAATCTTGCATCATGACTCATCCTATATGCTGTAGTGCTGCTTCTATCTTTTATTTTATTACTTGCATTAATTTTTAGTTTGGCATCAAATTGAGGATTTTAAGTCATAAAGTATGTCTGATGACCATATTTTTGCTTGCTTGTTGCAATATTGATGAATTTGACGGTTATGAATAGGTGACGGGGTCGGAGCTGTGGAGGCAAGTAGGAGAGTCGTTTCATCCTCCTAAGTAAGGTTCTTTCTGGATGATCTGATCAGTTGCTGGTTTTGTAAAGTTAAATTTCTAAATTAAGTGCTCTTTCGAATTGGTTTTTCTAAACAGTTACTGGATTTATAAAGTTTAATTTATAAATTAAGTGCTCTTTTGAAATTTTTTTTTTCTAAACTACAAGTGATGGACATCAAGTGAGTACGCATGTGCAGTTACAATTTATGAAATGTCTTTTAGCAATCCAAAAAATGTTACATTATGTTGTTTTATGGGTTTCAAATTTTCAAATCTTGGTTTACCTGACACGCACAAGATGAAAAAAGGTTTTGAAAGCTCTGATATGAATGCTTCCCTTTTTTTGTATAGGACTTGCACAACTATTTCTTGGACATTCTGCATTTTCTATGAGAAGGTAATATTGCCAAGTTCGCTTTGTATTTTCTTGTTGTAACATTCTCTGTTTTACCCATTAGCAGTTGAGGTGAATTTTGCTGCGTGGACCCTATGCTTTTTGCTACAAAAAATTTGTTACGCAATACTTATTTTTAGTTTTTACTATACAATATTTGGTTAACTTGGATTTTTTTTGCTTACTAATAGAATTGGTAACAGTGAAATGGCAACCTGCTTTTGTTCTCATTGTCCATGCCACTTTTATATTGTGTGTTTTCATTTCCTTTGTTATGTGCATTTGAAGTGATTAGCTGGAAAATCTGAAAATGTCTAATGGTACTAAAATGTGAAAAAGAAAGAAGAATGCGTCCTATTACATAGAATGTCCATAAAAATTAATAGTTTTTATTGGTTGCTATCTGTAATTTAAGCTCTTACATGTTCAGTTCGTATCTTCATCTAATTTGTTGGGTACTAATAGAGTTAGTAACTGTAAAATGGAAACCTCCTTTTGCATATTGTGTGTTGTTATTTCCTTTATTATGTGCATTTGAAGTGATTAGTGGAAAAGTCTGAAAATGTTTCATCCTATCCTCGGATAATTGTGTATCGCTCAACAATTTTATAGGAAGTGAAATAAGAACTGGAAAAATACGCAAGCTTATATTGATTGCTCTCTGTAGTATGTGTCTCTGCTTGTTCATGTTACCCATGTTCATGTGTTAGGCTCTTCTGGAGTAAGAAAGGCATAAGAGACTAAGTGGCGAGCTTGAACTCCCCCTGAAGCTTATGTTATTAACAATGAGGTGAGTTTGCATTTCTTTTTCATGAATATGTGAAAAGAGAAATTGGGTTCGCGATGATAATTGGAAATGCGTTGTTGGATATGTATGCCAAGTGCGGCTGCTTGGCTATGAAGATGAGTGCAAGATTGCAACATCCCAAAACCGCACACTCGGGTTTAATGCCTAAAACCTAATGCTATTTTGTTGTTCTATGATTCTGTTTTATATATTTTGATATATATCTGCTATGATATATTTTTATAGAATTCTGAGGAAAAGAAAAAAGAAAAAAGACTGCTACTGAAAAGAAGAGTTATTATCAAACTCACCCTTCGAGAAGGGGTGTAGTGGCAACTGGCAAGGCAGAGCATCTCTCTGATATTCATGCAAGCCATTTTCTTATCTCTTATGGGTTAGTGAATATTCTCTATTACAAACTTAGATTATTTCTTGGCAATTCATTGTTTTGTATATAACTTGGCTAACTTTTTATCAGTTATGGGATATGAGATATATGGCTTCGTAAACTGATTTTCAGTGATGGAACTTCACCGACATCTAGGTAAAAGAAAAGTCATTTGAGGGACGTGATATGCTAATATCCTTTCTTTATTACTAGAACAATTTTTATTCACTATGTATGGTTGTATTATGTCAATAATATGGAAACAAACATCGACATCTATATATATATATATATATATATAACTATTACATTTTACACAAACACTTACCGCAGCAATTTGACTCAATTCACATTATTACAAACACAATTGCTATAGTATCACGTGCAACGCACGGGACTACACTAGTTGCTATTAAAATAGTGGATAGAATGTGGACGGTTCACAGTGATTTGGAAATATATCATAAAATTATGCTAGAAAATTGATTAGAGTCTGTTCTTTGGACATTGTCCTCAAATCTCATTTTACTTTGTTGGTTGAATGCTAATTAATACTAGTTCTATGACTTCTTGTTATGTTTTTAAAAATGTGTGATTTAAATGTGTTAGACGTCGGAATCTGCTCTATCCACGTGTCAACAAATTTTCAATCAATCATCTGCCAAACTGTATGTTACCTGAACACTAGGACAATCGTTAGGCACCAAGATCACCGAGAAAAAAAGGTCACATGATCGTTAGTACTTCGACAATCAACTCAACTACCGGATACGTAAAGTATAACAATATACGAGGGAGAGTATTTGAGTGTGGGAGAGACAAGCATGCAGAAAATTGAGCATAGTTTAAGGGTGAGAATTGTTGATCTATGGTTAACTTTAAACCTTAATGTTTTAATTATAACAAACAAATTCGTTATGTTTATTAACTATCTATTTTCAAGTAATATTCAAAGTGCTACAAATCGAACTCTCATTAAATGTCAAGATCAAGTCAAAATCAATACAAGACTTCAAGTATCTCAATATCCGAAATTCAAGATTCGAAGATCAAGATCGAAGAATAGATTTCTAGATAAAATTGTAAAGGTATTAACTCTTTGATTTTTAGCAATTAAATGAATGAAAACTCAAAATATTTTTATGCACAAAACATATGTCATTATCACTTGTATAAAATATTTTTATTAAAGGTAAAAATCAATTTTTTCAGAACTGTGGAAACGGTCATCCGTTTGATGAACCGGTTGAATTGGTCGACCGTTTGGGTGAACCGGTCGACCATCTGACTGTCACTTTCTAAAAAGTGTCTATCTTGATTTTTGCGGTTCCAACGGCTAGTTCTGACCATTTGACTGGTCAACCGTTCGGTCATCTATTTCAACGGAAAGTGATGAAAATTAATCTCTATATATACTACTTCATTTATTATCATTCCATAATATTTACAAGAGAATTTATAGAGAGAATCATATTGATAAAAATCATTCAAAGCTTTATTGCATTTATATATTTAATATCATTCATTGAAAACTTTGTTTCATCAAATCAAACTTCTAATTCATCATTCTCAACAAAGTTTTCTTCTAACACTTGAGCTTTCCTCATCTATTGCTATCCATTAAAGTGTTAGTCTCTCCTAAAACTAAACTTTTATTTATCATTCATCAAGAGAGAAATACTCGAATCAATCTCTTTACATTTTTGGGTCATATTAATGTCCCTTGAAAGCTCAATATTGTATAAGGATCGGTGCTCCTTGTTTGTAAGTCACCGGATACATTGTAAGGGTTTGGATTGCACCATAAGTCAATCAAATTAGTGGAAAAACTGTGCTCGTGTTGGAGAGCTTGTAATGGGGGATGTAGATCATTGGTTGGATCAAACTTCCATAAAAATATCGTTTGCACTCTCTTTTCCCTTCTATTTACTTATATTGTGCTTATATTTTGTGGATTAATTTTTATTTCCTAAATATCATACTTTGAGAATATTTTTCGAAAAAAGTTCGAGAAAACCAATTTATCCCATCTTGGTTAGTTACTCTTGGGCTATCAATTGGTATCAGAGCTATGTGCTCATTTTTTTTTATTATACAATCTTGAGTTATGGCTAATCAAAATATTCAAAGTCTTGAGGGACACTCTACAAATCGTCCTCCCTTCTTTAATGGTACTCACTACAGCTATTGAAAAACTAGAATGATTATTTATGTTCAATCTATTTATTATAACATTTGGGAAGTCATTGAGTTCGGTCCATATGTGCCAATAAAAATTATTAAAGTTGATGATAAACTGGACCAAACTATTCCTAAGCCTAGAGACGAATATGATGAAGAGAATAAAAGAAAATTGTCTTTGAATGCTAGAGCCAAAAACTGACTCTATTGTGCTTTAGATAAAAATGATTTTAATCGTATTAGCACATGTGATTCTGCATTTGATATTTGGCATGCATTAGAGATAACTCACTTAGGTACTAAAAAGGTTAAAGAAACTAAGATAAATTTATTGACAAAAGATTTTGAAAACTTTTTTATGAAGTAAGATGAACATATTGTAGATATGATTACTCGCTTTACCGATATTATTAATGGCCTTAAAGGTTTTGATAGAAAGTTTATTAACGGTAAACTTGTGAGTAAAATACTTAGGTCTCTTTCGAAAGATTGGAACTCCTTGAGGATGTTGATAGAGAATACAAAAGATATCAACACTTATCCATTGGAGGAACTATATAGAACATTGATGACGTATGAGTTCAACAATGCCGAAACAAAGGAGAAAACTAGAAGAAGCAAAGAGATGAAGGAGCCTCCCAAGAGGCAAATTGCATTGAAATCAACAAACGATGAAGGATCCTCCAACACAAATAGGAGTGATGAAGAACTTGACGATCTAGTTCTTCTTGTCAAGAAATAGAGAGGATTTTGAAACAATCGACGATTTCAAAAAAAGGATGATAAATATGAAGAGAAAAATAAAAAGATCATATGCTATAATTGTGACAAACCCGATCATAAGAGGACCGAATGCCCGAACAAGAAGTTCACCAAAAAGAAAGCTCTTCAAGCTACATGGGACGATAGTTATGAAGATGATCTCGAAAAAGATGAAGTTCAAGAAGAAATCGCCAACATGTGCTTCATGGCTATTGAGGATGAGGTAAGTACAAATAACAATGACTCATACATTGACTTATCTACTTCTTATGATGAAATTCTTGAAGATTTTGAAAAACTTGTCTCAAAATACTCTATCCTTAACAATAAACATTCTTTATTGAAAAAGGTAGTGAACAAACTTTTCATAGCACAAAAGGATTTTGAAAAGGAAAATGATGATCACAAATCCTTAATTAAAGAAAATATTTTATTGAAGAAAAAAAAGTGGTTGATTTAACAAGTATTATTCACAAGTTTACCCAAGGAAAGAAAAATTTTAAATTAATGCTTGGTGAGCAAAAATGTATGTTCAACAAAGGGGAAATTGGATATAAACCTCTCTTGAAACAAAAATCCCTTGAAACAATATTTGTGAAATCATCCAATTTTTCTCAACAAAACATAACATGTAGTTTTCCAAGAAAATTGGTCATGTTGCTTATAATTGTTCAACTAAGAAGAGACTATACTTTGAAAGGAAACATAAGTTGATAAAAGAATTCACAAACACTAACTATCAAGGACCCAAACTTATGTGGGTACCAAAAATCAAAAATCAAAATTATTTTTGTAGGTACCACGAAAGGTCAAGAGCAATTGGTTCCTAAATAGTGGTTGTTCAAAACACATGACGGGGGATCGATCATTACTATCAAGTCTCAAAAGAAAAGATGGAGGCCATGTAACTTTTGGAGACAATGCTAAAGGAAAAATCATAGGCATTGGAAATGTTGGTAATCATTCATCTCCTTCCATTAAAAATATTTTATTAGTTGATAATCTTAAACATAACTTGCTTAGTATAAGTCAATTATGTGATAAATGTTATCTCATTAAATTTGATTCTTCTAAATGCCTCATTGATGATGCTATATCTAAAGAGGTATTGTTCATGGGGAGCTGAAGTAAGGATGTTTATATCATAACTATTGAATTTGAACTTGAAAAAGAAATAAAATGTCTTTCAAGTATAAAGGATGATTCTTGGTTATGGCATTGGAGATTAGGACATGCTAGCATGGACTTACTTTCAAAAAATTTCAAAAATAGTTTTGTAAAAGGTTTACCAAATATAAAGTTTGAAAAAGATAAAATTTGTAATACTTGTCAATTTGGAAAATAAGTAAAAAGTTCTTTTAAACTTAAACTACAATCTTATACTACAAAACATTTACAACTTCTCCATATGGATTTATTTGGTCCTTCTAGAACCGCTAGTTTAAATAAAAACCATTATGCATTTGTTATTGTTGATGATTTCTCAAGATTCACATGGGTCATGTTTTTAAATTTAAAAGATGAAGCTTTAAATGCATTTAAACATTTTTGCAAAAGAGTTCAAAATGAAAAGGGATATACCATTACCACAATTAGGAGTGATCACGGTAGAGAATTTGAAAATATAGCTTTTGATGAGTTTTACAAATTAAATGGATATGAACATAATTTTTCAGCTCCTAGAACTCCTCAACAAAATGGTGTAGTAAAAAGGAAGAATCAAACATTGCAAGAAATGGCTCGGACCATATTGAATTAAAATAATTTGCCAAAATATTTTTTTGGCTAAAGCCGTTAACACTTCATTCTATATTTTGAATAGAGTTTTGGTTAGTCGAAAGAAAACCAAAACTTGATATGAGCTTTAGAAAAATAGAATTCATAATATCGGATATTTTAAAGTTTTTGGATGTAAATGTTTTATATTAAACACAAAACAAAATTTGGAAAATTTTGATTCAAAATCCGATGTTGGAATTTTTCTTGGATATTCATCTACTAGCAAAGTTTATAGAGTTTTTAACAAAAGAATTTTAGTAGTTGAAGAATCCATGCATGTTGTCTTTGATGAGACTAACTCTATTGAACAAGAGAAAAACATTGATGATGAAGATTTGGATATTCCATTTGAACAACTAAGTGTTCAAAATCAAGACAAAGGAAATCCAAATAATGTTGAAAATCAACATGAGGAGGAAACAATTGTACAACAAATTGAAGAAGAACCTCATGAAGATCCCAACATTTCATCTTTACCTAAAGAATGGAGGTTTGTTCCTTCTCATCCGAAAGATCTCATCATTGGTGATCCATCCAAATGGGTAAGTACAAGAAATTCTTCTAGAAATTTTCATAACAATTGTGTCTTTCTTTCACAAATTCAGTCAAAGAATTTTAAAGAAGCCGAGTTTGACAAATTTTGGATTCTAGCTATGCAAGATGAACTAAATCAATTTGAAAGAAATCATGTTTGGGATTTAGTTGCTAGGCCAAATTCACAAATCGTAATTGACACAAAATGGGTTTTTCGAAACAAACGAGATGAAAATGGCATAATTGTATGTAACAAAACTAGATTAGTGTCTCAAGGTTACAATCAAGAAGAATGCATTGATTTCGAAGAAACATTTGCACCGATTGCTAGATTAGAGTCAATTCGCATGCTTCTCGCTTTCGCTTGTCATAAGAATTTTACTCTCTTTCAAATGGATGTCAAAAGTGCATTCTTGAATGGAGTCATTCAAGAAGAAGTTTTTGTTAAGTAACCGCCCGGTTTTAAAAATCATAAGTATTTGGACAAAGTTTTCAAACTTAGAAAAGTCCTTTACGGATTAAAGCAAGCTCCTAGAGCATGGTATGAGAGATTAAGTAAATTTCTCTTATCAAATGGCTTTTTAATAGGTAAGGCACTACACTATTTATAAAAACCAAAAAGGATGATATGATTGTTCAAATTTATGTTGATGATATCATTTTTGGTGCTACTAATATTTTCCTATGTAAAGAATTTTCTAAGTGTATGAGTAGGGAATTTGAGATGAGTATGATGGGTGAACTCAAGTTCTTTCTTGGACTTCAAATCAAACAAACTAATGATGGAATATTCATTAGTCAGACCAAGTATATCTTGGATATGCTCAAAAAATTTAAAATTGAAGAATTGAAGCCAATGAATACTCCAATGAGCTCATCAATCAAATTAGATAAAGATGAGTAAGGCACTTCCGTTGATATAACAAAATATCGAGGTATGATCGGATCTCTTCTTTATTTAACCGCTAGTAGGCCCGATATCATGTTTAGTATATGCTTATGTGCTAGATATCAATCTAATCCTAAGAATTCTCATCTTAGTGCCGTAAAACGCATTTTTCGTTATCTTAGTGAAACTAGATCCTTAGGTCTTTCGTATCCTAAAGAAACTCATTTTGATTTACTTAGTTATTCGAATGCCGATTGGGCCGGTTGCACAATTGACCGTAAAAGCACTAGCAGAACTTGCCACTTTCTAGGCTTTGCCTTAGTTTCGTAGTTTAGTAAGAAACAAAATTCCGTTGCTTTATCAACCGTCGAAGTCGAATATATCTCAACCGCTAGTTGTTGTGCTCAAATCCTATAGATGAAACAAACTCTTTGTGATTATCACCTAGTCTTTGAAAATGTTCCTATTATGTATGATAACACTAGTGCCATCAACTTATCTAAAAATCCCGTTTTGCATTCCGTACCAAACACATCGAGATTAGACATCATTTTCTACGAGACCACGTACAAAAGGGAGATATAACTTTGGAGTTTGTAAACATCGAAAAACAATTGGCCGATATTCTCACAAAACCATTAGCTATTGAAAGATTTTCATATGTTCGACAAAATTTAGGCATAATTGATGAATGTGAAGTTTGTGGTTAATTATTTATGTTTCCTATAATTGATTGCATTTCATGTGATAAACGTGTTTTAAAGCTTTTATCAAAATCGTTGAAAATTCATGATTTTTCAGAACATCCGTTGAGACGGACGACTGTATCCTTAAACGGACGTCCATGTTAAGGAAAATAGATGACATTTTGTTTATCCGGTTTATCATCCGTCTAAGCAGAGAGTTATGTAAAAATTAAAAAGTTCATACGATCGACCATTTCAGAACATGGCCTTCCACTTCGGCTCAAACGGATGATCCGTCTATGAATCCGTTTAAACAAAGACTTTGAAAATTTTTGACAAATTTAAACGGTTGACCGTTTCATTTAAACGGTCGTCCACCTGAACTTAAACGGACGACTGCCTCATCATCCGTTTGAACAGAAAGTTCATTTTCAAAAACTCAAGTTCAAATGGTTGACGGTCTCAGTGGAAATCGGGGTTTTAAGTTAGAAATTTTTCAAATTTCTTCATAATCTTTCCCCATTCATCGATTTCATTTCAAATCTTTCAAAATTTCACTTCAAATCAAAAACCCATATCAAATCCACGCTCAAAACCGCAAAATCCCTAATTTGTGTCCCCCAAATCATCCAATTTCATTCCAAACGTACGAACAAAACCCTAGATTCATTCATCCGTCTCTATCACAATACATCGGGTCAAAATGGTTGCCAAGCATTTTAGGAGAGAAAGGCCACCATCATCATCATCCTCCGAAGAAGAGGACCCTCAAACGAAACGGATTGACCGTTGTCCCGTCCTCATAGGTAAGAATGTCAACCTTGCCTCCTTCACTCACGATGCTCATTCGTTTAACATTGAAAACATTTTCATTAGTATGGGTTGGGTTCCTATTCTTACCCTAAACGATAAAGTTTATCCCTCTATTGTTAAAGATTTTTATACCAACATGATTTTCTCTCCGGAAACGAGTATTACGTGTCTTCTTAGAAACAAACTAATTAAGATCACTCAAGAACTCCTTCATTCCATTCTTCATCTTGATGATGGTGGTATTCGTCTCTATACCACCAAAACAATTCCTCACACTGAAAAATACAATCCAGTCAAGGTATGTTGTTGCGTCACCGAAAAATATTTTGAGGCTGCCGTACGTCTAAGTACAAATCAACTCACTCTCCCGTGTCGCGTCTTACACAACATCATCGCTCATATCATTGTTCGTCAAAAAGGTCATTTAGATGAGGTCAATCATTATGACGTCTTACTTCTCGACTCTATCCTCCGTGGGCGTAAACTCGATTTTTCATACATAATGATCCAGTATATGAACTGCGTTCTTAACGGCATTAGGGCTAAGGCGCTTCCCTACGGCATGATCCTCACCAAAATCTTTCAACATTTTGATGTTTCTTTTCGTGATTCGGTCGCCCTTCTTCCCAAAGCCACCGATACAATAAATATTCTAACTCTTAAACGAATGAAAATCTTTAAAGATGACCGGCAATGGGTGGCTAAGTCCAAAGGATTTGACGATGAGTTGGGACCATCTACGTTACCATTCGAGGGTGAAGAAATCAATGTTGATGAAGATGAGCCGCTACCTAGACCACATTTACAAAGGCCGTTGTCCTCCACTTCCGGGTTCACTGAAGACATTTTAACTTGCTAAATGGATGGATCGACTCACTTACTTCTTCAGTTGAGGGTCTACACAATACAGCGAAAGACCTACGCCGTACCACGGGGACTCTCCAACATTCGGTTGATGGCATGACTTCATTACTTCAAGCTCTACATTCTTGTCTCGATGCCGTGCTCCCTCCGCATCCTCCACCGGAGACCTAGCTTATCTCTTTCTTCTTTTAGTTTATGTATTTGTTCTAGTTTTCATTTGTGTCTTTTGAACTACAATTGTCTTTAACTTTCCCGTTTATCAATGCATGGCATATTTTAACTTTCAAGTTTTATCGATGAATGATTTTACCTTAATGTTTCGATTATGTCTTTTTGTTTATGCCAAAAGGGAGAAATTCTATATGATATATGAATGTGATGTGATATTTATGATATGATGAAAATTTGGTAATTGACAAATAACTTGAACATTTGATATGTGATGAAATTGATAAATCAAATGAAAATGATATTATGCTACAAATTTATCAAACCATGCTTACTTGAAAAATAAAGGGAGAATATATATGCTTTATTTTATCTTATCAATCTCTATAGTCTCACATTGTTTGTCATAATCAAAAAGGAAAAAATTGTTGACATATTGTTAACTTTAAACATTAATGTTTTGATTATAACAACTAAATTCGTTATGTTTACTAACTATCTATTTTCAAGTAATATTCAAAGTGCTACAAATCGAATTCTCATGCAATGTCAAGATCAAGTCAAAATCAATACAAGAGTTCAAGTATCTCAATATCCGAAATTCAAGATTCGAAGAATAGATTTCTAGATAAAATTGTAAAGGTCTTAACTCCTTGATTTTTAGCAATTAAATGAATGAAAGCTCAAAATATTTTTATGCACAAAACGTATGTCATTATCAATTGTATAAAATATTTTTATCAAAACCAAAAATCAATTTTCCAGAACTGTGGAAACGGTCATCCGTTTGATGAACCGGTTGAACCGGTCAACCGTTTGGGTGAACCGGTTGACCGTCTGACTGTCACTTTCCAAAAAGTGCCAGTTCTGATTTCTCGATTCCAACGGCTAGTTCTGACCATCTGACCGGTTGACCATTTTGGTCATCTGTTTCAACAGAAAGTGACAAAAATTCATCTCTATAAATATCACTTCATTTATTATCATTCCATAACACTTACAAGAGCATTTATAGAGAGAATCATATTGATAAAATTTATTCAAAGCTTTATTGTATTTATATATTCAATATCATTCATTGAAAACTTTGTTTGATCAAATCAAACTTTTGATTCATCATTCTCAACAAAGTTTTCTTCTAACACTTGAGCTTTTCTCATCTATTGCTATCCATTAAAGTATTAGTCTCTCTTAGAACTAAACTTGTATTTATCATTCATCAAGAGAGAAATACTCAAATCAATCTCTTTACATTTTTGGGTCATATTTAGGTCCTTTGAAAACTCAATATTATATAAGAATTGGTGCTCCTTGTTTGTAAGTCACCGGATACATTGTAAGGGTTTGTATTGCATCATAAGTCAATCAAATTAGTAGAAAGGCCGTGCTCGTGTTGGAGAGCTTGGTAACGGGGGACATAGATTATTGGTTGGATCGAACCTCCATAAAAATATCGTTTGCACTCTTTCTTCTATTTTATTTACTTATATTGTGCTTATATTTTTGTGAATTAATTTTTATTTCTTAAATATCATACTTTGAGAATATTTTTTGAAAAAGTTTAAGAAAACCAATTCAACCCCCTCTAGGTTAGTTATTCTTGGGCTATCAAGAATAATGCGTACCTTAGAACAACTAGAGCTATTGTAATTATAGTTTCAGAGTTCTAATTGATTTAGGTAAGCAATCAATTAGATATATGATCAGATCCCTATTCCTTATATGATAAGGGTGATTGATTGGCAATGCAATTTCATAGATTTTAGCCCTTATTTGAATTGATTTCTCTTACCACGGTGCCTAATCTTTAGGAGATTGAGATTTAATTTTCTTGTGAGGATCTGCGTATGAATCAAATATAATCTTTCTTTGAATATATCTCTGGTCATTCTGAAATATCGTAATGCTTGCGAGTTGTGAGGGATTCAAAAACCAGTGAAGTACCCTGGGCCGGCTATGAAAATCGAGGCCCTTCATGGGCTTCGTCATACGTGGTTAAGGGATAATGAGATGTTGCCTGGTGTCTAAGTCCTTCTACGAATTCAATAGGCCATCGCTGGGCTTATGAGGCCTTCGCGGGGCCTGACTTGGGCCTTTACTGGGTCTAATAGGCCTTGCCAAAATTGGTAGTAACAAAATGTAAAGAACTAACTTCAATCTTTTTTCTTTCATTGCATATGCAGCCGGAGGAGATTCAAGGAGCACCAAGCAGAGACTTGGTGGTCAAAGAACTAGAAAAAAGTATACGATATATACAACATTCGTGGAGTAGATGTGTAATAATAGGAGTCGACTTGAGGCTGAGTTGTCCGTGTTGACCCTGGTTCTTGGCTGCATGATGAAAATGGCTTCAAATCTTTAAATTAGTGTATTTCTTAATTAAAGATTTGTTGTCATTATGTTGATTTTTTTATTTTACTACTCATAATAAGGGTTGATAAACAA
Organism: Forsythia suspensa; assembly: GCA_023638005.1. Classification (NCBI taxonomy): domain Eukaryota; kingdom Viridiplantae; phylum Streptophyta; class Magnoliopsida; order Lamiales; family Oleaceae; genus Forsythia; species Forsythia suspensa. Next base: position 23,580,960 of record CM042666.1, on the reverse strand, counting down.
TGCCATGATAGGTTTTCGATTAATTTCAACGGAAATATTTGTCCAAATCCTTGTCATTTTTTGTTCTATATATATATATATATATATATATATATATATACACACACACACACACGTGTGTGTATGTGTGTGTGTGTGTGTGTGTGTTTTTGTGCGCGCGTACTACATCGTTGTCCTCCTATTTTAAATGCTTGCCACGAGCGCCTTTTAGGAGTTTTATGGTGGATTTTCATGCTCAATTGATTGGTTTGTAGTGCAAATTATTGAATTGGATAGCTGTATCTTGAAAGGGACGAGATTTCTATTTCATTGTGCCTTGAATTGCACAAGGCTTGAATCTCCGATCTTATCAATGATCTTCAAGTCCAAAATCTCATGATAGTTCCATGATATTCACTACTCACATTGTGTGAGTGTTACTGGAACAACTACAAAATTCTACAACTCAAGATAGGCATGGTAATGGGCCAAGCCGGCTCGGCTCGGCTCGGCTCGGATTATCGAGCTCGGCTCGACCCACGAACTCGTAGGCCAAACGAGCCGAGCTCGTGGAGGCCCTAATTTTTTTTAAAAATTTGAAAATAAAAAAGAAATACAATATCGAAAATCTTTTATGTTAAAAATTAAAGATTTAATAACCTCTTCTCTTTTTGTTTTTGTTTTTGTTTTTCTAAAATTTAAAAATAAAAAATAATTACCATATCAAGAATCATTTATGATAAAAATTAAATATTTAAAACCCTCCTCCTTTTTTTAGACTTGAGACCGGCTGCTTTAAAAGTAGGCGGAGTTAAAATTGTACACGAACAAGATATTACATGTACAATTTTTTATTGAAATAAGAAAAAAATATCAAATACATAAATACTAATGCAAAATAATACTTACTACGAATATGATTAATCCATATTTAAATCTTCAAGTTCTTCAGACATTATTCTATCCACTTTGTCTTGGATTCGAAGTTCGGTGTCATCCCAATCATTTAGACACAGTAAGCTTTCTAAAATATCGTCTTTGAGTCTTGACCTGATATCAAATAAAACCCTGCCACTTGTACTAAATGTAGCCTCTGATGCTACAATTGAGACCGGATGTGTTAGTAGATCATGTGCTATTTTTGAAAGAATTTGGTAACTACGTTGATGTTGTTTACACCATCGTAGTATATCAAAGTTTTTTCTCTCTTCGTCATCTAATATACTAAGCACATCATGCGCAAAATACTTAACTAACTCTACAGGTGTATCATTAGAACGGAGAATGGGAGAACTAGAAGAAGAACCAACTAATTGTTGACCTAGACCACTCCTATGTGTACTGACATAACTTCTTAATTCAATGTCATCAGTTGATGACGAAGTATATGTTAGATTAGGAAGTCGTACAACGTTCGTACTGGCCTTTTTAGCATAGACCTCATACATAGAACATAAAGTTTGTTCTAAATTACCACACGTGACTGGATTGTCGTAAGTTAATTTATCTAAAATTACCATTATTGTTACTTTCGTACCCTCTAAGTTAATTCGAGGATCCATGATACATGCTAATAGAAATAACATAGGCAATTGTTCCCAATATTTCCTAAATTTAGCTTCCATAACATGTATAATACTAGTAAAAAGAGCAAAATTCTTAGAGCATCTCCAATAGACTCTCTATTTATAAAGAGCATATTTGACATTTTAGAGAGCATCTATAAATTTAGAGAGTAAAATTTTGTAAGTGATCCAACAATCTCTTTATCTTTAATACTTTATTTTACTTCTTCCGATAAGTATTTATTATTTTTTCATTTATTTTCTTTTAACATGCCTCTCTTTTAATTATTATATGATTTTATTCTATTTTTTCTTTTTAATTTTGTATACACTATTTAATTCAATCATTATTTGGGGTATTGGAAATTGAAATTATTTGAATGCATTTAATTATAGAGAGTGAGTTTGGCTCTCCAAATTTGGAGAGCCAAACCCACTCTCTATTTTAAAAAGTTAATTTAGAGAGCCTGTTGAAGTATAATTTTAAAGTTTGGCTCTTTAAAATAGAGAGAATTTTATGTTTAAAGAGTCTATTGGAGATGCTCTTATACCTATTAAAATTGTTAGCAATATAATAGAAATGATTTAAAACAAGTGGAGTAGTTGGATAATACACGCCAGAACATGCAGTTGTTGCTCGTAAAAAACTTTTTAAAATTTTATAACATGACCACATATTTCACAATCATGTAATTCTAAATCATATTCTGAGCCGTGTGAGTGTCGGCCATTGTAATAGACAGTAATGCAATCTTCATAACATTCACACGATTCAAGCATAAGATATGTTGAATTCCATCTATTAGCAACATCAGTTGCAAAACTTTTTGATTGCAACCCATTTTCTTTACATAGAGCAGCAAAAACTTGTTTTCTTGATGGTGATATCGAAATATAATTAATAGCATATCTAACTTTTTCTAATTGAGATTGTATAAATTTTAATGTATCTTGTACAATTAAATTAAACACATGACATACACAACCAATAAGAAATAAAATACCATCAAAATCTGGACTACAATGTTGCACTAATTTTTCAATTACCATATTATTTGGGCCTGCATTATCAAATGTAAAACTACAAGCTTTAGAATCATATTTAAATTCATGTAACACGCCTAATAAAACTTGATAAATATTATTTCCATTATGAGGACAGTTTATTTGTTTGAATGCTATTACCTTTTTATGCATTATCTAATTATTATCAATATAGTGCAGTTGCAACCATGTATCGTTTTTTGTTACAACCTGTCCATAAGTTTGATGTAAAAGATACAACACCGTTATAATTATTAATATAATTAATTATAGCTTCTTTCTTTTTATTATATCTAACAATAGTATCTTTACGAAGTGTATTTCTAGAAATACTAACGTACTTTGATTGTAGATATTTTTGGACGAATGACGTCTAATGAGGATTGTCCACCAAGCATAGTAGAAACTCAACATTTGCTATCAATTCTAACAGTCCTTCGTGGCACATGAGTTCTTGTGAGTATATCCAGTTGTTGAGAGTAGAACTACTGGACCCGGCTCCCGGAGATCCAAACTGGAGTTGTGCCTGATTTGTATCCAAACCTCCATGTTTGTATTGACACTTTTTGAAGTGTCTATTTAGATGGATCGTACCTATCCTATTTTGCCAAGCAAACTTCTCCTGACAGTGTTTACATTGTGCTTTGAACTCAGGGATTCCATTCACTAGTTTACCAGTCGGCACCAACTTAAAATACTCATAACACTTAGTCTTTTGTTTGGTAGCTTTTCGTTTAGTGCTAGAGCCAATGGTAGTTTGTGTATCGGTGTCTTCATGAACATCTTCCAAATCAATTAGATCAGTGCTACCACCAAACTGATCAAAATATTTTCTGGAATTAGAATATCATTAAAACCACTGAAATCATCATCACTTCGATTGTATGCTATTTGGAATAATAGAATAAAGAAAATAGGACAAGATGAAGATGTAGTAGAAACTAGAAACTAGAAATTAGAAAATAGAAATGTAGAGAATTAGTAGAAGTAGAAAATTACAACTTAAAATTATAGAGTAATATTTACATAATGAGATAGTAGATACTAATTAGAACACTAATATTGAGATAATGTAATTTGAGAATTGTTAATGGATTGAGACTTTGAGTATATAATTGAATGAGAGGTAAGAGATTGAAGTGTGAAAAAATGAGTTTAGAATAAGGGTATTTATAGGAAAATAATGAAAATCAAAAATTAAAAAAAAATTAAATAAAGTCAGTGATTGTTGATTTGCCACGAGCCGAACTGGCTCGTGGCTCGTCAATTTGGTACGTAGGCACGAGCCCAAACGAGTTGGGCTCGTTCCCACGAGCCGAACTGGCTCGTTTTTTGGCCAAGCCGAGCGAGTTCAGCCCTTTTTTTTTTAGCTTGGCCCTAGCTCGTGCTCGTCTCTCGACAAGCTCGAGCCCAAGCTGGGCCAAGCTTTTACGAGTCGAGCCGGCGAGTCCACCAGCCTACGAGCTTTTTTACCACTCCTAACTCAAGAGATTATGAGCATTTCTAATGCATCATATGGATTGCTATGTACGTGGCACAAATGTTGACAGATTTATAGTCTATGTGTATTGATGTCTAATTAATAGGCATTCAAGTTTAAATTTGGTCTCTAATGTTTTCTATAAATTGCTATTTAAGTGTATTTTATTTTATTAAACTAAAATTAGATTACATTTAAATGAGTCCATATCTGCTGTCCAAAATACATATCCATCTAACTATCATCTCAATAGAAACTTTACACATCATCAAAAAAATAGATGAGGTGATTATTATAGATAATATTTAATGTATTTACATATTATGTTATTGATGATGTGTAAAATTTCTTTTAGAAAGACGGCTAAGGAAACGTGTATTTGAGACAGTATATCTGGACTCCATTTAAATGTGTATATAATATTTAAATATACTATTTAATATATTATCTTCTATAGAAGCTGTAAAAAGACTATGACGTGACACAAAAAAAGTAAATAATATCTAGTGCTCTGTTTAAAATATTTATCACAGGAAAAAAATAAATAAATACCCCAAGCATCACCATTTGTCAACGTAAACCTAATTTGCTTGTCAGGGAACCTGTTTCATAAACTAACTGGTCAACGCGGGGTTTTTTCACTGAATACACAAAAAGTAATGCATTAGAGACATTGCAAGAATTCACTCTCAGTTCTTCATTTCTTTATTAATTTCCAATCTGATTTGTTCGACTTGTCAAGCTCCTCCAGGTTCGTTTTCTCGATCAGAAAATTGTTTTATATTGAAGTTTGAACTAATCCAACCCAATAACAGTATACAATTGCGTGTGCTGATAGTTCGCATTTTGTTTTATTCTCTGCGTCCACATCGTGTACTACGACTTTTACTTTAAGAAATTGTCGGGTGGTTTCTTGAAGATTGTTTGTCTAAGCTTGCGTGTTCCGTGTTTGGAATGTGAAAATGTGTCCGCACTCAGCGTGTATGCAGGCAATGAATATCCATAATTGAACAGTGTGTGTGTTTGAAGTTGTTGAATGCGAAACTGCAGAGATGTCTAGGAATTACGACAACTGGGAAAGGTTGGTGGGAGCTGTGCTGCAACGAGAGAAGGATCGGGAAGTAGCCCGCGCGGATTCGAGAAGCACAAGCACCAGTTCATCATTGGATTTTGGCGAACTGTCTTTGAGTTTGCTAAGAGAAGAACAAAATGTTGAAATTGGAGGAAGAAATTCAAGATTTGATGCGAATACAGGTTTATTAGGAATAAATATATTTTTATTTATTTTAGATTTCAAAATGTAATAAAAGAGTATTTGGCTTATATATTCCTTCTCTTCAGATTACCCAATGTACCAAACGCCGGCAGGAGGATCTAATCTTTCTCGGGTAAAATTTCAGACCCTTTTAATCCATCTTTATGCAGATTCTTGTGGAATTGATTTGATGGGCTTTTTCTGAATATTAATTATTATAATTGTTTTTTGTGGTTGTAAAATTCTATATGATTTTTGGGTTGATTTGGGTATTTTTTGTGTGATTGAAGGGCATAAAGCGGCGGATCTTGAGGGAGTTCAAGGATATTAAGCAGGATCCTCCTGCCACTCTCAGTGCTGGTATATTTAGTATTTACTTCATGATTTCCAAGGGGAAAAACAAATAGCAAAAAGTAATAATATTTTTCACTTATTTTTGTAACTGGGTTTTTATGGGACTTGGTAGATTTATACTCATTTTTATATTCAATGTTTATTTATTAAGATATTGCTTTGAATTTAGCTACTCTATGTTTCATTTGTTTTTTTTTTTTGTGTTGCTCATTTTGCTTCCACTACACATAAATTTCAGGTCCTGTCGCCGAGGATTTGTTGTATTGGCAAGCTACAATCATTGGTCCTATGGACAGTCCATATGAGGGTGGAGTTTTCTTACTTACCATTCATTTGCCTCTGGATTACCCTTTCATGCCACCAAAGGTGTGTCCGATAAGTTAATATTTTGATTTTTCGTCCTTTTCTGTTTTAAACATAACAAACATTATCTAACTATAGTTCTATATCCAAATAATTCAAGATATTGAGTGTTTAATACCGCATAGCTCAATTTTTTGAAAATGGAATTTTCATTTGTTATTCATTTTGTGAATTTTGCAGGTGGCTTTTAGAACAAAAGTTTTCCACCCAAATATAAACAGCAATGGGGCCATATGCTCTGGGATGCTCTGTGAGGAGTGGAATCCTGCCCTAACTATTTCCAAGGTTTGTTTTCTAAAGCTCCCTTCCTAGGATCGGATCTCTGGTGGGCCTAACCAGATTTGCCTCTGTACTCAACTTCATAATCGTAAATAAGGGAAAATTCTAACGGTGGTCCCCAACTTGTTGAAATTGTGCATATGTATCCGCAACCTTTTATTTCTTTGGCACCAGTGTCTCCAATTTTTTCAAGTGTGTGGCACCTTCATCCCTTGTGAACGGTTTCGTCCGTGTGACCGTTAACAACTTCGCCTTTTCCTGAAAGATGCTTGTAGTGTGGTGAGAAAGATAACTTAGTGAAGGCATGACTTAACTTAGACTAGAAAATTTGGATTTAAACGCGAGTCTAACACAATAATTTTTAAAATGTTATAATTTTTCTTGGTGAATCACAATTGTTTAGGTCCGGTTTGGGATTGATTTTGAAGTCCAACTTCTGATTCTCAAATAATCAGAATTTGATTTAGGTGTTTGACAAATTTTTTAAAAGTGATTATAAAATAATCTAACTCACATAGCAGCAAAATAAAAGCTTTCCATATTCTTCTTTTAGCTTTTTTATTTTTGTATGATTAAAATACCTATTTTACCCATAATTAATTAAACTAATTCCTTTAATATCCTAGGATTACTTTTTACATATTTAAGTGATTTCACGTTATTTCGAATGGAGAAATTGAGAAACCAAATCACTACAAGTTCGACTATGAAAGATAATTTAAATTTATTTGATTGTTTTATTATATGAAAATAGAGAAATTGAGAACATGGATTTCGGCAAGTTATTAATTAATGATAATTTAAAATTATTTGACGTTTTTTCTATTATATGACAATGGAGAAATTGAGAAATCGAATCGATGCAAGTTCGATGTATAAAAATTAATATAAATTTAATTAATTTTTGCACTATAAGACTATAGTTTTATTTGGGTTAATTTCACCAATGGTCACTGAAGTTACCTTAAAATTACAAAATGGTCACTGAAGTTCAAAAGTTTCAGTGGTGGTCACTGAAGTTAGAAATCTTTTCACTAATGGTCACTCCATTAAATTTCTAATTTAAAATGGTGATGTAGCATGATGATCTGCATTTAGTTATTGGGTAAATATCACTGGGGGTCCCTAACCTTTGGACCTTATAACGATGGGGTCCCTAACCTTCTATTTTGAACTCCCGAGTCCTTAACCTATGAAACGTTAGCACTGAAGTCCTTTTTGACCAAAATCGTTAGTTTGACCGTTAAATGGTCAAAATCTTGTTGAATAGACAGCTTACCCTTTTCAAATTAAAAATAAAAAAAAAAAATAAAAAATTGCAACCAAGCCCCTCACTCACTTCTCCTTCTCCAAACAACCCACCATCTCTCTCTTCCCCTCCCGGCTCAAGCTAGCTCCATTCAGACTTCCATTAAACCCGACACCAAGCACTCCATCAAACCGACTTCCATTAAATCAACCCAATCCAAAGCGGTTGTTTTCGTGTAAAAACACACAATTTTTTGTCTCGCGCTGTGTGAGATCAATTCGGGCTTGGAAACGATCATAGGAGATTACACACCAACGCAGTAGTAGCTCTTGGATCATGCGGTGGTGCGCCCTCGCAGATCCAATTTGTGTGGCAGATGAGCACTGATCTTGGATCTGTGCTACCGGCGAGCGTGAAGATCCAAGATCTACGCGTAGCAGCGGTAGAAACAGTCTCGATCGCGCTCGTTTTTCACGCCGTGATCTGTTTTCGGCTTCGCGCCATGCCGGAGAGATTTGCTCCGTTGGCGGCGCCCGTGCTCGAGACGGACACATATCTCGACTCGGAGATTCAAATGTGGTGATTCCGGTGGGGTGGGTTTTGGATTACGGTGGGGTGGGTTTTTGGACTCCGGTGGGGTGGGTTTTTCTCTCTGCTGGGGTGGGGTTTTTTCTCTTGCGGTGGGGGTGGGTTTTGTGCGGAGTTGGTTGAACCGGTTGTTGGTGAGGGTGAATAGTGCTTCTCGTCGGCGCCAGAGTTGGTGAAGGTGAAGATTGGAGCCACACGGAGTTTGGTAAAGGTGAGGGACTTGATTGCAATTTTTCTTTATTTTCTTATTTGTTTTGTTTTGTATTTTAATTTGTTTCAATTTTTATTTTATTATTCTTTTCTTTTCTTTTTTATTATTTAATTTAAGGGTAATTTGGTCTATTCAACAAGATTTTGACCATTTAACGGTCAAACTAACAGCTTTGGTCAAAAAGACTTGGTGCTAACGTTTCATAGGTTAAGGACTCGGGAGTTCAAAATAGAAGGTTAGGGACCCCATCGTTATAAGGTCCAAAGGTTAGGGACCCCCAGTGATATTTACCCTTTAGTTATTGCATGGTAGTCTATGTATTTTATATAATATTCACTTTAGTCTATATATTTCAATTAAGTCATTCAAAAAATTGCATCTAATGTCTTAATCTTTTACATATTTACACTTTGGTCTCTAAATTTTCAATTATCTTTCAGTTAAGTCCTCCAAAAATTGCATCTTAGGTCCTTCAACTTTTTACATCTTTATACTTTGGTCCCCAGATTTTCAATTATCTTTCACTTAAGTCCTCTAAAAATTGCATCTTATGTCCTTCAACTTTATACATCTTCAAACTTTGGTCCTCCAAATCTTTGATTTTAGTGGCCAAATTAAGTGCAAGTTTAGTAGTCAAAATAAGTGTACTATCAATTAAATCCTTGACTTTACACTCGGATTTTAACTTAGACGAACAAAACTTTACACTTATTTTGACTACTAAGTAGTTTATAATTTAATTATATTATTTTGTTCGTTTAGGTGAAAATTCAAGTGTAAAGTTAAGGATTTAATTGAAAATGCACTTATTTTGACCACTAAAATTACACATATTTTGTCCACTAAAATCAAGGATTTGGGAGACCAAAGTTTGAAGATGTATAAAGTTGAAGGACCTAAGATACAATTTTTAGAGGACTTAACCAAAAGATAATTGAAAATTTGGAGACCAAAGTGTAAAGATGTAAAAAGTTAAAGAACTAAGATGTAATTTTTGGAGGACTTAACTGAAAGATAATTGAAAATTTGGAGACCAACATGTAAAGATGTAAAAGATTAAGGACCTAAGATGCAATTTTTGAATAACTTAATTGAAATATATGGACTAAAGTGAATATTATATAAAGTACATAGACTACTATGCAATAAATAAATGTCACATCATCATGATACATCCCCTTTTAAATTAGAAATTTAATGGAATGACCATTAGTGAAATGATTTCTAACTTCAGTGACTACTACTGAAACTTTTGAACTTCAGTGACCATTTTGTAATTTGATGGTAACTTCAGTTACCGTTGGTGAAATTAACCCGTTTTTATTTTGTAATTTTTATAAAATTTGAAATTTATTATGTTTTTATTGTTTTTATTTTAAAATAATAATAGTGAATGCATTGTCTTGTTAAAAAATATTTGACAATATTACATATTACTATAAAAGGAAAAAAGTGAGTTTTACCACTAGTGATAATAATAATAATAATATAAAATAATATTATTATAATCAGGTTATTTTTAGTAATTTAATACCGTTACAGCAATAAATCAATTTTGTTTACTAAACATTTAAATGCTGCTTTTGAAACATACATCAATTTTGAAACAAGAGTTTACCAAACACTTATTTGATTTTTTCTACAGTTACTTTAAAATATTTTGTAATGATCTCGTTATTAATATCATCAAATATATCAAATTCTACTTGGTCCATTAATTTTCAATGGAAAAAATGTAGTGCCATAATATTTAATTACCCATATTTGCATTTTCGTTCCAACCTTTACATCTTGACAGTGCAGTTCCCAATTTTACATTTTTTGGTGCCCATATTTAGTAATCAATGTCACTGCTTCGCTATGCAAGGTAGGCGAAGCAAAGTCGGGTGGTAACATCAAAACGTTTCATGAATGTCTCAAGTGATGTAGATTTGCAAAATATGAAGAATCACCAAAGAAAATGAGCGAACTTAGTGCCAGTCCCAATGTAATTGTGAGGCTCAAAGGACTAGAGGCAAGTATTATTTATGAAATCAAGCAAACTCAAAAATCATAAAGTCCTAAGCCTAATATAAATATTAGACTCGAAATTGGGGGGACTATTGTTACCACCTTGTCTCATGTGGATGCCAAGTGCTAGCCGCGTTAGACCAAAAATTCACATCACACATTGGCCACGTCATTACAAATAAATCAAAGATTCTTTGCCCGAGTTGCTCTGGAGAGGCGAAGCTTTTGACCCAGATCACCAGTGAGAAAAGGCTGGCCAGGGTGGTTTACATCTAAGCAAACCTCTTGATTAGGTGAAAGGAAACAAATCTTACCCTCACCCTCCCGGATAGGCAAGGTAAATGACAAACCTACTTGTCTTGAGAAAATTCTCCAAGTCTCATGCAAATCTAAAGGAGGCCACGTGGACTAAAACCGTTAAAAGTACAAAACAAAATCAAACAACAATCAACAATCAATTGTTGACAACAATTACACCAATGATAGCGCAACACTTGTCTAGATAAGTTAAAAGGTCCGAAATACTCTTGACCATAGTTTTCCTATAACACGAAGAAAAGGGTTTGGAATCAAATCCCTAGTCAAATATCTGTATATTTTGTTTCTCCTTCATACTTGTCCTTATTTTTTTGGCAACTCACTTGACCGTCGGAGTAGAAGTGGCAATGGATTAAGTCGAGCTTGAACTTGACTTGTGACCCAAAAAGAGGCTCGGTTCAGCCCATTGGCTTGTGGGCCTCATGGATCGAGCCGAGCCGCCCATGAGCCAGCTCATTTTATTTATTTATGTATGTGAAAATAAATGTTTTTAAACAAATTGAAAAATTAAAAATGAAATACAGTTCAAGAAATTTGAAAAATTGAAACCCTCTTTTTTTTGGGACTTGGGACCAAGTACCTTTTAATGTATAAGGTGAAGTTAAAATTGTACATGTACAAGTAGTTACGTGAACAATATTTTGTAAAATATCATAAAAATTAAATAAAATTAACGTAAACATACAAATTTTGAAGTCAGATCTTGAAATTCTTAAACTACTTATCTGTCTACTTATCTTGGATCTGGAGCTCTGTCTCATCTTAATCCTCTAAATACATTAAACTCTCTAGTATGTCTTCTTTAAGTCTTGATCGGTGATTAGACAAAATCTTGTCACCCGCACTATAAGCAGACTTCGATGCTACAATAGATATTTGAAGGTGTTAGTACATCATGTGCTATAATAAAAACAATTGGATATTGACGATTGTTTTGTCTCCACCACCTAAGTATGTCAAACAAAATTAGCTCGTCCTTATCTAAAATACTAAGTTAGTCGTGAAAAAAATACTTAGCTAAATAACTCCAACTCGTAAATATTCCTATATTCGTAGCATGGAAAAGGGAAGAAGAAGAAACGACTAGAATGTTGAGTACCCTTAATGGAAATAAGGTAGCTCCATAGATCGTTGTTGTCATTTGAAGTAACCATTGGTACATAGGTCGTCTAATGTTCATACCGGCCTTTTCGGCATATATTTCATACATCTCACATAAACTTTTCTCTAGATTACCACATGTTAGAAGATTTCCATAAGTTAATTTATTGAAAATTACCAATACAATATATTTTATACCCTCTAATTTTAACATATAGTCTATAATTGATGCTAACGCAAACAACATACGCAAGTCCTTCCAATATTTTCTAAGTTTAACATCCACCGCCACTATAATATTAGAAAAATGAGCAATGAGTTATCCTTATTAAAATTATTAACAATATAATAACAACAACTAAGAATTAGTGGACCAGTCGGATAATATATGCCTGAACATGGGATTGCAAATCATAATATAGACCGTGTGAGTGTTTGTCGCTGTAATATGCAACAATACAATTTTTATTATCTTCACAAAATTCAAGCATAAGATAAGTTGAGTTCCATTTATGGTCTACATGTGTGACAAATGTTTTTGTTGCTAGTCTATGTTATACACATAAACTATGGAGAGCAATGCTTGTTGTAGAGATAAAGGTTGATAGAATGCTTTACAGATGATTACGTGGCATTGACAATAGTCATAATTTGATTTTGGAAAGCATGTGGGTCCATAAGTTGTTTGTTTGTACTCTTTTCCCTCAAAATTATTTAGACAATGTTTGGTTAAGTTTTTAAAATTTTTTTTTTTTAAATTTATTTTCAGCCACTTATTTTATAAGACTCATAAATTTTAACTATACATTTTATCAACTTTTATACAAAAATTCTTAAAAAACTACTTTTAATTAATTTTCTATTTATTTGATTTCATTTACGTTACTATGATTATAATGGTTTACAAAGAAAATTTTGATGACTATATAATTAAGGTTTTTGATATTACACTGATATGATTTGAACTAAGTTAAATATATTTTTATAAAGTTATTAATTTTATAATTTTTATTTATTTTCTTCAAGTGGATGAAATATATTTTTTTAAAAGTTTTCGTAGTATATACTCAAGTTTGTTAAAATGATTTTGTCGATCTAATTAAGACGATTATTGTACTGTAATATTGAGTAGAAAAATTGTATAATTTTCTGTGAAGTATTCTAGTATAACAAATGTATTTTGTTAATAAAGAGCATGTTCGGTTGAGTTTTTCCCCCAAAAAATTCATTTGTTTGCCTATAATTTTTTACTTTTCAACCCTTTTTATAAAAAAAATTTGAAAAGTCAAAAAGTAAAAAAAAAAACCATTTTTTCCTCAAAAAACTCTACCGAACAAGCTCAAAATAAGAAGTTTTTTTTCATTTTTTTTTCGTGTAATGACTAATGAGTGGTGATAATTTATTAGAATCAAATTTTTGGCACCATCAAATGGTTCTCCACCCGTTTAAATAATTATATTATTTTTTACAAATTTTAACTATACGCTACTACTGATTTTTTGGTTGTAAAGATTACAGTACAATAATCGCCTTAATTAGATCGACAATTATACTAGAATACTTCACAGAAAATAATACATTTTTCTACTCAATATTACAGTACAATAATTGCCTTAATTAGATCGACAAAATCACTTTAACAAACTTGAGCATATACTACGACAACTTTTAAAAAAAATATTTCATCCACTTGAAGAAAATAAATAAAAATTATAAAATTAATAAATTTATAAAAACATATTTAACTTAGTTCAGTGTAATATCAAAAACTTTAATTATATAGTCATCAAAATTTTCTTTGTAAACCATTATAATCATAGTAACGTAAATGAAATCAAATAAATAGAAAATTAATTAAAAGTAGTTTTTTAAGAATTTTAAAAAAACTTAACAAAACATTGTCTAAATAATTTTGAAAGAAAGAGTACAAATAAACAACTTATGGACCCACATGCTTTCCAAAATCAAATTATGACTATTGTCAATGCCACGTCATCATCTGCAAACCATTCTATCAACCTTTATCTGTACAACAAGCATTGCTCAACTATGGAATACTTATTTCTAGTGGGGGAGATCATAATAATGTTTATAGCATATCTAATTTTTTCTAACAATTTTTTTATTTATTTTAGCTCATATTTGACAATTGAATTGAAAATATGAAAGACACAACAGACATGAAATAATATACTACCAAAATCGGGGTTAAATTGATTAGCTAATTTTTCTTTGACTACACTGTTGGGCACATCATTGTCAAAAGTAAAACTACGGATTCTATTTTTTCAATTAAATTCTCTAATAATGCTTATTAAAATAGTAAAAATATTTATTCCATCATAAGAGTAATCAATTACTTTAAATGCAATAATTTTTTTTATGCATTATTCATTGTTTATTTATGTAGTGTGGCAGCCATTTAACATTTATGGTTATTACCAGACCACATGTCTGACCTAAATGATAAAACACCATTATATTATTTATATCACATATTAAGCATTCTTTTTTTTAATTGTATAAACTAATACTATCTGAACAAAGAGTGTTTCTGGCATAGAGTTTATTTAAATACAATAATTTTTTTATGCATTATTCATTGTTTATTTATGTAGTGTGGCAGCCATTTAACATTTATGGTTATTACCAGACCACAATTCTGACCTAAATGATAAAACACCATTATATTATTTATATCACATATTAAGCATTCTTTTTTTTTTTTAATTGTATAAAACTAATACTATCTGAACAAAGAGTGTTTCTAGCATAGAGTTTGTACCTGTGTTGGAGAAATTTTTGTATGACGTTAGTAATTAACGTGAACACTTTGCACTATGCTTATCGGCAACTCATCACTAGCTACGATCATCGTCATACCTTCGTGTTGCAAGTTCTTTTGTGAATATACCCAGTTGTTAAAATTCAGACCAGAACTAGAAGTTGCATCGAGAGTTCCAAACTGGTGTTGCACCTGATTAATTTCGAAACCTCCTTGTTTGAGTGTACGCTTTTGATAGTGTCTATTCATATTGGTCTTTCCCCCACCCTTATGCTAAGAAAACTTCTCTTTGCAGTTTTACACATTGCTTTGTGCTCTGGCTATCCATCTACTCCTCCACCCTATCCATCTACTCCTCCACCTATGAGCACTAAATTGAAATGTTTCCAACACTTAACCTTTTGTTTTCTCGCTTGTCGTTTATTCTTGAACTAGTGGTTGTATTTGTATGTGTTTTACACTCTTCTTCAATATCATCCAAATCAATTGAATTCATACTCACATGGTCATCAACCAAAACTATAGAAATTGGAACATCATTTAGATCACTAGAATCATCTAATGAGTGAGTAGTTTCTGGAGTGTTGGAAGCACCAAAGAATTGATTGACTTTCGCTAGTTTCCAAAATTCTGTTGTAATCTATTTGGATTTTGGAATAATATATTTAACTTGTAAGTAAGAAAGAGATGTGGTAGAAATGTAGAATTAAGATAATTTATACTAGAATTGGACATAAATAACTCAAATAAGTAAATTTAGAGATAATAAGACTTCAGATTGTATAATAAAAGAGCTAATATGGAGATTATAATGATTTGAGATTGAGAAGGTAGACTTTTGTTGAAAAAAATGAAGTAGAGATGGGGTTTATATAGAAAATTTGTTTGTGACCATTTTTTAAAAAATAAAACATTGAAAGGACCCAAACGGTCACTAAAAGTGACCGTTTGGCTCACGGGCCACGAGACATGAGCCTGGCTCATGGAGCCGACTTGTGGACTTTACGAATTGAGCTTGTTCGGCTCCTAAAAACGAATGGGGGCTCGGCCTGGCCTTGGGCTCGTCTTTAAACGAGCCCGAGCCCGAGCCCGCCATGAGCCGAGCCCACGAGCCGCTCAACCCGTTTGAGTACAAATTGCTGCCAAACCACTCGTTGGACGGCTACCTTTGTAGGTTGACAGTACTCGAGTGTGCAGGTATTACAATAGGAGGACATGGAAGTGACAAGAATTTGTTGACAGTTAGTTTTACCAAATTTTGCACTCAACCATCAGTAATAATAAAAATGTTCCATATAATCTGTTAATTCGTCATCTGTTCAAGTAGCCAAGGCCGTAATCCATACTTCTCCCAGAACTAATCATAAAAATATCACCCACTTCAATTTGCTATCCAATATAAATAGATACCAAATCAAATTACAAAAGCCAGAGAAAAGAAGAAAGGAAGAATTTGCCAAAAATTGAACCAATCCCGGCCCATACCAGTTCAAGAAATTTCTTCCAAATCTTCCAAGTGCATTTGTGGTCACCTTTACACATTTGGGCTCGTTTTTGTTATAATATAAAAAAAAAGTTGGTTTCCGATAGTGATCATTTTCTTTTTTGTGTACATTGGATAAATTGCTCCTTCAATTGCAATGGCTTGATAATTCAAATTCAACGTTCTAACGGAGTTGAATTGTTTGGTTTCCAATATTAGGTGTTACTTATTATTTGTGCTTTGTTGGCGGATCCAGTCCTTGATGATCCTTTGGTACCTGAGATTGCTTACATGTACAAGACAGACAAGAACACATATGAAGCCATTGCAAGGAGATGGACTCAGAAGTATGCCGTGGGCTAACCAATAACCATATTTTGGTATATGTATGATGGGAGGGACCTTCACTTCCAATTACTTTGGTCTTTTCATTCTACGTATGGATTCCTTTAATCCTTCCTTCAAGACCTGCATTAGAAAGAAACGTGTTTTACTTTGGAAATGTTCGTATGTTAGTTTGGTTTTTAAAAGTGTTAATTATATCATATACTACCGAACTATATACTCTGTTTCATTTATGCACCATACTTTCATTCGTTTCATTTATATTATTGAACTTGAAAATTACTTTCACTTAAATCACTTCGTTAATCAGCCGTTCATTGTGTGATGAAAATTCTAATGTGGCATTAACGGGTCGTTAAATGGCTGTTAAATTTTGATAAATTGTGGGTTGTTTCATTAATTAATGGTTGTGTGTGATTATATGTAAAGTATTTCATTCATTAAATAAAATATGTTACTGTCTTAAAAGAATAGATTGGTTGACTTGTAGGGTTGTTTGGGTTGATTGCTTTGCTTTTTTTTTTTTTTAGGAATATTGTTGACGTTGTATATTTTAACTTTAGAATAATAACACATGAATAATGTGATATAGTTGATTTTTATTTCCTTGTGATTTAAAAAAAAAATGGATAGTAGATAAATTATTATTACTCGGTTGTAATTTAAAGTAGATGGACAGCGAAGACAATTTGGGAAAACAAAAGAAATACGAAACAAATGGCAAATAGAGTCATGATAAGCGTAAAAAAAATCCATTCCGAAAAGGCAATATATAGAAAAGGACT
Source organism: Forsythia suspensa (assembly GCA_023638005.1). Lineage (NCBI taxonomy): Eukaryota > Viridiplantae > Streptophyta > Magnoliopsida > Lamiales > Oleaceae > Forsythia > Forsythia suspensa. Next base: position 23,563,766 of record CM042666.1, on the reverse strand, counting down.
TCAACATTTCCATAATGTAGAGGTTAATTTCAATTGCAAGTAGGAGTTCAAAAGTAGCCTGTGAGTATTATTTTCTTTTCAACCAGAATATAAGCTATACTGTAAAATAAAGTTTTTTTATTGTAGTTGAAGTACTTGGAGAAAGATACATTTAATGATGATTTAGAGAATCACGACTCTTTTGAGAGAATCAAATAATGACTCATAACAAAAACAATGAATTTCAACATAATCAATATGGTACAAAATTTGAAATTAAAATATTCCTACTGAAGGCTATGTATTACAAAGACAAAAAATTTGTAAACATTGAAGTGCTAGAAAGTTTGAGAAGGAAAGTAAAAGATCTTGTTGTTGTGATGGAAAAGTGAAACTACAAATCAATTAGTGTTGACGTTATCAGCCACAATCTCATCTTTGAATGGCGGAGGTGAATGGCGGAGGCACACACGGCTTATAACCTGAAAAAGAAGTGGCGGGGCTCTTCTTCTCCGTTCCCACTCCGATGTAAGAGTCAGTAGGAGAAGAATATATATGGTACTACGTAGAGTATATAATCTATTCAAAAGGTTTTATGAGAGAATACCTGAAACGGAATGAGCTGCTATTTATAGGCAATTTCTCTACGTCTACGTGGCAAACATTCCAGCTCATCAGGAAGACACATGTCTTCATCCCGGAAAAGGTGGAGTGAGCGGGCGAGAGTATCTTTTTGTTGTAACCGTTGGATATCACGCATGTGAAATATCTTCGAGTATCACAACTTATTTTCAAACTGGACAGCTGAGATCGAGCATGAAGGTCGGTCGACGCTTTGTGTCGATCAAAGTATTATGTAGAACCCCAAACTTTCTGGTCCCTCAATCTTTGGGCTCTCTACGTCAAACGCCAGGCTGGGCTCTCTACATTGTAGACCTAGCTGGGCTCTCTACATAGGACGCTTGGCTGGGCTCTATACATTGAATGCCAGGATAGGCTCTCTACATAGTAGACCTGGCTGGGCTCTCTACTTTGGACACCTGGCTGGGCTCTCTACGTTGAACGTATGGCTAGACTTTCTACGTTGAATGCCTACGTTGTAGACCTAGCTGGGCTCTCTCGCTGGACGTCCCGGCCGGGCTCTCTCTCGTTGAATGTCCACAGGCTTTCTACGTTGTAGACCTAGTTTGGCTCTCTCAACACCTGACTATCATCATAAGCCCCATACTCATTAGTGATCGTTATCGCTAGTGAGTACGAACATTCATTTTTCGGCGAAATTTAGCTTATCAATCTTTGAGCAAGACCCTCATTGCCTTTTAAGGGGCAATTGTTTCTTTATAAATTCATCATTTTTTTTTATCATTTTTTTTTATTTTTTATAAAAAAAATCATGATTAGAAAGTGGCCGACCTTTCTTGGTCGATCACAATGGTCGACCACTATGGTTAACCCTTCTTGGTTGATCACAATGGTCAACCACTATGGTCGACCATAGTGGTCGACCCTTATGGTGGTCGACCACCTTGGGTCGACCATAGTGGTCGACCCTTACTGGTGAGTGGTCGACCACCTTGGTCTCGTTTTTTTTACTACTTTTTTTTGGTAGTATCGCATCGTAACCTCTCATTCATTGACCATTCGTTTTCATGGGCAATTTAATGTGTTAACCAACCAGTGTGTTTATCTGCCTATCACTCATTATAGTGGGTGATTTAATGCGTCTACTCGACTAGTGGTTTTAAATTGTATCACCCGTTATCGCGGGTGACTCAATTTATTAACCAACCAGTGGGTTTATCCGCCTATTACCCATCATCGTAGATGATTTAATTCGTCTACCCGACTGGTGGTTTTAAATTGTATCACCTGTTATCGGGGGTGACTCAATTTATTAACCAACCAGTGATTTTATCTGCCTATAACCCATCATCGCGGATGATTTAATGCGTCTATCCAACTGGTGGTTTTATCTGCGCATCACTCGTTAGTGCGGGTGACTCAACTTGTTAACCAACCAGTGGGTTTATCAGCCTATTACCCATCATCGCAGATGATTTAATGAGTCTACTCAACTGGTGATTTTATCCGCGTATCACCCGTCAGTGCGGGTGACTCAACTTGTTAACCAACCAGTGGGTTTATCTGTCTATCACCCATCATCGCAGATGATTTAATGTGTCTACTCGACTAGTGGCTGAATTTGTTAACCAACCAGTGGGTTTATTCGCCTATCACCCATCATTGTAGATGATTTAATGCGTCTACCCGACTGGTGGTTTCATCTCGTCAAAGTAGACATAATCATTTTAAGTAATGCTATTGTCCAAAGGTTGCCAAGAACTATGACTCAGTAGGGGCACCGGGACATCCTAGCTATGTTGGCCTTTCCTTAGCTCCCTCATCATTTGCCATTGTCTCTGCTTTTTATTGATTTGAAATGTAGAACTAGTTTACAGAATGCTATAATCCTTCAGGGGGATCAGCGTATAACATTACATCGGAAATACTTGTAATGCCTTTATTGCAACGAAAAGAAAAGTAGAGAACCGCTCCAGGGTATATCCTACTGATATTATTATTTGAGGTGCTCGACATTCCATGGCCTACCTAATAGTTTTCCTTTCGGGTCTATCATTTTTTCCTACTCTTCAGATTGTAGCCATCCACCGATAGTCAACATTTTCCCTTCTGCTACCTCAATTTTTTCTATTGTGTTAAGCGGTTCAATTCTTCTAGGAGTTCGATGTCGAGCATCATCACGTGCTCAACCTTTTGGACTTGTATATCTACGTAGCACCTTCTGGATACATATTGATCTCCCTTTACACATCTCACACCTTGACTTGTTGGAAACTTCATAGACTGGTGATAAGTTGATACTAATGCCCTAGTGGCATTTAGGAGAGGTTTGCCATATATGGCATTGTAAGCCATGGGAGTGTTTACCACCAAAAAATTTGTCATGATCGTAATGCTGGCTGGGTAGGTTCCCAAGGTGACTAGTAGCTCTATGGTCCCTTCGAGAGTTACCATGGCTTTCCCAAAGCCCTGTAAATGAGTAGTAATCGGTCGTAACTTTTCAAGTGGTGCCTTCAAGCCTAGCAAGGCATCCCAAGTTAGGACATCCGTTGCACTACCATTGTTTATCAATACTATTTTCACATCAAAGTCGGTGATATCACCTGTGATCACTAGGGCGTCATTGTGGGGGTATACCACCCCTATCAAATGTTTCTCACCAAATGTTATGTCTTGACTGAATCTGGTTTTCTTTTGATTAGAGCCCACTCCACTCGAGCGAGCGTAGCTTTTTCTGGCTGAATTTGAATCACCTTGTGCAACTGTCCCTCCTGAGATGACATTTATAACTCCTGCTTGAGTAGGCGAGTTCGTTGGTGACTGTACTGTTCTTTCTTTTCCATGATCATTCTTCACATACCTAGCTAGAAAACCCATTTTCAACAATCGCTCGAGCTTTTTCTTGAGCTGAAAGAAACTTTATGTATCATGCCCGTGGTTTCTATGAAAGTGGCAATACTTTCTCTTGTCTCTTTTGCTTGGTGGTGCAGCCATTCTCTAAGGCCACTCAAGCTCTCTCATGCCACAAATTTTCATCAACACATGGTCTCGAGAGGTATTTAAAGGAGTGAAAACCTTATTACCTTCATATTCTAGCTGGACGGGCCACTTATTAGATTGGGCTCGTTCTCGAGGCCCAACCTTCTATTTTTCTTTATCGTCTCTCGCACACTGGTTGTCATGAGACTTTCACTTGTTGGTCTTAGGCTCTCTTCCTTCTCGCAGACTTTTAGTCACCATATCATCATTTTCAGCATCTACGTATTTGTCCCCCTTCTTCAATAACTCTTGCATTGACACCGATGGATTTTTTTAGAGGGGAATTTTAAAGGATCGGTTATGGGTCTCGTTCATTATGGCTATCATTACAGCTGACATCTGAAGGTCCTTGATCCCCAATGTGGCTATGCTAAAACGAGCAAGATAATCTTGCAGAGTTTCTTCTTTTTCTTGAATGACTTGCATCAAACCTATGGCAGTTTTTCTATTTCTCTTACTACTTAGGAAATGTGCCACGAAGTTTTGAGAGAGCTGATCAAAAGTTTTGACAAATCAAAGGGCTAAAGTGGCCACCCAGTCCCTGGCCTCTCTACGCAGTGTTAGAGGGAAAGATAGACACATCACTGCATCTGGTGATGCATACAACCTCATCATGTCAACGAACGTTCGGAGGTGATCAAGAGGGTTGGTGACCCCATCATAGGACTCTATCATCGGTTGCTTGAATCTTTTTGGTAGTAGTACAGCCATGACTTCAAGAGCAAATGGATCTTCCTCCAATGTCATTTGTCTACGCTTATCCTTCATCTTTGTCCAGGCACTTTCAATTTTTTGGGTCATCATTTCATCCAGTCTTCGTTCCAAGTCTAAAGCTGGGAAGTGTGGTGGGGGTGGAAGTCGATTAACAGGGTCTTCTACAGGAGGATGAGGAGCCACTCGATCGACTGCAGGTGCTACCAGGTCTTTAGCAAGATGTTGCAGAGAGTGAGGTACTACATATGGGCCTCCCTATGGGGGTTGCACCAGAGTATTCTCCGTAGGGACTATTGGAGGCAAGCTGACACGGTCGGCACTTGTGTGGATTTGATTCTGGAGTAAAGCCATCATAGCTGTCATCTGAGTTTGTAAGGTCTCAAACTGATCTACGGTTGCATATGTAGGTAGTGGCAGTCCCACGCCATGAATTTCAGATTCTGACTCTGCCACGGTCCTTTCTGATGGAGCTTCTCCAATTGAGCACGCGCCCCTTGTTCTTGGTCTTGCCATATCTTTTTGTTGCGAAAATGATGTTTCCCAAAGACCGCGCCAATGATGTTATCAGTCACAATCTCGTCTTCGAATGGCGGAGGTGTACGCGGCTTATAACCTGAAAAAGAAGTGGCAGGGCTCTTCTCCACTGTTCCCACTCCGGTGTAAGAGAAAGTATGAGAAAAATATGGTGGAGAGTTACGTAGAGTATATATCTATTTAAAAGGTTTTCTGAGAGAATACTTGCAACAGAATGGGCTACTATTTATAGGCAATTTCTCAACGTCTATGTGGCAAACATCCCAGCTCATCAAAGGGGTACATGTCTTCATCCCGAAAAAGGTAGAGTGAGCGGGCGAGAGTATCTTTCTGTTGTAACCGTCGAATATCACGCATGTAGAAAATCTTTGGGTATCACAACCTATTTTCAAATTGGATAGCTGAGCTCGAGCATGAAGGTCGGTTGACGCTTTGTGTCGATTGAAGTATTACGTAGAGCTCTCAACTTTCTGGTCCCTCAATCTTTGGGCTCTCTACGTTAAATGCCAGAATAGGCTCTCTACGTTGTACACCTAGCTAGGCTCTCTATGTAGGACGCTTGGCTGGGCTCTCTACGTTGTAGACCTTGCTGGGCTCTCTACGTTGGACACGTGGCTGGGCTCTCTACGTTGAATGCGTGGCTGGGCTCTCTACGTTGTAGACCTAGCGGAGCTCTCTATGTTGGACGCCTGGCAGGACTCTCTACGTTGAATGCCAGGCTAGGCTCTCTACGTTGTAGACCTAGCTGGGCTCTCTCAACACCTGACTATCATCAAGTGTACCTATTAAATTGTACGAGTAATATACTATCAATTCCACTGAAGCAATACATTTTAAAAATAACACACACAATTTTGACAATCGTTTTGGAGTATTCGATTACAAAGGGTAGATAATAGAGTATTCCTAGATAGTGGATGGGAATATTTCTTTGATCATCAAGCTCTAGAAAAAGATTAATTCATTGTGTTCGAATACGAGAGAAATTCAACATTTGAAGTTAGGATATTTGACACCTCATCCATGGAAAGAACACAAAGCCTTAGTGATGAGGCAGAATTTTCTTCATTTTGTTATCCATTATTTCGAGTTACATTGGAAGTAAGAGTTCAAGCTCACTAAAAATTTGTAAGCTTATATTTTCCATATGTTATATTTATATTAGCTACTACATGGTAGAAAATTTATTAACATTTACAAGATATTCAAAATAATATTGATCTATACTATATAAATATTGTTACATATTCAAAATAATATTTATCTATATTAAATAAATATGGTTTACTAAATGAAAGTTGTTTTAGCAATTTACCTAAATAGTAGAATATATAGTTTGATTATTGTTTTTATTGTTTATCATTTTGTAGTACCTGCTTGTCAAGTTTTCAACAATATATCTACCAAGATATAAGCAAAATGTTGCTGAGATTCATGATAGTGCAGGGAATGTGTGAAAATCCACACTAATATAAGGCGAAATGGTGTGCTACGTTGTTTATTAGTAGGATGGGTTTAGTGTGCAATTTCCAAAAGTATCGACATTGGGAAAACTTGCATTTTTATCTTATCGACGATGAAGTGCCTAACTTGAAAGTCTACAAGTTTGCTCCTGCAAATAAAACAATGATTCCTACCTAGATAATTTCTTGCTCATTTGACATTCTTAGTTTTTGTCTATTTATGTATTTCATGTTTGAATACACTAAACAAAAACATGTTCATGTTGTTTCATTTAGGATCCTTATTTGATAAAATTGACCGTTTTATTATGATATTGATTTGTATAATTTGTTTGAGCTTTCGTTGTTTTATTCAATTGAACTCTTGGCAAAAGGGTTTGAAAGAATTGTTATACAAATATGAAGTCTTTTAACACAAGAAGAACGCTGTAATGTGTAATTAATTGTGATCAATCCAATCAAATTGTTGGAGAGTAAGATGATTCTATTGTGCAATTATAATCAGATGACAAATAACGCAGTGCGCTTTAAAGAGATACACTGGAGTTTCATCTACAGAATATACACAGATTGTAAGTAATTAGGTAGTTGAAGCTTGGGTGTTGATTTTTCAAATTTGGTGATATGTTGTTCTTTGATTTGTTTATATTGCTAACTTCGGTGTTGATTAAATTAAAGGAGGTATCATTTCTTCTCGAGTATCCCATGGGAGTCACCACTTTCTTGACAAATGCTGCATGGCAAGTGCTGGAAGTGGAACAAGAAAGAATCTATTTTGCACCGGTAAATTATGAACATGGCCTCTTTTCCTGGCTATGCCCCAGACTCTCTTTGGGGCTATAACCACATATGTATAGTCGAAGAAAGGAAGACCAATTGCTAACTATGGAAGAGATTAATATTCTCAAGCTACATCGAAGATGTACCAAGCGTCCATCAAGCATTTTCCTTGTTATTCTTCTCTTACTCACCTCCCAACAAGCATTTCCTTGTTGACAAAGTGGTGGCCCCCATGGTAGACTCGAGAAAAATTGAACCTCTTACAAACTGCCACTGGGAGTGCAAAAGTAACGAAGAGAATTCATGATGCTCTTAAGGAATATGACGATGATCTGCCTCCGTGTATGCAAAAGTTTATTTTTAACGAAAGCCACAAGAGGAATTAAATTTGGGTATGGAGGAACAACAATGCTACTCTACAGCTTGATGAGGTGAGTAGTTGTTCCATAAGTGATAAGTGTTCTATAATTAATAAATCATGTTTTCTAGTAAGTTTTGTCTTTGGTCAAAATGCATAAGTAATTTTCTCAAGTGACGATGGGTGTTTTATACTTTTTTCTTTTGGCGAAGTATTAACTTTTGCACAGGGCAAATGCAGAAGGTACATTTATCGCTTTTTTCATTTTTTTAATTTATATGTTCAAGTTGTCCAAGCTCATGGGAAAGCACTTTCCATCGGCTACTTCATTCCGATTCGTCTCTAAGTATCGAACAGAGGTAACAATATCAGTTTTAACGACGAAAAAATTAATTGTTGAAACTCTTGTTTCCGTTGTTGTTGATGTTCAACGACAAATATAATTTCGTTAGGCATTCGTCGAAAATTGTCCGTTAGGAAATCATTTCAACCACCAAAATGAATAGGGTCGTTGAATATGTATAGATTCAACGACGCCATATGTTGTTGGCATATTATCTTGCTTCGTTGTTAAATTGTATTTTAAACAACCAATTTTTGTTGGAATTGTTTTCCACGACCAAGCTATAGATCGTTGAATAGTTTTATTAACAACAATTTTTTTAAATAATTTTGTCGTTGATTTATAAATGCAACGACAAGATAATAAGTTGCAGTATAAATTTATATCATCGTTAAAAAATAAATAAAACAACCAAATTTGTCAGAATTATTTTCAACGAACAAATTGTCGGTCGTAGAATAATTTATTTACAATGAATTTTTTGGATTAATTTTGTTGTTAAAACCTATAAAATTATGATGAAAATATTTATTGTTAAAAATATTTTTAACGACAAATTTTTAAGTATGTTAAAATATATGATTTGTTGTAAAATAATATTTTTAACAATAAAAGTCTCATCTAATTTATTGTTAAAACAACTTTTGATAATGACTTCTTTTTTTGTAGATAATATTGTCGCTGATAATATTGTTGAATTCAATACATTAAATAATATTATTTTTTCGTAGAAATTAAATAAATTGACACATAATAACATTCTTAAGATGAATATCTATTCAAAAACATAACAAACATAGCTTTAATATTCTATAACTTAAAAATAGTCACTAATAATAACAAAATGCGACAAATTCATAAATAAAGAAATAACATCTAAAGATATCCATTCGAGCCCGATGCTCGCGAATTATCATTTTGCACATGCAATAAGATATCTCAATGGAGCTTAAACTTCAAGATCTTTTAACTCTGGTTCGTAAGACAATATCCTCCAAAGAAGAAGCAGGATCATCCCTAAACCTCATTTTGTGTGGAAATATGAAGGTTAAGCATTTTTTTCTGTCAATACAAATAAAAAATAAATAACCTCAGTATTTGAAATTTTGATTACAATTTTTTAAATGAATGAAAATACTTACATGATAATTCTCCATTTCTTGAGTTGTCCACCATTTTTCCTTGCTAAAATTCATGTCAAGAAAAAATTCGATCTGACCTTGTAGATCTTTTCTTGCTTCATTTCTCTGTTGAGAGCAAATAATATTAGACTTAAATGTATAGAATTTATTAAAAAAAAAAAAAAGTAGTAAAATTACTCACAACTTACCATTTCCTCAGCATGTGCTGCAAAAGACTTGGACCCTTGAGTAGTTACATGATGTTTTTGTGAACGATTTCGTTTGTTTACTTGAGATCTTTTCTGAAAAGAAAAGAAAAAAACCAATCTTGCAATTAACAATAGATACCCGAAAATATTTACTTCAAACAATTGTTTGTCCAAAACTCTCAACAGTTTAAAAAAACTAAAAATACAAAATTATCAAATAGAGAATATACACAACTAGAAATAAGATAAGAGTTTAATAGAAAAATCTTTTGATTACCCTGTGATTCACAATCTACATTCTAATCAATTGTGATATTCTTAATCCCAAATATATACTTTGAAGATATATATACACCATTTTAGTAGGCCAGATGAGAACATGGAAAGAGATAGAAAAAACCACCTGTACTTTGTGTAAATAAAAAAAAAAATGCAAGTGAAGAAACATATAGTGTTTGTAATAAAGCATTGAAACCAATGAAGACTCCCTAACAATTGGTGTGTGTAATAAAGCTAAAATTTGATTGGGTCAAAATAATTAAATAACTTTGATCATTTTACTCCCTATCATATCATTAAACGTGGAACCCGATGCTATGTTTTAATAAGAAGAGTTCAGTACCAACTATAATTCTAAGTAAACGCAGAATTTCTTTACTTGGTAACATCATCTCAAAATCAGTATGCTCAAAGCCCTTTTTTTAAACTTAACTCTAAAAGTGGAGACAAAATTTATGTAAGTAAATAGTACTAACCTTCATCGCTCGCACAAAAAATTCCAATATGATTTGACTAAAAACATTAAGACATAATATTAATCCCAATATCAACCCCAAATGAGCCGATTGCTAGATTAGTTGTTTGACAACTTTTAGAGACTATTGCAATCTCATTATTTCTAAACCTAATTAATTTGAAGTAAGCTGTTTTTTGTTTTGATTGATAGTGATGTAAACCAGAAAATTATAAAACTAGTCTATTCAAAAAGAAAAGTGACTCAAAACTGTCCACCATACATTACACCTTTGTAAATTATCATTTCTTAATAGTTTGTGCCGTCCCTATACTCTATTCATATTATATACGAAGAGACATTTGCAAATTTATTTGTTTGTTTCTATTACAAAAGAAATAAAGAAATGATTAGGTCTAAACCAATTATTTGTTAAAACGTGAAACAGAACCGAGAAATAAGAATTCACGTCTAAATGTCTTCATCTTCTTCAATAGAATAAATACAATCTACTTATTCAGCCAAAATCATATCTTTACACGATAAAATAATGAAAATATTCATAAAACACACAAAATCTGAACGTGCACCTCAATTCTTAGACTTCATTTTCACTATTTCAGCTAAATCACAGATCTTTATCAAACAGAAAAATACCTATTAAAAATCACAAATCTTTATTAAAAGATCTAAACATTTGATCCCTCAATTTTGGCTGGGATTTTCTCAAAATTTTACATAGTCGAATTTTAGATAAATTGAAAACAACAAACTTTCAATTGGACCATTAATTGATAAGAACTGAAATTTTGCATACCTGAAAAACAAGTCTTCAATACCCAAAATTCAGTTGTGAAGGGACAAGGAGTATAGGGATACACAAGTGGAGACGGCAAAAGAGAAGGAGTACAGATTTTTCTCCAATTTCACGGATAAGTGGTGAGTAATTTGGGGGGTCTAATATTAGTAGGTTAACTCTGGAGTTTTAATATAAGTGGGCCTCTAATTCTATTTTGGTGGGTTAATTAAGGGTTTAATATGAGTGGACCGGTTAAATTATAAGCATTCCATTGGATAGTCTATCAAGTCAAAATTCCATAGATTTATATATTAACTTATAATTTCTATTTATAATAATATTTTAATTAATAATACTCCTCTCATGTGCTAGATTTATAGAATAAAAATAATATTTAAGAAAGGCAAACTTATATTAAAAATCTTCAACAATTTTTTTTTTTTTTTTTTTTTTTTGGTCGTGAAAGGTATATTTGGTTGAAATATTTCAGCGCAAATTGAAATTTGGTGAACAAGTCATTTATCATAATTTAAACAACGACGAAGTATGTTTCGTTGTTGAATATGTTTTTAAGATTCAACAAAAATAAATTTTAGTTGTTATTTATATGTTCGTTAGCAAGTCAATTTTTTTAAGACTTTTAACAATGAGACAAGTGTCGTCGATGACTATATTTTTCAACAACAAATTTTGTAGTTGTAGAATGTACAATTTGGTCAACAAAACTTTTAGAGGGAACGAAAATTTTAGTGCCAATTTTTAATTACTTTCTGTGATAAAAAGATGTCGTTGTTGAAAATATATTTTAACAAGACAATTTTTTAATACTTCTAACGACGAAAAATGCATAGTCGTTGATTATGTAATACAACGACCGTATTTTGTCGTCGATCAAAGTACATATTTGTTACTAATTCTTTTTAGAAAGAACAAAAATTTGCCGCGCCATTTTTAGAAACAATCACCGACGAGTAATTTTTTGTTGTTGAATTTTTATTTTCAACAACGAACAATGTTGTCGTAGTAAATATATATTGTGTCGAAAAATATTTTTGGCGGAATGGCGCCAATTTTATAAAAACTTTCACCGACGAAAATATATTTAGTCGTTGAATACATATATTTAACAACAAAATATTTGTTGTTAAAACATTGCACAACAAAATCGACATTTTATGGTCCACAATAAATTATTAACAACGAAATTTTTCATTTTGTCGTTATAAATCGTATTCAACAACCAATTCATATTTGTCGTTAAAAAATTGGTCTTCGATTTTCATTTTTCTTGTAGTTAACTAATAAGGTTGTATAATGCTAAATTCATAATCTTTGATCGAGGAACTCGATGTGAAAGGATTATGTAGAAGTTTTTTGTTTCTTTTTTAAATTATAATTTTTTTAATATGGTTTATAAAATTTGATATAATATAGCTTGTCGAGAGTTTTGTATTGTGTTTATATCACTCCAGTAAAGTTTCTTTTAATCTGGTTTGATTACATGTAAATAATAGTGTTTTCTTAGGAGATATTACTTCTTGTAAACATTATCGTTGTACATTAACAATTAACCATCTGTTTTTCGCAATTTAACGACAATCATAGAGAGTTTTCTACCAATATTTTGTGATGTTTAGAAACACAATAATGTCCAAGTAAGTTGTTCTTGTTATTATAATATATTTTGTTGTCAACTTATATTATTTATCAAATTTATCATATCTACTTCAAACTTAGTGTGAACAGTCCAATATACTCCTAATTATAATCAATCTGACAGTCAACTTTTGAAAAGCAATATTGTGCATACTTTCTACCACCTATTCCTACAATTAGGTGCTCAGATATCCATTTCTACATGTTAATACACCTTTTTGAGTTAAATTTATACTTTTTCCATAATTCGTGCTACTTTATTTTGGTAATCATTCAAACTATGGTATTTTTTAGTATAGGTAGATACATATATGTATGAAACTAATACATATCTATCTTCTCATTAAATATATTTACAGAGTATATATATTTACAAATTTACATAACTAAAATAAGTACAAATATGTACTTCTCCTACAACAATATATAGGTACTACTCTTCCATTATAAAAGGACATTAACAATCTTGCTTTACTTCAAACTTCTTACTTACATTTTCCAACTTCCTTCTATACAACGGCATCCAAGGGTTTTACATACTTCAAGTTTTTTTTTTATCTAATTGGATTACTACATGTCTACATGTGCCTCTCCATTATAACGAGACTTTAACACTTTGCCTTTAATTAAAACATATTACTAACATTTCCAATTTTTTGACTAAAACTACGTTAGAAAACATCTACATAGTTCAAGTACCCTTTATTTAATCTCATTACTACATGTAAGGATTTCTTTTCCACACTACTCCAAAGTATAATTATTTTCTTCTACTAATAATTTATGATCATGATTGCTACTACTTAAAATACATTGACTATATATAGATCTTACAATCTGGATGCTAAATACAATTACAAATTTTTAATAATTTCAAACAGAAAAATGAGCAAAATATCAAATAATTTGTATTGTTTCTCCGAAAGCCACAAGATGGATAGCTTTATTACTTAGTATCCATATTTCATTTCTATTCATCCATCCAAATAGTATATTACAATGAAATCCACTATTTAACTTATCCAATAGGGATCCACAGTGCACGCGACAGTGTATGATCAAAATATCACTGCATATCAAGACGAGTTACTATTGGGGAAAACTTATTTGATCTCGAATGCATTGGTCAAACATATATATACCAGAATATAGAACAAAATCTAGAGTCGTGTAATGGACAATTACTGGGAGGACAAGAGTGCAACACATCGAAGAAAACAACAATGACCTGTTGATCTCTACATATAGCTTTACTGAATTTGAGGAGCTGCCAAAGTACGTGGATTCCAATGTTGATACAAGTAAATTCTACAAATCCTTCAAATTTGTTTATTTCAGAATTTCATTATACCACAATAGCTCATTTATTAGCATCATATACTTGTAGGGATTGCTGCAATGGTAATTGATATAAGACCTCAAAGGCTTCTTCAGACGCGTTACAGAACACAGTGTCAAGTGCAAGATGTAATTTTTATAGACAAGAAGTATACCTCTACTCACTTTCTAATTTATTATTGTCCATTAATATACATAGCATACACTATACATCATACATCTTACTTAAATTACATATTTTTAAAAGTTTGAAACTGTTGTATTAACAATGAGTGAAGCCTTCGTCGACAATGAATGCAGTTACATATCTGAAAATCCTGCCAAGAAACATATGAAAGTATCATCTTTTAATGGTAATGTTAGAAAACACAACAGAAATTCTAGTACAACTTCACTATCAATCAAGAATAATGAATTAATGAAGATTACAATCGAAAAATAAACCACCGAAGTATTAGGACTTAGATTACTCAACCAAATTGGATCACTACACATGTCGTCCAAGGATTGGCACAAGTCTCACCTTGATCAGTAGAACAACTTTTTATATTACAGACCTAAGGCAAAATCAACCACTGTAACTCTTGATCTAACCTATCAAAGTTACTATTCATCGACAGAGATGAACACCAGATCTTAATCCTAAAAGGTTACTGTTCACACAAGATAACGACATTCAACCATATCTCTCATCACTCTGATTCTGATCTTGAAAGAAAAAGAAGAAGAAGAGAAGGCAGAAAACCAGACGAAAATGGCCAAGAAGAAATGGGAAGTTTTTCCACTAACCAGATACTTTGAACACTTGGAGAATAATCTTAGCTATTGGATCAAATCCAATGGCTAGGAATCCACAGAGAAAGCATAATCCTTTCTACACCAATTAAGCCAATGCCAAGAGTCCACATGGCAAACACTTAAACATCAAAAGTTTGAATTTGTCTTAGACTCAAAAACGTGTTTGTGAAACATACTTCTAACATTCTTTACTTTGGTTCACCAACCTATACCAGTATCATTGGTTGCATTTGTGCTCTTCATTTAAGTTGGTTGAGTTTGATTTTCATCACTGCCCTATGGTTGCCATTCTTCAAGTACCTGTATGAATCGAATTTAACCATTGTCAATCAGAAGCTTATATAAAGAAGAATTAAATTTACTAAAAGACAGAATCTTAGTACCCATTATCAGCTGGATTTTCATATGAAGGAATTTTTAACAAAATTATTTCAACATAAGATAATAGTTCTCTTACAAAATGGTACTTCACCTCAATGTGCTTTGATCTTTCATGATAAATGGGTTCTTACAAAGTATTAAGGCACTTTGGCTGTCTGTATAAAAGCTTACCACATTGTTTTCAGACCTATCTCTTTTTATTACCATGCCAAGAATTTTACTAGCATTTCCTAGGTATTTCATTTCAAATTCAGACTACAAAAGAGTTTTCAGATTTTCTATTTCATTCTTACTATTACTAGAAAGAGCATATTATCAACATAAAGGAGAAGATAAATCACACATTTATTTTTCTTGTTTTTATAATAGAGACATGTATCAAAATCACTTATTTAATAACCAATTTTTAACACAAAAGTATCAAATCTTTTGTACCATTGCATCAGGGATTGCTTGAGGCTATAGAGATATTTCTTAAGGAAGCACACATGTTCAGCTTTTCCTTTTGCTTCAAATCCTAAGGGCTAAGACAAGTAGATTACTTTTTCTAAATTACCATGAAAGAATGATGTTTTTACATCTAATTGTTCTAGTTCTCAATTAAATTGGACAACTAGAGCAAGAACAAGTCTTATTGTTTTGTACTTAATAACAGGAGAGAAAACTTCATTATAATCTATTCATTCCCTTTGGGTGAACCCCTTAGCCACTAGTCTAGCCTTATATCTAAGAGGATCACTAGCACTGCTACCTTCATTAAGTTTGAAAAACCATTTGCACTGGATTATTCTTTGTTTAGGAGGACAAGCAACTAACTTCCAAGTTTTATTCTTTATTAAAGAGTGCATTTCATCTCTCGTTGCCTCTTTCCACTCCTTAGACTTAGGGCAACTAACATCTTCTTCGTAAGTGAATGGTTCATGACAGTCAATAGCTTCACCTGAAACTAAGGCATACTTAGTTAGGTTGAAAGATTGATACTTGGGATTAGGTTTTATTCGTCTCCTCTCTCTATCCCTAACCAATTGATAATCTTGACTAACCCCTGGTTCAACTACTTCATCTTGAGGTTCTATTGTTGGAGTTTGAGGAGCTTCAGTGGTGCTATCTGTGTTCTGATCGCTAAATCCAATGGGTTGTATTTCATCTTGATTATTAACAGTAGTGTTCTGATCAGGTTGTTTGTGTTTTATCTCAATAATGAGCTTATTAGTTTGTGACTTATCAGATTTAACATCAACCTGATCCTTAGCCTCTAAACTTGGCATTTCAAGTTCATTAAAGACTACATCCCTACTGTTAATAATCTTTATACCTTTCACCACTTACCCACAGCCTATAACCCTTTACACCTAAAGGGTAACCTAACATAACACACTTAGATGCCCTAGCATCTAACTTCTCTTCACTTTGTGTGCATATGCAGCACAACCAAAGATCCTTAAATGAGAAAGGATAGGAGGCTTTCCACTCCAAAGTTCTTCAGGTGTTTTGAAGTTGATAGCACTGGAACAAGATTTGTTTATCAGGTAAACTGTAGTGCAAGAAACTTCATCCTAGAACCCTTTGGAAAGGCCAGAGCTTATCAGCATACATCTTACCTTATCCATTATGGTTCTATTTAACCTTTCACAACCCCATTCTGCTGAGGTGTATACCTCACTGTTCTGTGCCTTTGTATTCCTCTTTACAATAAGTATCAAACTCTAGGTTACAAAACTCAAGCCCATTATCAGTTCTTAAAGTTTTTACTTTAGTTTCTTTCTGATTTTCAATGAAAGTCACCCAGTTTCTGAAATTCTTAAAGGCTTCATCCTTAGTTTTTAGGAGGAAAATCCAGACCTTCCTATTATGGTCATTAACCAGATAGAGGAAATACATATTTCCTCCATGTGTGGGGTGCTTTTCAAGTCCCCAAAGGTCAGCATGGATGTAAGCTAAGGAACTGACAGAATTGTGAACACCTTTACCAAAACTAAGTTTGTGGGATTTGCCTAAGACACAAGTTTTACAAAAGGACATGGATGTGACATGATCTTTACATAACAGTTGCTGATCACTTAAGAATTTCATCCCTTTGTTTGCCATATGCCCATGCCTTTTTTGCCACAATTCTGTTCTATCTTCATTAACAGAGAAAAAACCAGAACCATCAGCAACTTGGGCTTCTCCTTGAAGGTAATACAGGCCATTTTTCTTTAGCCCTTTCATAGCTTCCATAGATCCTTTAATAATTTTCAACACACTACCCCAGACTTGAACTAGTACCCCTCATCTTCTAACACTACTAGAGCTATTAGGTTTCTTTTCAAATTAGGAACATACCTTACATTCTGTATTATCCTAACCATCCCATCATGCATTTTAATGGCAATATTTCCTAATTCCTCAATAACCTGAGTATTATTATCTCCCATATAAACCTTTATTGGTTCAATATCTTTATAATCATTGAACTAGGCTTTGACAGGACTCATATGAAGGGTACAACCAGAATCAAGAATCCACTCTTGGCTCTGGTTATGCTCAGAGACAGTCATGACATACAAACTGTCCATTTCATTTTCTTGGGCATTCTACAGGCTGATCTTTTGGTTTTTTTAAAACCATAACAATTCCTTTTAAAATGACCTAGCTTGCCACAGTGGTAACATTTCTTGTTACTTTTGTCTCTAGACTTTGATCTACCCTTAGACCTACTTCTACCTTTCTTATGATTATTATTTCCATCCATTTTCTCAGTCCTCCCTTTCACAAAATGACTCTCCTCTCTTGCCCCACCCATAAACTCTTTTCTTACTTCAAGATCCTTTGACCTTAAAGCGTCTATGACAATGCCTGAGTTAGGATATGCCTAGAATATTTTATAGCAATCTTTACATCTTTATAAGAATCATATAGGAAATTAAGAAAAATTACAAGAAGATCTTCATCAGAGAAATCTTTCCCATTATGGGATAAACTTTTTTCCATTATACTGAAATCACTTAAATTTGCTTCCAAATATTTACTGGTATCCATTTTAAAACTGAACAGCTTCTCAAACAAATAAATCTTGTTAGGCAAAATTTTAGTTAAAAACAGAGCATCTAAAGCAGACCAAAGATCTCTAACAGTTTTAGAATCATCAACTTGCCAAACTATATTATCAGATAAATGCAAAATTATAAAACTATATGCAATTTCATTCATATTAACAATTTTAGTGGGTTTTTCTTTTAAATAACCAGGATATGTTTATGGGTAATTCAGAGCCTTTGAAACTCTTTGTTGAACCAAAATTGCTCTCATTTTTTGTTTCCATATTGAGTAACTACCCTTTCCTTCGAATATTAATAACTCGACCCTCGAACCCATACTGGATTCTAAAAAAAGAGCGATTTCTCTAGACAACATTGACTGATCTTTTTTTAAGATCAGAGAATGTTCAACAAAAAATGGTTTTCAGGAAATAGAAATCACAGTTTTTAGATGACAAAGTTTTTAACACACATTGTAGATATAAAAGAATTTTCTAAAAGAAATATGATACAAAATCCATACTCTCTAACAAATCAGCAAATAATAACTCCTTAGATCATTCATTATTTGTAGTTACTCATATCATACATAAGTTCATGCAAATCACAGACATATGTATTGAATTCAGAGAATAATATATTTCAACAGTTATTCTTATGCATTTATTATGACAGGAAGCTATTTTATTGAACGAATCCAAGACGATCACTATCTAAACTGAGATTGAAGCGTCTTACCAGAATACTGTTGTCATAACAGTATTTAGATCTTAAGTTCTTGGATAAATCACCAGAAAATTAGATATCTCACTCTCAACAGTTTAAGATGAATTGAGAACTTCCAGATCCAAATGAGTATTTTTGGGTTTTGTAACCTAATGAACATATCTATCATTAATTTGATAGATCTGTATCAGTATACCCAAATACCTACCCTCAAAAACTTCAATAGTAGCTATGATACCACTTTGTTAAGAAATACAACAGAAATCCTAATACAACTTCACTATTAATCAAGGATAATGACTTAATGAAGATTATAATCGAAAAATAAACCACTGAAGTATTAGGGCTCAAATTACTCAACCAGATTGGATCGCTCCACATGCTGTCCAAGGATAGGCACAAGTCTCACCTTGATCACTAGAACAACCCTTTATATTACAGACATAAGGAAAATCAACCCCTGTAACTCTTGATCTAACCTATCAAAGTTAATATTTATCGATAGAGATGAACAACAGATCTTAATCCTAAAAGGTTGCTGTTCACAAAAGATAATGACATTCAACCATATCTCTTATCACTCTGATTCTAATCTTGAAAGTAAAAGAAGAAGAAGAGAAGGTAGAAAACCATATGAAAATGGCCAAGAAGAGAGAGAAAGTTTTTCCAGAACACTCAACTGAAGAAATGAAAGGACTAACCATATACTTTCAACACGCAGAAAATAATCTCAGACATTGGATCAAATCCAATGGCTAATAATCCACAGAGAAAGCACAATCCTTTCTACACCAATTAAGCCAACGCCAAGAGTCCACGTGGCAAACACTTAAACATCAAAAGTTTGAATTTTCTTTAGCTCAAAAATGTGTTTGTGAACACACTTCTAACAGGTAATATAAATTACATAATACAATTATCAATTTGCATATCCATGAAATAGCCAAACACTTATACATCAAATATTTCACACACCACAAGGATGGAGACTTTTACCAACTACATTTTACTAACTACCAAAAATATGGTCGGCAAAACTGCTTCTACCGACTTAAAATTTGATATGGTTGCCTAGACATGAGGAGTTGGGGTTGGTCAACCCAAGAAGGAATTCACTCACCATGGATTAAGTTGGTGAAGGTGTTAATGCTGACTAGATGACTGGTGGTCGGTGGTTGGTGAAAAATTACGGGAGAATTTTTTGCACGTTCGACAAATTGGCAGATAGTAATGGCCGACTAGAGTTTTGGGTCGGTGGTTTTATTATCGACTAGAATTACGGTGGTGGGTAACTACTAGGTTGACTTATGTAAGTTTTATTAGTCTACAAATTTCTTATGAGAATTGATGGCGGGCTTGGCCCATTCTCGTCTTCCCTGTCTCTCCAATTTCATTTTGTCTTCCAACTTCATTCTCACTTTGTCTCTCTCTTGTTATTCATTCATGGTCCGCCATTCGCACCATCTCCTCAAAGACACTAGCCAATGGTCTCTCTATTGCTTTGTCTCTCCAATTTCATTCTCCATTCCAATTTTTACTTATATTTGTTGAAACCCACAAGTGGCAATTGTGCTTTGTCCAAAACCCTCACTCCATCTCTTGTATTAGTCTCCCGACACTGTCGCTGGTTAGCTTCTCCATTTTAGCTTCAGTCCAGATATTCAATGTAATTTTTCTCTCAATTTAGGAATTTTTAATTTCTTTTTTCCCTTCTGGGTTTCTCTTTTGTTGCTTCAATTCTCTTGGTTGATATTTTTTGTCTTGTTTTGTGTTTGATTGGATTTTGCTGAAATGATTCTAATTTTTTTTTATTCCTCTTTCATCGTCATTTTTAGATTTTTGCCTCTGATGCTTGGTGAATGAACATTATATTGTAAATCTAAGTTATCTTTTTTGTGAATCTTTAACTTATGTAACTAAATTTGGTGTTTAAAAGAATTGGAAATAAGATGTTATGCATTGTTATAAGTTTATCTAAAATGGCAAAGTATTAATCTTTTAAACCAAGACTTTGTGATTACAAGTCCAACTAATATGGATAGATCAAAGTTGTTTTATGTTGTGTCTCCTTCCCCAATTCTACATGTGTTGAATGTTAATTTTCAGTTGGTTTTGTGGTAAGTAGGGTGTTAGTCATGGATAGTAGTTGGGTTATATTACACAAGAGGTTGGATTAGAGATTTCAAGATTAATTGGCTAAGAATTAAGAATTGGCTAAGAACCCTAATTGCTATGAGTCGTCTATGCAAAATGGATGCCATACAGAGGATAATCAAATATATTCCAAACATGACACTGATTAAAGTTGTTTTATGTTGTGTCTCCTTCCCTAATTCTACATGTGTTGAATGTTAATTTTCAGTTGGTTTTGTGGTAAGTAGGGAGTTAGTCATGGATAGTAGTTGGGTTATATTACACAAGAGGTTGGATTAGAGATTTCAAGATTAATTGGCTAAGAATTAAGAATTGGCTAAGAACCCTAATTGCTATGAGTCGTCTATGCAAAATGGATGCCATACAGAGGAAAATCAAATATATTCCAAACATGACACTAATGGGGAATGCATCAACCTTCAAACACAATCCAAAACAATTAACAACTAGCAATTACATGTGCATAATGAGATGACTTGGGTGAGACCTAAATGTTTGGATTTGTGTAAGGTAGTGGATTCAAAAAGAAAAAGAAAAATTGAGTAATCTCACTATCATGAATTGTAGCCTAACACACGATAAAATATACAGTTGAAGCCTTAAAACATATATAAAGAGATCCGGTAGCACACATTGTATAGAAAGATACAAACAAATATGTTTAGGGGAACACGGAAGAAGTTCATGTTAGTACTATAAGAATTAATGTCCAAGGTCCAATTAGTTGGGTCAGACTTAATTACATATTGGACCAAATTAATTAATTGGGCCCGTTTGTTGATGGGTTCAAATTGGACTAGAACTAGGACTAGGGTTGGCGCCACCTATAAATACAAATGCCACAACAGATTATATCAAGTTCGTTTTCATTGCTTGCTAGCACAAGCAAAAGACAACCCAATACAATTACTTCCAAAAGTTCTGCTTTCATCTATTCTTGATCGTGGAAGTCCAGATCTGTTCTTGCTGTATAGATTATCATTAGAGGTTGGACAATTGGACATCTATGGTCTTGAAGATCGTACCTCTAGCTAATCAGAAAATTAGACTCCACGATATTAATCAAGGTAAACTTCTATCACGAATTCTATATAAGTACAAGGATGATCCGGCTTATATGAATTACAAATTAATTTCTGATGTGCATGTGTACGTTAATTCTTTACAGTGGTATCAGAGCCTACCTTGTTACTTGTTAGAGTTCGTTAGACTGTTTTGATGAATAGAACCAATTTTTATTGGTGTATAATTTGATTTGATGAATAGAACCAATTTTTATTGGTGTATAATTTGATTTGAGTTTCAACAGTTTAAAATAAAATTGTGAATTTTTTGAAAAAAAAGTCTGAAATTGTTTTGGGTTTATTTGGAATGGATCAAATTAGCCAAAAGTCAAGAAGGTGGTTGGTGGCGGTGGTAGGAAACTGACCGTTGTAGGTGCGGGTCCGCTGCCTTGCGAAGGTAGCAGCATCGTCGCCACACACAATGATTTCACGATCGCACAACCATGGGTCATTGCTTTTGACGACGGCCCTTTTCGAATGCAGAAGAAAGCGACAACAAGCAGCGGCACCCGATGTTAGACATCGACGCGACCACCGCCAGTTGATCTATAGCACAAACGGCGCCGCCTTTGTAAAAACCCTTAGGATTTCTACGTTTCAATTTGTTAGATGGAGACGGGGGCTCTTGTACAATTTTGAAAATTACATAAGAGGCTCTCCAATTTTAAAGAAATAAAAGGGGTCTCTCATGCAATTTCTAAAATTGCATGAGAAGACCCGCTGTTTAAAATAGAAGATAGGGGTCATTTGTGCAATTTTGGAAATTACACAGAAAGCAGGCTAATTTTTTTAATCAAGGACTGACTGTGCAATTTAGAAATTGTACAACATGTCCTCAAATTTTATTTTCTAAGAAAAAGGGTCTTAAATTGTAATTATTTAATTTTTAATGCTGGGCAATTATTCAGTATTGACTAAAATTCTTTTTAAACCATATTTTGGATTTTGACCAGATTAAATTTTGACTTTACTTTATAAAATTACAATTTTGACCCTATACAAATTTTATCTTCAATTTAGGGTATGACTTTAAATTGAGAGATAAAATAAATTTTGAAAATCCCCTTTATAAATAATATTAATTGATTAATTTGATTAATTACTTAATTTTAATGTTGGAAAATTAATTAATTAATTATTTAATTCCGTCTAGTCCATTCTGAAATGTCTAAATTGTTTAGACTTACACTGTCAAATCTGTAAATTTAGAAATTAATATATTTTTAAATTAGATATTAGAATGGATGTTTAGTGGATGATTATGGCCTCGACCCATGTGATTGGTTGTATGGTTAATTATTCTTGTTGATTGTTGGTTGGGCCTGCGAGCCTATTATTTATTTAATTGGGTTTTAGAGCTATTTATTTATTCGTGTTGATTGTTGGTTGGGCCTGCGTGCCAACTAATATAGAATACATATTACAGATAGGCCACAAGGTAGCAACTAGTGCAGGATACAATTTGCAGCAGGAGATGGTGATGATTGCATTTAGCATTCGATGAATGAATGCAACATCTCTTAGGAATTGACCGACTAATCTTCTTTTTGGCTCATAAGATTAGATAGATAAAGTCCATAATCATACACAGTTATTATTATGTATGATTGATTGCATGTTAGATGTTAGTTAATATATATAAATGTGATGAGACAAACCTCTATTTATAAAAAATATTAAATTTGTATTAAATGGTTAATACTACATGCCTTCTATTGTTATAGTGAAAAACCAAAGTCTATTATCGATGTTAGTTTGTTGAGTCGCTCAAGGCTGCTCACTCATAGATATGCTTATCACTATGAAACATTTGATATTTCTGAACAATGGGTCAAATTTAACTAGAATTTTATTTTTTATTTAGTCGCTCAAGAAAATAAAATTTTAGGAGTACAATCAAGTAAAACACATAAAATGTGTACGACCATAAGTTGTCTACTTGATTATTTAGGAGTCACATTGAGATGTGATTGATAGAGTATCTAGCTAGATGTTTTATTATGGCTTGTTGAGTCGCTCAAGGTTCTAATAAAATAAAAGGGATCCTAGCCCTTTGGGAATCCAACTGGTTCTATTGATTAATGTTTGATGGTCATTAATTCAATTTAAACTGTGGGAGTATAATTAATTTAATATAAGTCCATAATTAAATTAATTTTCTATATTTAATTAATTTTATATCTTGTTATTTCAGTATTGAATCATAAGTAACCACATGAATTTGAGAGGCATATTAGATGCCAACAAACATACCGAACCAAATTTTCTTGACTGGCACCACAAACTGAGAATTGTTCTCAAGCATGAAAAAGAAAAATTGGATATGTCATTGAGTAGCCAATGCCGTACGCTCTAACTGAAGAGGCTACACTGGAGAACGTGATGGCTTACAAAAACACGGTGATAATAGTAACATTGCAACAAGTGATGCTTGTAGTATGTCACTTGAGTTAGAAAAGTTGCACGAGGGTATGGATGCCTATACGAATATATATCATTTCAAGTAGTTGAATGATAAACAGTCACAGAATGAATGATATGAGACATCCAAAAGGGTTATACAAAGGTATGATGGTAAAAGAATCTTCAGTTAGTGCTCATGTATTGAAGATAATTGGTTATATTGAAAAATTAAACCAATTGAGTTTCACCATTGACCATGAGCTGAGTGTTGACTTAGTTATGCAGTCCCTACCTAATAGCTTTTCGTAGTTCATTATGAACTTCAATATGAATAAGATTTAGTGTATCCTACTCGAGTAGCTAATCATGCTGAAACTGTTGAGCCCAATGGAATGGGAAAAACTTTGGCCATTGATACCTCTAAGGACAGTAAGAGGAAATCTAAAAGGACCTTTTAGAAAGGATCCAGGCCAAATATACTGAAAAAAAGTTAAAGTAGACAAAGACAAATCCAAGTCTGATGATCCATATTTTCATTGTGGAAACAAATGGCATTAGAAAAGGAACTGCAATGCATAAAAGAGATAAAACTAAGAACTTATATCTTTAGTAATGCATACTCAGTCATATAGATGAAAACGCACCACCAAGTTACATAAAGATAAACACTTGGATTCAAATGATTATGAATCATTTGATAAGTGTGGATCATGCTCGTTGGGCAAAATGACCTAGACCTCTTTTTCTAGAAAGGGAGTTAGAGTTGTAGACATTTTGGGTCTTATACATATTGATGTATATGGACAAATGTCTACAGATGCTAAAAGTAGCTTTTCTTACTTCATCATATTTACAGATGACTATTCTAGATATGGTTTCATATGCTTGATGGAATTCAAGAGTGAAGCCCTTGAAAAGTTCAAGGAATTCAAGCAAGAAGTAGAAATGCAAACTGAGAAAAATATTTTGACACTTACATGTGATCGAAGTGACGAATATTTAAGATGTGAGTTTTTAGACTATCTAAAAGATAATGAGATTATCTCACACTGGACTCTATAGTATATACCACAACTAAATGGTGTATCAAAAAGGAGAAACCGCACCTTACTAGAAGTGGTGGTGAGCCGCACAATTCTTCCATAATCGTTTTGGAGATATGCACTTAACACTGCATGTCACACACTAAACACTGTCCCATCTAAATTGGTCAATAAAACTCCATACGAGTTATGGAAAGGGAAAAAGACCCAATCTTTCATATATGAAGGTCTGTGGCTGCGACGCTTATGTGAAGCGCGTTAAATCGAACAAACTAGGAGCTAAATCTGATAACTGTTTATTTATGGAGTATCCAGAAGAAACTGCAGGATACTATTTCTACAATCCCATCGAGATGAAGGGCATCGTATCGAAACTTGTTGTATTATTAGAGAAAACAGTGGGAGAAAGTATATCTTGACGAAGTTCAAGAAACCACAAATAAAAATTGACCAATTAGATTATCTAATGGCTAAGCTTACATCTGATGAGGCACATATTGAGAAAGAGAGAACCACCAGTTCCTAAGGACACGCCAGCTCCACGTAAGTCGAGCAGGGTCATTCGTTCTCCTCAGAGATACGATCACTTGATTACTAGTAATGTATTACTAGGAAGATGAACCTACTACTTATGCAGAATTGAAGTCAAGTGTTGACTTAAAGAGATGGCAGGAAGCTATGGAATTCGAGATGAACTCCATGTATGAAAACAAGGTTTGTACCTTGATTGACCCACCTGAAGGGGTAAAACCAATAGGCTGTAAATGAGTTTACAAGAAAAAGGTCGACATAGATGGTAATGTTCATACTTACAAGAAAAGATTGGTTGTGAATGGTTACAAGCAAAGACAATAAATTGACTTTGATGAAACATTCCCACCAGTAGCCATGTCTAAATCAATTCGAATTCTGCTTGCGATAGCAGCATACCATGACCATAAGATACGGTAAATGGATGTCAAAACCACATTGCTTAACATGAATCTTAGTGAGGATGTGTACATTAAACAACCTGAAGGTTTTGAATCCACAGAGCCAAACAATGTATGCAAACTACAGAAATTCATATATAGATTAAAGCAACCTTTCGAAGCTGGAATCTTCGTTTTGATGAGACAATCAAAATGTACGATTTTATCAATAATGAAGATGAATCATGTGTGTATAAAAAGGTTAGTGAGAGTAAAGTCGTGTTTCTAATTTTGTATGTGGATGACATACTATTATTAGGAATCGATGTCCTGATGCTAAAATCAGTAAAATTGTGGTTATCCAAAAATTTCTCTATGAAGGATATGGGAGAGGCAGCGTACATTCATGGTATAAAGATCTAGAGAGATATATCTAATAGAATGCTTGGCCTATCTCAATCTACGTACATAGATAAAATCTTGAGAAGATTTAGCATGGAAGAGTCCAAGAGAGGACTCTGTCCCATCGGGCATGGGATCTATCTCTCAAAAAGAGATGTGTCCAAAGACACAAATTGAAAGAGATCGTATGGATATAATTCCTTATGCATTAGCAATAGGATCTACCATGTATGCAATGCTATGTACTCGACCATATGTTTCATATGCTTTGAGTGTCACAAGCAGGTTCCAAGTGAACCCTAGCGAGAAACATTGGATCGCAATCAAGAACATCCTTAAGTACTTAAGACGGACTAAAGACATATTCTTGGTGTATGGAGGAAATGAACTTAGAGTTCAAGGTTATGATGATGCTAGCTTTCAGTCTGATAAAGACGATAGCAAATCCCAATCTGGATATGTATTTACTCTAAATAGTGGTGTAGTCAGTTGGAAAAGTTCCAAAAAAGAAATGATTGCTGATTCAACTACAGAAGCCAAATATATAGCTACTTCAGAAGTAGCAAAGAAAGTGGTCTGGATCAAGAAGTTCATTTCAGAACTTAGAATAGTTCCTAACATTGTTGATCCAATATCTCTATATTGCAATAACAATGGAGCTATTGCACAAGCGAAGGAACCTAGGTCTCATCAAGGATCCAAGAATATATTAAGGCGATATCATCTCATTAGGGAGATAATCCTGAGAAATGACATAAAGATAGAACGAGTCCCGACTGACGACAATGTAACAGATCATTTTACAAAGTCGTTGTCCCAGCACAAGCATGATAGTCATGCTAAATCTATTGGTATTAGATACATGAGTAATTGGATCTAGTTTGTATGGGACGTTTTATGATATACTCTTTGTTTGACATCGAAGTGTATGAACAATTTTATTAATTAAATATTTTTGTCTACATTATAATGGTAAATCTGTTATTATTTAAAATAATAGAGTCTGAAGAAAAGTTCATAATAACTTGTTAATCACAAGGTGTTGTGATTGTGAGATACAAGTTATAAATAACTTATTCTTGAAATATCCATAATCATAGTAATAATGAGATATAGATATCATTATTGACGATAGACTAGCATGCGTTGCATTTCTTTTGAAGAAAGTAGCTGATCTCACGAGCTAAGATGTAGAGGGTCATTTGAATGAACACATGAATGCATTGTTATGAGAACATGATATTGGATTATCCACTTAGCCATTCCACATAGATAACTATCCAAGCGTCAGTTGTAAATCTCTAATGTGCGGTAGTGGATTTGGTCCTTTGACTTGAGGACATCATAGAATCTTATATGAGGACCGCTATACTTTGACGAGTGTTTGATGGGACGCAGAGATTTTGAGTCACCAGGAAGACATCGTACGGGTATAGTGAGAATCATAAAAAGGTTGTCAATGTCCAATATGAGGATTCGTCACTCATGGAAAGTAGGAGATTATAACTAGATTTTTGCCTACTTATGTTGATATAATTTTCTCAGTCGGGGTGGAGTTATAAGTTGAAAATATTTCAATTATAATTAGATTAGATCAACAAAGAGTTGAGGTGAATAATATAATTGGTTAAAATGAGATTGAAAATGATCCATATCTCTTAACCAATTGAGTTATATTGATAAATGGATTATATTTCTATGGTAACCACACATATATTGGTTCTTTCATACCACATGACATTTCACTTCACATGGATTGCCTTGACACATTACTAGATGTCAATCTTGGACGGCGACGTGAATATCAATCTAGGTGAATCGATGAGAATATCACTGTGTTTGCCACTGTGAATGGAAACCTAATGGGTTATACACATAAGGTGAGAATTAAGCATCTAGAGCTGGACCTTGTCCAAGTGGGAGATTGTAAGAATTAATGTCCAAGGTCCAATTAGTTGGGTCGGACTTAATTACTTATTGGACCAAATTAATTAATTAGATTAATTAATTGGGCACGTTTGTTGGTGGGTTCTAGTTGGACTAGAACTAGGGTTAGGATTAGCGTCGCCTACAAATACAAAAGCCACAACAAATTATATCAAGTTGGTGTTCATTACTTGTTAGCACAAACAAAAAACAACCCAATACAATTACTCTCAAAATTTTGCTTTCATCTGTTCTTGATCCTGGAAGTCCAGATTTGTTCTTGTTGTGTGGATTACCATTGGAGGCTGGACAATTGGATAGTTGTGGTCTTGAAGATCGTACATCCAGTTAATCAGAAAATTAGATTTTACGGTATTCATCAAGGTAAACTTCTATCACGAATTCTATTTAAGTACAAGGATGATCTGGCTTATCGGAATTGTAAATTAATTTTTGATGTGCATGTGCATGTTAATTCCTTACAAGTTCTTCGAGCCTCTTTAGGGATATTGGGATACCATCTTCATAATGGATGGCCAAAAAATCCCTAAACAAGCCACAAAAGTACAGAAGCCAAGTAGTTGGAGACTACCTGCAAAAGCGACGTTGTCCCCTTTCACCTTTGGAGGAGTTACCAAGAACTGCCACAAGTGATAAGCACTTAGATGTAATCCAGCATGAGAGGGTCAAATAAAATAAACAAGTGTATTTATGGAAATATATTTGTCAATATGGGAAGCAAGAGGGAAACAGAAGAAATAACAAAAGAAATATGGACATTCATTTTGCTCATTAGTGTGAAGACATATGTTTTGATGAACTATGCCACTTGAGGGTTGAATTGGTGCAGGGCCCAACTTGCAATGCCAAATATTAACTAAGCTTCTGAAATATTATAAAGGATCCTGAACATTATTGCATGTAAAAGATGAATAAATAAATGTTTATGACAACTGAATTTTGACTAAGACGGTGCTGCACAATTGAACTTGACTTTAGCTTCGTCTGGGAGGAATAAAAAACTAATGTTGTAGTATTTATGTTTGGGCATGCCATGAATGTAATCAGGCATGTATAAGATGCCATTTTTTTGTTTTAATTTTCATATCCTTATTTTGCTAAAGTTAAATGTGTGATCTTATGATTAATTTGTTCAAGACCACCTACTCAAAGAGGGTAAAGGTTGGATATCTGCAATTGCTGAAAAGAATTATGTAATTTTAATTTCAATTTAAAATTAATGAATTGTTTGAAATTATGTGAGATTAACTCATTTATATTTTCCTTGTAGGATAATATGGTCACACTTTTATCTTCACAGCAGCAGGCTGACAATGAAGGTCGGAATAATGATGGGGGCGATCGACCACTAGTGTTTATTGTTGATGATGTAATTAATGAGATTCTTCGCAATTATATTGAATTAGGAAGGGCCCAAAGCCTCCAAAGAAGACATGTCAAGCTTCTTCCTCCCAAAATGAAATTGTTGAACTTCGTCATATGATCCAAACACAGTAAATTCAGCTAACCTTTGCTAGAGAGAAGATTGGACTGTTAGAAAGGCAAAACACTACAATCATTGCTCTTCTTGATGAGCTCATGCCTGGTGCTGCACTAAAGCTTACAACACTTACTCACCCTGATACTCCCACCCCTTACATAGCAGGTTCTTCATTATTATCACAACAGCAGTAGTTTGTACATTATAGCATGGATAAATATCTTTTTTTGATAAACTTGTTGTTGGAAAAATATGAGCCTCATATTTTTATATTTATTTTAATTTGGCTTACTTAAATTATATTGTTGACTTTTAATATTGAAAGTGGAGGTACGTTCTGACTAAACACGCTGGGCCAGTTCCGACTGGCTGATATGGTAAGCAGATTTTTATTCCAGATCTGTAAGCAGTGAATTTTATTCTGTTTCCTTGCATAATATAATTTGATCACGTGAATATCAGGAACATCCATCTTGTAGGGTAAAGTACCTTCTCTTATTCTCTTGGATTTGTTTAGGAAGGAAATATTTAAAGATAATCTTGAGTTTCCTAAATACTTTTTTTCTACAAATCTAGAATATTTTTGTGTCATTCCTACTAATTTTCTTACCACTTTTATTGTAGATTTTTAGGCAATAAATAATTCCTAATTTGATTATTACTTTATTTATAAGTAAGAATACAAATCAATAAGGAATTAAGCTTTGAAAAATATTTTTGTGCTCTTGTTCTTCAAGCTCCAAACCGGCAGACTCCAATGATGAAAGAACAAGACATCAAGCTTCATTGATTAATTTTCAAAGTAAAAATATTTTCTTCAAACTCATTGAAGAATCAAAAACAAATTGTTGCTCAATGAAAAATTATATATCTTGATTAATCTAATTGGCGTGAAGTTAAGAACGGGGGTTCTTAATCTAATTGGTGGTTGCGATCAAGTACAATAGGGAATTGGCGATAAAGTTAAGACCGGTGGGTTTGATTCCACTTCATCAACAAGTCAAAATGAGAAGTATCAAAAGAGAGTTGATCTATATTCTTTTGATTGTTATTTTATTAATTTTGAGAAATTACAAAACCTCATATTATTGTATTTCTAATCAAGATTATTAGTGGACTGAACCCAAAAACATAAAAGATTGAACCCAAAAAATATAAATGAAGCAATTGATGAGAAAAATAGGGTTTAGCCATGCATGAAGAGCTATCTCAATTTGAAAGAAATGAAGTGTGAGAACTTATACCTCGGCCAAAGGACACAAATGTGGCCAGGACAAAGTGGATATTCAAAAATAAATCTGATGAACATGGCAACATAGTTAGATATAAGGCAGGCTTGGTTGTACTGGGATACACTCAAGTGGAAGGAGTAGATTTTGATGAAACATTTGCACCTGTGGCTTGACTTGAATCCATTAGACTCTTACTATCCGTGGCATGTCAAATGAGGTTCAAGGTATACCATATGGATGTCAAAAGTGCATTTCTAAATGGAATTCTGAATGAAAAAGTATATGTTGAGCAACCTAAGGAATTTGTTGATCCTTATTCCCCCGACCATGTGTTCAAACTCAAAAAGGACTTATACGGACTAAAACAATCTCCACGTGCTGGTATATTACTGACCATGTTCTTGTTGGAACAAGGATACAAGAGAGTGGGAGCTGACAAAACTTTGTTCATCAAACATCCCAAAACTAGATTAACAGTTGCGAAAATCTACGTTCATGATATTGTGTTTGGTTCTTCCTTAGAAATAAAATCTAAGAAATTTGTTACACTTATGCAAAATGAATTTGAGATGAGTATGGCTGGTGAACTAAACTTTTTTTAGGTTTGTAGATCAAACAGGTTGGATCAAGGATTTTTATCTCACAGGTCAAGTATGCAAAAAATCTGGTAAACTCAAGTCAGTCAGAACTCTCATGGCCACGTCCTTGAAGATCTCCAAAGATGACCAGAGCAAGGAGGTTGACTCCAGTTTGTACCAGAGCATCATAGACAGTTTGCTCTACCTGACTGTAAGCCTCTTGACATATCATTTAGTGTTGGAGTCTGTGCATATTATCAAGCCCAACCAAAAGTCTCATCTTGTGCCTGTGAAGCGAATTATTAGCTATATTAACTATACTTCTGATTTTGGTTTATGGTATACTAATGATACTAACTCTTATCTTGCAAGATATATTGATGCTGATTGGGTAGGAAACATGGGTAATAGGAAAATCACGAGTTGGAGATGTTTCTACATTGGTAACAATCTCATTGCATAGTTAAGTAAGAAACTTAACTCAATTTTCTTATCAACTGCAGAAGCTGAGTATATTGATGTGGATAGTTGTTGCATTCAGTTACTCTAGATGAAACAAATGCTAAGTGACTAAGGTATTGATCACGTTTCTATCACTATATTTTGTGATAACACTAGTGCTATCAATATGTCTAAAAATCCTGTTCAGCATTGTAAGATCAAATATATTGACATTAGACATCATTTTATTAAAGATTTGGTCGAGAGAAAAGTAATTACTTTGGAACATATTCAGACTGAATATCAGTTGGCCGATTTGCTCACCAAAGCTTTAGATTATGCTAGATTTGAGACTCTACGAAAAGTCGTGGGCATTTGCTTGATGCATTACAAAAATTGTATACTTCGTAGAAGTAGCGTTTTTTTTTTGTTTATTCTTTTTGTTTGAATTCATCATGTGTGCTTATATTTGTTTTGCATTTAATTTTTTTAAATTAAAAAAAAGGGTTCTTGTAGATAGCATATGAAATAAATGTATGATTGGTCTATAAATATTGGGATTAACTTAGATTAACCAATCATTATGTTATGCTCATTAAAATTATGGTAAAATATGCTTATATAAGCACACTTTGAGGACAACTTGACTAGTTTGATTGTGTCTTACTACTGACTGCGTTTTTATCTATTAAGTAGTTTGTACTTTGTTGTGGACCTATGGTCATTATCTATGTCTCTCAACACTATAATATGTTGTTGTGTTAACAGACAAATTCATTGTAGGGTAGGGCTACCACCATAGGTGTGTGCAATCATCATTGATAATGAACATACATCATGTAGAAAATGGCTACCCCTATGGCTGTGAGAAAATCAACTCCATGAACTAAAAAAATTCTTTGTTTTAACAAAACAATATATATATATATATATATATATATATATATATATATGAAAATTATTTTAAAAAGGGTCAACACTTTGTGTACTAAAAAAAATTTGTTATTGTACTCTTGTTTCGCACGAACATATTTAATTATTTAAAGAGACATTTTTAGATGCTGGCTGGTTTAAAATACATTTATGTACTTATCTTCTATACAAGATTCAATTTGGTTTATTACGATGGGTTATGATTGACTAGTCTAATATGTCATATCAAACACTCACAACATAATTTGAAAAATAATTGAATCTAATTATGTACATACATTAGATTGGAAAATTCTTGTTAGCTTTGATATTTTTGGATTGATTATATAATTTGTGGACTGTGAAATTTGTCCATAAATAAAAAAAATTATTTATATCCTACAAAAGATTCTCATTGATTTTGTGTGATTGACTTGTGTGGGCTTTTTGTAGATTTTCAATCAACAGTCTAAACTTGTAGTAAAATCAAGTATCTACTGAGAAAGTTTTTGGATTCATTTTTTTAAACGGCATATGTTCTCATTTCTAATTGCAAAATAATTGAAATATATCTGAGAAAAATTAATCAAATTAAACAGATGAATTACGAAATTTGAAAAATCTTGCTAAGGAAAGTTTTTGTGCTTAACTGACCATCTGCAGTTTTTGGTAACTACCCCTTACATGTCCTTATATGTCCATCAGTAGTCTTTTTGCAACTGCCTTCTACATGTGCTCACAATCTCTCTTGCTTTCATTATCAAAGTTCAAATTCTCCTCTTTCACTTTATCTCGAATTCTTGGTATAAGGTTTGTGTAGGGACAACAATGGTAAGAACCAAAAATGCCTAAAAATCTAGGGAAAGCGAGAAATAAGTTCAGATGGAAGGTTTTATGTGAGGGAGAGACACATCACTTTCGTTCCTAACTTACTGCATGACTGATTGAGAATGGACGAGGTGACTACCTCAAATTGTGAGGAACTGACAAATGATGGTATTGCTATGGGGATGATTGGTGCATCGTGGCCAGAGATTAATGTTTACTGAACCAAGATAATATTTGACATAATTATTTATGAAGGGCCAAGTAGAGCAAAGCAATATAGACTTCCTCATTCGAGGTTAATTCATCATTTTCTAGCTCTTCTTGGTGTGCCAACAACGTCTACTAACTGCCAGGTTCTAACTATTTGCTCCTAATTGTTTGATGGATAACTGTATTACACCAATACTACTCTTTGCTTTAGGTTTCTCTCCCACTTTCACTTTGGCGGTATGTCTATTAAAAAAATCGGGGGAGTAATATGATGTGTGCTTGGTGGTGTTTGAAAAACACTTTTTTATGGTATATTAATAAGGGGGAGTATTGGTGGTTGTGTGACTATAATGTGCTTATTTCTTGTGTAATGCTGATGCTCATTGGTCTTGGTTGATTACTTAGTAAACACACAACACGCACGACATTAAAAATCCAAGTTTTAGGTTTGTAATTATGCAACGCCATAGGGGAAGATTGTTGGAAAAACATACATTTATTTTAATTTGGCTTACATAAATTATATTGTTGATTTTTAATGTTGAAAGTGGAGGTACGTTCTAACTGGACACGCTGGTGTTAGTTCTGATTGGCTAAGATGGTAAGCAAAATTTTTTTCTAGATCTATGGGCTATGGATTTTATTCTATCTCCTTACATAATATAATTTGATCACGTAAATATCAAGAACTGCCCTCATGTAGGTTAATGTACATTTTCTTATTCTCTTGGATTTGTTTAGTAAGGAAATATTTAAAGATAATATTGAGTTTCCTAAATACCTTCTTTCTATAAATCTGGAACATCTTTTTATGTCCTTCCTACTAATTTTCTTACCACTTTTATTGCATAGTTTTATGAAAAAAATAATTCCTAATTTGATTATTACTTTACCTATAAGTAAGAGTACAAATCCATAAGGAATTAAGTTTTGAAAAATATTTTTACGCTCTTGTTCTTCAAGCTCCAAACCGGCCGATTCCATTGATGAAAGAACAAGACATAAAGTTTCATTCATTAAGTTTCAAAGCAAAAAGGTTTTCTTCAAACTCATTGAAGAATAAAAAAACATTTTGGTGCTCAAGGAACAAATCCATATCTTGATGAATCTAGTTGGCGTGGAGTTAAAAACATGGGTTTTTAATCCAAGTGGTGGTTGCGGTCATGTACAATAGGGAAGTGGTGATGAAATCAAGACTGAATACTATTTTATTTTTAATCAAGATTATTAGTGGATTATTTTTAGCCATGGCATGGGGGCCCGTGGATGTTTTCTTTCAGAGTTTACCACGTTACATCTTGTGTTCGTGTTTAATTATTTAAATTTTGCACTTAACAAACAGTTGTTATACGAACAATGTTAGGACTTGCATGTGTGAGTCAGAACTGTTATCATTGTCACTCACCAGTTTTGACTGTGTTCTGTCCACTGCTTGTTTAATTGTGATTAAAATTAATTTTAATTTAATTAATCTAGGTTTTAGAACTTTCACTTGTGTTTATTTTTCTCGTCCATACTTCGTATATACATAGTACTTAGCTATTTCAAAGTGAAACATGCACATATTTTTTTATTAAAAAGGAATATGCAGGTGCACAAAGATCTTGCCGACTACATAATTATAATAAAATCAACTATTAAAAAACACTCTGGAAATTGCCGACTACAGATGTAATCGACAAGATCTTGCCCAAAGTCCCCACCGAACTTAGTCCAGACAAATTTTTTGTGATTTACCAACTAAACTTTTGGTCAATGTGTTAAATATAGCCTACAAAAGTATCTCTAGTTAGAGGTGTCTTTCGCTGACTGTGTGACATTCTAGTCGGCATTAGTTTCGATGGCAGGCTTTTCCCAACACATTACCGACCAGGCATATGTAGTTGGTGGTTGTAATCACTTACTACAATTTGTCTTTGGCCGACTAATTTTTTAGTTGGTGAATGGCTTTCGTTTTGTAGTGACATTATAGGTGTGTCACTCTCAACAAAGCAAATAGGTCCTTCTTCATTGATAGTTCATTTACAAATTGTTGAAGACTTCAAATCTTGATAAGTATTTAAAAGTACATCTATTCTTCATTTACTACATTCAAATTTTGAACACTGAAAATTCTACGATATATCTTGAGATCATTTTCATGCATTCTAATATTGAACACTAACATATTCAATATTATATAATAATTTGTCATTCTAGGATTAAAAAAATGCTCAAAGACCTGATGAAATCATTTGAGAGAAGTATTATCTAAATTGAACACCTTCCAAGCTCTTTGTTCCAAACGAAAGCATATTCACGAAAATCAGAAGCCTTCGAGGACTACAACGCGTGGTAAAATATTCGGCTTTGAATTTACATCCAATTCAAATTTGTTCCATCTATTACACAACAATTATTGTATCATTCATTCTTCACGTATGCACAAGTTCAACTACAGACTTACTCATACATTACTCTTTTATCAGAAAAGTTTATTCTGGATCAAAGTAAAAGCATCTATCAAAATTCTTAACCAATCATTCTAGTAGATAAGTTGTGACAATTGCAACAAAGTCTCAACTAAAAATTTAGGAGATATTTATCAGTGTGTTATGTAAGTGTACCAATGCAAAAGAAATTCCAAGGAAATATGAAGTCTTTTATTTTTCAACTTGTCAAAAAATATTTTTTATATTGTCTCCACCCTCAAACTCACGATGTGACAGCAAGGAGAGGTGAGAGTTTGTCAAGCAAAAAACAAAAATGGTAGATCGGATGTGACTTTATGAAAAAGTCAGCAACCTGCAACGATGAAGAAACAAATGATAAGGAAATAGTCCCATGATGAAAACGGTGGTGGATGACAGTCAATCTCAATATGCTTCATGCGCTCATAGAACACAGAGTTGTGAGAATTCTAAATAGCATTCTTATCATCACAATACATAGGGGTTGAAGAGGAAAGAGAAACACCCATGTTAGAAAGTAAACAACGTAACCGCACAATCTCAGTGGTAGTCGACGTCATAGCACGATACTCTGCTCCCGTAGAAGAATGAAAAACAACAGTATACTTCTTACTCTTCCAAGAGATGAGATAATCACCCAAAAATAGATAAAAACCAGTGGTGAACTTACTATCAGTGGGGTTACTAACAGCATCAGAGTATGCACGAAACTCTAAAGATGAGGTCGATGGAAACAAAAGACTCCGAAAGCAAGTACCACAAACATAGCACAGAATATGAATAACAGCTCTCCATTGAACTGTAGTTGGAGCAAAGACAAACTGACTAACAATGTGAACAGCATAAAAAATATTAGGACGGGTAATGGTGAGATAGATGAGGCTTCCAACAATAGTGTAATAAAAAGTAAGGTCAGTCAAAGGAATACCAACAATAGTGCAATAAAAAGTAAGGTCAGTCAAAGGAATACCGCCAGAAGGTGAATATCGAGTATTGGCTTCAACCGGAGCATCAGCAGTTTTAGTATCAGTAAAATGAGCACGCTTAATGATATCAATAGCATACTTAGACTAAGAGAAAAGATACCTTTAGGCAAAGAAGTAACCTCGATCTCCAAAAAAATAAGATAATTGATCTAAGTCCTTCATTTTAAAATGACGAGCCAAGTCAGATTTTAAGGCAGTAATCCCATCAACATCATCACCAATGCTAATCATGTCATCAACCTATAACAGAAGCAGAATATGACCAGTCGAGGTGCATCTAAAGAACAATACAGAATCATGATGGCTAGGTGTAAAGATAAAAGAGGAAACAACAGTGGAAAATCGCTCAAACTAGGTGCGAGGTGCCTTCTTGAGTTTAAAGAAATATCCAGAATTATAAGAAACACCAGGAGGAGCAACCATATAGACATCCTCTTGAAGCATCCCATTCCGTAAGGCATTTTTAAAATCCATAAAATCCAACTGAGAGAGAATAGATGCAACTACAATAAGTGTACAAGTAGTAGGCATCTTTGTAACTGGAGTAAAGGTCTCATCATAATCCAGACCATACTACTAACTAAACCCCTTAGCAATCAACCTAGCTTCGTAACGCTAAATCGAACCATCAGATTTGGTTTTGATCTTATATACCCAACGAGAACTAATAGTATGTTTACCAGGAGATAATGAAACTAAATCCTAAGTGTCTGTCTTATGTAGAGTAGAGAGTTCATTAACTATAGGCTGTTGCCAAAGATGATCTAGAATAGCTTCTTTATAGGATGAGGTTTCAGAAAGTTTTTAAATAGACATTAAAAAAACAACAGAAGGATTTCCAATAACAAAAATAAGAAAAATTGGGTAACTGGGTGGACTTACAAATATGTGGAGGTTATCGAGAAGAAAAAAGAGGATCAAAAATCTCAAACGGTGCTTGTGAGGCCATATGAAGAGTTAGGACATTATGAGTCGTCGCATGTGTATTTGTAGTGCATAAAGGATCAACAACAAGATGAATATGGAAAAGTGGGCTATCGGTATCATCAGAAAAAAGGATCAATATGAATGAGATTAGTCTTAATCAAGTCATGAGTATTATCAGAAATAGAAAAGAATGTAATATGCTCAAAAAACACAACATGATGGGAAACATATAATCTTTGATTCATAGGATCAAAACAGCGATAACCCTTTTGTCCCTCTACATATCCCAAAAAGACACAAATAGTAGAGCGTGAAGTCAACTTACTACGTCCTACTTTAGGACGAAAGACAAAGCAAGTACACCAAAAAACTCTTAGATGGAAATAATAAGGAAGATGCACAAACAGCATTTCAGAGGGTGAAAACCCCGTAGTGTAAGAAGACAGAGTCTTATTAATTAAGTAAACAGTAGTTAGAAGTGCTTGTCTCCAAAATTCACTAGGAACTTTAGCATATAAGATAAGAGAACAGGTAGTTTCAACAATGCGCATATGCTTTCGTTCAAAAACACTATTTTTTGCCGGGTGTCAGTACACGAGGATTGATGAATTGTTCCATCAGAAACAAGCAATGTAGAAAAATTAGTAGAGGTATACTCTCCATCCAAGTCACATCTAAAGTACTTATTTACAACAAAATGTTGAGTTTTAACAAGTGCTCTAGAAGAAAGATAAAAAAAAAAAAAACCAGAACGTTGTTTTATAAGAAAAACTCTAACAATAATGACTATAAGATAAATCATTGCCATGCTAAGTGGGTTGAGTTTCTTCAAGAATATACATTTGTGTTAAAGCACAAAGCAGGGTGGAAAATGAACCAGCAGACGCTCTTAGACGCAAGTTCTCACTCCTACACACTTTAAGTGTTGAAGTAGTTGGATTTGAGAGGTTGAAAGAAGGATATCCAAGCTGTCCAGATTTTGGAAACATGTATTCTGAACTGATTGTAGGTCACTCAAAAAGTATAGAGTTCATTTTGCACGATAGTTTCCTATTTAATAGTTCTAAACTTTGTGTTCCCCCCACCCCGTAAGAGAGTTCATCATCTTAGAGCTGTATGCTGGAGGGATAGCTGGTCACTTTGGAAGAGACAAAACTATTGCTCTTTGGAGAAAAGATTTTATTGGCCTAGTCTCAAGCGAGATGTGGCTAGAATAGTGGAGCGATATCGTACCTGTCAATTGGCAAAGCACAAGAAGTAAAATACCGGGTTGTACACCCTATTACCTGTTCCTCACACTCCTTGGCAAGATATTAGTATGGATTTTGTATTTGGATTACCTACGGCTCTACAGAAGCACGGCTCCATCTTTGTGATAGTGGACAGATTTTCTAAGATGGCTCATTTAATTCCTTGTTCTAATACCTCATGAAGCATGCTTCATAAGTGGTGAAGGTTTTTATAGATGAAGTTGTTCGGTTACATGGACTACTTAAGACTATAGTGTCCGACCGTGATGTTCAATTTATGAGCTATTTTTGCACGACATATTCATGAATTGCATGCTGAAATCAATCATAGAATTATTCAAAGCAATGAACAATATAAGCAGGCTGCTTGTAACCCCCCAGAAATTTAGAAATTTATTTCGGCCTAAGTAAAATTCTTAGCAGGTATTGGTGGCCACATGTCTGTTCAAAGTCCAAACGGGGTCCAATAATAATAAACAACCCAAGTCCACTAGAGAAAATATCCAACGATTTTTGAGATTTATTAATTTATTAAATAATTTAATTAATTATAATTATTTTCTAAAAAAGGCAAAAATTGTAAGATATTTTAATTTATGGTAATTGTACCATATCAAAGACTTACTAAATTCAAAATAGGTAAGTTCCATGATATGCATGCAAGAGAATGGAAAGAGCCCAAAATCCTCAAATTCATTCATTTCTTTCTCCTTCCCCCTCCCAAAACCGGCCCTCCCCATTTCCCTTTCCCTTCCCTTTCCCTTTTCCTTTCCCTTATCCTTACCTTTACACACTCTTAAGCATATTTTACAGAGAAAGAAAAGAAGAAAAAAAGAATAGAGGTAGGAATATCTATATGCAAAGTAGATTTAATCCCTTTTATGTATTGTAGTTAAGTGTATATTCTATGCTAAAAAATTTAATATTTGTGGCCATCCGGATAAGAAAATACTTTAATCTATTGGAATGAACAAAAAATTATGTTTATCCTATTTTGGATATAATAGAAAGAATGTTTATGATTTTAAATCCTTTGGGATTAAACCTAAGAACGAATTTTTGTGGTTTTAAATCCATCGGGATTAAACCTAAGAATGAATTTGGGGTTTCAACCCTTGAGCTCACCGAAAATTCAAGTTTGCATGATTTATTTACATTAATTGCTATATATAAATTGGGATTTGCATTATTACGATGATATTCCTATTGAGATTTCCCAAACTCACCATTCTCCCATTCATAGATTGATTGTAGAGTGGGACGAAGGCTTGATGATGAAGAGATTAAGCTCATAGATTGATTGTAGAGTGGGACGAAGGCTTGATGATGAAGAGATTAAGCCATGGAAAAAGACTTTGGTCAAGAAGATGAATAAATGGTAGTTTGCTTTATGATATTATAAATTCTAAAATTTATATGTTATGAGATGATTTTTGATATGAATGTTAATTTTTAAATTGTCATAAACTTTATTGGATTCTATGAAATGAAAATTTTAAATTTTTTTTTGAGTATTAGAGGAGGTTTAAATGATATAATTTTGACCGGAATGAAAACTGTCCAGAATTTCCATCTTGCAAGTCCGATTTCAAACGGACGTCCAGAATGGTACACTTTAATTTTGGGATGAACTTTGGTGCGATTGATGACCTATCAATTTCGGCCCTTTGAAAATTGGAATTACCTTGTTCAGATGTCTGTAGAGCAAGATATTCAATTTTTTTAATGATGGACAATTCTATTTAGGAATCTGTCTTTCATATTTTGGAGGTTAATTTCGAGACCTTACGAATTTTATTAAATTCTAAATTTTGGATATGAGTTAATACATTATGTTATGTTTTATATATGTAAATAATAGAATTTTTCAAGGTCTTTTGATAGGGGAAAATCGAGATTAAAATTGAGTATTGAAAGCTATCTACTTTCTATTTTTCGTGTACTTTGTATCCTCTTTAGATGACCTTAACCATTTCATAAAATTATGAAAATTTAGTATGTGTTATTAGGATACATTATGGTTATTTGGTTAAAGAATCATAAGTTTTTGTAACCGTTGGGTTTCTCACTTTATGCATAAGAAATCAAAGGACAGTAAAGTTATGTCACAATCAAGTTAACTAGAAGTTTTGACTATAAGAAAACCATTAAAGGTTCTTAACCTCAACTTTAAAGTCTTTATAGTTAATAAGTCACTTTTTTAAACTTTTAGAATAACATCTAGAATTTCGTATTTTTAGTTCACTTTCGGACTTTAAAATATAAGAATAGGATAGACGCATCGGAGCCTCGTAGAGGAGGTTTTGGGGCGTCACAGCTTGAGCGGACAGAGTCTTGCTCGAGGGTCAAATTTTTTTTTTTTTAAAACCCAGAGTTTTAAATTGATTCTATAGACTAAGAAAATTTTAGTAACCAATAGAGAACAAATCAAGTCAATTAAAAAAAAAATTTTTGACCCTCGAGCAAGACTCATCAAGCTTAATACTATTCACCTTGTAAAAAATTTGTTTTTTTTCCTTTTCCTTTTCTCCTAATGTGTATTTAATGAAATACATGATGATTTCATTATTTACTCAAATATGCTACATGATTACATGAAAGTTTGTATTCTATCGGTAATAGAGAAAGTTAAAAATGTAATGGTTCCCCATGGCTATCCTATTTCATCTTACGGCTACCATCCTCAAACCCTTAGGTATGATTTTATTTGAGACATGAAAGAATTATTTCGAAGTCTTCTAGCATTGATTTTTGCTAAGTTGAATTGCATAAATTTATAATTTT
Source organism: Forsythia suspensa (assembly GCA_023638005.1). NCBI lineage: Eukaryota > Viridiplantae > Streptophyta > Magnoliopsida > Lamiales > Oleaceae > Forsythia > Forsythia suspensa. Next base: position 23,521,191 of record CM042666.1, on the reverse strand, counting down.
TTGCAAATAATAGAATGCTATTTATTTTAATTGAAAGTTTCTTTTGACTTATGTTGGACTTAACTTAGGACACAATGGCTAGAATGATGTATTCTGCTAGAAAGTCTATCAATTTACCATGTCACATAAGACCAAAAGCTTTAACAAACGAGCCAATGAGAACTTCGATTCCAACATGCCCCTGCCTCAACACATTGAGAGATTCCTTCAATTGTGGCGAAATGCGACGAGTTATGGGAATAGAATTGGTAACGTTGAGGCAAATGATCACCTTTTGCGTACCTTTACCCCATCTGTAGTAGAGATGGATAATTTTATCAAGAATGAAATGCTGAAAGAAGACCCAAACTATATCGATGTCGAGACATATTGATATACTCTAATTCACTGTCATGAAGATTATGCGAATGTGAAATTTGCAAGTAACGAAGAAGACTCAGACACAGAATCAGAGACTTCCATCAATCAACCAACTCCCAATCGAGAAGAAGATTCAGATTAGGCGTCATTTTCTTAATTTTTATCATGTTATTCTCCTTCAGACTTTCCTTGAGAGCACTTTCTAGATTTGCAGTAGAAATCTAATTTTACTTTTGCTACTTTCAGTATTATTATTTATTTCAAACAATTGTAGTTTTCTGACTTTTGTCGAAGATTATTCTAATAAAAATTCTAGCTTTCCTTGTCATTTGAGATAGTGGTTTTATTGTTGTTTGATGGACAACCTTTATTTTGTATAAAGGAAATGGCACCTCCAACTCAAAACAACTTTGATCGAGATCTCACGAGTGCGGTCACAGACCTAGCCGATATAAGTCGCTCATCTCTCTCCACCTCTTAGCCAAACAGTTGTTGTCAGTCATACTGCCATGATAGAACAGTTTTGTATGCACAAATCTCCTATGTTCGATGGCTCTTCAGAACCACTAACGATAGAGGAGTGGCTATATAAGTTGGAGTGCATCTTCCAATTGCTGACAAGTACTGATGCACAGAAAGTTAAGTGCATAGAATTCATGTTCGCCGGTGACGACAATCACTAGTGGAAATCTATGTCCCGTACTAGGAATGAGGTAGAACAGGACGCTCTAACTTGGAACCAGTTCAAGGATGAGCTAATGGAGAAATATTTCCCTAATGTACTAATGGATATCAAGGAAACTGAATTCTTACAGCTAAGGCAAGGCAGCATGTCACTACTAGAATATGAGCAGAAATTTGAACAATTATCTAAGTATTACCTTGTTGATACTGAAGCTAAAAACATCAAAAGGTTTGAGCACGGATATAAGCTTAATTCTCCTATTCCATAGCTTCACTTTTTACAGGGAAATGCTAGCTCAGGCAAAGACAGTTTGGTACCGTAAGGCCAGTTTAGATTAATCTACTCCTCAAAATAAGGATTTTTGGGGAGGAAAAATTAGAGTGGACAGGACAAAGAAAAAAGAAAAATGGCAAGAAAAGAAGTTGAATACTGGATCCAACAACATCAAGCCAGGAACCTACACTCTTCCCTACCCAAAATGTAACAAGACTCACCTAGGAGAGTGCTTATTTGGGATAAATGTATGTTATCTGTGTGGAAAACTATTCTACATGATCATGAATTGTCCAGAACCACCCAAAAGAAGAGATGGGAAAGAGAAACAATGAGATAGAAACAAGAATAAGAATGGAAAAAGGGCGAGTGTTTGCCCTTACCCAACAAGAAGTAGACGAGAATCCCAACGTGATAGCAGGTACCCTTATGTTGTCACATTTTCCTGATTACGTGCTTTTTGAATCTAGAGCAATGCATTCTTTTATCTCTGCATCTTTTATCACTAAGGCTAGGCTTACGTGTGATAAATTGGCTAGTACACTAGAGGTTAGCATCCTTTCAAGCGAGTCACTTTTTAAGAATCAACTAGCTAAATTAGTTAAGATAGAAATTAGAGGAAAGGTACTAGAAACAGATTTGTATATCTTGGAAATGAAAGACTTTGACGTAATCCTAGGCATGGATTGGTTGGACATAACCATGCATCTATCCAATGCCACAAAAAAGGGGTAGTACTTCAGAAACAAGGAGAAGAGAAGTTTTGTTCCTCAGGGGCGAAAAGGTCAGGTGAAGGAAATTCTTTTAGTACCACAGGTAAACCATAACCAGAGGTAACTGTTGAAGATATAGAGGTAATACACGAGTTTGTTGATGTTTTTCCTGAAGATCTACTAGGAATTCTGTCAGATAAACAACTGGAGTTCATGATTGACTTAGTTCTTGGAGCGGCACCGATGTCTAAAGCACCTTATAGAATGGCACCAAAGGAATTACAAGAACTAAAGTCTCAACTTCCAAAATTGTTGGATATAGGCTTTATCTAACCAAGTGTGTCACTGTGGGGTACACCAGTTCTTTTTGTGAAGAAGAAGGATAGATCGATGAGAATGTGCATTGACTATCAGGAATTAAATCAGTTGACGATAAAGAAAGAATAAGTACCATCTTCCAAGGATTGAAGATTTGTTTAATCAACTAAGAGGATCAAAAGTATTCTCTAAGAATGACTTGAGATTTGGGTACCATCGATTGAAGATTAAGACTAGCGACATACCGAAAACAGCTTTTCGAACTCGTTGTGGGCATTACGAGTTTGTGGTTATGCCTTTCAGCTTAACTAATGCACCAGCAGTGTTCATAGACCTAATGAACAAAGTGTTTCATGAATTCTTGGACAAGTTCGTCATAGTTTTCATCATGACATCTTGGTATCATCTGAGAATCGTGAACAATATGAAGAACATCTCAGAATAGTGTTGGAGATATTTAGAAAGGAGAACTTGTACGCCAAATTCAAAAAGTGCGAATTTTGGCTAGATTGAGTAAGTTTTCTTGGGCACTTATAGCCCAAGGGATTGAAGCCAACCCAGCCAAAGTGGAAGCGATAACGAATTGGAATTGACCAACCAATGCTGGAAAAGTGCACAATTTCTTAGGGTAAGCCGGTTATTACCGAATATTTATATAAGGTTTCTCTAAAATTGCTAGATCATTGACTCAGTTAACCAGAAAATAAGTAAAGTTTCATTGGGATGACAAATGTTAACAAAGTTTTCAAGAACTTAAGCAACGTTTATTTACAGCTCTAGTACTGGCAGTACTAGAAAGATAGAAGGATTTGTGATTTAAAGTGATGCATCCAAACTAGGTTTGGTATGTGTGCTTATGTAGCATGGGAGAGTGATCGCCTATGCTTCGAGATAACTAAAATCGTACAAACAAAATTATGCAACGCATGACCTAGAATTGGCTGTAGTAGTTCACGCATTGAAGATATAGCTACACTATCTGTATGGGAGCAAGTGTGTTATATATACGGACCATAAGAATCTCAAGTATTTCTGTACCCAGAAAGAGTTAAATATAAGACAGTGAAGATGGTTGGAGTTAGTGAAGGATTGCGACTATGCAATCCATTATCACCCAAGTAAAGCCAACGTCGTGACTGATGCCTTAAGCAGAAAGACAATAGAGCAGTTGACATCGATAATCACAGTGCAAGAACAACTAGTAAGGTACTTCAAAAGACTAAAGTTAGAAGTTTTAGCACCATCGAGTCAAGTTGCTACAAGAATAACGTCCTTGATTATTTGACCCACTCTCAGAGATCGAATTCAAGAGGCTCAAGATAAGGACCCTTTTCTATAAAAGATCAAGGCCGAAGTTGGTACAAATAAATGCAAGGATTTTAGTTTGAATACAGACGGTGCACTCATGTTCAAAGGAAGATTATGTGTACCCAAGGATGAGAAATTGAGAAAATAAATTTTGGAGGAAGCTCACTCAACCCCTTACACAGCATATCCTGAAGGAACGAAGATGTATCACGACCTCCGAGACACCTTTTGGTAGAGAAACATGAAGAGAGGTATAGGGTTGTTTGTGGAAAAATGTCTAGTCTGTCAACAAGTCAAAGTAGAACATCAAAGGCCATCAGGGCCGTTGAATCTATTAGAAATACCATAATGGGAATGGGAACACATAAACATGGACTTCATAGTAGGTTTTCTTAACTCAGCAAGAGGTCAAAATGCCATTTGGGTAATAATGGACCGATTAACCAAGTCGACCCATTTCTTACTAGTAAAGATGACTTTCAACATGGATCAATTAGCGCAGCTATACCTTAGATAGGTTGTCAGGTTGCATGAAACCTCCTTATCAATAGTGTCGGATATGGATCCAAGGTTTACATCAAAATTTTAGAAGAGTTTGCAGATAGCCTTAGGCACCAAGCTTAACTTCAGTACTGCATATCATCCTCAAACAGATGGATAGTCCGAGCAAACAATTTAAATTTTAGAAGATATGCTTCGGGCATGTGTTTTGGACTTAGGCGGCAACTAGGAGTCCTACTTGCCGTTAGTGGAGTTTGCTTACGACAACAACTTTCAAGCTACAATAGGGATAGCCCCTTATGAGGCACTTTATGGTAGGAAATGTAGATCTCCAGTACATTGGGATGAAGTTGGAGAAAAGAGATTGTTAGGCCTTGAAATCATTGAATGAACAGTTCAGGCTATCGATACAATAAGAGCTAGAATAAAATCTGCCTAGGACCGATAGAAAAGTTATGTAGATAAGAGAAGAAAAGTTTTGGAATTCGAAGTTGGCGAAAATGTTTTCTTCAAAGTAGCACCAATGAAAGGCGTTCTCCGTTTCAGTATGAAAGGAAAATTAAGACCTAGGTTCATCGGACCTTTTGAAACACTTGAGAGAATTAGTAATGTCGATTATCATCCTGCTTTGCCTCCAGAACTTTCAACTATGCATAATGTCTTCTATGTGTCTATCATCAGAAAATATGTTCATGACCCCGGACATGAGTTAGACTACTAATCTTTGGAAATGCAAAAGGATATAGCCTATGAGGAAACCCCAATCTATATTTCAGACTAAAAAGTTCATGTTTTAAGAAATCGAGAAATGCCGTCAGTCAAAGTTCAATGGTAAAATCACATAGTGGACGAGGCCACTTGGGAAAAAGAAGAAGATATCAAAGCTAAGTACCCCTTCCTATTTCCATCATAAGAAAAATTTTGAGGACGAAATTTTATAAAGAGTAGAGGATGCAATGCCCCAAAAATTTAGAAATTTATTTCGGGCTAAGTAAAATTCTTAGCAGGTATTAGTGGTCACATGTCTGTCCAAAGTCCAAGCGAGGTCCAATAATAATAAACGACCCAAGTCCCCTAGAGAAAATATCCAACGACTTTTTAGATTTATTAATTAATTATTTATTTTATTTTATTTTAATCATTTTCTAAAAAAGGCAAGAATTGTAAGATATTTTAGTTTATGGTAATTGCATCATATCAAAGACTTACCAAATTCCAAATAGGTAAGGCATGCAAGAGAATGGAAAGAGCCCAAAATTCTCAAATTCATACATTTCTTCTCCCCCCCTCCCAAAACCGGCCCTCCCCCTTCCCCTTCCCCTTACACACTTAAGCATATTTTACAAGGAAAGAAAAGAAGAAGAAGAGAGAAGAAGAAGAAGAAGAAGAAGAAGAAGAAGGAAAGAAGAGAAATTTTTCAAAAGTTTTTCATTCTTTTTATCAAGGAAGCAAGGTAGGAATATCTATATGCAAAGTTGATTTAATCTCTTTTATGTATTGTAGTTATGTGTATATTCTATGCTAAAGAATTTAATGTTTGTAGCCATCCGGATAAGAAAAGTAGTTCATTCCATTGGAATGAACAAGAAATGATATTCATCCTATTTTGGATGTAATAGAAAGAATATTTATAGTTTTAAATCCTTTGGAATTAAACCTAAAAATGAATGTCTATGGTTTTAAGTCCCTTAGGATTAATCCTAAGAATGAATTTGGGGTTTTGACCCTTGAACTCAACCAAAATTGAAGTTTGCATGGTTTATTTACATTAATTGCTATATATAAATTGGGATTTGTATTATTATGATGATATTCCTATTGAGTTTTCTCAAAATCACCCTTCTCCCATCCATAGATTGATTGTTGGATTGGACGGAGGCTCGATGATGAAGGGATTAAGCCATAGAAAAAGACTTTGGTCAAGAAGATGAATAAATGGCAGTTTACTTTATGATATTATAAATTCTGAAATTTATATGTTATGAGATGAATTTTGATATGAATGTTATTAGTTAAATTATCATAAACTTGCACGGGACTCTATGAAATGATAATTTTAATTTTTTTTTAATATCAGATGAGGTTTAAATGATTTAATTTTGACTGGAATGAAAACTGTCCATATTTTTTAGCTTGCAAGTCTAGTTTCAAACAAACATCCAGAATGGAAAACTTCAAGTTTTAGGATGAAATTTGGTCGTCTGAAACTTGGAATTACCTCGTTCGGATGTCTATATAGCAAGATATGCGAGTTTTTGTAATAATGGACAGTTCTATTCAGGAATCTGTTTTTCATGTTTTGAAGATTAATTTGGAGACCTTACAAATTTTATTAAATTATGAATTTTGGATATGAGTTAATAAATTATGTGTTGTTTTATCTCTGAAAATATTAGAATTTTTAAAGGTCTTTTGATAGGGAAAAATTGGGATTAAAATTGAGTATCGAAAGCTGTCTAGTTTATGTTTTTTGTGTACTTTGTATCCTCTTTAAATGCCCTTAACCATTTTATTAAATTATGAAATTTTAGTATGTGTTAGAAGGATAAGTTATGGTTATTTGATTAAAGCATCATAAGTTTTTGTGACCGTTAGATTGCTCGTTTTATGCATAAGAAATCAAAGGACAGTAAACTTATTTCACAATCAAGTTAACTAGAAGTTTTGACTTTAAAGAAAACCATTAAAGGTTCTTAACCTCAACTTTAAAGTCTTTATAGTTAATAAGTCACATTTGTAAACTTTTGGAATAACATCTAGAAATCTGCATTTTTAGTTCACTTTCGAGCTTTAAAATATAAGAATAGGAGAGACGCATCGGGGCCTCATAGAGGAGGTTTTGGGGCGTCACACTGCTAATGCCCATCAAGTATTCAAGGAGTTTTCAGTTGGAAATAGTGTCATGGTTCGAGTTAAACCCGAGCGATTCACACAAGGAATTGCAAAGAAACTACAAGCACGTAGTATTGGACCCTTTAAGATCTTGAAAAAAGTGGGACCTAATGCTTATGTCTTAGACCTTCCTTCAAAAATGGGGATTAGTTCCACTTTGAATGTTGAGGATTTAGTTCCTTACAAAGAACCTATGATACCTAGTCCGACCCAAACATGTGCTGATGTTTCAAAATTGGAGGAGTCTTTTCTTCCCTTTCCTACTTTTGCATTTCCTCATTTGACTCCTCTTTTACCCCCTTCTAAACCTCTAAATAAAGATATTGTAGAGTACATTTTGGATGAACATATGGTTTAAACCAAACATGGTGGATACCAGAAGTTCTTAATCAAATGGAAGAACAGGCCACGCTTTGACAACACATGGGTTATAAAGGAGGAACTACAGCAGATTGATCCAGATATTCTTGAACGATATTACAGTTGTGTCTCGCCAGAGTCGAGCTCTTCTCAGTAAGGGAGAATTGATGAGGACATCATTGTCAAATCTCTTAAAGTATATGAAAGAAAGAGATGGAAGAAGACTAAATCAAATTTGGCAATGTCTTTGTGGCTAGATTAGATGTTTTCACATGCATCTAGAATAAGTCAAGTGTCTTTTCGTTCTTCAAAATAAAGTCTTAGTGCATGTATTTGGATAAATGTGGGAAGTCTCCCAAAATCTACATTTTATATGAAGTCTAAAAGTCGGGAAGTCTAAATGTTTGTCTTGGGTATAAATATAGGTGTAAGTGCCTTTAGGAAGGCAATGAACTGTATGGAAAAAAAATTCAGTAATTTGGTATATTTTTTCCTGCGAAGAGAACTTTGGTGTGAAACCAACCTGGGTGTGAAGCCCATTTATCTTTCTCTATCTCTATTGTTAAGATGTTTGTTATTATAATTTTCTTCTTCCAACTATAAGTGTGTTCTTTGTTTCATTCTCCAGCTACAATTCTGTTAGATTTTTTTCCCGCTGTAGCATTCTTGATTAGTTGATGGGCAATTAGTGTGCTATATTTCAAATTTCAAAGATTAAATTAATTCTAAAATTTATCTTAGCTTTTATTAAATTCATATATTGCATCACTTAATTTTATGGATTTTTGAAATATTCAAAGAGTTGAGTACGCACCTATAACTTATTTTCTACAAACTTCTGTGTTCATAATATTACTTCATGTTCAGGTTCACCAATAAAAAATTTGTTCAATAGTTCATTGTGATTGATGTATTTCTTCTCTTGGAATAAATTAAACTCCATTTTATTGTTAGATAATTGCTTGAGACCATTCGAACAATTTTTGTCATGAAAAACTACATGAAGTTGTTCAGTTTGGATAAAACTTTAAGCTAAATTTAATTCTACGTATTTGCTCTAATTACTATGCATACTCTAATTGTGAAAGTTCTAACGATAATATAAATTAAACTAAGAAGAGAAGAACAAAGAGAGAGAAAGAAGAATCAATCTTATTAAGCAAACGATATAATGAAAAATATTAATACAACTAGTTTATATAATAAGGTAAACCCTAATTTATATTAAGTAAACCAATCAACTAATATATTCTAATATATTTAGACAATCTTCTAATATATACGAGAATCCTCTAATATATATTCTAACATCCCCTAAAACTCACGATGCTACAGTAATAAGCAGCGAGAGTTTGTCAAGCAAGAAATGAAAATGATGGACCGGATGTGACTTTGTGAAGAAGTCAGCAAGCTACAACGATGAAGAAACAAAAGGTAAAGAAATAGTGTCATACTGAAGATGGTGATGAATAAGATGACAGTAAATCTCAATATGCTTCATGCGCTCATGGAACACAGAGTTGTGAAAAATCTGAATAGCACTCTTATTATCACAATACATAGGGGTTGAAGAAGAAAGAGAAACACCCATGTCAGCAAGTAACCAAGGCAACCACACAATCTCAGTAGTAGTAGACTCCATAGCACGATACTCTACTTTAGTAGAAGAACGGAAAACAACAGTCTATTTCTTACTCTTCCAAGAGATAAGAGAATCACCCAAACTAAAATAGACAAAAACCAGTATTATAGAAAAAAGGAAAAAGAGGATAGAAGAAGAAGAGAAATGAATGAGGAGAAGAAGAGAAGAAAGGGATAGGAATGAGGAGACAAACTATCTAGAATAACCAGAAACAAAACCAACCAAATTCTAGGTTACTGGACTAGATTCCAAATCCAAATTAATGGATGAAAATACCAAATTGCAAATTTTGAAAACTTGGAATCGATTTCCAAATCCAAATCACTAGATGTAAATACCAAATAATGAATCCCAGATTATCACCTGGATACAAAACCAACCAAATTATAGAACAGAACAAACTCGACGAATTCCAAACTGACTTGGACATACTAGATGCAAAACCAACTAAATTTCAAAACAAAACAACTAGACAAATTCCAAACTGACTTGGATATAAATACCTCAAACAAGTCAAAGGGTCCAAGTAATCTAATCACTCAAGACCAAAACAACCCGACAAACCTACAACAAGACTCTAAAAAAAAATTAGCCAGATGACCGTGTCTAAAAAAACAAAAAAAAGAGTTGGCCAGACCAGTGGCACAAGGCCACTCACCGGAGAACATAAGCGATTTCAAATCAAGTCGGATCAAACTTGCTCTGATACCATGTAAAGATAATAAGATGGAGAATAATGACTTGTATTATTGATGTACAGTGACCAAATATATATACACACTTGTAAGATTTATATTTGGTAAGAAATCGAAATCTTCTAATATAAAGAAAAGTATAATACAAGAATATCATAATACAAGGAAAAATATAATATTTGAGATACAAGAATATCATACTATAAATATAAATATACTAGACTTGAGGACCAAGTAACCGGTTGGAATGTTCTAGAGATAGCTCGACTTGGGCTCCATGCGTGTGACTAGTGGACGGACCATCATCATCCTTAACATGCTCTCGCAAGACAGAGCTCCCATCAGAGAGTCCAATCTTGGAACAAAGATGACATAAGACAGTACTAGACAATGGCTTAGTGAGAATATCGGCGAGCTAGTCTTTACTGGAGATGTAGGAGACAGAAAATGATCCATTGGAGACATGATTACGAACGAAGTGGTAATCTATGGCAGCGTGTTTCATGCGAGAGTGAAATACAAGATTGACAGATAGATATGTGGCACTAAGATTGTCACAGAGAATATTGGGCTTAGAGGGTAAGGAGACACGAAGCTCATGAAGAAGATTGTGAAGCCATAGGACTTCATAAAGCACAAGAAGCAAGAGCACGATATTCAGCCTCAGTGGAGGATCGCGCAACAGATTTTTGTTTCTTGGAGCACCAAGAGACGGCATTCCCACCAAGATAGATGAAATAGGCAGAGGTGGAAGTGCGATCATCAACATTGTCGTCCCAATCAGCAAGAGTAAAGGCAGTAAGAGACAGAGTGGAAAACTTTTTGAGAAAAAGACCATGATGAATGGTAGATTTAAGATAACGAATGAGATGTTTGACTGCAATCTAATGAGTTTCAATGGGTTTGTGCATAAACTAGGACAGTTTGTTAACAGCATAAGAGATATCTAAACGAGAGAGAGAGAGAGAGAGAGTGTGTGTGTGTGAGTGAGAGAGATATTGTAGAGCGCTGACAATTTGGCGATAAAGAGTAGGATCCGTAGCCGGCGATCCATCAAAAAGTCGAAGAGGTGGGGTGGAGGACATGGGAGTAAGACATTCTTTGGCATCGGTCATGTTGGTGCGATGAAGTAGATCACGAATATATTTGTGCTGAGTTAGGAGAGAACCAGAGGAAGTAGGAAGTAGTTCGACTCCAAAAAAATAATTCAAGTGGTCGAGATCTTTAATGGAGAAGAGGGCAGACATCTTCGTAAGGAAGGAGTTGAGAACAGATTGATTAGTACCAGTGACGAGTACATCGTCAACATAGACAAGTAGATAAAGAGAGATGGAGTTATTGAAGTAGATAAATAGAGAGGTGTCGCTTTGAGAATTTTGGAAGCCATAAGAGATTAGAAAATTCTTAAGTGTAGTATACTAGGTACGGGGTGCCTACTTCAAACCATAAATGGCTCATTGTAGATGACAAACATGAGATGGATATGTGGGATCGACAAAGCTAGGGGACTGAGACATAAACACATCTTCAGTCAACATGCCATGAAGAAAGGCGTTATTGACATCAAACTGTTTAATAGGCCAATTACGAGAGAGAGCTAAGGTGAGAATGACTCGAATTGTGGAAGGTTTGACGACGGGACTAAATGTATTATGATAGTCGACACCAGGTCGTTGATAAAATCCCTTCACCACTAAACAAGCTTTGTAGTGGGAGATGGATCCGTCGGGGTTTTGTTTGATGCGAAACATCCATTTGCAACCAACAACATTTTGGGAAGAATCAGAGGGGACTAAAGACCAAGTATGATTGCGAAGAAGAGCATTAATTTCTTCTGACATGGCTTGGCGCCAAGCTGGAAGTTTGAGTGCTTGAGACGTACATGTAGGTTCAACAATATCAGGTCGAGGATGATGTGTGACGACAGTGAATAGACGTTTAAGTTTAACAATATTGTTCTTACCATGAGTTTACATAGGATGGAAATTGACTGAAGGATGACGAGGAGCAGGTGCAACTGATATAGTCAGCAGGCTGCTCATTACTAGAACTATAATCATATTTAGAGTGTAAGGCTGCTATTATTTGTTTGTAAGTGGGGCCTAAGCCACGCATACAGTATATGAGAAGATCTTCGTGGGAGGGAGGAGCTTTAAGAGTACTGAGCTCGTCGGCTATGGTTTTGACCTTTAGGAGAAAATTTGTAATGGTTTGGATCCCACGAGACATTTGGGAAAGCTTATCCTTCAAGTGGATGATGTGTGACTTGGACCTTTTTACAAAGTATTGATGAAGTCGATTCTAGGCTATTGAACTGGTGGTAGAAGAATAAACGAGAGGTATAATTGACTCAGACAAGGATGACAAGATGACATGTAGAATTAGTTGGTCTTGGTGTTTCCAAGACAAGGCGGCTGGATTTGGGGACGAGGTACCGACAGTTGTGATGGTTTCAGATGGACAAGGGGACGATCCATCGACATAGCTTAACAGATTGAGACCATAGAGAAGGGAGGTAAACTCAGCTTTCCATGAAAAATAGTTTGAAGACGTAAGTTTAAGAGAAATTTGTGTGGCCGAGTTTAGTTGTACAAGCGGTTAGACGGCGGCTAGAGAAGCAAGATCGGCAGTTTTGGTAAGATCAATTTCTTCATTGGTTTTGGTTGTGTCTGCCTTTGTTGAAGCAGCTGAGAGGACGACTTGTTATTGAAGCAGAGGACGACTTGTTGAAGCAACAGAGAGGACGACTTGTTGTACAAGTGGCTGGACGGCGGCTAGAGGAGCAAGATCGGCAGTTTTGGTAAGATCAATTTCTTCATTGGTTTTGGTTGTGTCTTCCATTTTTGAAGCAGCAGAGAGAACGACTTGTTATTGAAGAAAGAGGGGACAGCTTTTTGGATGAAGGGAAGAAGACGACTCGTTAGAGGAAGGGCTTTGATACCATGTGAAAGTTCTAACAATAATATAAATTTAACTAAGAAGAGAAGAACAAAGAGAGAGAAAGAAGAACCAATCTTATTAAGCAAACGATGTAATGGAAAATATTAATACAACTGGTTTATATAATAAGGTAAACCCTAATTTATATTAAATAAATCAAACAACTAATATATTCTAATATATTGAAACAATCTTCTAATATATACGTGAATCCTCTAATATATATTCTTAACACTAATGACATGGGATTAATAATTTTGATGAGAGAACATCACACAATGATATCCATCACACAACATCGCGAAAACAACACAAATCAATACTCTTCATGCTGTGCAGTCTCAAAAATATGAAATGACTAAAGGTGGTATTGTTATGTCAATCTCATTTTGTCTACCCAGTCGTTCACTTGGACAAAAACTAAAAATAAAAAAATGTCGCTCAGAAAAAGAAAAGAAAATAAAATTCGACAGCATCTCCACCCACCCACAATATTATCAACTTACCCTAATATTTTATTCAGATTTTGAAATAGGGACATGTTTCATAAATGGGATTTTTAAAAGTGGCAAAAAATGAGGGGTGGATTTGAAATGTGGGAACTTTAGAAAATATTTACAAAAATAGCCACTTTTACGTGCAAAATGTCAATGACAGTCTTTGTAAAAATGATGACTTTTTTGTGTGGTATTGACAAATGTGAAAGTTGGCGACTTTTGATAGCTTCCAAAAGAAGCTATGCAGATATTGCAATTACACAGAAGACCATGCAATTGGCTACAAATCACGAAATTTATGTCATTTTCAAAATACATTTTAATGGCTAACTGTTATCTTAAAATATATTTTAATAGCTATATATTAAGTTAACAACATAACCCTTTAATCCTTCATAACTATTCCTCAGAACATAGCAACAAGCTTTTAATCCTTCATAGTTAAAGTTAGTATCTAAAGATAAGAAAATGCTATTACTTGTTTACAAATGTGAATTTGAAAAATTTAAGGTTGTAAGAATTAATATCCTAGATCTAAATTATCGGGGTCGGGGTTAATTGGTTATGTGCAAAATTAATTAATCCAATAAATTAATTGGGGTACATTAGTTGTGGGCTAGTACAGTTCTAGTAAGACTTTAATAGGATTAGCTCAGCCTATACATACTAGGCTACAGCTTCATAACTTGCTAGCACAAGAAAAAGAAAAAGAAAAAACACAAATCAATTAGTCCCAAAAGTTCAATTTTCATATGTTCTTGATTGTGGAAATCCATATATATATTTTGCTGTGTGGATTATCATTAGAGACTGGACGATTGGACAACTGTGCTATTGAATATTGTACCTCCAGATAATCAAATATCATTGTTCATCAAATCCTTACATTAGTATCAGATACTACTTTGTTACTTGTTAAAAATTGTTAGACTTCTTTGATGATTGAACAATAATTTTTATTGGTATATTAATTGATGATAAATATTTTCTCCTCCTTTGAGCGCGGCGGTGGCGGCAGCAGTGGTGGAGACCTGCAAAAGGTGGCGGAGCTTCTTTCCACTGTGTCCACTCTGGTGTGATAATCAGTACTTGATTAAACTCAAATATACAAATTAACAATATTGAGTATGTGTGTTGTGTTTTTACCTGGTGGGTTGGCCTTTATTTATAGGGATGGACCGCAATTATGGTCTTCAATGGTCATTAATAACGGGTGTCCCTTCATCTTCATCATTATTAAGAGTTGATGAGGGATGCTTCATCTTCCCAATTGTCGATGGTAACTATCATTCTATGGGTCGCCTATCTGGCTAACCTAACAATAGTTGAGTTATTGCTATCTATCTATCATAGACGAGCTTATGAGACCAACGAGGCGTCATCATAAGCCCCTCTACTTTTCATGGACCACTGTCAATGAGAAGTAGAAATTTGTCTTTCAAGTAACTATTCCTGACCAAAAAGTCGAAAAACAACATATGTAATAATTATTTATTTATTATTATTAATTAATTAATTTTTAAAAAAAATATATTTGTAACAAAAATCACATGGAAGCGTGTCACTTGGCGAGGTGTGGTCAAGTGATGATTTACCGTGTGGCTGGCCAAATATAGACTAGCTATTTTAGGCCTGAATCACGCCTGATTTGGGCTTAAATCCCAGCCCCAATTAGGGGGGTTTTATTTCTATATAAGAGAGGAAAATAGGATATTATTTTTAGTATTCACATAACTCATTGCTTGGTTGGAATTCTTTTCAGACTGGTCTCATTTTTCCTGTTTGAGTCATAGAGGTTTTTTATCCTTTCATCATCTAAGGTAATCTTTTCACCCCTGTTCTTCTTTAAACTTTTCGGCCCTCTTTATTTTTTATTTTTTAAATATATAAGACGGTGATTACTTCTAGTAGTAGTTCTTCAACCAATAAATCTAATAGCAGTCTTAGAGACCTGTCTTATCGCACATTATTTAATGGAAGAGATGATAATCATCCGCCAGTTGAAGAATGGACATTTGTTAGTTCTTTAGGACATGGTGGGCCCCGATATTTGAATGAACTAATTGATGAGATTGAGGTAGGATTAAAATAAGGGAGATTCATCCATAGCCCAAAACCATTCGACCCAAGATGAAAACAGGGCAGTCGTCGCCGTAGCGGCCTAGCCCGCGAAGCCAGGCGGCGGCGGCCTCACCGATCCCCAAAGATCTTTTTGCCTTCAACTGGGGTGGGCTGCCTCACCCGTCTCTTGCCTTAGGTGGGTAGACAAGTCCATCGCATGTTAGCCCACCTCTGGTTGACGTAGATACGTTACCTGAACTTTATGTATCTATTGAGTTTGTAGATTCGGACGCCAATTCTTCTACGGTATCCTATCTGCTTAATATTCAAACGGGACGTTCTCCAAGTGGTAATTTGATAGAGCTAGACTTACCAAAGGATGTTTGTGTTTACAATCCAAAAAGGTTTGTGAAAATGTTGAAAAAAATATGAATTACCCCCGGGTCATTTATACCGAGTCCCCCATCCTAGTGAGCGAATTCCATGATCAGACCCTAGGGAGGTGGTAGTTTACTGTGACATCATGACAGCTGGTTTAATGTTTCCTCACCATCCCTTGTTCATTTCTTTCTTCAACGAATTTCACGTCACTCTTGGTCAATTAACTCCTAATTCGTGGCGTATATCAACTCATTTCTTATATTTGTGTCTTACAAATGATATCGAGTTGTGTCTTCGGCTTTTTAGAAGTGTGTTTGATATGTTTCTTGTGATTGGGAGTTACTGTTATGCATATATTCAACTTAAAGTAGGATTGTTACTACCCCATTTTCCCAATTCAAATAGTGGATAGAGGAAACGATTCTTTTTTGTTTGGCCTGAGGTAGGACAATTTCCTTTTAAAACTTGTTGGAGAACTCCTTTTTGCAAGCATTTCAACGAGCCCTTGGATCTTGATCATGAGTTGAAGGCATGTCTAGATAAGCTTTTACACTTGATGTATCCGGGATTGCATATGAGCGAGGTGTTATCTAAAGAGAACTTGCGGCTGGTTTACATTGGATCAGACATTTCATTTTGCATGTATTTGCTGTATCAACCTCTATTTTTCTCTTTTAGACATGGATAATTTTTATTTTGGAGGTGTGATGGATGTGGCTAGATTTGCACCGATGCTAAAGACCTGTCTCTATCCCCTTTAAAAAAAAGACGGGCCGATAAAGGAAAAGCCACTGCTGAGACAATAGTTGTCCCTCATTCTGTGCAGCGTACTACTAGAGGTAGTGATACCCATGCCTTTAGGGAGTTTGGATTTTCTCATGTTGACTCGTCGATTGAATCTGAGATCATGTTGGGCTGCGTGAATGAAAAACTTATTGAAAATTTCAAAAGTAAAGAAGCAGCTGCCATGCGACGTATCATGTATAACAACCACCGCAGGGTAAGCTATTGTATTTTGATGGTACTCTGTTGCTTTCTTATTAAATATTCATCATTTATTTAATTTCAACTTCCTATTGTCTTGTATAGATGGTTTCTATGGAGGAGAAAGTACTACGTGATTTGGAGAAATTTGAGAAACGTGCCACCGAGAAAGACCATGACAAGAAGAAAGCTGTAGCAGCAGTGCAATCTTTATTCGACAAGGCAACAGCTGCGTCTAAGAAAAAAGATAGTGAGATCAATCAACTTCATAAAGAGGTTGACCAGCTTCGCAAAAGTTGGAGATTGCAGATAATGAAGCCGTTGCGGGATACAAGATGTCTGCACAATATAAGAGCAGCTTGCACATGTATGGTGCAGAATCCTTGAAGGCTGCTATCAAAATGACTAAAGAGTGGCTGGATGACGATCATTCAAAGATAGACCCAGATAAATTTCATAGGTATCTGAAGAAATGCCGGGCTATAGATTTAGCTGCTGAGAAAGCCAAAGTGACTGACCATAGAGGGGTTGGATCTCAACCCAATAGCTCTCTTGATAATCAAACATTATTTTAGTTTCATGATGGTTGTCCCGTTTAATCATGAAAAATATAATATTCAATCTATTTCATTTCGAATATTATTGAATGCTGTGAATTTCAGTTTTTATGTTTGGCGTGAAACATACATTTTTATTTTAATTAAAAAAAAATTGTTCTTCACTTTTTCACTTTGTAATCCTTGGTTGTATTTCATTTGTTGGTTGTAATGTATGATGGTATATCTCCTGACCAACATAGGAAAGTGAAAAAAATTGTCTGAAAATATCGGGATGAGAGCAGGGACAGTGTGGGATTTCCCACGCTGGGAGGTGGGGTGGGCACACCTGTCTCTTAATTGGGACGGGTATGTACCCACCACAGGCGTGGGAACTCCCACACCCTAGCATGGCGTGCGCCCGCCCCAAGGCGTGGCAGGGACGCCTTCGTTTTTTTTTTAAAATTTTTTTGGCTTACTGCCCTTTGTTATTTTGAATTAAGGCTCATCGCCCTTTATTGATTTTTGAACAAGGGCTCATCGTCTTTGATTTTTAGATATAGGCTCATTGTCTTTGGTTGCAGCCCTTTCTCTAACTTTCTCAAGTAGGTCGATTTCTGCCCTTGTGGTATTGTCATCTGTCTGTTTGACTTGCATTCTCAAAGTTGGATTTACAATTTCAGCGGGTATCACTACTTCCATTCCAAAAGATAATTTGAACGGTGTCTCTCCCGCTGGCCACCTAGAGGTGGTGTAATATGCCCATAGTACATTTGGTAGTTCATCTGCCCAAGATCCTTTTTCTTTTCCCAACCTCATTTTTAAATCCCAAAGTATGGTATGATTAGTGACTTCAGTTTGGCCATTGCTCAGTGTGCCACTGAAGTGAGTCGGTGCGAGATTTTATAATTGTCACAAAAATTCTTAAAGATGTGGTTATCGAATTGTCTTCCGTTATCCATGACTATCACCCGTGGTATTCCGAAAAGGCAAATTATATATTTCCATATGAAATATTGTATCTTGGCGGTGGTTATGATAGCTAACAGAAATTTTCTTTGACCCTTAGAAAATGGCAAAGGACCCAGGATGTCCATCCCTCAATGATAAAATAGACATACTGTATAAATTGCTGACTGTGGCTCGGCTGGCTGATAAATTATGTTGCAAAACCTTTGACAGGCATTGAATTCCTTACCAGTTGCTTAGCTTCTTGCTTCATTTATGGCCAATAGTAGCCTTGCCTTAAAGCCTTAAAAGCAAGGGCATCACTGCCCAAGTGATTTCCACACAGACCATTGTGTATTTCAAATAGGACCTCAGCTGCTTCTGTTGGCCGGAGGCACTTCTGATAAGTTACAGAGAGTCCTCTTCGGTATAATTGTCCATCAATCATAGAAAACATACCAGCTCGTACCCTCAACCATTTTGCTTCATTTAGGTCTGTCGGTAGATTACCTTTCGTGAGATAATCCAAGATTGGGTTTATCCAGCAAAGTTCATCATTCAACTCAAGAACAGTAATTAATAACACTGCAATGGGCTCACTGAATACCTGAACACTAGTAGTGGCTTGAATATGTTTTTGATTGGCTGATGGTAGCCTGGTGAGAGCGTCAGCCCGCTCGTTCTCTTTTCTTAAGACGTTTGTAATCTTGAACCTTTTGAATTTTTGCTACAAGTCTCTTGCTATCATCAGATAAGCAGACATGCGACCATCCTTGGCTTCGTATTCTCTCAAAATTTGCCCAACGACCAATTGCGAGTCGCTGCGAATTTCTACAACTATCACTCCCAACTGTATGGCTAGTCCTAGCCCTGTGATGACTGTTCCATATTCCACATTGTTATTAGTAGCTGAAAATTCAAAGCGAAGTGAGTACTCAAGTTCTTCGGGATCTAGGGAGAGAATTATGACCCTGGCTCCTGATCCATCACTGTTAGATGATCCGTCCACATATATTATCCAGGTTTCTTTGTCGCCTAGGATGGTGCTTCAAGGAGAGTGAGTTCTGTAATAAAATATGCTAAGGCCTGTGCTTTTATAGCTGTGAGTAGTTTAAAATCAATATCAAACTCACTCAGTTCAATTGTCCATTTCAAAAGAAGCCCAGATGTCTCTAGCCTATGAAGTATCTGTTTAATTGGTTGGTCAGTCATCACCGATATCTGATGAGCCTGGAAATACGGTCTTAATTTTCTAGCTGCCACTATCAAAGCTAGAACCAGTTGTTCAACTATGATGTATCATGTCTCTGCTCCTCTTAGTACTTAACTCACATAATAAATAGGTTTTTGTCCCTTCAAAAGGTCTTTCACCAATATAGTGCTGACACCATGAAAAGATACTGCCAAGTAGAGGCTTAGCTTGTCACCAGAGTTGGGGTGAGCCAACACTGGCGGTTGCTGCAATAATTTCTTTAACTGTTAAAAAGACTCTTCACATTCCTTTGTCCATTCAAAATTATTCGACCCTCCTACGACTTTGAAGAAATCATGACACTTATCCGTAGCCCGTGACATGAAACCATTAAGAGCTATCGTCCTTCGAGTCAACTGTTGAACTTCTTTCTTGGTAGCTGGGGTTTTCATGTCTGGGATAGCCTGTATTTTTTCAAGATTGGCTTCAATGCCTAGGTGTGTGATCATAAACCCCAAGAATTTTCTGCCAGATGTGACAAAAACACATTTTTCAAGATTTAACATCAATTTAAGCTTCTAGGCAACACCGAAGACCTCCTGAAGATCCGTTATGTGATCCTCTGCCAATCGGCTTTTGACCACCATGTCATCTACATAGGCCTCAACATTACGACTAATGAGTCCATGAAATTCCCAATTTACCATTCTTTGATAAGTAGCCTCCGTATTTTTTAACCCAAAAGGCATAGCGGTGTAGTAGAAAGTTCAACTATCAGTGAAGAAGGAAGTCTACTCCTGATCACCTTCAGCTATGGATATCTGATGGTAACCAGAAAAAGCATCCAAAAAGCTTAACCTTTCATGTTCCGAAGTCACATCCACCGAATGGTCTATTCTCGGAAGAGGATAAGAATCCTTAGGACAAGCTTTATTCAAGTGTAATCCATACACATCTGCCATTCTCTATTTGATTTCTTTACTAATACCACATTTTCCAACCATTCTGGGTAGTGTACTTTCCGAATAATACCAGCCTCTAGCAATTTTGTTATCTTCATAGAAATGGAATGTTAACCTTCTGGAGTAAATTGTCTTTTCTTTTGTTTGATCCATTTTATTTCAAGAGGAATCACGAGTCTATGATGAGCAATCATGGGGTTGATCTCCTTGATGTCATGGGATCTCCAAGCAAATACGTCTATATTGTCAACTAAACATGCCACTAGTTTATGCTTTTCACCAGGATCTATCCCACCTTCAATTTTTAGAACTTGACCTTCAGCTATCACCACTTTCTCGGTGAGTTCCAACGGTTCGATTCGTCCTTTAGGCTGTTCAACGTCAAGCATCACCACCGTATTTTTAAGAAGTATGATGTCTACATAACATCTCCTTGATGCCTGCTAGTCACCTCTTACACATCCTACTCCTCAACTAGTGGAAAAACTTCATCACCTGGTGGTATGTAGATACCACGACCCTAGCTGCATTCAGAAGTGGGCGACCATAAATCACATTGTACTCCATAAGAGCTTTCACCAGCAGGAAGCTAGTCATTATCACCACATTAGCTGGGTAAGTACCCAAAGTCACTGGTAACTCAATTGTTCTCTCTAGTATGACGGTGGCTCCTCCAAACCAATAGAGTATGGTGGTGACAGGTTTGATCTTGCTAGGTGATATCTTCAATCCTAGGAAAACTCCCCAAGACATAACGTCAACTGCACTACCATTGTCCACTAATACATTCTTCATATCAAAATCTGCAATGTCAGCTACTATTACTAGAGCATCATCTTGTGGGCAGGTAATGCCTTTGAAGTCCTCATCGCTGAAGGTGATATCATGGCTGAACCTTTCATTTTTATCTACCGAAGTAGATCTACTAGCCTGGGCATAGTTCTTCTGTATTGAATTAGAGTCACCTTCCATGACAATGCCACCCACTATGACATTTATAACTCCAGCGCAATGAGATGGTTGTTGTCGATATTCAGCCTCTTTTCCATTGTCTTTATCCGTTTTCACAAACTTGGATAGGTGTCCTATTTTTATAAGTCGTTCTATTTTCTCCTTCAACTCCTGGCAGTCCTCGGTATCATGTCCATGATCTCAATGGAATTTACAATACTTAGTCTCATCTCTCATGTGTGGTGGCACCCACATCTTTTTGGGCCATACAAGCTCCTTCATATTTCGAATTTCCATCCTGGAGGTGTGCAGCGGTGTATTATACGCATCCTTTACAGCACTAGGCCAGTTAGGGCCTGGATGGATCATTTTTGCTTGCCTTTGTCTTCTCAGGGCCTCAGCTCATCCCGGGTCTTCCTTTTGTTAGACTTAAGCTCTTTTCGATCTTTCATGCCCTTAGCAATGAAAAAAGGCTTATTCTGCATCCACACATTTATCCCTTCTCCGTAGTAACTCGTGCATCATATCAGGTAGGTTTTTGGAGAGTGACTACAATTTCTATTCACCATAGCAATGACTACAGCAGACATCTATAGATCATTAATTCCCAAAGTAGATCTATTGAACTAGGCTATGAAATCATTCAACAATTTTTTCTTGTCCTGGGTCAATTGCATCAGACTGATGACAGTTTTCTTAGCATGTTTGCTACTAGCAAAGTATGTACCAAACTTCTTGGAAAAATCATCAAATGTACAGATTGATTATGGATGAAGGGTGGCTATCCTGGGCTCACGCCTAAAAGTAGGCGGGAAAGCCCTGCACATAATTGTATCGAATGTGGCTCGCAAAAAAGCCCTGAGGTGATTGACAGAATCAGATGATCTATCGTACTTTTCCATCTTTGGTTGTTTGAAGTCTTATGGCAAAGGAACCGCTCTCACTTATAGGAAAAAGAGATCTTCTTCCAACACCATAGATTGTTGCCTACTACTTTTCTTAGACATAGCCTCAGCTATTTTGTGACCCATCATGTCTTCTAATTGCTGCTCCAAGCTTAACACTTGTGTCTCAACCAGCGTAGGCATGGGCACCCATGACAGTTGTCCCCAATGTGGATTTGGGCCAGATGTCAATGAATGAAAGTGGGGTGCAGAAGGTGGAGCCAACGAAACTAGAGCAGTGGGGGAGCTGCCGTTGGCGGTGTTTCCATTGCTAGAAAGTTGAGAGCCTGAGGAGGAGCCCCTGGCAGTGATGGCCCTACTAGTGGAGGGCTAGGACCCTGGGATGGAATATTTAATAGTGAAGGTCCTACCGACGGAAGGCTAGGACCTTATGGTAGCTGAGAAACCGCAACATTCTGCTCCTGGAGTAGAGCCGTTAAAACCGCCACCTGAGCTTGGAGTGCTGTAAATTGAGCGGTATAAGCAAATTCTTGTTTTGGGTGATTAGTGGCAACATTAGACTCAGTGTCTGCATCTCCGATGGGGACTGGGGTGGTTACATTCCTAGCCCTTCTAGTTCAAGCCATGATGTCTTATGCGGATTCCCACAGACGGTGCCAATTGATGATAAAAATGTTCTCTTCCTCCAAACGCTGCGGAAGCAGTAGTGGAGACCAGCAAAAGGTGGCAGGGCTTCTTTTCCCATGTCCACTCCGGTGTGATAATCATTACTTGATTAAACTCAAATATACAGAATAAAAATATTGAGTATGCGTGTTGTGTTGTGTTTTTACCTGGGGGTTTGACTTTTATTTATAGGAATTGCCTGTAGTTACGGCCTTCAATGGTCATTAATGATGGGTGTCCCTTCATCTCCCTCATTATTAGAATTTAATGATGGATGTTTCATCTTTCCAATTACTGGTGTTTCATCTTCTCAATAGCCGATGGTAACTATCATTCTATGGGTCGCCTGTCTGGCTAACCTAATGTCAGTTGGATTATTATTGTCTATTTGTCAGAGGCGAGCTTATGAGACCAACGAGGCGGGTCCGGCCGACGAGGCGAGCGAACATTTGTGGAAGGCTTTCCAATGAGTGCAACTATCATCCACCAAAGTATAATCATATCTATTATCATTAATTTTAATTTGAGTTTTGACATTAAAATAAAAATTGTGAGTTTTTTGAAAGAAAAATCTAAATTGGATTTGGGTTTGTATGGAACAGGTCAATTTGGCTGGAAAATAACAGTGACCGACGATAGTGCTTTTGGAAGTGACTGCTGCCAACAGATGGTGGTCGTTGAAGTACGTATCGCACTCCGACGGGGAGGGCGGTCCACTGCTTTTGGAAAGCAGCGGATGCTGCCTCTAATTTCGTAGCGGCACCTATCTTGCGTCGTTGTTAGAAATAGTAGCTATAGTGAACGAAAATTTTTAATCTTTTAAGATGAAAACTTTAATTCAAACTTTGAAAATAAAACTAATTAGCTCACCCGCATCGCTACGAAATTTCCTAAAATTCACAAATTTAATTGTTTGGTCACGATGAAAAGTGTACTTACCTTTTATTTTATTAACGAATTTAGACTATTGTATTTTAATGACGAGCATTGTTATATTTTTTTGAGATTAATGTCAAACTTTAAATCGACATGTCATACGAAAAATAGTCTCACGTAAGTTAATTAAACCACCCCAAAAACCTGCCTTTTTTTCCAGCCCTAGCCCAAAACTTGACTTCTTAAACAAACTCCATTATCCCCATTTCCCTACCCCATTTTGGCCCCATCCCGCACTCCATTTTCCTTCTATTTTCCCTCTTCACTCCTGGCCAAACACCACTCCCTATGATCAACCAAATAACCACCCCACTATCTCATGAACAACCACCTTTCTTTTCTCCCTTTTTCCCTTGCATTTTCGATCACCCCCACTCTTTTTCAACCCCAAAAATTCCAAAAAACTTACCTTTTTTCCCTCCCTAAATTCGGTCCCTATATTCACCCTCCCTCCCCCCGGCCCCAAAGTCAGCTCCAAATTCCCAACAAAACTTTCCTTTTTTTCCTTCTCCAAAATTCGGCCATAAACCTCCTTATCACTTCCACAATTTTAGTCCAAGAAATCCCATATTCATCTCTTCATTTCCTCTTCAAATTCGGCCCCCATACTCATGATTTCTCCTCCAAATCCCTCTCCCTCTCTCGTCCCCGCCCTCACTTCTCCTTTTTGTTCTTTTGTTACATTTAACTCTTTCTCTATTTTTCTTATCTTCTCATTTTTGGCTCTCACACTCTCCCTCCCTCTCACCCCCCCCCCCTTATTATCCTCACCAAAATACTCCTACAAAATACACCCTCATATATTTAAGTTCACAAGAAAAGGAAAACATGCAGAGATTTTTGGAAAGGTGCAATAAGAACTATTTTCACCACATCAACTCTAAGAGAAACTTGAATTTGAGTTAGTTTTTACACTGTATTTTTCCATACAACTGTTTATGAATTTTAAAATCAAGAAAATTATATGTTAACATATATGACATGTTATTTGCTTCGACTTTGCTATGCTTAGACGGATGTTATTAATTGATCGGGCCTGAATTGACACGTCTATGATGGAAACAATTTGTTGGAGATTGAAGTTAATCACCTGAAATGATTTGTGGTTAAAGTTAATTACTTGAAATAAACATGGAACCGGTTACCAAGAATCTATGTTTCCTATGAATTTATGCCGCTTGGCATGTCGCGTGTGTATTGTACATAATTCTCTCACTTACATGTATAATTACTACGTAGTTTTTCTTTGAAATGCTTACACCCCCAAAAATAATTTTACTTTCCAGATTGAAGGGTTTGGAGGAGCGCGACAGTGAAAAGTAGCAGCTGAAGATTTTATGGTTAGTTATGATAAGTGGCGTCGATATAATCGAGCCTTCCCTATGTAAATTATTCATATATTATTTGATTATGTTAAAAATATGTAAAATCGAGCGATGATATTAACTTTATATAGCTTGTTGATCGGAAGTTTAAATATAGAATTTCAAGTTTTAACGTGTTCATTCCTAGAAAACTGCCACCCATTTTAAAAATAGTATAACTTCTTGTATACTGCGAATTTTTGGGTGAAATCAGTGAGATTAATAGGTTGCTAAGTTGTATGTTAAGGGAATTTAGAATCATCTTAAATCACAGCATATGAATTAGTTATGACTATTTTCCTAGGTTGTGTCGGTTGTACCCAAGGCTTAGTTTTCAAGCTACTATGGCCACCTATTTCATAAACCAAAATGGCTTGATAAATTTATGAATTTTTTATATAGTATTCCTTAAAGTGTTACGTTGTCAACGGTCATCAATCGTAATTTTTGGAGCACGTTAGGTTGGCCAAATAATTTTTGGCGATATCGAGTGTTGTTAGTAAATCTAGATAGATTTTGAATTCTAGTTACAGTTTCTTACGACCCTGATATTTTTCCTGTGCAGATAAAATTTAAACCAATCAAGGTCTTAAGGAAAATTTAATTTAGAGTTAGTCGGCAATTAATATTTTTAAATTTTTAATGACTCTCCATATTAAAAAAATTTAGAGCATTACAATAGCGGCGCCGGCCCATATCGTACAACAGTGAGAGCTGTTGTTCAACGGTAAAAGGCGATGGTCGTGTGGGAACCCCTTGTTATTTATAATATTTAATTGAATTTACCAATTAAATTAGCAAATTTAAGTAAATAAGTCCATAGCATTATGTTCGTTCAGCCAGTCAAGATATTCTGATACAACTGTCAAAATTCCAAAATCTTTATTCCATAACAATTCGATCGATGAGTACCACCAGTACTATCTTCAAAAGACTTACATATCACACTTATATATATATATATATATACACACACACACACATACGAGTCCTTGATACAAAATACAATATCATTGCTTGACTATATTCAAAGTCAGTATGAATTCTTTTAATGATCATTGTGCGGGAATCATATATATTTTCTTTTGTGATTGACATTTTCTACCTATTAAATCCAGGTGCATGAATCTCATATGACCACAGGTTGGTAATGGAGACCCAACGAGCTTCGAGTCGGTCAGGTAGCACAATTCACCCGTCGATCGTTGTTGTAAAAAACTCTCTGTCCATCTTCACTAAATAAATAAATAAACACGTGAACATTTACAGTTCAGTGAGTGGAGGGGTGCTCATGTATAAATATTTAGATCTAGATGGAATCCATAAAGTACATTAACATTTTTGTATCTTAGTATGCCCGTAATACTTGTTCATCACTTTCATATGGCCCCTCGTAATACTTGTTTAGAGATGTCAATTCGGGTCAAGCGGGCCGACTCTGATGAAGCCCGGTGACGACCTGTATTAGAAAAAGTTCATGCCACGGCGGGTTGCGGGTCCGGTCAACCTAGCCCATAAAAATTGAATACGAGCCCAGCCCACCCATCGACCCATTCGGGTCGAGCCCATGTGGGCCGCGGTTCAACCCGGTTTGGCCCGTATGAATAAAAAAATTAATTTTTTTTAAATTACTAAAAAAAATTAGTTACATGTTGTAATTTAAAAAAAATGTTTACCTATATAGCAAAAAATGTGTTAAATTACTAAATAAAAAATAAATAACAATGATAAATTCACATTTGTTAATTCTTTAATTCAATTTCTATTTTTTTATATATATTTAAAGACTAAAACAGCACGCATATGTCACATCTTTCACTTTAAACGGCTCTCTGCCATTTATTAAAAAAAATCAAAAATAGGCCAGCGATTAAAGGCCGAACTGTCCGGACCGTGAACGGCCTGTCCGGTTCACAGGCCGGCCCGTAGTTCCGAGTCGAGAAGGGTGGGCCGATGCGGGTTCGGCCGACCCACTCGTCTTGACACCTCTATACTTGTTCATCACTTTCATATGGCCCATTTCTCAATTCATAATATTCATTTGCCCATTTAACGTTCTGCCATATCCCTTTTATTCGCATATTTCTTCACCATATGGCCAATACTTTTGGCTCTTGTTAACTTATCAAACATGGCTTTATGGCCAATATTTTTGGCTCTATTAACATATCAAACATGACTTTATCACATATATTTTATGTCATCATCTTGGCTTGAACCAAGCTTTTGGGCATACTAGAATATATATGCATTTGATATTTACACATTAATTTTTATCATGGGATGAAAGACTTGATTATGATATTTTACCGCTTAAAAATTTAAGAAAGTATAAACATTTAATTAAAAATTAAGAAGGACAGTGATATCAAAAATTAAATGAGTAATAAGGAATCTAGTTGAGAATTTATTCTTCAGCAACTTCATTAGTCCGTCTTTAAACTCCACTCACCTTAACTTCGGTTCTGGCCTGGTGTTAATCCTATAAAAATTAATTGCATTTAAGAGAACGGAAATATAGTTTAAAGTGTTTGGAACTAGTGCCCATAGTTGGGACAAGTTCCCACCTATTAGAACTAGTGCCCATTGGTTGGGACCACTGGTTGGGACTTGGTGACTAGTCCTGGGACGAGTGGCCACTAGTTGGGACTAGTCCCCACCGATTGGGACCATGTGGCCAACTCCCCAACTTTGGGTTTTTACGTTATAAAATAGTTATGCACCTTGGTTATTCATCTTGTCTTTATAGAGAATTTTTTTTTTTAGAATCTAAATAGAAGAACAAAAATGATTGTGTTTCAGGGAGAGTGAAGTGTGTGGGTTGGTTTGCTAATTGCATCGAAGTGATAGAGACATGCGTGTTTTGGGGTTAAATGTTATTCACGTTTTGAAATAAAAAAGAGAAACTTTATATTACATGAACAAGAAACAAAAATTAAGGAAATTGCAGAATTAAAATTGAAGAAGAAAGTACAAACCGAGGCATGTACGTGTACAGTTTCCTTAAAACAGATTCATCCCCTACCGTAGGTTATGAACGTCTGTCTCCCAGGATACAACGGTAGAACTAGTTGTACCAGCGAACCGACCTACTGCCCGAACTTTATCTACCTCTAAAAGAAAACTTGGAGGAACAAAAAAGAAGAGAGAAAATGCTTGCATTGTTGTGTTGAAATGAGGAAAAATGACTTGTTTATATAGGTATAAGAATGACCTTCCAATTCCAATTCAACCATTAAAACAAGAGTTACAAAAGTTACAAAAATGAAAGGTTGAGAAGATGGAAAGTCTCAAATTGAAAGCTTTAATTTTTTCATTCATTTTACAAATTTATCAACAATCCCCCACATGAATGAAAAATTGAAAGAGACACGGAAGACTAGGTGATAAAGTTCAACGTCCGAATCCTACATAGGATAGGTAGGTGTTACCCTTTGAACCTTCCCTTATGAAAGCATATTTACTTTACTAGCTGATCAGTAGACGCGATGTCCTTGAACTATTCTGCCTTTTGTGTAAACGATGATATACTTCACACAGAATTCTTCTTGACATAGTTCAGTTCTCATTGTTATGTTCATTTATGGCTGTGAACAAATGCCTAGTTCTGCGAGAGTTTTTAAGAATTGCGCCTCACACAATTCTCTTAGAAGCGGCCCCACTTCTCTCTCACATAGGTGATTTCTTAATTAAGAATAGCACGTTCTACTCCACTCGTAAGAATCATTAAAAGCCTATTGCTTATCCTTTCCTCTCTGAGATATCACTTGCTTATCATAGGAATGGGTAGGAGAGAACCCCCACAAAGATCTAATTAAGTATTTACAATTAGGTTGTCCTTTGAACCTAGATCTTGAGATCTCCAAATAACTAGGTTGGGTTTCCATTGTATTAACTTATTCTTTCAAAGGCTTAAGTCTCATTCCTTTCGACGACTTTTCAACTAACTCTCTATTCAAACCTTTAGTTAGTGGATCCGCAATATTATCCTTTGACTTCACATAGTCAATAGAGATAACTCCAGTTGAGAGTAGTTGTCTTATGGTATTATGTCTACGACGTATGTGTCTAGACTTACCATTATACATGTTACTCTGTACCCTAACAATTGCAGATTGACTATCACAATGTATGCAAATTGCTGGCATAGGCTTTGACCATCTAGGAATATCCTCTTGGAAGTGACGTAACCACTCAGCCTCCTCACCACACTTATCCAAACCTATAAACTCAGATTCTATAGTGGATCTGGTTATAACCGTAATTTTAGAAGATTTCATGATATAGCTGCACCTCCCAGTGAACACAAATCCACTTGTAGATTTTGAGTCTTTTATATCTGATATCCAATTAGTGTCACTGTATCCTTCAATAACTGCTGGATATCTGGTATATTGCAGCCCATAATCACGAATATATCTCAAATACCTTAGTATTCTTATTATTCCTTTCCAATGGTCAGCTCCTGGATTACTCGTGTATCTACTCAGTTTGCTAATTGTGTAGGCTATGTCTGATCTTGTACAACTCATTAAGTACATCAGACTTCCAATAATTCTAGAGTATTCTAATTGAGAGATACTCTCGCCTTTGTTTTTTGATAGATGCTAACTGGTATCTATCGGTGTTCTAGTCATGCCAGAATCATCCTTGTTAAATTTATCAAGAATTTTGTCCACATAGTGTGATTGACTTAGGACAATTCCCTCTGATGTTCTTGAAATTTTAATTCCAAGTATCACATCTGCTAAGCCCATATCCTTCATGTCAAATCTTGAATTTAACATGTCTTTAGTATATTTAATCATCTTATCGTTGCTTCCAACAATAAGCATGTCATCAACGTAAAGACATAAAATGACAATAGCCATTTTCAGTGTCTTTGATATAAACACATTTATCGCACTCATTGATTTTAAATCCACATTCCATCATAACATGATCAAACTTTTCATGCCATTGTTTTAGAGTTTGTTTCAAGCCATACAATGACTTCACCAATTTACAGACTTTGTTCTCTTGCCCTGGAGAAGAAAAATCTTCAGGTTGTTCCATGTAGATTTTTTCATCTAAATCTCCATTTAGAAAGGCAGTTTTCACATCCATTTGATGTACTTCGAGATTTTGCAAAGATGCAATTGCAAGTATCATCCTAATTGATGTTATTCTCTTTACTGGAGAATATGTATCAAAGTAATCAAGGCTTTCTCGTTGTCTGTATCCTTTTATAACAAGTCTTGCCTTATACTTTTCGATTGTTCCATCTGCTTTCATTTTTTTCTTGAAAATCCATTTGTAGCCTAGTGGTTTGCTTCATGGAGGAAGATCCACTAGCTCCCATGTATAGTTTTGCAGAATAGAATCTATCTCACTTTTAATTGCCTTTTTCCATTGAGGTCCTTCTGAAGAGTTTATAGCTTCTTTGAAGCTTTGAGGTCCAATTTCTAGCATATAAGTTAGAAAATCAGGACCATCAGATTTTTCTGTCCTTTCTCGTTTGCTACGTCTTGGTTCAATCTCAACTTCCTCTTCTACTTCTTGGTCCTGACTATTCTCAATCATAGTCTCATATGTCCGTTTAGAAGAGCTCGCTTCTTCTTTGGACTTGTATGGAAATACATATTCAAAGAATGATGCATTTCTCGATTCCATTATCGTGTTTTTGTGTATATCAGAAATTTTTGAATCAAACACAAGAAATCGATAAGCACTACTGTTATGTGCATATTCGATAAATATGCAATCAACAGTTTTTGGTCCTATTTTTACCTTCTTTGGTGTAGGTACCGCCACTTTGGCAAGACACCCCCACACTCGTAAGTATTTGTAGGAAGGTTTTCTTCCTTTCAATAACTCGTAGGGGCTCTTATCTTATTTCTTCCGAGGCACCTTATTTAAAAGGTAATTAGCTAATAACACAGCTTCTCCCCACATGTTATGAGGTAATCCAGAACTTAACAACATTGCATTCATCATTTCTTTCAATGTTCTATTTTTCCGTTCAGCAACACCATTTTGTTGAGGTGGATAAGGTGCTGTTGTTTCATGTTTAATTCCGTGTTGTGCACAGAATTCAGCAAATGGTGATTCATATTCACCACCTCTATCACTTCTCAACACTTTGGTTTTTTTGTTGAGTTGATTTTCAATTTCATTCTTATAGAGAACAAATTTCTCTATAGCTTCGTCTTTACTTTTAAGCAAATACACAAAACAATATTTTGTGCTATCATCAATAAAAGTAATAAAATATTTGTTGCCTCCCCTTGTTTGTACAGATTTTAAATCATATACATCGGTGTGAATTAAATCAAGTGGTTCAGTTTTTCTTTCAACAGATTGAAATGATGACCTTGTCAATTTTGCCTCAACACAAGTTTCACACTTATATTTATTATCAAATTGGAATGTAGGTATGCAATTCAAGTTAATTAGTCTACGCAAAGTGTCGTAATTAACATCTCCTAGTCTACCATGCCACAAATTGGAAGACTCAAGCAAGTAAACGGAAGAGTTTTTCATTTTATTCATTTTTAGCTTAATAGCCATAACATTGAGCTTAAAGAGCCCATCACTTACAGAACCATTTCCTACAAACATTCCAGACTTAGACAAAATGACTTTGTCTGACTCAAAGACCATACGAAATCCATGCTTGTTCAACAGCGAGCCGGATACCAAATTCTTGCGAATCTCTGGCACATAGAGCACGTTGTTTAAAGTCAGCTATTTCCTAGATGTCATCTTTAGAACCACCTTTCCATAGCCCTTGATTTCAGAGGTTGCTGAATTTCCCAAATATAGCTTTTCTCCATCTATTTCTTCAAAACCACTAAACATCTCCTTGTCGGAGCAAACATGTCGGGTAGCACCAAAGTCAATCCACCATTCTCTTGGATTTGATCCCACCGATTCACTTGAAATGACAAAGAATGAGGTTCATTTCGAGACATCATGAGTGATGTCATCAATCATATTGGCTTCTTTCTTGTTGTTCCTTTTCGGTAACCTGCACTCCAACGATCAGTGACCTACTCTGTCACAGTTGTGACCACCTCCTTTCGGTCCCATCTTTGGCCCCTTTCCAAACTTGTTTTTGTTCTTCTTAGAACTTTGACCATGCTCCACAACGTTAGCTTTGGCCATTGGAGGATTGAACCCCTTCTTTTTCGAACTTTTGTTGTCTTCTTCAATTCAAGTCGAACAATCGCTTCTTCATGTTCATTTCCTTTCGCTTGTGCTTGTAATTCTTGAAATCTTTCCCGGCCGAGGCGCTTTTTCAATCATTCTTTTCTCGGCATGAATCTCGTCAAGATTCTCGGAACTTCTTGTACTTGACTTATTACAGTTTTTGAGTCCACCATTTTATAATCCAAGAAGCGGCCGACAATAAATTTCTTAGCCCCTGCATCCTCGGTTTTATATTTGCGGTCTAGAGGCTCCCACAATTCCTTCGCCATTTTCATTGTACTATACACGTTGTATAGTGAATCTGCCAAGCCATTCATGACATAATTTCGGCATAGGAAATCAGAATGTTTCCAAGCTTCAACAAATACAGACGACGACTTGTATGTCTCCCTCTCCCTGTTTGAATTTCGAAGCATCTTCAGTCAAGAATCTCGCAAGATTCAAGGTGGTCAGATAAAATAACATTTTCTGCTACCACCTTTTGAAATTCAATCCATTGAACTTCTCCAATTTTTCTCCATGATTAACTGGAACAGTTACATGACTAGTTGGAGCCATAGTTTGGGTCACAACAAAACTTGACACTTGTGCCACAGTCTGGTTCACAAATGGACTTGGCACAAGAGTATACGCTTGGTTTTCGGTGAGCCACAACTTGAGTAATTGGATCGATTGTCATTTTCTCTCAAACAAGAGAATAATTTTAGTTCCACTTTTAAAATAAATGAATAAATAAATGCTTTTTCGGTTTAGTTACACTTGCATTTATGAAATTATGAAAAATCTAATCCCAAAAAACAAATGTTAACCAATTTCTTTTTGTCTTGTTGATTTGAATAACACGCAACTAAAAGGCTTCCAGGTGAGGAGGGGGGTCACAATTGGACCACTTAAATTCCAAGCTCTCCTTAGACAGTTTAGGTTCTTTTCACAAAGCATTCCAATTTTGCGAATATAAAAATCAAGAAAACTCCAACCAAACTAGTTTCATACGTATGTAATTCACTCAGCTTTATAAATCAACTAGTTTCATACGTATGTATTTCAATGTTTTACATGTAATATAAGTTTATCAAGAATCTGTTTTAAGATTGTTATTCACGTTTTGAAATAAAAAAGAGAAACTTTATATTACATGAACAAGAAACAAAAATTAAAGAAATTGCAGAATTAAAATTGAAGAAGAAAGTACAAACCGAGGCATGTACGTGTACAGTTTCCTTAAAACAGATTCGTCCCCTACCGTAGGTTATGAATGTCTATCTCTCAGGATACAACGGTAGAACTGGTTGTACCAGCGAACCGACCTATTGCCCGAACTTTATCTACCTCTAAAAGAAAACTTGGAGGAACAAAAAAGAAGAGAGAAAATGCTTGAATTGTTGTGTTGAAATGAGGAAAAATGACTTGTTTATATAGGTATAAGAATGACCTTCCAATTCCAATTCAACCATTAAAACAAGAGTTACAAAAGTTACAAAAATGAAAGGTTGAGAAGATGGAAAGTCTCAAATTGAAAGCTTTAATTTTTTCATTTATTTTACAAATTTTCCAACATTAAATTGAACTATGGTAAATTTTCAATCGGTGAATAAACGACCGTATTCCTTGGTTAACCATCTGGTTTATTTGCCTCGCGCATTATTTCTAAAACCTGTAATATTTATTTCTTATTTTAATATTATTTTATCATTTATAAATATATTTATTATTATTATTTTTTATATATTATAGGCCAACACCGGCGCGATTACTGCCCAGTGCTCTACCGGCGCCGCCATGATGAAACACTGAAAGGTTTCTGCGGCTTGGTTCAATTTAGAGAGAAGGCCTCCATGCAATTTTGTAAATTGCATGGAAAGCCCCTCCTATTTCAAAAGATTAAAAGAAACCTCTTATGCAATTTACAAAATTGGATAAGAAAGCCCACTGTTTTAAAACTTAAAAGGATTGAATGTGCAATTTGCATTTTTGGCCCACTGTTTTAAAACTGAAAAGGCCTTATTGTACAATTTCAAAATTACATAGCAATTTCTCAAACTTTAAAAGAAAAAACAGAGTCTTAAATGTAATTTTAAATTTTTTTATAAAATCGTAATTATTAAAATTTAAATGCTGGTTAAACTTTCAGTATTGACCAAAATTCCTTTTAAACCATTTTTAAAATTTTTTAAACTGAATGAAATTTTGACTTTATAAAATTACAATTTTAACCTTTTTATCCTCAATTTATGGTGTGGCTTTAAATAATGAGATAAAATAAAATTATAGTTTTTGAAAAATTCCTTTTATTAATAAAATTATTTGATCTAATGAATTAATTGCTTAATTTTATTATTAAAAATTAATCAGATTAATTATTTAATTCTATCTAGTACGTTCTGAAATGTCTAAATAGTTTAGACTATCGTTGGATCTCTGCAAATTAATAAATTTAATATTTAATATTAGATAATAAATAAATAGATGTTTAG
Organism: Forsythia suspensa; assembly: GCA_023638005.1. Taxonomy (NCBI): domain Eukaryota; kingdom Viridiplantae; phylum Streptophyta; class Magnoliopsida; order Lamiales; family Oleaceae; genus Forsythia; species Forsythia suspensa. The sequence goes on along the minus strand of CM042666.1, from coordinate 23,486,456 downwards.
TGGATGATTATGGACTCGAACCATATGATTGGTTGTATGGTTGATTTATTCATATTGATTGATTGGTTGGGCTTGTAAGCCTATTTTTTTTAACTAAAATTTTAAGCGAGCCTATTATTTATTTAATTGGATTTTTGAGCTCTTTTATTTATTTTGGTATGCGAGCCTTATTTTGTAAATATAGACATGTGTGTCTATTTATTTAGGTTTACGTGCCAACTCGTTGCACCAAGAGGTGGAGTTGATTGTATTTTAACATTCGATGATTAAATACAACATTCTTTAGGAATTGACCAATTAGTCTTTTTTTGGCTTAGAGAGACTAGATAGATAAAATCCATGATCATCCAATGTCATTATTATGTATGATTTATTGCATGTTGGATGTTGGTTAATATACATAAAGTATGGTGAGATCAATCCATCCAATTGAAATATTAAATTTGTATTAAAATGTTAATACAACGTGTCTTCCATTGTTATAGTGAAAAATCAAAGTCCATTATCGATGTCAGTTTGCTAAGTCACTCAAGACACTCAAGACTACTCGTTCATGGATATGTTTATCGCTATAAAATCTTCAATGTTTCTGAACAATTGATCGAATTTAACTATAATTTTTTTTAGTGGCTCAATGAAATAAAATTTTATAGGCAAAATCTAGTAAGCACATAAGATGTGGGTGGCAAAAAGTTGTCTACTTGATGATCTAGGAGTCACATAAAGATATGATTAGTGTGTACCTGAATGTTTTGTTACAGCTTATTGACTCACTCAAAGTTCTAATAAAACAGAATGGATTCTAGCCTACTGGGAATCTAACTTGTTCAATTAATTAATGTTTGGAGGTCATTAATTCTATTTAAACAGTGGGAATATGGCCCATATGACGGCATTTAGCACAAAAATGGGGCACCCTCTCATATACAATAGGCTGCCAAAAACTACAGGATTCTCCCCGATCAATCCAAATCCTATCTGGGAGCTTATGCTCCAGATTCACCTCAACGTAAATCCTAGCTTTACTATGCCTCAACAAATCAGTAGTCACCTCATCAATCCTCAACGGCACCCCCAACAATTTTAGATAAAGAAACTAAAAATTCATTTGCACATAAATGAACAGGCAATAAGAAAAAAGATATATATACAGGGGTAATGGGGGTCTCAGCATCAGAGTGGAAATCACAAGTCCACTTTAGTATACGCTTAGGGCAATCTATAATAAACCAAAGTGGTTTAAAAAATAAACGACTGTAATCATCCTCATGTGTTAAGTGAATCAATATATGCTTGTAATTAATAAGCCCAAGATTAACTTCACCACAAAAGCCAAATTTCTGAAAACTATTGCGAATCTCCACCATTTTGGACTTTCAATGAGAAAATTTGCCAACAAGTGTGAACTCGAATGGCTCAGCGAAAGAAGCCTCCTCATCAGAAGAAATAACCAAAGTTGGCTCACCTGGATGCAAATAAGGCTTCTTAGCCACAAACTGATGGCAGGTAGAATTAGGAGAAGCCTGAAGGACAGAAGCAAATGACTTTTTTACACTGCGTTCAGCCGAAGAAATATTCTATCTAACAGTCACGACAGCAGCATATGTTTTTCTACCCAAATTCAATGCAGATTGAGCTTCTTGAGGAAAAATATGTAGGCCTAGAGCTATCAGAGCTGAAAAATTAGGCAAACAGACTGGGTCGAAAAAAATAGCCGAAGGCGCGCACGTGGCGACTGGTCACAAGGCCGCCCAAGCGCGTCTTTGACGCTGAAAGTGGCTCACTGCGTTCTAGCAAGAGGTGCACAGCAACAGTGGGTATACTAGCGTTGGTTACGGCAGAAGAAAAAATGACAAGAGGCGCGACTTGATGAACTGCTCCGGCATTTGGCTCTCCAGGCATCAACGACGAGCGACCCACCTCTGCGATGACTCCTAGGATAGTGAATTGAGAGACTGAGGTAGGCGCTGGGCAGTGAAATGAGGGACTGAAGTGGGTGCTGCAAAGAGAACAGCCATGTTATGGGCGTGGATGGTTTCCAAAATCACAGGTGCATCACCTTGGGCACCAATGGACCCATGAATATGGTTGCCCAAGGGAGGCGCACTGGTCGGTGGGTTGTCGGTGGACGCGCGGTAGATGGAGGATGGCGCGGCGGTGCTAAGGGTTTCACCTAGGGCAGCCGCAATTTGGGTTTGGTTTTGCGTCGTGGGGTCAATTTTTGATGGTGTGAGGTCGGTAGGGATGATGAAAGGAGTGGCCGATGGTTGTCCACCCTTGGAGAAGACCATGTCCGACAGTTTAGGTGGCGGTCTGGGAGCAAGCATGCACGATGAACAATAGTATAATAAACTTATGACAAATGTTGTTCATCACGAAGACAAATAGGCGATGAATGTAAATGTCACGATTTTTTTTTCCACAATCCCTAAAATTTAAGCAATGGCAAATATAGGTGTCACAAAATTTTTCATCCATCTATAGAATTTTTAGCAATAAATATTTATTGTTGCAAAAAGTAGACCATATTGCATCACAAAAACTGTTGTAAGAAATAAAAGTTTTTCGCCATAAGTTTTCCACCAATTTTTTTTGGCGCCCAACATGTATTTGACGAGAATATTTATTATTTGTCGTGCCTTTTGACATTTCACAACAACTTTTTACGTCGCCATATAATTTTTTGGTAATTTTTTTCCACCACAATCTTTGCAACAAACTTTAAAAACGTGTTGCGCTAAATCACTTATTGCGACAACTTTTTGTATGTCACAAATTATTTTGTCGCAAAATCACAATTTTGTTATAGTGGAGTATATTTAATTTAATTAAAGTCCATGTTAAATTATTTTTTGTATCTAATTAATTATTCAACTATAGAAGTCAAATATATAACTGCTTTAGAAGCAGCAAATGAAGCGGTCTGAATCAATAAGTTCATTGATTGGTTGTACGGTTGATTATTCATATTGATTGATTGGTTGGGCTTGTGAGCCTATCTTTTAACTAAATTGGCCTGCGAGCCTCAGTATGTAGAAATGCAGGGTGCAAAATGATATGCCTGATAGTTCGAAATTTTTTTTCATATGCCAATTCGAAACTGGAGGGACTTAATTATAGATTGCCAAAAGACACAACCAATTCTGAAAAGTTATGTCCGAATTGATGTGTCTTTTCAATGGACAAAATCTAAAATCTTCTAAAAGACGGGACACACGTTGCAATCCGATGATACCACGTATCAACAATTGATTGGAGATATAATTGGAAGGATAATTAAATAATACAAATAATTATTTAATTTATTTGTCCAAAAAGTTTATATTGGGCTAAGCCCAATCCTGATACCCACGAACCTCGAGCCAAGAGCCATGAGCCCGAGCCCGGCAAGCGGGTGGCGGCGGCGCGCGCGTGTGGATTTTGGACCGAATCCAATAAGGTCTAGATCTCTCTCCTTCCAAAGACTTGTAGTACCCCTTGGGGCCCAAACCCAATTCCAATATTGGGTTATATGAATAGATAAAATTACTATTCATCTTCCGATGTGGGACAATCTTGGGTTATTTTGGCCGTATTTTGTAAATACAAACATGTGTGTCTATTTATTAAGGTCTGCGTACCAACTTGTGGCAGCAGGATAAGGAGATGATTGTATTTTAGCATTCGATGATCGAATGTAACGTCCCCTAGGAATTGACCAACTAGTCTTTCTAGTGAATTGACCAACTAGTCTTTCTTTTGGCTCAGAGAGACTAGATGGATAAAGTCCATGATCATCCAAAGTCATTATTATGTATGATTGATTGCATGTTGGATGTCGGTTAATATACATAAAGTATGGTGAGATCAATCCATCTAATTGAAATATTAAATTTGTATTAAAATGTTAATACAACGTGTCTTTCATTGTTATAGTGAAAAATCAGAGTCCATTATCGATGTCAGTTTGCTAAGTCACTCAAGACTGCTCGTTCATGGATATGTTTATCGCTATAAAACCTTCGATGTTTTCTGAACAATTGATTGAATTTAACTAGAATTTTTTTAGTGGCTCAATGAAATAAAATTTTATAAGCAAAATCTAGTTAGCACATAAGATGTGGGTGGCAAGAAGTTGTCTACTTGATGATCTAGGAGCCACATAAAGATGTGATTAGTGTGTACCTGAATGTTTTGTTAGAGCTTGTTGATTCACTCAAAGTTCTAATAAAACAGAATGGATTCTAGCCCACTGAGAATCTAACTGGTTCAATTAATTAATGTTTGGGAGTAATTAATTCTATTTATACCGTGGGAGTATAATTAATTTAATTAAAGTCCATGTTAAATTATTTTTTTTTGTATCTAATTAATTATTCAACTGCAGAAATCGAATATATAACTGCTTTAGAAGCAGCAAATGAAGCGGTCTGAATCAAGAAGTTCATTGATTGGTTGTACAGTTGATTATTTATATTGATTAATTGGTTGGGCTTGTGAGCCTATTTTTTAACTAAATTGGACTGCGAGCCTATTATTTATTTAATTGAGTTTTTGAGCACATTTATTTATTTTGGCTTGCGAGCCGTATTTTGTAAATATAGACATGTGTGTCTATTTATTTAGGTTTGCGTGCCAACTTGTTGCAGCAGGATGTGGAAATGATTGTATTTTAGCATTCGATGATCGAATGCAACGTCTCCTAGGAATTGACCAACTAGTCTTTCTTTTGGCTTAGAGAGACTAGATGGATAAATTCCATGATCATCCACAATTATTATTATGTATGATTGATTGTATGTTGGATGTTGGTTAATATACATAAAGTATGGTGAGATCAATCCATCTAATTAAAATATTAAATTTGTATTAAAATGTTATGCAACGTGTCTTCCATTGTTATAGTGAAAAATCAAAGTCCATTATCGATGTCAATTTGCTGAGTCGCTCAAGACTGCTCATTTATGGATATGTTTATCACTATAAAATTTTCGATGTTTCTGAACAATATGTCTAATTTAACTAGAATTTTTTTTTAGTGGCTCAATGCAATAAAATTTTATAGTCAAAATCAAGTAAGCATGTAAGATGTGGGTAGCAAGAATTTGTCTACTTGATGATCTAAGAGTCACATAAAAATGCAATTAGTGTCTACCTCAATGTTTTGTTAGGGCTTGTTGACTCACTCTTGGCTCTAATAAAACATAAGGGATTCTAGCCTACTGAGAATCTAACTGGTTCTATTAATTAGTATTTGAGGGTCATTAATTCAATTTAAACAATGGGAGTATATTTAATTTAATTTAAGTCCATGTTAAATTATTTTTTTGTATTTAATTAATTATTTAACTACAGAAGTCAAATGTATAACTGCTTTAGAAGTAGCAAATGAAGCGGTCTAGATCAAAAAGTTCATCACTGAACTTAGAGTAGTTCCTAGCATTATTAATCATATACCTCTTTATTGCGATAACAATGGAGTCATTGCACAAGCGAATGAACTCAAATCTCATCAACGGTTCAAACATATATTGAGGCGATATCATCTTATCAGGGAGATAATTCTAAGAAATGACATAAAGATGGAATGGGTCCTGACGATAATGAAGCAAATTCTCTGACAAAGCCATTGTCCAATCACATGCATGATGGTCATGCTAAATCTATTGGTATTAGATACTTGAGTGATTGGATATAGTTTATATAGGATATTTTGTGATATACTATTTATTAGACATTGATGAGTATGAACAATTTTATTAATTAAATATTTGTTTATACTTTAATGGAAAATATATTATTGTTTAAATTTTATTATTTAAAATAATGGAGTCCGAAGAAAAGTTGATGATAAATTGTCAATCACATAGTGTTGTGATTGTGCTATACAAGTTATAAATAACTTATTCTTGAATTATTCCTAGTGACATTAATAATGAGATATATATATCATATTAAAAATAGACCAACATGTGTTGTATTTCTTTTGAATAAAGTAGCTGAAATCTCGAGTTAAGATGTAAAGGGACATCTGAATGAATACGTGCATGCATTGTTATAAGAACAAGGCATTGGATAACCCACCTAAAGATTCCACATGGATAACTATGCAAGAGTCAATGGTAAATCTCTAATGCGCCGTAGTGGATTTGGTCATTTGACTTAAGGATATAATAGAATCTTATGTGAGGACCAATGTACTTTGGCGAGCGTTTGATGAGGCTCTGAGATTATGTATCATGAGGAAAACGTCGTACGAGTATAGTGAGAATCATAAGAAGATTGTAAATGTCCAATATCAGGATTCGTCATTCTGAGAAAGTAGGAGATTATAACCTGCATTTTACCTACTTAAGTTGATATAAAGTTCTTCGGTCGTGATGGAATTACAAGTTCAAAATATTTTAACCAATTTAGTTATATTGATGAAAGGATTATATATTTCTATAGTAACCACACATATTAGTTCTGTTGTACCACATGACATTTTCCTTCACATAGATTGCCTTGACACATTGCTAAATATCCATCTTGGAAGGCGATGTGATATTGATCGATCTAGGTAGATTGATGATAACATCGCTGTGTCATCGTGAATGGGAACTTAATGGGTCAGACACAAAAGGCGGGAATTGAGTATTTGAAATTAGACCTTGTTCAAGTGAGAAATTATAAGAATTAATATCCAATATCCAAATTAATTATGAGTCAAATTAATTATTTAGATTAATTAATTGGGCCAATTAGTTGTGGTCTAGTACAATTTAATTTTGTAAGACTAGAATTAAGGTTAGATTAGCCTACAAATACTAGGCTACAGTTTATAGAATCTTGATTGTCTTCATAACTTGCTAGCACAAGAAAGAGACAAAACATTCGTATGTTCTTAAATGTGAAAATCTAAAACTGTTCTTGCTGCGTGGATTTTCATTAGAGGCAAGACAATTGGACAACTGTAGTATTAAAGATTATAGAATATCATATCCCACGGAGTTCATCAAAATAAATTTCTATAAAGAATTATTTCTAAGAACAAGGTTTATCCGACTTAAGGAATTGTAGATTTATTTCTAAGTGCAATCTTTTACATCAATTCCTTACAAAGGTTTTAGTTATATATACATTAATTTTTATATTAATAACTTGATTAACATTAAATTTGAACTTGAAAATGTCTAATCGATAGTTCAAAGGCATCGTAACAATTCGAGTAAACATAAATCTACATGCAAAAATTGACTAGAAATCACAGAACAAATCGATTAAGAGAACAATTATAAATAAACAAATGGGACAATTACCACAAAACTTTAAAAATCAACTAATACACTACAACTATGCACCAACATACAATCTGAAAAATGGGGCAAAATAAATATACGAAAGGGTCAAATTTTACTTGAAATGTCTCAGCTTGAAGACGGAAAAATAGCCGGGTTTGGGTGCGGTATCTGGGATTGACGGTGGTGCAGTGGTGGTGCACGGTTTTAAGAGTGGTGGTGGTACACCGTTTGAAGACCGGTGGTGGGTGGTAGAAGAGAGAGAATTTTTTATTTTTTAAGAAAGATATAGATGTGTCAAATTGATTATAAGGATATTGACGTGAATTTTGTAAATTTGTTAATGACAATTTGAGCACATTTTAAGTAAATAGCCAATTAGTCAAATTGTTCATTTCTTTGTTGATTTCCAATCTGATTTGTTAAGACTTGTCAAGCTCCCTCAGGTTCGTTTTGTCACTAATAAAATTGTTTGTTATTGAAGTTTGAACCTGCATCCAACCCTATCTCGAATATCTCCACTAGGGTCATTGCCCAAGGTCGCCGAACACTTTCATTTTTCTAGTGTTTTTTGCTTATTTGCCAAATCTCAAGACATCTTCAACCATGATCTTCAAAATAGTACAACTTTTACACCAAAATAGTGCAATTTCCACACTATCTTTTTTACTCATCTCCAACCATGATTTTTAAAAATTGCACCAAAATTGCACCAAATGAATAGTATTTGTTTTCTTTCCTTATTTTTTAAATTTTAACAATTTATAGATTTCAAACTCTAATTTATAAATGAAAAATTAAATATTCTTTTATTACTAAAATTTATAAATTTTAATTTTAATTTAATACCTAAAAATTGCATTTATCACAACAAATTCAAAAAGGTATTACAATTAATATCACAATTAACAAAAAACAACATTTAACATAAAAAAAAATGAAATGAAATGAGTAATTTTATTTTAACGTATTCATTAATTACTTTGTTATATTAATAAAAATAATAATGAAAAGAAAAGAAACATAAATAAAATTAAACCATAAAATAATAAAAGAGTATGAAAAAGGATATATAAGGAAAAACAAATTTGTCTAGTATAACATGATGGACAAAATTGGAAAAAACAACTGTAAAATTGACGCCAAATACTCCAAAATGGAGTAGTCCCATTGGAGTTGCTCTTAGGATTTATTCTCTCTGTCCACATCGTGTACGACTTTTACTTTGAGTCAAGAAATTGTGGGGTGGTTTCTTGGAAATTGTTTATCTAAGGTGTAAATTGAGTGCTGCATATATTTTTTGTTCTGGAACTATATAATCCAAAGATTATTAAAAAGATTCTTGTTCCGTTTTTCGAATGTGAAATGTGAATTGTATTTGAGACTGGTTTTTCAGTTTATCAAATGAAGGGTTAAACACAAAGTAATTTTATTTTATTTGAAAATGACTTTAGCAATCACTTTGTATTGCATGAAATGTTTATTATTTACTCACACATCAAATGTATTGCCGAATTGGTTTCTCCGCTTTCAAAACAAAGAATATATATTGTTTTCTCCACACTTGTATAAATTCAGTATGTGTGTATTTGAAGTTGTTGAAGTCAAACAGAGATGTCTATGAATTATGACAACCGGGAAAGGCCTTTGGTGGGAGGCTGTGTTGCGGCGAGAGAAGGATCGGGAAGTGGCATGCTCGGATTCGAGCAGCACAAGCTTTAGTTCCAATTCCATATCATTAGATTTTGATGAACTATCTTTGAGTTTGCTAAAAAAAGAACAAAATCATGACAATGGAGGAAGTAATTCAAGATTTGATTACATGGCCTCCTCGAGCACTAACGATGAATTAAGATATCCACATGTTTTCCTGAGCTTATAAATTTACTTACAAATAAGTTTAAGGTATAGAGTATTGGCTTATATTCCTTCTCCTCAGATTACCCCATCTACCAAACGCCAGCAGGATCCGTTAATCGTCATGTAAAACTTCAGACGCTTTTAATCTATCTTGTGGAATTGATTTGATATGTGCTTTTTTATTATTATTATTATTATTATTATTATTATTATTATTTTGCGGCATTTAAAATTCTCTATGTGTTTGAGATGGATCTGGGTATTTTTTGTTTGAATGAACCACGGAGATTGCATAAGGTGTGAAGGGGGATCTTGATGGAGTTGAGGGATATTCAGAAGGATCCTCCTCCCTCTATCACTGCAGGTATATTTACTTTATAATTTCCAAGGGGAAAAACAAGATGCAAAATGGGTTAATTACACCATATATCACTGGACTTTACACTCTATTTCATTTATATCACCGAACTTTAATTCGTTTCATTTATACCACCAAACTTTATACCATATTTCATTTATATCACCGAACTTTATACTATGTTTCATTTATACTAACGAACTTTAATTCGTTTCATTTATACCATCGAACTTTAAAGTTATTTTCAGTTACTCATATTTTGTTTTTCTTTCTAGCCCTTCACTTTTACTTTTATCTATTTCTGCCCTATTTCCATACAGTTTTATTATAAAATAAATTAATATAATTATTTTGTTGTTGAGTCAAGACATTTAGTGAATTAGCAAGTAATATAATAACATTGAGATAAAGAAAATGACTTCCGTTTGATTTGGTTCAAATTTAATCAATAAAATAATAAATTTTTAAGTTGAGGATCTTAATTTTTTACCCATCTCAACTTAAAAATTAAAAATTATGACATTAAATTTTATCCTCAACTTAATTTTTACCCGTTGAAACGAATTAGTTGAATTTAATGTCATAAATAATGAGTTATTAGCAAAGTAAACAAAAGTTAAAGTGAAGGGGCTAAAAAGAAAAATAAAATATGAGTAACTGAAAATAACTTTAAAGTTCGGTGGTATAAATGAAACAAATTAAAGTTCGGTGGTATAAATGAAACATGGTATAAAGTTTGGTGGTATAAATGAAACGAATTAAAGTTCGGTGGTATAAATGAAATTGAGTGTAAAGTTCAGTGGTATATAGTGTAATTAACCCGATGCAAAATTGATAATATTTTTCACATAATTTTGTAACTGGGTTTCTTTTTGCTGGTGATTAAGCTGTGGTTTCTGATGGGACTTGGCAGATTTACACTCGTGTCTATTGGATTTTATGTGTTCTTTCCTTCATTTTATTGACATTGAATTTGCTTAGTTCTTGGACTAGGTGGGGTTGTTCTTGTTGAAGTACGATTAGTCGATAATTAATAAAATTTATTGTGGGAGAGGCGGGAAGGAGATTATGAACTAATGTATAAACATAAAAATTTGTTTTATGAGGTTCCTTTTCTGTTTTGTGTAACGGTGTAGATTACATTATGTTATTACTAAGATGTGGAAACAAAAGTGGTTTGGCAAGTGAAACTATCAATTGCAAAATGGTTTTAGTTCATGCTTTCAATGTTCGAAACTATCACCAAAGTATAAAAATAATAGAAGTGATTTTTTGTGAGACAATTTGATCACATCCTTGTCGTTCACTCGTTCATTTGGATTATCCTTTGTGAATAATTTTAACGTCAAGTACTGGACATGGCTTATTCGTTTCTTGGGAAGTCATATCTAAATCCGTTCATGAGTGCACTTAACCTTCAAGTATGAAATTATGAGTAATGCACCTAAATTTCATTTATTTTTTGTGTTGCTTCTTTGCTTTTCTCTGCACATAAATTTCAGATCTCATTGCAATGAACATGTTTCGTTGGCAAGCTACAATTATTGGTCCTCAAGACTGTCCATATGCCGGTGGAATTTTCCAACTTCATATCTATTTGCCGCCAAATTACCCTTTTGGGCCACTTATGGTATGTCAGATACGCTAATTGTCCGCTCCACTGTATTTCGACTTTTCGTTCTTTTCTATTTTAAGCACAACAAATATTATTTGATTGTCGTACTATATCCCAACAATTCCTGATATTGAGTGTTTAATCCCCGCATAGCTTATTTTTTTTAATATCAACGAATTTTACAGATTGTTTTCAGAACAAAAGTTTTCCACCCAAATATAGACAGCAATGGAATCGTATGCCCTGCGATGTTCAGGGATGGTAACCCTGCCCTAACTATTTCCAAGGTTTGTTTTCTATAAAGCTCCCTTTCTAGGAACTGATTCTGCCCACCACATTTGGCTATGTACTCAACTTCTTACTCGAAAATAAGGGAAAATTCTAGCGGTGGTTCCCAACCTATTGAAATTGTCCATTTGGATCCCCACCCTTTTATTTCTTTGGTGCTTGAGTGACCTGTCTTTCTAGTTTGTAGCACCTTGTTCTCTTGTATACAGTTTCGTCCATGTGACATTTCACAAGTTAGATTTTTGTTGAAAGATGACTATGGTTTGTGGAGCCATAAATATAACATGACTTTTGAAGCTGAATAACAATACAAGAATTTTAAAAATGTTATATTTTTTCTCAATGAATCACAAATATTTCATACGTGTTTTAACGACCTGCTTATTAATATCATTCCTTCAAATGCTTTATAACGACCTCTTATTGGAAGTGGCTATCTTCATTGAAATGTGGATGAACTATCTTTTTAATCATTAAGATTACTTTGGTCAATTATAATAAGGCAGTCCTGTTTAAATTATTCAATTTTTGTAAAGAATACATGGTGCCATTTTGAAAATAGACTTGATCGAAGAGCAATGCTTTACATATTGAAATGCACGTAGTAGATCCACAATCGAAAAAGTGTTTGCGATTGTTCTAGTAAAGAGTAAACAAAAGATATGAGAGAGTTAGGACAAAGTTTTGTTCGAGGTCTATCCAATACTAGATGCAAAGGCACATAATAAATCAATATGGACTTTATGAACTGTCTTGTAATAAAATCAATTGTTGCTGATATCTTCTTCTGGAACTAGTGGCATGGGAGTATTTACCTATTTTACGCCTCAATTTTTACGCGACTTTTCAACGTCAACATGGAAGGAAACTTCAAATGTAGAGATTAAGATGTAACAAATTTGAAAAAATTGATGATCAAGTTGCTACATTAAGGGACCCAATTTCAAGAAAAAATGCTATTTTCTTCTTTTGTTGACACTAGATAAATTTCTCCTTCAATTGCAATGGCTTGATAATTCAATTCAACGTTCTAACAAAGTTGAATTGTTTGCTTCCATATATTAGGTGTTACTTATTATTTCTGCTTTGTTGGCGGATCCAGTCCTTGATGATCCTTTGGTACCTGAGATTGCTTACATGTACAAGACAGACAAAAACATGTATGAAGCCATTGCAAGGACATGGACTCAAAAGTATGCCATGGACTAACCGTATTTTGGTAAATGTATGATTGGAGGACCTTCACTTCCACTTACTTTGGTCTTTTCATTCTATGTATGAATTCCTTTAATCCGTCCTTCGAGTCCTAAGGTCCAAAACTCGTGAAAAGAAAAGAAAAAACAAAGAAATTTGATTTGGAAATGTTTGTACGTTAGTTTTATCTTTGAAATGGTTACAACTTTCTACAGCTGAAATATCTCTTAACCTCAAGAAGTACTTCTATTTTCTCCCTTGAATCATGTACAATATGCTATTCTACTGAACAATTGATTAAAGTCGAAAAGAAATTCGTTTAAATATTGGCTCCGATAGTTTGCCAAATGGTTGATAAACATTTTCTTGTGTCACGGGGAAATGGATGACGATAGTGGTGTCAAATGGTTCCCGGCCGTCCAAACCTGGGCGTGTTTCGTCCAATGGGTCTGGCTGGTTTCTATCACCAAAATTTAATGGATCAATTTAGCATCAGCAAAAATGGTTGTTATGACCAAAATCTAGTTTACTCTGCACTTCATTTCTTCCGTTAAAAGTTTCTCGACCTGCACAAAAAGAAATGGATTTTTCCTTTTCGCTTCAATGCTTTCTAGAATGTGTTTTTAGGTGAAAAAGACGAAAGAATTTTAATAAGTGAATGAATTGATCAAACCGTTTGAGATCTCTATCTGAGTTTTGAATTTGAATTATTGAATTTGAAACTATGACGAAGTCAACTGACCAACTCACTAGCCAATAGCACACATTCTACAGTTTGTTAAAATAAGGGATTCTCTTTCTTGGGGACAAGGGCGATATCATGCGTCGGTCTTTGTCTCGTCTTGCTATGGCTGTGCAAGGCTAAGTCCTATCTTGGTGAGCATTGGCAAGAGATGGGTCCTTTGAGTGTTCTAAGACTATCGAGTTCTTTTGGCGTTGATATCAAAATTGTTCTTCCTTTCCACTCCCTCTTTTTCTACATAGGCGGCGGCTGGTTACCAAAGAAGAGGGTTCCAAACATTTGCCTTGCTTAATCTTCCTTTTCTGATAGAAAATAGCAAGCCACTCTACTACTCGTATAATAGCTAGATAGAAGGTTGATCATCCTGCCCAGCGAATCCATTGTTTATGCAACAGTGCAATGCAGTTGAAAAGGGTAAGCCCTATATATGTTATTAGTATTGATCTCATATCTATAAGTAGTGTCCAATATTAACTCTACGCTCGTCCATTCCTTTCAAACATGATCCTACCCTGAGACTTGTTACCTTGTGATGTGAACCCGTGAAGGATTAAATCCCGGACCCACAAAGGTTTGATCTGAACCCCAAGAAAGCTAAAATCCAGCTGCAAAAACTTGACCCGATGAATTCTTGAAACAACGAACCAGAGTTATGAACGCCACAAAGAGATACGAATTCTTTGATAAGTTTAGGTTAGTTCGATTAAGAACTAGGAAGAAAGTGAATCCTCACTTTGATTAATCTCACAAAAAACGTAATTGTTTATGTTTACAATAAAAGGTTGTTTATATAGTAAACATTGAAAGAAACCTAATCTAATTCGAAATTAATTTAAAACTAATTAAAATTAAGAGTTCTAAATGAATTAGGAAACTAAACTTGCCAAACTCCGGATTCCTCCGAAAACATGCCTTGCGATCGCATAGGCATTACTCCTGCGATCGCATAGTGTGTTCAATTAACGTTCTGCAGATTTTCTAGCTGCCTTACGATCGCACCAGTGTGTAACCATGCGATCGCATGGTTAGCTTTCTGCGCTAATTTCTGCCCACCCGTATTTTGGTTCTCCAACTTCTTTTCAAGCTTATTATGATCCTCCAATGTTTCATTAGCCTGAATCAAGTGTACCAAAGTTGGCATCGGATTCTTGGTATCGGTTTTAGCCCACGTAGCTTGAACAAGACCTTGCATGTCTTCATTGATCTTCTTAGCTCTTGACCTCGTTAATGTTCCTATCGGACTATGTGTTGAGTCCTGGCTAGTCGGTCCATGGTTCGCTGGTCCCTGGCTCGCATCATCCCCTCCTTCCCAAAAAGGATTCGACCTCGAATCATCACCTGCATCAAAGGGGGAAAGATGAGAAATATTGAAAGTAGCCGAAACATTAAACTCACCTGGAAGATCAATTTTATAAGCATTATCATTTATTCGTTCAAGGACTTGAAAAGGCCCATCCCCCCTAGGGTGTAGTTTAGACCGTCGCCGGGCAGGAAACCGTTCTTTCCTCATATGCACCTAGACTCAGTCTCCAGGTTCCAAGATAACTTGTTTACGGCCTTTGTTGGCTTTGGTGGCGTACTGTTTATTCTTCTTGTCAATTTGTTGTCGCACACTCTCATGGAGCTGTTTTACTCTTTCGGCCTTCCTGTGTCCATCCAAGCTAGTCCTTTTATCAACAGGTAGAGAAATCAAATCTAAAGGCGTTAATGGATTAAAACCATACACAATATCGAATAGAGACATATTCGTAGTAGAATGTACACTTCTATTATATGCAAATTCAATAAAAGGCAAACAATCCTCCCAATTCTTTAGATTCTTTTGGATTACAGTACGTAATAAGGTAGATAGAGTTCTGTTTACTACCTCGGTTTGGCCATCCGTTTGAGGGTGACAAGTAGTTGAAAACAACAACTTAGTACCCAACTTACCCCACAAGACTTTCCAGATGTAGCTAAAAAATTTAACATCTCGATCAAAAACAATACTCTTTGGAACACCATGGAGGCGGACAATTTCTCGAAAGAATAATTCAGCAATGTTAGTAGCATCATTTGTTTTATTGCAAGATATAAAATGCGCCATTTTAGAAAACCTATCAACAACCACGAAAATTGAATCCTTATTTTGTTTTGACCTAGGCAAACCTAATACAAAGTCCATAGAGATGTCAATCCAAGGCTCGGTAGGTACAGGTAAAGGGGTATACAAACCATGAGGTAAGACTCTGAGACTTGGCTTTGTTTACATGTGATACATCTTGCACATAATCTTTCCACGTCACGCCTCATTTTAGGCCAAAAGAAATGTTCATGTAATACATCCAAAGTTTTCCGCACACCAAAATGTCCCATTAAGCCTCCCCCATGTGCCTCAAGCATAAGCAACTCACGTAAAGAACTAAAAGGCACACATAATTTATTTGCTTTAAACAAGTAGCCATCCAGACTATAAAATTGTCCAAAAGTATTGTTCTCACATGCCCCATACATACCAGCAAAATCATTATCATTAGCATACAAGTCCTTAACATACTCAAAACCTAATAATCTGGTATTAAAGGTAGCAATGAGGGTGTACCTTCTAGACAACGCATCAGCCACAATATTTTCCTTACCTTGTTTGTAATGAATGACATAAGGAAAAGTATCGATGAATTCTACCCACTTGGCATGCCGCCTATTCAGTTTACCTTGCCCCCTTCAGGTGCTTCAGGGACTCATGATCGGTATGGATAACAAACTCTTTTGGCCAAAGGTAATGTTGCCAAGTCTCCAAGGTTCTCACCAAGGCGTACAATTCTTTGTCATAAATTGGGTAATTCAAGATAGCCCGACCCAGTTTTTCACTAAAATAGGCAATTGGTCGTTTCTCCTGCATTAACACAGCCCCAATACCTATACCTAAGGGATCACATTCAATCTCAAAAGTTTTGTTAAAGTTAGATAGTGTTAAAACAGGTGCAGAACACAATTTATCTTTAACAATATTAAATGCATTTTCTTGTTCAAGTCCCCAATGAAACCCAACACTTTTCTTTATAATTTCAGTAAGTGGTGTAGCTAGCGTGCTAAAATCTTTAACAAAACGCCTGTAGAAGCTAGCCAACCCATGAAAGCTCCTCACCTCAGTGATGCTTTTCAGTGTTGGCCATTACTTAATGGCCTTAATCTTTTCTTCATCGACTTCAATACCATTTGTACTAACAACATAGCCAAGGAAAACAACTTGTTTCATGCAAAAGGTACACTTTTAAGATTAGCATACGCTTTTTCATGCCTTAAGGCATTAAGCACACAACGAATTGTTCAATGTGATCATCCAAGTTCTTACTATATACTAAAATATTATCAAAGTAGACTACCACAAATTTGCCTATGAAAGCACGTAAAACATGGTTCATTAATCTCATAAAAGTGCTTGGGGCATTAGTTAAACCAAAAGGCATTACTAACCATTCATATAAACCATATTTAGTCTTAAAAGCAGTTTTCCATTCATCCCCTTCTTTCATTCTGATTTGGTGGTATCCACTCTTAAGATCAATTTTACTAAAAATACAAGATCCATGTAACTCATCAAGCATATCATCTAATCTAGGGATGGGATGACTATACTTTACCGTTATGTTATTGACTGCCCTGCAATCAATACACATCCTCCAGGTCCCATCCTTTTTGGGCACAAGTAGCACTAGCACTGCACATGGACTTATGCTTTCTCTCACGTACCCTTTGCCCATCAACTCCTCAACTTGCCTTTGAAGCTCCTTGGTTTCTTCAGGATTACTTCTGTACGTCGGTCGATTTGGAATAAAAGCGTCGGGTACAAAGTCAATCTGATGTTCGATGCCCCGAATGGGTGGTAAAATATTAGGCATCTCTTCAGGAAACACGTCCTCAAACTCCTGCAACAAAGAAATAGCTAAACTGGGGAGGGAGTGGTTAGTGTCGCTAATTACAAGGTTGGACTCCTTGTATACCAGCAAAATCAATGGCTGATTTTCGAAAAGGGCCCTCTTGATCTCTCTTTCTTTGGCATAGAAACTCACCTTTGTTTTCTCTCGTGATTTTAAATTATTATCAGCCTCACTCTCATTTTTTTCTTCCCTCCTCGTCTGTTCATGTGCCTCTAACTCACTCTTTTTCTTTTGATCTGCATCGCCTTTTAATTTCAATTGGTCCTCATAAACCTGTTTTGGTGATAATGGAACAAGAGTAACGGGTCTACCATCTTTGACAAAACTGTACCTATTCTGAAACCCATCATGTATCACTTTTCTATTATACTGCCAAGGCCTGCCCAACAAAAGATGGCCAGCATGCATAGAGACCACATCACACATCACATCATCAGTATACTTCCCAATACTAAAGCTCACTAAAACCTGTTTGTTAACCTTGACCTCCCCACATTTATTGAGCCACTGTAACTTATAAGGCCTAGAGTGTTTTATCATAGACAAACCTAGTTTCTCAACAAGCGTGGTACTAGCGACATTGGTACAACTTCCCCCATCTATTATTAGACTACACACTTTGTTTTTAACATAGCACCTAGTATGAAATATGTTCTCTCTCTGCTGCTCCATATCATCTACCTTAATTTGTGCATTAAGAGCACGCCGTGCAACTAGAGCTACACCTTCAACAGGGTATTCTACACCAATATCTTCCAATTCAGGCATTTCATCACTATCACTCTCAACTTCAGATACTACCTCTCCATTGTCACGAAAAATCATTACCCTTCGGTTTGGGTATTGTGATGCAATGTGCCCGACACCCAAACATTTAAAACATTTAATATCCCTATTCCTAGAAGGTTGAAAATCTGCCTTGGGTTTGCTATTGGTAGGTACTACATTGGTTCCCTTAGGTGGTTCGATCTTCCCTTTTGAAACAGTCATCTCACCCCTGTCAGTACTATCCCACCGTGGCTTCCAGGGAGGGTTAGATCCCGAGGAAAACCGTGCTGTCCCCTTTCGTTTCAACTGCCTTTCTACCTTCATAGCCATGTGCACCATGTCCTCCAACTCCACATAATGTTGTAACTCAAATATGTTGGCTATATCTCTATTTAACCCATTCAAAAACCTAGCTAAGGTTGCCTCCCTATCCTCCTCGATATTAGCCCTAATCATGGTCATCTCCATCTCCTTATGGTAATCCTCTACACTACTTGAATCTTGAGTAAGGCTCTGCAATTTTTGATATAGGTCCATATGGTAATGACTAGGTATAAATCTCATCCTCATAAGAGCCTTTAAATCATCCCAAGTCTCCATAGGCCTTTCATGATTTCTCCTCCTATTGGTCACTAATTGATCCCACCACATGATAGCATACTCAGTGAACTCAATTACTGCTAATTTGACTTTCTTTTCTTCCGAATAGTTATGACAATCAAAGATTAATTCCATCCGCATTTTCCACTCTAAATAGGTGTCAGGATTATTCTTGCCTTGGAATGAGGGTATTTTCAATTTAATATTTCCAAGGTTTCTATCTACTCCACCCTGGCCTCTATAATCAACCGCTCTAGGTGGCCTCTCACACCTATCTCCCTTACGTCTCATCTTACCCATCTCAGCCCCATAGTTATAGGCTTCACCATCCTCACTCCCTGCTACCATCTCATCCTCAAAATCTGCCATAGGGCTATGATACTGCCTACCATGTCTCCTATCATGAGTAACCCCAGGTTGTTTTTCGCCTAATAAGGTTGTAAACATAGCACTATGTTGTTCAACTGTAACCTTTAAAGCATTATTAGTCTCCCTCATCTCATCAAACACCATGTTCATACGATCAAATTGTTGTTGCATGGCCCATAACAAGAAGAACTGGTTGTTTTCACTCCTAGGGGTAGTTTCTTCGTGATTAGACATTGTTTAAAATTGAAAAAATTAAGAAAAAAATAAAAGGAAAAGAAAAAAAAATTATCTGCCTCACGTGTTTGCACTCGTGTTTCGCTCTATATGGCTTTTTCCCGATAATAGTCTCACCACTCTTGCCTTTTTCCACTCATGTATTTCTTACCAAGTTCTCTAAAGAACTATCTAAACTCAATCAAGAATTTCGACTCCTGCGGCATTCAAAACAAGAACAAGAACAAGAACAAGATAGACAACGGAAAGGAATAGGATGAACAGCAAACAAGAATAAGAAATAAGCACTGAATGATAATTTATGATAAGAATATCAAAGAGCTCGTTTCTAGAACTTTTCACGAATTTTCGTTTTTTTTTTTTTTGATATGATTCAAGATGAATCTGATTAAACAAGAAATTAAACGATAGAACCTGATTTTAGAGCCAAAGCTCTGATACCAACTGATGTGAACCCGCGAAGGATTAAATCCCGGACCCACAAAGGTTTGATCTGAACCCCAAGAAAGCTAAAATCCAGCCGCAAAAACTTGACTCGATGAATTCTTGAAACAACGAACCAGAGTTATGAACGCCACAAAGAGATACGAATTCTTTGATAAGTTTAGGTTAGTTCGATTAAGAACTAGGAAGAAAGTGAATCCTCACTTTGATTAATCTCACAAAAAACGTAATTGTTTATGTTTACAATAAAAGGTTGTTTATATAGTAAACATTAAAAGAAACCTAATCTAATTCGGAATTAATTTAAAACTAATTAAAATTAAGAGTTCTAAATGAATTAGGAAACTAAACTTGCCAAACTCCGGTTCCTCCGAAAACATGCCTTGCGATCGCATAGGCATTACTCCTGCGATCGCATAGTGTGTTCAATTAACGTTCGCAGATTTTACGGTCGCCTTGCGATCGCGCGATTAACACAGTGTAACCATGCGATCGCATGGTTAGCTTTCTGCGCTAATTTCTGCCCACCCGTATTTTGGTTCTCCAACTTCTTTTCAAGCTTATTGTGATCCTCCAATGTTTCATTAGCCTGAATCAAGTGTACCAAAGTTGGCATCAGATTCTTGGTATCGGTTTCAGCCCACGTAGCTTGAACAAGACCTTGCATGTCTTCATTGATCTTCTTAGCTCTTGACCTCGTTAATGTTCCTATCGGACTATGTGTTGAGTCTTGGCTAGTTGGTCCATGGTTCGCTGGTCCTTGGCTCGCATCACCTTGTTTGACTGAACTCATTGGCGCTGCGCTGTATTCTGTCGACACCCTGTTCGAGAACCTTCTCTCATATATTCCCTTCACCAAGTCATCGCCAGCAATGAGCTCTTATCGTTGGTGGAAGAGATCCGTATATGTTGTTCAGGTTGATCAGAAGGTGTAGAAATAGCTAGAACTGAATGCAAAAAGTATGGAAAAATATCTCATAATGCATTTAACCAGAAAATCGATTATGCTCCTGTGGAAGTATCTACTTGTTATGAAATCTTAGGTGTCAAAGTGTGGTTTTCATAAACTGATTTTTAATATTTTGCCCGTAATATTAAATATCAAGTAGAAGACAAACAAAATGAGAGGTTTATCTTGAATCTAGATCTCACAAAACCAACTATTTTAGTCGAATTTTTGGTAACATATAAATTTTCAATCAAATTCTACTCAGACCATACTAGGCCTAAAAAGTTTAATTATAAGTAATTATGCAAGTTTTTAAAATAACAAAAAACTATTGGTGAATTTTTTTTATTTACGAGAAAGTTATAAACAAGTTACTTATTTTGATGAGTTAATTTTTACGAGAAAGTTATAAACAAGTTACTTATTTTGATGAGTTAATTTTAAAACGTACCTTTCCATATTAAAATCAAGAAAAAGAAAGTTATCCAAATAAATTCGATCATAAAAAGTTACTTAACCTTTTACTTATTTTAACTTGAAATTATTATTATTATTATTATTATTATTATTATTATTATTATTATTATTATTATTAGGAAAAATTTAGGTTGGACTCTCCAACCTTTCACATAGTGTGTTATGGATCTTCAACATTCAAAATTGAAGTTATGGTCCCCAACTTATTTAAATATATGTCTCTATGTGACGAAAATCGTCAATGGAGATGTTAAAATCGCACGCAGCTTTTACATTGCCTAAAGTTGGAGGGTCAACTTGTGAAACCAGGTAAAATTATGTAGTTCTTGGTTGAAGTCACAATGAAAGTCGGGTGCGATTTTACTGTCCACAGTGATAATTTTCGCACATGGAGACCCAAAATCGTTGATTCAAATAGGTTGAGATTCGGAACCTCGATTTTGAAAGTTGAGAACTTATAACCACACCACATAAAAAATTTGAGAGTATTGTAAAATGATAAATGATGATAATTGACTAATGGATATTTATCTAGATGCCTATATAGTTGTCTCACTTACTTTAGAAGAGTATATTCTATTTAGGTTCTAACTCTCATTAAAACCTTATATATAGGGGGGTCATTGTTATAATAAATTTACATACTTAAGTTCTAAGAATTCTAAGAATTCTCTTATCTTATTCTTGCATTCTTAGTTTCATAACACTTTATCAGCATGTCTAGTCAACTGCATTATCAAAAGTTATTATTCTTTTGTGTTTAAGTAAAATCACGAAATTTTAGCCAATTAAGTTAGCATTAAAATTACTCTTTTCTCTTCAAAAGAAAAGGTTAGCATCTCTTGATTTTACATTGCATCACGAGAAACCAATATATCTTATTCTCTTTGGTTATATCGCTGCTTATATTAATTAATAATAGACATAATAATAATATTGTTTATTACAATGTACCAATATTCTAGAAGAATATTGAAGAATATTGTGTATTGCTCTTGAAGATTGTTGAATTTTTCTTACGCGATAATATTCTAGAAAAAATTGTGTTGTTACTACTAAAGAAGCATGAATTTTTACACATTAAAAATTTGGAAGAATATTGTTTTATTATTTTTGAATGATCACAACTTTATATAAATCAATATTTAGGAATAATATTGTTGCTCATGAAGAAACATGGCTTTTTTTATACAAATATTAGATTATTACTCTCGAATAAGCACAAATTTTATAAATAAGAATATTGTGTTGGTGCTTCTGAAAAAGTACAATTTCATATACATATTAATATACTAATATCCTAAAAGAAGATGGTATTTTTGAAGAAACACGACATAAGTATATAATAATATTAGAAGAATATTATTTTAATCTTCCTACATAATTACATAAGTATCAATATTTCAGGAAAATATTAGGTTTGTTGCTCTTGGAAAAGTACAAATACACATGTTTGAAGAATATTGTATCCTTTCTCCATAAGAAACATAAAATATTCTAGAAACCATTTTCCATGAGAACAAAGTTTTATACAAGAAACAGGATCAATTGCGACGACAATGAAGTCGTCGCTATAGATATACCTAATAGCAACGATAGAAATATCGTTGTAGTTGAGAAACCCTGCAGCGACGACTTATAAAGTCGTCGTAGTTGACTAAACCAACAAAGACGATAAAAAAGTCGTCGTTGTAGACTAAACAAATAGTGACGACAATATAAGTTGTCTATGTTGTCTTGAGCCTACTACGATGACTTATCTAGTCGTTGCTGTAGAGCATGCTACAGCGACGACTTAAGTCGTCGCTGTTTCTCTTCCAAAGACAGGAAAATTTCCCTCTTTTTGCATTCCCACCCAAACTTTAGAGGCGACCTTTCTAACCTTTAGTGACGACATTAGTCGTCGCTATTGTTTCCTTATATATCAGAATAGCAGGCGAGTTGCAACAATGAAATAAGTGAAATTTGTATTTCTCTATTAGTTTTTTGGCGTAGTTTCTCTTCTCTATACTTGAAACTTTTGGTTCCTTGTCTTAAAACCTCGAATTCAGAGCATTTGGTAAGGTTTTTAGTTTTTTTATTTTGTAATATCTACACTATACTGTTATTTTTTACTCACATGTTCACTACAGCATTAACCTTAGAATACCGTTTGGAGATTAGTTTGTTAAGCGCGCACGCGTCCTAATGAGGATTGTTTGATGTTTACAAACTAATCTTTGAATTGTCCATTTTTGGAGAGTTTAACATTGATCTATGAGCTACGAGTTGTGTTATTATGACATTTTTCCTGTAACTTCAATATTCACGCATAAATTTCAGTGGTGTCTCCATTTTATTCTCTGGGTGTGGACTACGAGAATGTAGTAGTACTCGTATTTAGGAGAATAGAATGGACATGATGCCGAAATTTACGCGTGTAACAGAGGTAGTAACCAGAAAAATTAACACAAGTCACTACTCATAGATCAATGTTGAATGGTTAGGACTCGTACCTTAAATTAGAATTGGAGCGATAAGGGGTTAGATCACCTTCACCCCACTAGTATATTATAGCAATTTGTGTTGTTCTTTTTTTTTTGTCTTGTTTTTGCAGGAAAAACAAACATGCCAATGGAAGTTGATAAGAGTTGGATCTAAATGAATAGATGACGCGCGAAGCCTACAGTATTTGCGATTGGAGTTACAACATTTTATTAGAAATGCAATGCCGTTGGTAAATGATAGGGGTGATTTTGTCTGTGTAATAAATGTGTGAACATGGCCAAAAAGACAGTGAAAGATGCAGAGTATCCCATATTTCGATGGGGTTTTTTGGAACATTACGAAGGATGGATTTATCATGGTGAACCCAGGACTGTTCCTGTGCATGCGCATCTATCGAACGACGTGATAGGTGGCAGGGATGAGATGGTCCACATTCTGAACGACGTGGTGGGCAATCTACAGTATGACGAGTTGTTTGAGCCCAAGCATACAGAATTGTACCCTGGAGCCTTAATTTTTTTAGCAAAATTGATGCATCTAAATGTTTTGAATAAATGGACTAATGGTTGATGGACGAATTATTGAAACTGCTGAAGTTGGCATTCCCAAAAATTAATCTAGTGGGATCTCACTATGAGGCTAAGAAGCACATGGGAAAGTTGGGGTTGGGATACGAGTCAATTCATGTTTGCAAGAACGATGTGCTTTATTTTGGAAGCAGAACACATCGAAACAAGCTTGTCCTGTCTACTGTGAAAGTCGTTGGATACAGGTGGTCGGTAGGTCGTTGGGAAAGAATGTGCCACATAAAGTGTTGCATTACTTTTCGTTGACTTCAAGACTCAAAAGATTGTTTGTCACACCGGATACTACGAAGCTAATGAGGTGGCACAGTACAGGTCAGTCGATGGATGATGATAACATGGAAAATCCTGTTGACGGAAGGGCGTGGAAGGATTTTGACAAAAGACATCTTGAATTTGTATGTGAGATATGTAATGTTCAGTTGGGTTTAGCAGCTGACAGATTTAATCTTTTGGCAACATGAGCCAGTCTTATAACATGTGGCCAGTGGTGTTTACGGCCTATAACCTACCACTGTGGTTGTGCTTGAAGGAAGAAAATTTTAATGCTGACTTTTTGATACCCAGCCCTCAATCACAAAGAAAGGATATGGACCCATTAGTGGATAAACTAAATGAGTTATGGTTACAGGTGTCCATACTCGTGATACAGTAAGACAATACAGGATCGTTTAGACTGCGTGTAGCACTTTTGTAGATTGTCAGTGATTTTTCAGCACGGAGTAGTCTGTCCGAGTGGAGTGGTCAGGGATACAGGGCATATCCGACTTGCAACGTAGTTACACTCTGTGGTTAAAAAAAACTGTGTGCAAGGTTCATTAAGATCAATGACATGGTTAACGCACCAGAGCAGCTCACTCCGCAATCAAAACTGGCGAGTTGTACAGGAGGTCAGCCACCATAGAGCATGGGACGTGCCAAACCATATAATTACTGAGATTGATTTACTCCACAACTCATCAAACTTTACACTATTTGTCGATTTAGGTAATGTCGAGAACATTACGTTGCGTCGGAGTTCTGGCGTCGACGCTAAGGTTATGCAAACGGTCACCAGAGCATCGTTGTCCCATCACGCACCAGTTGAAGATGAGTTTATCAACGACGATGATAATTTCGATGATACTGGGTCTACCTACGCAAGTGAAGGTGAACTGGGTGATTCATCTTTTGATATTGATGAGGACGATCACGGAGTGGATCTTGTAGATGAGTATAGTGACTCTGAGTAGATGTTGTACCCATTTCAGAAATTTTGTGATAATCTTGTACTATTTATATTAGTAACATTTTCAGTATATAATTTAATAATTTTATATAAGAAGTTTATATAATTACTTAAATAATTGTGATAAGCTTGTACTATTTATATTTAAATTAATAATTTTTAATATTTAATTTTTTAATTTATATATATATATATATATATATATATATATATATATATATATATATATATATATATATATATATATATATATATATATATATATATATATATAATGTAACATGTTCATAAATAATAAAGCGTATGTAACGTTTCATGAAATTTTACGATTAATCGAAAAAATTAGTAAGCATGTAAAGTGAGTTCTTTAAAAAAAAGTTAAAAAGTCTCTTCGAGATGACAAGTAAGCCAACAGGGATGACTAATAAACAAATAGAAAAAAATCTACAGGGGCAACAATTTCACCTACACGGACGACATACAAAATTTTTCTAATTACGCCCAAAATATATAAAACCAACTATGAAGACATTTAGAGCTACAGAGACGACTCCTGAAAAATATTAATTAGCCACATATTTTTGTCAAAAACGAAAAAACCTACAAAGATGACTTTTTAATCTATAGGGACAACAAATGAAAAGTTCGAATTAGGCACTTTTTTTGGCAGAATTTTAATAATATACCGACGACTTTTTAACCTACAGCAAAATAGGGCCGGCTATTAAATTTCCCAAATGCGCATTTTCTATTCAGAGTCCGTCTCCTCTCTTCATTGGTCGACGATTTCGAGCTCCAATGTCCAGAACTTGCAATTTTTTTTTATTTTCATACTAAGGTACACGATTCGAACGGAGGAAAATTTTTTGCTCGTTATTTTTTTCTTGTTTTTTCTCATTATCGGTGATTTTTCAGTTGTAAAGTATTGGCTTTACTTTTTAGTTGCTAGTGTTTTGTTCTTTCTGTGTGTTTACTTTGGTTGACTAATTTTCTTGATCAAGTTTTGTTTGATCGATGAGGAATTAAAGAAATTGAATATATTAAATCATAAAGATTGATTTAGTTAATTGTATGATACTTGAAATTTGAATTTTTCCAACGTCAAATGAATTTTATTTTTTGACTTAATTGATTGGAACCTCTTATTTTGGTGACGCCAACAGATTGGAACCATAGTGTCTACTCAAATTTTGTATAGTTATGAAGAATTAGAACATTTATAATGAAATATATGTGACGTGTGGACTATGGAGGACTCATCTATAGTGAGTTAGAAAACTTCAATATTGAACAGGATTCACATGGAGAGTTTTTGATGGAGTGTGGATATTTGCTGGATGTTAGGGTTTATCTATTAAGGGCCTATTCGGTAAAACTTATAAACTCTGTTAAAAATTATCCCAACATCGATCATTTTCACCTTCAAATTTCATGGGACCCATTGTTTTTCAATTGTGTATACCTTGCGTATAGGGTTGCTCATTTTTCTAGTGGAAGCTTGACCCTACGACTTTTTTGTGATTTTCATCTGATTACTTTTTTTATATATAGAATTAGTTATAGTTGGTTGGGATTTTTGTTAACTTAGTGGTCCTTCTTTTGTAAGAAAATGAGATTGTCGGTTTTTGTTGGTTAATAGATTGAATTTCTTTCATTGCATTTTGTATACAGAATGGCCGACGTCATGCATCACGGGAGCGATGGGGGAGGCGAAGATCCTCACTGTTGTGGACATTAGGTCCCGCGTCAATGTGAGGCTAGTAAGTAATGGAAAATTTCATTTCAAAGTTATTTTCTTTTGATATGTTTTAATTCGAATAAACTGATACCAATGTTTTATTTTTTTAAATACAGCACCCCCCGCGAAGAAGAGAGGCAAATAGGAGCCTTAATGTCGAGAGGAAGTTCAGCCGCACAGAGTGAGGGAAAAGATTGCCCATCGCGTTTGACCTCAATAACGAGATGATGGTGTGACCGATCAGCCCAAATGAGCCGGCATTCTCACGTTTAGTGGGGACAGTAGTTTCGAATGCACATCACGCCGTGCTATATGTCCTGGAGGAGAGTTACAGCTAAAAACAAAGATCGCGTACGGCGGCGGATCGAGGTATGTCTATTTCAAATTTTCATTTAAAATTGACTTGCACTTACATTTTATTGCACTGAACAGCTTACTTCTGTCCTCGTTGGTTTTGTAGAACCAGTTCGACCTTTATATTTATGTTGAACTGGAGAAGCGCAGTTGGGTAGATAGGAGTGTCAACAGTGCCGACGAACGCTATAGGGACTATAAGAGCAACACTTACAGCCACTTCCAGGAGAACGAGACGCGTGTCCTGTATGAACATATTACTGCGTCCGACATGCAGAAGTGCGTAGAACTGTTCACTAGTCTGGCGTTCATTGTGAGTATTCACCCTTAATTTATATTTTACGTAATATAATTTACTTTTAGGTTTATACTAGCAATCAAATAACAACACTAATATTTTGTGTTTTTCAAGAAAGCCCGAAACAAAATAAAGTCAATAGATCTGGACAGAGATATTCGAGCCTGTAGGGCTCCAAAAGCATCGTGTCGACCCGACATGCTCATGTGAGTGCTCAAATTACTCAATTAGCTAGTGGTTTTTTAAGTGATACAGTTTTTTTTTCGATTGTAAAATAACATTGGGTCCACCTGTTTGGTAGAGAGACCCCATGACAGAGGAGTGGCCGGGAGTTATGGATTCATGGAAGTCCATGCACACTCGAACGGGTAAGGAGTGGGTGAACTCCAAGGTGCAGAGCGACTATGTAAGAGGTGCAGCGCGACTATGTAAGTCGAATGTTAATTCATTTTGGTACTTTGTAATTAGTTCATTTGTTTTTCTTTTTTTGGTAATAATCTTTATTTAATTATTCAGGAGGCCATAAAGGTGAAAATGAAGAGCCAGACATAGCTAGCCAGTTCTATTGGTATGCCGGTTGACGAGCGCAATGTCCTTCGTGCGATGCTTAGAGAAAGACAGAGACACCTCCGCAGATCGGCTGGAATATCAGGAGAATTTCTTGATCTCAGTCATCCACCGCTACATCACAGGCCGATCAGTCTCCTGATGTTGTTGCCAAGCTTTAAGACACCGTCGCCACTCAGGGCGCTCAGCTTGATGCTCAGAGCGCTCAATTGGTCGGTGTTGGCATATATCAATATGTTCGATGGCATGTTTGCGCAGCTCGATCAGTTAGTGCCGGGATTTCAAATGCCACCTGACACTCCGACAGCGGATCTGCCTCCAACGGATGACAATATTGATGATTTTTTGGGAAATCTGTAAGGTCCTTTTTTTGGCTAATTAGGGTAGTCTAACGTGTATGGAGGTCAAACTTTTAATTTGTAGTGCATTATAGTAATATTAATGTTAAATTTAGAATTTTTAATTCATTTGTCATATTAATTTTTATTTAATTAAATGTGATGATTAGTATTATTTTTAATTGTTATATTGGATTTTTTTAAAACACAATTAAATGAATTCATCTACAACGACGACTAGGTAGTTCTATAGCAACGATTAAGTCGTCGATACGGTGAAGTAATTGCGGAAACAAAATTTGTCACTTAAAACGTATGCAAACTAGAGTCTACAGTGACAACAAATGTCGTCCCAATTGTCTCAAAATCTATAGTGACGACAAAGTCGTCACAATAGCTCATCAAGCACAAAGAAACTACGACGACATCTTGAGACGATTTTGTCATCGCAATTGATATATTACAACGACAATATGCTTTATAACGAAGACTTTATCGTCGATGTTGCTTCGTTTCGCTGTAGTATTATATTTCGAGACATGATATTTATATGCATTGGGACTTGTATGCATTAAGCTGACATTAAATTATAATATCCTATCAAACTTGATTTTCTTTTAAAAAATGCTGAGAATATGTGTTGGGTCTTAAATTCCTCCTATATAAAATTTCTTGATTCCTTGACGAGTGATATTTTACGGGTGGTTTGCTAACTACCTTTTTTTATGAGACAGTTATTTTAGCATTATGGAAAGATATTAAATGGTTGGAAAAGTTATAAATTGTATCTTGGTTATCCTTTCAAAGCAATGTGAAGAGTAGTTCGATATATAAAGACAAATTAAATGTCAGATTCATTATCAATATATAAAGACAAATTAATTGTCAGAATCATTACTAACACATACCATTTGTAAATCCCCAAAATTGGATTGATGTCCCAGTATGACAATTTATTATTATTGAAATCAGTAAATCTAAGGCATGCATGAAGTATGCTAGAAAAATAGATTTCAAAGACAAAAAATTTGAAGAAAATTTTTTTTGCAAACAATAAAGATGATCTTATTAAAGAGGCGATACTTTGATCTTATTAAGGAGGTTGTACTCTTGAAGAGACTGTAAGAATAGGTTTAGGTACCTAGAATTAGTGAAAATAAAGACATCTCGATAAAGTTATGTCGCTCAGGAAAATAGAAAAAATTGAAAATAAACCATTTTTGCAACATATTGAGTACATTATAGCGGCCAATATTATGAATGAAAGCGAGGATGTTGAATTAAAATCCGTCGAAGAATATCGACATAGAAATGAATGGCCAAAATAAAAAGATGCATCTAGGAAAAATTGAACTTACTAGAAAAATCTGGAGTTTTTGGACATGCAGTCCTAACACCTAAAGGTTTAAAGACAGTTGTACGTATGAGAAAATGAAATAGGAAAAATGAAGGCGACGGATATAATGCACGGCTTTTAACATATTGTCTTTTGTGAAGACTTTTATAAATAGGTAAATTCTAATGTGGTGGATGCAATCACAAGTCAATATCTTGTTAAACTAGCATTGTATGAAACATGATATGCGTCTAATGAATATGGTTATAATCATCTCATATGGCATCATTAATAATACTATGTACATAAATCCCTTAGGAATTTATATAGCCTGAAGCAAATAGTTCAAGTTTTTGAGAAATTTATTCAATCAAAGTACAGATATACTTATATAGATTGCAATTGGGGAGTATGCAGCATGACCATCTTAATGAATATTTGTTGAAAAATGGTATAAGAATTATCATATATCCCCATGTGTTTTATATATAAAACAATATTTGGTTTTGTC
The DNA here is from genome assembly GCA_023638005.1 of Forsythia suspensa. NCBI lineage: Eukaryota > Viridiplantae > Streptophyta > Magnoliopsida > Lamiales > Oleaceae > Forsythia > Forsythia suspensa. The sequence goes on along the minus strand of CM042666.1, from coordinate 23,455,938 downwards.
ATTATTACTGTTAATGATTTAAACATTATTGGAATTCCTGAAGAGCTTCCAAATGCAGTTGATTACTTAAATGAAGAAATTCATGATGAAAGATCTTGAAAAAATTAAATTTTTCATGAGCTTGCCGGTCGAGCATTTAGCCAATTGAATTCTCGTTCATTAGTGAACTTATATATAAAAGTCCTCAAAATATTTCATATGGTAAAATGACACATCTATTTGATGCTCAATGGTTATTTGTTTACTTGAAATGAAAAAAAAAAATTACTATTTTCACCCTCGAGGTGATATTGAATAATTTATTAGTCTTGAAGTACCATAGCTCAATTGCAATAGATGCATTAATGTATATTGCTAATAGATCATGATTCAATACTAAATGATTATGATAATACAGAATATTACGATTTATGTAGATGACTAGTTGTAGGACGTGCGATGCACGTAACTGGTTCGTAGGAGACGTACGTTATTGTATTTTAATTTTGAATCTACAAAGATGTAAAAGTAGTATGAGTACAATTTGTAGCTAATGGTTTGGGGAAATTAGCACTCGGAAAATATAAGATGGATAATCAAAAGAGCGGTTGTTCAAACTTCTTAAATATAAATATAACCAGTAAACAATTGTTTGAACAAACCACAATTTACAACCTATAAGAACTTGTGGGTGATTGCATAACTATTTTCAAACTGTTTACAAATTAAAATAGTAAAAGTTTAGAGATACTAATACATAGAACTTTCATAAAAAACACCATTGTGATATATATCAAGACAGAAAAAAAGAAACAAGAAGCGGTTTTGTCATCAAGAGTTGCTCTCAGTTTGGTTCTTGCATTAGTAGGATTCTTCTAGAGTGCCTTCATCACTTGTAGATTGACTAATGTTTTCTCATCTTTGTTACTTCAGTTTTTCTTTGAATTGGAAAGGGCTGAATTTTCTTCTTGGAAAAGAACTCTTTTTGAAGTTGGTGTAACAAGAGCATATTGTACCAAATCTGAGGATGCATTGTCTGGGGTGGTGGTTTTTTTGTCACTTTCAATATAAATTGTTTATTCTAGTGTTTCAGACGAATTGATAATGAAAAAAACATCGTATTTGTACCCCTCTTGTTTCTCTTTTGGCACAACTTTCACATAAAAAACATATCTTCTTATATTGAGGTTCTCATTTTTTCAACAATTTCTGGCTTTTCATTGTGTAGAAGTAGAGTCGTGTTCATATTGGTTATGCTAAGAAGTTTAAGGTAAGAGAATTATTTAGAAGAAAAATGTTTTGAGATTTGAGAAACCGGTTTTGCACATTTCATTAGGTTATAAGCAGAGCATTGGAAGAAAGTGTCTGGTGGTCCTATAACAGTAGCAAGAAGTGAACTGGTTGCATCTTGCAGCTGAATCATAGCTCTAGCTCTACAAAACCACGAAAATACATTGAATCCAGTGTTGTATTTAAAAAGACAATTAATTACAATTGATTTTTTATTGTATGTAGTTATTACCTTGGAGCAGCATATACCTACTTACATTTGCAAAAAACACATTCAAATACTTCATCAAGATTAGCACCAGAGAGTTTATTACAATTATTGCATGCCATGTAGCAGTATACTTGTTCCTGCCTTTGAAGATTTGCTTTTGCTTTCACCCAGAATTAGGTTTGCTAAATTAACATTAATTTATTCATTTAATTAAGTACACGTGTGTGAACTCTGAATTTTTGGAACAGCAAGTAGGGGTGGGCATGGGTTGGGTTGGTACGGTTTTAAGCCCAACCCAAAGCCAAACCGACCACTTCAGTTTTGATTTTCTGCCAAACCAAACCAAATTGACTTGTGATTATGAACCGACCCAAAACAAACTGACCAAAAGCCAAACCAACCACTTAGGTTTGTTTTAGATTAGGCAATTTGGTATTTGTATCTACCAAATACCAATTTCAAATTACATAAAAGGAAAATTTCAGCAGGCACAAGACTCAATCAAAATTTATTCAGCAGGCACAACACTTAATCAAAATTATTCAGCTTCACATGGATTGGATTAATACTTCTTATCAGGATTTCGCACAAAATAGGGAGTTATATACAAAAGAACATAAGAGATAATCTATTAACTGATTCGTCCATGAAGACAACAATCAAAGATGGAGGAAAAGTAAAATGAAGAACCCTAGGAGTTGGAATTGGGACTTGAAGCTTAGACGAAAAAGCAGCAACCAGCGTCGCTTTCACCTTCAGAGAGAGAGAGATGAATAAACAATTAATATTAGGGCTTGAAGTAGCAGAGTCGCAGTAGCCAACACTTTGCAGTCGCCTTCAAGGAGAGATGAAGTGAAACTGATGAAGACAGTAGACACGATGAAATGGAAACGATGAAATAGGGAAGCAACACTTCACAATCGCCTTGAGGGAGAGATGAACTGATGAAGAGACGATGAAATGGAGTCGAAGATGATGAAATGGAGAAAGAAACGGCGGATTTGAACTGATTGATTTCTACGATGAACGACTGAATGTCTTTGGACAATTGGACAGGGACTGATCTGTGATTGTGAATTTGAACAATTGAACTAATATGTGAAATGGATTGGGTTGGGTTACTGGGTTAGGTCACTTGGGTTTAATTTAATTTCCGTTCTTCCAATTCAGTGCGGTTGACTTCGAGTTGGGTTGGTTTTTTTGCCACAACTCGAACCCAACCCAACACAACTCAACCCGAATATATTTTTCAGCTTAGCAACCCAAACCAAACCACCAAAGTGTGAAAAACTGACCCAACCCAACCTGATTCAGTTCGGTTCAGTCGGTTGGAACAGTTTGACAGTTTGGATGCCCACCCTTAACAACAAGTATAGAATGTTCAAAAAAGGTGCAAATCTTCATTCTTATGAATAGATGTTAGAATGTAGAATCTTACCATGTGGTGTAGGCTTGGAATATTCTTGATAACCGTTATCTTGTCATCATGTGGAATAGGCATCTTTGCTAGACTTGCAATGAAATACGATTTTTCCACTATCAGTCGGTTCAAGTTTTCAATATTTTTGTCCACCCTTGTGTAACATGTCATGGAGCAAGGTTATCAGAGAATTATATTAGTGATTAGTAAAGTACTAAATGATTGGTTTCAAATCTTTACCATGATTTTAGCTTAGTGACTTGTGGAAAAGGTGCATCAATGAAGAAAAAGTTGTTTTATTTTGTTGATGACACACTTAAAATGAAACAAATGTATTTGGAATTTAAATTCAAACATTGAGATTGTTAATACATTTGTATAAAATAGCACTTAATGGAATACTGTGGAAAGACTACGCTTTCAAATGCTTGGCAATAACAATTGGTTTTTTGGACAAGTGTTGTGAAATGTAAACACATTCTTTATCTACAAAGGCATCCCAAAGAGTTAGTAGAATTGTGTCAAAGCTACAAAAAGTGGTGCTTAGAGCACTTAAAATAGTGAATCACACAATAAAAACATAAAATTATAAAACACAATAATCTAAAAAAACCTTTGATCAACAAGAACAACATATTGTACCTATGTTTGACTTCCATATCGTGTTTTGATGAGCCTTTGGTTTAATGTCAATTGCAATTCCAATAATGCCTTCAAGGAGGTCAAAGATAATGTTGATATATAAATTACATCTATTTGTGTTATCAATATTTGTGTTAAAATTAAAATAAATGATGATTCACTATGCTAAAAACAAAGATACAATAATGGTAATGAAAGTTTTAGAAGTTAGTGATGGCTGCATTTGCATCCATGTACTCTTTTAATTTATCAAACGGGGTAAAATTGTATGTAGAGGATAAGAGTGCATTGTTATCTTCTTGAATCTCAATTAATATTGTCTTTCCTGTAATGATCCAAGTGTATGGGACCAACTAAAGCAACATAACTGGTTTTGTAAGTTTTATGGTTGCATTTGATATCAGGTGTGTCTTTGATAACAGCAATAATATTATTCGGCATATAAAATGAGGAAGTCATGTACCCAAAGAAGAAACCCACATGAAAAAACAAATAAAAGTCGACTCCAAATTACCTAACATATACTGAGATCAAAACAAATAGCACTGCAGATATTGTAAATACACAAGATACCTTAAGGTAAAGAATTCATTTCTATTTTGAGAAAGGAAAAATGTGTTAAGTTGTGGAGCTTAATTAATGCCTTACGTAGAGTATGTCATGCGGGTCAACTTTTACGTGTTAAGTTGTGGAATTTCATACTTGTGATTTCAGTTGTCCTAGGTTTCATTATAATTAGGGGCCATCATTAGGGTTATATGTGTGTGTGTGTGTGTGTGTGTGTGAGAGAGAGAGAGAGAGAGAGAGTGGTTCTCTTGTAAAACATCATCATCTGAAGAATAGGACATAGTCTCACATTGAGGCGAACTTGGATCAATCTTGCGTGTTTTGTGCCTTTCTTTTATTATTCCGTTTTTCCTTTATTGCTCTCAATAAAATCGAATTAGGGTCTCTAATTCGTAAAAAATGCACAAGTGACATGTACTAAAAGAAGAGAGATTGCATATCCATTATTAAAGGATTAGTCAAATTGGCATAAATGTACAAGAGAAAGGATTTTGTAGCTGGCATAAATGTACAATATCTAAACTCGAGAGGCTAATTGTAATAAGCATAACAAGTTTCAAATCCAAAATTATTAACTGACTTATTTTGAATCTAACGACTTAATGTCTTTGAATATGTGTAATAAGCGAGAATATTTTAACCCAGTGGTATTCTGGATAAATTGCAAACTCATTATTTAAGCCAACCATTCAATTCACAAGCAATAATAAAATCTTGCAATGGTTGTTTTGTATCAATCTCATATTTCTCCCCAATTTTTATGATTTCTTGTTTCACTTTTTGTTTAGTTCTAGTTTCCTAATCATAAAAGAATACAAACGCAATTTATTTACGTTTCAAATTATAAATAATCTAACATGTTCATAGAAAATCAGAAGTGTGATCCTTCATAAGCGTCAAAATAATAAAACTTTATAACACATTACAAAAATTTAGAAGGCAACAAAATTGGACTATTTTGTACATAAGGCATCAAAATAATTAAGTAGCCATACCTCTTTTGTCCTATTATGTTTCTTTTTTACTTCATGGAATATATTTGTACAAGAACATTAAAAAAAGTACAAAAATCTTTGTCAAATTGCCATAGAAACTCATACAAGAAAAAGCATGTATGCATACATTGCACTTTGAAAATAGATATTTTGATTTGTTAATATCTGAAAAAATTTAAAACTAACTAACGAATCACAATTTTAAAGTTTAAGTACATATAATGATCAAATCAATATTAACAAATCTACAACTCCAGATATTTCAAAAGAGTATTCCAGTGTCACATCTACAATTCAACAATGAAACTTATAAATCTACAACTACTTAGTTAGCCCATCTTCGGAGGTAGCTAAGTAACAAAACACTAGTGTCCCAACCGAGATCTTCATATTTTACATGTAACTCAAATTTCAGATAAGCAAATTGCCCCCTAAGTGAATCTACAATTTTAATTGTTCCAAAAGTTAAACCAATGCACAGGCAACCATAGGAATCATATATAACTAAATGCAAATCAACATTTTGTTTATAATAGTCAAAACAATTCTCAACATATTTTAAGTATTGGATCCAACATGAACAAAAAGATATCATTTTACCGATAAAAATGGAAATGAAAGAATAATTTGTATGCGTAAAAAAGAAAGGAAAAAAAACTCTGGACTTAATCAAAGTTTAAATCCAAAGAGAGACCCACTGAATGTGACATATCAAAAGGGAAATGAAACACAAAAAATGGGAAAATTACTACATGTTGTTGGGTTTTTGGGTTGCTCTCCTTGAGTCAAACATGGAGCAAAATCTTTCCCTAAAAAAGAAAAAAATTGTTCCAGCAGATAAAATCGTGTCACTCTCTTTATGTCGAACACTGCAAAATCTTTCACAAAAACACCAATATTAATCGACAGCAAAAAAATGGGTTCCTCAAAATGTTCATTTAAACAAACAAAGAGTAGGTAATAGAATTATTGGATAGAAATATATTTCACTGCAAAGGGATAAATCGATTACAAACGTAATAATCAAATCTGCAAAGAAGTTCTTGAAATTACAAACAAAAATCACTTACCAAACAATAAAATTTACAAATGGGTGAATCAATCAGAGACCGAGTGTCGAACTATCCACTCTCATGAAATCTGGTTTTTCTCCCTCTCTATTACAGTTTTTACGCTTTGTCCACATATATGGATTAGGGTTTTTAGATCTGGATTAAGGATCTGGCTTCAATTATGTTCATTTTCTTGGCAATTTTCTTCGTTTGTGGCTGACTTTGAAATAACATAGAACAATCACCAAGCAAACGTGGGTTAGGGAAGAAATTGGGAAGAAGACGAATTAGGCCACAAAAGTTGTGGTGCTGTTGTGTTTAGGACGAATGAAATTAGGTTGCAAACGATATACGCTGTTACAATATGGTTCAAAAAGGCAAATGAAAAGAAGAAACAAATTGTTAAAAAATGGAAGACAGCCACATCTCACGTCAACATGTGGCAATAGAAACAATAGGAAATTTAGCATCTTTTATTATAGGTTGACATGTTCACAAAGGCATTATCTACTGCAACACTTGAGAAGTTGATATTATCCTGAGGAAAATTAAATACATGATGTACTCTTTTTTTCCACTACTGAGATTTTGTCTGATTGGATTTCCGGTCATGGTTTTTAATTAGGCAACGTTCATGGTGTATTTAAAAGAATAACATACTTTTTTTCATTCATTAGGATTTTTTCTAATAAGCTTTTAACAAGTCATATTATTTGGGTAGTAAACATTATTATGAAATGGCTATAAATATTATTCTTAGAATGCTCTAACTTACAAGATATTTACCATCAACATAACTCTATAATACAAATTATACACGAGACTTCTGAAGAGAACAACAACAATATATATATCTGTACTTTTTTTCACTCAGGCTTTATCCCACTGAATTTTTTTGACAAAGTTTTAACAAGATAATATTTCATTAAACTAATTTTTAATAATTAATTGCACTATTTTTCCCTTCGTTTGGTTTTTTTCACTGGAGTTTTGTCAAACAATATTTTTAACGACACTGTTATTGTGCAAATAGTCATCCAAAGAAAAATATTGTAAAATAATTGATAATAACGAATGACTATTTGATATTATTTAAATGTAATATAATTATCATATTTAGCTCATGTTTGGTAGTATTGAAATTATTTTTTAAGTGTTTATAATTTGTGGGTTCTATAAAATATGTGGATAATAAATGTGTAGTAAGTTGTGGATCCTACAAAATGTGTAGATAATAATTCTCTCATCATATTCTTGTTCATTGTGCATATTTGATAGTGTTTAATTATTTTTTAAGTACTTACATGTTGTGGATTTTAGTGAATAATAAGTGAGTAGTAAGTTGTGAGTCCTATGAAATATGTGGATAAAAAATATGTTTGATCATTTTGATCAGCTTAAATTATTTACTAACATGGAAACTATATAGCCCTAACTTTTCTATATTATCACGACCGTATGGAGTTTTCTCTGATATGGGAAGAAAAAAGTACTTAAACGTCCGTGTGTTACTACGTCTTCAATTTATTTCCTCACAAAATCATCTCCTTCAAAATTTGTTGACAGCTTTAATCCATCTCCTTCAACCGTTCATCTCCTCAATCTGCTCACCTCCTCGATCCATCTCCCTCAATCGATCATCTCCCTCCACCAATCATCTTCAAAATCTTTTCACCACTTCAATCCATCATCATAATAGAGCCTACAGTCGGATCCTACCGCATGCAAAGAAGCGGTATACTACTTATCACGATAATATGGAGTTTTCTCCTCTACGGGAAGAAAAAAGAATTTAAACGTCCGTGTGTTATATTGTTACTACGTCTTCAATTTCATCTCCTCCAAAATTTACTTTTCAATCATCTTCCACAACCGATCATCTCCAAAATCTACTCATCTCTTCAATCCATCTCATCAATCGATCATATCTCCCTCCACCGATCATCTCCAAAATCTATTCACTGTCTCAATCCATTATCATAATAGAACATACGGTTAGATCCCACCTCAAAAAGCAGTATACTAGTATTATTACGATCGTATAGTGTTTTCTCCGCTATGGAAAAAAAAGTACTTAAACGTTTCTATCAGTACGTCTTCAATTTCTCTCTCACAAAATCATCTCCTTACTAACCGCTTCAATCCATGTCCCTGATTTGTTTATCTTCCCCCAACCAATAATTTTTAAAATCTGTTCACCTCCTCAATCCATCCTCCTCAATCGATCATCTTATTCGATCAATCATCTCCAAAATCTTTTTACCACATCAATCATCATCATATAATAGAGCTACGGTTAGATCCGACTACAAGAAAGTAGTATGCTAGATATTCATATTTTATTATAGTAGACTGTCCCTATAAATTTATTTCTGCTGCTGACTAACGTTTCCTCTGTTTTTTTACATTGTAAGGTAATAAAGTTTCTTCCCCTCAGATCACCCAATCCACCAAACGCCAGCGGGAGGATCCAGTCTTCCTCAGGTAAAATTTCTTCCAGTCAGATTCTTGTGGAACTGAATTGATGGGCTTTTCTTTTTGAAGAGTTTTTCTGGCGTTTAAAATTCTATGTCTTTAAGGTAGATCTGGGTTTTTTTTTTTATGTATGAACCATAGGAATCGCAGATGGCTTCAAAGCGGATCTTGAAGGAGCTCAAGGATCTTCAGAAGGATCCTCCTACCTCTTGCAGTGCTGGTATATTAAATTATAACTACCAAGGGGAAAAAACGAGAAGTACCAAAAAAATAGTATTTTTCATATATTTTCGTAACTGGGTCTTTTTTTTTTTTTTGCTTGTGATTATTCTTAACTATTAAGACTCATTTTGATTTGTATATCTGTTGGTATGCTATGCCCCTCTTTTTTTTTTTTTTTTTTTTTTGGGTTTTTGGTTTAATATATGTTGAGTAATTCTGTAGAGAGAAGCTTTATTTTTATGTGATTTTTTTCCTTGCAACTAAGATAACATTCAAAAGGTGTCGTTAAAACTTCATTATTTATGAGTAAAAGCTGTGATTTCTGATGGGACTTGGTTTATACTCATTTTTATTGGGTTTTATGTGTTCTTTCCCTAATTTTTCGGCATTGAAGTTTCCTAGTTTGTGGACTAGGTGGAGTGCGTTATTGTTGATTTTTGTTAATGGATTAACTTTATCGCGGGGGATGGTGAAGGAGATTGTGAACCAATGTATGATAAACATAATTTTTTTTCATGAGGTTCTTACTCTCTTTTGTGAAATGATTTGTACAAGTAAATGTCTAGAGTATTATTACTGAGATGTTAAAACAAACGTTTATTTACGAGAGAGAGTTCCAATTGCAAAAAATGGTTTTTCTCTGGCAAACATTTCCAAATTTATTCATTAAGAAATTACTTCGAATTTTGCTACTGGTTTGAAACTAGTATGGCTACAAACGTCATTGAATTGAAAACTATCACCACAAACTAAACATGGAAGTGATTTTTTCAAGACAAATCTAATCAAATCCTTATCATTCCTTTTCTTTATTTTTCATGGATACCTTTGCAGCTGAGTGTTTATCTGGATGTGGCATATTTGTTTTGGTGAAGATCTATTTAAACATGTTCACGAGTATACATTGGGTACGGGATGATGAGTAATACTCTCAATTTCATTTACTTTGTGTTGCTCATTTGCTTTTCCGCCGTGCATAAATTTCAGGTCCTGTTGCTGAGGACATGTTCCATTGGCAAGCTACAATCATGGGTCCTCCGGACAGTCCATATGCAGGTGGAGTTTTCCTAGTTACCATTCATTTTCCTCCGGATTATCCTTTCAAGCCACCTAAGGTCTGTCATAGTTTTAATTCCTGCATGTCTCTCTCTTTTTTATTTTTTAATAAGGGAAATTTTATTTTTATTCATTCATTTCGTTGAATTTTGCAGGTTGCTTTTAGAACAAAAGTTTTTCACCCGAATATAAACAGCAATGGGAGCATATGCCTTGACATATTGAAGGAGCAGTGGAGCCCTGCCCTAACCATTTCCAAGGTTTGTTTTCTAAAGTCCTCTCTACCTATTGAAATTGTGCATCTGGATCTCCAGCCTTTAATTTTTTGGCACTTGAGTCCCTTAGCTTTCAAGTTTGTAGCACCTTGGTCACTGGTGAACGGTTTATTGTACCCATTATTATTGATTAAAAGAAAAAACAAAACATCTCTCTCCAAACCCCCACCCCTTTCCCCCCCATCCCCGATGGGGGTGGAGAATAGGGTAGTTGAGGTTGGGGTTGGGGTTGGAGTTGGGGGTGGAAGAACGGGAGGAGAACCGTACGAGTGAGTGACTAGAAAATGCCATCAGGGTATTAAGACTTGGGATTTCATCTTAAAATGTCAACCTTGTCAAGAGGATAAACCCAAGTGTTTATATATTGGTTAATATTTTTATATTTAATTGATGTGGAATTTATCCATTAACATGTCCCACAAGATGGTAGCTCATTTGATAACATCAATCTTGGAATCTGGTCATTTTGAGCTTTTAGATGGGTTGAATGGCTCATTTGAGCATTACGCGCTCGGATGCCATAGTAAGACTTGAATTCCATATTAAAAGGTCAACTATGTTAAGAGGATTAGCCCAATTTTTTTATATGTTGGTTAATATTTTTTTTATTGAACCGATGTGGGATTTATCTATTAATATGGGACCACCGGTGTACGGGGAGAATGGGGAGGATCAGCGGGGGCGAAAAAAGTGGCTTGAGAGTGTTTAACGTATTTTACCCCTCAAATAATGTTTCATTTGTACTGTACCTGACTTTCTCGTGTCAATGTGGAAGGAACCTTCTATGGGAGACTAGATGCCACAAACCTGAAAAATTGAGGATTCAGTTGCTACGATAGGGGACCCATGATAAATTTTTTGCTCCTTTAATTGCAACTGCTCAATATTTTCAAATTCAACGTTCTAACGGAGTTGAATTGTTTCTTTTCCCATTTTAGGTGTTACTTTCTATTTGTTCTTTGTTGACGGACCCAAACCCCGATGATCCTTTGGTGCCTGAGATTGCTCACATGTACAAGACAGACAAGAACAAGTACGAAACCACTGCAAGAAGCTGGACTCAGAAGTATGCAATGGGTTAATTTTTGTTATGTACGAGGGGAGGGACCTTAGCTTCCAAGTACTTTCGTCTTTTCATTCTGTGTATGAATTCGTGTACTCCGTCCTTCAATTCCTAAATTGGAATGACTAAAGGTCCAAAACTCATGGAAAGAAAAACGCTGTGTTGCATTGATAATGTTTGTATGCTAGTATGATTTTTGAAGTGATTTCTACAGGTGATTTATCTCTTATTCTTGTTAAGTACTATTTTCTTCCTAAAAACAGTATACAACGTGCTTTTCTTTAAGAAAAAATAATTAAGCTGATCACTAAGATTACGAATTCATTTATTTATCGTCTTGTTTTGTCTGATAAATGCTTCATAAACATATGTTTCTTGGGTTTTGATGGTGATGGTTGATTTTTTTTTAAATTAGGTCGGTTCAATCCAGTTCTCAAATTCAATTACTAAAATTCAGGAAACCGAAAGGGTTTTTCAATTTTTTTAAATTTTTTTTTAAACTAAATAAGACGTTTTTATGAAAGAGTAAATCTAATTACAGTGTAGAATTGAAACACAAAGGAAAAATAATTTGTGAATTTTACATTTGTGCATTAATGTGTTTATATAAATTGAAATATATTTAGTATAAACTAGAATATTGCTTCTTTGCGGTGGAAATCGACTGTAGGTTCTATTATGATGATTGATTGAAGCGGTAAATAGATTTTGGATATGATCGGTGGATGGAGATGTTTGATTGAAGGAGATGGATTGAGAAAATGAATAGATTTTGGAGATAATCTATCGAGGGAGATGATTAAATCAGAGAGATGAATTGAAGCGGTCTGCAAATTTTGAAGGAGTTGATTTTGTGATGGGAGAAATTGAAGACATAGTGGCACACGAACGTTTAAGTACTTTTTTTCTTGGTGTGCCACTACGTCTTTAATTTCTCTCTTCACAAAATCATCTCTTCCAAAATTTGCTGATAGCTTCAATTCATCTCCCTCGACCGTTCACATCCTCAATCTGCTCACCTCCTCAATCCATCTCCCATAAACGTTCATGTGCCACTACGTCTTCAATTTAAGGAGCAGATTTTGTGAGGGGAGAAGTTGAAGACCTAGCACACGAACGTTTAAGAGAAATTGAAAACGTAGTGGCACACGTTAAAGAAATGGTGCAATAATTGACGCTTTTACCTATTTAATAAAGACAAATAAAATGAGAGTTTAACCCACTCGCAAAACTAACGGAATTTTTTAACAGAATCTGTCTAAAATGACCAATTGCGCACCTAAATAGATAGGTTCGGATGTGTCAATCCGGGTCACCCGACCCGCCTCCAATGAAGACCGGTGACGAGCCACATTAAAAAAACCTCGTGTCGTAGCGGGTTGTGAGTCGGGTGAACCCAGCCCACAAAAATTGAACACGAACTTGGCCCACCCGTCAGCCCATTCGGGTCGAGCCTATGTGGGCTGAGGGCCCATATGACTAAAAAATTAATTTTTTTGGGAATTAATAAAAAAAAAATTACTAACTTATTTTACTTCAAAAAAATATGTTTACATTTATAACAAAAAAAATGTGTTAAATTACTAAATAAAAAATAAATAACAATGATAAATTCACATTTATTATTTATAACAAAAAAATGTTTAGATAGAATTTATATCTTATTTTATATTGAATTATTTCTAACTTTGTGAATTTTACATGCTACTTTTACATTTGAATAAAGCAGCGGTTGTATTTTTTTTTTTTAATATTAAGCGGGCCAATGTCGGTTTGACGTTGAACCGCCCGGGTAGGCGGTTCAGCGTCATCCGGTCTGTTAACAGCCCGCTCGGTTCACAGGCCGACCCGTGGTTACAGCCTCTACAGGTGGGCCAATGCGGGTTTGGTCGGCCCGTCCATCTTGACACATCTAGGTTCAAAACTACTCCACCAAAAATAAAAGGTTATGGATCATTTGCGCACTGGAAGCATACATTAGGAACCATTTGCGCCAATTTCCCAAGAATTAATGAAATAGGTTTTTGTTGCACAATTTAATTTTAAAAAATTATATTAATTTCAAATTCAAAAATCAAAATTACTATACTCATCTTCAATTAATTACAACTCTTATATGCATTAACAATCGGATGTAACAGTGCAAAATAAAAACATATTACCAAATAAGACATAATCAACATTGACAACATGAGGTGACAGTCGTTTTCTGTAGTAAGATGAAGTAAGAAGAAGAACAACGTTAATGTTACTATAAATAAGAAGCATTTTCAAAATCTCTACACAGAGTATGAAACATGACATATTTTCCATTCAAAAAACTTATTTTTGCATTATTTATAAGTTATAATAAACTTTTTTGCAAACCAATGTGCGAAATCAAGAACCAGCATCATGGGACGTAATGGAAACATGGTCGGAACCACGACTTCAGTACCAGAAGAGAAATTCAGAGGCACTGAGCTGTATAGCAGAAGAAATGAGGGAACGAGCACGACAAATTGCACGGAAGCTAATAATGGTGGTGAAATAGCATGATATGTAAACAGGGACAAAGAAAAAGTCATATTCCCACGGGTACAATGTTCGAATATCTTTATTATTCATCAAGATTTTGTGCATGGCCACCTCCGATGCAAACAAATGGTTGTTGCAACACTCGTTTGATAGCCACTCAAAAATATATTTTGATTATGTTACCACACAGATTTGTCAAGGCCTCATAGGCCCAGCGAAGACCTCGCAGGCCCAGTAGAATCCACATAAGCCTCGCACGCCATTGCCAATACCAGCAGAGCTCATAAAGGCCTTCGCCATTTCTGACAGGCCCAGACCCTCCAACGGCATTTTCCATGGCCCACGAAGCTCATGGGCAATCACAAATAGAGCAATATCTCAAGAAAAGATTGTGTTTGATTGTAATACAAACTCAATAGGAAACTAAATCTCAATCTCTTAATATTTGGTAACACAATATTGGAAATCAATTAAGATAAGAATGAAAATCTAAAAGATCGCGTTCACATCCAATTATCCTTATCTTATAAGGAATGAAGATCCGATCAGATGTCTAATTGATTGTTTGCTCAAATCAATTAGAACTTTGGACCTATAAATACAACATCCCTTATCATTCTAAAGTACGCATTATTCTCTACCCTTAAACTCTGCTCAATTTTCTGCTTCATTGTCTCTCCCACACCCAAACACTCTTCTCATATCATTCTTGTACTAACAATTGACTTGATCGTCGGAGTACTAATAATCGTTGGCCCCATTTTTCTCAGTGATCTTGGTACCTAACCATTTTCCAAGTTTGCAGGTAACATAGAGACTGGTAGAGGATTGACTGGAGATCTGTTGACACGTGAATAGTGCAGATTCTAAGGTGAACAGATTGGCACGATCTGTGGAAAACAAAAATACGTTACACAACCAATATATTTATGGTAAAACGTGTTTTCCACCGAAAAAAGTATGGCGAAAGACAACTCTTAGAAAGACGAGATTGAGTCCCACCACATGTACCATCCGCAGAAAAGCGTTCAGGATCTCCAGAACTTAACCCGCCACTGAAGGAGGAGATAACGACAGAGGGGAACAACCGAGCAAGATATTTCAGACCTGAAAAAAGATAATGCCCAGATTAAGGCGGTGCTTGAACAGTTGGAAAATAAATCTCCCAATCTGGATACAAGCATAACTGTCATTGGCGAAGCTCTTTGAGGTCCAGCTCGATCGAAAGCCATCGATATCAGGATGACCTGCCGATATCAGATGGTCGGAACTCTCGGAACTTGAATTCGAGGCTCTTGCATGATAACCAACATGGGAAACCTCCCCCAATATGGAAAAACTAGACGGCCGCATCTGTTAGTGTATTTGACATATTGGAGGTTCAATCCTCTATGGCACGCCCCCTTAATTGTTGAGCAGCAGGTGCATCGAGCATAGCGAGGCTCGTCTAGTAGTGAAGAGGGACCCAAAGGTTATGAATGTGAGACTCAATGATGAAAGGCCAGAACAATCGTGTAACCTCGACGATGATGACGAGACCTCTCATTTTCAAAGGAACTGAAGGCTAGAGAATTCCTATCGGATTTAAAATGCCCCATATGGAGAAGTACAATGGGAGAAGTGATCCCACGGACCACATTAAAGTGTATAAGATGAGGCTCTAAGGATATATCCCGGCAGTCAAGTGCAGGAATTTTCACACTATCCTCGTCTCTGATGCGAATAGGTGGTATAACAAGTTGAAGCATGGGAGCATCAAGAGTTGCCACATCTAAAACCAGAATTCATCAATGCCTTCATTAGCAACAGGACAATGATAGCCAATGTGGCCCAACTCCATGACATTCGACAGAAAGAGGGAAAATCAGTGAAGGGATACTTCAAGAGATTCAGCAAAGTCATCAACAAAATCGAGAACGTCACCGATGATAATGTGCTAGATGCACTGATAACCGGGCTCCACATGCGAACACCTTTCTAGAGAGACGTCCAGAATAGATAGCCCAAGACGTATATTGATCCACCGAAGGATTCGTTTGGAAAAAACCACCGAGAATAGAGAAAAAGCTAAAAGAGTAAAAGGAGAATGCTACTGCCGGGAAGGATGACGTTCTCCTGAGCCTCGCACCAATCACTACAGGAGGTTCAATCAAATAGAGGTGATCCCGGACCCCTACTTGGACCACTAGCGGCGATCACCCCACTACCAATTCCTCCTCCCAAGTTCTATCGTATACACCGGACACGAATCATAACAAAGAAGACTACCAGATGTACGAGAACTAATTGATCGAGAGAATCAACAACAAAAAGAGGAGAACCGACCGGCGGGAGAAAGATAGGGACCGCCCAACCAAGGACGGAGACTTCAACCTCGATGCTAGGATGACAATCCTCGCCACAACAATAGGATGGACGTCAAGAATAGGGATCCACCTAGACAGGACAGACTCGTTAGAGCTTCCCCAGTCTGTTAGATCAACACCATAATTAAGGGGTCCTACGTTGGAGGACATACAATGAAATCACAATGAAACTACGCTAAAGCAGCAAATGAGAAACCAATAGAAAGCTGGCAGGTTTATGGGCACCGACCCAAGGCCCCATCTATCACGTTTACGGAGAAAGATAAGGCTGGTGTCCATTACCCACATTGTGATGCCTTGGTAATTCACGCCATTGTTGCTAGAAATAGGTTAGGAAGAATGTTGGTCGATGATGGCAGCACCATGAATATCCTATTTGACAGCGCCTTCGACCAAATGAGGGTGGAGCACAAGTTCACATCTTAGAACTATTATTTGACTTCATGAGAGACAACCTCATCCCGCGAGGAAGGATCACCCTCACTGTGGATTTCAGAAAGCACTCATACCACTTGAAAAAATTCATGGAATTCTTGGTGGTGGACTCGTTCCACCTACCATGGGGTCCTCGGCAGGCCCGTGCTCAAAGATTTACAACGGTCACCTCCATCTATCACTTGGCAATGAAATTCTCAATACCAAACAAAGTCGCCAAGGTCTGAAGCAACCAAACAGAGGTGAGGGCGTGCTACATGAACGCACTTCACAAGGTAGCAATGCGTGGAGACGCTCCACCAGCTATCATGACTATACAAACCAAGCCGATGGATATTGACCAAGAAAAAGCTGAAGAGGACATAGTCTTTTCGAAAGCCTAGACCCTCAGATCATAGGCTTGGATTCACTAGCCTCACCAGTGGAGGAGTTGGAGATATTCCCAGTAAACCTCAGACCCCTCCCAAATGCTACAACTGGGAGAGAAACTGGAAAAATGGATGAAAGAAAAGCTCAAGCGGTTCTTACGAGAAAACGTAGACATTTTCGCGTGGAAGCACGTCGACATGGTGGGAATAAGTCCATATGTAGTTTGCCACGCCCTAAAGGTGGATCCCAAAATGCACCCATGATACAAAAAAGAAGACATCTGAGCACCAAGATATGGCGCCCTGAAAGAGAAAGTAGACAAACTGCTCTCCAATGGGTGTCAAACCGTCTTGGTTAGGAAAAATAACCGCTAATAGAGGATGTTCATAGACTTCTCTGATATAAACCAGGCATGCCCCAAAGACAGCTTCTCTCTGCCACGGATCGATCTGTTGGTCGATGCGACGACTGGTCACAAGCTACTCAGCTTCATGGACGCCGATTCAAGCTATAACCAGATCTCCATGTTCGCGGGGGACAAAGAACACACCTCGTTCATAACTGATCGGGGTTTATATTGTTATAAGATGATGCCCTTCGCCTTAAAAACACTGGAGCAACTTACCAAAGATTAGTAAACTGCATGTTTGCGAAACAGATCGGAAACACCATGGAGGTTTACATCGATGACATGCTTGTGAAGAATGTAGATGCCGAAGATCATATCAGACTCCTGGAGGAGATGTTCGGAATTATTCGCAAATACTAGATGAAGCTTAATCTCCTGAAATATGCTTTTAGAGTTAGGTCTGGAAAGTTTCTGGTCTACATGGTAAATCAGCGCGGGATAGAAGCCAACCCCGAGAAAATCAGGGCACTCATCGACATGAGCTTACCGTCCTCCCCCAATGAGGTCCAAAGCCTTACGGAAAGGTTAGCAGCTCTAAATCAATTCATATCAAAAGTAACTGATCGATGTCAGTCATTCTTCCAAACCATCAAGGGGAGAAAGATGTTTGAATGGACAGATGAGTGTAAGAGCACCTTCCGAGAACTCAAGACACTCATCGGTAAGGCCCTATTGCTATCCAAGCCAAAAACTGGGAAAAGATTAGTGATCTACCTAGCAATATTTGAGAAAGTAGTAAGCTCAGTATTAATTTGAGAAGAGGGCCCGACACAGTTTTCAGTTTATTATGTGAGTAAAGCTTTACAAGATACAGAGACGAGGTACCTTGACATGGAAAAGCTTGCCTTATCCTTGATAGTCGCGTCAAAGAAGCTTCGACCATACTTCCAGGCACACAGCGTCAACGTTCTGACAAACCTCCCTCTAAGGAAAATCCTCCAAAAGCCAAACATCTCTGGAAGGTTAATGAAGTGGTCTGTAGAACTCAGTCAATTCGAGATTTCCTACAAACCCCGGACATCTATAAAAGGTCAGGCGCTAGCCGACTTTATAGTTGATTTTACCCACAATCCAGAAGGATTGCTCGAGGCCAAACCGCATGAGGTACCAACATAGAAACTATATGTTGACGGATCATCAAGCGATGCCGGAGTAGGAGCGAAGATCCTGCTAATTAGCCCCGACGGCCATAACCTAAGCTATGCACTTCGCCTAGAGTTCAAAGCCTCAAATAACGCTGACGAGTACGATGCACTCCTCGCGGGCTTGGGGGCTAAGAAAGTCCAAGTCTACGGTGACTCGCAGCTAGTAGTTAGTCAGGTTAATGCAACTTTCACAGCACGTGAGCAATCCATGGTGGCCTACTTGAAGAAGGTCAAAGATTTCTTAGCTAACTTCGAAGAATTCAAGTTGCTCCAAATCCCAATGGCAGAAAATGGTTATGTCGACGCCCTCTCCAAGTTGGCAAGTTGTAAGGACTCCGACTTGATTAAAGCCATTCCAGTTGAAAGGCTTAGCCGACAAACCACTAATGAGGCTTTGCAACAGAACGGGATGATAATCGATAGATCTCCCAAATGAATGAAAGAAATCATCGCGTAGGTAAACAACCAGGTTTCCCAGACGATAGGGACGAAGCTCGAAAACTTCATATAAGGGTCACGAAGTTCGTACTACATGATGGAATCCTATACAAAAGAGGATTTAATCTATCACTTCTACAGTGCGTTACCAAAGACGAAGTCAACTATATCATACAGGAGATACATGAAGGAGTCTGGGGTAATCACGCAGGAGGAATGGCTCTAGCGCAGAAGGCCTTAAAACAAGTATACTATTGGCCGACTATGAAAAAGACTCACACACCTTTGTGAGGAAATGTGACAAGTGTCAGAGGTTCGCCAATGTGTCGAAACTCCCAGCTCAAGACCTCACCTCGGTTACCAGCCCATGGCCTTTTACCAAATTGGGGATCAACTTCATCGGTCCCCTCCCAACGGGAATGGGCTGTATCAAATTCGTAGTTGTGGCAAAGTCCCTGGCAAAAATTACGGAGGAAAATGAATGGAAGTTTGTGTGGAAAAATATAATCTGCCGCTTTGGGAACCCTCACTCCCTTGTCTCAAACAATGGTTACAGTTCACCGGGAAAAATTTTAACTCGAACTGTGAAGAACTTGGAGTTAAGAGAAATTTTTCCACCCCTTACTATCCCTAGTCCAACGGCCAAGGGGAGGCCATCAACAAAATTATCAAACACCCTTTGAAGATAAAATTGGAGGCTGCCAAGAGATGATGGGTCGATGAACTTCTCGAGACTCTATGGTTTTATCGGATAATCTCTCGAACAGCAAATGGTGAAAACCCTTTTACCATGGCATATGGGGCAGAGGCGATGATCCCCGTGGATGAGGGGATGCCTTCTCCAAGGCACTTGTATTTTGATGAAGTAGTCAACGAAGATCTGTACAAGGCAAACTTCGACTTACTGGAAGAGAGTCATACAGGTTCATAGCTTCGCCTGGCAGTTTATCAGAGGAATATGGCTAGGTACTACAACTCTAAAGTCAGAAACAGGGGCTTCCAAGTCAACGATTTTTCCTAAAAAAGGTCATCCTTGCTAACAGATAGGTTGGGGCCAGAACCCTTAGACCTACTTGGGAAGGATCGTACAAGATTATTGAGGTAATTCAGCTCGAGACCTACAAGCTAAAAGACTCTAAGGAGAAGGAAACAAAGCACCCCTGTAACGTCACCCACCTTCGTCCGTACTACGATTACGTTTCTTGTTTACTAGCTTTGAGTCGCATATCAGTTTTTGCTTTCAATTTTGTTCAAAGATAGTCGTATTCAATTAAAGCTTAATTGGTTTCAAATTAAAGCTCTTTCATCTAGATTACTCCAACATCAAGCAATGCAGCGATGGAGTATGGGTCGCGGCCAACTTCTTAACTCGTTGGGTAAACTACTTAATGCATGCAAACAACAAAAGCGAGGCAGTATAGTTCATCGCCAACATTTTAACTCGTTGGGTAAACTATTTAACGCATGCAAACAACAAAAGCAAATACAGAGAGGAAGTATGGTTCGCAGCCAACTCTTTAACTCGCTGGGTAAACTACTTAACGCGTGCAAAAAAAAAAAGCAAAGGCAACGAGAGAGTACGGTTCGCGACCAACTCCTTAACTCGCTAGGTAAACTACTTAACGCGTTCAAACAACAAAAACGAGGCAGCAAGGAAGTATGGTTCGCGGCCAACTCCTTAACTCGCTAGGTAAACTATTTAATGCGTGCAAACAAAAAAAGTAAAGGCAGCGAGGGAGTCTGGTTCGCGGCCAACTGCTTAACTCGCTGGGTAAACTACTAAGGGTCAAGAAAGAATTCGCAAAAAATCCTATGACCCTGCCGCCTCCTTAGGGTCGGCACAAGAAGGGGCCCATAATCTAGCTAGCTATTCTTGGCCTTCGCAAGCCATTTCTTCATATACTTTAAGCTTTAGCTCAGTTCGTCGTCGGACTTCGTCCGCAATATAAGTCTGACTGCACCATGATAGGGAGTCTCTCAAATATGATATCACTGTGGTAATCACTTAATACGTTAATCTCAACCTTTACGTTACTTCAGTTTTCAACTTGTCACTTCTTGAAAGATTTACTGTACACCTGAATATGAGTTTCACCAACTCCGGTAAAGTGGCCTTCTCCGCAGCTTTCTCCCAAGTAGAAGTCCAATACTTATGGACCAAGGCTGCTGCCATAGTAGAAGGGGCTGGAAGCCTTTTCGGAACAGTGGGGTCCAGCTCATCCCGAATGAACCCAATGTTGATACATTCGGTCCTTGCATTCCTCATAATACCCTAATTAGCTATGGGAACCCCCGTCCTCTTCTGCCCACGAGTCTCGCCCTCATCAATGACGACCCCCTTTCCTTTATCCTGTTGCCTATCACTCCGTGAAAAAAAAAACATAGGTTCTTGGAGGAGAGTAGAAGATAAAGTGTTTGCAACTGGAACCGGTGCCGTGCCCATTATCGAAAACTGTAGAGGAGGGGACACGTTCCCGTCATCATCTTCCTCTTCATCAATGTTGAAGACTGGAATATTTGTGATGGCATACTTGGCCATCAAAACAAAAACCCTTCTTTTTTATTTATCTTCATCCATTGATGAAGGCCCTTAAAGTCTTAACCATTGGAAAAAGATGCGGGAAAACGTAAAGCAATAAATAAGGCTCTTAGTAAACCACTGTTTAATGGGTATGGAAACTGCCACAAGCCACAAGCGCCCCCTTCAGATAATGATGATGGCGACATTACTGCCTAACCTTTAAAACGGTGACATGATTGATGGCCTTTCACACTTTGCAAACCGACAAAGACAACTCGGAGATACACGTAAACTACAACAAAATCCTCGCCTACCATAAAAAACAGGCTCGGACTTGGAGGACTGTAAACATTAACAAAGGTTCGTTGTTCGTCCCTCGTAAAAACAAAAAAAATAAAAAAATTTAAATCTCACGCCTACCATAAATAACAGGCTTGGACTTGGGGGACTATTGTTACCACACAGTTTTGGCAAGGTCTCACATGCCCAGTAGAATCCACGTAAGCCTCGTACACCATTGCCAATACCAACAGAGCCCATAAAGGCCTTCGCCATTTCTGACAGGCCCAGACCCTCCATCAGTATTTTCCGTGCCCCACGAAGCCCATGGGCAATCACAGATTGAGTAATATCTCAAAAAAAAAAAGATTGTGTTTGATTGTGATACAAACTCAGAAGGAAACTAAATATCAATCTCTTAACAATTGGTAACACAATATTGGAAATCAATTAAGATAGGGATGAAAATCTAAAAGATCGTGTTCACCTCTGATTACCCTTATCTTATAAGGAAGGAAAATCTGATCAGATGTCTAGTTGATTGCTTGCCCAAATCAATTAGAACTCTGGACCTATAAATACAACATCTCTTATCATTCTAAAGTACGTATTATTCTCTACTGTTAAACTCTGCTCAATTTTCTACTTGATTGTCTCTCTCACACCCAAACACTCTCTCCATATCATTCTTGTACTGGTAGTTGACTTGATCGTTGGAGTACCAATGATCGTCGGCCTCTTTTTCCCTGGTTAATATTAGTACCTAACGATTGTCCTAGTGTGCAGGTAACGTACAGACTGACAGATGATTAACTGGAGATCTGTTGACACGTTGATAGTACAGATTCTGAGGTCAACAGATTGTAAATTGTAAGCACAAACCTCCATCCCCTTCAATATATCTAAAAGAATATCACGAAAGAAGGAAAGACGATATTGTTGAAATTTATTCAATTTTGTTTTGAATTTGGTGTTTGCTAGATTGAGAATGTTGTCAAGTTTGTAGTTACTCAAGAAACTTGAATCTCTAAAATCACGGTTCTTTCTTTTAATTAATGGAAACAAGAAATTAATTAAGACTAATTGATAAATAAAAAGAAATATTATCAATCAATAAATTACACTAATATATATTTGAGATCCAGTATTTATCAAATAAATTACACAATTCAATATAATTTATTTTTCTTATATTAATTTGGTACATGGCCTAATTTTCTCTAATTTTTTTTAGATAATTAGGCTAGACACTATGTATTTTGACAAATCAGGTTATAAAAAATAAATTTACAAAATCAGGTCTTTTTTGAAATAATGAATTAAAATGTAACTAATTAATTCATATAATTTCAATTTAAGATACACTTTTTCCTTTTCGTTTACTAACAATCAGGAAGTGATATTATCTTTGAATAGAGATAACTCTCAAACTTCAAAACACCATAAGAAAATCTAAATGATCTCAAACCCACTGCCTGAGACGTCTTCAACTAAATTGAGAGAAACCTCAAAATCCAAAATATCATCAGGAAATCTAATATTTCCCAAATCCACTACCAGGGATGTTTGAAAACATCTAGAAATCCCATTTCTTCGAAAAACCATTTTGGGAAAAAATCATCATCGTCTCTCATAATTCTTATTTTGGTGAATCAAAAGCTCGAGATTTGAGAAGAACATGAATGCCATCATAGAAGAAATTCAGAACAAATTATTGACATATGGTTGACTTTAACCTTAATGTTTTGATCATTATAAACAAGTTAATCTTGCTTTTACTAACAATTGATTTAATGTTATCAAAATCTTCAAAACGCTCAATGACAAATCGATCATTGTCAAAGATTAAGACCAAGACTATCATTTCAAATTGAACTCTCAAAGTATGACAAGATTAAAGTCAGTTCGTTCAAACATTCCAGACGAGAGCTCAAGAGTTGATTTCAAGAAATATCAAAGACTACGCCTTTAGACCAAATGAACTTACTGACACATTAATCTTTAGCACTGAATTATAAACCTAAAAAACGATTTTATGCATCAAAAACTATTTTAATATCACTTGCATAAAATATTTTGATCAAAGTTAAAAATGATTTTTTCAAAACTTTTCAAAGCAAAAAGTCCGGTCAACCGAACTACAATCCGATCGACCGAATTTCAACAACCAATCGACTGATTTAAAGATAGGTCAGCATTCAAAATTTTGACCATTCTAATTTTGATATTGTACTATTCAAACGGCTACTTTTTGGTCATCTGAACTTATATAGGTTGACCGACCTCTCATCCAACTTAACAGAATGTTTTGCAAATTGTTCTCAATAAATTATCTTTCTTTTGCAATCAATGTACACGCTTACAAGAGCAATAAAGAGAGAATTATCTTGAGAAAATCATTGAACTTTCATAACATTCATCCTCATTGAAAGACTTTGATTGGTTCAATCAAACTTATAAATCATTACTTTCATCAAGGTTTCTCTTCCAAACACTTGAATTTTTTATTTATTGCTACTTATTGAAATGTTAGTCTCTCTTGGTACTTTAGTTGTCTCTATCATTTTTACTAAGAGAGAAAATTTATTCTAAATAAATTTTTATACATTTGGGTCATATTTAGGTCCTTTAAAGCTCAATGTTGTATAAGGATCGGTACTCATTATTTGTAAGTTACCAGAAGCATTGTAAGGGTTTTGATTACATCTCAATTCAATCAATATAGTAAAAAGGTCTTGCTCGTGATAGAAATCTTGGTAACAGGAGACGTAGATCATTGGTTTGGATCGAATCTCCATAAACATATCGTTTACATTCTCTCTACTCTTTTATTTATTTATAGTTTGTCTACGATTGTTACTTAATTGATTTACATATCTTAAATTACTTATTTTGAGATTAATTTTAAAAAAAAAATCCAATTCACCCCCTCCCCTTCTTGATTAGTTATTCTTAGGCTATGGAATTGGTATTAGAGCAAGGTGCTCACTTTGAAATTAAGATTTTACAATCTTCAGTAATGGCTAACCATAATCTTCAAAATCTTGAGAAAAATTCTACAAATCGTCATCCTTTCTTTAATGGCACTCATTATAATTATTGGAAGACTGGAATGATGATATACATTCAATCAATAGATTATAATATTTGGGAAGTCATTGAATTTGGTCCTTATGTGCCTACAAAAATTATTAAGATTGATGGTAAACAGGACCATACCATTTCAAAACTTAGAGAGTAGTAGATGAAGAAGATAAACGAAAATTATCTTTAAATGCACGAGCCAAAAATCAACTTTATTGTGCTTTAGATAAAAATAAATTTAATCGTAATATACTTTAGAAATCACTCACTTGGGTACTTGCAAAGTGAAAGAAACTAATATCAATCTTTTGATAAAAAAATTTGAAAATTTCTTTTATGAAAAAAAATGAACCCATTGTTGATATGAGTACTCGTTCTACTGATATTATTAATGGTCTTAAAGGCTTTTGTTTGGAGCTCATTGAGAATGTTGATAGAGACAAAGTGTGGTGGAAATATGAGTCGATGTTATCGAAGATAATGATTCCTGTCCAAAGAGACTACGGAGTGGCATATTTGACACAAGATGAACCACTATCCATCAACTGGTGTGTCTGGGGGCGGGAAAAAAATACAAAAGATGTCAACACATACTTATTGGAGGAGCTCTATTGAAAATTGATGATATATAAGTTAAACCACGTCGAGACATGGGAGAAAACAAGAAAAAGAAAATAATAGGAAATGAAAGAGCCTCCCAAACAACAAATTTCTTTAAAATCAGCAAATGATGAAGGGTCCTCAAGCATAAACATTGAAAGTGAGGTAATTTTAAATGACATTTGTTCATTATCTACTTCTTATTATGAAATTGTTGAAGTATTTGAAAAATTTGCTATAAATTACTCTACTCTCAATAATAAACATTATTTATTGAAAAATGTAGTAAAGAAACTTTTGGTAGCACAAAAAGATTTTGAAAAAGAAAAAGTTGATCACAATTTTTTAATCAAAGAAAATTTCTCTTTGAATGAAAAGATTATACAATTGAATAAAATTGTTCAAAAATTCTCTCAAGGAAAGAAAAATTTTGATTTAATACTTGGTGAATAAAAATGTGTTTTCAATATAGGATGAATTTGATACAAACCGTTCTTGAAACAAAAGCCTTTTAAAAATGTCTTTATCAAAACATCTAATTCCTCTCATCAAAATGTTACGTGTAGTTTTTGTAAGAAAGATGGTTATGTAGCTTTTAATTGTCCGACCAAAAGGATGTTATACTTTGAAAGTAAACATGAGTGGGTTAAAGAGTTCACTAACACTAACTATTAAGGACCAAATTTATGTGGGTACCAAAGATGAAAAATTAAAATATTTTTTGTAGGTGCCAAAGAAAATAAAGGACAATTGATTCTTGGATAGTAGATGATCAAAACATATGACCGGTGATCAAACATTATTATCAATCCTCAAAAGAAAAGATAGAGGTCATGTCACCTTTGGAGATAATGACAAATGATTGGCATTAAAAATATTGGTAATCATTCATCTCCTTCCATTGAAAATGTTCTATTAGTTGATAACCTCAAACATAACTTACTTAGCATTTGTCAACTATGTGATAAAGATTATTTCATTAAATTTGATTCTTCCAAATGCCTTATTAAGGATGTTATATCTAAAGAGATAATGTTCATAAGAAGCCGAAGTAAAGATGTTTATATCATAAACATTGAACTTGAACTTGAAACAAATATAAATTTTTTATCAAGTCTAAAAGATGACACTTGGTTGTGGCATAGAGAATTAGGTCATGTTAGCATGGACTTACTTTCCAAAATCTCTAAGAATTGCTTTTTAAAGGTTGCCATAATTGAAATTTGAGAAAGACAAAATTTGTGATGCTTGTCAATTTAGAAAAAAAGTAACGAATTTTTTCAAACTTAAACAACGCTCTTCTACTACAAGACCATTACAAATTCTCCACATGGGTATTTTTGGACCTTCTAGAACAACAAGTTTAAATGGTAAATACTATACTTTCGTCATTGTTGATAATTTTTCAAGATTTACCTGGGTTATATTTTTAAATCTAAAATATGAAGGTTTGAATGTATTCAAACATTTTTGCAAAAAAGTTCAAAACGAAAAAGGATACACTATTACCAGCATTAGAAGTGATCATGGTGGAGAATTTGAAAACACTGCATGTTGAGTTTAGCAAAATAAATGGATATGAACATAATTTTTCGACTTCTAAAACTCCTCAATAAAATGATATAATAGAAAGGATGAATCGCACATTACAAGAAATGGCCCGGCCTATATTAAATGAAAACAATTTACCAAAATACTTTTGAGCCGAAGCCGTTACCACCTCTTGCTATATTTTGAATTGAGTTTTGGTAGGTTGAAATAAAACTAAAAATCTATACGAACTTTATAGAGTTCCCAATGTAGGATATTTCAAATTTTTTGGTTGTAAATGTTTTATCTTAAACACAAGAAAATTTGAAAAAATCTGAATCAAAATCCGATATTAGAATCTTTCTTGGATATTCATCTACTAGCAAGCTTATATAGTTTTCAACATAAGAACCTTAGTAGTTGAAGAATCCATGTATGTTGATTTTTATGAAACTAACTCTCTTGAATAAGAGAACAATATTAAAGATGATGTAGATTTGGAGATTCTTTTTGAACAATTAAATATTTAAAATCAAGACAAGGAAAACCCTAACAATGTTGATGATCTACATGAGGAAGAAATAACTATGCAACAAAATGGAGCAGAATCTCCCAAAGAACAAAATGATTTATCTCGACCCAAAGAATGGAAATTTATCTATTCTCACTCAAATGAACTCATCATTGGTAATCCATCCAAAAGTGTAAGTACTGAAAATTCTACTAGAAGCTTTCTTAATAATTGTGTTTTTCATTTACAAATTGAACTAAAGAATTTCAAAGAAACTAAGTTTGATGAATTTTGGATTCTAGCTATGCAAGATGAACTAAATCAATTTAAAAGAAATCGTGTTTGGAATTTAGTTGCTAGACCAAGTTTTCAAATCGTTATTGGTACAAAATGGATTTTTCATGATAAACGAGATAAAAATGTTACAATTATGTGTAATAAGGCTAGATTAGTACAATCAAGAAGAACGCGTAGATTTTGAAGAAACTTTTGTACCGGTTGCTAGATTAGAATCCATTCGCATGCTTTTTACTTTTGCTAGTCATAAAGATTTTAGTCTTTGTCAAATGGATGTCAAAAGTGTATTTTTAAATGGTGTTATTCAAGAAGAAATATTTGTTGAGCAACCTCCTGATTTCAAAAATCATAAGCATCCGGACAAAATTTATAAACTCAAAAGCTCTTTGTGGTTTAAAGCAAGCTCCTAGAGCATAGTACGAAAGATTGAGCAAAAAAAATTTATCAAATGGTTTTTCAATAGAAAAAGCGGATACTACACTTTTATAAAAACTAAAAATGATAATATGATTGTTGTACAAATTTATGTTAATGATATTATATTTGGTGCCACTAACATTTTCTTTGTAAATAGTTTCCAAAATGTATGAGCAAAAAATTTGAAATGAGCATGATGGGAGAACTCAAGTTCTTCATTGGACTACAAATTAAACAAACTAATGATGGAATATTCATTAGTCAATCCAAGTACATCATGGACATGCTCAAGAAGTTTGAAATGGAGGATTTAAAACCAATGAATACTCCAATGAGTTAATCAATAAAATTGGACAAAGATGATCAAGTTACTTCCGTTGACATAACTAAATATCAATGTATGATCAGATCCCTTCTTTACTTAACTGCTAGTAGACTCGATATTATATTTAGTGTGTGTTTTAAACATCTACAAGATATCAATCTAATCCTAAAAATTCTTATCTTAGTGTCGTTAAACGCATTTTTAGATACCTTAGTGGTACTAGATCATTGGTTTTTTGGAATCCTAAGAACACTCAAATTGATTTACTTAGCTACTCAGATGCCAATTGGGCCAATTGTACAATTGACAGTAAAGTAGTAGCGAAACTTATTAAGCTTTGCACTTGTATCATGATTTAGCAAGAAACAAATTTCCGTTGTTTTATCTACCGCCAAAACAGAATATATTTCAGTCGCTACTTGTTGTGCTCAAATTTTATAAATAAAACAAACTTTAAGTGATTATCATTTATCTTTTGATCATATACCTATCATGTGTGATAATACTAGTGCCATAAACTTATCTAAAATCTTGTCTTGCAATTTTTAACAAAGCACGTTGAGATTAGACAACACTTTCTAAAAGATCGTGTACAAAAAGGGGATATTATTTAGAATTTGTAAATACGGAAAAACAATTGGCCGACATTTTCACAAAACTTCTAGCTCTTGATATATTTTCATACATTCGAAGATGTTTGGGAATAATTGATAAATCCGAAGTATGTGGCTAAATTAAGTTTATGCTATTGTTTATGATGTTGATTAATTGAATTTATGTGATAGAATCTTCATCAAAATACATGACATAAATCATTTCATCAATTTTCAAATTTCATCAATCTTTGTCGAAGTCTTACAACCGTTGTAAAAAATGGACGACCGACTCAAATAGTTCGGACGACCTATGTGTCATCCGATCTAACAGAGAATTCTTTCCAAAAATTCTTCAAGAAAGACGAAATGATCGTGTTGTAAAACAGTCGACCTATCCCACTCAAGTTGGTCGATTGGTTGTTCATCCGACCCATCGTTCAGAGTATTTTGTCTTCAATTTTTGGAAGACTTTGATCGACCGTCTAGAAAAATCGGTCGACCTACAATATGTAAAATCAGATTTTTAAGTTCAAAATTCTTCATTTTCTTCAAAACCCTTCTCTCATTTCTCCTATTTTCTCTCCAAAATCTTTTTCACATTCACAAAATCATCCTCTAATCATCAATATTTCTACTCAAATTCAAAAACTCATCTGATCCACATTTAAAATCCCTAATTTTCATCCACTAAAACTTCACAACCTCCTTTTTAAGTCGGTAATTCAGACCCCAAGTCTCTAATCTGACCTCATCTTTAGAAAGACTTTGGTCGACCTACAATATGTAAAATCAGATTTTTGAGTTCAAAATTCTTCATTTTCTTCAAAACACTTTTCTCATTTCTCCAATTTTCTCTCCAAGATCATTCCCACAGTCACAAAATCATCATATAATCTTTAAGATGCATGCTCAAATTCCAAAACCCATATGATCCACATTCAAAATTTCTCAAAATCCCTAATTTCATCCACTAAAATTTCACAATCTCATCTTTAAGTCGGTAATCCGAACCCTAAGTCTCTAATCCAATCTCATCTTCAGTTACTACAATGTCTCAGCTAAAAAAAGCCTAGCAAGAAACCAATGCGGGTAAGAGAACCAACTCCGTCATCCGATGAAGATCCGTCGCCATAAAATCGGTTTGACAAATGCTCAATTCTCATTGGTAAGAGCATTGAATTTTCATATTTTACCTTTGATACCCCGTCCTTTCATATTGAATAATTCTTTCTTGCCATGGGGTGGATATCGATTGCCACATTACAAGAAAAAGCCTACTCAAACCTTATAAAAAGTTTTTATAAAAATATGATTTATGTTCTTGAAACTAGCATCCAATGTTCTGTTAAGGGAAAAAGAATCAAAATTATTAGAAATCTCATATGTTCTCTTCTTGAACTAGAAGATTGTGAAAATCCCATTTACTGCCAAATGTGGACTCCGAGTTTTGAGAGATATTTTGAGTCGAGTCACCGGAAAACCTTTCCAAAATGCAGCAAAACATAGTGCAAACGAACTTACTCTCACTTGCAAAGTTTTACGCAATATCATTGCACACATTGTAGTTCCTAGAAAAGGTCTCCTCAATGAGGTAAGGATCGCGAGATTACCTTATAGGATGCTTCTTACCAAAAATTTTCGTCATTTTGAAGTTCCTATGAGTGGTGAAATTTTCATTAGCCAAAAATCTACCGATACCATTAACCTTAGCACTCTAAAGAGAATGAAAATCATAAAAGAACAAAGGAAATGGGTGGTGAAGACTAAGGGATTTGACACGAAGTTGTGGCCCTCAACGCTACCTTTTGAAGGTAATGAAGCTATGAGAGACGATATCCAAGATGAAGAGAATGCACCTCCTCCGAGCCCACCTCGCGACATTCCTAGGTCAAGTTTCCCATCATCCTCCTCCGGCTTTATCTTCTCCGAATATCACTATAATCTCTTGAATGGTCGGATCAACTCTCTCACTTCCACCATCGACGGCTTACAAAATTCGGTGAATGGTTTGACCTCCTTACTTCAACAAGTGCTAGAATCGCAACAAGCACTTAACACTCAGTTTGACATGGTTTTTCCTTCGCCTCTTCCTCTGAAGCACTAGATTCTCATTACATTTTTAGAACTTTTTGGCATATGTAATTTTAAAACTCTTACTTTGCTATCAATGCATGTTTAGTTATTTTAAAACAATGGTTATTTTTCTTGACAATGTCAATGTATATTTTTAGCATTTAATTAAAGATGAATATCACTTATCCATATGGTTGACTTCTTGTTTTTATCATATCTTGCTCTCATACATGTTATCTTTTTTGCTTATGACAAAAGAGGAAAAATGAGTAAGAATAGAATTGCTGAATGATTGTTAGATAATGAATGAGCCTAATATGCTTATTTGAAAAAAAAAAATAAGTGGAATACATGCTATCATTGAGCTTATCAATTGTTTGTTCTCCTTTGTAAATCATCTTGTTAGTCATAATCAAAAATAGTGAAATTTTTTATCTATGGTTGACTTTGACTTTAATGTTTTAATAATAACAAACAAGTTAATCTTGTTTTTACTAACAATTGATTTAATGTGATCATAATCTTCAAAACGCTCAATGACAAATCGATCATTGTCAAAGATCAAGATCAAGACTATCATTTCAAATCGAACGCTCAAAGTAGGACAAGATCAAAGTCACATCGTTCAAACATTCAAGACGAGAGCTCAAAAGTCTATTTCAAGAAAGATCAAAGACTATGCCTTTAGACCAAACGTAAAGGTACTAACACGTCAATATTTAGCACTGAATGATAAAAGCTCAAAAACGATTTTATGCACCAAAAATGATTTTGATATCATTTGCATAAAATATTTTGATTAAAGTTAAAAATGATTTTTTCAAAACTTTTCAAAACAAAAAGTCGGATCAACCGAACTGCAAATCGGTCGACCAAATTTCAACAACTGGTCAACTAGTTTAAAGATAGGTCAACCAAAAATGTCAACATTCAAAATTTTGACCGTTCTGATTCTGACATTGTACTATTTAGAATGTTAATTTTTGGTCATCCGAACTTATGTAGTTCAACCGACCTCTCATCCGACTTAACAAAAAGTTTTGCAGATTGTTCTCTATAAATTGTCTTTCTTTTGCAATCAATGCACCCACTTACAAGAGTATAAAAGAGAGAATTATCTTGAGAAAATCATCGAAATTTCATTGCATTTAATTCTTCTACGTCCTCATTGAAAACTTCGATTGATTCAATCAAACTTATAAATAATTATTTTCATCAAATTTTCTCTTTCTAACACTTGAGCTTTTTATTCATTGCTACTTATTGAAGTATTAGTCTTTCTTGGTACTTAATTTGTCTCTATAATTTATTAAGTGAGAACATTTATTGCAAACTATTTTTTATACATTTGGATCATATCGAGATCCATTTAAATCTCAATATTGTATAAGGATTTGTGCTCCTTGTTTGGAAGTCACCGGAAGCGTTGTAAGAGTTTTGATTGCACCATAAGTCAATAAATATAGTGAAAAGGCATTGCTCGTGATGGGAGAGCTTGGTAACGGAGGATGTAGACCATTGGTTTGGATCGAACCTCCATAAACATATTGTTTGCATTCTCTCTACTCTTTTATTTATTTGTAGTTTGCATACGATTGTTACTTAATTGATTTACATATCTTAAATTACTTATTTTGAGATTAATTTTAAAAAAAAATTTTAAAACTCAATTCACCCCCTCTTGGTTAGCTATTCTTGGGCTATCAGATATGGTAATTCTGCTAAACACAAATGCTACGCTTTGTACATACGCATTCATCCTTGTCAGTATGCTTGCTTGATCTTGAGTCGACTTTCGTCTGTCGAAATTTTAAAATCATAAAGCACTTGTAAATGCAATCAAGTGATGAAAGATGCAAAACTAAAATTCTAGTGTTTCTTATTTTTTATTGTAACTGCGACCACTTCTGGATCTAACTCCAGTTCTAAAATTAATCTATCAATGAGTTGGTTGTACGGGCAATTTCGTAAGACCAATATATCAGTCATGTTGGAACTTGTATATTTATTATTTTCAACTCATTTGCCTCTGTAACACACACAAAAATGCTAGTATATTCCTTTGCTGCAAAATGAAACAATTCGAATGTCATAGTAACTCAAAAAAGTAATAAATTCAGCCAAAAATAATTTTTTTATTTTCAAAGTAAATCAATGTAAACCCCAACCATACATCTAGGTCGCACATCATTTTAAAAGTCAGAAAAATGAAAAATGTAACCTCAAACACACGCGTAAGTCACATATCATTATAGCACTCGGACTCTAGTAGTCATATTAAATACTCTTTCGTAATCACATATGATACATACAAAGATACACATTATTGGTCACGATTGTGTAATTCAAGCCACACAATATTTTTATTATAACTTAAGTAAATTGGCAAATAACACGTTAGCAAAGTCACAACAACATAACATAAGTCACAACATACATCTTTTGTTATTGCAGCAGTCACAACATGCACATATTCTAATTTTCAAATACGCACGTAAGTCACATATCATTATAGCACTCTGACTAAACTCTAGTAGTACACTAAATAATCTTTTGTAATCACATTTTTTTATATACGAAGCCACATAGTATTGGTCACAATCGTCTAAATTCATATCACACGATGATCTTATGATAATTAAAGTAAAATGACACTTAACATAAAAACAAAGCCAAAGCCACACAACATGAGTCACAATTTCATTCGTCAGTCACACACATAGTATCTTTTTTCCTCATTAAGAAATATTTTATTTAATTGTAAAACAAAATACTAACTAATTTCAAATTTTAGGGATATGCAATGATGAGAGATAATATAATTATATACGAATATCACATGTTTATCTTGGGACACATTCAAAATTTGGTTATAGAATCTTATCTCTTATTTAAATAGTTTTTTTTTTTAATTACGATTTTTAAATAAATTCTGGAGATAAATATTAAAGCATAATAAATCTGATTTTTGCAATATATACTTGATTTTCCTAATTTGTCAAAAATTTTGTCATTTATCAAAATGTAAACTTAAATATTCATACTCATCAAATTTTCTCAATTTTTTCCTTGAGTTCTATTTCTCATTTTACCTAGGTTTTTTCATAAATAAGCGACTTTTTGAAATAATTTTAAAAAGCCATCCTTCTTTCATTTATTTTAAAAATACTATTTTTTTAAAAACTATTATTTAAATTTATTATATTAGATAATATATGGTAACTAAATATGTAAGTTTGCTGCTTGAGTCCTTGATTCTTTTCACTAAGTCCTTCATCTTTATAATATCTCCACTTTAGTCCCTATATTTTCTCTTTCATTTCAATTTCTTCTTCTTTTATTTACAATCCAAATCCTTCAAATTTTGAATTTTTGCAAGTTGATCTCCATATTTATACTTTTATGTCAATTTAGTCTTTTATAATATCACTATTTGATACAGATATTACAAATTGAGCTGTAAAACATCAGTGATACAGAATATCAATTCATATAACGTATGCTGTGTGAAATAAAATAATATAATCTGTAACATATTGAGTGATAAAAAAATATCATTTGTAATATCTGTATCAGATCGCAAAACTAAATAGAAACTGTTACAACTGCAAAAATAACTCTAAACTTTAACAAGTTCGTATTAATATACACATTGGACTCTAAAAACCTATTGATACTATGTAACATCAGTATGATATAGATATGTAACACAATGCCAAATTTAACAAATAAAATTATTAATTTCATCATTTATAATATATGTAACATCAGTGATACAAAATATCAATTCATGTAACATGTGTTATGTAAAATAACATAATATAATCTGTAACATATTCAGTAACATATGCAGTTATACAAAATATCATATGTAACATCTGTATCAAACATTGATACACAATATCATTTGTAACATCTGTATCAAATAGTGATACTATAAAGGAACAAATTGACATAAATATTGGGACCAACTTGTAAAAATCTAAAAGTTGAAGAACTTAGACTGCAAATAAAAGAATACGAAATTGAAATGAAAGAAGAATTGCATGGACAAAAGTGGAGATATTATAAACATGAAGGACTTTCCATGAAAATAATCAAGAACTCAAGAAGCAAATTTGGATCAAAGTTCATCAAAATTCCTCGTGGTCTTTTGAAGTATGGATTTGATTTTAATTTATTATTTTAATAATTAATATAAATTTAAGAATGTAGTATTTATAAAATAAATTAGTTAAGTTGTTAAATTTGGAATTATTTTAAAATTGGTAAGTAATGGGTGTAATATCCACTTTTACCTGCAGTTGCTTATACAAATTTTAGCCCACTAACAGGCCCAGGTTAATCTCAACATCTGTCAACTGGGCCGATAAGGGTCCTTAGACTCTGTACCCTTAACATAACGGCAAGGCCCATGAGGCTCCATTACAGTTTACTAACGAAGACAAGAAAAATATGATCTTATTCACTTACTGATTGTATTCATTGTTCTTTTTTTCTTTTTTCTTTTTTTTAATGGAGAGTATGGGGCTAATTTTTTCAAGAAAGGGAAGAATTTTAATCAACATACACTAATGAGGACCTCGTTCGTGTACAATTTGCTTTGAATCTAAGTACATCTTCTCGGAATCAATTGGAAAGAGATCAAAAGTTATGTGAAATTAGAATACATTCTTTAAAAAAAATGTCGAAGAAAACAACTGAATTTAGTAATCGTGTAAGATAATTTTTTTTTCTTGGGAAAATTACAGTTATGAGCTTCATTCTGATTTTTCATTTTTTTTACATTTTAGATAGTTGATCAATCTCTCTAGGCAATTTATGTAATCTAGGATTTGTTGGGCTTGCCCTAATTCCATCAAGCATGAGGAGGATTGAATTTGAATTTCACTTCCAGCTTGAATGATTTTACACATTATATTATGTATTTGAAGAATTGTTAGAGCATATCTAAGATGTTCTTTAAACATAAGATACTCTTTATTTTAGAGACTCTTCAAATTAACTTTTCAAAGTAAATAGTGTGTTTAGCTCTTCAAACTCTCTGTAATTAAATATATTTAAAGAATTTCAATATTCAATATTCATAAATTGACTAAATTAAGTAGTGTATACAAAATAAAATAGAAAAAATTGTTGAAAATCATTAGGAGGATAGCATTTTAAAATAATAAATACTTATTGAGATAAATAAAATAAAGTGTTAAAAATAAAAATAAAAAAACTATTGGATTACTTCAAAAAATTTATTTTCTAAATTTATAAATATTCTCTAAAATATAAAAGACGCTCTTTTTAAAGAGTCAGTCACCTAAAGATGCTCTTATAGTGTGCATGTTAAAGCAAGCACGTGTGGCTATTGAGTCACGTTGTGTTCATATTGAGTGCCCTTCGAGGGTGTGATGTGCAAGATAATGTGATACTTGTTATTAACATCATCACATTACGAATTTTGACAATATAGTCCAACATCTTGTCACGCGTATTATGTTGCCGGTGTGCTATGACCATATGCAACCCATTTTGATGGCATTCAAATATTTGGTCAAAACATATTGCCACGATTTTTATTGGTTCAAAATCAACTAGTAATTCAATTATTTTTTGTCACGAACACATAAAAGAATGTCTTCTTTTTTCCTTAATTCTCAATAATTATTTTGTAATTGTCTTGCAAACCACTATTTTTATCTTAAAAATTATCGAAATATTAAATATAAATATATATTACAAAGCTCGGAAAGTAAACAGTAGTCTAGGAATCCTAAACTAATTAATTGTGTTCTTGTTCCCCATATGAATATATAATTCTACCCATTTAGCCAAAATTAATTGCAATAGTACAAAGTTTATAGACTCAACTATTATATGATACGTGTTGAGTCTATATCTTGGAAAGAATCTGATACAAAACTTTGCACTTGATTAAATTATATTGGGCAAAGAGGTCGTGCCCACGAGAGGTATGGGCCAGGGACCCTAAAAATCAGGTTCGTAAATTCTGAGTCAGTTCTTTGTACAAGTTCTTTGTACTTGATTAGTATAACTAAAGATAAGGTTGAGAATGACAAGTTGACTTCGGTACTCGGTGGTTGGTGGTGGTTCAGCTGCCATACCACAGGAGTAGGTTTGTTTAACTAGTATATCGTTTTTTTACAGTAGAATTCGACCGTAGTTGTTATTATGATGATAGATTGAGATTGTGAACAAATTTTAGAGATGATCGATTGAAAGAGATTAATTGAAGAGGGGAGCAAATTTTGGAGATTATCGGTTGAGAGAAATGATTGAATGAGGGAGATGGATTGAAGTGGTCAGCAAATTTTGGAGTAGATAATTTTATGAGAGGAGAAATTGAAGACGTAGTGATACACGAACGATTAAATATTTTTTCCTTCTCGTAGAAGATAAAATTCCATACAGTTGTAATAATGTAAAATAATCTTATCACCTTTATTCAAAGATAATTTATATTTTAAAAGGATCAATTATGTAAATTTGGAACGTATTAGTATATTGTATGTATCTATATCTATCATTATATTTTAAAATTAAGTAACTAATTCAACAAAAATTTCAAAAGTTTTCTAATATATCTTAGAAAAAACACAATAATGATAATTATGGAAAATAGTGTAAGAAAGACCAACATCTATTGCTTTGGTTACACGTTTCTAATTGAAGAACGATTCTTGATTCTCACGTGTATTTTATTTTAATTAACCTAGTTTGATTCAATTTTCTCTCTCCTCTCAATAATAAATCTTAGAAATAGAGGAAGTATAATATTTTTTTTTTCATTCAAAATAAAGAAGGAATTTGCAAATAGTTAGATGTATCATTTTTCTTGAATGCTTTGAACGAAATGAAGCAAAATAAAATGAAGGAAAATAGAGATGGAAAACGGACTGGACGGCCCGCAGACCCGACGGCTCGGTCCGTAAAAAGACGGACCCCGTCGAACAATGGACCCAGTCCTGAACTGGGCCGTAAAATTACACACGAGCCGAGCCTGTGAAGTCCACGGGCCACGAACTTGGCTCGTGGTCCGTGGTTCAAATGGGACCAAATTGGTCCTTAACTTTAAGTTGGGACCAAGCAATTAACAATTATATTTCCATATTTTTTATTTTTTTTAACTTTACAAAAAAAAAAAATTTGAATTTCATGTGAGTCCACGGACCACGAACCGGTCCGAACCCACTATTTTTACACGGGCCGAGCCGTCTCTTCATGAGCCGAGCTCGGCCCGTGACAAGGGCCGAGCAGGATCCTATATGGCATAGGTCGAGCCGGCCCGACTCGACCTATTGTCATCTCTAAAAAAAAATTTCTATAACTAGATTCTTTGTAAGATACATTAATTTCAATTTCTCTTTTCGGCATATTTTTTATTATCAATATTGCATTACTCTTATGAACAAAATTTTTATCAAAGAACAATTTCAAACGCTAAAGAATAAAAGAAACATCAAGGGTCTTCATGGAAATTTTCAATTTCACCTCCCCTAAAGTCTACTCCCCAGGCACTATAGCTTATAGTTATATACTAGCCAGCCATCTCTCTCTCTCTCTCTCTCTCTCTCTCTCTCTCTCATACACATAAATTCTTAATTTGTTGCCTACCTATTATTGTAAATTGTATTAGTAATGTATGTTTTAATCAATTTTGACTAATTATTTAAGCGGGATATATTAATCAAGTACAGAAGTTATAATGCCAAATATTTTATACTCTGTGAGTAGATTAACATAGTAATTTTAGTTGCTCGAACCAATTTCGAGTAAATGAGAAATTAAAACACAATGTGAATTGTTTAAAAACTTTAAAATAGTTGAAAAATAGAATAGAATATTATGAAATATTCTAAAATTTAGTTAGTTAAAAAGTCGTGTCTTTTTAGAGATGTCACTTCTGAACAACTGTTAGCAATATTATTCTGCAAGTGTACGAATCGCACAAATAATATAATAGATTTGAGTCCGAATGTCGTACCCACAAAGATTGTGTTAGTCTAATTTCAAATTACTTTAACATTAACCAAAACTATAAAATTCAATGGATTTTCTAATATTTAATTATCAAACTATTTAACTAAATATTCAATGCAAGATCTAAATTAACTAAAATTAATGCAAAGTTGAAATGAATGCGACTATTATATAAATTTAATATAAAAAAAATCGTATTATAATCCTGAATCCACTTATAACAATCTTCGTTAACCTGAACCGATGAATTTGATAACATGATTTAATTATGAAGATCAATATTCTTAATTTATTTAACAATTTCTCTCGAGTAGAATTTAACATATCCCTATATGTGACCCAACTATAGCGAACATACAAGAATACATTAGAATTTGTGAATACTTAAAAATCACGTAAAGCATACCGGTATATCTCTATCATCTATAATACTATATGGCAATTAATAATATGTTTAACTTAATTTCAATATATCGAAGGTAAAACAAGCCACAAAAGTCATACAATCATTACACATATAATTGTAGATGAAAAGAAATCAATATCAATTGTTCAAAATTAAAAACGTGTTTGGATATCAAAGATTAGGTTCAAAGAATTAGAGAATTATGGTACAAGTTTTATCGTAATTCTAGCACAAAATAAATCTAGCCTAGCATACTAAGAGGAAGAAGACTAAAAGAAGAGATAAAATCCATCACCTGGATAAGAAGAAACTCCAATACGTAATCATTGTTCTTTGTTTGATCTTGTCCGAATGAGTTTTTAATCCTTCTCTTCTTGTTTCTTCTCTTCCAATCCTCAATTGCCAATCCTAATTTAGAGTTAATATCTCCTATTTATATCCGTCTCTAAGTGTCCCAAAAAATCCCAAAAAGTTGTAAAAAAATCGTGGCCCAAAATATTTTCTAGCTGGAGTAAAACTCAAAAGGCAAAAAATCCGCTAGCAGAAAATTATACTGGGCGATCACCATGGCCAAATAAAAACGTTCTGCATCCAATTTCTTTGCCCAGCTTACAGAACAAAAGATTTTGTTCTGTATGTTTCATCCTCCAATTTTGAATTTTGGTCAATTTAGTCCTCAATTCTTCCAGGAGCCTCCAATATGATCCTTTAAGTTTCAGTTGAGCAAAATTGAGTCTCCATACTTTCTAGACATTCACCAAACTATTGCTCTTTCTGCCTTTTCTTCTCCAATTGCTTATAAAATGGTCCAATATTGAAAACAAAGGAAAGTAAATTAAATTAAGTAGAAAATCATCCAATTAATAGAACAAAAGCTTAGTTTTAAAACATAAATAAGTGTACAAAATATACTTATCAACATCAACATATTTTCATCTTAGAGACATGTCATTTTGTACACGTGTTTTCCAACAAGATATGTCATTTGGATATGCCTTTCTATGAAAATTGTGTTTTTTGAGACGCAACTTTTTAAATATTATATATAGACCCCTTATGATTGCATATTTAAAAATCACTTCACTTTCAACCAAATGTCCTTACACTTTTTGTAGAAATAATTTTTACATAAAGTTCAAGTCCAATTTTCATTTAAAGAGAGAACAAAATTTTGTCCAGTTCATTGTTCTTGTAATTTGAAGTGCTACGATTACGAGAAGTGTTCCGAAAAATTGTAAGCATATGTGTGGAGAGCTCAACTCTTGTCTCGATCGAATCTAATTCTTTATTTCTCAATATTTTTGTAAGTCATCATTTTGTTCATTTTATATGCACGTTATAAAATTATGAGAATATAATAATAAACTAATTTTACCAACATAATTGCAAGATACAAAATTTAAAATTTCTGAATATGCTACATACTTGGCATGAATGTACCATGTGAGGAGCTAGCTAGTTCAGTTGGTTTGTTGGTTTGACTAGATATCTCATATCTGAGTTAATTCCGATCGAGAATTTTCTCTAAATTTAGGATTAAAAAACTCGATCACATCTCGTAAAGCCTACGAAAACAATGTATGTAAACTTTCATTTTGTATCTATCCTTTTATTTCTCGAATTTTCTCGAATAGTACAAAAGCAAAAAATAAAAATAAAAAGCAAATACAAAGAAGAAGTGTGAATTAAATACTGCATTGGACTTCCACATAGTATAAAAGACTACCGGTAATTGAAAATATAAATAAAATAATTTATTTTCTTAATGATTTAAATTTCTAGATAAAGTGTATTAGATTAGGCAAATATCGTCAATATAAATTAAACCATTCCCCGTTAGTGGTCATGACAAAAGAAAATGTAAATAAAGAAATAAATTATTATTTTCTCTAATAATTTAAGATTTTGAATTAAGATTGACTCGAATTACTTTCAACCCAAGATTAATATATCTTCTCCTCTTTTTTTCTATTTATATTTTTTGGTCTATATATACGATAAAACAAAAGGACCTCCAAGTCGCCTCTAGGAGCATAGACGAGTTGGTAAGGCCTGAGGTGACAAGGAGAGAAATCATCCGTCAACGCAGGTTTGATTCTTGTGTGGGGCAGATTTTCACTGAAATATTGTAGGGGCCTGTCCTTGGAGTTGGCCTGTTGACTCTCTCCCTTAGGTCTCTGCCACTCGTGCACATCCCTCGATTTACAACCCGTCTGGTCAAGGGACCTCTGATACAGTTGGAGAGTTTCGCCTTCGGGACTTTCCCCTTATCAGAAGGAAAGGACCTCCAAGTCTTGGATTCAGTGCTGTATTCCTATATATATATTAACCACCCCCCACCACCCCCATCAAAAAAAAAAAAAAAAAAAAAATAGATATGCATGTCGTGCAAAGAACTTATCACTATATTTTATGTATATTTGGTAATTGGTACATAAATTTCGATAAAATTGATTATGTAATACGAACAATTTAATATTATGTTTCTATAATTTTATTTCATTATATCTTTTATAATCATAATTGCCCAAGTAACCATTAACTTGAAACTACGATGATCCTACACAATAATGATGTATCTATGTATTGAATCAATTTATGAATGAGAAATGTTATTGGCATGTTTAATATAGAGAATGGAACATATTAATTGATACTATTAGGGCAAGTTTGCCCTAGAGATTGGAACCATTTAGATCGGCCTTATTTGGAATGAATCCAACTAAACACTTGTCAACACAATGGATAGTCGATAATACTCGGCCACCATGAGCTGGCCGAATAGGACTTAGGCATCCTACCCAGCCTGTAAGGTTGCACCCTACCAAGCCAAAATATTGGGTAAAGTAAAGCTGCACCTTACCTGCTAGCGGGTGGGGTAAAGTGACATCCTACCCACCCATGGGGCCAGGTAGGACAAGTTTTCACCCTACCCAACCACAAGGCCAGGTAGGGAAAGGTCACATCCTAGTCAGTGTTTTGGTCGGGTATGGTAGGTTTGCATCATACCGGTCATCGATGTCTTCTTCTCCCAA
Source organism: Forsythia suspensa (assembly GCA_023638005.1). NCBI lineage: Eukaryota > Viridiplantae > Streptophyta > Magnoliopsida > Lamiales > Oleaceae > Forsythia > Forsythia suspensa. Next base: position 23,413,346 of record CM042666.1, on the reverse strand, counting down.
GTGGAGTACGTGGTTTGAGAAAACCCTCAGCTATGTTGCAACCTTGGTAGAGTTCCATTCGCAGAATTAGACTACATGTGATTCAATCGTTGTCCGAAATACTCACACTAAAGCAAGTTAGCCCTAGATCCAATATTCAAAGATGTGACAAATGTCTAAAGATCCTATTATCGCGGTACTACGGTAGTCTAACAACTAGACTCTTAAATAGGCCCATTTGATAAAATACCACTTTTGGCCCAACTCGAAAATGTCAGATAACCCGAAAACATGGTCTGAGACCAACCGGTCGGTCCAAAACCTCTTAAAGTCTATCTTCAAAAGATTCGGCTATATCGTGTTAGCCTTGACTAAGTCTAGACAGATGATATTTATCACAAAAATGATCAGAATACATGATCATATCTCCATCTAATCAAAATCTCGGAGGATCATCACCAATCTCGCCTAGATGGTTGTGATATTGCTCTTATAAATACAACCATCTATTAAGGTCAAAGGTACGCTCACTTGAAAACATTCAACTTCAACTATTCACTTCCAGTCTAACACTCTTATTCATCTCTATAAGCTTACTGACTTGACCATCGGAGAGTCTTCGGCCGACACCACACCGGTGTCCTCTTGATATCCTTTAAAGATTTTCCTTTCGTGGTCTATTTTTTGAGTTCCACAGGATTGCTAGTGGCCTAATCGATATGAACTTTTCAATTGTGGAATCTATTGTCTACAGAACTAATTCTCAAACCGGAAGAACAACAGAGAAAAGTCCACCTCCTTTTTTTCAGGTTATTGGAGCATTGAAGTACATTCTCGGTCCTCGAAGTGCCACTTCCAGCAACCCCATCACATAGGTATTATCATTGGCACCATCTATGGAAATTTTGACCAGCGCCACCCCATCAGCCTCCAATAGCTTTAGAGTCAGAAACTCAGTCAGCACCACCACTACCCGACTTTGTGATTAGAGATCAGTTAAACATTCTTAGCACCCAGGTGGCTATCCTAGTAGTATTATTGCAGAATCAAGCCAATGAAGCTCGACACCAAGGACCCAATAAACAACCACCAAATTTACCACATGCAGCTCAACAAGAGTGCCCCATATTGCCCCTCATCCATTTCCTTCGATTTGTTGAACAACCACCACACCCATGTTTGGAACGAATGATGGAAATGTTAATGAACCATAAAATTGAGGAGGCTATGGCAAGGATGAAAGATGAACATCTACAATTGGTGTTGGAGGAGGACCTGTTTGTACCAGAAGTTATGACAGTCCACCTACCAAAAGGTTTTGAGCTACTGATATTAAGAAGTATGACGAGACTATTGACCCACTCGATCAATTGAGAACTTTCGTTGATCTAATGCAATTTCATAGCATGCCAGATGCTATCATGTGTCAAGCTTTTCCATCCACTTTTAGGTGTGAAGCTCGTGACTGAGTAGCAACTTTACTTGCTAAATCCATAAGGACTTTTGATGACTTTTTGAGGCGCTTTGCTTACTTTTCTAGTAGTAAACGAAGTAAGAAAACTGCAATTGGACTCATGGAACTAGTACAAGAGAAATATGAACCGTTCAAAGATTTCATTGCTAAATTCAAATAGGCAACTCTCAAGGACTTGCAAATGTCCGTTGTAGCAACCGCTATGATGAACGACGCCAGAAATCACTCTTTCAAAATGTCATTCTCCAACAGTCATCCCAACTCGATTCACGAACTTTTGAAAAGAGGTCACTGATGTTGATTACCAAGAGCATGATCACAGAGAGCCATAGTCTAACAAGAGAAGATTAGACGAAGAACACAATTCCAAACAAGACAAGGACAATCATAAGTTTTAGTATCAACAGAAACCAACTAGAGGAAATAAGAGCATCTAACTATACCTTTGGAGCCGGTGAGAAAACTTAGGTTGGATGGTTGTTAAGGAATGATTTGAGTTGTAATGTAGCCTATCTTCTTTTGTGTTCCTAGTTAACTATACTTATTAAGTAATGATTTGAGTTGTAATGTAGCTTATCTTACTTTGTTTCCTAGTTAACTATTGGCCTTGATAAATGTCCTACTCCTCACGTTTGTATTTTGATAAGTCCTCTTGTTTCATAATGATCAATTAAATATTAAAATTGACAAATGACGAAAGTTATATGAAGGGTTAATACCTTCTTATGCTATTAATTTGTAAATGACAAACCACTAAATTGAGTAAGTGGCAAAAAATCCTCAATCGAGGCAACAAACCACTCAATTGAGTAAGTAGCAAAAACCCTCAATCGAGTAAGTAGCAAAGAACCTCAAAATACCATAAGATGGCAGAGGCAAAAACCTACCCTACCGGATAGTTGAAAACTACCTCACTAGATATGGAAAAAACCTATCCTATCTATGTTGGCCAAGCAATAAAGCCTGATGGGAAAAAACATTACTTAATCCCAAATGGCTAAAGGCTAGATGAGCAACTAAGCTAGGTCAAGCAACCAATGTTTACTCGAATGAATAATATAAACCCATTAAATGAGTATGCATAGAGATCATGGCAAGGTGGCCAAATGTTAAGAGCCTCATCTAATATAACATAAGGCTTTCTATATAGTTTATAAGGTGCAAAAAATATTCAAGTACGAAATATGATTGGGGGGCTCGGCATGATGGTCATATATTATGTATTCACATAATTGAAGAAGGATTCCAACATACTGAAATTGACATCGCTACTCTCCAACGATAAAGTCGTTAAGGAGTATGGGGACTTATGATACTATTGGGACAAGAAATAAAAAATTATGTACCAAAATGCACCTTGACCGACCTCGCACGACATGAAACCAACTAAGCACTTGTCAACACAATAGATAGACACGTAATACTTGGTCCCTAGGGCCCTACTTGTCCACCATAGACTAGCTGGGGAGGGTTAAAAGCATCTCCAATGCTACCTTCTATTTTAAATGTTCAGTTGCACTAAGGTGGAGAGGACAAAACTCATGTAGCAGTATTTATTATAGAAGTTCGTCCAATAGGCCGTCCAGTTTTAGACATCCTGTTAGACGACCTTCCACCTATTTTATCATTAAATTGTTAAATTGTGTCTATCTCTCTCATCTATTTTATCTTTCTCTTTCATCATTCTACTATCTCTCTCATTTCTTTTCTCTCTCTTGCCACATAGATTTTTTAGAAAGTGTCTAGCATTGGATATACTCTAAGTGAACAAGTCTGGGTAGGGTAAAGTGACATCCTACTCAACTTTGGAAACGGGTAGGCAAGTTTACACCTTACCCACCCACAAGGGTAAGTTTGCACCCAACCCAGCCTACATCCCAGCCGCCCACAAAAGTTAGCATTCTATCTATCACCGAGGCCTTCTTTCCCCAAGTGGAGTATGTGGTCAAGTAAGACCATTGTCTATGTTGTAACCTTGGTAGAGTTATGTTTACATAAGTAGACTAGAAACGATTCCTTCTTTGTCCAAAATACTCACACTAAGGCAAATTAGTCCTAGATTCAACGTCCGAATATGTGACAAATGTCTAAAGATCACTAATGTAGACTAACCCTAGATCCAACGTCCAAGAATACAGCACATGATCAAAGATCTTTGTGTCACCTCATCGAGATCAACTCCTATATGAAAGTGATGATCCAAAGGAATTTTGGCTTAAGTTACTTTTCTCATTTGACTAGTTTATATACTTTCAATATTTCTCTCTCTAGAAAAGAACTAATTCTCATACCGGATGAACAACGGAGAGATTGTTTGCCTCTTTTTCAAGTTATTGGACCATCGAAGTTACATTCCCAATCCTTGAAGTAACACATCCGACGATCCCATCTCATAGGTATTATCGTTAATTAAGAGAAACATAGGTAAGTTGTGTCTAATTCAGTGTACATGACATATCCTATAAACTAAGGAGAGTATATTTAATCTAAGCTTTGAAAAACTTTGATTGACATAGAGTATATTTAATCTAAGCTTTGAAAAACTTTGATTGACATTTTTCAAGTAACTGATTTTGATGAATTTTATTAACTTTTATTGACTTTTATAGATTTTAATAGATTCCTACATACTTTTATGGATTTTTAAAAAAATTATTTTGAAAGATTTTCCTAATCTTTCACAAACTTTTATAGATTTTTATAATTTTACTTTTTCAATTAAAATTTTTGAATATCCCATAGTTAAAAAAATTGTTGCATGAGAAAATTTAATAATAATTTATTTAATTCTATTTAACTGCTGCAAATAAACTACGTCAAAAGTTAATGACATAAATTATTAATTCACTCTATTTTTTCTTTTGGGCAAAACTATAAACATTCAAATGGCTTGTGTATAAATTTAAAAAATTATGGCATGCGACTCTTTTTAAAAATATTTTTCAACAAAAAAATTTATCTAGTTCATAATCTCCCTTTTTGTATTTAATAATCTATAGGTAATATATTATTATTAATCACTACAATTGCATAAATAAATAACCAAAGTACCAAATTACGGGAGAAAAAATGCAACAATGCTCATCAAGATAAATATAAAAAACAAGAAAGAAAATGAAAATAAAAAATACAATAATAAAAAATTAATTTTTAACTTGATGAAATTTATTAATAAACTACAATCAACAATTGTATAAGAATTTAATTATAAATTTATCTTATTTTTAATAAAAAAATAAAAACCGATGAAAAAAGAAAGAGAAAAAAATGGTTATGGGAATATTAAATAAAAAAAATCAAATTGACTAGATATAAAAATAATAATATTCTTTTTTCATAAAAAATATTGGTAATTAATCATGGTTATAGAGTTCGTAGAAGAAAAAAAGAATAAAGAGAAAAAATAGTTAGGAGAATATATTGAAGAAGAAAAAAATCACATTGAAGAAAAAAAAAATCACATTGAACATGACTCTACAATTTGTTAGAAAGAAATTCAAAAGAAAAATAATCAAATAATGAAAGATTTTTTTTTTTTTTTTACTAAAGTCTTTCAAAGTCTTAGGGGTGAATGAGAGAGAAGTTGTGATATCTTTTATTTATACATTGTACTTTAAAATTAGTACATATAAAATTATCTATAAAGTCATTAAAAGCAATCAACATTTTGAATACTCTTGAATTTTTGTAGAATTTTAAAAAGTTTAATTGAATATCACATGACTTTATACGATTTTTTAAAAGTTTTTAAAAATCTATATTAAGGATTGGTTTGGTATTCTCAAGCTTTTAAGAGAATCTATCATCATTGTCTTCAGAGAAAGAGTCAACTGTGGGAAGAATCAGATAAGTATTTGGTAAATTCTTGTTTCAAAATTGTTGTATATTTCAAAAACAGTATTTGAGCATTTGATAAACAAAAATGATTTATTGTTGTAACGATATTAAATTACTAAAAAAGGTATTGATTATAATAATGTTATTTTGTATTATTATTATTATCACAAGTGGTAAAATTTATTTTTTTTCCTAGTCAAATATTTGATAACAAGACAATGCATTCATTATTATTATTTTAAAATAAAAATAATAAAAACCTAATAAATTTTAAATTTTATAAAAATTACAAAATAAAAGTATAGTCATATAGTGAAAAAATTAATTAAATTTATATTATTTTTTATGATCCAACTTGCATCAATTCGGTTTCTCAAATGGGTATTAAAAGAATTAGTTTAATTAATTAGGGATAAAATGAGTATTTTAATAAAATATAAATAAAAAAGTTAAAAGCAGAATCTGAAAAGATGTCCTTTTGGTACTTCTCAAAATCTGCTACCAGATGGGTCAGATTATTTTATAATCATTTTTAAAAAATTTGTCAAATACTTAAATCAACTTGTAATTGTTTGAGAATCAGAAATTGAACTCCATAATCAATCCCAAACAGACCTTAAATGCCCCCAAGACTTTTATGAAATTTAAAAAGTTTAAATTGAATATACTTAAACTTTTAAACTTCATAAAAATATTATCAAGTTTTAATTGAATACACCCCTCTAATATAATAACGCATCTCATCAGCATATTTTAGCTCTCAACCAAATGCCGCGCCCCCATTAATATTGTTATCTGTATTACAATGAAATCTAGTTGTCCAATATTTATCTCGTCACAATTAGCATATTTTTGTTGTCAACCAATTGTGAAGTGTTTAATACTAACATCTATATTATTACGAAATCTATCTATCTCCTATTCACCTTATCATAAAATTTATAGTGAATTTTGATATATACATTTAAGATTGATTACATGAATTTTTTTTTTTTTACCCAACATTACATCTATTAAAAACTTATTGAATTAAATCTTTTGCAACTAATATAGATTTCGTACTGAGAATAAAAGGAAATATGGAGTAGGGAAAACTTGAATTGTAAAAGGACAAAAAATAAATCAAGAAAATATTATTATTGACAACTAATCACTTAATTAGTCCATAAATTCTTGCAAATCTAAGTAATCTGGTGGATTATGGAGATCTTCAAATACAATTAAACCCTAACACAATGACTAGTTAAACTATTTATTTTTAATCACGTTGGAAAGCCGCATAATTAGTCACGAGTATTATCACACACTATCAGGCCCCACTCATGAGATGACGGTACAGATTTCATGTGCGAACTGTACGTGCGGTTCAAATTGTTGCTGTAAAACATTTTTTTTATTTTTTAAACCCGTAAAAAGGAGTTTCCAACGGGCCTTTTTAACCACACGTATATCTCACGCGTGTAAAGAAAAAAAAAGACAATAGTAGAGATTGATTAACACGCGTTGAATAACAGCTTGAGCAGATACTTTCTCGAGAGTAGGAAAGAGAACCGTACAAAAGTTACTTATAAATGGCGGCGAATCCTAGGTTGCCCACCCACGTTGTTCCTAGCTGTAAAAAGTAATTTTTAAGGGTCCGTTTGACAGAGATTAAAAACTAGTTTATAAACCAATTTTTAGTTTATTTGACCAATATTGGTTTTTTTGAGTTGAAATTTTTGACTTTTCATGTTAAAAATGGGTTGAAAAGTCAAAAATAACTACCGAAAAAAAGCAAAATGGGTTTTTAATGGATATCAAACAAGGCCTAAATTTTCTATAATTCAAAAAGATTAGTTTAAAAAAGGTAAAAAAAAATTCTTCACCCCACTTGCCACCTCTAATTGATAAAAACGCCCTTCAAGTATCACAAAAAGGACAAATTTTATTTCTTTAAATTTTTAATCATTACTACGTTGAATTTTCCAATTGTACGTAGTAAATACGTCGATAGTGGTGTTTCAAAGTAGATAGAATTGTTGCGAAATATGACAAAACAAACTTTAATTTTGTCATGGATTTCCAATTCAGCATATTGAATATATCATTATCGATATACCAAAATTGAAAAGTATTGTATAGAATAATATGTCACACACGAAGTGTCTTTATTCTTTAATCAAATAGAAGGATAAGTCCCTATATTTATGACGTAAACGATAGGGATGGGTATGTTTAGTCGGAATCAATTGAATTGAACTGTAGAACCATAGAAATAGTGGTCCAATTCTTGATTTTATTTACAAAATTGAATTTTAACTCTATTTATTTTTTTATAATTTCAATGTTGAATTAACAATTAAATTAATTTATATAAATTCATATTAATTAATATTTATTTACAATAGTTAACCTTTTTGTCGTTCGAAACAAAACATATGAAAGTGTAATAAGAAAATTTAAACAACATTTTACATTTTACAATTTTTTCTCAAAAAGAATTGGATCAAACCACTAGAATTAGTGAGTTCTACTTCTCTTCAATTCTTTCACTATATATATATAATTTTTAACAGTACATAATTCGATTCAGTTCTTGTCGAAACTTATGTCTAGCCCTAGTACATGACCATAAAGTGAATGGAGCGAAGAGTAAATTAGGTCAAAGTGTAGATGGCATAATAATTTGACCGACATTACATATTTTAACCGGGCCGAGCATCCTGGGCCTCACCCTCACGTGATTGGCCACACACGTACTTCAAGACAGAAAATCATGCAGTTAGCACCATTTGACATACACTCATTGGACCAACCTCAAAAGTGGGGCCCAAAGTTGCTACGTGTCTCTATCTCATATATGCGGCGAGCAGTGTCAGTCGGTGGTCGTTACCGTAATCTTTTGTGACCAACTTTCCGACGCCGGCTATCTGAAAACAGAAATATCTTAGAATCTAATTCGGGATGTATTTGAATATTAATAGTAAAAAAGAGTATTTTAAAATGTAATTAAAATAAAAATAAATAAATGAGGTGAGTGTTTTACCAAATTTGGAGATCCTATTAAACAGCGATTTCAGTGTCACCAGTCTCCACTCTCCACTCTCCACTGTAAATTGAAACTCTCTCTCACTAAAACACTCAACTCTCTCTCTCTCATTAATTAAACACAGTGTTGCTTCCAAATCCCACTTATTTTCTTTCCATTTTGCCATTGATTCACTTACCTTGTTTAAACCCACAAACTCCTTTTTAAATATCACGCTCCCATTACATCTTTTCAGAATTGCTGTTTTGTGTATTCTGTATTATGAGTCAAAATCACTATAGCCATTAGTGAAAGCTTTAATCTTTGATGGAAGCAATGGATCAAAGTATGTTATGGCCTGTGAAATATTCCGTGAATCGACATGTCACCAAAAAACTCGTTAAACCCTCAAACCAAAAACCCAGGAAATCCCATGAAGATCATAATTTTAATTGTTCTAGAATCGTTCGAATATCGGTGACTGATCCTTATGCAACAGATTCCTCCAGTGATGAAGAGGACGAGCTTTTCCGCCGGCGTCGAGTCAAGAGGTACGTCAATGAAATCAAAATAGAAACAGCTAGTAAAAGCAATGCCAACGCCATTAGCAGCAGTACTAATATCAAGAAGATTCTCCAACCCAAGCAGAAGCCGATGAAGGTGAAGGAGGCGGCGGCAAATGGTGGCGTTAGGAAGTTCCGGGGTGTTCGGCAGCGCCCGTGGGGAAAATGGGCGGCTGAGATAAGAGATCCGTCCCGAAAAGTTAGGCTTTGGTTGGGCACTTATGATACGGCGGAGGAAGCTGCAATGGTATATGACAACGCCGCCATTAAACTCCGTGGACCGGATGCTTTGACTAATTTCACCAATCCTCCGGCAATGGCTAAGCCGGAAATTAATGTTACGTCAGTTTCTGGCTACGAATCTGGTGATGAGTCACGCAATCTTTGTTCTCCGACTTCTGTTCTCCAGTCCAGAAGTAGTCAACAGTCAAGTGAAGACCGATCTGAACCTATTCAAGAAGTATGTAAACCGGCTGAACCTTGTGCATCTGTTTATGGACCGGTTTTCGAAACCGGGTTGGGTCATGACCCAGTTCAGGAAGTTGAAGAGTGCAAAGGCGATCCTAATGGTGTACCAAATTATTCAAATGACTATTTGCCAATGGATATTCCATTCTTAGAAGATTTCTTCAATTTCCAATCTCAAGAACACACATTATTTGATGAATTTCCACCAAATTTTACCAATAATTTTGGTGAGTTTGAGATGTCATTTGATGACTTCCCAGCTTTGGATAACAGCTTGCAAGTGGATAATTTTGGAAAATTTAACGACTCATTTGAAGATCATGCTAGTCTAGGACTAGAAGTTGATAATTATTTACGCGATGAAATGATGTCGATATTATAAAAATTGAGTTCTATAGCCAATTTTGTTAGCATTTTATTTATAAATTTTCTTTAAATAATGTTAAATGTATTAGGGATCTTTATTTATTTGTTCACCATTAAAGTAAATGGAGACTGAGTGAAATTTTTGTTTGGTTTATCTCTATATATATAAAATATTTGGCATTTTCAAGAATTTAGTGTCACTTGTGACTGTCAGTTATGCATTTCTTATGTCCTTTTCAATTAATAACCTTGTCTATTATTATTTTTAATTAAGGTATCACTTTTAATTTGTTTCGATTTGTTTTATAAAGATTGATGTACTTGTATTTATTATTTCAATCTTGTACTCATTATCATGTATGATTTTGTACGATACATTATTAGGTTAACGATTTAAGAATTTATTGGTTGGTGGTATGATATTATTTAAACAGATTATTAGTCTACTCCTATCGATTGTAATATGGAATATTAAATCTGTAGCAAAATTTGTTGCATTGATCAAACCTTACGATCTAAAGTGTATCGTGCAAGAATAAATATAATTCTTTCATAAAAACAAGAAGGCATGCAAAGGTTTCGTGATATTGACCTTTGGAAACAAAGATAAAAATATCACGTATTTAATACAAATCAGATATTGCATTCTAAAATAACAAAAACCCATAAAAGTTTTATATTTTAATTCAATATATTATAATCTTTAATTGATTTGGCACTGCCAAAGTGTCATTCTTTTTGCCCCACGGGCAGGCGCAATATGCGGTTGTCTATTTGACTTGGTCCAAACAGGGTTTGAAAATGATTTTATGAAATCTTTGAATTTTTTATATTGAAAGATTTGGTACGACATTGTATTAAACATTAAACATTTGTTTTTGAGGTCGTGCCGAAAGCAATTGTTATTAAATCAATAATTCAATGCATTATAGACTTCGGTATTTAGGGTTGAGAAATTGCAATGAATGGCTAAGATTAATTAATTTGGACATAAAATTATTTTGTTTGCTGTCTGCATTTATCATGAAATAAGGACTTTGCGTGGTATAATAGGTGCAATATCTCTTTGTTTAGAAATCTAGTAGGATACTCACTAAATGTATAGGATCCAGTTAAAATGCGGGGGGACCACAAACCGGCTCTCGGTTAGAATTGAATGATGGATAAAGTTGACAGGTTGGTAATGACAAGTTAATCGTATGATAGTAAATTTGTTTTTGAATCTTACACGTCAAGTGATGGTCATATTTGAAGTCATTCTTTTAATTGAAATGACGAGATGTCGTAGTAGAACCATGTTTGAGTTATTTAAAAGTTTTGGTGTAAATAAATATTTTCGCTCAATAATTTAGGAAAAAATAAATTACTTTTCAATTACTTATTAATTGAGTAGCAAGTTTGTCTTCAACTTTTAAAAATAACTGACAATCAGTCTCATATAGCGGAAATTGTCTAAAATTATATTAAAACCTACTTTGACTGTGAACATCATATGTTTAATATTTTGAAGCTATATTTCACTTCTCGACTTAGGTTGTTGTCTTGAATTTGAAGTGATACATATTTTTATTAGGGCCACGTGACTATTTAATGAAGAATTAAACAATTTTTATTTGGATTAACTGTGCAACGATATGAAAAGTTGATGATTAGCTTGTTCTTTTTAAACATTTTGTACTAACTTGTTACTTGAGTAATAAGTAAGGGACCAATTGTGCAATTTTTGACAATTTATGCCACGTTGCAATTGTTTTTGAATATAAATAGAAGTAATTAATATGGAGAGTAAAATAATTACCTGCTTATGATATATTGTTTATGAATTGAAAACTTGAAAAATTAAATATTAATAATTATATGAGATTAGAAAAGAATGTTAATATATCAATAGTAAAAATTGAAGGCCTTTAACAATTAATACTATCCGTTAATGTATCATATGGAAATATTAATAATAATATACAAGCCTACTTTTTATGTCACATGAACCTGTCACGTCACTTTTTTTTTTTTTTTTTTGTAACCCTTACGGATATAACTTAAAATAATTTGATTGAAAATAAATTACAAATTCAATGATTTAATTGTTAGAAATTGAAGTGCTAAATGAAAATTAGATATTTAAAAAAATTTAATAAAAATTATAAATCTTATAAAATATATAATTAAAAAATAAAGACTAAACACGTGGTCGGTGTGATCTATTTTAATTATTTTTACCAATATATGTGGAGAGGACAGAGCGAACCCAGCCGCAAGGGCTGACTTACATTTCACTCCAACAAATGCATTGTGTATTAGAGATAAGTAATCATGATAATGCCCCACTAATTATGCCCTAAATTATATTTTTAATAATAATTTAATTTGTACAGTTGATAGAAAAGCTCAAATCAGTTAAATCCAATGATTATGTCTTTAAATCTTTTGCACTTGTTGATTAAAATTCTTTAGAAGAGAAGGGCTTCGACCATTCATTGCATAACAAAATTTGTGTCTCATTTTACTAATTATAATGAATTTTCATAAGATTTAGATATAATGAAAACCAAAACATATTGTTACCAAGTTTAGATAGTCTTGTGTAGTATTTACCGAAAAAAAAAGGGAGAATTTGAAATTTCATTCAATAAATTATTTATTCACGTCTAATATTGTGTGCCCTGCCCAATTTTTTTTGAAAATTTGGCGCAAATAGTTCTTCACTTTTGTCTTCAATACAGAAATAGTTTATAACGTTTTTTTTTTAGTACAGATATCCATAATCTATATGTTCTGGTGTACAATTGATCCTTATTTGATAACAAGACAAATATACTATGGAAAATTGGCGCAAATGGTCCCTAACGTTTGCCATTAGTGCGCAAATGGTCCCTAACGTTTCATTTTTAGCAGAATAGTCCCTAACATATCCATTTGGGTGCGCAATTGGTCCTTTTAGGTGCGCAAATGGTCTCTATCACTGTTTTTTGTCTTTATTAGCAGGGGTAAAATTGTCAAGTTACATTTTTTTTCAACTTTTCAATTGGCGCAAATGGTTCCTAATCTTACGAAATTTGCAATTGGATTCCTAACCTTTAAAAAAGTGAAAATGAGTCCGATACTTTAATTTTTTTTATTAAAAATTAAAAAAAAAACTAACAAATTGATAATATACTAAATTATTTCGAATATTTTATGAACTATTATAAAATAACCAAAATTGAAATTCATAATTATTAACAAATGTGCTAATTAAAATTATTTTATTATTATTAAGTAATCATATTATTTAAAATTCAAACTTTAATTTTATCATTACAACAAAAGAAGAAAAATAAATTTGTTGCAAATAAAAAATTTACTTATGCTCAACCCAATTCGATTTTATACAGTCTCATATTTACTAAGTCAATTCAACCCGCTTTTGAGCCATAAGGTTACTGGACCAGTCCTATTTTAAATTTTAATTAATTTTTATATTAAAAAAAAAAGTTCCCACCCCACCCTCGACCCCCCCATCCCCACCCCCAAAATCCTCCCTTCGCTGGTGAAATTACCCTAGTTTCGCCCCTATTTCATTGCGACGGAGAATCTCTCCCCATATTTCTAGTCGTGATTTGGAAACATGGGTGGGTGTGGTTGGGGGGGGGGATCCTCCCCTATTCACGGCGAAACCAGTGGGATATCTCCCCCTTGGTTTCGCGAGCATTAGGGAGGGGATTTCTCCCCTCCCCGGTCGCCGGCGACCGGCGACCGGGGGGAGAAATCCCCTCCTCGCTAGTATTTTGGTGGGGTGTGGGGATGTGGGCCTTTTTTTAATATAAATATTATTTAAAATTTAAAATAGGACTCTGTCCATTAATCTTGGCTCAAAAGCGGGTGGATTGGCCCAAAGAATATGAGACTCAGATAAAATCGAGTTGAAGTTGAGCATAAGTAAAATTTTTATTTATGCACAAATTTATTTTTCTTCTTGTTGTAATGATAAAATTAAAGTTTGAATTTTAAATAATATGATTACTTAATAATAATAATAAAAAATTTTAATTAGCACATTTGTTAATAATTATGAATTTTAATTTTGGTTATTTTATAATAGTTCATAAAATATTCAAAATAATTTAATATATTATCAATTTGTTAGTTTTTTTTTTTTAATTTTAATAAAAAATTAAAGTATCGGACTCATTTTCACTTTTTAAAGGTTAGAATCCAATTGCAAATTTTTAAGATTAGGGACCATTTGCGCCAATTGAAAGGTTGAAAAAAATATAACTCGACAATTTTACCCATGCTAATAAAGACAAAAAAAAGTGATAGGGACCATTTCACACTCTGGGAGATTCAATCATGCAAGACCTAAATGGATAGGTTAGGGACCATTCCATAAAAAATGAAACGTTAGGGACCATTTGCGCCAATTTTGCAATTTACTATTGATTTTAATTAGAAAAAATTACAATTGAATTTTTAACCTTTGTAAATGTACAAATAGGTTCAGTACCTTTATTTAATAATATTTAATTTAATGTACAAAATATATTATTATAGTCGTGTCGATTAAATTTTTCATGAAAGAAAAAATGTTATATTATTGAATTTTAAGTATATGTAATTGTTATGTGATGTGAAAAACTTGAATAAAATTAAGGTTAACAAATAACAAAACGATCTATTCCCCCATCTCATAAAGATAAATTTACTTTTTTTATTCATCCATTCTAAATTATAGTCAACTAATTTCTTTGTTGAGAGTATAGTTAATTTCTTAGTTTTCTAATATGCCTCTATTTAATGTACATTGTTATCAACAAATATAAACTTAATGTATGGTTCCAACTATAATTTGTAAATTTTCTTAATCTGTGTGAAAATAGAAGTAAGCATATCTTTGAAGAACATATGGAGTATATAATTTTATAATATTGAACATATCTTATTATATTTTTATTTAACATTAAAATACTAATAAAAATTAATTTACAAATTATGTGTTCTTTACTTTTGAATGATAACATAACGATAAATTAAAATATGAAGAATACATTTGGAACTCTAATATTTGTAATTAATAAGTTAACAGCTCAATTAAATAAAAGTATTTGAGGATCAATTTTGTGATAAAGTTTTTTTTTTTTTGTTATAAAAATTAAATAAAAGTTTAAATTTTAAATTTTAAATAATGTAATTACTTAATAATAAAACTAAATAATTTTATTTAACATATTTTTTAATAATTATGAATTTTAATTATTTCATAATAGTTTGTAAAATATACAAAAAAATTTTCGTATATTATCAATTTGGTCAATTGTGTATTAATTAAAAAAAATCTTTAGATTCTCTTAATTTTTTATAAAAAATTAAAGGTACTATACTCCTTTGCACTTTTATCAAAGATTAGGGACCCAAATGCGCTTTTTTATAATTAAAATTATTGGCATATTTATCTTTTTCAAATAATGATCAATTGTGCACCAAAACACGTAAGTAATGAACGTTTGTGTCAAAAAATAAATATTAGGACCTAACTGCACTTTTTTCTAATTAAAATTAAGAGCATAATAAAGGGCATATTGGTCTTTTTTTTATCAAGTAAATACTAATTATGCACAAACATAAGTTAGAGAAGTTCTTACCAAAAAAAGAAACATTAAAGATTACATCTGCATTGAGAACAAAGTTAAGGACCATTTGTACCAAATTTAAAAAAAAAAAAAAATTTATTTTGTAAGGATATATTAATACTAACAATAATTAAATATATAATAATAGAAAAATCCGTCAAATTGAAAAATTAATTTTCGCTGATATGTTTCCTTGTATTTCTTAATACATGTTTAGTACAATAAACTAAATGTAATAGAACAATATAATTGATAATATTTTGCATGCTTGTTTTCGTTAATATAGAGAAAGGGAGATGAACATGTTTTACATGTTGTAATTAACATTATCATATTATTTTTATAATTGTTATAATTCCAATATAATTAATTAACACCTAAAACAATCATTTTTAAATCTTTATTTTCTAACAAGTCTAGTCATGTGAATTCCAACTCCCCCACCCCAACCCCCCCACATATCCATAAAAAGAAAAGAAAATAAAAGAAAACACAATAATAATAATAATAATAATAATAATAATAATAATAATAATAATAATAATAATAATAATAATAATAAAGTGAAAACCGATTTCCAAAAATTAAACTTTAGGGCCACAAAGATATTTGTTGTATCAAAAATACAAAAGGCAAGATTATTTTGCAGGAACATTAATTCTTTAAGATTTTCTCCTGTTGCAGCAGATACTATAACAAAAGACAAATTAATAAATCATTGTATACTGTCAATTTTATTTACATCATTTTTGTTTTTTGTTTTGTATTTTTCCTATTACTTACGGTTTTAAATCTAGAAAAACAAGGAGGATTAAGTTATGTTCAGAGTTCTACGAAAAACATATATCCTAATGCACAATATCGCTTTGAGTCGATCCTCTCTTCTGACTTACTACATTAGATTCTGGATGATGCAGAAAATCTTGCAATAAATTGAATAAAATGACCCCCCCAAAAAAAAAACGACAAATTTTAGTTCAAGATTTTTGTGCATAAATCTCATTTACAAACTTAAAATGATAGAGATCAGATCTGGTAAATTTTGCCTCCTCCTAATTTCAACCATTTCTCTCTCTATCTGTCTCTTTTTTGTCTTGGGATGGTAAAATTAAATGTAGGAGGTGGTGATCAGACATGCATTCTGATCTCATAACTGCTTTATGCAGAACAAGTGTGGAGAAGTGGTATGTCATGGGGGGGCGGGGGTGTAAAAATGGGACCTCCTAACAGGGCATTTGCAAACAGCTTGTTGACACAAGGATTGTTTAAATCATCACGTAATTCTGTTGGAAATTGGTTTAAAATGTTGATAAATTAACTAAGTGACTTCGTGTCATCTTAGCCAAATATACAAGTCCCGGCCCAATCCGTTTAGGCAAATTTGTTTGCCACTTGACGACGCTGGGGCAACGCCCGAACGAGATCGACCGCTTCGGTCATGTCGCGGGGTTCGACTGGCGGCGGCGCCTCTCGTGGGGCTCGGGGCAACGCCCGACAAAAATTCAGATTTATCTCAGTATGTTTAAAGGGTATATTTGGCATCTCGAAACCAATATCGAATGAATGAGAAATTACGAAAAAGGACAAAATCGGGTCAAATGTTTGACCATGCGATCGCATTGTGTATGTAAACCTGCGATCGCAATATGGCTAAAATTTTAGCGAGTGTATTTTGGTCCTTCCATGCGATCGCGAGGAGGCAAAGCCTTGCGATCGCATGGTTAATCTGGCGAAGTCTTGTTCTATTTTTGTGCTATGCGATCGCAGCTTGGTTAAACCATGCGATCGCATAGGTTTGCGTGAATGATATGTCCTTTTGAAGTGTTGCACGATTTGGTTCAATACCTTTTCGCTTTCCAACTGCTTTCAACGTTAAAAAGGGACTCGGGCGTCCATTTTATACTGAGAATGATACTGAAACATAATTGCATAACATCCACTCATATTTACTACTTCATGAATAAAAATTCTTGCATTTGTTGCTTGAATTTTTGGCTTTCTTTTTCATTTCATCTTTTGGAGTACAAAACCTATTTCAGGTTCGTTGTGCTTGTGGTTTGAAGTGCTTCAACCACGAGTAGGAAACCGTTGTATCTTGGGAGTCATTTGCCAAAGACCGAAAGCACCGTTGCGGGGCAATTTTGACTTAAGGACAAAGAGTTCAACTCTTGCCTCGGTTAATTCTTCCATTCCATTTTCGGTTCTTGTTTTACTGTTTTGAGGTCACTTCCACAGAAATTCCGCCAACAAATTCATTTCTCCCAACTCTTACAATTTTGTTACATTATCTTTTAGAGAAAAATATACAATATTTCTATTTTAAATGTGTTACTTTTTGACAGATTTTTATAACTAACTTAAAATATACAGTCTTTAGGACAAAATACACTTAGAGCTTCTCCACCATCAAATGTAATTCAAAATCATATCTACAATTATACACTTAAAAATTGAAAGTGAAGCATGAGCTCAAGCGTCTCGCACCCGCTAGCTACCAACCAACCCAAACTAAAGTTTTTGATATATTAATTTTGGTTATAAATGAACAAGAATTTAATAGATTTTGTTCTATATTAGTTTGTGTTATTTTTAGATCTGAAAATATGTTGAATATAATTGTTCAAAAATTGTTGGAAGATTTTGAATTCATACATTAATATCTGGTTGAAAAAAAAGAATCTGCAAACAAAAATACTGGGTTGAGATGTTGTTGAACAACAGCTTGTTCGACAACTTAAATTGTTGAGAATTTTTTTTTATTTTTGGCTCGATAGTTTAACTTTTTTTTCGATTTCTTCTCAACAGTTTAAGCTGTCATTTACCTTTCTTTTTTTTTTTAAAAAAAATAAAATCAATAGATAGTTTCTCTTGGAAAATAGAAAAGAAAAATTTGCCATTTTTGCAAATATTATTAAAAATTGCTATTTTTAAAAATTCTTCCATTGATGTCATTATTATGTTTTTCTTCATTCTGAGATTTTATTACACACTCACACACAAAGATTAGATGAAACGGTATTTCTCTTGGTCAAATTGATTTTTTGGTCTAATTATTACTTATATTCAAAGTAATTAGTAATTTATACTTTTAAATATAATTATATCAAAATAGTTATTTATCACCACTAATCACCCATATGTTTAGAGTTTAGAAGGAAAGGAGATCTGAAAGATACGCGAACGACTTGACTATAGTATAAATTGAATGTTTTCGTGAGCAGAAAGACTTGGATAAAAAGTTGAAAGGCTCTCATATTTTTGTGACACATTTTTATATTCATATATCTAAAAGCTTCAACAACATTGCATGTAATATAATAAACGTGTAACTCTACAATATTCCATGCATCATATACAATGTAATTGTCTGTGACCACGGGATGACCCAAGTCTGAGGGCACACACTTCTTGGTTCTAAATCGAACGAGTTGATAATCTTTCAATAGATATGAATAGACACTTTCTCACATTTAAAAATTTTCAATAACTTTCTATACTTTTAAGTTATATATATTTAAAATATTCTATGACTTGTAGTTAATTTGCTCAAAATAAATTATAGAAATATAAATTCACACATTATTTACATATATATTCATAAAATAACATTAATTATAAATAAAATAAGTAAATTTATATTATCAAAATTTTAACTATTTTCAAACGAGCTCTTTAAAGGACATTTTATGTATATCAACTTTATTTTATATAAAATATGATTCAAAAAATAATCAGGAATGAATATGATACTCAAAACTAAAAATACAGGATTTTAGTATTATTTTTAAAATGTGAATATATGTCTCTGATATTGTTATAAAATTTAGAGAATATTACTAATATTGTCTTTAAATACAACGGTACACAGAATGAGTTGAAAAAGAAAGTATTCATTCTAAATTTGTGTTTAGAAATAGTCATTTTCATGTGATTTTAGTACACGCAAATACGCAATGATGGATGAAATTGAGCAGTGCTTGACTCTAATTTATCGGAAGGTTCAACTTTTAGTTTGTTATTTTTCGAGCTTTTAGTGCTGACCTAATTTGAAAATGACGCAATTGTTATACCTCTAAGACAAACAGAGGAAACTAGAGAGAAAGAGAAAGAGAAAGAGATGTTGAAAATGAATGAATTTTATTAATAATCAGAGTCCTCTATTAATAGTCATTTACATTTATATTATATAATATTATAACACTCTCTCTTAAATGACTATCCGTTCAACAATTACAAAATGTGTACAGTTAACTTAGGGTATTGTGATACTGTCTCGTTAAAACATTGCCAAAAAAATTCAGTGGGATAAAAACTGGACGAAGGAAAAAGAGTCAGGGGCGGAGGGGAGGGGGGTCCTTGGGGTGCCCAAGACCCCCCAAATTTCTGAATTTTTTTTTTTTTTAATTTTTAATTTTTTTTTTTGGGAAAATTGCCAATAAGTCATCCATAGGTGACTTGTTTCTAATTAGGTCCAAACACTTTCCAAAATTGTGAATAAGTCATATGAATTTATCTAATACCATAATTACCCCTGTAATCTGTTAAACCACTTTAAACCAGATTTCATCAATTCACGATTCTTATTCAAGCTGCCATTAACAACTTTCTTCTCCAGATCTCCCCGTCGACGATCACATCACCGGCGCACCTCGTAGTCGACGTTATGTGAGTCGCCACACTCTAAAAACCTTGTTTTGTTTTTGCAATTGCTTATTTCATAAATTTTATGTTTTTTCGCCTCTGCTTTCTCTTCTCAATCATGGAAGGTGACCTAATTTTACTTTGTAAGTATATTTCAGACACACTTCCCATAAAAGTTTCTTCTGGTGGGGATTTTAATGGTGTTTTGCGAAAATTATGTGATAATTGGAATTCATTAGAAGTCGACACTATTTTATTACGTTATTGTATTCCTGGACATGATAGGTGTTTTCTAAGGAATGAGGAAGAATTTAGGAACATGATTTCCTTGATTTCTGCTTTTGAATTGAAATTTGTTGATATTAGTGTTTCGCACTCTAAAACAAGATCACTTGATTATAAAACAAAGATCACATGATTGTGATATCGCTTTCGAGAATGAAGGATCTGCCATAACTACATATTGTTCTTCAACAAATAGTAGGGCATTACTTTCATCAAGTTAGTCAAGCATAATCACTCATGTTGGACGAGAGGTTTGAGAGAGGTGTAGCTGAATTTAGAGATGCTTTTGCAAATTTTCGATTGAAAGAGGATTTAAGTTTGATTACATGAGAAATAACAATGGTAGGGTAGAGGCTCAATGTTCAAACAGATATTCCGATGATTGTAGGTGGTATGTTTGTGCGACAAAGATCAAAGGTTAGTGGTTTTGTTACATACTGAAAGCTTGTGAATGAGCATAGTTGCCCTATAGTGTTGAGGAAAGAAAAAGTGAGAGATTAAGTTGTAAGGTAATTTCGGTTTGATTGTTGATATATTGAGGAGAAACCAACATTGTGTTCAAATGATGTTGTTTCACACTTTTAACAAACTACGGTTACACGATAAGCTATGAGAAGGCTTGGAATGCGTTGGAGAGAGCGAATGGATTGATTTTTAGCGACGATCCGAATCTTTCAAGCGCTTACATTGGTATATTGAGGTCGCAAGGTCATTTAATCATGGAAGTCATATTGATTTAGAGGTGGACCAAGTTTCTAAAAGATTCCAAAGATTGTTTGTTTCTTACCATGCGTGCATTTATGGGTTTAATCATTGTCGTCCCATGTTGTTTATCGATGGAACATTTTTGAAAGGAAGGTTCAAAGGTATCTTGTTGTCTCAGAATCGCTAAGAATGGCAACCAAGGTTAGATACTGATTTTCTGTTATTTTTGTGATACTGTTTTATTTTTGTGATACTGTTTTCTGTTATTGATACTGATTTTCTGCTCTTTTGTGATACTGTTTTCTGTTATTTTTGTGATACTGTTTTATTTTTGTGATACTGTTTTCTGTTATTTTGGGTAGGCTTATATCCATTGGCTTATGCTGTTGTAGATTCCGAGAACTACGATAATTGGTTGTGGTTCTTGGAACAGTTGCGTAGTATTGTTCAAAGTACTCGAGAGCTTACATTTGTGTCTGATCGGAATGTTGGGTTAATGGAAGCGTTGCCTAAGGCATTCCCTACATCGAATCATTTTTTCTGTTTACAACACCTTAAAGGAAATTTGAGGGATAAATTCAGTGGTGGTGGCTTCTCAAACAGTTATAGAGAGCGTATGGTCTGGTTGTTCCGGGAATGTGCACATGCTCCAACAATTGCATTATTTAACCAGAAGTTGGAGGTATTGAAACGTGAGGGGGGAGCTATTGTTCAAAGGTTTCTAGATGGGTTACCATTTGAAAATTGGTCGAATGCTCATAGTGTTGGATGTCGATATGGAGAGATGTCATCAAATGCAGCTGAGTCTTTTAATGCATGGATAGTTGACTGTAGGAGTTTGCCCATAACCCGAATGGTTGACATGTTGAGGATAAAGCTGATGAACATGTTTGTTACAAGAAGAACCGATTCGTAATGTTATGATAATCGCTTTTATTTTCTCGCATGATAATCGCTTTTATTTTCACCGTGATAATCGCTTTTATTTTCTCGCATGGTAATTGCTTTATTTTCACCGTGATAATGCTTTTATTTTGGATGTGATAATCGTTTTATTTTCTATATGATACCGATGTAGGTAAGTGGACAGGGGTTGTCGTCCCAAGATGATAGAGAAGTTGCGGGATATGCAGATGAAAGTCGATCATGGAATATCAAGCGGTCTTCCGATACAATTTTTGAAGTTTTTTCAGATCCATCGGTTTGTGTGGATATCTGCAAAAGCACATGTTCTTGTTTCCAGTGGCAGCTGAATGGGTTCCCATGTGTGCATGCGATTCTTTGCAATTAATAGATCCGGAAGGCGCATTGATGAATTTGTTGATTATTATTTTCATGTTGCGAAGATTCCGCAAGTCCTATGAAGAAGCTATACATCCCATCCCTACGTCAATGAGGTTGGAATATGAAAATTCTGCCAATTTTGACATTTTGCCTCCACCTACAAAGAGACAACCTGGAAGACCTAAAAAGAGGCGAATTAGATCAAGGGGTGAACAAGTGCGGATGATACGTTGTGGTAGGTGTGGAAAGTTGGGTAATCACAATAAGAAGACTTGTAAGGAGTCATTGGTCTAAAAGATTGTTCCCATGAAGGATATTATTCATTCTTTTTTAAATATGTACGAACACAGTTGTGTTGTAATGATTTGTTGGTTGAATTAATGAAAGCAACATTTATTTTCACAAAACAGTATCACAAAATGTTTATTTTCACAAAACAGTATCACAAAAATTAACAAAACAGTATCACTAACAGTATCTTATTAAGAACATTACATTGCAATACAGTATCACAATTTACTATAATCCCTGGTGTTTTTGAGAGTTATCTGTTCGTGTGAAAGATATTATTGTTTCTTTTTTAAGTTTTTTGATGGAGAGATATTATTTGTTGGTCGAATTAATGAAAGAAACATTTATTTTACAAAACAAGATCACGAATGTTTATCTTAATAAACATTTGTTTGATATCGTAAATAGATTAACAAAACAAGATCACAAATAGTTTAACAACACAAGATCACAAACAAGATTTCATTAATTAACAAAGAAGATATTCACAATACAAGATCACAAATTGTATTCAAGATCAAAACAAAATTTCAAGTACAATTTACGATGATCAAACAAAATCCGCAACTAGGAAATCTATTCATCTAGAATGAAGAAAATCTATTCATCCATTCATTCATCTACAACAAAATCCTTGATGAATTGAGAAACCATGTTTGCTTTATATTGTCTAACTTCCTTCATTGTCATGGTTTCTTCTATCTCTTCATTCTATGCCGCCTCTTTCCATCAGATGGCAAACGTGTATTCCACAATCGACACTGCAAAACAAAATTCAAAAACATGTAGTAAATGTCGGTGTGCTGCATAGCCATTTAAACACAAGATAATACAAATAGGGAGTTTGAAGGATTAGTTGCTTCTTACGTCCCAATGTATTGTTGCGACATTTCTCGTAGGAGATCAATGGATGATTGAATTCTTCTTCTTTGTATACAACAAAGATTTGTAACGGGAGATTTCATAAATAGTTCTTTTGTTTGCTCTCAACATATTCTTTCTACATGTATTTGGAAAAAAAAAAACAATGTAAAATGTTAGATTTGTATTTTTAAACTCACCGTAAAAAACAAAGATATGGTAATCAAACAACTCATTATCTTACCAATATTATAGCATCGTCCATATATCTGCTTGAAGTCCCGTCTCTCGCAAAAATTATCATTGTAATGTGTCCATTGACCGCCTCAAAATCGAATGTGAGTAGTGTCCAATGGTTTGGAACTACGCCGATCCTCTTCCTCCGCTTTGAGTTCATTGGGAACAAAGAAAAAAGTCGAGGCTCGCCTTGTGTTGTGGAGGTGCTCCAACACTATGTCGATTTTTTCGAGTTCTTGGAATTACCATTTGAGGATTTGTGACATATAGTCTGCAGATTCAAGTATAATATCAAGATAAGAAATTATTTTGTTGTTAGACCTAAGTTTGTAATTGAAATGTTTATGTTGAAATTGAATAATTTACCCAAAGACAAAGAATCAAAAATGACAAATCTTTTGTTGTAAGTCTTTGTCTACAATTGGGTCTTTGGCATTTAGAAGTTCTCCATATGCATCAATTACCCGCATATAAAGTATCAAAGTTATGTTTTGTATAAGTTTATAATTTGGGAATACATTTTTGATTTTTACAATCTTCATCAGATTTGATATTGCCTCGTCGCCAAGAATATCAAATAAATCCCCAATGTCACAAAAATGTAATTACGCTCTTGTTGGCATGTAAATCGTCGCTCCGCAATAATAAATGACCTTAAAGCAATGAAACAAGATCACGATATCACAAGTAAAACATTCAATAGTTGAAACAGTATCACAATTTTTTAAAACAGTATCACAAATGTCTTAGTTTTAATCCATGATACTGTTTTTTAAAACAATATCACAAGTAAAACATTCAATAGTTGAAACAAGATCACAATTTTTAAAACAAGATCACAAATATCTTAGTTTTAATCCATGATAATCGCTTTTATCTCGAAAACAAGATCACAATATTATAAGTAAAACATTCAGTAATTGAAACAGTATCACAATACTTGAAAACAGTATCATGAATTAAAACATCAACAATTATTGTAGTGAAGATACTTACGATGGGTCGTGGATTTTTCCGATCTTTGTGATCTTCTTCCGTCATCTGCAGCTTAAATGTTTTCTTCATTAACCATTTTGCATTGATTTTCGTTGGTACTCTTTTTTCTTTCCTCATTGGAAGATCGGGAAGGTCCTCAACATTGATGATTGTATTGTCATCCTCTTCTACTTGCTCCTTTTTATCCTTTGTGACTCTTTTTTCGTAGCAGAGTAGGTAAAATCATCATCCCTCTTTCTTTTCTTTCCTTTTTTCTTTTATTCTTTTGACCATTAAAGTTTGCTTTGTTGCATCCTTTGTTTTTTCGACCTCTCTCATCATTCAAAGCTTGAGTGACTTCATGCACTACCTTTTCACCAACTCATTTACAAGTGAGGTATTCTCTTTTCCAATGATTTATTTTCACTTGTAAGAGATTCCAAAGTTTGTTGCAGCTTTTGAGTTGTTCAAGAAGTTGTTATTCTTTTCCTCCAAAACCGCCGCATGTAGAGCCATTGACTTTTGTAGTCGGTCTTCTATAATTACGATTCTTGTGCTCATCTCGTTGAGCTCCTCGTATATTCCTTTCAATTTGCAAAATATCAAAAGCATTAATTATCGAGATCAAAGTATTAAAATCATATTATTATCAGTATCTTAATTAAACAGTATCACAACAAAACAGTATCAGAGACAATGGTATCTCAATAAAACAGTATCACAACAAAACAGTATCAGAGACAATGGTATCTCAATAAAACAGTATCACAAGAAAACAATGGCATAGATAAAAACAGTATCATATCAGTTTTAAAATAAAAACAGTATCATATAAATATATATTAGTACCTTTCATTCTGTGAGACGCTTTCATCCAACGCAGACTTGCAAGATGCGCCCCTTTCTCTAGAGTCATGTAATTCATCACGGAGTTTAGATGAACTAGTTATGGCTTTCTTCTCGATGAATCCTTGATTGCAATTTCGCGAGACGACTCAAGGGCAAGTGTAGCCAACTATCATCCTCCTCTTCAAAACCTCCATGTTCTACTTCATTGACGTTGTCTTTCTCACTTTGTTCATCTTTGTTTTCTTCATTGAAATGTTATCCTCTATTCGATTGTCATCACTTTCTTCCTTTTCTCGTATCAACTTTATCGATTCTCCATCTCCATCCGATTCATCATCTTCGATGATTTTTCACTTTCATTAGATTCTTCATCTTCATCGACTTCTTCAACAACCAAAGAATGGTGTAGTTGAATAATAAATATTCGGATGTTTGTATGTTGAATAAATCTTCATGTAAGATAATCAGTATCTTTGTGAATTGGTGATACCGCTATTACCTTTCTTTTTGCTAGTTTGTATCGTCGAGATTTTAGAATACAAGTGAGATCTCTTAAATCCCATTTGATGCATTTGGGTTCTGCATTCTTCTTCAATGGTTTGCGCAGACTTGAAGTTTTTCCAACAACCAATACCAAATTTTCATTAATAAAAACTTATTAGTGCGAATATCATATTTAATGCAAAACAAGATCAACAAATAAAACAAAGATATAGAAATCAAATAACTTACAACTAAAACCATGACACGATTCTGTTACATCGATCGGGTCTTCATTTTTGCATAGGGAAGAAATTAGATATTCAAGATGTGCTTCGACCAATTGTAGGTTTTGATCTTGTCGAGATCTTCAACATACTTGATATATCCCCACTCAAAGTCGTGGATTTATTTGGCACAAAGAACGATGCCATCGTGAAGAGTATCATTAACCTAGAAACATCATCGATGTTTTCTTTTTGTTCCCATTTGTCGCAGCTCTCAACCGTAGAGATATTATTGTTTTGGACAATCTACGACGCCTCTCGAACCTTCGTTGGGAGAAAACTCAAATCGATCTCGGCCTTTGTTTTTCAACCTCCATCAGAGTTTTACCTTCGACGATACCAAAAATACCCTTTACATCGTCCATCTTGAACTTTAGACGGGGAGTTGTTTATCAAAAAATCCTTGTTTGACTTGTCGAAGCACTCGATGATCTTGTACGGATCCATATCACTTGACGACGGCAGAATGTCTCAATCTCTGTCGTCCAAAGATCAAATTGATAAGATTGAAAAACGGCAATTTTTTTTCAACCCATCTGCTTGTGGTTTTGTTAGTGACAAACCTTTCACCTCCCGACATCGCTTGAGGTTAGAACGCATCGCTGGGTAAAGCTTTTTATCCACGCTTATTTTTTTTTCGTATGGGAATAGACTTCCTTTTTCCCATTGATTTATAACCAATTGTTTTGTACCCGTATATTTTTGCTTTGCTGCATCATAAACAAAAACAAGATCAAACAAAGATCATTATATACTAATTCACATCAACTAAGAGATTAAAACAAGATCACATGAACAAAACAAGATCACGGATGAAAACTAAGACATTGAAATAAGATTGCGTGTTCAAACCTTGCCATATTTAAACAAAGATCACAGTGTTCAAACTAAGAGATTAAAACAAGATTATTATATACTAATGCACATCAACTAAGAGATTAAAACAGTATCACATGAACAAAACAGTATCACGGATGAAAACTAAGACATTGAAACAAAGATTATCAGGTGTTCAAACCTCACCATATTTAAACAGTATCACAGGTTCAAACTAAGAGATTAAAACAAGATCATTATATACTAATGCACATCAACTAAGAGATTAAAACAGTATCACATGATCAAAACAGTATCACGGATGAAAACTAAGACATTGAAACAATGATCACGGTTTCAAACCTTGCCATATTTAAACGAGATCACGTGTTCAAACTAAGAGTATCAAACAAGATCATTATATACTAATGCACATCAACTAAGAGATTAAAACAAAGATCACATGAACAAAACAAGATTATCACGGATGAAAACTAAGACATTGAAACAAGATCACGTGTTCAAACCTTGCCATATTTAAACAGTATCACAGGTTCAAACTAAGAGATTAAAACAGTATCATTATATACTAATGCACATCAACTAAGAGATTAAAATAGTATCACATGAACAAAACAGTATCACGGATGAAAACTAAGACATTGAAACAGTATCACAGGTTCAAACCTTGCCATATTTAAACAGTATCACAGGTTCAAACTAAGAGTATCAAACAGTATCATTATATACTAATGCACATCAACTAAGAGATTAAAACAGTATCACATAATCAAAACAGTATCACGGATGAAAACTAAGACGTTGAAACAGTATCACAGGTTCAAACTAAGAGTATCAAACATTTTGCATGGTTAAATAGCACGTACTAACAAAAACAGTATCCTAGAAACAAGGAAAAAATTAAGCAAAAATAGAAACACTATCATAGATCGAAGGAGTATCAAGTATTTTGCATGGTTAAATAGCACGTTTTAACGAAAACAGTATCATAGAAACAAGGAAAAATTCATTAAAAATAGAAACACTATCATAGATCGAAGGGTATCAAGCATTTTGCATGGTTAAATAGCACGTTCTAACGAAAAAAAAAAAATCACCAAAACATCAACATATTTTATACAGTATCACGTATTTCAAAGCCCTACATCACTTGTTCTCGACGGAAAAAAAACTAACCCACGGAAAATACATTATCAAAAATTTATCAAGAAATTACCTTCGCCATCGATGTATGTGGTTAGGATTTGTGGTTAGGATTTTCGGTGAGAAGAATCAATCACGAAAGAAGATGAAGTGTGCGTAAATAAATGGGAGGTTTTCAAAGTCTCAGACGTGTTTAAATGGCGGTTGGTGCAATTGGAGGGCATATTGGACTTTTGGCACTAAAGTATGACTTTAGTTGAATTAAGATTGGGCCATATGACTTTTTAGCCCAATTTGGCAATAACAGTGACCGGCCCAAAATTTTCCCTTTTTTTTTTGTAAGTGATAACCATAAACCCAAACCAAAACATAAGAAAATGGCCCAAGCTATAAAATACTCTAAACAATGCTGTAAACCCAACAAATATTACCCAACTCAAATTCCAATTACCCAACCAACCAAAAGCCCAATTCATACTTTTTCTTCAATCTGATAGTCAGAAACGCAATTGTAAATACACAATAAGTAAAACTTCAGCAGTTCAACCCTTATTTCGGAATACGCAAATAAAAAAAAATTGAATCACTTCCTCATCTTCTACAAAATTTGGATCGAACAATCGATTTGACGATTCCATATATCATGTTCACCGCGTAACGTAATAGACTAACAGCAAATCAGCAATGGAGAGTTCCTCTTTCTGGTAAAATCTTATGTTTCTGGAGAGATGAAATTGATATGGAATTACAAAATTACAAATGATTGGCTCATTCCTCAAATAATAATACAAAATTAATAAATGCATTTTGCTTGTTAATACATATCGTGTTCAATTGATTTTTTTTTCTTTTGAGATTGAGTAATATTTAATTTCATTTGTAAATCGGATCTTCCTATTTTGGAAGATAATTTTATAGAAGGCAACGTGAATAAGAAAAGTTTGACTAATTTTAGATCTTGAATATTTTTGTGCAATAACTTCTTATAAGGTTTTTAAAGACTATGACTTATAAAAAAAATATTATTCTCATAAAAATGAGCTCAGTAATTGTGGTTTGAGAAAAAAAAAAAATTGGGGCAAACCCCCCCAAAACTTTTCGCCTCCCCTAAAGGACCCCCAAACTTCAAAAGTCTGGCTCCGCCACTGAAAAGAGTACAGCTACTCCCCCTGATATTGATCATTGAAGATCTATGAGTCGACGCATCCCAACCTCATATACCAATTTCTTGAATGTAGATGTCGGTAATGCCTTTGTGAATAAGTCTGCCACATTATCATTTGAGCGAATTTGTTGAATATCTATATCACCATTTTTCTGAAGTTCGTGGATATAGAAATTTGTTGAAGAAATATGTTTTGTTCTATCCCTTTTGATATAGCCTCATTTGAGTTGTGTAGTACAAGCTGCATTATCTTCATATAGTATTGTTGGACTCTCTTTTGTTGAAGGTAATTCGCAAGATGTTTGTATATGATGGATCATATTTCTCAGCCACACACCTTTTCTACTTGCTTCATGGATTGCAATAATTTCAGACTGATTTGAGGATGTTATTGTTAGGATTTGCTTTACAGATCGCCAAGATATATCTGTTCCTCCACGTGTAAACACATATCCTGTTTGTAATCTTCCTTTGTGTGGATCAGAGAGATAACCTACATCTGCATATCCTACTATAGAACACCCAGATTTTTGTGAGTAAAATAATCTCATATCTATAGTACCTTTCAGGTAACGAAGGATATGTTTAAGGAAAATTGGCTAAAAACGTCCCTAACGTATGGACCCAGTGAGCAAATCATCCTTACCTTTCAAATTTTGGCAATTACATCCCTTACCTATCCATGTAGTGCCAGAATCATCCTTTTGAACGGAATTCATCCAATATTCTGTTGAACATTTGGGATTTTGGCGTAAATAATCCATAACTTTTGTCCTTATGGTAGAATTGGTCCATAACGTTTATGTTTTGGCAAACAAGTCCCTAACCTATGTGTTTTGGTACAAAATTGGTCCTTATGGAATGAAAAAGACATATATACTCTTAGTTTAATTAGAAGAAATTGTATATGGATTCCTAATAATTACAAAATGTGCAAATAAGTCCAATACTTTTATTTTTTATAAAAAAATTTAAAAAAATTAATGAGAATTTTTTTTTTTGAATTAACATTTTAGTAATAAACATGTCAAATAAATTGATTATTTTTATTATTAAGTAATAAAGAGAAATCATTGTGAGAAATTATTTTTCTCTTTACTTATAAATTTTTTTCTCCCTCTTTACTTTAAAAATTAAGTTAAATAAATAACAAAATGACGTATATAATTTTATGACATTGAACTAATCTTATTACATTTTTATTTAATATAAAAATACTAATAAAAATTAATTTACACATTATGTGTTTTATTTTTGAATGAAAATAAAACGATAAATTAAAATATAAAGAATATAGTTGGATTTCTAATATTTGTAGTTAATAAACATATAACTCAATTAAATAAAAGTATTTGAACATCAAGTTTGTGACAAAGTTATTTTTTTTATATAACAATAAAATAAAAGTACTGGACTTATTTACACATTTTGTAATGATTAGGAATCCACATACAATTTCTTCTAATTAAACTAAGGGTATATTTGTCTTTTTTATTACATAAGGACCAATTTCGCACCAAAACACATAGGTTAGGGACTTGTTTGCCAAAACATAAACGTTAGGGACCACTTCCACCCTAAGGACAAAAGTTAGGGACCATTTGCGCCAAAATCCCAAAGGTTTAACAGAATATTGGATGGATTCCGTTCAAAATGATGATTTTGGCACTACATAGATAGATAAGGGATGCAATTACCAAAATTTGAAAGGTAAGGATGATTTGCGCACTGGGTTCATACGTTAGGGACGTTTTTAGCCAATTTTCCTATGTTTAAACCATTCCAATGTCTTTGAGTTGGCTCTTACAAGTAGATTTACAAAAAAAGCTATGTCTGGTTGAGTGCAATTTGCAAGATAAGACAATGCTCTAATTGCACTAAGGTATGGTATTTCAGGACTAAGAATCTTTTCCCCATCTTCGAGTGGACGAAAAAGATCATTTTTCACATCAAGTTAGCGAACGACCATAGGAGATGCTAGTGGATGCGCTTTATCAATATGGAAGCGTTTTAATACTTTTTCTGTATATGATGATTGATGAACAAATAATCTTTCATGGAAATGTTCAATTTGCAAATCAAGACAGAATTTGGTTTTTCCCAAATCTTTCATCTCAAATTCATTTTTCAAATACTCAGCAGTTTTGTAGATATCTTTAGGAGTGCCAACAATGTTTAAGTCATCAACATAAACTACTACAATTGCAAATCTAGTATTTGTTTTCTTTATGAAAACACACGGGTAGATATCATCATTATTATAGCCTTATTTCAATAAATATCCACTAAGACGATTATACCATATACGTCTTGATTGTTTTAATTCGTACAGTGATCTTTGCAATTTGATTGAGAACATATCCTTTTTGCATGAATTATGTGTTTCTGGCACTTTCAGTTATTTAGGAACTTTCATGTATATGTCACTATCAAGTGAATCATACAGATAGGCAGTTACTACATCCATGAGGCGCATATCAAGCCTTTGTGTTACAACCAAATTGATTAAAAATTTGAATGTTATTGTGTCCATTACGAGAGAATATGTTTCATCAATATCGATTCTAGGTCTTTGTGAGAAACCTTGTACTATAAGTCGGGCTTTGTACAAAGTAATTTCATTGTTTTCATTTTGCTTTCTTACAAATACCCACTTGTATCCTACATGGATAACATTTTCAGGGGTTCGGACTACATGTCCAAATATTTTGCGTTTTTCCAAAGAATTTAATTCTGCCTGAATGGCTTCTTTCTATTTTTTGCCAACCATTTCTCTTTTGACAGTCTTGTACGAATTGTGGTTCAGTCTCTTCACTTTGCACAATATCAAGAGCTATGTTAAAGGCAAAAATATTGTCCATAACAATATCATTTCGTTCCCATAATCTATGAGATAACAAATAATTTATTGAAATCTCATAATTTTCGGACACTTGTGGTTCTTCAGGAACCATATTTTCAGGATTTGATTGACCAGCCTCTTTAGGTTGGTTTTTCTCTTATACCTTTCTTTTTTGCAGTACCGAGTCATTAGCACAAACAGGTCGGCCATGTTTTTTGCGTATTTGTGGGTCACTTGCTACCACAGATTGTCCTATAGGAACATCTATTTTTGCTGGAGTATTTACTGTTGGGATATATGACTTTGTTATTTTTCTTGTATTAACAAATGCATCAGGCAATTGATTTGCAATATTTTGCAAGTGAATGATATTTTTCAACTTCTTGCTCACATTGATTACTTCAAGAATCAAAGTGAGATAATGTTGGTTCATTCCTACAAATTTTACGTTGTTCTTGACAATGTAGCTTTGCTACTCCCAAAGTTGAAAATTTTGTTTCATCAAAATGATAATCTGTAAATCGTGCAGTAAATAGATCACCTGTTAAAGGTTCAAGATACTTGATGATGGAGGGTGAGTCAAATCTCACATAAATTCCAAGTCTTCGATGAGGACCCATTTTAGTACGCTGAGGTGGTGAGATTGGTACTTGGACTGCACAATCGAATACTCGTAAATGAGAAATATTAGGTTTTTTACCAAGTGCAAGTTGTAAAAGTGAATACTGATGATAAGCAGTTGGTCTTATACGAACCAATGATGCAGCATGTAATATAGCAGAACCCCAAACAGAAGTTCAGAGTTTTGTCCTCATAAGTAATGGCCTGGCAATAAACTGCAGACGTTTGATACATGATTCTGCTAAGCCATTTTGAGTATATACATGTGCAACTGAGTGTTCAACGTCAATTCCAATTGACATACAATAATCATCAAATGCTTGGGATCTAAATTCACCAGCATTATCAAAATAAATTTCTTGATTGAGTATTCGAAAAATTGAGCTCGCAATTTTATGATTTGAACAAGTAGTCTAGCAAAAGCGGCTTTTTTTGTTGAAAGCAGACAAACATGGGACCATCTTGTTGATGCATCGATAAAAACCATAAAATATCGAAATAGTCCACATGGTAGGTGTATCGGCCTACATATATCTCCATGAATTCTTTCCAAAAAGTGGGAGATTCAAAATTAACCTTTACAGATGAAGATTTAATGACTGACTTGCATTGCGATCAAGGAACACATGGATAATTATCAGGTAAAAGAATCTTCTGGTTTTTTAAAGGATGTCCATGTGAATTGTTAATTACTCGTCACATCATTGTAGCTTCCGGATGTCCAAGTCTATCATGCCAAAGTATTAAACTTTTGGGATCAATGAACTTCTGGTTCACAACAGTATTTATTTCAATTGTTTTCATAACTGTATAATATATCCCAGAAGGTAGTGCTGGGAGTTTTTCATGCATCCGCTTCTGGCCAGATTCAAAAGAAGTTATGCAAAGATATTTAACATTATTTTCTTCTATTGTCTCAATGTGGTATCCATTGCAGCGGATATCTCTGAAACAGATCAATTTTTTTTTGAGATTGACTAGAATAAAGTGCATCATCAATATATAATTTTGTATTATTTGATAAAATAATACAAGCTCTTCCAGAGCCTTCAATGATATTCGATTCACCTGCTATCAGAATAACTTTATTTTCTATGAGCATTAAGTCTAGAAAATACTTTTTGTCCTGAAGAATGGTATGTGAAGCTGCACTATCGGCCAAACAAATATTTCGATAATTCATCTTTTTGTCAGTTCAGTTGAGGAATATTTCTGTCTCAATTTGGCTAGAGTCTTCGTGCTGATAACGTGTTATAACTCTAAGGAAAACAGAGGAAAACTAGAGAGAGAGAGAGAGAGAGAATCGTTGAAAAGGAATGAATTTTATTAATAACCAGAGTTTTTTTTATTTATAAAGGCTTTAGGGACATAATAATCATTTTTATTTATATTATATAATATTATAACATCAATGTTATTTTTCTACTTTTGGCTTTGAGCAGACTTTAAGAGGAATGAAGAAAATTTTTGTACATATATCTATGTAGAATTTTGAAATATAAACAAATACAGAAGATTATTTATAGTTAAACTATCAGAATATAGTTTAATTGTTGTTTTTTTTTTCATTCAACTGTTGGGCATAAAAGAAAAAAAGAAAGAAAGAAGAGGGAAAAAAATATGTTGCCCAACAATAACTATTGGAACGATAGCTATAACTGTCAGGTAACAATTTGTTTTTTCTTTTCTTTTTTTCTTATTCCTCTTCATCTTTTTCTTCTTCCAGACAATTCAAACAATAGTTGTTCAACTCACTTTGTTTGCTTTTTCGGTTTCCACATTTTTCTTCTTCTACCAGACATTAATCTATGAATCCAATCTCTTCCAACAATTTTTAAGCAATTATATTCAAAATATTTTCAGATCTAAAAACAACCAAATTGATTTAGCACAGAGCTTATTGAATTTTTTTTTCTTTTATAATCTAAATTAATCTATCAAAATAGTAAATTAGTTGGAGTAGGTTAGTTGGTGACGAATGGTGCCGCGAAGGCGATGGCACAAGGCGGTGGGTGGTGGAGCAAGATTAGAAGATAAAAAATCAAGATTTATTTATTCATTCATTTATTAATAAATAAATCTTGAAGAGGCATTTGTAGATATTAAGAATTTCTTATTAAATAAATAAAATAAAATAAGTTTTGAATAGCATGCTTATAATTTAAAACCTAATTTTTTAAAATTCATTATAGTAGATAACTCAAACATATGATAAAATTGAATTTAATTTGCTTAATAAAAGCCACTATTCTTAAGAACCATTTTTTCAAAATTTGCATTCCTCCTCAAAGCTTGAGTTTATTCATTTATAATAATTTAATTACGTAAAGAAAGTTGAATACATTTGCATTAAGAAATTTCTCATTTGCTCTAGAATAAAACTCTATGCATAAGTATCTACAATAACATCTGCACATTAATTTCATTTTTTTTTGAATTAACTTATATAAAAGATAAAGAGAGGGTTGGATTGAGCATACATCATCAAATATTTGAGTTTTCAAGAACGAAAAATTAGACTTTTTCAGTAAGTGTACCAATTCGATCATCACAATGTTTAGTGGCAGAATAAAAAATTCATAAAAATCTTCTTTCTTGCTTTAAATGAAGCTTTGGAGATATTCAATAAGTTAAATATTTTAAGTGCTTATATTATAAGTTGTGCGTAAATGTGTGGATAAAAAATAAATTGTACATTGCGGGTCCTATGAAATGTGTGTATAAAAAATATGTTTGACAAATTTGACCAACTGAAATTATAATTTAAACAATGGCAAACATGAACTAAGTCGTTTCATGGTCGAATTAAAATTATTAATACAACATATTTCTACAAGTAAATAAATCACTTTGCAGTTGTTAATTGCATGCTAGTGAAGTTGTATGTATTTGATGCAAGTCAGAGATTGTGGCAACAATGGGCTACAAAAATATAAAAAAGTAAACAAGTCAATAAACATATTAATTACAATTAAAATTATTTCACAACCACCATGTGTGTAAAAAGTAGCATCTTAAATACAAATTTCTAAAGTACTAAGTAGAGTTTGCATTGCTAATGTGCAAACAAGTCATTTTCAGAAATAATACCCTAGAGTTGCATTAATAATCAAAAGAAAAATGACAATAAGTTGAGACATTACTAAAATGCTGCATTTCTAAACCTTCTACATAAACAAGCAATTTTCATTCCAAGCTCATGTAGTTCAAGAAATGATAATATTATTCAATTACAACTAAACAAACTAAATTCCAAATTAAATAATGTCTCAAATGATAGTACATTTTCAACGACAAGTAATCATAAAAAAATTCTAAGTTAAACAATGCCTCAAAGTGACAGTATTATCAAATTACAACAAAACAAAACAAAAATTTTTAAATTTAAAATTATTGAATAAAACTATAAAGTGTCTTCAATGAATACAAATGTCAAACTTTACAAAAAAAGAAATTAATAAAAAAAATTTGAAATGTTTTCCAAAATAATCAAATTACAAATTTAACAGTCTAATAGACTATAAAAATACAATTCTTCCAAAATTCAAACTCCTAAACAAAAAATAAATTAACAACTCATGTCTTTCAATTTGAGTAAGAAAAAGTAACTGCGAGTAAAAAATACGACAAAAATCCAAAACAAACAAGACTATAGAAGTAAACAACAATAAAAAATTAAACCTTTTGAAATAATTAAAAAAAATGTAAATTTAATAATCTAATAAATAGTAAAACTACAATTCTTCTGAAATTCAAACTACAAAACAACTAAAAACCAAAATCAGAACATGTCGTCAAATTTAACAAAAAGATTGTTCAAAGTATTTCACAATAACTTTAAATTTGACAATTATTTTCCTTCATCTTATTGTCGTTTCACTATAAGATTCGTAAACCTCTTACGTTCTGTTTTCCTTGAAATTGAATTTTATGAAAAATGAATCCAAATTAATGACACCATTTCCTAATTCCAATGTCAGGCATCATTCATCAGAATTATTTGGTTAGACAATGCCTTGAAAATTTAGAATAGTCATAACTTAGTTTATTTAAAACTAATATAAAAGTAGCCAAAATTATGCTAAATATACTTTTGCCTATTTGTGGCCAACAGTCATAACACGATGTAACAATTAACTGGTGTAAGCCTGTATAATCAGAATGAATTCAAATTCAAAGAAAAAGTAAATAGATACGTAGATATGGGGTTTAAAAACACCCAAGTTTCAATGTGTGAAAAAATTCAATAAAATCAAATATTTTAATTATATTACTATAATAATCTTGGTATACTAATCCTCCTTATAACGTGTTCTACATTATTGCATTACTCACAAGATACTTTCTTTCGGTCTATGCAAAACGAGCCACAATTATCTTAGAATTTGCATTCGAAGTTGAAACTATTTTTGATCAAGTCCTACAACTTGTATCCGGCGTAACGATGCATATGAAGTTCGAAGTTGAAACACTTTTTGATCATGTTTTTCTAGGATTTCATTTTACATAGGTTTGTTTGGATTTCAAAATGTATTTTAAATTTTATTTATCGACTACGTTGAATAATATTACATGTGCAAATTTTCGAAACACTCCCTACTTTTTCGTATAAAGAGTGTAAATTACACTTCACATGCCATATTTTCAAGAATTACATATGTATTTCACGTTCCATTAAGTCTCTATAAACATAATAAAAAACATTAAAATACTGAATTTATTCACATAAACCTAATTTTTAAAATTACAATTTACATACCATTATTTCGAAACGTGAACAAATATCATATTTAATTAAGATGAATTCATTTTGGATTCTTATAATTATTTTACAAATTTTTAAACCAAATAGATAGAAAACAACTTTGGTTGACAATTTTGAATAGTAAACCAAATATCCACACTTTTAATATAAGTACGATATATATATATATATATATATATATATATATATATATATATATATATATATATATATATATTAAATCTAATAAAACTCAATTTATCGTAAGAGGCACATTCTACTTTCAAAAGTCCTTAAAATTAATTTAAATATAATAAATTTGGTGGTCAAGAATTCTAAATCCAAGAGAAAGGAGGTGACAAGTCTAGCAAAATTACGCCAAGTTCGGGCAAATCATTCCATGATAAAATCCAGAAGTCTAGGAAGGAGAAGGAGAAGGAGAATGAGATGAAGAAGGAAGAAAAACAGAAGAAATTCTTCCACATCAAAATCCATAAATTTCAAGAATATCAAGTTTTCTTCAAATTAAAACAAATTCAAGTTAAATCCTGAATATCAAAGAAGATCAAAGTCTTCTACAATTCAAAGTCAAATTAAGTCCATCTCTCGAAGATTGAAAAAGATAAAAAATTCAACAAACTTTGAAGTCTAGGATTCAAGTTACGTGATTCACCATCTTCAATAATTAGATCGTTAATTAGAAGATTTTGTAACTACAAGACAAAAGAATTATCTACTTTGTATTTTCAAATATCAATTATTTTTCTTAATCGTAGAATATTATTTAAAAATATGAGTAGTTTTTTTTTTAATAGATTTTCAACCATTGGTGTTATAAAATACCTTTATTAAAACCTCCCAATTATTGTATGCGAAAAACACTTGTGGCATTTTAGACTCATTGACACCTTAATATTAAGGAATATCACCTATTACCATGTTGACTTCTTAGGTAAGAGGCTAATAACATCGCCAAAAATGTATTACAAGGCTCGGTGACAAAGCCATATTCGCATAGAAGACCCCCCGAGTTAAAAAGAGTGCTTCTACACTTGCTATTGAAGGTACGTTTGATATATGATTAATGATCAAAGATAATAAATAAAAATTATCTTATTCTATTTGAGCGAAATTGATATCTGGATACATTTTTATTCGAATAACAATTTAAAACAAAAAATAAACGTAAGTTTTATCCTCGGAAAGATGAGGAATTTTTTTTTATCTGGATAAAGATTTACTCATTTTATTAAAAGACGAACGTACCATTTATAATATAAAATAAATATATTTTTGAATATACATGTTATAAGATAGTCGTTGCCCGTTGCCACTGTTCGTTGCCACCGCCGTTACCCATTTTTTTTTAGTTTAATTTATTTATTTTTGTTTAATTAAGAATAAGAGTAGAGTTTTTTTTTTTTTTTACGAAAAATTGACTTTTTAACAGTGATTTTTTCATTCTCATATCTAACTAAATCAAATAGGATACTGATAAACATGTTATCTAGATAATTATTGTCCAACTAAATAATTTTATCCACAAACCAAACAGACTTAATTTACTTGATTTAGGAGAAAAGGAGATGAGAATACAATGAATAGAAATGTAGGCACTACTCTTATTAGGCACTGTTGGGGCTAATGTGATAAAAATAACAAAGAAGGAGGCCTCAAGCCTGCAATTAATAAAAAATTATTTACATCAATTGTGAACTAATTGGCGCTTCTCTTGGGTGTTTGACACGTGGACTACGTACTTACATCTATTGGATGTGGGGTTCTGGAAGCTTCCAATACACATACTACATGGTGTGTTATTTATTCAGTCGAAACGACCCCAGACTCTCTCTCTCTCAGTGGTCATTTACTTCACTCTTTTCTCTGTAAATTAGGGTTTCGTACCCTAAACCAGTAAAAGTGGCGACGATTTACTTTCTGAGTGAGATTTTTATACCGTTTGTACCTTTAGATGAGAGTTCTTCAGTTTTTGTTGAATCCTAAATGTTTCTGGTTGTAATCTATACAATTCTGTTGATAATAAACGTAACAGCATCTCCAATGCTAATGCTGGATTGTTAAATATTTTTTTGCCACATGAAGAAAATATACAATGTTAAAAGAATTCATTTCCAATACAAGTTGCCAAGGACTTTGTCACACAATTTTTGCCTAGAAAAAAATAAACAATGTCTAGAGTTTCGTCTAAATTCAAAAGTCACTTTAGACAAAATTTAAATTTTCTTATGTAGATTATAATGTAATTTTGTTTTTATTTTAATAAAATAAAATACAATTAGATAGTAATTTATAGAATCTAATAGATACTAAATTTAAACTTGAATGTCTATTCATTAGATATCGAACAATATCACATAAAAAAAAAATCTTTCAACATTTATACGAGTTAGATATCAATTCATTGAATACATTAGAGATGCTAACAACGTCATAATCATTTGTGGATATTCAAATGGAAGGGGAATGTTTTCTTCCCCAACTGCCTACGTGACAATTTGCCATGCAGACAGTGGAGAAGGCAGCTCCACTATGAGTAGGAGAACATTTCTTTCAAATGGAAACATAGATCCTTGTTATCAAACTTTAATAAAACAAATTGTGGCGTTCTTATTATTTTTTACATATTCATGAATATTTAACCGATCACTTGATATCAAATTTAAAATGATGTGTTACCACTAATAATGAATTTGTAGAAGAACAAAGGGCTCAAAAGTAGAATCCGCTCATGTTATCCTAAGAACTACAGAAACTATAAACTTTTTGACGTCACAAATCAAATGATTCAATGCATTGGTATCAAGGGTAATGATCTCCTCCCCATGTGGGGAGGAGTTATAAAACCCACGTGACATGTGTCACGTGGGTATTGGACAAGTGAAAAAGTGATAAATATTTTTTTAATCACTTGTCCAATACCCACGTGACACGTGTCACGTGGGTTTTATAAACTCCTCCCCACATGGGGAGGAGATCATTACCCTTGGTATCAATATTTGAAATGTGCACCATTTCAAGCGCTAATTAAGCAAGTTACTTGTGGTGAAGTCAAGAAAATAAATATCAAGCAGAAACAAACAAGTTACACATATATAGTTCGCTGTAGATAAGATATTTGCTCGTCTTGTCTTACATTAATTTGTTATGAAAAATTCTTGGTAAACAGTAAACACAACCTTGAAGAATGCAAAAAGCGTATGATTAAAAGTCAATAGCTAATATAATTACCCACGTGGTTTGGATCAGTATATGTTTTTATGTGTAAGAAAAATTGGTTACTTTAGTGTGCTCAACCCCCAGTTATGTAGGGTCCAAACCATTGTTCAACCAACCGACAAGAAGTGATAGACCCAGCCTGCTATCACTACACCGCCAATTTTGAATAATTATGAGAATCAAAAACCACCAGCTCCCTTTGTCAATGAATCCTACCTAGCTCAATTTGTACTTCATTTAATGGCGCCAGCCAAGGACGATCCAGGTTGGGTCAAGTTGTCATCTGCAAATATGTC
Source organism: Forsythia suspensa (assembly GCA_023638005.1). Lineage (NCBI taxonomy): Eukaryota > Viridiplantae > Streptophyta > Magnoliopsida > Lamiales > Oleaceae > Forsythia > Forsythia suspensa. Next base: position 23,372,263 of record CM042666.1, on the reverse strand, counting down.
ACCTCAATTTTCGTGGACAACTAATAAGAGACGGTAATAATAAAGTTTATAAGTTATTTTTAAATATAATTGAAGACGTTGTACTAATATAACGTGCAACAACAGTGATGACTAATGAGAGAGCGCACAGTAACTTAAATTAGGAAATATGTATTCGTGAAATGAAGAGCAAATGGGACTAATTGAGCAAATCGTGATGCCGATGGTTAACTATTAGGGTTGCATGTTTGGTTACGTCAATTTCGATTATTTCTTCAAATATCATCCACTATATGGGTTCTTTGTATGGTTAACTTCTACAAGATTTATGTGTTAATTTTTATTGAATTTATTTTTCAATATTTATCAATTTACTAGAATATGTTTGGTGGAATTTAAAAGTAGTTTTTTTAAAAAATTTTGAAAAAAGTTGATGAAATGTATAGTTGAGAAGTTGATAAAAATTGTAGGTTCTATAAAGTATGTAGTTGAAAATGAGTTTAAAAAAAATACTTTATTTTAAACACAACCAAAAATGCACTAAGTGTATATATATATATATATATATATATATATTCCCTAGGAAAACGAAAGTGTGCTCCTACGCACCAGCTGAAGAAAGGAGCTTTGGAAGCTTACCTTATTATTATTAAAAGGGTTAACTAGTTATATACGCGATCTAAAGTAGATAGATTGAATCGCACGAGGTTCGGGAAAAGGTCTTGTACCATTGAAATATGGTCCATGTAGTAGTCTTATAATCGAAATTGGATCGATTGGCCTGAACCCTACTACTTTTCCTTTGCTTTCGGTTATCCCGTCCCCTTCGATTCCGCCCCTACTTCAATTAAAGCTAGCTCCTACTCCTCCTCCTAGTAAAGCTACTACAAATATGACTAAAAGAAGGGGTTGAATTCTTGAATGAATACAAGCCGTGGCTAATACCCGAGGCATAAAAGAAGCATTTTCTCACGGGATCCCGAAACCACCAAAATTTCCCGACCTAATTCATGATGAGCCCACCAACTTCCTCGGCAAAATGCCTACGGTTAAAAACCACCGACATGTCAAGATCCAAATTGAATTGGTTCTGGTCCCGGTCATAGACCATCGTGTTCATTGCCATGGTCCAACAAAGAAAGCGGTAGTGGTATCTTTCTTTCCATTACGAACGACACGCTTTGCCTCGCTCCCTCCCGTGTCCACTAGCGTTCTGTCCGAGGCGAAGAGAAGGCGGCGCCGCCGCCGGCAAAGATAAGCGAGCTTCTATTGCTACGTAACAATAGAGCGACCCACAAGCACCCCCCGGCTCGGGGGACCAGAAACGCCTTCGTTTTCCCCCTTCGTCGGCCGCCGCCTTCCTTAACAATCTATCGACCTTCAATCCATCTTTGTCCGGCCGATTTCATAACAAAATGTTAGACCAAGGCGACACAACCAAATTGGTTGAGGAAAAGGAAACCCCAACGACCAAGCACTCCCGCCCCCAAAAGCGGAGACCAAGAATCGCCAGGTTGTCGAGGACACGTCTGAAGAAGAGCCCTCTAAGTTTACCACCCTACCTACTATTCTTGAGATCTCCTTCGCGAATATCTTGAGATGATTATTAGCCTTGTATAAAAGGCCCCGGCCCGTGTCTTCGTCAAATATCGCATGCATAATGACCTCCAAGTGTTCAACTCGAGGTCGAGCCATAAACCAAGCTAACCACTTGGGGTCTTTGAATACCAAACCCTTTCTTTTGAATATCCCGCCTCTACTCTACCACTTGATCTGGTTGGGCTGACTTCTTCGGCTTAGGTCCCATCTGTTGGGTCACAATCTCCTGCCCGAAATGACAGATCCCCAACCCCTTGGGGCCCAAAGAACAAATGCCAAGATGGCGGTCGTCCCTTGCTCTATTCCTTCCTTCGGTTCGTCATGTCGCGGGTCCGAGAGCAACAAGCAAGACTCCTAGCTCTAACGTTCCGGGCATTTCTAGCTTCTTTGCTAGCTCCATGCGCGTGTGTGTATGTCTGAGAAGGATTAAGTGGTTGATAGTGAGCAATCGACTAGGGAGGATGACAATGAATTATCGTTCCAGACAGCGACGGAGGATGACCTCCTGAGCTAGACCTAGACATTGGAAAATTCCAGTAAAAGAGAAGAATCCGTCCATGGCTTCCCTCACTCATGACTCTCAACTCCATCACTCATCTTTCCTTCCCGCTGATGAACAGACGAAGTCGACTAACCAACTCACCAGCCAATAGCACACATTCTACAATTTGTTAGAATATGAGATCCTCTGTCTTGGGGGCACGGGTGATATCATGAAGGGGTCGGGAGGGTATCTAGGGCTAAGCCCAGCAAAATGCACATAATCAGATTCTTTTTCTGTATAGTAGGAGAGGTCTAAGGATGCCTAACCGCCGCACCGATCATTCGGGGGCTTACCTCTGGTAAGGTCATTAAACTTTTCAACCTTACCCCCTTAATGGTTGCATGACGATCCCCTAAAGAAAATAGATAGATGGGTTGTCAACAAAGGCTACCTAATAAATGGGGTCGGCATCGGACACCCACAAGGTAGCATCAAGATGCAAACCACGAGCAAGGGCAGAGGTTGAGCCGTAATTCCATTCCCCCGCAGTTCTAGCGAAATTGGCCGAGGCAGAGTTTGAGCTCTTTTGGCTTACTTTTAGCCACGCGGGGCGGCTATCCGCATGTGTCCCAAAGTGACGTCCATTTTTTGGTTCGAGAAAAAGGGTTTGGAATTCGACCTCTCGAGTCTGCTTTCTCTTAATTAAGCCAACTCGCATCTGTTGCTCTTGGAAGTGCTTCCCGGTCCTTCTCTCAGTCGACGAGCTATTCCACTACATTCTCGATTCATCAAGCTAAAGGCCCGGGCCGGGGTCAGCATAGTAGAATGAAGGGGACGGCCCTAATGTTGTGTTGGCAAAGCCAACTTCTTGGGTTTCGGGCGGAGAAAAGCGGACGTGGGGACTCGGGTCGGGTTGCGATCATGAATCGAACCAGATCGAAACATTCAGCTGTCGACAGACAAAGCCGGAACGTCGACCGCAAACGAGGGATGGTGCAATCAGGTAATCGACCAAGTAATCCACATACATGATAAAAGAGCATTCCTGCCCTAGTGGCGGAAGCTGTGTTGACCGCAACATAATTGATCAATCGCATACCGTATAAGTTATTTCTGGAAGCATCCCTGATTACTCTCATTTAAAAGTATTTGGCTGCTGCTGTTCATATTCTATTTTTTTGAGTAAAGCATTGAATCGACCGCAAGAAGTTCCCCTTTATCTAGTGTGGAGGGGGGGGACCTTGACTCTCCCAGTCATGTCAATCATTGCGATTGGCCGAAGACTAAAGCGAAGAGTGAATAAAGTTTTTATTCTCCAGATTCGACTCTAAACCAGGTAGTGAGGATGAAAAAAAAAAGCATAAGCTACCTCGTTCGTGCTCCCGCCTCCTAACGACAAGTAAAGGCATACCCTCCAATAAAGGAGAGTGGCTTTTCCTCTATTAGAAAACAAGAATGGAAGTCACAATGGGAAAGGGAAAGCCTCGAAGGATTGGATTCCCAATGGTCGGGGTCACCATAGCCGCTTGCTCGTGCCCAAATGATCAAACTTCTTTGGTGAGAGAATGGCCAAGTATTTTAATGCTTTAGAGGCCCACAACATTTTTCAAGACGTCAACCAATCGATTCCGGAAATGCATTCTTTTTCATGAATACCCGGTGAGTCAGAGCAAAGGAAGAAAGCGTAGAGGCTCTGCTGATCCGATCCCCTGAGATGGAACAACTTCCTCGACCAGCCCCAATCATGGCTACTAATAAAATAAGACTAGGAACCAAAACCGATTTAATAGTATAAAAGTAAATTGCCCAATGTTTCCAAATTAGTCCAACTTCGTACCTTTTCGGCTTCCGGTTTGAACTCATGAGATCGAGAGAGATGGGGAAGTAAGCGAAGCTGTTTAAGTAAGAGTTACCTAATTGATTGAATACCAGTCAATTTCCCACAAAAGCATACTTATTTCCGCAACACAATTTCATTGCCTTTGATGCGGCACCTTTAACTGCTAATCTTATTCCACCCGAAGGCTAGTTTAAAAGTCATTGACGTGTATCAATAATTATCATGTTTAGCTAACAAAAATAACAAATCAAGGTTCTAAATAAAAACAATCTCGCAAATTCATATTAACACTATCAAAATAAGGCTACAAATAGGTCTCAATTAAGTTATCTTAAATTCCTTCAAGATTATTTCGCTATCTTATGTGAGACTGACTAACATGTAATGTACTCTATATTTCTATCTTATAAGAAATCTTAACCTTTTTCTCGAAGGTCATCAACTTCGCCATAAACTATCAATGCTCTTTGAGATGTTTCACATTGAACGAAGAAAAAGAGGAGAAAAATACAAGTTCTTAGCTTTAATACAAATGTTGAGAAAATGTTATTATATCCCTACAATAATATAAGAGTCTTAAATTCTTACTGTAGATTTTTCGTCCAATACGTCACCGTTTTGACATTGAAAATAGCCGCAATTTTTGACGACAAACCAAAGCCAATTTTAAGTGAATTTTAGCCTTTTTTTTACAGCTGCAATCTTTGATTTTTTTTTAGGCAAGCACACAGTGCTTGTCGAGCAGCTCGACAAATACACAATTTTATTTTTTGCTCGACAAGCACAATTTTTTTTTTTTTAGTTGTTGTGCTTGTCAATTTTATTTCAAATTTTTGCTACTTTTTTTTTATTTGATGTTATATGCAAATTGTACACAATTTTTTTCTTTGTCGAGTAGTTTGACACTTGCTTTCGGATATATATATATATATATATATATATATATATATATATATATATATATTGTAGAGCAGCTCGACACTACCCCCATATCATTTTTTTTTGTTTGGTGTCGAACGGACAAATAGGAGACAATTAATTAAATATTGAAAAAGTTTAAAAAATAAACTAAACGATAAGATAAAAAAATTTTAAATCTTTGTCGAGTTACAATAACATTTGATTTTTTTTTTAAATGTTTGTCGAGCATTTTGATTTGTAATTTTTTTTTTTTTTTTTTATGTTTGTCGAGCTGATAGCATTTGATTTATTTTTATTTTATTTTTTTAATGTTGTTGAGTAACTCGACAACATTTTAATTTTGATTTTTTTTTTGAGCTGATAACATTTTTTTTATGTTTGTCTAGTAACTCGACAATATTTTAATTTTGATTTTTTTTATGTTTGTCGAGCTGATAATATTTGAATTTTTTTTAACTGTTGTAGAGTAATTCGACAAAATTTTGATTTTAATTTTTTTTAATGTTATCGAGCAACTCGGCAAGATTTGATTTTTATTTTTTTTAATCTTTCCGACTAACTCGATAATATTTGATTTTTTTTAATGTTATAGAACAACTTGACAAGATTTGATTTTTAATTTTTTATGTTGTCGAGTTGGAGCAACTCGACAACATTCGACAACATTTGATATATATATATATATATATTCATTGTTTTTTTTTTTGTTTGCTTGTCGAGGCAAATCAAATTTTTTTTTCAGAAGTGTTGTGTGGGCTTCTGGCCCATTTTTTTTTTTTTTTTTGTAATTTGTCTTTTTGGTCCTCAATATTTTCAATTTATAACAAATCTACTAGTAGCTTTTTTTTTAGCATTGGCCACCCCAATCTTTAAATTTTGTTGAATAAATTGTAAATGAAGTCCTACAACTTTTAAAAAGTACAAAATAACTTCATTTTCTTCAAAAATCCACCCCACCCCCCTTTAATTTTTCATTTTTTCAACAGAATTAGATTAGTTAGATATGCCACCGTTTTTTTTGTTGGTTTGTCGAGCACACAACATTTTTTTTATTCGTCCATATTTTAGTTCAATTTTTTACCAAATTTTTTTATTTGATGTTATCAGCAAATTATACACAATTCTTTTTTATTTTTTATTTTATTTTTTTTCTTTGTCGAGCAGCTTAATATTGCCCAGATTTTTTTTTTGTGGAACAGCTCGACAGTGATCCATACCAAATTCTTTTTTTTTTTGTGTCGAACGGACAAATAAGAGTCCAATAATTAAACAGTGAAAAAGTTTAAAAAATAAACTAAACAATAAGAGAAAAAAAATTTAAATATTTGTCAAGTTACAATAACATTTGATTTTTTTTTTTAAATGTTTGTCGAGCATTTTGATTTGAATTTTTTTTAATGTTTATTGAGCTGATAACATTTGAATTTTTTTGAACTGTTGTCGAGTAACTCGACAACATTTTGATTTTAATTTTTTTTTTTATGTTGTCGAGCAACTCAATAAGATTTGATTTTGATTTTTTTTATTATTAATGTTGTCGAGTTGGAACAACTCGACAACATTTGATATATATATTTTCTTCAACTCAACAACATTTCATTGGTTTTTTTTAAAGAATGTGTTGTGTGGGCTTTTAGCTCATTTCTCCCTTTTTTGGTAATTTGTACTTTTGGTTTCCAACCTTTTTAATTTATAACAAATTTACCTCTAATTTTTTTTTTTAACATTGACCATCTCCAATCTTTGAATTTTGTTGCAATTCACGTCATTTTGACGGTTTTTCCCTTCTCTTTAAATAAAAGAAAATAATAAAAAAAGATAAAAACAACAAAAAAAAAATAAAATAAAATTGTAAATGAAGTCCTACAACTTTTAAAAAGTACAAAATAATTTAATTTTCTTCAAAATCCACCCCGCCTGACCCCTTTTAAATTTTCCTTTTTTATTTTCAGCAGAATTACATTACTTAGATGAGTGAGAGACAACCAAATTATTATGGTGTGTGCCGATCACAATTTTTTTTCCCTTATTTGTTTTTCTTTTATACTTTTTCATTCTATTTTTTACTAATCTTTTTATTTTATTTTATCTTATAATATTACTGATTATTTTAAAAAAATGCTATTATTTTTTTCCTTAATTTTTTAATTTTTTTTCCTTTACTATTCACATATTCATTCAGATTTTCATTCAATTTTTCACCAATCTTTTTTTTTATTTGATGTTATAAGTAAATTGTACACAATTTTTTAATATTTGACTTTTAGGTCATTAGTAAAAAAGTTGTAAAACTTAGAGCCCAGTTTGAAAAATGAAAGTTTTGTCCTATTTAAATTCTCGAAGTGGTGCAAATGAATAAAAATATAAACATGGTCACTTTACCACATCACTTTACCAACATCCAAAGGTCGTTTACAAATCTTAGTTATTTAATTTTTTTTATGTACAAGTTATTTAATTATGTGTTTATTTGGTTCTACTTTTCTTAATAAAATTTCAACATTTTACTTAATTAATTGTAATAAATAGTATGTTCAAAAATATGTTTTTCATATTTATTATTTACGTATTATACATTTAAATTTTTTTATACATATACATTCTACGTGCAGCCTTCAACAATTAGTAATCAATAATAAGTCTTAATTTGTCATCACAGTCATGTGTGTGTCTGTCTATATATATATATATATATATAATGTGGAGTGCGTGCTACAAAGATCAATGAGCTAACTACTTAAAAAAATAATATGATTTAAATTAATTTTGTATACGAGATGAAGACGACATAACTCCATATAACTATAAATGAAAAGACTAGGAGAATTTATTAAGTATAGAAAATCTAGAGACTACTGAATCTATTGTGATTCTAACATATAATGTGATGCTTGATGAAATATCGAGGACGATAGAATAAACTCCTCTGTTCCGATTACTTGAAAAAAGAGGGTGCAAGACTCTTCTCCATTTTTCTTCAAGTGCGAGAATTAGTCTCTTGACAAAAATAAAGATGAAACAATATAATTTATATATATATATATATATATATATATATATATATATATATATATATATATATATATATATACGAGAGAGAGAGAGAGAGAATATTCATTTTCCTTTATACATAGGTAATTTCACTAAAAGATGAAAGTTGTTAGGAGCGGGGGTGTGGTGATAATCTCATATATTCTAGTATTCTAGCCACTTCACCATCTCGTGGGCTATTATAGGCCTGACTTTCGAAAAACACAAGTATCACAAAGCCTCCGTATCAGATCAATTTGTCAATAGTAAAATATTTTCTTTCTGTTGCAAAGGATCCTCAAAGAGGCAACTGCAGAGCATACTTGAAAGGATAGTACTCAATTTTTATGCTTATAATCCATCATAAGTTTATAACAACTTTCTGAAACTAAGGAAGAAGAAGAGGAGTTTAGAGAGGCATGGAGAGAAAATGTAATAATTTTATTTCTTTTCGATCTGGTTTACAACTGAGGGGGAGGCTTCTTTATATAGAGAAAGGATCATTCTCCCCTGAACATGAAATCTAATTACAAACTCAAACTTGTTGGCAAAGATGCCTACTTTTTAATAAAGTTGGGCATGCGTTTCACCGAGAAACTTTTGGTCCCAAAAGAGTATGAAAAATTGTCCCCACGACTCGATTATACATGTGGAGGAACAGAAAAATGCAACAATTTAAACAAATAGACAAATAACTTTTGATAAAGCAAACAATGCTTTATCAATTGTTACAGAACATGACAAACCTTTTAAAAAGTAAAATCGTGAATCACGGAGTGCCTAGATTCGTTGTTCTTCCTGGTGTATCTTAGTCATCTGAGTCTAACAGGAGTCCATATTGCTTCCACCATAGCATGTCTTGTAACTTGTGTTCATCTTCCCAGAGTTGCTGTTCTAGTTTTTCAAGGTTTTCCAGATCATGTGGATTAAAGGAATAGTCCTATGTTTCTTGTGAATCTTGGAGTTGGGACCATGATTGTTCTTTCTTGACTGTGCTTGTGGATGCTTCTGCTCTTTCATTATTCTGTTTCATTCTGAACTGTGAACTTGCACGTACCGGTGGCACAAGGTTGAGAGTGGTTGTGATTACGCTTTCATTAAGTATTTTTCACAGTTTTTCCCTGAATTTTCGACCTTTAGGTGTGTCTTTTGAATATTTGAATGTTTGTCCCAGACTTTGTGTTGGTCTTCCCACATACAGTTGATTCCAAGAATTGTCAAAATTAAAATCATCCGGAGGATGAACCAGATAATAATTAAAAATTTGACTAAGACTTTCCATGTGAGCTTGTATGTCTTGCTAGATTTTCTGGGCATAGGACAAAGGTAAACATTCCTATAGTGCATCATTGTGAATGTTGGGCCATATCTCAGGAGGAATTGTTTGGTTCAATTCTGCCATTTTTCTTTGAAACGTCCTGAATTCTTGTGGACACCTTTTCCAATCTATATGGAGATTAAATGACAGGACGGAGTACTCCTTGACATGAGAAAAGTGCTCATAGAATCCTAATTCATTAAAATATCCCTGTCGCTGAAAGATGAGGATGACATAAACATTTGCATGTGAGGTTCGAAGATCTTTCATTCTCAAGGTATATGTTTTGAACTTTTCTTCCCAATAAGAGAGTGGATAAAACCATTCGAAGAATTTCCTGGCCTCATGACTGTGTTCCTGATTGTATTTAGGATGATCCTTCCAAAACTGTATTTTGTATTATATCTTGCCAAAAAATTTGCATGTTTCATTGGCATTGAAGCAGAAAGCAATTTTGTGCATTTCAAGTAGTTACCACAAGAAGCATAGGAGTTCTTTTGAAAATTTCTCTGTCATTTGGAGGGGATTCAGAAAGAAGAGATTTAGGAACGGATAATCTGGATGGAATCCTAGGCCTCCCAGAAGGTGAATACCATACTGTCTGATGACAATATACTAATATTTTAACACGAGTTCTTTAGACCTTGATTGGATAGTCCGATTCCTAATTAGATCTTGAAGCTCAAGAGGAAAACCATGAATTGGGGAGTTTCGGGATGGAGATATCATCATGCAGATAATGAGGATGGTATGAACATGAATTATTTTTGGTCGAGAGAGCAAGTCTGATAGGAGATTAGTCTGGCCTTTTATATGCTTGACGTCAAAGTCAAAATTAGAAAACCATTCAAGCCCATCTAAGTAATTGAGAATTAGGGACCTGTTTCTGTTTAAAAGTTACCATTTTTGGAAATGCTGACATGTCCATTTCCACAAGAAATTTGTGGCCAATGAGATGGAACTGAAACTTTTCAATGCCACGTTTTACCGCCAAAATTTCTTTGAAAGTAGAATGTTAGTGCTTTTGTGCTTCTGAAAATGATCTGCTCTTAATCCACAAATTGAGCGTTTTTCACCATTTTCTTCTAAGAAGACTGCAACTCAGTATAAGTCACTGGCATCAGTTTGTAAGATTCTCCTTCAATCAGTAGGAATAGAGAGGGCTGGTAGTTGTTGCACTTTTTGCTTGATTTGTTGTATTGCTTCAGTCTGGGCAGTTGACCATTGTGGTGGTTTTTTCTTTAACATATTCTGCAGTGGCTTGATAATGGTAGAGAGGTGGTCAACAAAATCGGCCATGTAGTTCACAATGCTAAGGAATTGTTGAACGAATTTTTTGGACAGATCTTTGTTAGGAAACTTTAATAGCTGTTGTCCAACGTGGGGCTGTAGGGAGTATTGGCCTTCTTTATTTTCATACTAAGGAAGTCTATCTTTGGTACTTCAATGACCATCTTCTTTTGAGAGAGCATAATTCCAAATTTCTTGGTTACTTCTGCGAATTTGGCCAGAAGTTGTGCATGTGATTCATTATCTCAGAAAAATAAAAGGATATCATCAATGAAGATTAGAGCAGAGTCCATCAATGGATGATATATCTTGGTAATAGCCTTTTGAAATAGAAATGGGACTGTTTTGAGGCCAAATGGCATAACTGTCCACTGGTAGTGGTGGTTTGGTATGCAAAAACCAGTTTTGTGCCCTCTTCAGGCACAATTCCAAGTTGTCAAAATCCCGCCTTTAGATCAAAATTTGAAAATACTCGTGCATTAGACAGATTAGCAAATAAAGCCTTTCTGTTGGGTAATAGAAACTTGTCATCTGCAAGAAAATGGTTCAGTGGCTTATAGTCAATGACAAGTCTCATCTTTCCTCGGACTTGCTCACTTCTTTTGTTGACATAGAAATCTTGGCATGCCCATTGGAAAATAGTAGGTTCGATTAGTCATTCAGTTTGTAATTGGGCAAGTTCTTTTGTTGCAAGTTGGAGATGTTCAGGGCTCATCCCAATATGGCTGGCTCTTCTAGGGTTTATATCTTCATTTTGCTTGAAGGGTAAGGATATGAAGAATTTAGGGTTCTTGCATAAGGGATGAGTACATTTAGTGAGGAAGTCTGTGTGAGATTCTACACAACAATCTCATATTAATATATCTGTGATGGCATGGAGGTTTGTTATAGAAAAGTATGTGGTTGGTTGGATACGTGGTAAGTAATAGGATTTGAATCTGAGGCCCTTTGGAAGTGGAATGACTCTTTTTGCCCAAAGCTATTGGATAACATCAAAACCAATAACAATATTTTTTCCTGGTAGAGATGAGCCAAATAATCTGTGAGAGATATTGCAATCATGGAAGAAGTGGAGAGTGACTGGCTTGCTAATAAGCTCTGTAGAGAAATACTTATTGTTTGCCGCTTGAAAAATCTGTTGGTGAGATTTCCACATGTTTGCTAGGAGGACTGCTGGATTTAGGATTGAACATGCTGCTCCTTTATCAAATTGTTTTGCAACGGTGATTGGCCTATCGTATTTCCCTGCAAATATTTTGATTGTGATCATTGGTACTGGGAGACTAATTGATAGCCTTTATACCATAGCAATCACTTAGTCTGTTAGAGTCCATTTCACTATCTGGATCAGAATTTGCTTCGAGAACGAAGACCGTATTTGTGGTTTGTTCATCTTCTTCAGAGAAGATAGACTCAAGATCTGATTTCTCAAGATTAATTTTTATTACTGTACAAATCTGGTTAAGATATTTTGCCTTATTTTGGCTAGTACAATCTCTGGCAAAGTGTCCTTTCTTTCCATAGATATAACATCGGTCTTTTTTCTTATTAGTGAACTTCCTCTTAAAGAATCGTTTCTTTCGAGGGTGTGATTTAGGGAATCTCTTTTTGCGGAATTTAAACATTTTCTTGTGATACTTTTTTTTCTGGGCAATCATAAGTTTTGAGATCATGTTGGCACTTAATTTTTAGGTCAAGGCGTTCGCAGGCCTTTTCAAGTTTCTGCCATGTTGTACTGATTTCTTTGAGAAACTCTTGTTGATTGTAAAGTTTCTTCAAGGTTTTTACGATCCAATTATGTAATTCTTTGAAGGAAGTTGTCCCCAGAGATTGTCCTTTGATTTGGATCATCCGCAATGTCTCTTGACCAAGTGGTTGGAGAATGAATTCTAGATAGGCTTGTTTTATGTTGACATCATCTTGTCCTCCAATCATATAATATCGGTTGGCTGCTTTGTGAAAGTGTTCTTCTAAGTCCTTCAGGTCATAAGAACATCATCTTAGTTTAAAAAACTCTTCTCGAGCAATATCCTTCAGGTGGTCAGTTTTGCCACAGAATTTCCAGTACAAGGATTCAATAAATGCATCGACTGTGGGAGCGCCATAATACTGGATTTGTCTATATTTTCCTAGAGAATCATACCAGTCTTTAAGAAATCCTGTAATCCTTGCAAGGAAGGATTTAATAACCAGGGCATGTGTCATATTTGGTCTTTGGAGGCACCATGCCATCATTTCCTAGAACATTTTCTTCCACAAGGAAGGAGATATGTCATCAAATGTGAACTTGACTGTAGAAGTATTGTTCTGAGAATAGTAGTTATTAACTACGTGAGCATCTGATGCATCTAAGATTTCTTCGTCAATTACATCACTAGGTTTTTCAATCGTGGGATTTCTTTGCTCCTGGCTTGTTTGAGGTTGGTTAGCCATATACAGAGGAGTTTGTTCATATTGAGAGGATTTTTTAGATGATTCCAAGGTTTCTGAGTTGCTTGAGCTTGACTCATGTAGAATCGATAGGATTAGAGGGACAGAAGCGGGTTTTGTGTGGGCTTGTTCCAGAAATTTAGAAATTGGATTTCTGATTATCATTTATGGTTGTTTTTCTGGATGCTTTGGTACTGTTGTCCTGGGCTGTTTAGGTAGGAGAGGTTGTATTTTTTGTTTCTATTCTTCTGGGATAAAAAGTGAGGCAGTAGACCCAGAGTTTCCAGAAGAATACATAGGGCCGGATGTTTGGGCACTTGGGGTATATGAGCTTGGATAATATGGAGTGGATGGTGGGACCATAGTGTTATTTTCAAGGAAAGAGGGTTGTGTTTTTAAGTTTCGGATTCTCTTTCTTGGCTGTCAATGGGTAATCGGTTTTGTAAGAGGGCCATGATTTCATTATGTAGCTCAATTTTTTGTTTACATGCTTGTAATGGAGTAAGGAGGGTTTGTGTTTGTTGTAGTGTCCTTTCAATTCTCTGCTGGCTTTGGTCATTCCTCTGTAAAACAGTATTTTGGTATGCTGCGTTTTCTGACTACCAGTTCAAGACTGTTTCAACTTGGGAGAACTAACTTAAAGATCCATCTGGTTTTCTAGTAGTATGGTTCTTTATCTTCCACTTGTGTGTTGATTGTTCCTTGTCAAAGGAATCAAGTGGAGGAAACTCTTCTGGTGGTGGTGGATAGAACATAGCTATAAGTATAGTTGTAGGAGGAGATGATGGACTACCATCCCAGTCCTATCTTTTGTGCATCTAGCTACACCCATTATCATTTTCATCTCACCCTGTAGGGACAATTGGCTCGACACTTGTTGTCGGTGAAGTATATCAAATTTTCCAGAGGATTCTCCTAGTAATCCAACACCAGGGGATTTGGCTTCATAAGCCATTTGTAGCTTGCGTTGGCTATTACTTCGTTTAGGTTTCCTCATTTGCCAGTGATCCCCAGAAAAGTCTTCTGAATTTGTACATCATGTGGAAACACATACATCCCAATATTGATGGCTAGAGTCATCAGTTCTGGCATTGATGCCTTTACTTTGCGTTAAAACCATATACTAGAGCCCTTTCTGTTATGAAGGTGAACTGTGTTGGGAAGCAAGGAGGTTTCTTTTGTACTTGTTCTCTTTTGAACATAATTTCTACTCCACCATCAGTCTTTTTTCTGAAATGGTGAGTAGTGGACTGGATATGTTTTGAATTCTGGGATGCTTGGTGTTCTTGTTCATAACTAGTAACCCATGTTTCAAGGATCAATTTGATGAGTTCAGATTGGGGGATCTGTCTTGGAACATAGGTACAACTGGGTTGGTCTATCTCCATTTGAAGAAAAAATTGCATTGTCTGTTCCTTGCGGAGTAGCAAAATCAAGTGAATGATTTTGAACTCTGTATACCATTTGATAATGGAGAGTAGTAGCATATGTGATTGAAGAGAAAACTGCTCCAACAATCTGGACCTGAAGCTTTAGGGCAGGTAAGAGCTGTGGATCAGATATTGGCATATTGGAATTTGGGAACGTAGTGACAATGATTGTTCCTGCGTTGAGAGTCGTCTGAACTGTGCCAATACAAGCATGTTGGTATTCAGCAAATCTAGTATCTAGGAGTGCGATTCTAGATACTGTTGGGAGTTCTTTTCGATCGTGAAGGGTGAGGGTGAACTTTACGGCTCCAAAGCGGATGTGCGTAAACCCTTCTGATAGCCATACTTTCGGGAAATGAGAAGGCAATTCAAGAGTAACAAATTGTTCCTTTTCGGTGGCTAGTAGGAGTTGTTGGTCGATCTTGGAGGCTTGGACATATTCTTTGGTTTGAGATTTGGAAGGAGAAACAAGGGTACAAATAGATTTAGAAAGGGAATATCGTGGTTTTGTATATGCAAGATAAGAATTTATAAGAGGGAGATTAGTTACTGGAACTTTATCAGAATCTAAATATGAAACTTCATATAATGAATCTATTTTAGAAGCGCTAGATGCTCGAAATGAACGGGATAGCTCTAAAGTCATATAAAAGGATCCTCCCATAGTTTCTTTCGGCTGGGCGGTTCCTATTATGTACGAAGAAGATATATGTCTAATTTGTTTTCTGTAATCACTGAGAAGATATAGAGAATGAGTAATGATATAGCATCTATAGTGGACACTGTTTATGGTGCCCACTGCCCATGTGGCAATGCCATATGGACTATTTTAATAAAAACAAAAAATCAGTTAGGAGTCAAACGCCACGCCACGCCACGCCACGCCACGCCACGCCAAGCCAACCCAATCCAACCCAAGCCAACCCAAGCCAAAAGTAATTTTTTTCTATTTTCACGCCTTTTTATCTCTATTTTTGCATGGTATGTTTTATAAATATTTTTTTTGTGTTAATTTAAAAAGTTTATTTTAGCTTTTATGTTTTTTTGTACCCTAAAATAAATATTTTAGCTTTTATATTTTTTTATATCATACCAAAAATTAGGATACAAGAAAATATAAAAGCTAAAATAAATTAGGAGATAAAAAATATAAAAGTTAAAATAAATTTGGTTTGACTCTTCACGTCTTTTTTTTTTTTTTTTTTTAAATTTAAAATAGCCATGTGGCAATGCCATATGGACAGTGGGCATCATAAATAATGTTTACTATGAGTGTTCTATCATTACTTTATAGGGAATTTGATATTCTTTGATCTTATCCAATTAAGTCATGTAATCACACAAATATAAAAAAGTGCAGCACTTGATTTTTGCAACAATAGAGTTCTTAAACCATTCTAGCTGAATTGCACTTGTCAAATTCAGACTCAAAAATCCACAACCATATTTATCTTATATTTTATTCTTTTCACTAATACATACATTGGCATTGGAAATTTTGAGCCATTTTACGATTGTCTGGCACCAAATTATCTACATCTTCCATTCAAATTACTGACTCCGAAATTTGGAACCGAAGTTCTCGTTGAACTGCTATAGATGCTCACAACTAGAACAGTTACAATCTTTGAATACTCAAAGTCCAGTCTTTCAAATCATTTGGTTGCATGTCAAGTTCACTTGAGAGAATGGATGAAGTCTTTCGACCTCGAAAACTTTTTTGTCGGTCCGAGTGAAGCTGCTCCTGATTTTTCCTTCTCAGTTGCTGGTCGTGAGCAAAGAAAGAGAGGGGCACTTAACCTTTTTAGAGCTTAGTGTGGGTTATAAACTAAAAATTGGGTTTTTTTGAGCTCTATTTTTTACTTTTCAAACCAAATAGATCGTAAAATGGCAAAATTGTCCTCAATCAACAAAATACGACTTCAAATGATTAAGAATAATTTTGTTTGATTTGAAAAGTAAAAAATAATAGCTCAAAAAAACTAATTTTTTGTTTTATAATCCACACCAAACGAGTTGTCTTACTTGAAACCTATGGAAAAGTATTAGGAAGTAGGGGATTTTGAGGAATATCTTATTTTCAGAATGTCTTTTATTGACTTGGGAAAGAGAGTGATAATATGCTATAACATAATCTTTAGGGCTACCTACCTTCCCTGGTAGATCAAGAAATTTGTCTTCGATTATCATGAACCCCTTGTGTGTATACGTGCTTTAATGAGACGCTATTTCTCTTAAACTTCTTCACACAATTGTTGATATTCTTCTTAATTTATTGGTGGTCAAAATTCCGGTAATAACTCTTTCGGATTTGTGCTAATTGCTAAATTTGTTCCTAACCTTTGTTGTTGTACCATTGTTTGCTTGCTAAGTCTTGAACATCTTGTAGACCGTTCGCTTTCACAATAGCAAAAGCACTTCTTTTTTAACTTTAAGTAGAAGGGCAATAAAGACATCATTAGTTTTTTTTTCTCCTCATCTGTGCTCATTAATTAAAAAATTATTTCCATTGTCATGTCCCTTTGCTCGTTCATCTCATCTTTTATCTTTTAGTGGATAGGTTGGTATGCTTATCCCTACCAACTCCAAAACTGACTTCGGGTATTTTGATTGAAATGGAATTCCTGAAAACCAGGGATGTATTCTTAGACTTGTTCAACTTCGATAGAAGCGGTCTAACTGAAGTGGAATAACAATCATTCGGACAATTCTTGTTATCATTCCTTGTTAGAGAGCCCATTTATTAATCATTAAAAAATAGGGGGAGGGGGAGGGGGAGGGGGAGGGGTCCTGAAAGCCCACACTTGGTTGATGGGACATTTTAATCACTTTTTCCTCTTATCTTTTCACGGTTCTAGTTTAGGAAAAGGTCATTGCAAGGATACTACTTCGAACACGAGTCTTATAAGAAATTAAAATTTCATATTGACCACCAAATATACACTATTGAGATGGGACGGCTCTTACTAGCACTCTCCCTGAGAACCGCTCATTCAAGGTCCTCCGCATACGGCTCAAGTGGAGACATTTTCTTTCGCGGTTTGCTGTAGCCAAGCTTCGACAGTGACTGCTCATCACTTCTGGCCACCTTATTCCATCACTCGATATCTAAGTCAACGCTTGAAAATATCTCTTAATTCCTCGTGGCCGGTCTATCTTGGAAGCAAGTTACATGTAGCTTATCTCATCTCCTTTATTATTAGTAAGATAGGTGGCCCATTTCTCCTTTTAATAATAAGGTAAGCTTCCAAAGCTCGTTCCTTCAGCTAGGTGAGCTTTTGCCTTTTGGATTGTCTTATGCCTAATGCGGTACCCTTAAGTTTTTGTTTCCATTGGGTTTACCTTGTTCACAGGTCAACCCTATGGCATCAAGAAAAGGTGATCTTGTGCTATACTCTAGTGATCTCTTTCCTATAGAAACATGCAAACTCTCATCGTGTCCTAGATCACATTATGTTAATCGAAAGAAAAAGCCTACTCATTTATCAGCTCCTATTGTGGATCAGTGTGGTTTTACGAATCGTCACGTGGATCAATCAAGAGGTTTATCGCCACCTCTTGATCAATTTGAAGGTTATATGTTGTATCATACACTTCTTACATTCTTTCCTACAATTCATACCTCATATTTCTTCCTAAGGTAAGGTGAAAAGGACAAGCATGTTGAGTTATGAACATCGAGTTGGAAATCTTTTTGGCTTGACCAAGAAGTCTAATGTCCTCCGAGTTACAAGACGTTTTAACCGAAAGAACTTCCGCACAATTCATTCATTTCTATTTTTATGACCAAAAATTGTTTCTTGATTTTCATTTCAAATTGTTCTCTGGACTTTTTATCAATATGAGGTGATATTAACACAGTATATAGACTCGTGATTCAGGCAATACAATCTTTCTCCTGCCTGAAGCCCCAAAAATAGGTATTCTTTAAAATGGGTGAGCAAAAGATTTAATTACTATGCATATCTTGGTGGTAGTTACTTTTGGTTTTCTTTCTTTTTAGCTATTCTTTGATAAGTATAATTTTGTACTTATCGAGGCCCACAAAAAGGGACAATTATGAGTACTCGTACTCTTGTTTCAACATAATTGTGTGTTGCTTTTGATTGTTATACGTAAAAACCAAATCCAGATGTTGATTGAATGAAAAGAGAGCACACAAGTAAAAAAATACTGAAATTGGATGAAAAAGTAGAAAGAGGGACTTACTTGTGAACTCTGGAAAGATGAAGGACATGAGTTGCAATTAAAATAGGACTTAATTGAAATGAAAGAAACAATGTAGGGACTCAATTGAACAACTAAATAAAGTTGATGGACTTGTCATGCAAATACCAAAGGATTAAGCTGCAGAATTGGAAATAAACCCAACCATGCGACCGCATGGTTAATATACTCTACGAACCTACGATTCTATTTTGCTGAATAGAACCCCACAACATACCACCATGCAATCGCACGGTTTTGAACTATGCGATCGCATGGTTGTAACAGAGAAATAAAATTATATTTCCTTATCGACACATAACTCTATTCGGTGTAGGATGAATACATAACTTCAAATACGTTTCTGGGTCAATTGAGAGGGTAACAAAAGCAGAGAATAGTCTCATCACATAGGGACGCAACGGAGGAGAAAATACAACAGAAGAGATGAAGATTGAGAGAGTGGAATTGAAGATTCTTCGACAAAGAATCACAAGTTGTGTTTTTATTTTTCTTCTTTCTCTTCCGGATCATGATTAATTTTTCTTTTGTAATATTTTATGAAATCATGTCCGGCTAAAATTACTTATTGCTAGGATGAATGATGAAACCTCATGTTTTGATTAATTAGAAGTTTTCCATTTTTTCGTAACTTGTTGATACCGGTTTGATTATTCTTTATTCTCTTTTTTACATTTTGATGTTTGATCTATATTATAATGTTTTGTGATCTTTATTGTTTTCAAGAGATTCAATCTAGATAAGCACGTGATAATGAATAACATAATGTTCAATAATAGATAAAGATTACTGTTATGTCTTATAAAAACTTTTTCGGGTGTTCGTTGTGATTAAATATATATTTTTATGTTCGAAACGTAGCTAGAGATAGTTATGTTTGCGTATCGATATAGAATTAATTGACAGTTGAGAGAGACTTTTGATTATTGTAGGATCACCGATTTTTAACATAGGGCAATAGTTTATGAAAACGATTAACGGACAATTGATCATTGATCAGTGAGCATGGGGTGGATTCGCGAATCCTAGTGTTAGTAAATATCAAATTTGTTTCTTAAACTATTTTTGATTAAGTGATAATTTAAACTTAGTTAAACTAGAATAAAATAATTGTAGAATTTGAGTTTCAAAGAATTTGTGTTTCGATTTTGTTAAAGCCTGAAGTATACATTAACTGGTTAATTGATCGTTAGTCTTCGTAGGTTTGACACTTTGCTTATCACTTTATTACTTGTTAACGATCTGTCCACTTACGGGATTAAAATCGACAACACTCATCTTCTTGTTCTATTGATCAAAAGCAGTTGTATCGCCCCGCCTGAGATAGGCGCGCGAAAGAAAAAAGAGCCAAAAAATGAGAATCCACTTATTGGATCCATCTCTTCTTGAAACCCACCCAAGAGACACCATAGGTCGGAAGAGACTCGCAGGTCTATATAGAATCGATCAGGGTTTGAATTAACTACTAACATAAACTCTCATTTGGCTCTACGAGAGAGAAACATTTCTGGTTGAGACAGGATTCATGCATCAAACTGCACAAGGTAGTGAAGCAAAATGTTGACGAAGTGAGTCATTAGGAAATAATCTAACAAGAACACAAAGTTAATCAATATTATATAACTAGAAATCAAGATAATTGGACAAAAAAATAGAAGCAAAATAAACACCAAGAGCTTCATTAATGGAGCGGCTATGGTTGGTAAAAGAGGCTAAGATTTTTAGCCAATCTCCAACAATGGTAACACTACAAATAATGGCCAAAGCACTTTATTGTCAACTTTAAGTAATGAGCCTTGACCCAGCCTCTACCACGGTTCCAAACAAACCTGCAAAATCCAAAAGACACATGCTCAGTAGTTGTCCAATGAATTCTAAACTAATTAAAACTCAACGTACATGTACCAATATTAAAAGTGTACGACAACTTCTAAACTCTACCAAAGTGAGCACCTTAGTGCCCGTATCTGCAGGGTTTTAGTCCGAATGCACTTTCTCAAGTTTAATCAAATTTTGAGATACCATATCTCTAATAAAATGTAGTCTAAAATTTATATGTTTAGTGCGTTCATGAAAAACAGAGTTTTTACACAACTAAATAGCTGATTGACTATTAGAGTATATATTCACATTATCACTTAAAGCATATAGTCCATTAAGCAAATCTTTAAACCATATAGCTTCTTTAAAGGCTCCAGTAGCAGCTATATACTCATATTCAGTAGTGGAAATAGCAACAATATGTTGGAGTTGAGATTTTTCCAACTAACACACGAATTACAAAAAGTGAACATATAAGCTGAAGTAGATTTCCTATTATCTCTATCTCCACCAGAATCAGCATCAGTAAAAACCTTTAGTTTCATACAATTAGAAACAATTTTACATATTAACCCCTCATTATAGGTACCTTTTTCAAATACCTGAGTAACCATTTCAAAACTTCCCA
The DNA here is from genome assembly GCA_023638005.1 of Forsythia suspensa. Lineage (NCBI taxonomy): Eukaryota > Viridiplantae > Streptophyta > Magnoliopsida > Lamiales > Oleaceae > Forsythia > Forsythia suspensa. Next base: position 23,351,266 of record CM042666.1, on the reverse strand, counting down.
ATGAGTGAACCTGGATTAGACATGTACTTGCTCAAAATACTAACATCAAAAGCCAAGTCTGGCCTAGTACATCAAAGAGCCAATCATATTTGAATAGAGAATTTTATTCACATATGCAACTTCTTTTTCATTAACAGGTGATTGTTTTTTAGACAAAATAAAATGATTATCAAGAGGCACAGAAGTAGGTTTAAAATCAAACATACCAAACTTTTTCAAAACTTTAAACACATATGGAGTTTGATGCACAACTACCTATCTCTATCAATTTCCATGCCAAGTATCTTTTTAGCACGCCCAATGTCTTACATATCAAATTCTTTGCTTAACTCATTTTTAATATTGTTTACGACTTTCATGTTAGAACCAATCAGTAACATGTCATCTGCATAGAGTAATAAATAAACACAATCATTGGTACTGTGGTGCTGGTAACACAAGCAATGATCAAACTCACTCCTCTTGTAACCAATAGAAACAACATAAGAATCAAACTTCTTGTACCACTGTCTTGGAGACTGTTTTGAACCTTAAAGAGATTTTTTAAGAAAACACACATGATCATGTTTGTTTTTATCTTCAAAACCTTTTGGTTGATACATGAAAATCTTTTTATCAAGCTCACCATGTAAAAACATTTTTACATCAAGTTGTTCAAATTCTCAATCATAATGAGCAACCAATGTGAGCATGATATAAATAGTGGTATACTTAACAACATGCGAAAAAATCTCATTGTAATCAACCCATTTCTTCTGTCTATACCCATTGGCTACCAACCTAGCCTTATATCTCACATGTTCATTCTTGGTGGCTCATTCTTTCACCTTATACACCAATTTACATCCCACCATGGATTTATCCATAGGTTTAGGCACTAATTCCCAAGTTTGAATTTTAGCTAGAGAGCTCATCTTCCCTTTCATAGTACTCACTCACTCCTTAAAATTTTCACACCGCATAGCTTCCTCATAGGTATTAGGCTTCTTATCCACTAGATCTTGATAACTAGCATAGACTATGGTATAGTTAGACATCTTTGGGGTTCCCTATGTGGTCTTCTCACCCTATCTCTGGCCAATTGATAATCAACTAGAGGGTTGATCCTCTATCACATCCTCATCACTCTTATTCTCTAAACCTGCTGATATTGTTGGTTATCACTCTCTACCTCACTACAAGTCATGGGTATGGGATGCTCACTTTCTTCACCTCAACTGCAGACTTATTACTAATAGTTTCTTGCTGTTTTTCACTCTCTAAACAAGGTATCTCTGACTCGTTAAATTTGACATCTCGATTTATGATAATCTTTACACCCTTTTAGCTTCTATCCCACAACATATATCCCTTAACTCCATCACGATATCCCAGAAAGACACACTTCCTAGATCTAGGATCAAGCTTTCCCTCACTCTAATGAAAAAAAACAGCACAACCTTAAGTTTTAAGTATGGAATAATCAGCACATTTACAAGGCCATTTTTATAAGGAGTATCACAATTTAAAGCAGCGGATAGAATCAAATTAGTCAGATAGCAAGCACTTATAACAGCTTCACCCCAAAAAGATTTAGGCATATCATAGTTCAACATCATACATCTAACCTTATCAAGCAAAGTACGATTCATTCTTTTAGCAACCCCATTCTGTTGGAAAGTATAAGACACTGTTTTATATCTAGTAATACCAAAATCATCGCACAAATTATCAAAGTCAATATTGTAGAATTCAAGACCATTATTATTACGCAAATATTTTACCTTTTTACTTGTCTGATTATCCACTTGAACTTTCCAATTTTTAAATTTCATGAAAGTTTCACATTTATCTTTCAATAGGTAAACCTACTCATGTCTAGAGAAATAATCAATAATAGACAAAATATTTGTTACCACAAAAAATGGGATTGCTCCTGGGACCACACAAATAAGTATGAATGTATTCTAACATTCTAGTTGTCTTGTGCGTGCTAGATGAAAATGACGTCCTACGATGTTTACCAAGCACACAATGATCATGACATATCAGACACTTGATCCTTACCAAGCATACACTTATCATTAAGGGACTTAAATCCCTTAACACTAACATCAGCAAGTCTATTGTGCCACTTCTGTGTGTGATCAGTGTCAATGGAAGAAATAGTAGAATTTAAACTACTTACGACTTCATCACACACAATGTAAATGCTATTTTTTCTAACGACCCCTAAAGGTTCTAAGTGCACACTTAGTCATTATTAGCATGCCATTACCAAGCACACCAACAAAACCTATCTCCTCCAACTCTCATACAAAAATCAAATTTCTACCCATGTGTGGAATGTATCCAACTCTCTTCAATGTGCGCACAAAACCACTATCAAAATCTAACAGTCACATCACCAATGCCAGTAATGTTATATGCAACACCACCCCATGCAACGACATTTCTATGATTATTTTCATGCAAATGATCAAACTAATGTTTATTTGATGTGACGTGAAAAGATGTACCGGAATCAAGAATCTACTTATCTAAATAGGAGTTCATAGATAGGTTAATCTCATCAGACTCGAAATTTAAAAGCATGTAAATCTCACCAAGCTCCTCTTTGGGTACTACCACATTTGTCTCATTATTTTCTCTTTGATCTCTCTGTTTATTTTTCTCTTTATAATAGTCACTAATAAAATCACCTAATTTTCCACAACCATAACACTTTTTCTATTTTGCCATTCCCTATAACTTAGAACGACTTATATTTTTTCTATTGCCACCACCCGTTTTACTGACCACCACATCCACTCCTACCCCTTGACTGAGGTCTACCATCACAAAATAAATCTCACCATTTTTTCTCTCATTTTTTTCAGCCTTCAACTCCATCTCTTTATTTTTAGAGAGTCTATGACCATGTCAGGTGTAAGGGTCTCCCTCCCATACTTGATTGCATTCTTGACTTTATTAAATGAATCAGAAATGACATTCAACAAAATTATAGCTTTGTTAATTTCAAGGATTGTTTCACTATAGTTTGTAATGTCTTGTACAAGCTTATTAAAAATATCAAGATTGTCATCCAAATCCCTTGAGGGATCAATTTTAAGAGAGATTTTTTCATAGAGATAAATTTTACTTGGAGTGGATTGTGTCAAATAAAGCTATTCTAATTTTTTTCAAAGCTTTTCTGTGGTGTCAAATTTTCCATTTTTTCGTAAAACAGAATCAGATAAATGTAATATGATAGAAGTATAGGCAAGTTCATCAAATTCTTTTTTTTGATCCTCAATAATAGTATGACCAAAATAATTATCTATAGTTTTTGAAACTTTTTGCTGAACCAAAATACCTTTCATTTTCTGTTGCCTATAGAAAAGTCACATTTACCATTAAAGACACCTAAGTCAAAACGATGCGTAGACATCTCAACAAATAAGAGTATACACCAACAAGCATCTCCAAGATAATCATGCAGGAAAAATCCTAAAAGCCTCAATATATACCGTTTTAGATTCCTAGGGTTTCGTGAGATTGGCAATCTCAGATCAAGAGAATTTTCAAACGGATAAAATCTAGGTGACAGCTCTAAATAATAGCAATAATGGGACAAAAACAAAGTATCACAAATAATCAACATCAAAACAAAAGCTAATAAAACACAAGTCACAATAATGGGCACTTAAATTCCTAAAATCACTAGCAACAGGCAACGGTTACCCCATACGGTAACCCCAAACCTAATAGCCACCCCACACGATGACCTACTATTATATGAATTTAAAAGAGACCAGCCAATTTATCAGAGGACCAACCTGACGGTCCATAATATCGGAGAGATGCGAATTTATTTTGACTTTAATATTTGATTTCAACAATTTTGGTGCAGAAAATCAACACCAAACTTGAATCCAAATTGACCAACAAATGCATTGCTGTCCCAAAAAAAAAACCTGCAAATAATAAAATACACAATCAAAATATAAAAGAAGTGATTTCAGCCCAAAAAATAATTCTAAAAAATGAAAAAATTTGGCCGAAATTTTTTTGCTGTTGTCGTCGGTCACCGCCGCCGCCTTCCAAGAAATGGTTCAATATGTTATTTTTAGTGCCAACTAAGCTGTGATACTAGTTTGTAGGAAATAATCTTACAAGAAAAAAAGGTTAATCAAGATTATATAACTAGAAATCAAAATAATTGGACAAAAAAGTAAAAGCAAAATAAACTTCAAGAGCTTTACTAATGGCGCTGCTATGGCGGGTAAAAGAGGCTCAGATTTTTAGTTAATCTCCAACAATGGTAACACCACAAATAATGGTAAGAGCACATTCCTAAGCAAACCCACAATATTCCACACGAAAAGGAAAAGACGAAACTTCATAAAGAAGAAGAAAGAGGCGTAGATTTTTGCGAAGCAGAGAAGGAGAAAGAACACAGCCACTCGACTAAAAGCAGAAAGTATGCATCCGGTCGCACGAAGGATCAGAGCAAGAGATTAATGTATATGTGTGGCTCTGTATATGGAAAAATCAGCCCATATATATATTGCACACTCAAAGAAAAAACAAATGCCATAATTTAAGTGGGTCTACTTAGAATCGATTCATCGAGTAACTGGGTCGAGGACCACTACCCAAAGTTGACAATAAATACTTTGACCCATCTTCGTAATTGGGCTGCCTAGTTTTTAAAGATTGGGCAATATAATAAATTTTCGATCATTGGCCAAGCCTATGAAGTATAATTAAACAGATCCGTTTAATACTCATTGTCCTTATGGTTTGTTTGGAAGCAAAATTCCCAACAGAATCTTTAAATGCTACGGATCAGCCTGAACCCATAGAAACTGAAAGGATCATTTGAGGTAAAGATTCTCATCTCTCAACACTGTTGGCATATACTAGAATTCTGCCACTCACTTGGTTGTTGATAAAAATGTAAATAGGTGATACTACATCCACATTGTAGCCTGAACTAGAGATTCACTGCTTGCATTGTTGTTAATTCATTCAAATTTCTAGGAAGGTGGCTCACGAGAAAAAGATGAGAGAAAATGGTTCTTTGCCTCAAGATTTAAGATACGTCCACGAGGAAGCATGTCCTAGATATTCTCAATGCCTCTGGATGTGGACTGAAATCTCAATTTTATTAGTCAAATGCAGTTGATCGAGAGCATCAAATGCTTTTCTTAATGACAATTATTAACCCAAATAGTGCATATATAATTATGATGCAGAGTAGAGTTTCCAAGTTAAAATAATTTGTGTGATGGCAAATTGATTAAACTTAATATGCCAGAATGGCTCGAATCCAAATAAGACAAACTATATTGTAGATTTAGCTAAATAAGCGCATGTTTGGTAGTGTTGAAATTATTTTTTAAGTGCTGAAATTATAAGTTGTTGGTAAATGTATGGATAAAAAGTGGATTGTAAGTTGTGGGCCCTATGAAATGTATGGATAAAAAGTAGATTGTAAGTTGTGGGTCCTATGAAATATGTGGATAAAAAGTATGTTTGATTAGCTGAAATTATAATTTAAGCAACCCCAAACCTGTGCTAAGTTAAGATTCTGTTCAGGATGCAATTTTTTCGCTAATTACTACTTAGAGAAATGGCAACATACGGAAATGATGGTAGAGTATCTGCAAATATATAAATCCTTTAATTTATCTATAAATCTTCAACATAATACAGAATCAAATGTGATGGTACACTAGAAATAGACCAGACTCAAGTTCAATAGAACTCAGAGAGCGCTCTACGTGAGTGAAAGTCAATCGAATGCCTTAGGCTACTAGTTGGTAAACCGACTACTATAATGGATAATCAGTCAATCGACATCCACTGGTGATCCATAAAATATTTCACATGACGATTACTTTAAGGATAAATCAAACATCCCACATTCCGAATTCAATAGGCGAATCATCGAGAATTGCTAGCACGTGGATAATAATTGCCAAGCAGGTGGGAGAAAACTGCCTGGCGCCTGAGAGAGAAACTGCTCACCTATAAATACCTCAAAATGTAAGCCAGGTAAGACACATCACAAAAACATCATAATTACTCTACACATTTATCCATTCATATTTTCATTCTTTGTCCTTCAACTTCCAACTCTCATGCCGGAGGATAAACTGATGGAGAGTTCTTCGCCTCCTTTTCAGGTCATCGGAGTAACAAAGAAATTGTTTTGGAAGTATTTGGAACCATCTCAAACAAGGTAATATTTTATTGGCGTCATTTGTGGAAAATGACTGGACATAAAAGCTACAACAGGCCGGCAAACTAGAAGTAGAACACGAATTACATCAACTAAGGTATAATCGGAATATGTAGCCCAAGTTCACCAACTACCGCCGCTCCTATATGTTACTTAGACACAGTTCAATTCCTTGGAGACAAAAATGGAAACACTGATGGCCTTTTTGTATAATCAAACTCAGAAAGCCATCGAGCTAACCCCTAACTTGCTGGGAAATCATCATGAACAAACACCATTTGTAGAACAATAAATCATGCCACCAAGCATTCAACCAACTGAGATAGGGCAGAGATGCCCTCTGCCTAACGCCCCACCACAAATGGGATCAGTAGTCGCACCCCTGTCCCCGATGACGATTTATGTGGAGGCCCACATGGGATGCAACCAATGGTAAATTTTGAAAAGAAAATGGAAGATGTGATGACACAAAATATTGATGGTGTTTTGTCAAAGAGAAAGGGCCGATGAAGACAGATGGTTTTAGAAGAGGACCCATTTGCGCCATAAATCGTGGCGGTTCCTCTACCTAAAGGTTTTAAAAAACCAATGATAGAAGCATACGATGGAGTTATACTAGATCACTTGCAGACTTTTGTAGACCTGATGAGGCTGTACGCAGTGCCAGATGTAGTAATGTACCAGTCTTTCCTACCAACGTTGAGGAGAGAAGCTAAGACTGAGTAGCCAATTTCGTTTTTCAGAGCTTCATAGCATACTTCTTAAGCAGCAAAAGAATGAGAAAAATTGCTATCAGCCTGATGTAAGTTGTCCAAGAGAAGGATGAGTCACTGCAAGAATATTTGGCAACATTCAGCAGAGCCACTCTCGACATCAAAGATCTCCAAATGTCTGCTGTTATCATAGCTATAATGAATGGTACGCAAAACATGGCTTTCAAAATGTCCATTTCAAAAAGTCTCCCAGAGTCAATGCACGATTTGTTGAAAAAAGAAGATAAGTATGTGGATGCAGAGGAAGCATACATAGTAACAAAGAGCTAGTGGGAAGGAAGGGAGCTCGAGACTCACAAGTGAAAATCTCATGATGACCAAAAGATGACTGACAAAGGAAAACAAAGACCTGTATACACAAGTAGAGACAACATTTGAGATCGATCGACCAGACATAAGTATGAGGATACCCGAACATATACTCTTTTGAACACGCTGCATGAAAAAATGTTGATGGAAATACGAGATATGAAAGAGATCGAGTGGCCGAGACCAATGGTCGCGTCTTCCATGAAAAGAGATAAGAGAAAATACAGTCAATTCCATAGGAATCATGGACATGAGCATGACACAGAAAGTTGTATCTAGCTAAAAGAGAAAATCGAACGGTTGTTGAAAAGAGGATCTTTATCCAAGTACGTGAAAAATGATCATAGAAAATAAAAAGTTGAGGAGCATCCACCTCCTCTCGCGGGAGTGATTAACATGATCGTTGGTGGAACAATGGCAAACGAAGACTCTAACTCAGCCAGAAAGATTTATGTCTGCTTGACTGGAGTATGTTCAATACAGAGAAAAAAATGGTTTGACCAAGACATCATTTTTGACAAGGTGGACCTAGTAGGCATGTAATGCCCCCACGATGATGCTCTAGAGGTGGTAGGCGATATTGTAGATTTTGACGTCAGGAGAGTGTTGGTTGACGGCAGTAGTGCAGTAGATGTTCTCAGTTGGGATGCTTTTTTAGCTTAAAAATCTCTCCAAGTCAGGTAATGAATACTCCATTGTTGGGGTTTGGAGAGGCTACTATTGTCCCAAAATGAACCATAGAATTACCCGTGATGTTGGGGACTTACCTAACAAGTGTTGTTAATATGATGAGCTTTTGGTAGTCAAAGTCTCTATGTCTTACAACGCAATATATGGTTGGCCTGTATTCAATACTTATCACCACGTGGTAATGTTTCTTACCAGTCGAGGGATTGGATGTATAAGAAGAGATCAAAACGCTTCTCGAAGGTGCTGTGTTGAAAGTTTTCAGATCAAAAATGCTTCAGTGGTCTTGATGATAGACTTCGAGCTACCAATAGGAAAGATTGAACCATTGGACATGACCAAAAAAATTTCAAATGTCAGATGGGAAAGATTTTAGCATTGGAACAGATTCAAAACTAGAGAAAATAGCAAATTTGATAAAGTGTTTAGCGAGAACATGGATGTCTTTGCCTGGAATCCTAGTGATATTCCAAGCATCAATTCATTGGTTGCTCAGCACCGATTGGGTATTCTTCTAGGAGCCCAACCAGTGAAACAAAAGAAAATGAACTTCGCTCGAAATAGGCAGGTTGTAGCAAAGGAAGAGGTCAAAAAGTTGCTGAAGACATGCTTCATTCAGAAAGTTTAGTACCCTGAGTGGCTAGCCAATATAGTCTTAGTGAAAAACTTGAATAGGAAGTGTCGTATGTGTATAGATTACACTGGGTTGAACAAGGCATGTCCGAAAGATTCATACTCATTGCCCTGTATTGATCACCTGGTAGACGCCATGTTCGGCCATAAGCGGCTCAATTTTCTTGAGACATTCTCGAGATACCATCAAATCTCTATGGCAGAATCAGATCAGAAACAAAATCATTTATCATTGATTTTAGGATGTACTGCTACTCAGTTATGCCATTCAAATTGAAAAATACTAGAGCAACCTACTAGAAGATGGTGAACAAAGTTTTCAGTGGGTTGATATGAAACGTGATTGAGGTTTATATTGATGATATGGTGGTCAAACATGCTTAGACATGCGATCATTGCCTGACTTACAGCAGGTGTTCAATGTCGCTAGACGAAACAGGCTAAAATTCAACTTAGAGAAGTGTATAGTTGGCACAACTGGTGGAAAATTCTTGGGATACATGATAACACAAGAGGGATTGAGGCTAACACTATTCGAGCAATCTTAGAGATGAGAGCCCGACTACAAAGAATAAGGCTCAAAGGTTGATCGAACGAGTAGCTGCTCTAAATCGATTTATAAGTAGGGTAGCTGACAAATGGTACCACTTTTTAAAGTCAATTGGGAGTTCATGCAACTTTGAGGGACCAGAGAATGCGAAGAGTCACTTGAGCTATTAAAGCAGTCTCTATGACAACCTCTAGTCCTAACTCAACCTCACCCTGGAGATTTGTTATGTTTGTACTTGGCAGTGTCACCCCGTACCGTCAGTGCAGTGTTGATAAAAGAGTTTACTAAAGTTCAGAGACCAGTTTACTATATAAGTTTGGAGCAAAGACTCACTACAGCTAAGCGAAACAGTTAAACAGTTAGTATTTTCTCTCATAGTGACAGTCAGAAAATTGAGACCATATTTTCAATCTCATACTATGCAAGTCATGACCAATCAACCTATCAAGCCGATCCTTCATCGTCTGGAGACTTCGAGAAGGATGCTCAAATAGAAAGTTGAGCTAAGCGAATTCGATATCGATTTTAAGCTAAGAACAACCATCAAGGCACAAGCATTAGCAAACTTCATTGCAGAACTTACCATGGCATACCCGAGGGCGAGGCAGCAGACTGGAAATTTTTTGTGGATGGTTTGTCACATAGTAAAGGATCTGGTGCAGGGATCATAACGATAGGGCCAGAGTCTGAAGAGCTAGAATACTCTATTTGCTTTGAATTCTCAACCACAAACAATGACGCATAGTACGAGGCAGTGAACACATGGCTAAATCTGGCGGTTAGACTAAGAGTATCATCAGTTGAAATTTGTAGTGACTCACAACTAATAGTGGGACAAATAACTGGCGACTTTGAAGCAAAATATAGTAAAATGGCCGTTTACTTAATGCAAGTGAGAGACTTACGAAGAAAATTCTCCAACTTCAAGATAACCAAAGTCTAGAGAAAAGATAATTCTTGCACATATGCACTATCCAAATTGGCATCGGCAAATCTAAAAAATTTGCTGACATCGACAAGTGTGCAAACAATGAAGCAGCCTAGCATCCTAAATGTGATAGAGATTGCAGACATTGAATTCAAAACAAGTTGGGTTGATCCGATAATAATTATCTTGTAAGGGACACACTTCCAAGAAACCCGATTGAAGCAAAAAGGATAAAGATCACAACCGCCATGTTCACTATGATCAATGGACAGTTATATACACGGGCTTCACTATGCATTATTTGAAATGTTTACGACCCATGAGGCCAAAGAAGTGTTGTTTGAAATACATGCAGAATTTGTGGTAATCACCAAGGGGCTGCGACTCTTGCATTCAAGGCCTTGTGGCAAGGGTATTATTGGCCTACCATGAAAGAAGATGCTAGAGACTTGGTGAATAAATGTGATGCCTATCAATGCTATGGCAACTTAATCCATGTACTCGCTGAGCAGCAATCTACCATTTTCGAAGTTTGTCCTTTTTTCTAGTGGGGCCATGGACATCTTGGACATTTTCTTGTAACCAAGGGTCAAAGGATGTTCTGCTAGTCTCTATCGACTACTTCACCAAATGGGTAGAAGCGAAGCCTATAACAACGATTACCACATCTAAAATTCAGGGTTTTGTGGAAAAACATAATTTGCAGATTTGGAATACTTAGAGTGATTGTAACTGACAATAGTAGACAGTTCGATAACCATAGTTTTAGAGCTTTTTGTGAAAGTTACAACATTAATCACTGATTGACTTTGGTGGCACACTGACAATCGAATGGGCAGGCTGAAGTGATGAATTGAATGATACTTTGGGATCTAAAAACAAGACTGGAGAAATAAAAGGGATTATGGGCAAATGAGTTGTCCAATGTGTTGTGGGTGTACCATATGACTCCTAGAAAGCCAACAGAAGAGACACTTTTCAAATTGTCTTTTGGCATGAAGTAGTGGTACTGGTAGAAATCTTGAGCAAGACTGGCAGGCTGAATGTCAAGCAGCTCGACCTAGTAGTGACATGCTCTGAGCTCGACCTGCTCGAAGGGGCCAAAGAGAGATCATCGATCAAAATGACAGCTTACAAGCGGAAGGCTGCAGAATATATCAACCGACGAGTAAAGTTAAGAGTGTTCCAGCCAAGTGATCTGGTGCTCACAAATGCAACAGCAGCTGGGCATCTACCATCTAAGCTTGGAACGAATTGGGAAGGACCATATGAAGTGTTTAGAAGCCTGGAGAAGGGAGCCTACAATCTTAAAGATCTGAAAAAGAAGCCGATGAGAAGACCAAAGAACGCACAACATCTTAAAAAATACTACTAGTAGAAATAAAACCAATAGGAAGAAGTTGACATCTAACTTTGCAAATATAGTTACGAATTTTACTGTTTTTATTTGGAACTATTAAAAAGAACTCTTGTTGTCTTTCTTTAATGTTACGCCGACTGCTGGTCCTCATAAAGAACATCGGTTCTTTCTATTTTCTAGACATGTTTATGTTCATTTCTTTTTTCTCTTTAAGTGTAATGCTGTCTAATTCAGCACTTTGTATTCCTTAAAAATGTTTAATGAAAAGCCTAGGCGGTGGCGATAGATGATAAGGGCGCTAAGGAAGAGCCAGCCTAGCTGGGATGTCCCGGTGCGCTTATTGAGTCCTTCATCCTAGGCAAGTTTTGTGTGAACAAATCGCCTTGATATATAGTTATAAAGACTTTTCACACTAATCATTAACTCAAAAATCGCCCTAAGAGCTTAGCAGTGAGCAATAAAACAAAAATTTGGTTAAAACTCTAAATCACCTTACAGCTCGGGTGGTAAGACGAAAAAAACCACAAAGTGGTCTACAACTCTAAAATTGTCCTAAAAGCTTGACGGTGAGCAATAAAACCAAAATTCAGTTAAGACTCTAAATCGTCTTACAGCTCGAGTGATACACCAAAAAAACGACAAAGTGGTCTACGGCACCAAAATCGCCTAAAGAGCTTTACGGTGAGCAATAAAACTAAAAGTTGGTTAAGATTCTAAATTGCCTAACAGCCGGGTGGTACGTTGAAAAACTACAAAGTGGTCTACAACACCAAAATTGCTCTAAGAGCTTGGCAATGAGCAATAAAACCAAAATTTGGTTCAGACTCTAAATCGCCTTACAGCTTGAGTGGTACACCAAAAAAACTACAAAGTAGCCTACAACACCAAAATCGCCCAAAGAGCTTCACGGTGAGCAATAAAACCAAAAGTTGGTTAAGATTCTAAATTACCTTACAGCTCGGGTGGTACGCTGAAAAACTACAAAGTGGTCTACAACACCAAAATTGCCCTAAGAGCTTGGTGGTGAGCAATAAAATCAAAATTTAGTTAAACTCTAAATCGCCTAAACGACTCGGATGGTACGCCAAAAAAACCACAAAGTGGTCTACAATACCAAAATCACAGAAAGAGCTTGGCAATGAGCAATAAGACCAAATTTTGGTTAAGTCTCTAAATCGCCTTATAGAATTTTGGTAGATTGTCCAAGCTTGCATGTCAAGTAGTTGATCGTACTGGTTTGCACATTAGTGATTGACTGTGTCCACTTCAGGGTTATGAAATGGTCGATTAATTAAAACACTTAATTATTGTTAGAGAAATGATGATTTAATCCAGTCTACTCATTACAAAATTTGATAGCAAAAAGACAAGATAGACAAAATGTTGATTGAACCCATGCATAATCATATAAGAGCAAAATGAAGTCGTTCAAGCATTACTAAAGGCTATATCGCCAAAAGTGCGCGCTAAAAAGAAACACCAAAGTGAAGCTACTAAAAATAAAGCTAGCCCACATCCCGAGCTAGAGAGATAAAATATTTGTCAAACGACTTCTCCACAAAAAATAAACCTAACAAGATATAACGACATGCAAAATTAGTCGAGCTAATAAGCACCGTCCTCATCCTGAAGAGGAGCGTATACCTAATCATCTGCTCCATCTTGTATTGCGGTATGCTCCAACTCTCGTTGTCGAGCTAAAAAATGATTGAAACCTAGTGAGTTGACGCCTAGGTGCTCAACTGATAGCCACTCTTTGGTCAATGAAATAGAAGCACTCATAGACTCAGCTCCATATGCATACAAATAGTGCTGGTATTCTGAAGAAGCTTTATAGTTTTCCATGGAATCGTGCTGAGCGTTGGCGAGAGTGGATCGAAGATTATCAATCTTCTTCTCTTGTTCCTTGACTTGAGCCTCTGAAGTATCAAAAGACTTCTTCAAACTAGAAATCTTCTTCTTCAAGTGATGTACTTCATTGGATTCATTGGATTTTTCATCATCAACAACTTTCAGGTTAGTACCCATGCACTTGCAGGCTATAACGAGAGAATCTTGAAGGGTCAAAACCTAGCAGGCATAAATTAAAGCATACATGGTTAAACAAACAGCTAAACAATATTAAAAGAAGGGAAAGAAAACGTATGAATTGCTTACCTTTCTGTCGTAGACTGCCAAAACTTTCTCAATATCCTCAATCCTTCTATTGGACAAACCCTCAGACATATGTGAAAAAATATAGCTCCGCATAACCTCGGCATCTCGCTAAGCATGAATGGGTAGAAAGTGGAGGTCGAAAATGAGAGAATCCCCAATAGTCTGGTCACCATTCATCTGCATCGGGCCAACGTCCCTAGGAAAATCAATGTGGACGTTCTCCACAGTCCCATCAGCAAACACCTATGTATTTTTGTCGCCTACCTTTCCTTTTGCTTTGCTTGCAATTTTTTTTTCTCTTGGCCTGCCCAGGAGAAGGATGCCCCTCATCATCCATAGCAAGGGGTAGAGAGCCAAGCACGTCTGCTAGATTGAATTTCATTCCTGTTCATTAAAATCATTATAAAAAAACAAACAAAGATGTCAATGTAAACTATGAGCACAAAACCTACAAATAGGCTTGAAGAGCCTTACAAATAACATATCTTCCTCTGTTAACATGTCGCTCAACCTGGAAGCAGAAGAGTCTAGACACTCGAATATTCTAACTTGGCTTTCCAAAAGGAGGGTTACTTCAAAAAGGTTGTTGAATAAGCGAACTTAGGGATGTCTCCATTTGGTAGTAAAGGGAAATTGGCCTTCGGCAGGTCGAACAAAGAAGAATCGAGACTTCCACCCACAGTAAGAATTTCTATAGTGAGGCACTTGCATGTTAATTATCGAAGTAAGGAAGATATAAGCGTTACATTGTGGTAAGTGATACACCTCGAAGACACGCCTAAAGAGGTTTACGCTAGGCTCTATGTGTTTAGACATACATATGTAGAGAAAATATAAAGCAAGTCTCAAAGCATTGGGATTCAATTGACCAGGAGAAAAGTGAAATTCATTAAAAATAGAGATAAAGAGTAGGTGGAATGGAAACATTAAACCCTCATCCATTCTATCTTTATACTTGGTTATCTCACGAGGATTTGACCCATGAAGTTTCTCAGTGAGATAGGGAGCTCTATACACGTAGTCATCTTAAAGAATGAATTTCTCAAGCATCTTGTTCAATTTATTTTGTGAATTATAAAGACTACATGCTTTGAAATTTTCAAGTGTTACTATGACTAGCTGGTCTTCTTTCAATTTCAACATTACTATGAACATGGCCGCCAACCGCCCCAACTAGAAGAGAATTGACGACCTCTATCTTGGAAGCAATCAGTCGACCAACTGGTCTTCTTTCAATTTCAATTTTGATTGTTGCTACATATCAAGATGCAAATATACAAATTTATCCTATTGCATTCGCCATAGTCGATTTTGAGAATGATGACTTGAAGAAGGAGAACCAGGCCACATTCATGTTCCTTATTCGAAACATAATTCGTCGAGGTTGACCTACTTAAGCATCCGAAGTAATAGACCGTCGATGATATGGCCTGAGAACTGTATGCGCCTGATGTGAAAGAATTTCCATATGCATGAAAGACGCCAATTGCTCTTTATGCTCGTTATTTAGAGCCTCCAATACCTTTTTGATATTTTTGAGATTCTGTAGAGGTCATCTTCCCCATAAATCTACTCCTTATGTCAATAGCGTACTCCATCATGCAATAATAGATGAATTTTAGTAACTTAAATAAATAAATTTTAAACATAACATGGTATCTGATAAACATAAATGTCGGTAAAGTAGAGTTGGTGAAACTAACTTCCTAACAAACTAGAGGTCGGTAATGAATAATCATCACCAATGGGTATAGGTCATTGGGTCGGCCAAGAACAATCCTCACCGATCTTCCTAATCGACCCCTTTCCATCGGTGAAGATTGTTCTTCACCAACCCATCCATCACTGAGGATTATTCCTCATCGACCCACAGTCTGTTAGAAACAATACTCGTCGATGGAAAGGGTCGGTCTCAACAGATTTCAAAGGTTTGGTCTTCACCGATCCAAATTGATATAAGGAAAGACCGACCTAAACTGATATATAGGGTTGGTGAAGAACAATGTTTCACTGACGGGTGTCAATGAAGAGCACAAACCCAACATATTAACTTGCAATCAAGTTTTACACAAATTTAAATAACAAATCACAAATTTATACTCAAATGTGTATATATATATATATATATAATCAAGATTTTATACTACAAACCCATATTTTCTAACCGAAACAAACTAAATGAGGAAAAAATAACCAAAAATTCAAAAAAAGTGAGATAGGTCGGATTCTAACCGTGAAATAGGACTTCCTACACTTGTTTTGAGATTAATCAAATGCCAAAGATACCCACGGGTTTTGACTGCAAGATTTGAAATTCTATGGCTTTGGTGTGTATGGTCAGTGATGAAAGATTATTGGGTAGAAATTTTAGGATCAGTTTTGGGTTGAGTTGGGGTTTAGATAAGGGATATATTGAGGCAATTCCTACAAGAGCAGCTGCTTGTTGAGCCAAATGTGCAAATTCTTCGGGATCTTTGCACTTGGCCAACATTGCCATGAGCTTTCTTTTCTCCGTGAGAAAGTCGGAGTGTTTTTCTTGATCTTTTGATTTCCTTTTGATTGATGCTCGAAAGTTACAATATATATATATATATATATATATATATATATATATATATATATATATATATATATATATATATATATATATCATTGTCTTGGGAAAGATCTTGAAATCTAACTTTGATGATGATGAACCCGAAGCTTTTGAGAGATTTGAGGCGTTTAAGAGCACCGCTTGTTGAGCCAAATGTGCAAATTCTTTGGGATCTTTGCACTGGGCCAACATTGCCATGAGCTTTCTTCTCTCCGTGAGAAATTCGAAGTGTTTTTCTTAACGATCTTTTGATTTTCCTTTTGTGCTTGCAAGTTTTGAGCCATGCTTGAACTGATTTTAGGTAGACATTAGTCTCGGTAAACTTCTCCCACCATTTGATTTTGAATCTCCTAACAATTTGTTTTGGAGCAAACTTGGTAGCATCATTGGCGTAAACATAAATGTCCCAGCACATGATCCATGAGACTTTAAAAATTCTTGCAAATTGAAAAAGTATCCATTCTTGTTCTAAAAGATATTTTGAGCCATGTTTTTTGAAATATTTGAATCCTTCTGAAACAAGACTTGGAAGTATTTGTTCTTCAAGTCCAAAACTTGAAAACCAATTTTGAAACCATTTGAAAAGGAAGAACAACACTTATGGTCAAACATGATAAACTAAGAGTGAGAAGATGGTCAAACTTAAAAAAAATCATATACCAAGCATTTTGATAGATAGTTGAATTTTGAAGGAGAAATGGGGTTTGCAGTTTTGAATTTCTTGGTTTTCCAAGGATGCTAACCCCATTCTTCAAAAGAAAATGAAAAATCTGGATTGATAGGAGTAGGATTATGAGTTATCTCTACCGATTTTGTATAAGTAAGGATAAACTCATAGAAGACTCTTGTCTTTTTGACATCATCTGGCATGAACCAAAATTTTTGAGGAAAAATTTGAGAAACGCATTCATCAAGAGATGAAAGAATTGCTTGCCATCTAGTAAAAATCTTTTTTGAAAAAAGATTTTTAATGAATATATTTGGCCGCTTTACAATCAGTTTTGAGTAAAAAGGTTATTGATAAGACCGTCTTGAAATTTTGTAATACATAAAACAATAGCCAAAGTTTCTTTTTTTACGGTAGAATAATTTTTCTGAAGTCCAATCCAAATACCAGAATGATATCAAACCAATTTTTCTTGATTGTCGATTTTTTGTTTGATAACCCTCCCACCCCCATAACCTAACTCAACGGCATCGGTTTCAATAATGAGGAATGCTTTTGGATTAATGATATGGAGGCAGGGGATAGTTTTGACTGCTTTAATAGCTAAACTATAGGCTTGTCCCCAAGTAGGTGGATTTTTTCTAACTCTTTGATAAAGAGGTTCATAGAATTGTCTAATATTCGAAATGAAATCAGCCACATAATTGACACATCCAATGAATCTTTGAAAGCTGGTTTTGTCTAATATGTCGTCTCGAAACTTACTGGAGAATTCTAAGCTCCTTTGTATTGGAATAAAGGTTCCTTGGTAGATCTCATGACCTAAAAATTTGATTTTTGTTTGACAACAGACAATCTTCTTAGTAGACAATGTTAGTCCATTCGACTTAATAATCTTGATGAAAATACTTAAATGCTTGAAATGCTGCTCCAAACTTTCAGAAAAGATCAGGACATCATCAATGTAAACTATTGAAAAGTTTTGATAAAGGTTGAAGATATCACTCATAATCTTTTAGAATTCGGAATGAGTATTTTTTAGGCCAAAAAGAATAACATTCCATTCATATTGTCCAAATGGAAAATTAAATGCTGTTTTGTATTTATCTTGTTCATTGATCTGAATTTTCTAAAATTCAGATTTCATATCAAATTTTGAAAATATTACAGCATTAATTAATCTATTTAAAAGATCTTTCTTTTGAGGTAAAGGACATCTAATCCATTAAAGTACCTTATTTATTGGCTTGTAATTGATAACTAATCTAGGAGCTCATCTCTCAATCTCTCCTTGATTATTGAAATAATTAAAAGGCAGAACAACTCCACGAAGATTTACTAGGTCTAATTATACACTTTTCAAGTAAATCATCAACTTCTTTGACACAATATTCGAGAAATTCTTTATTCATTTGAATTGGTTGAGATTTTGTAGGGATTTTTGATTCTTTGAAATCATAAACATAAGGTAAAGAGATAATATATTTCTTTCTATCCCAGAAAGCGTTTGGAATAGTAGAACATGTTTCTTCTTCGATTTGTTTATGGATTTGAGTGATTTTTTCTTTATTTTTTGACTCTTTCAACTATATATCAATTCTTGTATACTTGATTTCTTCTTTAAGAAATTTAACATGGTTGTTTTATGAGGTTGATATTATTGATTATTCTTGAGATTGAAGCTTGTTTGAGAGCATTAAAATCTTTATCGGAAGGAGGATTTGTTAAACTAAAGATGAGTTCTTGACCAAAGATTTTTGTTCTTAATCCATCTTTATCAGCATAAAATGGATAAATCTGAACAATAAAAAGAGTTCCAAGGATAGCTTCTTGGTCCAAATCTTTGACAAGGTAAAAAAAACATTTTTAAAGCAAATACCTGAGTTACAGATATGAGCTTTTGAAAGCTTATATTGAATGTTGAGTTTTTTTCCAATGGCTCCATAAATGCGCTCAATATTTTTCTCGAAGAACTTTGTAGGTGTAAGACCTCTTCTTTTATACAATTTCGATCAAAACTCTGATTTTCATTTTGAAATCTTTATTGACAACTATTGTCATTTGACAATACCATTTTTGAAGTTGAAATTTATTAATAACATTAAGATGATCTTCTCCTGTTCGAGATATAATTTGATTAGTTTCTTTATCAAATCCATCTTCTGAATCATCTCTATTAAGAGGTTCTTGTTCTTTTTCTAATTGCTTAACTTTGAGAAGGATAACTTCCATCTTGACATCTTTCATTTGTCTTTCCAAACTTGAGAATTGGTTTTTCATTTCATTAATTTTTACTTGAAACTTGAAACTTGGAAGATTCTTTCCTAAATCTATCCATAATTTGAGTGATATTAAATGGTTCAATTTTTATTTTTATTTTTGAGGGGTTAGAAGTTGATTAATTTCCTTTCTTAATTTAGGGTTTTCAATTTTTTTCAACTATTTCTTGGATAATGGCTTTCTTTGAAGATAATTTATTATCTTCTTGAGTAAGAACATTGATGGATTTGTTCTTACAAAGGCAAGCCTTAGTTCTGCAAACTTGTTTGTCATTACTTTAGTCAGAAGAAACAGAACTTTCTTCCTAATAAGTATCTTCTTGATTTTGGTAGACTTGTTCTTCCTCATTTTCTGAATATTCTTCATAACTGGATAAAACAAGATTTAGTAATTGATTTTTTAAACCATCTTTAATTTGAAGGTTGTTGATTTTCTTTTCCATAGGGCATTGGTTAGAGTAATGTCCTACTTGTTTACACTTCCAACATGTTATGCTTTTCTTTTAGAATTTTCTTTTGTGGAATCATTTTGGCATTTTTTTGATAATTTTCTTCTTTATAAAATAATTTTCGTCTGAAAGGTTTTTTTATATGAAGATTTATTAAATTTATTTTTCTTTTTGAATTTGGTAGAAGGAGCAATAACTTTCTCAAAGCCATATTGCTTGCAGAAAGATCCAAGCTCTCGTCGAGATTCAGATATTTTATTTTTAAGTTTTGCCTTGAGTTTGATATCATTACATAATGCTAATCCTTCCTTATTGATGTAATTAACTATTTCACCATAAGTGAAGGAAGCATAATGAATAGTATCATGATTTTGAGTTTTGATGGCAGTTCTTACTCTTTCAACGAAGAGTTTTGAAAGCCCAAATAAAAATCTTTCTTTCCAAATGGCTTGAAAGAAATCTTCTCTGGCCACGACTTTGACAAGGAAGATATCTTTGTACCATCTAAAATCATGAAGTCTTGGACAAGTAAGGTTCATAAGAATTTTAGAGGACCTCTCATGATAGACAGCTGGATTACTAATAAAATGTTTGACGATTGAAAAAATGAAAGTCGCAAGACTATCATTTGTTCCAACAAGTTTTCTGGCAGAAGTGATTGAATTTCTATCTTGTTCACTAAGGTAGTTATTCCACCACCATTTAAGTTGACCTGAAAGTCCAATGAGTATATTACTGAAGGCAGTTTCAACTTTGATATCTCTGCATAAATAGGCAGAATGACAGATTGCTATATTCTCAACAACTTGAATGATTTGATATTTAGTCATACCATCAATATTCCATTCAATGACTTCATCTCTGTTGTAAGGGACTTGTCTTGCCCTCTTTTTCTCAAATTGCATATCAGGAAAAGATAATCTAGAATAAAAATTTGGTAATTCTGAATAATTTTTTGAAATTTTTGTCCCCGTAGCTTGTTTATTTGAGAGTGTTCTTCAGTAAATTTATCTTCTAATTCTTCTATAGAAGTTACCACATTAACATTCTTAAAAGAACTAATTTTTGAAAGTTGTTTTGATATTTCTGTGAGAATACTAACTTCGTTTGAAAGTGTTTTTTTCCCAGCTTTGGTTTTGATAAGAACTATCAAGGGGTTTAAATAACAGGTTTTATCGTTTTTCTTTCTCTTGAAGGTTTTTCTGAACTTTTCGCTTCAGAATTTAACTCAATTCTTTTTAATTTTCCTGTCATTAAGTGTAACATGATATTAGTGAAATTATTTTGGGGTTGTATGTTTTTGATATGTTTAACTATATATCCATAATTTTCTAGTCTATCAGTGACTTGTTTGAAATGTTTCACCTGAAGTTGTTTTCCATGTTGTTTTATTGATATGGGTGTTGTTGATTGTCTTTGGTCTTGGTTTTCCAAAGACTTTGACATTAATCCATTCAAAAAAACTTGAATCTTCATGTTAAGAATGAGTCAAGTTCATCTTCAGAGAATATTCTTCTAATTGTTTGCCTAAAGGTTTTGACTTGGGAGGTTTTGTCATTTTCGAATTCTTTTCTTCTATTGACAGAAGAGGAGATGATATTTAATTGTCTATCAAATCTTTCTGAGGAAGGAAGAAGATGCATATTTGAGGCAGTTGGTGAAGTGGATCTCTCGGATTCAACTTCACCTTCTGGTTCATAATAAGTTTTTGGAATGTTTGGATTGAAATCTACTCCTTTGAATTTTTCAAAAGAGGTAGAGTGTCTTGATGGTTGGAAGGAAATTTTCTCCGAATCAAATCTTGACAAAGTTGATTGTCTAGAGCTAGAAGTAGGTTCGTCGAAAATCAACCTAACATCTCCATTAGGGAAATTTAGGATTTGATTTAGAACTTCTCTAAGCTTTCGCATTTTTAGCATATTGACCTTTGCAAGATCCCATGTTAAAGATCTATAGATATTGTCCCATGGTAGTCTTTTTGGGACAATAGCATTTGGGTAAAGAGTATTGACCTCCATCAAAAGAGTTTCATCTCTTGGAGAAGATCTTAATACTCCAGGATTGAGTGTGGCACTCATAATCTTGTAATAAACTCGGTATATAATCACAATAAATCTTGATCGATCATCAAATTTGCGATTTTCAGATGCTTGAATATTAAGAGTGAGTGCATTTGAAATAGCTCTGTTGAAGAGGTCGACAGAGAAATTTGGAAAGTAATTAAAGAAAACTGGACCACCTTTTCAAACTTGAGGTGTCTTTTATCCCTAAGGAGTAAAAGGATGAGTACATCTAAACCAAGCCTAAACAAAGGCTTAATCGTGACTTGAACAAGTCATATATGAAGAAATTTATATTTCTTCATATGTTTCATGATAACATCATTTGAGAGTAGCCTTATTTGAGTAAATGATTTTTGACAGGTATGGTTTGTTCACAAGTTTTGATAGTATAATCGTGACGGAAATTAAACATTCCCATTTCATAGATAGTTTTCTTATCTACATTGGGAATAATCCAATTATAAAGTCTTTGTTCAATTTGAGCAATTTGAATATCTTGATTAACTCTAAACATCTTGATTTTGGCTATCAATTTAATATTCATCTTAAATAAAATTTCTATTACTAGAATTAGAACTACTTGATCTACTAAACCACGATCTAGGCCAAGACATTGAAGGAAAAGCTTACAAGACTTAGCAACTATAGAGGTTGATTCAAGATTACAAGACCACCTTTCTTGGCTAACCAACACAACAAGGCTCCAAGGCTGACCAACGTTTCCCTTGAAAACATAGTAACATTGACTAAGGTTTGAAAGGCTTATCAGTAAATGGCTCTGATACCAAATTAGGCTAAGGAGATCGATGAGATACAAGATAAGGGTAATAGTGTAATTCACTGGTAAAAATTATTGGATAATATTTTTTGTGAAACTTGATACAGTAGACTAAAGCTTCTATAAGTAGTAGATTCTTAATAGATTTTAAATATCTATGCAAAATTGGAGTTCTCATAAATTGAAATACAAACTTTGAAGTACAAGCTTACAATGTTTTCTTTAATCGTACTTTTGAAATGTAGATAAACTTGGCATAAACTAAATTACAGAAATGATAATAGTAGTTTTTCAAATCAGAGAGATCATCTAAAAAACACTTTTCCTTGAGAGAAGAAAACTTTTTGCTTAAATAGGCATTTTCTAGACTTGAATTTCGGACTTGATATCTGCATTATTGAATGAACTGTTTGCTCCCATGCCGATGGTAGCTTGGAAACTATTATTGTATGCGAATTCCACCAACGCTAGGTGACCTTCCCATTCACCACCGAAATCCAAGACGCATGCTCTCAACATGTCTTCAAGGATTTGAATAATGCGTTCTGATTGTCCATCGGGCTGAAGGTGATAAGCTGTGCTAAACTTCAATTTAGTACCCAAAGCTCCTTGAAGACCTTTCCAAAAATTTGAGGTAAACCTCAGATCTCTATCTGATATGATAGATGCCGGTATCCCATGAAGTCTAACAATTTCTTTGACATACAAATGTGCTAATTGTTCCAAACTGAAATTCATTCGAATGGAAAGAAAATGCGCAGATTTTGTCAAACGGTCTACCACAACCTAGATGGCATCATGACTTCTCGCCAATCTAGGAAAACCCACAACAAAATCCATTGCAATTTTCTCTCATTTCCACTCTGGTATATCCATTGGATTTAATGTCCCTGACGGCCTCTGATGCTATGCTTTCACTTGTTGACACACCAAACATTCTGACATGAAATGAGTTACAACTCCTTTCATGTTTCTCCACCAAAATGTATGCAAATCTTTATACATTTTAGTCCTCCATGGATGTGCGACGTAAGGAGCGGAATGAGCTTCATATAAAATCTCATTTCTCAAACCTTCATCTTTAGGCACACATATTCGACCTTTGAACATCAAAGCTTTGTCCTCAGCTATTTCAAACTCTTTCCTCTTTTCAGTTTCTACTTCAGTCCTAATCTTTTCCAAAAAAGGAACATCCATTTGAGCTGTCACAATTCCATCTCTGAGTGCCGACTTTACTATCAGACTTGCTATCACTGTCGATGTCCGCACCGACAGTGCTAATACTTCAATTTTCATACTCTCAAAGTCCTTGATCAGATTTTCTTGTGTCGATTGAGTATAGCCAACTGACCCATATTATTTTTTCTAAGAGCATTTGCGACTACATTTACCTTACCCGGATGGTAAAGGATATAGCAGTCGTAGTCTTTTACCAATTCCAACCACCGGTGTTGCCTCATATTCAACTCATTTTGGGTGAAAAATTACTTGAGACTCTTATGGTCAGTGTAAATTTCACACTTGCTTCCATAAAGGTAATGGCGCCAAATTTACAAGGCGTGAACCACTGCCGTAAGTTCAAGATCACGTGTCAGGTAATTTTGCTTATACTGCATCAACTGTCTTGAAGCATAAGCTATCACCTTTCTATTTTGTATCAACATACAGCCCAAATCGAGTTTTGATGCATCACTATAAATTACGTAGCCCTCTGAACCTTTGGGTAAAGCTAATACTGGTGGAGATACTAGCTTGTTTTTTAACTCTTGAAAACTCTGTTCTCAATTCTCGGACCAAACATACTTAACCCCCTTCGAGTCAATTGCGTCATAGGGCCAGCTATTTTGGAAAATCCTTCTATGAAACGTCGATAATAGCCGGCTAAACCCAGAAAACTTCTTATTTCTCCAACATTTGATAGTGCCAACCAATTTGACACAGCTTCAACCTTTGATGGATCTACTTCAATTCCCTTAGCAGTTACAACATGTCCAAGGAATCCTATTTGGTCCAACCAAAATTCGTACTTCGTGAATTTGGCATACAACTTTTCTATCCGCAAGGTCTCCAATACTATTCTCAAATTATCTTGATGTTGCTCGAGATTCTTGGAATAAATCAAGATGTCATCGATGAATAATATGACGAACCGATCTAAATATTGATGAAAAACTTGGTTCATTAAATCCATAAATACTGCTGGAGCATTCGTTAGTCCAAAGGGCATTACTGTAAATTCATAATGCCCATATCGAGTTCAGAATGCTGACTTTGGTATATTCGATGGCCTGATTTTTAGTTGATAATAGCCCAACCTCAAGTTGATCTTCAAAAACACAGAAGCACCACTTAATTGATCAAACAATTTTTCAATCCTTGGAAGTGGATACTTATTCTTGATCATCAATTTATTCAACTCATGGTAGTCCATGCACATTCTCATTGATCCATTTTTCTTCTTCATGAAGAGTACTGGAGCTCTCCACGAGGAAACACTTGGTTTGATAAATCATTTATCCAAAAGTTCTTCAAATTATATTTGAACTCTTGCAATTATTTTGGTGCCATCCAATATGGAGCCTTTGATATGGGTGCAGCTCCAGGTATCAGATCTATCGTGAATTCTACTTGTCTATTAGGCAGTATGCCCACTAGATCATCTGGAAATACATCGGCGTACTCCCGAACCACTGGCACATTATCCAATGATACTTCCTCAGATGGGGTACAAATGAGATTGACAAAATAACCTTGGCAATCTCTCTTCTTAAGCAACTTTTTTGCCTGTAAAGCTGAGATGAGGCAGATAAGTGCTTTAATCTTCGACCTATAAAATTTAAACTCTTTCTCTCCCGGTCTTCGAAATATTACTTCTTTCTCAAAACATACAATGGTAGCACGATTACTACCCAACTAATCCATCCTCAGGATAATATCAAAATCTCTCATACTTATAGCATGCAGGTCTGTTGACAAAACTAACCATCAAAATATATCTGAACAGCCCTAGCTGATTTATCTGTCTCTATAGTTCTCCTGATGGCATACTAACCTCTAATACACTTTGACTTTTTTGACATAAAATGTTAACTTTAGCTAGGCATGCTTCAGATATAAACAAATGCGTCGTGCTAGAATCAATAAGAACATTAACAGGTATGCTAGAGGTAGACAACATACCTATAATAACGTCCAGATTCTGGGCGACATCTTTATGAGTCATGGCGAACACTCTAGCTTTTCTTTTGTTCGCTTGATCATTAACTTTTGCTGGCTTTGCCCAACATTGCGTCACGTAGTGGCCTGGCTCTCCACACC
This sequence comes from Forsythia suspensa, assembly GCA_023638005.1. Taxonomy (NCBI): domain Eukaryota; kingdom Viridiplantae; phylum Streptophyta; class Magnoliopsida; order Lamiales; family Oleaceae; genus Forsythia; species Forsythia suspensa. The sequence goes on along the minus strand of CM042666.1, from coordinate 23,325,511 downwards.
TATAGTAGACGTTCTTGCTAAAGTGGTAATCACTACTATGATTCTTCTTACACTTAGGGCACTGAGGAATGGAATTACTTGACCGACCCTATTGTGACCTTGATTCTATCTCTTGAGCTGGCCTGGATTTCGGTTTCTATTCTGATCCTACCAATTTCTTTTTCTTGAGTCATTATGTTGTCCCTGAACTTTGACTTTTAATCCCGATAAAGACACGGTCTGAGCCATCTTGACCACTGCTCTAAAAGTATGAAGTGCATAAGAACCAACAATATATCTGACCTCTAGGAGCAATCCTCTTTCTTAACGTCTTGCCTTCATTAATTCGGTGCCAACCAAATATGGAGCATAGCGCGATAGTTCTTCAAATTTTCACTCATACTCAGCAATTTCCATCTTCCCTTATACCAAGTGTAGAAACTCTAATTCTTTATAATCTCGCAGAACCTGTAAATTTTGTTTTTGTTAGCTCGACCTTGAACTGGGCCCACGAGATATTATTCTATTCTTCCTCAGTACGGGTGTGGGATGTCGACTTCCATCAGTGACCTGCTCTACTAATTAGCATGAACTCTGCACAAAGGACTTTCTGATTTTTGGGACAAGCGATGTGCCAAAAAAATTTCTCTATCGTCCGCAACCATTCCTCAGCTGCAAGATGATCCTTCCCACCGTTGAAAGTAAGAGGCCGATATCGATGAAATTGTTCAATCACTGACACATCAGGGACTGCGTGATATTTCGATGGGGCTGGGCTCGATGCGCGCTGGGACACTTGCATTGCTCGTATGTCGCCATTAGCGATTCGCGATCTTGGGGTCCGAGTCGCCAATCTCATTTTCTCAACCGCTAGCTGTAGGTCTCTAATAGCTCTTGTTTGTTTAGTTGGTGCCATTTCCTTTAGAATAAACAAAACAAAAAAAGTTTGTAATTCATCGAAATAAACACCATACACAAAGCCATGAATATCTGAAAAACTATCAATAAATGAGAATTTAAATAACATCTTTTATATATTTAAATCATCCTTCAAGAAGTATAACTAGTAAAAACATCTAGCGCTAAACAATGGTAAAGTAACTGTACATGGAAACTGAAATACTGAAAAGAAAACATCTGACTACTATATTATCTTTAGGCATCGTCGTCGCTAATCCATTCTCCGTGTACTCTAGGCCTCTTTGGTCATAGAGCCTCATCATCCGAGGTAACACAAGACTCAGCCTCATACTCTATCTCAAGATCCTCATTCGGGTCATCCTCGACCTCGATAATAGATCAGTCTCAAACACTAACACTGGCTCTGGCTCTGGCTCAACTACTAGAGCAGGCTCAGGGATAGGCTCAAATATTGGAGCCAGCTCAAGGATAGGGTGGAGACCTGCACTATATAAACTGTACTCCTCCCAGTGTATAAAGAGCGCTTCACAATATTCATCATATTCTACCTCTGGGTGGTAGATCTCCTACAAATCTCTTAAAATCTCCTAGGAAACCGGTTGTCCTGGGCCAATCAGTGAGTCAATCACATGAGCAATAGACTCAACATCGGTGGTTCATCGTCCTGATACGAGCTGCCCTACGGTTACCGATATGATGGCCAATTGACCATTCGGGATTTGAAGCAAAAAGTATATAATTGTTCTTTGTCGCTTCGGCACGTTCTAGAAAATCATCACTTGGAGGAACCATGTTTGAGTTACAAATTATGAAGGGTTCGATTATGTAGATTTCTATCATCTTTTAATTTAAAATAAAGGACTAACATAAAATTTCAGCATAAATGAAACACTTAAAATTTTTCAATAAATATAAGATCCATTTATCATACTTAACCACATAAAAAAATAAATTTTTAATTAACCCCACATTTTACCTCAGAACTGGTATAGCTCGGCGATGGCGAGTAGCGATACTTAATTTCTAGAATTCTCAACTTCTAAAAGTTCATCTTGACATATTAAAATAAAGACCAAAATTAAATATAATAAAAAAAAATTTTAAAAATTAAAAATGTAAAAAAAAAAATTCACGAGTTTAAAGGAAAGTAAAATTCGTCTCGAATTTTTCAACTTGGAGGGTCACTAAAAATAATAACTAAAATATATTTGAAGACTTCGAATAATATTTCCCGTACCCTTGAATAGTTTTAAAAATATAACTTTTTCGAAAAATAACACAAGGGAAAAAAGATTTTTGTTTTCGTTTCTTTGGTTTTGCCTATACCGTGATAAGTGGCGCTACACATTATTTGACTATCCAAACGAATTCCAAAAATTCCTAAATTTGATCTGTAGATATTTGGGACTACTGATTGCAACATGGTAAAATTTCAAACTTTATCTACATCGTTTGGTAGGTGAAAATGATAGCCGAAGTTGTTTGAAAAACTGTCCCAGCCGCTAAAACATTCATAATAAAGTCATACATTGGAATTTTTGAGTGATTCTAATTGCTGTTGTTAGACCAAATATATGGCTTTCTATAGCCACTAATTTTACACAAAAAATCCAACTGTAGCATAAGTTATGAGCTTTCAAAGTAGGGACAGTAAGCTGAAAATTTTAGAAAAATAAAACTAGGCATTTCTAACTTGAAACTTTTAACGGCAAATGAACCAACATCTCGTTTTCCATAAATATTACATTATTAAATACTGAATCAAAGACTTAAAAATGTCGTATTTACATTATAATTAACTCGATCATCTCGACGTCAAAACTTAAACTAAAAAGAAAATTCCATGACAAGCTCGCTAGCCTACGCCATCATATCAACGCCAATCAATTCAATCTGAAAATTTGTTCATTTTGGGGATAAGTATTTCATAAGAAACACTCAGCAACAATACATACAACATGTGGAAAAATTATACTTAAACATAAATTCGACATGCCATAAGTTTTGAACGTGTATAGGAACACAAAAATTGGTTACCGAAACCACATAACATCATACGTGATTACCTTCTATCACTAACAAATTAAAGTGATTACCTTCAATCACTATCATAACATTCCTTCGTAATTAGGTTTGCATGACATTTATATCACATCATAATTTTCCAAACGTCATTTAAAAATCGCAATATAAGTAATAAGTAAAACTACTTTAAAATTTGTTTTCGATTGAAGTTGTGATGGACAAAAATTCATTTTTACAACTTCCAAAATCAAGACCCGTACACTATATATATAGATGTATATATATAATGAACTTTTGTGAATTAAAAAGGAAGGTTAAGGCCCTTTTTCTGCTGGCCAAAATCTGGAACGAAAGTGATGAAAAATGTTGGAAAAATGCTCACTGCTGGACCGAATTGTTGGCAGAAAAGAGATGAAAGCAAAAGATGAAAAGTGGAAGCTTTGTTGCTGGAATTTTAGGCTTGATAATGAGAAGAAGGATATGAAATTTATGGATTAAAACCAAGGGTAAAAAAACTACTGCTAGGCCTAGTTTGAGTGTCTAAAACTGGGAAAAGAAATGCTGGAACTTTATGGTTTGAGTGCCTAGAACTGGGAAAATAAGTGCTAGAACTTTATTATTGAAATGAAGGGAGGATGAGGGAGGAAAATGAGTGTATTCTTGCTGGAAAACAAAAAACACCAAACTTGCTAAACCAAACATGGAGGCCGAATTTGAAGAAGGGAAATGGGAGGTTTTTTTTCTTAAGTTAGGGGATGATTTCTGGGTTGTTGCATGAACAAATTTGGGGTGAAGAAACCAGTTTGTTTGAGGGCTGAAAAGTGAGAGGAAATGGGGGGAAAGAAATTGGAAAGTTGTGGAGGATCATGGGGCAATTTTATTGAGTGTTGGAAGGCAGTTTATTGGAAGATAAAAAAAAAAGGATGCTGGGGCTGAACTCTTCAGTAAAAAGGCATGAGTGCTAGATGTTTTTGTGCTTTAAAAATTGAAGGAAAGAGAGACTCTGCTGGCCGAAATTTGGGACCTTCTTGGGGGAAAATATTGGTTAACAAGCGAGGGTAATTGGTGGGAAAAAAAGGCTGGAAATGGACTGCTGGGTGGACGGTGTTTGTTAGATCATGTGGGTGGTTTCTTGTTGTGCATGGGGCTGTTTGGTTGATACAAAATGGTAGAGGTTAAGGAGTTGTTTGGCTAAGTTTTTCGGTCTTCTTTAAGGTGTTGTTTGGGTGGGGTTTTTGGTTGAATTTTGGAGTCGAAAAGTAAATCGGGTTTTTGCTAAGAAATTGAAAATAGACAGGATTTTTAATTAGACCCGAAGAAAAATTAGGCTAGCTATAAATTATTTCTTCATTCAACTTGAAATTCAAAACTTACCAAATCAAAATGAACATTGTTCATTTTCAAATAAATTCCATAATCATCGAACAAAAAAATTTGAAGCGAACACGCGCAAAAATAACGTGACCAAATATTTAAAATGAACGATGAGGTTCGAAGCGACACCGAAAGTAAGAAGAAATTTTTTTTACTTTAAATTAAAAGACAAAAATTTTCGGTTGTTACACATTCATTTCCATTTATATGTATGTGATTTTACTAAATGAAGTTGTTAGGGTGAAGTGGATATGTAGTGATATATCTTTTTGTTGCCACATATCATGTTATGTATATAAAGGATATGCGTCCAGTCTCTTTCTTATAATCACGGAGAGGATATAGAAAACATGATATTCTTCGATCTTATCCAATTTAGCTACGTAGTTGCACAAGAGGTAACTGGTCTTATCGTGATATCGCGATCACATTTCATCGAAGGAATATCAAGTGAATCCTTCACATCGACGAATATAGATCGCATGTTGGATACAGTTATCAATTACTATAATTGGGATCACATCTCGACTCAAGCAATACTCGAGAAATTCCTGTTGTGGGTGCCTCTCTTCATTAACACCTTGGTCGTTTATCTAGGTCGCTTGCCTCAATCTCAGTAGTTCATGGGTCAAGTTGATCCTGTGCCTAAGAATAATAGTTGGTGAGCTACTAAGCGTCTCAATGCCCAAATCGGAATACCTTGTTAGTAACAACATGCATGGGCAAGAGCATTAAGCACGAACAATGTTATTTTTTTTTAATGCTTACTTGTGCTCAACTTTGAACAATGTTGATTTCTAAGTTCGTTCTAAACTTTCATGTCATTTCACAGTAGAGAATACATTTATTTTCAAGGAGATTTACTTGTTGAAATTATTCAAAATTTTAAAGAATTAGGAAAAATTAAGAAGCTTTTGTACTATCAATAGCACACTGTAATAGTAAAAGCATTCTCATTGGATGTGTTAATTTTAGCTAGTTACATTGATAATAAAATAAATGCTAATTGACACATCAGCATGTTAAATTTAACTAGTGTTTGGCTATCACATTGAATGTTTTAAATTTAGTTAGTCAACTTTCTATTTAGCATTCCCAATGGGCGTGTGTGTGTGTCTATATATATATATATATATATATAAAATTAAATGCCATATCAACTACTTAAAGTGCTAGCTAAACTAGTTAATAAAAGACCATAATAAATATACTTAACTAACATACTAACACATTCAATGGAGTGGTAAATTTGACCCCCTACCTACCATATGACACAAATAGTTGAATTAACACATCCAATGCGGATACTCTAAGATGTTCTTTAATTAGAAGATGAATGCTTAAAATAATGTCCCAACACTCTATCTATTTTAACTTTTTAAAATAAATAGTGAGTTTGACTCTGCTTTATATTAAATGCATTTAGTGAATTACAAGTTTCAATATCCACTTCTTCGATTATTGAAATAATATTTAAATATTTCAGCCATTAGCACCTCATTTGGTTATTAAAAGAAAAAAAAAGGTAAATTGCACTCATGATCCCATCGTTTTAGTTTTATAGCAATTTCGTTTTTATACAATTTTGTTGTCAGTTATCAGTTATCATAACCAACCTTTCAATAATTTGCACAATAGTTCTTTTGACAATTTTACTCTCCAACTTTAAAACAACAAATTAAAACAAAAATTAAAACAACAAATCGGAAAATAAAATGAAAAATTGTAGTTAGGTCCCTAACCTTTCAAAACTGCAAATAAATCCTGGATTTTTAAATTTTTTTTTTTACAGTTCTTCTCTTAAGACAATTAAAAAATAAAAAAATAAAAAAGAGAACAAAAAGAAAAATATTCAAGAAAAATGATAAAATAAAAGGACTTAATGTCCGTTTAGAATTGATTTTAGAGTCCAACTTCTGATTGTTAAATAATCAGAAATTGTTTTATGCATTTGGTAAATTTAAAAAAAAAAAAGTGATTCTAAAAGAATCTGTACCATTTAGCAGCAAATTTTAAGACGCAGCAAAAGAGTAGCTTCTTAGATTTTGTTTTTAGCTTTTTTATTTATCTATTATTAAAATATCAATTTTAACTTCAATTAATTAAAATATTTTTTTATTAGTATTCTAATTATAAAGCATCTCTACAAATAATTTAAATTTAATAGATTTTTGTAATATATGACTAGGCCTGAGCGTTGGGTGGTTCAGTTCGGATAGTGGAAGAACCAGAACCACCCGTTTATACTCGAGTATATTGTAAAAATAATCGGAACCACCAATTTTCCACCGGAACCGAACTGGATCCGGAACCATTGGTTTCGGTTCTACCCAAATTTTTTTTTTTTGTTAACTATTGTCATTTCAAACTAAATGTACAAGTAAACAAATTTGCTAAATCATACTTCAGCCAATAGGCATCAAAGTTCTCAAATAATAATGATCATACTCTTTCATAATAATTAATAAGATCTACGGTACCAGAACTACATCTAATATCATAAAAAATCTAGTAATCCAACAGTACTACATATAAATAGCATCCAAAAAGTGAACCAAAAACTAAAAATCAACAGTAAAGAAGTACGGGATAAACAACATAAATAAGTCATTACAAAAAGCTTAACAACATTCGAAAAACAAAAGCAATAAATAAACAACAAACATAGACAAATTTGTCTCCATCATCCATGGACCATGACATCGTCTCGTTTGCATCATCATTTACCTAGTTTTCTACACTCCATGTAAAAAAATGAAGTGTGACTATAATGATATAAACAATATAAATGAAATATATAATGGAATTACTTACCATTACACCCACCATTTAATCAACAATTACTTGATTTGTGTCTTTTCCAAACTCTGCAAAATATAATGAAAATATTAAAATTAAAACAAGTGTAACAAGATTGAACTTATCATATCACTAACATGAAATATGAAAATATAGAAAAAAATAATTAATCACCTGTCTCAATTTTCTCGTAGAACTTTGTCTCTTCAATGTAAACTCCATCTAGAGATACTCTTAAAAGTCTAGATTCTTCCCGTAACAAAAAAAAAAAAGTGTACAAATTAAGGCCTCAAGAGTTTTAGGAGTTAAAAAACTCCTAAATGAATCAAGAATTTGTCCACCAGTGCTAAATGCCGACTCAGAAGCAACTGTAGAGATGAGAATGACAAGCACGTCTTTTGCAATGTTAGACAAAATTTTAAATCTTGAACTATTAATGTTCCACCAATACAAAATATCAAAGTTCCGATTTGCAGGGTCTTTAGTACTTTCCACCAAATATTTCTGAATCTCTTCTTTTTCAACTGAACTAATGTTATTTTTCATTTTCTTGTATCGTATGTCAACTTTATGAAATGCATCCAAATCATCATCTTCATCCAAACCATCAATCAAACTTGCAATATTAGTAATAGTCTCACCAACATCAGATATTGTACCCTCTACTCATTGTAGAGAGTATACAACAATTTCATCAATTCATTTTTCAAATCATTGATCTTATTCGCTTCACACAGAATGTCTGCGCAATACCTAGGATCAACCACAATTTCTAAAATTAACATCTTGTTCATTTTCTCAACCGTACCCCAATACTTGTCAAACTTCACTTTCATATTGCGTGCCATACTACTTAACATACTATCATCTTTATTACTCAATGTTGTGAGCACATGATCAATATTACAAACTTCATTGAAGTAAAGATTAGAAGTTACATCTATTGACAAACTGAACTTCAAAGTGACTTCATAAAATGTATAAAATGTTTTCAAAAATTTGGCAAATTTTCTAGGTTTTTCCCAATCATCACTAGTTGGTGGTCGTTCTTTTTCGTGTCCATTTTCACGCTCATCAAAATATCTGTAATTCAATCTATCCTCTTCCTCCATTCGGTCAAATACTTTCTCAAAATTCAATGCACTATCCAACATTAAAAAAATTGAATTCCATCTAGTAGGCACATCTAGGACAGCAAGCTTTTTGCAACCAATCTTCTCCCTTTCAACACAAGCTTTGAACTTCATACACCTGGACGGAGATAATCTAAAATACTTGATTGCATTTCGAGTACTTGCTATGGAGCGATTAAACTATTTCAACCCTTTATTAACAATCAAATTGATGATGTGAGCTGAACACCTAACATGTAAATAAGCATCACCTAAAATAATACCTATCGACTTTTCAATTCTTCAATTTGTTTTTCACATAAATGACCTCCGTATCATTTGCATTTGCATTGTCAACAGTAATGGTCAACATGTGCTCTATCCCCCAACCAAGCAAACATTTTTCAATGAGTTTTCCTATTGTCTCCCCTTTAAGATTTGGAACAACTAAAAAGCTCAAAATCCTCTTATGCAATTTTTACTTACTATCAATAAAGTGCGCCGTGATTACCATGTAATTGATATTTTGAATTGATGTCCAACAATATTTGGTAAGAGCAACCCTTTGCCTATTCTCAATAAGTTTACTCCTTAATGATTTTTTGTCTCATTGTATAGATAAAACACATCCCTAGAAATTGTTCTTCAAGATGGAACTTTAAACCTAGGGCATAGTTTTTGCACAAAGCCACAAAAGAAAAAGGCAACTCATCAATTACAATCATCCTAACAATATATCTTCTACACTCTTCTTTATTGAACACCGAAATCGTAAGATTCAACATGGCACCCTCACCATTACCAGTATTTATTCTTTTCCCATTTAAGGTCTTTTATTTTTCATCAAATTGAAGACTCTTATATGCGTAACAACTATCAAGATGTTTCTACATACTAGAAGTTTCAACCTTAGATGAATTACTTTGAAGGATTTTCCCGCAATAATTACATTTTGAATTTTCTCCCCCATTAATCTTAGTAAAATGCAACCAAATTGATGATCTTGTCTTTCCATTCTTTTTAGTTCCAACTATATTGATATTCACCTACAACAAGTCAATATGACAACAATTAGTTATTTTATGATTTTATCAACACACAAAATAAAAATCGAACAATGGAAAATTAATAATCTAAAAATTTCACACAAACTGAAACAAAAGTGTAAATTTAATATTTTCGCACAAACATAATATCTGAAAATCAAAAAACAATATGCAATTTAAAAAAAAAAAGTTAATTGAAGATTTACCTCCATTTCAACTTATAGGTTGGAAAATCTTTAAAAAAAAAAGTAACAAACAAATATAAGTGGAAATGTTGAATAGAAGGTAAAAACAAAACAAAAAATCTGATTTTTTTTAATGGATCAGTGAATACCAGCTGTGGCGACTACTTGTGCCACCGTCGACTGGAATGGTGCCGGTGTGCTTTACCTCTTATCCTTAATCTCTCTTTAGTTCTCTATTTAGCTATTTTGTGGTTGCAAAATAAAAATTAAAGATTTAGATTTTAAGGTTTCACTTTCATAACTTCAGAAGATTAGACATTTTCAGACTTTATGTGTTCATTTGCAAGCACTGCCCGTGGAATAAATTTGTCTGGGTCTATTAGTCATTTTGAAAATGGACAATGCAAATGATTTATTGGGCCATTGGGTAATGGAAATCACTAATGGAACATGGCTAAATCATAAATGGGATTTTCCTTTGGGCTTTAGGAGTAATGAGTAATGGAGTTAATTTGATAAAGAAAAATATTAAAAGTAAAAATAAAAAAAATGCAAATCTAAAAAGTAAAAAAATAAATAAATTAAATTTTTGGTTCTAACCGAGTATCTAGAACCGATTCTTAAGAACCGAGAACCAATCCAAAACAGATGGTTCTTGATTCTTTAGAGCCGAATACAAATATTTAGTGACAGGAACTAGAACGGACCGGATCCGCCGGTTCTGTTTCTGTTCGGGAACTTCAGTTCTGGATAAAATGTCCATGCCTATATATGACTGTACTTTTATTTTGTAATTTTTATAAATTTTAAGATTTAATATAGTTTTATTATTTTTATTTTAAAATGAGTTTAGTGAATGTATTGTCTTAAAAAAATATTAATAATATTACATATTGTTATAAAAGTAAAAATAAATTTTACAATACTACTCATAATAATAATAATAATAATAATAATAAAAATAATAATAATAATATAAAAGAACATTATTACACTAAATGTCCATTTTAGTAATTTTATACATAGATTACTTTTGTTTACCAAATGCTCAAATGTTGATTTTGAAACATATAACAATTTTAAAACAAAGATTTACCAAACACTTATATGATTCTTTATACAACTGATACTCTTAAAAGTACGGTAATATCAAACCAAGCCTTAAAATAATTAAAAAAGAAAACAAAAACAAAAAAAAAAAAAAATAAGCATCTTCACTTCATCTTCCCCAACCCAACCAAACAATCTCAACCGCACTTCGCCACCAAATTTATCAACAATTTCATGCTTGCTTGCCATTGAAATCCACATTTTAGTTTCTTTCTCTAGCATTTGAACCATGAATATGTTGGTTAAAGGCAAGATTTTTGCCCCCAAGTAGATTTGAACGGCTTTATAAAATTGATTCTTTGTAAGCTCACTGTGTTCTTCATTTCAGTGGACAATGATTTGAAGAAAATTTGAATATTGTAGTAAATATACTATCGGAGTTCATCTGGTAAAAGGTTTCGAATTACCATTGCTGAAGTAGCACAGAAGCTAGGGTTTTTGCATGTGTTTTTTATTTCAAAAAATATTTTGGGAAAATTTGAGGGATTTTGATTTGGACTCGATTTTTTTTTTTTTTTGCTTCTTTATCTTTTGGTAGCAGTGATTGGTTTTAGCGGCTGAGATTGTTGGATTGGACTAGGGAAGATGAAATGATGATGGTAGTGGTGACGGTGACAGTTACGGTGACGCAGGGTGAGGAATGGGGTGGTGGTGTGGTGGGCAAAGGGGTTGGAGGCGTTTTTTTGGTGAGGGTCGGGGTGTGTGGGATTGGAAAAGAAGATGATTTTTTTTTTATTTCTTGTTTAAAAAATAAAAGGTTAGGAATTGTAACTGCAAATTTTTTTTATTTTTTATTTTGGTTGTTTTAGTTTGTTTAAATTAGGGGCAAAATTGTCAAAATAAATGCGTGAATTACTAAAAGGTTTGAAATGATACGTACGATTAAAATTAAGCATATGTTTGGAAGTGTTAAAATTATTTTTTAAGTGCTTATATTATAAGTTGTAGGTGAATGTGTGAATAAAAAGTGGGTTGAAAGTTGTGGGTCCTATTAAATATGTGGATAAAAAGTATGTTTGACCAATTTGATCAGCTGAAATTATAATTTAAGCACCGACAATATGTGCTAAATAGGGACAAAATTGATATAAATCTAAAAAGATTGAGATCTTAAATGTAATTTACCCTGAAAAAATATATTAAATAGAAGATGAGAAAAAAAAAAGTAAGAGCATCTCCAATGCTCTCCATGGATTGTGGCTGACATGACAATTAAATAGAAGGACTTCTAGATGAATGTGGAATGAATAGACGGTGAAGTCAAAAGTTCTCTGCAATGAGTTCCTTCTACAAATCAATAATAGTGATTATGTGGCATAAATTTTTTTAAATTAAAAAATAATAAAACTAACCACTTAACAGAATTTAAATCTCTACTCTATTTCTTTTCTCAGAAACTATCGTCCATATATCTCCTTCTTCCCAATAGAAAATCTAATTTACTAAAATTGTATATTATCTACACAATAGGTTATTTACTTCTCGAATTCACCACATTTGCATCTTGTGGCGTGCAAGCTTCGACATCAATTTTACTAGGTTTGAAAGAATTTTTGTGAAATGAATTAATATGGTTTTTGAATTAATGGAAATCATCACAGCAAAATTGTTATTACCGTAAAATGTTGAGACCTGCAATTTTTCCTTATGTAATTGATGAATATTGGATAATTAGATTAAAAACAAAGTATTTTTTTTTTATTCAATCTGATCGATATTCTCATTTGATATTTCTTATTTACTCAATTTTTGTTATGGATTCCACAATTACCGAATAATGAATTTTGTTATGGATTCCATCTTAACCTCTTTTTGTGATGATATATTTTGATTTGTATGTCTCTTGAAAATTGACTTATTCACTTCCATTTTTAACAATTTTTTTTATAGCATCTATGTTAATTTGGATGGAGAATAATGCAAGAAATTTTATATGGCATCTATATGCCAATGAGATGTTAATATTTATTTATTTATTGGTTTAATAGGTGTGATTATAAACCATGTCGTCACCAAGTTATGAATTAGACTCCATCAGTGCATCTTCAAGCAATGACTCATCTTCACTGACCAAACAACTATTACAAGAGGAATTGATGGAGGAAAGCTCATGTGTTGAAATGTCTCATAATGTGATTCAAACCATCGCAATTCATATTCCTATTATACTTTCCACAACAATGAACAACCTAAACCGTCCTCATGGTGGCTCGATGCCTGGTAGGCGCTATATTCGTCGTGATAGGAAAAAACGTCATGATTTAATTATTAATGACTACTTCAAAGGTGAGAACTCAAAGTATACGCCGGAGCATTTCCGGCGTCGATTTCAAATGGATCTAGAATTATTCAAACGCATTTTACAAGCAATTGAAAATTATGATTATTATTTTACCCAAAAGATTGATGCAGTCGGCAAGAAGGGGTTGAGTCCTTTACAGAAAATGATAGCAGGAGTACGCATGCTTGCATACGATTGTCCTGCAGAAATACTCGACGAATATGTTCAAATTGGAGAGAGCACTGCAATTGAAAGCCTAAAGCGTTTCTGTGATGCTGTCATAGGATTGTTTGAAGAACAATATTTAAGAAAACCAAATAAAGATGATATTGCAAGGTTGCTAAAAGAAGGTGAGGGCCGAGGATTTCCAGGTATGCTCGGTAGTCTAGATTGTATGCATTGGCATTGGAAAAACTGTCATACAGCTTGGCATGGAACGTATACTAACGGTTTTAAAAGAGTTCCTACTCTCATTTTAGAGATTGTGGCTTCACAAAATTTATAGATTTGGCACGCATTCTTTGGCATGGCTGGCACAAATAATGACATTAATGTTTTAGATAGATCTCTCTTATTTGATGATCTTATTAATGATATTGCACCCCGATGCAACTTCGTATGACATGGGATATTACCTCTCGGATTGAATTTATCCACAATATGCCACTTTAATTCAAACAATATCTCAACCGTCTTCTATTAAGGAGAAATTATTTTCTATGCACCAAGAAGCTGTGAGAAATGACGTAGAACGAGCATTTGGAGTGTTGCAAAGTCGGTGGCATATTGTTAAAGGCCCAGCACGTATGTGGAATGCAAATGATCTAGGAAAGATAATGAAGACATGCATCATCTTGCACAATAAGATCATTGAGAGTGAGCTTAGTCAATGCATCGATCCTGAAAATTGGCAACCTCACGGCTTAGAAACGGTGGAAGATATCAATGTAGAACATGATTATACCTTTCTCGTGTCAAAGATGATTAACCGAACGAAACAAGTCCAAGACAAAAGGGTGCACAAAGAATTAATGAGTGATCTTATCAATCACTTATGGGAAAGATATGGTGATAATCAAGCAATTTGTTGTTTGTGTTTATGTATGCTTATTTGATTTCATAGTTTAATTTCATTAGATAGTGAAAAATAAAAAGTTCTCAATGTAGTGAACAAATTGGATTTTTAATTTTTTAGCTTAAGACTGCTCGAGTGTATGTTCAAGATTCTGGAAAACGTGTGTGTGTATCTGGTCAAGTTTTCAATTCATTTACGGGCTTACCCTTCCACTTTTGCCGATATTTTAAGATCAATGCATTGTTTCGTGGAAGTTGGTGTCACCATATGCTTGTATCTTTCACTTGCTAACCATTCGCGCAATCGTATGTAGAGAATTTACAAGTTTACGCTGTATTTAGTTCAACTATTTTCTTTATTTTGAAAGAATGCTAATTATTCCAAACTGCAATATGTATTCTATGTGCTATTGTTAAAAACAAACCAAAAGTAAAATCAGCGTTGTTTTATAGTTAAAATCTGATTTGTTTACATTAATCTGCCTTGGTTTTTGTACTATTTACGAACAACTTTCAGTTGCTCTTCGTATTCATGGAGTTTATGAACTCCACAATCTCAAATGATCCTCAAATTTCCCCAAAAATTGCACATTTTCCCCTGAATATTCCACAGCCACATGGAAAACCAAGAAAAATACGTTAAGACTCGCAATTCTCAACTCCAGAAAACTCCATTTACACTGTCTGTCAGTCTCCATTTTCACTCTATTTTCCCTTGATTCTAACATTCAATGGCTGCTTTGGATCTTTGTATTTCATGTACACTGCTTCCACCCGAAATCACAATAGCACCAATGAAGATCATTCCCATTAATAATCTTGCCATGCCCATCACCAAATGATCAATCTGTTTTGTATCTCAAAATGGGATTTTCATTTTCTTGAAATATAAAAAATTCAATATCAGAGTCACAATTTACTAGGATTTATCAAGAAATTTCTGATATTATGAAATCTGAATATAGAATGAAACTGAAAGCTACATAATAGAAAAGAAATTAACATTAATTTTTCAATGAAAATTAAACATGATAGTCAGTTAGAAAAATAACGGGATCAAGTCTATGATTTGTTATTCTAACGTTCTTAACTATGCTACTCTTTAGCTGCTCGTCAGAATGAGAGAAGCTGCACAAATGTACTTGAACTTGGCTATAATTCCTGAACCCAAAAAAAAAAAAAACTAATGAAGAAAAGTCAGTTTAGAAGAGAGGTTGAAGGCAATATTAAGACATAATGCGAAATGAAAACTAATTACTTACAATATCATTTCCAAAAAGGTCATCGTTCTCCCATTCCTTCAATATTTTAGCCTGGTAGATTTCATAGGTCTTTCGCAGTGCTGGTGTAAATTTGTTGATATCTTGGTTTATAATGCGGTGTTGCTCTTGCCCCTTTTGAGCTCTCTCTCTCAATTCTTGATATTTGATTTTCAATTTTTGTGCGGTATCTTTGAGTTCTAAATCTTTTCTCAGTGTTTGTTCTCGCATTTCAAATTGTTTCATATCTTTCTCTCTTTTCAGCTCCAACTTTTTTGATTAACTTCAATATGTTTTTCTAGAGTGCACTGTAACTTCTTCAACACATCCACTACACCGTTCTCATCATTTAACATTCTCTTTTTTATCTTTACAACCTTTTCTTTCTTGGGGGCGTACAACCTCATCAGAGTTGATACTAGTTGATGTCATAAATTCATCACCTAGATTGACAATATTCTCATGAGTTCCTGGTGTATTACCATTGCTGGATCGGTGCTTGTTAGATTCATTCATCTTGGTAAGCTGAGTTGTACACCATTTCACATTGCTTTTTAGGATCTCCCAGTAATGTTCAAATTTAAATGGTTTGTTGTCGTTACAATTCTCAAACATTCGCATTGCTTCTCTTTTCTACAAAAAAAGAATTAAATTAAAATTTTCGTTCAAGCATATAGTTAAATCTATTTTTCGAATCTTATAGTGTGTTATGTGGAATCAAAATGAAATGTACTACATTATAATAGTAAAAAGAAAGGCTTACCATATCATCCGAAGTTGTTCCACTTCTTGGATGTCTTTCTAGCCATTCATAAAATCCATGGAATTTGCTAACATCTTGTTGTATTTTTTGCGAGCAACATCCTAAACTGTTGGTATTTCGAACATCGTTACATTTCGGTCCCATATTGTCCTTCCAAGTTTCAAAAATACGATTCCACATTGCCGTATTTTTTTTACCGTTGCCAACATCAGCGTCAACCGAGATGTATACCCATGCCTTTGTAAGTGCAATATCTTCTGCTTTCAACCAGTTTGGGTTGGCACAAGAAGTTTGAGAGTTTGACTTTTGGGTATTATTCACTTTATTTTTTCGTCCTTTGGGTAGAGTACAAGTTTGAGAATAATCGAATCGACTATTAGGATTGTTCAATAGAACTTAGTAAGAAAATCTTGAACTGAATGGGTGGCCAATGTGCGAAAAGTAGGAAGAGTTGGGTTGAAATGGTATGTTTAATGAATCAACTGGGTTTGGAAATTCAGTTGGGATGGTGTCATTTGAATGTTGTTGCAATGGTTAAACATGTGAGTGTTGTGAATCTATTTAAAAGATATGCCTGCACAAGGGTACAATTATGAGTTTTTAACATAAGATGACCATTGTCATAACTGAAAGTAATAAGTAGTTATACAGGCGGAACTCTCTACTTTCTCTTGAGTTTAAAATTCACAAAATTTATTAATCAAGCATCATGAGCACTCAAAACTATATCAAGTTCTTACTACGAAAAGAGAATCCAAAATTCGTATTTGAAGAGTTGATCTCAATCACAGCCTTTGGCAGCATGGAATTGGCCCAATTGGGACATTGGAATTATATTTACAAATGATCCTTCATAACCAATCAGTCAATATTCAAATGAACAAGAAAAAGAAAGCTTAGTCATTTAGCAAGAATGAAATAAAGCAACTTGGTCACTTGTACCTTTTTAACTAGTTCTTTTTTCTAGACAGAGAATCTATTTGGATACAGCTGGTCATGTTTTGTGTTCTGCTTCATTTCAAATAGTTTTAAATTGAGGGAAATGGAGGTAAGTTTACTGTTTATTCTATAATACTTGTGTACAGGGAAATAGGCAGATTTGACTATAAAGCCATATCCAACTCTGAGCCAAACATATGCCAGAAAGGTTTCTATACGCATAGGTAAGGATCTGATGGCTACTCATCATTTTAAGTACATAAATTCCAGATCTGGTGTGAAGATCAATGAAGAAAAAGTTAGAAATTCGAGTTTTATGAAAGAAAATCGAGAGTTAAACACCGTAAAGACAATCATAAATCTAACCATGTAACTCACATATGCTTCTTTTTTGAACTTGAACCTACATGTAACAATTGGACAATACCACAACGTAAAGGCTATCATAAATCTAACCATGTAACCCACATATGCTTCTTTTTTAAACTTGAACCTACGTGTAACAATTGGACAATATCACAAGAAAATACGATCAAAGGACTTCAGAATGATAAGTCATCTGCCAATTCATCAACTAGAGAAGTTAAGATTCTATTCTCAATCTCTACACCTTCTACAAATGCTTCGATTTCAAACTCAACCCATCTTCCATCCTTGGTACTCATGTCCTTGTCCACAACCTCATCCACCATAACTCATCATAATTATAAACACATATCACTTCTATATTCTTACAGAACTATATACAAACACCTTATGGGTTATTCATATATACTACCTCAAGATTTGACCGAGAAGTGGAGGCTGCACCACAAAGAAGAAAAGAAATTCTACGTTTGGTGCGGTTTAGCCTAAACCCACCAAACCCAGAAGATTTTCTTAATGATGATAATGGGGAAACCATTAGCAGTCATCACAAAATAGGCAAATAAAAACATGGGTTCCCAACAAATCTTGCAATCCCACCGAAAAATCATTAGAAATTCATCATTTTATCAATTGTATTTTTCTAATCCGGGGGCATTTATAAAAACTCAAAAAAAACCCAATCAACAACCTTGAAGATCAAATGATGGACTAAAGAAGATTCTTGAGAAACTTACCTCTGAAATATTATTCAATTTTACTCTTTCACTGAAGAATTTGAAATCGCAGGAAAGCTCATTTTTCTCGTTTAATTTCTCATTCTCTGCTCAATCTTTTCCACTTCGCAAAAAATTGCTCCGAAATCCAATGAAATCGGCCAATAGTGATTTTATTTCTTCCACGTCCCTGTTTTGATAGTTAAATTAAATCAAAAATTAAAATAATTGCGGACTCATCCCATCTTACAGAACATCTAGATGTAGAAAAAGTACCTCACATCTTCTATTTTTTTTAGTGCCACACCAGCCTAACATAGTGTTCCACATAGTTCATTGGAGAAGTAATTTCAATACACATTGTCTATTTGATGATGTGACACGTATTTTAATGCAATCCATTGAATGCATTGGAGATGCTCTAAGTATTTATACATAAAAGTAAAATAAAGGGCCCGCTTGGTTTGTGGATAAAACTATTTTACTAGATAAAAGTTATTTAGATAATAATTATCTGGATAACAAGTTTATTATTATCCTTTTTGGTTTAAGTAGGTATAAGAATAGAAAAACACTACTTTTATATTTATCATGTTTGGCTCAACAACACTGGATAAAGGATAAAATTGTTAAAATATCTAAAATACCCTTCTTGCTATAAAAGATTCAAAATAATAATATGAGTTACATTATTTTTTAGTCCTCGTAGGTATTCGTACTTAATTAATATGTTAATGAAAATATATAATTATACTATAAAAAGAACATTGGTCAAAATAGTCAAATATGATATAGTTGCACCTACAAGACCAAGAGGCAAAATATGATATAGTTGCACCTACATTGAGTAGTTTTTTATTCG
The DNA here is from genome assembly GCA_023638005.1 of Forsythia suspensa. Lineage (NCBI taxonomy): Eukaryota > Viridiplantae > Streptophyta > Magnoliopsida > Lamiales > Oleaceae > Forsythia > Forsythia suspensa. Next base: position 23,306,700 of record CM042666.1, on the reverse strand, counting down.
GACAAATATTTTCAATATTTTTGTCCTTAAAAATTGTCCTTGCTTTTTACTTAAAATTGTTATCTAGATAAACTCGGATAAAAATTTATCCAGATATTAGTTTTACCCAAACAAGATAAAATAAAGTTTATCTATTATCTTTGTCCATTGACCATTTAGCAAACAGGCCCGAATAGTCAAAATAAAGAGTATTGTTGAAGTGTATAAAAAAATTTACTTTTAAATTTAAAGATATCTTTATTATTTACAATATGTTCTTTGAAAATAAAAAAACTCTTAGGGACGCTTGGGAGTTGTAGATTACCGGTTATGAGGATTTTTTAAGGTACCAATTTTGGACATGTGTGAGTGTAGCGGTTTTGGATAATTTTTAGTAGCGGCTTTTGAAACGGTCCAACAAACTCTTGGGAGTTTATTATCCAGCGGTTCTAAATTTTAGTTAAAAGAATCAAATTATATATATACCCATATATTCAAGAAAAAATAATTTTAAAAATTTTATATCGATATCTATCATTGAAAATATAAAATTAAATTTATGTTCTTACATATGTTCCCCCCCACCCCCCTACGTGTGCATATGTTTTTTATTTTTACAAATATTGAGTTTAAGGAAGTTTGAAAATAATTATTTGAGAGAGGATAAAATTGGAAGAAATTTTGATGAACGGCCAATAACCACTGATTTGGGAGGTTGGAAGATACACTCCAAATTACACTACACCGTTTAAACCGCCCAAAAACGGTGCTCTAAAAAACTAACAATCACCGATTTTTTCAACGCTTTATAAACGGTACCATCCAAAACCGGTAGAAAAAAATCTCCCAAGCAGGCTCTTAGAGATGCTCTAATGCTACTTCATCAAAATTAAATGTGTACATAGATATAGTTGAATACATAAAAATATATAATGAAAATATTATTACTATTTATTTTAATTTTTAAGTAAATTTTTTAAACTGGACGTTACGAGACCTTAGTTAGTTGTTACACTTTGTTTGAATAGTACTTTTGGATCCAAATTAGCACGGTCGTGTCCACCTCCAATACTTAATTTCCAAATTCAAATAATATAATAGACTACCATCTTGATATGTTTTTTTTTTTTTTCATGAAAATATGAGATTATTATTTAATACAGAAGAAAACTTTACAAATAAGAATCCAAACAAAATCTCTAGAAATCCCAAAAAGTCTGATACACCACCCAACTAAATTTCGAGAAGGAAAAAAAATCAATTTCCTCTACCCGATTATTAATTATCCGTTTGCAGGGTGATGAACAATTGAGAATAATGAGATAAAAAAAAAAAAAAAAAAAACTTAGTGAATTATGTGGGTTAATTTCACCAACTGTCACTGAAGTTACCTTCAAATTACAATTTGATTTACTGAAATTCAAAAGTTTCAGTAGTAGTCATTGAAATTAGAAATCTTTTCAATAATAGTCATTCCATTAAATCTCTAATTTAAAATGGTGAAGTGGTATTTATTTATTGCATAGTAGTCTATGTACTTTGTTCAATTAAGTCCTACAAAAATTGCATCTTAAGTCCTTAATCTTTTATATTTTTACACTTTGGTCCCCAAAATTTTAATTATCTTTCAGTTAAGTCTTTCAAAAATTGTATCTTAGGTTCTTAATCTTTTACATCTTTACACTTTGGTCTCCAAATTTTCAATTATCTTTCAGTTAAGTCCTCCAAAAATTACATCTTAGGTCCTTCAACTTTTTACATATTTACACTTTGGTCTCCAAATTTTTAATTATCTTTCAATTAAGTCTTCTCAAAATTACATCTTAGGTCCTTCAACTTTATACATCTTAAAACTTTGGTCATCTTAAAACTTTGGTCCCCCAAATCTTTAATTTTAGTAGCCAAAATAAGTGTCATTTTAGTGGTCAAAATAAGTGCACTTTCAGTTAAATTCTTGACTTTACTCTCGAATTTTCACATAAACGAACAAAATAATATTATAAGGTCTGACCACTAAAATGTCTACTTTTAGTGGTCAACTCTAAGTGATAAGTACGAATTTTTACATTTATTTTGACCACTAAATAGTTTATTATTTAATTATATTATTTTATTCGTTTAGGTGAAAATAAGTGCACTTTCAGTTAAATTCTTGACTTTACTCTCGAATTTTCACATAAACGAACAAAATAATATTATAAGGTCTGACCACTAAAATGTCTACTTTTAGTGGTCAATTCTAAGTGATAAGTACGAATTTTATATTTATTTTGACCACTAAATAGTTTATTATTTAATTATATTATTTTGTTCGTTTAGGTGAAAATCCGAGTGTAAAGTCAAAAATTTAATTGAAAGTACATTTATTTTGACCACTAAAATTGCACTTATTTTGGCCACTAAAATCAAGAATTTGGAGAACCAAAGTTTGAAGATGTATAAAATTGAAGGAACTAAGATGCAATTTTTTAGAAGACTTAACTAAAAGATAATTAAAAATTTGAAGATCAAAGTGTAAATATGTAAAAGATTAGAGATCTAAGATGCAATTTTTAAAGGATTTAATTGAAATATAGAGACTAAAGTGAATAATATTATATAAAGTATATGAAATACAATGCAATAAATAAATACCACATCATCATGCCACGTCACTATTTTAAATTAAAAATTTAACGGAGTGACCATTAGTGACCATGTCACCACTGAAACTTTTGAACTTCAGTGATTATTTTGTAATTTGAATATAACTTCAATGATCGTTGGTGAAATTAACCCGAATGATGTATGTCAGCACCAAAGCCACTTGCATTAGAACATATGTCTATTGCTGTCCCTGCAATTATATATATACAGAGGGAAGATATGTTCCCGAATCGGAGGAAAAATTTATTCCTTGATTGCTGCGTGGCAACCCCATTAATCATAATATTTGTTCAAATTGCCCCCATCTCTTTAACCATCCAAGAATCTCCCTTCTTTATTTATTTAATCTAAGTTTATTAATACAATTAAATTTATTAAATTAAAAATAAATAATTTTTTATTGTTATATTCATTGTATATTTTTAAAAAATATATATAATATATAATAATATTTATTGAGTTAAATATTATTTATATCATATAATAAATAATACAGTTAACGTTATTTTTTTTTAATTAAGGTTACAGTGTTTGACCTAATGATTTTGTTAAGTTTATTATAAAAAAAGTAATTTTGTATAATAATTTCAAAAAAAATAAAAGATTTTCTCCGAAAGTAAAAAAAAAATAAAAAATAAAAATTGAGAGTTAAAGCGTGCATTATAAATTTGTTTCAACTGATAATTTACACATACAAAGAAAAAAGTACTAGTAGATTAGAAGTAATAAATTAGTGACGATGGTTTAAACGTGTATCATACTCCCATAGGTCCGGGGCTGCAACAAAATTGTTACTGCCGGTGATCGAGTATTGTGGGCCCAGCGCATGATATGCGTACTGTGGGTCCGGCGCAAAGAAAACATATTGTAGGTATAGCACATGGTATGAGTATTGGAAGTCCAACGCATGATACTGTTGGTTTGACGGATCCTACAAGTATTGTGGCTGATTTGTATTGTCCAAGCTGACAGATCAAATTATTACCCATTATGAAACAAATGGACCAAACACTAATAAAACAAGAAGTAAGGAAAGATATAACATTAACTAACATATTTTGCAAAGTAGGATTAGTTCTTCTATCGTGATCACTGGTGCCACATGCGCGGCACTGCCTATTGGATTGGAAAAGTGCTTTCTCCTTTCCCGACTTTAAACGCTTCCCGCATCCTTTTGCTCTAACATGATTAGGATCACAAACAACTTGGGTCTCTTCTCAACTTTTGTTTATGCTCATGTCAACATCGTTGCCAGTGTCAATCTCTTTGACTCATATGCACAAACTTTGGTACTCACTCAATAGAGAAGTGCTTCGAGCACTTGTCAAAGACCCATCGTCAACTAGATCTGAAGCTACATGAGACAACATCTAATGTCGGGACATAACGATTAACCAGGACCATTATGAACATATGAACCAGTTGTTGGATCGAACACTCTAACTTGCTTTGCATTCTTTTTCCACCTATGGAGAATATGGCAACTTTATGTTGCCCGAATTCGAGCACTGCCCGACTCTCACAGGGGGTGGGGGTGGGGGTGGGGGTGGGGTGGGGCGGTGCTGGTCGAGCAGACATAAGTCCTCATGGAGAATATATTTCTTTGGCAAGAGCATAACTTGTCTTTCTTTATGTAGCACAATATGTGTTGGTATGGATAACCCTTAAAATCAAATATTCGACAACTACATGAGATATAGTTAGTGGATGGGAAATAATTAACCTGACGAAGTTGAGCAGATGTTCTACCTGGCTCAAAACGCTAGACTGCGTATACTTTAGTTTCGTCGGAGCTTGACCTCTTCGAGCAGATGTAAAAACTATTTTGTTCTATTTCATCCTGGAACAACAGAAAAATATTTTTTGCGTATATCTGCACCATTTGATTCTCCATCATAAGGGATGAAGTGACCATTGGCGTTTGACTTAAATCGATATGGTTAGCAGCTCACTCCTCGTGCCTCTAATGAACTAATGCCTTGTTAAACCCGGCAACAAAATTCGTCAAAGAATTTTCATATCCACATATTTCTTCAAAAATGAACAACCACTCTATGATCTCTGGCTGCTGGACATAACTGCAGGAAACACGTGTTTGACGTATGCTGGTACCCATCGACTACGTATTTCATACAAATTGCTCGACTATTCATTGCCACCTAACTCTGTGGTTTCCATTACCTCGGTTCATCGTTGTTCGAACTCCGCTGGTGACTCAAACTATTTAATGATGTTAACAAAATTATAATACTGGTCATTATAAAACACGACATTCATTTTTTTCAGAAAATTTGTTCAGTATGTGCCATAGAGAAAACCGATGCAATGTTGATGGTAATACAATGGAGATAGCTCTTGCAATTGCGACATCTTGGTTTGTGACGATCATCCCCGGGGTCGGGTTGTTTGGCATGGCTTCAATGACCTTAGTAAACAACTAAATAAATGATTTCGTCGTCTCATCGCTCAACAGCCTACATTCCTTTCATAGTTCCTAATATCCTTCTCCACACACCCATGGAAAGATGGACCTCCCGCATCTATCTCTAAAAGTCGAACTTGCTGACATGTGGGAATATTAGCTTCTAAAAACTGTTGCACAAGAGTCTTCTTTATTTTCAAGACACCTCGGTGTGGCCTTAACAAGTGTACCTTGCTAGGAGTGGCAAGGGAATGGTTATGTCCATCAACAAATTTCCTGACAACCCACCCCTCGCTTGTTTGTTGCTTCACCACCGATAGTTTAGCATTGCACCCACAACGTACATGTCCACAGTTTCTTGCCCCAGTCCGTGGCACAACATCTTTACGACTCATCTGGTAGATCTCGTTTGTCTTACACTCTTTATAGCATGCAGATAATTTCTAGAAACACTCATTGATTGATCTCTTTTTCTTCTTACTGTTTTCTATTCACATACTAAACTCCACTTCTTGTTCATATTGATTGTAAAAATTATACGCTTCATCGGATGATTTGAATTCCTGCTCAACGTGGGGAATGACACTGATAGTCACTTGAAGAACAAACACGTTATCATCACTCTCAAATTTCATCCATACAAAACTTTACTGAAATAAAATAATAAATGTTAATATTGCACAAAAATAAACAAATTATAATAAATGTTAATAATGTTACAATTAACCTGCAAATTAAAAAAAATTATGTAAAAATAAACGAAAAAATAATAATTTATTACTAACCTCTGAAAAAGATGAAAAACAATAAGTAGAAAAGAAATTTGGTGAAAGAAATTTAGAGATAACAAGTGGTGATTGGAAGCGTTTGGTTCAAAAATGAGATATAAAAAGGAGATTGAGAGGGGGTGGATTGTGTGGGTAAATGACAAGGAGGGAGGAGGGAGGAGGGAGGAGGAGGAGGACCAGGACCAAATTTCAGGAAAAGATATGGATTCAGATGGGGGTAGTTATGTTGGGGTGGATAAATAAATAGGGAGAGGGGGCCAAATTTCAGGAAAAGATATAGATTCACAGGATGGGGGCTATGTTGGGTTGGGTAAATAAATAGGGGGGCAATTTGGCCAAATTATGATTGCTACGTGGGGTTGCCACGTAGCAATCGAGCAAGAGATATGTTTCTCCCTCTGAATCCATATCTTTTCCTGGAATTTGCATCCCCCCACCCCCCATCCACCCACTCAAAATTTATTTATCCACCTAAACATAACCTTCAATTGAATCCATATTTTTTTTTCTTGAAATTTGCTCTATCATCTCTTTTTACTTTACCCACCCAAACCACCACCACCTTTCAATCCTCTTTTATATCTCAATTTTTTTTTATCAAACTCTTCCAATCACTATTTGTTATCTCTAAATTTCTTTCACCAAATTTCTCTCCCACTTGTTGTTTTTCATCTTCTTCAGAGGTTAGCAATAACTTATTAATTTTATTTTTAATTTTTCGTTTATTTGTACATAATTTTTTATTAATTTGCAGGTTAGTTATTACATTATTAATATTTTTTTATTTATTTGCACATATAATTGATGTATTTTATTTCAGTAAAATTTTGTAGGGATGTAATTTGAGAGTGATAATAATGTGTATGTTCTTCAAGTGACTATCAGTGTCATTCCCCACGTTGGCAGGAATTTGAACCATCCGATGAGGTGTACAAATTTTCAATCAATATGCACGAGAAGCGAGGTTTAGTACGCGAATAAAAAGCAATAAGAAAAAAAGAGACCAATAAGTATTTCTGAAAATTATATGTGTACTATAAGAAGGGTAAGACGAACGAAACCTATCAGATGAGTCGTAAAACTATGCCACGAGATGGACCAATGGTCATGACGTTGTGGGTGCAATGCTAGACAATCGGTTGTAAAGTAACAAACAAGCGAGGAGTGGGTTGTCATAAAATTTGTTGAGGAACATAACCATCACTTTACCACTCTTAGGAGGGTACACTTGTTAAGGTCACATCGAGGTGTCTCGAAAACGAAGAAGGCTCTTGTCTAACAGTTTTTAGAAGCTAATATTCACACATGTCAGCAAGTTTGACTTTTGGAGATAGATGCAGGAGGTCCATGTGTGGGGAAGAAAATCAGGAACTATGAAAGGGATGTAGATTGTTGAGCGATGAGACGACGAAATCATTTGTTTGGTTGTTCACTAAGTTCAATGAAGCCATGCCAAACCATGCGGCCCCATGGGTGATCATCACAGACCAAGATGTCGCAATTGCAAGACCTATCTCCATGGTATTGCCATCGACGTTGCATCGATTTTTTCAGTGGCACATACTGAACAAATTTTCTGAAAATATGAATGTCGTGTTGTATAATGACCAGTATCACAAGCTTGCTAACATTATTAAACAATCTGTGTCACCAAGGGAGTTCGAACAACGATGGACCGAGGTGATGGAAACCACAGAGTTAGGTAGCAATGAATAGTTGAGCAGTTTGTATGAAATACGTAGTCGATGGGTACCAGCATACGTCAAACACGTGTTTACTGTAGGCATGTCCAGTAACCAAAGATTAGAGAGCGGTCATTTATTCTTGAAGAAATGTGGATAGGAAAATCTTTTTGACATGTTTTGTTGCCTGGTTTAACATGGCATTAGTTCATCAGAGGCACGAAGAGTTAGTTTCTAACCATATCGATTTAAGTCAAACGCCAATGATCACTTCATCCCTTATGATAGAGAATTAAATAGTGCAGATATACACAAAAAAGACTTTTCTGTTGTTTAAGAATGAAATAGAACAGAGTAATTTCTACATCTACTCGAAGAGGTCAAACTTCGACGAAGCTAAAGTATACGCATTTCAGCATTTTGAACATCTGAACGACCTCGTCGGGTTAATTATTTCTCATCCACTGACTATATCTCATGTAGTTTTTGAATATTTGATTTTGAGGGTTATCCACGTCGACACATAATGTGCTACATGAAAGAAAAAAAGTGATGCTCTTGCCAGAGAAATATATTCTCCATAGGTGGACAAAGAATACAAAGCAAGCCAGAGTCTTCGATCCAACAACTGATTCATATGTTCATAATGGTCTGGTCAATCATTAATGTCCCGACATTGGATGTTGTCTCATGCAGCTTTAGATCTAGTTGACAAGGAGTCTTTGACATATGCTCGAATTACTTTTCTATTGAGTGAGTTCCAGAGTTTGTGCATACAGGTCAAAGAGATTGACACTGTCGGCGATGTTGGCATAAGCAGAAACAAAAACAAGAGTCGAAAAGAGACCCAATTTGTTTGTGATCATAATCGAGTTAGAGCCTAAGAGTGTGGGAAGCGTCTAAAATTGAGAAAGGAGAAAGCACTTTCCCAATCCAATAAGCAATGCTGCGCATGTGGCACTAGTCGTCACAACAGAAGAACTTATCCTATGTTGCAATATAGGTTAGTTAATGTTATATCTTTCATTACTTCTTGTTTTATTAGGTTAGTTAATATTATATCTTTCCTCACGGGAGTATGATGCATGCTTTAACACTCGTCACTAATTTATTACTTTTAATGTACTAGTACTTTCTTCTTTCTGTATGCAAATTATCAGTATGAGCAAATTTATAATGCACGCTTTAACCCGCAATTTTTATTTTTATTTACTTTTGGAGCAATTCTTTTTTTTTTTTTTTTTGAATTACCATACAAAATTACTTTTTATTTTTTAATATAATAAACTCAACCAAATGATTATGCCAAACACCAAAACTTAATTTTTTACTCAAATATAAACTAATTAATTACCCTCATTGTAACCTTAATAATAATAAAAAAGTAACATTAAATGTATCATTCATTATATAATATAAATAGTATTTAACTCAATAAATATTATTACATATTATATTTTTTTTAAAATATAAAATGAATATAATAGTAAAAAATTATTTATTTTTAATTTAATAAATTTAATTGTACTAATAAACTTAGATTCAATAAATAAAGATGGGGAGAGGGGGTGTCTTGGGTGGTTAAATAAAAAGTGGGGTATTATGATTGCTGCGTGGGGTGATCGAGGAAGATATTTGTCGAGGAGAAAGATGAGAGTTAAGTTGGGGTGGGTATATCTATACTATAATATAAGTGTCTATGGCATGTTTACTATTCACCCTTCAACCAACGCGACGTCGTTTTGATGTTGTATTAGTCTTAATTTTGTCCAAATCTCACCATTTTGTCCTAATCTTTTGAAACTTTTTGTATATTAAATTAATATCTTTGGCCGCATTTTTTGACTTCTTCATCTTTTCTTTTCTTTTATTTGTTTTAATATACATATATTAGTGTCTTTTAGCCGCAATTATTGACTTCTTATATATTATAGTCAATATATATTCATTTTTCCCTTAATAAGACATCAAATTTGGTGCTTTTTTATCCCCAGTTGCTATGGAGAACAAATGACGAAATACAATCGATTCTTAAAGGTTTTGCTAAATTTCATTTTCTCTAAACTGCAGTTTTTGTTGTCCAACATAAATATTTGCTGCACTTTATACATTAAGTATTTTTACATAATTCCAGTTGGAGACGATATCCCTATGGGTTACCTAACCATTGGATTTGGTTTCACATAATTTCATGTTGTATAACTCAAGGTATGGATATTTTTGTAAACTGCGACAGTATGAATCCGAGAAACTGACTTAGATGTTTTGGTGATCATTTTAGTATGCCGAAACATGCCGTCGGACTATAAAATTTTTATATGTTGTAGCTACATGGGTATTCTACGTTCCTTGAAAATTTCATATTGTTCGGTGATTGTTTTCTATGTCAAATAATTTTTTTTTACTCCATGACCGGGTGAATTGTTTCTCTACATTGTCTTTCTGTTCACTAACTCAAAAATATGTTGCACCTTATATATTAAGTATTTTTACATAATTCCAGTTGGAGACGATAGCTCTATGGGTTACCTAACCATTGGCTTTGGTTTCACATGATTTCATGTTATATAACTCAAGTTATGGACAATTTTGTAAATTGCGATAGCATGAATCCGAGAAACTGCCTGTGATGTTTCGGTGAGCATTTTAGTGTGTCAAAACATGCCGTCGGATTATCAAATTTTTATATGTGTTAGCTACATGGGTATTCTACGTTCCGTAAAAATTTTATATTGTTCGGTAATTGTTTTCTATGTCAAATAAATATTTTTTGCTCCATGACTGGGTGAATTGTTTCTTGAAACTGCAATTTCTGTTGACCAACTCAAAAATATGCTGCATCTTATATATTAAGTATTTTTACATAATTCCAGTTGGAGACGATAGCTCTATGGGTTACCTAACCATTGGCTTTGATTTCACATAATTTCATGGTATATAACTCAAGTTATGGAAAATTTTGTAAATTGCGAACGCATAAATCCGAGAAACTGCCTATGGTGTTTCGGTGAGCATTTTAATAAGCCGAAACATGCCGTCGGACTATCAAATTTTGATATGTGGTACCTAAATGAGTATTCTATGTTCCCTGAAAATTTCATATTTTTCGGTTATCGTTTTCTATGTCAAACAAATTTTTGTTGCTCCATGACCGGGTGAAGAAATTTTTGTAACAGTGCCCTTATTTTGAAATTTTTGTTCACCGGTCATGGAGTAACAAAAAATTTTTTTCGCGTGAAAATGATCACCGAACAATACAAAATTTTCAAGGGACATAGAATACTCAGGTAGCTACCACATACCAAAAATTAGTAGTCCGACGGCATGTTTAGACATACTAAAATACTTACCGTGAAACCTCCTAGGCTGTTTTTCGGATTTATGCCGTCGGCGTGCCGGATTCGCTATTATAAACCAATCAAAATACTTTAAGTAGTGTAAATATCTTCTTAAAATTTTTTGGACCTTGGTTTTGTGGTAGTTTTAGTGGATTCCCATGTTTTGGTTACACGTTAATGATGTGAACTTGAAAGGTTTTGCTAAACTTCATGTTTTTCTAAGATACAGTTTTTGTTGTCCAACTCAAACATTTACTGCACCTTATATATTAAGTATTTTTACATAATTCCAGTTGGAGACGATAGCCCTATGAGTTACCTAACCATTGGCATTGGTTTTACATAATTTCATGTTATATAACTCAATTTATGGACAATTTTGTAAACTATGACAGCATAAATCTGAAAAACTAACTAGGATGTTTCGGTTAGCATTTTAGTAAGTAGAAATATATTGGTCGGACTGTCAAATTTTGATATGTGGTAGCTACATGAGTGTTCTATGTTCCTGAAAATTTCATATTTTTCGGTGATCGTTTTCTATATCAAATGAATTTTGTTAATCCATGACTAAATGAAGTTTTGAATTTTTTTTTTTTCGTCGTCGTGCAATGGAAAAGTTCTTGTTTAAGATTTTTTTTTTTTTTTTTTTTTTGTTGTAGGTGGACTTTTCATGACAAATATAAAAAAAAAAAAAAAATTCCCCACTTTGTCTAGTAGGCAAAGTGGGGGAAATTTTTTTTTTTATCCAACTTTGTCGAGTTACTCGGCAAAGTGGGAAAATTAAAAACATTTTAATTTTCCCACTTTGCCGAGTAACTCGACAAAGTGGGAAACATTAAATTTTTTTTTTTTTTTGTAATTTGCACTTTTAGTCTACATTCTTTTCATTTTATAAAAAATTTACCAATAACCTTTTCTTTTGCTTTGGCCATCCCCGACTTTTAAATTTCGTTACAAATTTTATTTTGTCCACCTCTTTAAATAATAAAAAAAAAACAAATAACAACAAAATAAAATAAAAATGTATATGAAGTCCTACAACTTTTAAAAAGTAGCCCAATTTTATTTTGACATTTTTAAAATTTTTTTTTAAATTTCTCGAGTTATTCGACAAATTTTTTTTTTTTTTTTTTTTATACTTTGTCGAGTTCCTCGAATTTAATATATATATATATATATATATATATATATATATATATATATATATATATATATATATATATATATTTAAATTTGTTGAGTTACTCGACAAAAAAAAAATTTTTGTTAAAATTTTGTCAAGTTACTCGATGTTAAAAAAAGAATTTTTTTTTTTTTAATTTGTCGAGTTACTAGCCAAAAAAAAATAAAAACATTTTTTTTTTTAAATTTTGTAGAGTTACTCGAATTGAAATATATATATATATATATATATATATATATATATATATATATATATATATATATATATATATAAAAAAATCTTGTAAAGTTACTCGAATTTAAAAAAAAAAAAAAAAAATTTAAAAATTTTGTCGAGTTACTCAATCAATTTAAAGAAAAAATTAAAAACTTTTTATCGAGTTACTCGAATTTTAAAAAAAAAAAAAATTTACACTTTTGTCGAGTTACTTGACTTTTAAAAAAAAAAAAAAAAAATTATAAAACTTTTGTCGAGTTACTCGAATTTAAAAAATAAAAAAATAAATAAATTTAAAAAATTTTGTCGAGTTACTCGACTTTTAAAAAAAAAAAAAAAAAAAAAATTTTTTTTTTTTACCTTTTGTCGAGTTACTCGAATTTTAAAAATTTTTTTTTTTACTTTTGTCGAGTTACTCGACTAAAAAAAAAAAAAAAAAATTTATTTTTTTTGTCGAGTAACTCGACAAATTTTAAAAAAAAATTTTTTTTTTTTTTAAATTCGAAAAAGTTTGTCGAGTTACTATTCACTTTCGACAAACTTTTTCGAGGTGAATAATAACTCGAAAAGTTCTTGTTCATGAATTTTTTTTTTTTTTTTTAAAAAAAAATTGAAAAAGTTTGTCGAGTTACTATTCAACTCGGCAAACTTTTTCGAGGTGAATAGTAACTCGAAAAAGTTATTGTTCATTAAAATTTTTTTTTTTTTTTTTTTTTTTAAAAATTCGAAAAAAGTTTGTCGAGTTACTATTCACCGACAAACTTTTTCGAGGTGAATAGTAACTTTCGAAAAAGTTCTTGTTCATGAAATTTTTTTTTTTTTTTAAAAAATTTGAAAAAGTTTGTCGAGTTACTATTCAACTCGACAAACTTTTTCGAGGTGAATAGTAACTTCGAAAAAGTTCTTTGTTCATGAAATTTTTTTTTTTTTTTTTAAATTTGAAAAAGTTTGACGAGTTACTTATTCAAACTTGACAAACTTTTTCGAGATGAATAGTAACTCGAAAAGTTACGGTTCATGAAAAAAAAAAAAATTTTTTTAAATTCGAAAAAGTTTGTCGAGTTACTATTCAGCTCGACAAACTTTTTCGAGGTGAATAGTAACTCGAAAAATTACTGTTCATGATTTTTTTTTTTTTAATGGTGAGCTTTTACATTTCTAATTTTTTTTTTCAATGAAAAAATTCAACAACATATTTTATTTTTTATAACTATTAATTATAATATTCTTACTAATAATGTTATAAATTAAAATTTGATTAGAGTAGGTGTAAACAAAAATTAATTATATTATGACCCTCTTTCTCTATATATTTTTTCACTTTTTAATATTTAAAATTATTCACAAGGAAAAAGGGAGGATTTTTTTGCAGCTTTGAGAGTTCATGCGTGCATATCTAAGATGATTCATTGAAAATGCTAAGAGTTGTATTATTTTTGTCATTTACGGAAAAGCGATTATTAAGCTTATTAGATTATTAAACAAAGAGTTAGAATTTTTTAACTTAGCAAAGGCATGGGACAATTAGAAATAAAATCCTACCATTGGAACAACATAACTTTACAAAAATTAATGAGTTCATTATTTGACAAGTACAAAAAAAATATTTAAATTCTATCAAAATTATATTAACACAATCGCTTTTAGCATATTAGTAAATATATATTCATTTTTCCCTTCATAATTCATCAAATTTGGTGCTTTTTAATTGTCATTTGCTATGGGGAACAAGGGACGAAATACAATCGATTCCTAAAGGTTTTGGTAAATTTCATTTTCTCTAACCTGAGTGTTGACAAGGTCCTCATATCCTATATTTATATCAGCCACGAGTACCTTTCAAAAATTCACAGTGAACAGGTTAAGACAAATTGGTAGAAGTTTTATCCAATGAAACATATTTGCATGAGAATGAAGGCGAGAAAGAACCTGGGAAACTACAACAATATGTTCCTTCGGAGATTGTGGCATTTCATGCATGAGTTTGTCCACACCTTGACAGGAGCTCCAAACTCATAATCCTTTCCATAATGGAATTTATGTAAATTGAAATAAAGGCATAATAACAAAAACATGAATCAAAGTATATATGATTGTTGTCCAACTTAAATATTTACTGCAGCTTATACATTAAATATTTTTACATAATTCCAGTTGGAGACGATATCCCTATGGGTTACCTAACCATTGGCTTTGGTTTCACATAATTTCATGTTATATAATTCAAGTTATGGACAATTTTGTAAATTGGGATAGCATGAATTCGAGAAACTGCCTTGGATGTTTCGGTGGACATTTTTGTGTGTCAAAACATGCCGTCGGATTATCAAATTTTTATATGTGGTAGCTACATGGGTATTCTACGTTCCTTAAAAATTTCATATTGTTCGGTGATCGTTTTCTATGTCAAAGAAATTTGTTTTGCTCCATGATTGGGTGAATTGTTTCTCCAAACTGTACTTTCTGTTGACCAACTCAAAAATATGTTGCACCTTATATATTAAGTATTTTTACATAATTCCAGTTGGAGACGATAGCTCTATGGGTTACCTAACCACTGGCTTTGGTTTCACATAAATTCATGGTATATAACTCAAGTTATGGACAATTTTGTAAACTGCGACCGTATGAATCCGAGAAACAGCCTAGGGTGTTACGGTGAGCATTTTAGTCAGCCGAAACATGCCGTCGGACTATCAATTTTTGATATGTGTTAGCTAAATTAGTATTCTATGTTCCCTGAAAATTTCATATTTTTCGGTTATCGTTTTCTATGTCAAACAAATTTTGTTACTCCATGACCAGTGTGAAAAATTTTTAGTAACACTGCCCTTATTTTGAAAATTTTATTCACTGGTCATGGAGTAACAAAAAATTCTTTGACATAGAAAACGATCACCGAACAATACGAAATTTTCAGGGGACATAGAATACTCAGGTAGCTACTACATATAAAAATTGGTAGTCCGACGGCATGTTTAGGCATACTAAAATAGTCACCGCGAAACCTCCTAGGCTGTTTTTCGGATTTATGCCGTCGGCGTGCTGGAATCGCTATTATAAACCAATAAAAAAACTTTAAGTAGTGTAAATATCTTCTTAAACTTTTGTGGACCTTGGTTTTGTGGTAGTTTTAGTGGATTCTCATGTTTTGGTTATACGTTAATAATGTGAACTTGAAAGGTTTTGCTAAACTTCATGTTTCTCTAATATGCAGCTTCTGTTGTCCAACTCAAAAAATTCCTGCACCTTATATATTAAGTATTTTTACATAATTCCAGTTGGAGACGATATCCCTATGGGTTACCTAACCATTGACTTTGGTTTCACATAGTTTTATGTTATATAACTCAATTTATGGACAATTTTGTAAACTATGACATCATGAATCCGAAAAACTACCTAGGATGTTTCGGTGAGCATTTTAGTAAGCCGAAACATGCCATCGGATTATCTAATTTTGATATGTGGTAGCTACATGAGTATTCTATGTTCTCTGAAAATTTCATATTTTTAGATGATCATTTTCTATGTCAAATGAATTTTTTTTAATCCATGACTAAGTGAAGTTTTGAAATTTTTTTTCCCCCACTTTGTCGAGTTACTCGGCAAAGTCATTTAAATTTTTTTTGACTTTGCCGAGTAACTCGGCAAAGTCATTTGAAATCTTTTTTTTTGTAATTTGCACTTTTGGTACACAACATTTTTAATTTATAACAAATTTACCCATAATCTTTTTTTTAGCATTGACCATCCCCGGCCTTTGAATTTTTTTTCAAATTTTGTTTTGTCTCTCTTTAAATAAACAAAATAAAAACTAATAGAAATAAAATAAAATAAAATTGTAAAAATTTTTATTTTTACTAGACAACATTTTTTAAAATTTTTCCTATATATGTTTTTTATTTTCGAATTTTTTTTCTTTTTTTAGGTTTTTGTCGCGTTAGTCGACAAATTTTTTTAAAAAAATAAGATTAATGATTAATATTATTTTGTCCAGTTACTCACTAAAGTTTAAATTTTTTTTTAATGTCTATGTCGAGTTACTCGACAAAGTATTTTGGAATTTTTTTTTTTTTACTTTATCGAGTTACTCGACAAAGTCTTTAAAAAAAAAATTCAATCAAAAGATTAACTAGAAAAAGTCTTGATTTTATTTTTTATTTTTTAATTGTAACTCGACAAATTGTTGTCGAGTTACCCGATAAAGATTTAAATTTTTTTTTTGTAACTCGTAAAAATCTTAATCTTTTTTTAACAAAAAAATAAAATTAAATGGCCAAAATAAGGTAATGTTACTAAAATTTCTTCACTTAGTCATGGATTAAAAAAAAATTTGACATAGAAAACGATCACCGAACAAGATAAAATTTTCAGGGAACATAGAATACTCGTATAGCTACCACACATCAAAATTTGATAGTCCGACGGTATTTTTCGACTTACTAAAATGCTTATCGAAACATCCTACTGGAATAAGGAGAAAACAAAAATGAAAAAAGTCGACAAAAATAAATAAATAAAAATATTGGGCTTTATCTCGAAATTTTTTTTTTTACCTTTGTTGAGTTACTCGACAAAAAAAAAAAAAAAATTATTTTTTCCCTTTGTCGAGTTATTCGACCAAAAAAAATAAACATTTTTTTCTACAAAAAAATTAAAAAAAATTTCCCTTTATCGAGTAACTCGACAAAAAAAAAATTTAAAATTGTCAAATTGGACTTTGTTGAATAACTGGACAAAATGATATTAAACATTAATCTTATTTAAAAAAAAAAATTTGTTGACTAACGCGACAAAAACTCAAAAAAAGAATAAAAATTTTCAGAATAAAAAACATATTTAAGAAAAATTTTAAAAAATGTTGTCCAGTAAAAATAAAATATTTACAATTTTATTTTATTTTGTTATTATTAGTTTTTATTTTGTTTATTTAAAAAGGAAGACAAAACAAAATTTGAAACAAAATTCAAAGGCCGGGGATGGTCAATACTAAAAAAAATATTCTGGGTAAATTTGTTATAAATTAAAAATGTTGTGGACCAAAAGTACAAATTACAAAAAAAGAAAAAAAAAACCTAAAAAATCCACACAACTATAAAAAAAAAAAAAATAACAACAAACTTTTTTTTTATTCTTTCTTGTCGAGTTACTCGACAAGAACAAGAAAGGAAGGAAAAAGAACTTTCTTGTCGAGGAACTCGACAATAATAGAACCTTTTAATTAACTGTGCAATGATCCATGTCAAAAAATAGTGACATGAGAGACATTAAATTTGCATGAATATGAATTTAATATGGTCTAGAATCTGAATAACAAATTAAATTTATCAGTGGTTGGTAATCGTGGGTAATGAGGATATTACTTGGCCTCACACTTCCATATATCTGTTTTCCATGCAAATATTCCAAACCTTTAGCTGCCCCATGGGCTATATTTAGTCTTCTTTCCCATGTCAAGATAGGTTGTCCATGAAATATTTCTTATTTTTCTTGAGGTTCCTGGGGAAATTAGGTTGAAGCAAACCAAGTTTAAGTTGAATTTGAAACAAAAAGGTATAGGCAAATAGCATGTAAATTGATCAAACATTTTAGCTAGAATCTTATCTTAGTCTTTGATATCAATGAAATTGCTTAAAAATTTAAATTTCTTGATCATATTATTGTTGATGATTAATGTGGATTGGATTTATAATTAGGACAAATCTGCTTCAAGAGTATTTTTACATAATTTCAGTTGGAGACGATATTCCTATGAGTTACCTAACCATTGGCTTTGGTTTCACATAATTTCATGTTAAATAACTCAAGTTATGGACAATTTTGTAAATTGCGACAACATTAATCCGAGAAACTGCCTTGGATGTTTCGGTTAGCATTTTAGTATGTCAAAACATGCCGTCGGATTATCAAATTTTTATATGTGGCAACTACATAGGTATTCTACGTTCCGTGAAAATTTCATATTGTTCGGTGATCGTTTTCTATGTCAAAGAAATATTTTTTACTCCATGACCGGGTGAATTGTTTCTCCAAACTGCACTTTCTGTTGACCAACTCAAAATTATGTTGCACCTTATATATTAATTATTTTTACATAATTCAAGTTGGAAACGATAGCTCTATGGGTTACGTAACCATTGGCTTTGGTTTCACATAATTTCATGGTATATAACTCAAGTTATGAACAATTTTGTAAACTGCGACAGCATGAATCCGAGAAACTGCCTTGGGTGTTTCGGTGAGCATTTTAGTAAGCCAAAACATGCCATCGGACTATCAAATTTTGATATGTGGTAGCTAAATGAGTATTCTATGTTTCCTGAAAATTTCATATTTTTCGGTTATCGTTTTCTATGTCGAACAAATTTTTGTTACTCCATGACCGGGTGAAGAAATTTTTGTAACACTTCCCTTATTTTGAAAATTTTATTCACCCGGTCATGGAGTAACAAAAAATTCTTTGACATAGAAAACGATCAACGAACAATACGAAATTTTCAGGGGACATAGAATACTCAGGTAGCTACCAAATATCAAAAATTGGTAGTCCGACGGCATGTTTAGGCATACTAAAGTACTCACCGCGAAACCTCCTAGGCTGTTTTTCGGATTTATGCCGTCGGCGTGCCAGAATCGTTATTATAAATCAATCAAAAAACTTTAAGTAGTGTAAATATCTTCTTAACTTCTGTGGACCTTGGTTTTGTGGTAGTTTTAGTGGATTCTCATGTTTTGGTTACACGTTAATGATGTGAACTTGAAAGGTTTTGCTAAACTTCATGTTTTTCTAAGATGCAGTTTTTCTTGTCCAACTCAAAAATTTACTGCACCTTATATATTAAGTATTTTTACATAATTCCAGTTGGAGACGATAGCTCTATGGGTTACCTAACCATTGGCTTTGGTTTTATATAATTTCATGTTATATAACTCAATTTATGGACGATTTTGTAAACTGTGACAACATGAATCTGAAAAACTAACTAGGATATTTCGGTCAGTATTTTAGTAAGCCCAAACATGCCGTCGGACTATCAAATTTTGATATGTGGTAGCTACATGAGTATTCTATGTTCTCTGAAAATTTCATATTTTTCGGTGATCGTTTTCTATGTCAAATAAATTTTTGTTAATCCATGACTAAGTGAAATTTTGAAAAAAAATTTTTTTCCTTTTTTCCCACTTTGCCTCACTTTGCCTCATAACTCAGCAAAGTTAGTATTAAAAAAAACAAATTTTTTTTTTTTTTCGCTCATTTGGGAAAAAATTTTTTTTTTGACTTTCTCGATTAACTCGAGAAAATAAATAAATAAATAAAATAAATAAATATATATATATATATATATATATATATATATATATATATATATATATATATATATATTTATATATATCGAGAAAGGAGGAAATTTTTTTTTTTTACCTTTCTCGAGAAAGGAGGAAAAAAAAAGAAATTTTTTTTTACCTTTCTCGAGTAAATCGAGAAATTCGAGAAAGGAGGAAAAAAAAAAAAAAAAAAAAAAATTCCTCCTTACTCGAGTAAGGAGGAAATTTTTTTTTTTTTTCCAGGCAAAGTGTTTGAATATGTTTTTTTTTTTTTTTTTTTTTAATAGTAATTTGCACTTTTGGTCCACAACCTTTTCATTTTTAACAAATTTACCCCTAACATTTTTTTTAACATTGGCCATCTCCGACCTTTGAATTTTGTTGCAAATTTTATTTTGTCCTCGTTTTTAAATAAACAAAAAAAAAAACTAATAACAACAAAATAAAATAAAAATGTAAATGAAGTGTTACAACTTTTAAAAAGTAGCCCAATTTGATTTTGACATTTTTTCATTTTTTTAATTTGCACTTTTGATCCAAACCTTTCAAATTTGTAACTAATCTACCCCAACTTTTTTTTTGGGGCATTTGCCATCCAACTATCACCTTTTTATCCTACATATTTACATTAAATTTTTATAAAATCAGCTTTTGTTGACTTTGCTATTTTTTTTTTTTAAGATTTGGCTTTGGTTTTGTCGAGTAACTCTAAAATAAATACAGTAAAGAAAAAAATACAAAAATTTGTCAGATAACTTGACTTTTTTTTTTTTTTTTTTAATTTCGATTTTAATTCATTTTACCTTTTGAATTGTAAGGTAAATTTTTTATATTTTTCAAATTTTTTTTTTGCATATTATTCTAAATAAATGCAGCATATGTTTAAGAATCAATTTTTTTTTCGAGTAGCTCGACAATCTATCATGACAAAAAAATTTAAAAAAAAATTAATTTTTGTCGAATAAGGTTTGTCGAGTAACAGTAGTCAAGTAATTCGACAAATATTTTTTTTTGAGTAGCTTGCCGATTTGTCATAACCAAAAAATTTTTATTAAAAAAATAATTTTGCCGAGTTGCTCGACATCAATTTTTGAGACTTTTTTTTTTATATTAGATTAATCCATTAAGCCGCATTGTTTGACTTCTTTTTTATTTATATATATATATATATATATATATATATATATATATATATATATATTAGTATCTTTCATATGCAATTATTGACTTTTCCTTTTATATATATATATATATATATAATATAATATATTTTGAGTGTGTGTTTGTCGAGCAACTCGACAAACACACACCCATATAAATCAAAATGGGCTTTTACATTTCTTAAATTTTTTTATTTAAATAATTTGGGTGTGTGTTTGTCGAGCAACTCGACAAACACACACCCATATCAATCAAAATGGGCTTTTTAGCCCATTTTGACTTTTACTTTTTTTTTTTTTTTTTCGATTTTAATTCAGTTTACTTTTGAATTGTAAGGTAAATTTTTTATATTTTTTTTTACAGATTATTCTAAATAAATGCTGCATAAGTTTAAGATTCAATTTTTTTTAACAAAAAAATAAGAGTAAATTAGGAAATAACTGTTCACGTCATCGACAACATTACTTTTGAAATTATTTTTTTTATATAGTTTTGTCGAGTGGTTAGATGTGGGCTTTTGTTTTGTTTTTTTTCCGAGTATATATACTATTAGAGTCTTAATTTTTCACTTTAGTTTTTCCGTCCAATACTGTCCGTTTTGACATTGTAGCAACAATTTTTGAATTGGCTTTTTTTTAAGATTTGGCTTTTGTTTTATCGAGCAATTCGACAAAATCAAAGCCAAGATTTTTTTTTTAATCTTAAAAAGTCCAGTCATCATTTTTGACTTATATATATATATATATATATATATATATATATATATATATATATCGTCTTCATAGCCTTTAGTCTGGATTCCTATTTTTATCTTATCTGAAAAGTCTTTAATAGTCATTAAAAAGTCTGGATTACAATAAATTATTCCTATGTTACTATTCATATCTACTTCCATGCTGGCTATTTGACTCTTATCTATATTGTTGAATCTTTCATCATATATAGTAATTAAAGTCTTACAACCTAAATTTTTTCTTGCTAATCCTCTAATTCCTATGACTATTAAACCTAAATGCATAAAGTTATAATTCCTCTTTTTTAATTCTTTTCTAGAATCATCTGAAATTAAATTTAACTTCCTAACTTGATTACCTATGCATTGAATAGGGACTTGTCTATTATGTCTAAAGAACTGGGTTCTTGATTCAAAAATTCCTCTATTATACAAAACTTCTGGATTAAGTAATCTTAAACCATGTGTCTGAAATCTTTGATAATCTTGATCTGGATCTAAGATTTCTTCTATATTCTGATCATTTTGTTCTGTTCTTCTTAACAGTCTATCTAACAAAGTTCTATCTGTACTAGATGTACTTGGTCTAGAAGATTCTTCGCTTATTGTTCTAGATCTACCTAAAAAGGAGTTGGTCAAACTCATCCTGGAAATTTAAATTCTTTGGGCAATTTTCTAGTTACTTTTTCTTTTCCTGAAGGCTGAAGATTAAAATTTCCTAATTGATTTGTTAAAGTTCTTAAATCGTTTTCTATACTATTTGAAGAAGTTGCTATTTTAGTTTTATCTAAATTATCAATCTTCTTATGTAAAGAAATTAGCAAACTAATAATAAAATAATTTTGATTAAAATTGATTCTGAAGACTTGGGTGAATCTAACTTTGTTATGCCTTTGGGTTCTTTATGAAAATTATTGCAGAATTCTAAGGCGTCAGTATAATTTTTATCTACTATATCAGTCTCGTTCATTAACTAAGAATTAAACTCCTTAATTCTTTAATAGATTCTTTTAATAAAAATCTTTTTTATTTCTAACTCTGTTTCTTTAGATTTATTAAAATCTAAAATCTTTGTTAATTGTGAAAAGTCTACTTTGGAAATCTTTTCTAAAATAACAGAATTTTGATTTTTAATAAAATCTAAACTTTCTTTAATATTTTTAAGTTCTGAGTTTCTTGTTTTAAGAAGATCTAAAACCAATTCTGAAGATTTAAAATTCTTTTTATTTTCTAGATCTAAATTTCTAGACAAATTAATTATTAAATCTACAATAAGGTTTTGACAAGGGTCTTCTGAAAACAAACTATGTAATTTATGAGAAGAGTCTAAATTACAACCTAAGATATTATTGTCAATAGTCTTAACTTTTCTATAATTAGTACTAAGTTCTAAATTTAAATAGTCTAAATTTTTCTTACTATCTATGGCTCTGATACCAAAAGAGAGGGGGGGTGCGATAAGAGAGACTCAGCCACTGGCGTAGAAGGGTCTTTCTTAAAGTTAGTTTGCAGAGTTGGCAAGGTTAGCAGAGGTCTTTTTTAATCTGCTTGATGCGGAAGTCTAAATTGTCTAATATTTCTTTAATCTTTAAATAATAATTAAAAAATTGACTATGTTGATTAATTTCTTTTTCTTCTAAAATTATTTCTATTTCTTCAATTCTTTGTACTAAAAAAGTTATGTCTTTATTTTGTTCTATTATAGTTCTTTCAAGTAAATAAGAGTTTACTTCTGGGAATTTTCTAAATTTTAAATCTAATAATTTAAAGTTAGTTCCTATTCTATTTCTTGCAAGTTCTAATTGTTCTTTATGTCTTTTTAACAGATAACTAAATTCCTTAAGAATTTTTTGAGATAGTCTAATATAAATATTACTTGCTAAAGTTGGTTCTGATGTAGAGGCTTTGTCTGGTAAGTTCATAAAATTTTTGTTTTCAAATTTTTGTATATCCTACTTTGATTTCCCTTTTCATAAATTCTTTTAAATGTTCTTAACAAATCTCCTTTTTTTTTTTTTTTTTTTTTTTTTTTTTTTTTTTGAAATATAAATATCAAAAACAAATATCACCACCTAAGACATGTTAACTTGAACCTGATTCCTTTCATTAAGGTTACCACTGGCACTCCTTTAATAAATTTCTAAATCAATTGATTCCTTTTCCCCAACATCTAAAGGACATCTAAGGCTCACTCCTACCTACAATCCTTACTTATTTGGGTCACTCGGGATTAACTTAGAAACAAGATAAACTTCTAAAAATCAAGTTATGCTTTTATAACATGCATAGGATGAAATGAATGATATAACAAATATCAACAAAACATTTCAACAAAATGTTGAATATAACTTCATAAAAAAATTACAATAATGTAAACATTTTTTGGAGATCTGTCAATACATAAAAAGAAGATACTACTAAGGATTTCCCTTTCGGAAAATCCCGAATTCTAATGAAAAACTTTAAATTACAAAGTTATGAACATATACCTGAATACAAGCTTTCTAATTTGGATTGAGAATTTTGTTTATACAAGAGGGGTTTTTGTAAGAGAGCAAGGTTTCTGAAGTGTTTCTCGAAATGAACCATGCTTCTTACGAATGAAAACTTCCCCTTATATAATAAAATTCTTGGGAGCAAAACAGTCTAAAGTAAATCTAAAAGATAAGTATCTAAACTTTCTGTCTAATCTTCTATTTACAATTGGCACGCGTTTCACCGAGAAACATCTGGCCAAGTCTTGAAATGAGAAATCTTTTGCAAATTGATCAAGCTGTCTGGCGTTTCTGAATTTTTCAACATCTTCTTTTGATAGTGTCTAAAAAATTCAAAAGTTCTACAGTACCTTGTCTGAGCATCTTTGAAAAATTTCTTCTGAAATAACTTTTTCTGTCTGATTGAAAATCGTCTTCTTGCTGAAATTCAAAAAGGGAACAGTTTCTTTTGTCTTTTTCTGCAGCTGTCTCTTTCTGGCAAAATAATTGCAGCATCTTTGGCGATATTTTCAATGTTTAAACAGTTCTTCTTCTGGCTTCTTGTGGAGTTTTCAAAAAGTTAAAGTTTCCTGATCTTATCTAGAAAAATCTGTCAGTATGAAATGAATTCTTCTGTTTTGGAAGAGTATCTGAAAAATCTGCAACTTTCTTTGTTCTATGTATCAAGATTGTGTTCTGCTGTAGGGGAAAATGACATTCCCGAATCTGAATTATCACAACCTATTCTTTCATCACTTCCTCTAAAATTACTGTCTTCTGAATTCTCTGATTTTTCTGGTTCTGGATTCGAACACTGAATGTCTTTTTCTTTGCTACTTGCTTTCTTTGTAACAATTTTTTCTAAGACTTTTTCAATTTTTTCTTCAAGATTTTTCTCTTCTTTCTTTTTACTTTTATTCTTTTTTGAAACAATTCTTCTTTTCAAAATTTTTTCATTCTTTTGATACTTTTCTATCTGGGAAAGAAGTCTTTCTACAGAAATAAAACTGTCATTTGGATCTTGACTGTCTTGGAGTATCTCTTTTCCTTTGGAAATCTGGGTGTTTTGGGTTTCTGAATTCTGGGCTTCTGAAATTTGAATCTGGGTTAAATGTTCTGGGCTTTGAGATGGGCTTGCAGAATAATTAACTAATAAGTCAAATTTCTTGCCACTGGGGCGCCAAGTAAATCCCAGTTTTGGGTGCTGTTCGAAGGAGTAGGAAATCAGCAGTTCCACGAGTCTCTGTTGAACTTTGGGCAAGTCCACGACCATTAACGGGTTTGATGAGTCTTTCACCGTTCTGGTTGAACCGGACTAGCTCTCCGACTTAACTCGGCTCGGTGGTACCTTTTGGATATATCATCTTTAAGTTCACAACTTCTTTTTCTAATGAAGCAATTTTCTTTTGTAAAGAAATTCTTTCTAAAATTAATGCTTCATTTGATTCATTCAAAATTTTAAAATTCTTTTGCATACACTCACAGTGAGTGCAAAAAATCTTTTTGTCTTTACTAGGAGAGAAGTCTAATGGTGCATCTTGAAAATTTCTTAAAGAAGGAGAAATAAAGAAATTTAATCCTATGAGATGTCTAGCACAATCTAATGCTTCTTGAAAACTAGTAAAGCCTTTATAAAGAGGGTCTTTAAAATTATTAATATTTTCAACTACTTCTATCCAGGTATGGAAAATTCCTGGTGTCTTTCCTTTGATGACTACATAAAATTTAAACTTATTCTTATTCTGATTAAAGAATTCTGACAATGCATTCATACATGCAAGGAAATATTTCTGGTCTTTTGGATTCTTATTATAAGAGATCCATAAATTGTCTAAAATGCATTTCTCTTCTTTTGATAAAGAAATATGTGGAAAAACTTTGAAAGAAATATTACTTGTAGGAAAGCATATAAGTTCTTGATTACCGAATCTAAGCTTGTCTTGGTAAAAAGTCTGCTTACGACTAGATGAAGTCTCAAGTAAAGCGAAAATGCAAAGGAATTCCACAAGCGATTCACGGTCTCAAAGGAGGTCCGACACATCAGAAATAAACATAAAATAGTTAGATCAAAAATCTTTAGAAATAATCATTCTACTTAAGATGTCTGAGCCTTATTATCTATTCCTTTAATATGCTCAAAATCTATACTAATTCTCAGATTTGTAATTCTATCTACAAAATTTAGCCATCTTCTTCTACTACTTTTCTTTGAATCTAATTTAAGCTTATTATAAAAAGAAACTATTGCTGCGCAATCAGTTCTAATCAAAATTTCCTTTCTAGAAATTATAAACAATTCAAAGCTGTCTAAAGTATAATTAATTGCAAGTAATTCTGCATCTATGCTACTTAAATTACCTTTTTCTTTATAGCTACCGCTGTTATACCTACAAATTCTTTCTGTACTTTTATCTGCGTACTTATTAGGTTTACACAAAAGTATGGCTCCCCATCCTAAAATACTACCGTCTGTTTCTATTATTAAGAAATCTGTGTCTAGGGGCATTGCTAGTTCTGGCAAACTTTTAATTCTATTTTTAATCTCTTGGACTAATTTAATGTCTTCTAGATTAAAATGTCTTTGTCCTGTAGGAGATGTCTTAGAGTATAAGGGTCCTGCTATTTTTCCTAAGTCTTTAATAAAGGGCCTAGCATAATTGACTAATCCTAAAAATTTCTGAATTTGCTTTAAGTCTTCTAGCTTGTCTGGAAATTCTAATGCTTTCTGAGCTATGTGTGGCTGTAATGAAATCTTTCCTTGTCCTATATTGACTCCTAGGAAATCTATAAATTCTTTAAAAAGTACCATCTTTTTCTTGCTAATTATTAATCCATGATTAATAAATTCTGAAAATATAATTTGCAAGTGTCCTCTATGTTCTCTTCTATTTTTACTGAAAACAAGAATATCATCTATGTAAGTTACTACAAACTTGCTATGTTTATTGAAAATACTATCCATCTTTCTTTGGAAAATGCCTGGGGCGTTCTTTAATCCAAATGGCATGACTAACCATTCAAAGTGTCCTTCTGGACATGTGAATGCTGTCCATTCTATACTATCAGGATGCATCTTGACTTGCCAAAATCCTGACTTAAGATCAAACTTACTAAAAATCTTACAGTTCTGAATTCTATTAATGAGAACAGTCTTATCTGGTAATCTATAAGCATCATCTATAGTATTATCATTAAGTCTTTTATAATTAAAAACCATCCTACTTTTACCTCTTACTATCTCTGAATGTTTTCTTACAATAAAAGCAGCTGATCTATGAGGACTGTCTGATTTTCTAATTACTCCTAACTTAAGTAAGTCTTGAGTATGCATTTTAAAGTCTTCTAGATCTAAATTTGTTGCTTCTATATTCTTACATCTGATTATATATTCTGGGTTTTTAATCTTAATCTCACATGTTACCTTGTCTTTTTCCCAGTATTTTAAAACATTTTCTCCTAAAATTTCCATTTTCTCTAATTTAGAAATTAAGCTTTCTATATCCTGTTCTGTTATGAGAGTATAATAAATCTTTTCATTATCTAAAAGGTCTATTTGGTCAAAATCAGATTCTTCTAAATTATTGAATTCATTTTCTAATTCATCTTCTTCAAAATTCTGATTTTCTACTAATTGACATTCTCTTTCTGTTTTACAGGGACATTCTTTCTTACTACTACTACCACCACGCTTCTCTGAGCACTCTGATGGGAAATAAATAGTCTGTGCAGGGCTAAATAATGTATGCTTCTGGAAATGTATAAAGTCTTTTGTAATTGTAACACTACCATTGTCTTTTAATAAAAAACTTAATCCTAAGATAAAGTCTGATTCTTTAAGATTTAACGGTCTAACCCACGTTGAATCTCTAGGTAAAGTATATTCTATACTTAATCCGCAATTAGTCTCAAAACAAATCTTACTATTCGGTCTTAATAAATCTGTGTAAGTATAATGCTTACCGTCCATTTGTTGAGCTTCAATTGGACTTTTAGCTTTTACTAAGTATTTGTCTGGGATTAACTTTTTATTAATTATACAACTACTACAACCAGAGTCTATTAATCCTAAACATTTAATAATATAATCTCCTATTCTAATCTGGCATTTAACTTTAATACTTTTAAGCTTTTCTGAATTACAAACTATCTGAACTAATTCTGGATTTTCTGAATTTGATTCTTTTTGAATTGATTCTTCTAACATTATTGCTTTGCCTTTATTATTAGATTCTAGGATTTCTAATCTTTGAACTAATAATTTCTGCATATCTTCTATGTTTTCAATTCTCCTTCTAAGAATTCTAATTTCTGAAATCTCAATTTGTTCTATTGTAATTTCTGGCTTAATGTCTTCTTTCTTAATTAAATTGTTTTCTTCTAAACATTTAATACAAGCTTCTTTATAACATTCTAAACACTTGGCTCTAAGCTTTCTAGCTGGATACCAATTACAAATAAAACATGCTGTACTATCAGCACCTGTTCTTTTTAACCAATTATGATTACATTCATCTAATGAAGTCTGTACGAAATTTAAGTCTTCTTCAGATTCTGAATCTTCACTAATCTTAAAATTTGAAAATTCTTCTAATACTTCGTAATCTGAATCTTCTTGAATTTCTATATTATCTTTTATAGATACAATGCTATAAATAGATTCATTATCTGAGATATATTCATCTAATTGAATAAGATCTTCATTAGTACATTCTACTAAAGTACTCTTCTTATCATAACTATTAAGTCTTTTTGGACATGTTCTTGCTAAATGTTCATTGCTATTGCAAACATAACAACTAAGCTTATTCTTATAAGTTCTGTCTGGTTTAAACTTTCTGACATGTTTGTTCTCATCTAAATAAGGTTTTCTCTTATTAGATTTTCTAAGAAAATATCTCTTCTTAAAAGGTTTTCTTTTAACCTTCTTATCTTTCCTATATTTTTTCTTTATGGGCTTTGAAGTACCATAAGTCTGAGGAGTAAAAATATCTTTACAAAACTTATAGTCTGTCTTTTTAAGTTGTTTCTGAATCTGTAAAGTTACACATTTTTCTTCTAAACATCTGATTACATGTTGAATTCTATGTCCTATGCTCCATTTTTTATCTGGAAATTCCTTAACCGAGGTTAATTCATTCCATTTGTCTGTGATTTCTAATCCTAATGGACCTGGCAACTTATGAAATAACTTCATCTAATTCTTGATTAAATGTATTACACGAAATTGAAATTAAATAATGGTATTCATTTAAAAAGCTGTTAACATACTTACCCTTAGTCCATTTATATAGACTAAGTTGTTCTAAATCTCTCATTGCTTTTCTTTGTACACTCATCCGACCAAATTAGGGTCTCGATCCTGTAATAAGTACTTGAATCTTATTAACAAAATTATAAGGATTACTTCCTAAGGCAACTAACTGCTCAAATTCTTCTTTCTTATCTCGTTTATAGGCTTCCCACATAGCCTTTGTACTTTCTCCTAAAAATGTCTCTAAATATCTATACATGTCTATAGGTTCCATGTCTTGAAACTTCTAATGTAATGACCTATTATAGTATTCTTCCATACCTCAATTACATTTGTCCATATCTGCGGATCATGAGCGGTCAAATTTAAGATTTGCGCTTTTGCGTGATTGAATTCTATCTTATTCTCTAAAGGTCTTTCACTACCTTTTGCTACATATCTAGAGTCTTGTGGAATTTCTTCATATTTACTATATGATCCTCCTGCGGGAGGAAATCACAGTCCGTAATTAAAAGGTTCATGTTTCTTGTCTTATCGAAGGGGTATCGCCTATGGTTCTATAAGTCTGAGTATCCATAAAATTTTTCTCACAACTTATTTCTGAACTAACATCATTAAATTCTTCCTTAAAATCTTCTTGAGTAGTTCCTAGTCTTATGTTCTTTTCTGAATCATAATATAAGTACTCATTCTCTTGAATTTGTCTATTTAAAAACATTTGGTCTTCTAGTTTAAGGAGTTCTTGTTTATTAAGGTCCATTCCTAATTCTTTGGGAAAGATTATTCTATCTATATCTTCTCCTACTAATTCTATATGGACATTTTCTATGAAAGGTTCACTAACTGATTCGTTTTCTTCAGTATCTTCTATCTGCCTTTCTATTTGGTCATAATTAATAAATCTTAAACTAGTTCTACCATGTATGTCTTTATAAGTTAAAGATTCTGTAGGGGCTATGGTTGTCTTGTCTTTTTGTTCTAGGAACTTATCCATGTCCCATTCTAATCCTGCTAATTGTTCTGCCGAAAATTCTTTTGGCTTAACCATGTTTATACCTTTACTACTCATTAAATTTACTACTTTATCTATGTAAATTTTATATTTACTTTGAGCGCTTACAGAACATCTGCCTAAAAATCCTATATGAACTAAAAGGTTATCTATATATATATAGCTTTGGTTTAGTTGAGTAACTCGACAAAACCAAAGCCAACAATTTTTTTTTTTTTTAAATCTAGCAATTTTTTACTTTTTTTTTTTGTTTTTTTTGTTTTTTAAGATTTGGCTTTTGTTTTGTTGATTAACTCTTGAGTTTGGTCCAATTCATTTAGATTATATATATATAATTTTTTTTTCACTTTGTCCAATTTAAAACCTACCCAGTACCATTGCTTATAGAATCCAAATGTAGATTCTCCATTGAACTATATATTATACAAATATGTCATTATTATACAAAATTTATATCAAGTGTACGCATGAGAATATAATACCACATATTTTAAATAAATGTCGATGAAATGCTTTTATGAAAATTAATATTCATTTATTTGTCCCAAATTCTAAAATATATTTTTTTTCGAGTAGCTCAACAATCTATCATGAAAAAAAATTTTAAAAAATAAATAAATTTTTTTAAGTAAAGTTTGTCGAGTAACTTGACAAATTTTTTTTTTCTAGTAGATTGCCGATTTGTCCCGACCAAAAAAATTTATTAAAAAATAATTTTGTCGAGTTGTTCAACATCAATTTTTGAGACTTTTTATATATTTATATTAGATTAATCATTTAAGTTGCAATGTTGGACTTCTTTATATATATATATATATATATATATATATATATATTAATGCTTTCTATATACAATTATTGACTTTTCCTTTATATATATATATATATATATATATATATATATATATATATATATATATATATATATATATATATATATAATATAATTTTAATTTCGGTGTGTGTGCTTGTCGAGCATTGACAAACACACACCCATATCAATCAAAATGGGTTTTTGACTTTACTTTTTTTTTTTTTTTTATTTCGCTTTTAATTCGGTTTACTTTTGAATTATAAAGTAAATTTTTTATATTTTTTTACATGATTATTCTAAATAAATCTTTGCGTAAGTTTAAGATTCAATTTTTTTTTAACAAAAAATAAGAGTAAATTAGGAAATAGCTCACACGTCATCGACAACATTACTTTTGAAATTATTTTTTATATAGTTTTGTCGAGTGGTTAGACGTGGGCTTTTGTTTTTTTTCCTCGAGTATATATAATATAGAGTCTTAATTTTTTACTTTAGTTTTTAAGTCTAATCGACACCGCTTTGACATTGTAGCGACAATTTTTGAATTGGCCTTTTTTTTTTAAATTTGGCTTTTGTTTTATCGAGCAATTCGACAAAATCAAAGCCAAGAATTTTTTTTTTTTAATCTTAGAAAGTCAAGTGTACGCATGAGAACATAATACCACATATTTTACTGGAGAAAGTAAAAAAAAAAAAAAAATTTAAAAGACTTTCTCGAGTTACTCGAGAAAATAAAAAAAAAAAAAAAAAATTTCAAAAGATTCGACAAAGTCATCACAAATAAAAATTCAATCAAAAGATTAACTGAAAAAGTCTTGATTTTATTTTTACTTTTTTTATTGTAACTCCA
Organism: Forsythia suspensa; assembly: GCA_023638005.1. Classification (NCBI taxonomy): domain Eukaryota; kingdom Viridiplantae; phylum Streptophyta; class Magnoliopsida; order Lamiales; family Oleaceae; genus Forsythia; species Forsythia suspensa. The sequence goes on along the minus strand of CM042666.1, from coordinate 23,274,819 downwards.
CAAATTGTTGTCGAGTTGCCCGATAAAGATTTAATTTTTTTTTTTTTTGTAACTCGTAAAAATCTTAATTTTTGTTTAACAAGAAAATAAAATCAAATAAAAATCAAATGGCCAAAATCTCGGCAAAGTCTTTTATTAAATTTTTTGTAATTTGCACATTTGGTCCACAATATTTTCAATGTATAACAAATTTACCCTTACATTTTTCATGTACGTGCACACACGTACTCGAAAAACTTCTTTTTTTTTTTTAATAAGATTAATGCGTAACCAAAATCAAGCAAATTTTGACTTTTTTTTTTTTTTTTGTCGAGTTACTTGACATATAATTTTTTTTTTTTTGTTGGGTTTTTGTCAAGTTACTCAACAAAATCAAATTTTTCCAATTTTTCATTTTTGATTTTTTTGTCGAGTTTAGAGATTTTTTTTTGTTCCTTTTTTTAGACTTTGTCGAAAAATTCGACAAAAACCCAAAAAAGCCCACGTCTAATCACTCGAGTAACTAAAACTGTAATATTATATATACTTGAAAAAAAGAAGAAGGCAAAAGCCCACGTCCAACCACTCGACAAAATTATTAAAAAAAATATTTGAAAAGTAATGTTGTCGTGGCGTTAACGGTTAATTTCTAAGTCACTCTTTTTTTTTAATTTGATTTGATTCTTAAACATATGCGAGATTTATTTAGAATAATCAGTAAAAAATATAAAAATTTACCTTACAATTCAAATGTTTTCTGGATTAAAATAAAAAAAATATAACAAAAAAAAATTTGTAAAGTCAAAATGTGTTACATATTATAGCTTTGATGAAACATTAGAAAAAAAATAAACCAAGTATTTACGAAGATTTCCTTAATACATTAACTCCAAATGGTATTCCACCTCATGAACTTGTGTTGAAAGAATATCGAGCATTCAATTAATTAATTTATTTTTTATTTGGGTGTGTGTTTGTTGAGCCAACAATCAAAATGGGACCATTTTGATCTTTCTTAATTTTTATTTATATAGAGAAACAATTTGATGGAGGCATGCTCTGTGAACCATTAATTGTAGTCACAATAGAACTGTGACTCTCCCAATTTTGACATTCAGGACGCCTGGAATTTCACCAATTGTTCCAAAACCTATCACATTCATCTTGTTCTATAACAGTCCAACACTGCGAACCATAAAGCATAACACGTCTAATCGTCTAATCTTTGTTTTATAGAACATTCCCTTTAACCCTATAGGAATCTTCATATTACACAGAATTCTTGTCACGCTTCTCTATTTCATCCAACACTCTAATCCTACGCATCACATCCTTTTCAGTTCTTCCTTGTTAATAATTGAACCTAAATACCAAATTCAATAACTCTTTCGGGCGATCATTTATAGTAACACCATTACTATTTTTATTCCTACTACAACTAAATGAGCATTGCGTGTTTTTTGCCTTAGTTCTATTCAACCTAAAACCTTCAAATTCTTAAGTACTCCTAAGTTCTAACTTACAATCTACCTCTTTGCTTTATCCCCTGCTTTTGACTCATCAATTAAAGCTATATCATCAACATATGAGACACACCGAGAAACCTCATCTTGAATTGGGATGCTTATAACATTATTAGTAAGAATGTTATAATTAAAAGTTATAAAAATAAAATATGTTGTTGATTTTTTCATTGAAAAAAAATTAGAAATGTAAAAGCTCATCTTCAAAAAATAAAAAATAAATTTATGAGCGATAACTTTTTCGAGTTACTATTTAACTCGAAAAAGTTTGTCGAAAGTTACAATATATATGCATAATTTATCGGTATCTCGACAAATCCAAATTTGAGCACGAGTTGCTCAAAAAAAACATGACAAAATAAAAACAAAATAATATTTAAATATATAACATAATTTAAATAAAAATCAAAAACAAAAAAAATGAAAATATGGATTTCATCGAGTTACTCGAGTAACTCAATAAACTCAATTGTGATTTTTTCAAGTTACTCGATGATAAATACTTTTTCATCATATAAAATTATTTTTTCCCTATCATATCCTTACATTAAAATAATCTAACAAACTATGACATATAAAATCATATAAAATTATGACATATTTCATTGTATAGATTATTATAAAGAAACGTAGTAAATATTTATAATAAAAATTTAATTATTTGTATAAATATTCGTACTAAAATTTAGATAATATCAATTTTTTATAACTTAATGGATATACTTCATTTATCAAATAACTCGCCAATCCCAAATATGAAATTGTCAAATTTATCAAATCTCATATGAAAATAGACAAATACCAAAAATTTAATATACCAACTAATGTAAATAAATAAAAATACAAATATAACAAAAACTTTGCAACTTAACACATTCTCGAGTAACTCGATAAATTCATATTTCAGTTTATCGAGTTACTCGATCTATTGAGTTTATCGAGTTACTTGAAAACTTATCATCGACAGAAATATTATTATTTTTAATTAAACATACATAAGTCATAAAATGAATTTTAATATATCGTTTTCTAACACAATCAACCACAAAATTTTATTATTCTTTCTTAATTTATCAGGCTAAAATAAGACTTACATTTAACTGCTTTAAGTACAATCAAGAGTACCCCATTAACTACAACATAGATAAAAGGTTCTACCTTAATTCGAACAATTGTCTATCTTGCATTGTACATATATATTCTTTTTTTCACTTTATTATTTCATATTATATCCTATCAATAAACTATTCTCAACATGCAATTTTTTCCTACACATTTCACTAACGTGCAACGCACGGCCTTAAAACTAGTATATATATATATATATATGAAAAAATAATGTATCAGAATTATTGGACCCAACGTAAGTATTATTATAGTACTATCTTAAATTGCTCCATTTATGACCAAGCCACCCAATATTATCTTGTTTTTCAAATGACATAACATTGATGTGCCGCGTATAAAAGTTTAAACTTTTAAAAATGAGATTATCTTATTTATCTATAAAATGTCTCCAATATGGTCCATGTTCAAATTCATTTTTACTAGCACAATTTTTAGAGTAAATAGCACTAGAGATCTTGAATCTTTAAAACTTGTGACGATGAGATTACAACAAGCTTTTGATGTCTAGCAACTAAGGTCTCAAACTTTTTAAATTTTTGTGCCTGAGGTTCTTTTTGTGACAGAAAACGTTAATTTGACCATTAAATAATCCTTTTATTATTATTATTGAAATGACAGTTTTACCCTCACCTCACTTGTAGTGTAAATCGTATTGGGAGTCTTTAACCTTTAAACTTTGTGACAATGAAATTCTGGAACTTTAATTTCTAGCACTAGAGATTCCAAACATTTTAAATGTCTGCGCCCGAAGTCCTTTTGTGATGAAAAATATCAGTTTATTTACTAAAATGTCAAAATTTGAGTAAAATGAGAATAAAAAACAAATAAGTATCTTCCTCAATTCTAAACTACCCACCTAATTTTTGGTGAAAGCGGTATTTCATGATAATTGGTTTATAATTTCAAATTGCTGATGAAATTATTTGTTGAAATTGGTGGGAGTGATGATTTTTTTTTTTTCTTTTCATTTAACAATCAAATTGATGTTTTACATCACAAAAAGACCTCACGCACAAACATTTGAATGATTTGGGATCCTATATGCTAAAAACAAAAAATTTAGAATCTTATTGTCACAAAGTTTACAGGTTAAGAACTTTCGATACTATTTGTCATAAATTAAATAAAGGGTAGAACTGTCATTTCAATATAAAAAATTAATCATTTAACGGTGAACTAATATTTTTCGTCACAAAAAGATACCAAGCGCAGACATTTGAAATGTTTGGGATACCAGTGCTAGAAATCAAAGGTTCGAGAGCCTATTATAATAAAGTTCAAAGGTTCGGACCTCTAATACTATTTATCCCAATTTTTATAAATGAACTATAACAAGACTCGAAATCAAAATCTCTAGCATGAAAAAGAAATACTTTTGAGACGTCAACCAAAAGAACATGAAAAGATAAGATAGGAAGAAGACCATACCATTGCTGGTGGGAGAAGGGGCCAGAGCAAAATGTCCGACCTTGTCTGCGCCGTCGACGATGGGGGCTGCAGAGATTATCGTAGCCAAAACATCCATCCCCAACCCGGCAGAAGATCTGATCATCACCTTCATTTTCTTTTCTTCTCACTCAGATGTGTTATTTATTTGTTGCTTGATTTACTTGCAAAAGCCAAAAGGGGATGATAGAAGAACACCCATTTTCCTCCCTCTGCGGCGTCTAGTACTGGCGGAGACAGCCGGTGTCGAGTCGCATAGAGAGAATCGGGGGGAGGGCCTGGATTTTCTATGGAAAGGCAAATGAATTTTCAGCCACTACATATAGCTAGTGTATGTATAGGGTAAGGTAAGGTAGGATAGAATAGGTCAATTAAGGTAAGGTAAGGTAGGAAAGGATAGAGCAGGTAAGGTAAGTTAAGATAGAGCGGGATGGAGGGTTTGAGAAGAAAACGGGGAGACCATAAGAGAATTTTGTAGCAGCCCATTAACGTCGGGTTATGGGCCAATTAAAGAAAAAGACGCGTTTTTTTTTACATCATTGTCTTTCGTAAAATTAAAGAGTTTGTTTGGAACTTATTTTTTTGGTAAAAAATGAATTTTTTTCAGTCATTTTTTTTTTCTTTTCATATCAAATATGGCTTAAATGACCAAATTGTTATTCATTTGAAAAATATAATAATTTTGATAAATGGCAATTTAATTATTTCAGCCACATTTAATTTGAAAACTAAAAAAAAATGGTTGAACAAAAACCCATGTTTTGCCAAACAATAAATACTGAACAAGTTCTAAGGGTGTGTTTGATTGGAAGATTTTCTATGAAAAATGTCTAATCCATGGAAAATTTTGTCACATCAGTGGAAAATATTTTCCATCTTTAACTGTTTGATTGCACATGGAAAATGAAAATGATTTCTAAGGTACAATCAATTAAAGCATGGTTAAAAAGGAAAAGTTGGAAAATATTTTCTTGCCAAAATATGTGGGTTTTTTTTCCTACTTACGTGGAAAAGTTTTTCTTTTCTATGGAATCAATCAAACACACCCTAAATGAATTCCATTTCTCGTATTTTTTGAAATAGTAACAAACCTTCAAACATTCATAAGTTTCTATTCAATCATTTTCCTACCTCGTAATTATACTGAAACATATTTGTAGAAATACAGATTCATTGGTAAAACTTCACTAGGGCAATGATTTATTAAGCACATGTTTGGCCATGTCTAATTATAATTTCAGTTGTTTAAATTAGTCAAACATACTTTTTATTCAAGTATTTAATAAGGCCCACAACTTACAATCTATTTTTTATCTACACATTCACCAACAACTTAAAATATAAGTACTTAAAAAATAATTTCAACACTACCCAACATACAAGATTACAAATTGAATATCTAATTGTACCCAAAAACCCAATGAGTCTTTTCCCTTCGAATCAGACAACCAAAGGGAATCCCATTGAGTTATTAAAATCAAGTTTCTAAAAAGCGTAAAGCGTGGCTAGGTGTGAAGGTCAAGTTTCAAGCTTTTTAGGCCTAGACGAGGCCTAGGCGAGGGTGAAGTGCGAACGAAGCGTGAAAAATCGATTTCTTATTTTTAATATCATTTTAAATATATTTTTTTTAAAAAAGATAAAAATAAATTTTTTAACTAAAAAGCGCGCGCTTGAACGAGATTAGGCACGTCTAGGTGTAATTAAGCGTGCATAGGCGTGATTAGGCGTGCATAGGCGCGCCTAGGTGCAAGCTTTTTAGTTAAAAAAATAGTTGACCAAAAAAGCGTCCGCCTAAGGTTTAAGCAAGGCGTGGAGATCACGCTTTGCGCTTAGACGATGCCTATGCGCGCTTTTTAGAACACTGATTAAAATATAATTTAAATAATCACGCCTATGCGCGCTTTTTAGAACACTGATTAAAATATAATTTATAATTTATAATTTAAATAATCACAATACATTCAGAGAATCTTGCAAACTTACAAGAACAAGAAAACACCAATTTCACTTCCCAAATTTTCTGTTTGTGACCACAACATTGTCCATTTACTCGTTTCCAAAACAAAATTATTCTTCAATCCAAATGTAGCTTAAGTACATGTTTGTGATTATTTAAATTATAATTTCAATTGGTCAAACTAATCAAACATAATTTTTAACCACACATTTCATAAGACTTACAATTTACAACCTATTTTTTATTCACACATTCACCAACAACTTATAATTTCAGCACTTAAAAAATAATTTCAGCGCTACCAAACATGCGCTAAATAAGTGCGTGTTTGGCAGGATTTAAAGATAATTTTTTAGGAGATTTTAAAAAAATTGATGAATTATTTATGTGAAAAGTTGATAAAAATTGTGAATCCAATAAAATATGCTGTTGAAAATGAATTTGAGAAAAAATAAAAAATAAAAAAAAGGAGTTTAAAACAAACCTGGTCAAACATGTTCCAAATCTTTAAAAGGTTCAATTATTCTACCTAAAAAGGAAAAGAACTACTCATGGCTCTAATAATAATAACATTAAAAATAAAACCACCTCAAAGGAATTGAAATGCTACCTAATTTGACTACATATTTGCAAAAGCAGAGAAGCAAAACAATTTCTTTCCATATACGACTGAATATCTCTAAGATTCATGCTATACATTTAAACATAGGATGCATATTATGAAAAGTACAAGAGTTCACTCAAAAGTTTACTTCGTTACAGTAATAGGTATTGCAAAAGCTTTTGATGCCGAGATTCAGCTTCAAAACATTTTCATACTGCGTCCCATGAAATGTCAAGTTATTGAGGTCCGAAAAAAGGGTCTTCTTCATTCTTGTAGATTGCAAATAACTGCTTAGAGTAGTGTGTTGCAAGTTTTCTGCAGAGTTCAGCACCCCTTGGGTTGTATTTTTGCAACTCCTCCACAGATTTCTTCACATCACATTGTAGATCTCCATCAGTAAGAAATTCTGCCAAGGCACTGCCTCTGTAAGGTTGTAAACAAAAAGTAATTTGTTAAAATCTTCAAAATCAAATAGTACATCAACACACCAATCAAACATATCAACAATGACCAATCACTCTGAGGCTTTGGACATGCATGTGTAAAACCCTTACTTGAATGCGTCACACTGGCTAAACCCTCGCCCATTGAGAACTATTGCTGCTTTACTAGATTTCTCCTCAGATGTTTGTTGCCGATAAAGTGCACATACTGCCTTCATGCACAGTTCAGGATCCTTACCAAAATCAGCAAGCATATCTGCCTCAAAGTCCCACTTCTTATGTTTTCTCGCCCTCCGAAAAACGGATATTATTTCATCATAGCCGGCACCGCCATGTGATGTATTTTCTGACTCACCGGAAGAGTCCTCACTAGAGCAAGTGCCATCACGCTCAGAAATGTTATCACCGTTGGTAGTGGCATTGCCCTCTGAAATATCAGAGTCAGTAACAATAAATCCACCCAAGCTTTCACCCTCACTGTCTGAGTCATCCTCTTCCATTTCATCACCTTCAATGGTCTCATTTGTAGGTCCTGCACTTTTCAATTTACTTTTCCCAGAACCACCCTGCTCTTCAATTTTTCCCAGCCTCACTAAGCGCCGTCGAGTCATAGGTTTTCTGAGTTTGTCCCTGGAATCAGTATCTTTCACAGAGTAGCTGTTCAGATGGAAATCTGCTTTAAGTTCCTGTAGGGATTTACGTTTTAGTCTACAAATTGGAAGATTATCATCATTATCACTTTCACTCTCACTGGTAACAATATTAGAAGCTCTTCTTCTCTTAGGAGTTGAAGTATGGACCTCTTCATCACTATGGTATTCAAGTGTCCTCAAACAACTATCTTTTGAGCGCAACTCATTTTTATCCAAGGTAACCCTTGATCCACCATCAAATGAACCACAAACCTTTTCCGTTCCTTGAAGATGGTTGGGGTTTGGATCGTCATCACTGTCAATGATGTCAATAGAACCAATAGGAGGCCAAGTACCCCCTGGTGTTGAGGGAGCCATTTTCTTATTGGGGCTCTCTTCGGCAAAGCCAAGACGTTTTTTAACTTGGCTACCATGTTTCAGTTTTGTTTCACAAGGAATGCCTCGTTTCTCTTCTTCAGCACGTGTCAACTCCTTACATGGTGTGCTAACTGAGCAGTTTGAGCAACATATTAACGGATATGAGAATAGATATAGGACAAGTATTAGCTCCAAAAGCATTAAAAACCAATATCATTTGCATACACGAAGATTAAATGCATGAATTATTCATTTTTCTTTTAAGATAACATTAAAAAAAATCCACTTTATCCACCCCACCACTATTCCATCTCTGTTACATTATTATGGAAGTATTTTACCAAAACAATCAGCCTTCGTTTGCATAAATTCTCACAAACCACTAACATTGTCAAAACATTTAAAAGAAAATAGCAACGATAATACCTGATACATGCTGATGCTCATTTGCTTTATCTTTGGTTCTGGATTGTAAAGGCGTCCCATGCAACTCCATCACCAGCAGCTCTAGTTCTTTATATTTAGACTCCCAGACTTTGGCCTCACTTTCAGCCTTCTTCTTCTCACAATCCAAAACCTTATTCTCAATCAACAATTGTGTGACCTGGTCCTCCCAGTCCTCCTCCTCTGTCAAATCAACAACCCTGCCAATCCCCTTTGCCTCTTCACTAACAACCTTTTCACCATTTCCAATTATCCTTCCATGCTCTTTATTCCTTTCCTTTAATATCCTAACTTCATCCTCGATCTCAAGCTTATGCAGTTCCGAAAAATTGAGCTTACCCTCCAGAAATTCAATTGTGGTATTTTTCTTCTCCATGTCTAATTCCAACGCAGTAAATTTCTCTTTCAATTTCTTAAATTTCTCTTCTAATTCTAAACATCTAATGCAACCTTCAAATTCTTTCTTTACAGCAATATTACCATCTAAAATGTATTCCCTTTCCATCTTCTCTAATTTTACCCCAATATCATCTCTATCAATTCATTCCAACTCCATAAACCCTAGTTTTTTAAAAAGAAAAGTGAAAGCAGTTAAAATTTGAAAAATCAAAATTAAGCTTTATAGAAAGAACTGCATAAAGAATATAAGCACAAAATATCCTCCTGAGCGGAAATATATTTCTTGAAAAACAAAGGAAAACCGAAACCCACATAATTTATGCTAAAATGCAGAACAAAAGTGACGAAATCAACTAAAATTTCTTCAATATTTTTGGTCGGTGTTCAGATAAATTCATTGCAAGATTTACAGTAAGAGTATAAAATCAACCGAAAAAAAAAATTCAAAGAAGAGAACTTACGAACAGGCGAAGATGATTCGAACGGTTTTGCGAGCAGTGGTCCGGGAGCGAAATAAACGGTCGCCAATCAGGTGTCGCTGTTTGATTCTTTGATTTATATGCACATTAGGAAATAACACGTTTTATTTGCTGTACCTAATGCGACTATTATTTGAGTATATCAACCAAGACGATTTTCAACTCTCCATTTTCACACCGGAACGTTTCACTGGATTGGAGGCCACTCAATTTATACATTTGTTTCATATTGCTCACTCAATATTTCAGTTTGATCAATCAACTTATATATTTGTTTGGATTTGACCATTTAGTATGTATTCTGTATTCATGACCAAAACTAACAGTAAGTCTCACGTGAATTGGTGATTTGACGTTTGTTTAATGTTAAATCAACAATTAAATTGCAAAGGCAAATTTGGTTTCTTAATTTACTCACTAGTTTTTTTTTTAAAGTGCTGATTTAACGTTAAACAAATTATGCGTAGAGAAGATAAAAACATCCAATTCACTCCAAATCTGATTAAAACATGTTTCTAGTAGAGCAAAAAATTCCTGATCCATGGGCCAGCAGGACAGATCGGGATAGTTTTTGATCATCCGCCGCGAATTACAGGTCGGATTGGATCATATGTGCCCCGATCCAATTTGCCCCATTTGAAGAAAAAAAATTGAACTAAAATGAGGTAGTAGATTTGCTTGTGGGCCATTTTGTAATTGTAAGAGTCATGGAGTAAATAACAAAGAAACATTTGGGACTTAAATTACAATTTAGAGGTGCGCCTACCTAAACAATTTTGAATGACAATTGAAAGAAAAAAAAAAAAAAAATCACAAATCAGCTGCGGATCACTGTTTTCTATTCCGCTCTGAAAAATGACAGATCAATCCGCATATTTCCATCTCCTTAAATTATTGTGGGACGGATACGGACCAGATCCAATCTAAATCCACCCAGTTGCCATCACTAGCTACGCGTGTGCTACTACCTGTTAGTTGTGGTCACAATTTATTATAGTGTTAATTTACATTTGACAATTGCCACAGTTTGCATTTGCATTTTGATAGCATTGGCTACTAACTGTTAGTTTTGATTATATTTACACGCATTCAAATTGAGATAAACCCCAAATTACGTGATTAAATGTCTGTTTGATAGAGTTTAAAAGTATTTTTTAAAAAATTTGATAAAATTGAAGAAAATGCTGGTTGAAAAATTGATAAAAATTGTGGTCTCATGAAATATGTAACTAAAAATAAATTTGAGAAAAAGAATTTAAAATAAACTCTATCAAACATGTGATAAATTAAACTCATGTTTGATCAAGTTTAAATTATAATTTAAGTTGGTTAAATTGGTCAAACATACTTTTTATCTACACATTTCGTAAGATCCACAACTTACTAACCATTTATTAACCACACATTTTATAAGACTCACAACTTATCAGCACTCAAAAAATAAGTTCAACACTACCAATATGCTGTAAAATAAATTCAAGTCGGGTGACCATCATTAAATAAACTTGTAAATTAAGTAACCTCTATGGAAATCAGTTTAAGTTGGGCCCAGAAAAATACTTCGATTGAACATTGGGAAATTTTCACAAGTAAACCATCTTATGTTATTATTTATAAAAAACTGTAACGTATTTTTTATTTCAAAAATATTGGGTTTCATCTCATTTTTAATTAATTATTTAATTAATTAAATATTGTAACAGAATCCTTAATTATCTCATTTACTATTTTGATTAAGATTTTATATATAACTAATTAAGATATTCTCTCTCATCAATCTAATCTCTCTCATGTTTCTCTCTCTTTCATCATTTACAATCCTAATCACTTCAACATCTCTCCAACATTACAATAAACTGTAACTCATCTCGGCCAACTGCAAAGCGTCTTTTTCATGCAAATTGTGTCCGATGATAACATCTCCATATTTATAATCGAAACAGATTTTTGTAACATCGTTTGCAACATATTAATAATAGAGAGAACAAAACAGATTTTTGTAACATTGTTTGTAACAGATTAATAACAAAGACAACAAAACAGATTTTTGTAACATCGTCTGCAACAGATTAATAACAGACACAATGCAAACTGATTTTGTAACAATGTTTGCAATAGATTAGGAACATAGACAATGCAAATTGATTTTGTAACAACTTTTGCAACAAATTAGTAAGCACCTATTCGCCGACGACTTCCTTCAATATGTGCATCCATGTGCGGTTCCTTTGTCCGGCGACTTCCTTCAATATGTGCATCCAAATGACTTTCTGGTTAGAATGTAATGCAGGCTTCTTCACATAGTCAGGCGACTCCTTCTTTGCTGCCGACCGAGTCATTATGCGAGTAGGCGTATCCATGTTGGATATCTTTGTCCACCAACTAAAATTTCTACAAATTGGGGATTATGCTTTCACATAGTGATGGAACCCTAGATATTAGAGAGATAAGATTATAATGTTGGCAACAATGTCGTGATATATAGATGTCTTTGAAGAGCGATAGATAAGATGAATATGGTATTTTTCTCTCCCACGGTATTTTCTTTCTCTCCTTCGCGAAATTAATGGGGATGTATATTGTGTTTCCTTTTATAAATATTAAATTATATAAATATATAGAATAATATATAAATAATACCCAATTTTTAGAATAAAAACATTAGAAAAGTAAATTTAACAATATATTGTATAGACATAGTAATGGATGTAATTTCCTCTTGAACATTTGGCAAAGCTTGGATTTAGTTTGGCCTTAATTTTGACATGGCCCATAAAAATAATGAATTTAATCATTTTTCTATTGCAAAAACTTTGAACGCCATTTCACTACTGGAAAAAGTGGAAAATGGCCGGGTCATTTCATAAAATGGGCCTTTAACCACTTTTTTTTTTAAAAAAAATACTTTTTAATGAGTTTTTGCAGGTTGTCCAAAATACTGTGAAAGGATGTTAAACATAATAACTCCCAATGCAAAAAATTGGTGACAACCAAGAAGAATGCTAGAAGTTCACATTTGCCAAGTAAGAGTTCCAACTAACTTCAAATTTTTTGTATTTACTTGAGCTTCTTTTGATATTGTTGTCTAAAATTCTTTTAAAAATATTGGGACTTGTTAAAACTATGTATAAAGGGCAGAACTGATTGTAAATGAATCAATATATTGATTGAAATGAAGAATGAAGTTGTTAGAGAACCGCAATTGAACTGACGCTTGTTAGGATTTCATTTATTTTTATAACGGCATCTAGAGAAACGATAGATTAACCTAAGAAAGTGTCCTGTTGATGTTTGTTAATGAGACATGCATTTTATTTTATTTAGTTATTTAAGTTATTAAATGTAAATATTGTAAAATGGAGTATGCACTCGATCGTAGATGTGACATCCCAGGGAAGGTGACTGCCAATTGTAACATTAGACACATCAAGAGGGTTGATGATGCTCTTGATGACCACTACAAAGAAGAGTTGTGTCGATCATGCTTATGAAAATTCCATCAGGTAAGGCGCATGCAGTTTTCTGGCCAAATAATCAACAATTTATTGCTTCGGCTGGTGAAGTTAGAAAAAGCCGAGGAATTGTGGTTTCAATTAGGAGATAAGAAAGTGGCTCGGTTCGCCTTGTTGGAGTTTATTATTGTCACTGGTCTGAATGCCGGTAATGAAGAAAAAGTCGAACCAAATATTCATTGGTCCAACAGACTGTTGAATAAATATTTCCGCGACAAGACATAGTCACACCTATTGAGCTGGAGTTGCATTTGATGCATACGTTGTGATGGAGGATAAGTATAAACTTGGGTTGGTATACATCTTGGAGATCGTGTTGAGATGCAAACACCATAAGACCAATATGGGCTTATAAGGCTATACTGGGCTTGGTAAATAAATGGGCTATAAGAAAGAGTGGACGAGGATTCCGATGATGTTAAATTAGCAGGCGACGGACATCCCTAATGCAAGGGATGTTGCAGCTATACTTGACGATCATCAAGTGAGTATGCATGCGGTCCTGAACTCTTTATTCATATTGAACGAGATGTTATTGATAGCGCTTCGAATCAACGTAAAAGTTCAATATGTCAACTTGAGATCCATACAATTCCAACTCCTACACCCGAAGAGATGGAGAGTATGTACATTCAAGGATTGCACATTCTTCCCAGGGTACCAGATCCAATCATCAATGTTTATCTTGTTGGGGAAGAGGTATGCATATTTATATTTCTATTATGTTATAATACTTAGTGTGAAAATTGTCTAATCGTGTATGTTCTGATTTATGTAGGAACATTCTCCTATTGCACGGCGGTCACCTATACCATATCGACCTTCTTCTCCATCGACCCATGATGTATGGCAATCACCTATACCAACTCGTTGTGGGACATCGCCTTGCCTTTCCCTTCTAGCGTCCCTAGTCGTACGTCGGTCACTACAGCACCTTCGAGTTCAAATGTTTCCAATTATTTATTTGAATGTTTGAACAGGCAACTGACTTCCAATGGAGTAGTAAATTACTTCTCAGCATATGGCTGAGGTCAGACATGTAAACAAGAAGGTTGGATAGTTGAACAAAAAAGTGGATGAAGTCGTTGAGTAGGTGAGACCATATCGTTACACGGATGTGGCACCGGAGACGATTTCGGATAGTATTTCAGTCGTGACTAAGAGGGTGGAGGAGCTGGAGGTGGAGACGGAGACGGAGATGGAGATGGAGACAAAGGACCAGCCGAAGGTGGAGATAGAGGTTGGGATGGATATGGAGACGAGAGATCAGCCGAATGTGGAGATGGAGGGGCAGTCGGAGCTGAAGGTGAAGACAGGATAGAGACGGGTGGGTAGCCAGAGATGGAGATGGAGAGAGTGACGGAGGGGGTGGTGACAGAGATTGAGACGTGTGGACAGCCAGAGATGGAGACAGAGGGAGTAACAGAAGGGGTGGTGACAGAGGCCGTGCCGGTTGTCTTTTTCACACGTAGGAAGAGGAAGGACGAGGGGATGGTTGAGCATACGAAGGTGGTGAGTAAGAAGTTGAGAGTACCCTCAGCCTACTTGAGTTCTCCATTCAAGGATGAGGTGAAGAGAAGAACCTTCGTTGACGGGTCGAAGATCGATCTATTCCAAAAGGTCGATTCGTTAAAGGAGACAGAGTTCCTTAAGTGGTACTCTAAACTTGGAAATGGGTAAATTATTTATACATTCATTGCTAACACCATATTTTCTAGACATCGGTTTTTAACGCTATTTATTCAGCGTCGCTCATGAATTTGAGAATGTTCGAATCACGGACACCAAAGAATGGTTTAACGACCTATTAGCTCACAGACGATGTAAGCAAAATTTAGTTTCAATAATGTGATATACTATATGTTGTTATTTATGTTTCATTTTTTATGTTGAAGCATGTTGACTTGGCGATGTACCTGCTTCGACATCGGGCAGCCATGTACCTAAAATCATTTGAAAATCGAAGAGTCATTATGGATTTTGCATTCAAGAGCATGTTGGATGTTGCACAGATAATGATAGACAGACTCGGTTCCAGAACATTTTACATGTCCAAATTACCTTTTCGACTTTGTCCACAGGAAGTTGCAATTGTTAGGTCAACCATGGGAGGATTGTACACATCTGTACATTCTGGTGCTCGCGAATGCACACTGGTTTGCAGTGGAGGTTAATTTTCGGATGGTATTGTATATGTTTAAGATCCCGACAAGAGATGCCTTACACAAGGTTAGATTGAGAAGAGTTTAGAGTCTATGTGTTATTTCATCCCCGTTTTTGCAAAGTCAGTGAAGTTCGGGACACACTACGAGTGTAGAGGGTTGACGACACAATTAAACAAAAAAATTTGTAAGCTACTTTTTGTTAGACTAGGCTACCATGTTTCAATTTTATTTCACATAGCAAGCCTCGTTCCTCTTCTTCAGCATTTGCCAATGGCCTACATGGTGAGCTAACTGTAGCGGTTCGAGCTACATAGCAGCATATGTGAGATTAGCTCCCAAAGCATAAAAACCAATATGGCCATGTCATAGAATTCAATTACGCAGTTCTTACCAAAACAGTTCATTTGTAAACAAAAATTACAAATGTATTTTAAGATAATAAAAAAATATCCACTTTATCCATACAACCACTATTCCATCTCTGTTACATTATTGTGGGTTATGTATTTTACCGAAAAACATTGGCCTTCATTAGCAAAAGTTCTCACATACTATTTATGTTGTCAAAAAATGTTAAAGAAAATAAGCAACAATAATACCTGATACATGCTGATGCTAATTTCCTTATCTTTGTATCTGGTTTGCAAAGGCGTGGAAGGGGTTGCACCATCAAATCCATGTTGGTTTCCATCGAATTTACTCATCTTACTTGAATCTATTTCGGGAAAAACTGAGCCCATTGTTACAATTCCAGTCGATATTCTTCTGTGCAACTCCGTCACCAGAAGCTCCAGTTCTTTGAATTTAGCTTTCCAGACTTTGATTTCGCTTTCAGCCTTCTCCTTCTCACAACCCAAAACATTATTCTCAATAAACAATTGTGTGACCTTGTATTCCGTGTCCTTGTCATCCTCCAAATGAACTGCCCCGCCCATCACCTCTTTACCAACAATATTTTCAAGCTCTTGAATCCTCTTCTTTAATATACTAACCTCACCCTCGATCGCAAGCTTCTGAAGCTCCAAAAAACTTAGCTTATACTCCAGCAATTCAAGAGCGGTCTTCCTCTTCTCGATATCTAATTCCAATGTAATACAGTTTTCTTCAGATTTCTTAATTCTATATTCCAAGTCTAAACACCTACTGCAACCTCCATATTCTTTCTTTACAGCAAACTTGTCTACAATGTCTTCACTTCCCGTCTCCTCTAATTTTTTACCCCCAATTTCCATCTCTATCAATTCATTCCGATTCCATAGACCCTAATTTTTTAGAAAAGGAAACGCCAAAACCGTTAAAACGTAAACAAAATCAAAATTAAATTTATCCTCCAGAACCAGAAATTTATATTTCTTGAGAAACAAAAGGAAAACCGGAACCCATAAACTCTATGCTAAAAGGCGGACCAAAAGTGAGAAAATGAGCCAAATTACTTCGATATTTTTGGAGGTTTTTCAAAACGAGTTCTTCCACTAACTATTGAAAAGTGAAACAAGTTAAATTAACATCAAAACGAAGAAATGGGGAAAAATAAAAGGAAAAGTTGGAGAGTTTTTACGAACAGACGGCAAATTATTCGACGTGTCTTGAGAGCACAGAGCAGTGTAGTTAAACCTCACCTCACCGCCACAGCGGTTTCAGTTAGCGCATGTGCCATATAGAAAAGGAATCAAAAGCAAATGGTGACTTTGAAAAATAACAATTGTTAATTCATTTGTAAAAATGGCAACTTTTAAATACAAAAGATTATATTGTAAATATTTCTTATTTTCCTTCAAGAGAAACTATATATTGTTTTTCTTTAAAAATGATAGTTTCGTTTTGACAGTTCAACTATCGTTTTTTTTTTTCATTTCGACAGTTGAAAGAGGTTGTAAAAGAAAAAATAATCAATAGTTGAATTGTCGAATTGACAGTTTATTCAAATAGTTCAATTGTCAATTCAAATAGTTCAATTGTCAATCATTTGGACGGTACTAATATTGTTTCTACATTCATCTTCAACGACATTTCTTCTTATTTCAACCATACTCATCAACTTAGTTTCTTTCAACAAATTTTCTATAGCCATATTTAAAAACAAAATATCAACATGAGTTTATCTATAAAAACAAGCCCAAATTAATCTAAGTACAAACATTTAAATTTTTGTTCTTTTATAATCCAAATTAATCTATCAAAAATTACTTAAGTTGTGTGGTGGCTAGCGATTGATTCGTGGCGCATCAAGTGAGTTGAATTTTTTTTTTTTTTTTGAAATCTTTTATAAATCATTTTTTGTGGAATTAGTTTTGACCTAAATTTTAATATGATATGTTGGAAATTTAAGTAATTGATTGAGGGTAAATTGTCCAAAATTGTTATTTTTCAAAACATGTGATATTTTAAAGGGTAGTTATATTTAGACTACAACTTTGTTATAAACGTCACATATTTTAATTGTATTTAAGATTCTCAACTTTTGTTCATTGTTGCACTTATGTTTTAACTTTTTGTTATCGAATTATTATCTTCAACTTTCATTAATTAGCACATTTCATCATTAATGATAGTTTTTGTTGAGATATTTTGTTTACGTGCTTTTAAATGAAGAAAAATATTTTATTGTACTTTTATATCTACTTTTCTTTAAAATATGACAAACAAATAAGTCTTTTTACGAATTCTCAACAAATATTTTAGATAGAAACCGTTATCAAATACAAAATGTGCTAATTAATGAAAAATTGAGGATAAAAATGTGATAAAAAAAGTTGGGGACATGAGTGCTATAATGTTCATAGATTAAGAATGTTAAATATAATTAAAATGTGGTACAAAAAATAAAAAATGTTGTGTGAATATAATTACCTTAAAAGGTAGTTATATTTACACTACAGATTTTATTATCTAAACCACGTTTTAATTGTAATAAAGATCCTCCAACCTTTGACATTTTGGTACTTATGTCTCTAAAATTTTTTGTCACATTTTTATCATTAATTTCAATTAATTTTCACATATTGTCTTTGATGACGATTTGTGTCCAAATATTCTGCTAATGTACATTGAAATGTGGGACAAATATTTTGTCAAATTTTTATATTTGTTATTTATTTTGCTTATTTAAAAATACGATAGGTAAAATAATCTTTTTACGTCATCTTAATTAATTTTTTGAATAGAATTCATCATCAAAAACAGATAAAATATGCAAATTAATAGGTTGATAATAAGAATGTGATAAAAAAAATAGATGAGGACATAAATACAAAAATGAGCAATAATTGAGAATTTTAATTGCAATTAAATGTGTTGTGGTTACAAAAAAAAATATGGTGTGATTATAATTATTATAATTCAAAATGAACACACGCAAAATATATTTCTTGTTATAATAATATATAATATTTAAATATAAATGACTATTATGCTCCTAAAGCCTCTATAAATAGCAATGTTCAGAAAATTGGATCGGTCATCGACCCGGAAAAGGCAACGGGTCAATGGTAAAAAAAGTCGAACCAGGGTTGAACCGATTTTAATTAAAAAATTAAAAATTAATCTATTAATCTCACAAAATTTCCAAAAATAAATTATTTACAAATAAACTAACATTTATAAACAATATAACTCACAAAGCTTGGTTTCAAGGAGACTTTTTATAATGTCCACTTCCCATATTAGAAGAAAATAGTCAATTTGTAATCAAATTTAACACCAAGAACACAATAACATCAATCTGTTTCAATTTGTAATTTAACACCAATCTATTTCAATTTGTAATCAAATTTAACACAAATCTGTTTAAGTTGTAATTAATTTGTAATTTAACACCAATATGTTTCAATTTGTAATCAATTTGCACTCAAATTTGGCATGAATCAAGAAGCCAACCAAAGAAGATTAAAGCACCACACAAAGATAAACCAAAGAAGAATCAAAACAATCAAAGAAAATGCAAACGGATGAAAAATATTTTGGCATGAATCAAGAAGCCAATAGAGCAACAAACAAACAATCCAAACAACAATATAAAAAAAAAAAAAAATACCTAAAACACAAGCAGCAAGTATATAAGCAAAATCTAAAAAGCAGCAAGTATATATATTGTAAAAAACTAAAAACTAAAAAGTATTTAATGAAGCAGCATCAATAAACCAAAATCGTCACATCTCAACAAAAAAAAATGATTAATTTTGTTTAGTGGTATTTTGCTCAATGAATTGTTTTTAAAGTTGATCAATTTTAAACACCAAAATCTCAGCCTGTGATTAACTATTCCCTCATCTCAATAAAATTATTGAGAAAATTCAAACAATAACAAGAAGAAGAGTAGCAATAAGCAAAGAACCCAAACAATAAAAATAAATAAATAAAGCATTACATGAACCGGCCGAAAAAGATATATTGAAAAATCAAACACATAAGCCATTAACCTATAAAATTGATGTAAATATATAACACATTAACTCATACAAATAAAAAACCAGCAAGAAAAAGGAAGAAAAATGGACGAATTGGAACCCACTTGTGAGTGTGCAGATTCGATAAGAATCGGCAGAAATGTTGAAAATAAGAGCTTAGAATGAATTTAATCCCTTGATTTTCAAATAGAAATTGAGAAAAAGTAAAGAAAATGGATTTCAAATAGAAATTGAGAAAAAGTAAAGAAAATGGATGAAGAAAAATATTTTGGGCGATTTGATGGAGAAATCGGAGAAGAAAGAACGCGGTGAAGAGAAATAAAAAAATGGTGACCAAAAAGTGAATTTTGCCCTAAAATTGGTCGACCGAGTTGAACAAGCCATTTCTTGAAACCCGTTAGTAGTCCGGTTATCTATTAGGTGGTAATTTTAGTGGACCAGACCGGTTACGAGGCCGATTCCCGCTTTTTTTCTTGCTTGAACTGGCCGGTCCTATCGATTTTCTAAACATTGATAAATAGAGGATTCGATTATTAATAAAATTCATTCCTTTCACCCATTCCTCTCTTTCTAGTTTTCTCTGTTTCTCTTTAGATTTATAACACGAAGACTCTAGCCAAATTAAGCGAGAAATATTCCTCAACCCGAATTGACAAGTGTAGGTTCTAAGTATATCTTATTCTACCTAAAAGTCGCGGTTCTAGCACCTAAATGCATGATTTTAGGCTAGTTCTATTAGTTCTAAATATTTCATATACCTCCATGATTTTATCATTTGGATGGTTCTAAATATTTCATGTTTGTCCTCCTTGGCATTTTCATTAGGATTGATCTAATTATTCCATATACTGTTTTTCTTTCCTCCATGGGTTTTCCATTATGATGGATCTAATTATTTCACATACTGCTTATACCTCCATGGCTCCGCCATCAGGATGGTGTTTTTTTACTTTAAATTTACCATACTCCTATATATCTTAATACCTCTTAAGTGATTCTACCATTTCAAAGAATGGTTCTAATTGTATACTATCTTATATATTGTTTTACCACTAAATAATTAAAACACGGTTGGCCTGTTATGAAACTTGAAATTATAGTGTCGTGGAAACATTACAAATATGTCATATTTTCCACATTCACCTCTACACATGTATATTATGATGATATTTTAAATAACCTACTAATAACAAAATCTTTTCTTCAAATGTTATCTCGAGACTTGAAATATTTGATTACTGAATGGGAAAATGAATTTTGCCATATCCCTGCATTATCATGATTACAATGTTTGTTGGCCTCTCCCAACTTATAAAAATATCAATTTCCATATACATTGTCATTAGAGCTTAAAAATAAAAAGTTTAATTAGTTTATGGATTTAAGAGGTCCAATTACGGATTAAATTATTTAAAATGTAGGGATTAAATTATTTAAAATGTTGCATCATTTCCATTCTTGAATGACATAAGGCACCGCCCATGCCATTATTTTAAATCCATGAAATTGATCAAATTGTGCTAATTTAATAAATATAAAGTCATGTAATGAAATTTCTTTGCAACTAGTTAAGTAATTTAAAAAGAGCAAATTTATATATTTCAATGATAATAATTATATTAATATTATTTGCTTACAAATGACATTCAATTTTATTGTCATTTATATTGATCAATTTGACTATCATTTATACGTCTTATTTTAAAAATTAATTTTTCTCTTTTTCTTCATATAGCTATGGTCAATATCACAAAACTTGAGTTTGTTGCCCTCAACATATCAAGAAAAAATTATCTATCATGGACACTTGACGCTGACATCCACCTTATCTCAAAAGGATTGGATGAAACGATAAAAGAGGGAAATAAAGTATCCTTGCAAGATCGTGCAAAAGCACTTATTTTCCTCCGTCACCATCTCCATGATGGATTGAAAATTGAGTACCTCACTGTGAAGGATCCACAAACTCTTTGGACAAATATCAAAGAGAGATTTGATCATCAAATGACCATTGTGCTTCCCTAAGCTTGTTATGAATAGATACATCTCCGCCTGCAAGATTTTAAAACTATCAATGAGTACAATTTTGAACTATTCACGATATCTTCAACATTAAAACTATGTGGAGAAAAGCTCATTGAAGATGATATGTTGGAAAAGGCTTTTTCCACTTTTCATGCTTCAAATGTGCTTTTACAGCAGCAATATCGTGAGCGTGGATTTAAAAAGTACTCTAAACTGATATCTTGCCTTTTAGTTGCTGAACAAAACAATGAATTGCTAATGAAAAATCATGGGTTACGCCCAACTGGTTCTACAGTATTGCCTGAAGCAAATGCAATAGTATATCATGAACATGGACGCGGATGCAGATACATACGTAGACGTGGATATGGTTCTGGACATGGAAATGGACGTGGATATGGTTCCGGACATGGAAATAGATGTGGTCGCTATCGTGGACAAGGTGATAAGCAAGGCTATCAGTAACAAGATAGCAACTTTAAAAAACCTATCACATTCAAAAAAAAGTACAAAGAACGTTGCTATAGATGTGGAATGAAAGGGCATTGGTCTCGTACCTGTCGTACGGAAAAACATCTTATGGATCTTTACCAACAATCAATCAAAGAAAAAGGCACAATTGAGACAAATTTTGTTGATTATTCAACTGGTGTAACTCACTTAGATGTCTCTAATTTTGTCACTAATGGTATTGATCATGTTGGGAATATTGTGTGTACAGTTAACTTGGGGTACTCTGATGCTGCCTCGTTAAACCTTGTCAGAAAAATCCTGTGGGATAAAATAATCCCATATTTATAGTACTTTCAGGTAACGAATGATATGTATAACACCATTCCAATGTCTTTGAGTTGGCTCAGAACTATATCTTGCAAGTAGATTTACAGAAAAAGCTATGTCTGGTCGAGTACAATTTGCAAGATAAGACAATGCTCCAATTGCACTAACGTATGGTACTTCAAGACTAAGAATGTTTTCTCCATCTTCGAGTGGGCGAAAGTGATCATTTTTCACATCAAGTGAGCGAATGTCTATAGGAGATGCTAGTGGATGCGCTTTATCAATATTAAAGCGTTTCAATACTTTTTCTGTATATGATGATGAACAAATAATCTTTTTTGAAAATGTTCAATTTGCAAACTGAGATAGAATTTGGTTTTTCCCAAATTTTTTTTTATCTCAAATTCATTTTTCAAATACTCTGCGGTTTTGTAGATTTCTTCAGGAGTGCCTACAATGTTTAAGTCATCAACATAAACTGCTACAATTACAAATCCAGTATTTGTTTTCTTTATGAAAACACATGGGCAGATATCATCATTTTTATAGCCTTCTTTCAATAAATATCTGCTAAGACGATTATAGCACATACGTCTTGATTGTTTTAATCCATACAATGATCTTTGCAATTTGATTAAGAACATATCCCTTTTGCATGAATTATGTGCTTCTGGCACTTTCAGTCTTTCAGGAACTTTCATTTATATGTCACTATCAAGTGAACCACACTGATAGGCAGTTACCACATCCATGAGGCGTATATCAAGCCTTTGTGATACAGCCAAACTGATTAAAAATTTAAATATTGTTGTGTCCATTACGGGAGAATATGTTTCATCGTAATCGATTCGAGGTCTTTATGATAAACCTTGTGCTTCAAGTCGGGCTTTGTACCGAGTAATTTCATTGTTTTCATTTGGCTTTCTTACAAATACCCACTTGTATCCTACAGGGATAACATTTTCAAGAGTTCAGACTACATGTCCAAATACTTTGCGTTTCTCCAAAGAATTTAATTCCGTTTGTATGACTTCTTTCTATTTTGGCCAATCATTTCTCTTTTGACAGTCTCGTACGGATTGTGGTTCAGGCTCTTTACTTTGCACAATATCAGGAGCTATGTTAAAAGCGAAAATATTGTCTATAACAATATCCTTTCGTTTCCATAAATTATGAGATAACAAATAATTTATTGAAATCTCATAATTTTCAGACACTTGTGGTTCTTCATGAACCATATTTTCAGGATTTGATTGACCAACCTCTTTAGTTTGGTTTTTCTCTTGTACCTTTCTTTTTTGAGGTACCGAGTCTTTAGCACCAACAGGTCGGCCACATTTTTGGCGTATTTGTGGGTCACTTGTTCCCACAAATTGTCCTACAGGAACATCTATTTTTACTGGAGTATTTACTGCTGGGATATATGACTTTGTTACTTTTCTTGTATCAACAAATGCATCAGACAATTGATTTGCAACATTTTGCAGGTGAATGATCTTTTCAACTTCTTGCTCACATTGATTACTTCGAGAATCAAAGTGAGATAATGTTGGTTCATTCCAACAACTTTTACGTTGCTCTTGGGAATGTAGCTTTGCTACTCCCAAAGTCGAAAAATTTCTTTTATCAAAATGACAATCTACAAACCATGCAGTAAATAGATCACATGTTAAAAGTTCAAGATACCTGATGATGGAGGGTGAGTCAAATCCCACATAAATTCCAAGTCTTACATTGGGGACCCATTTTAATACGCTATGGTGGTGAGATTGGTACTTGGACTGCACAGTCGAATACTCATAAATGACAAATATTAGGTTTTTGACCAAGTGCAAGTTGTAAAGGTGAATTCTGATCATAAGCAGTTGGTCTTATACGAACCAATGATGCAACATGTAATATAGCATGACCACAAATAGAAGTTGGGAGTTTTGTCCTCACAAGTAATGGCCTAGCAATAAGTTGCAGACGTTTGATAAATGATTTTGCTAAGCCATTTTGTGTATGTACATGCGCAACTGAGTGTTCAACGTCAATTCCAATTGACATACAATAATCATCAAATGCTTGGGATTTAAATTCACCAGCATTATCAAGAAGAATTTTCTTGATTGAGTATTTGGGAAATTGAGCTCGCAATTTTATGATTTGAGCAAGTAGTCTAGCAAAAGCGACATTTCTTGTTGAAAGCAAACAAACATGGGACCATCTTATTGATGCATCGATCAAAACTATAAAATATCGAAATGGTCCACATGGTGAGTGTATTGGCCCACATATATCTCCATTAATTCTTTCCAAGAAAGTGGGAGATTCAAAATTAACCTTTACAGATGAATGTCTAATAACTAACTTGCCCTGAGACAAGCAACACATGGATAATTATCATGTAAAAAAATCTTCTGGTTCTTTAATGGATGTACATGTGAATTGTTAATTATTTGTCGCATCATTGTAGCTCCCGAATGTCCAAATCTATCATGCCAAAGTATTAAACTTTTGGGATCAATGAATTTCTGGTTCACAACAGTATTTATTTCAATTATTTTCATAACTGTACAATATATCCCAGAAGGTAGTGCTGAGAGTTTTTCATGTAACCGCTTTGGCCAGATACAAAAGATGTTATGCAAAGATATTCAACACCGTTTTCTTCCATTGTCTCAATGTGGTATCCACTATAGCGGATATCTCTGAAACAGATCAAATTTTTTTGAGATTGACTAGAATAAAGTGCATCATCAATATATAATTTTGTATTATTTTATAAAATAATACAAGCTCTTCCAGAGCCTTCAATGATATTCAATTCACCTGCTATTAGAATAACTTTATTTTCTACGAGTATTAAGTCTAGAAAATACTTTTTGTCTTGAAGAATGGTATGTGAAGCTGCACTATCGACTAAACAAATATCTCGATAATTCATCCAAAATTTATAATCAAATAGATCATTTTAGAAATGAAGTATACAGCGAAAAGAATTTAAAACATAAAGAAATACTTTGATTAACCATGAAACAGATAACTAGTACAAGTCTCAAAATTTGAAGAAAAACAACAAAACAAATTGCAACATAAACTTGCTAAAACAAGACTACGTGATAAACTTAATCAATATTTTCCATCACAGTATTCCCAACATGATCAGTACCATTAGTGACAAAATCAGAGAGATCTAAGTGAGTTACACCAGTTGAATAATCAACAGAATTTGTCTCAATTGTGCCTTTTCCTTTGATTGATTGTTGGTAAATATCCATAAGATGTTTTTCCGTACGACAGTTACGAGACCAATGCCCTTTCATTCCGCATCTATAGCAACTTTCTTCGTGCTTCTTTTTTAATGTAATAGATTTCTTAAAGTTGCTATTTTGTTGCTGATAGTGTTGCTTATCACCTTGTCCACGATAGCGACCACGTCCATTTCTATGTCCAGAACCATATCCAAGTCCATTTCCATGTCCAGAACTATATCCCCGTCCACGTCCACGTCCACGTCTGTATCCGCGTCCGCGTCAGCGTCCATGTTAATGATATAATATTGCATTTGCTTCAGGCAATACTGTGGAACCAGTTGGGCATAGCCTGTGATTTTTTATTAGCAATTCATTGTTTTGTTCAGCAACTAAAAGACAAGATATCATTTCAGAGTACTTTTTAAAACCACGCTCACGATATTGCTGCTGGAGGAGCACATTTGAGACATGAAAAGTTAAAAAAAAAAAAAAAGAGTCTTTTCTAACATATAATCTTCAATGAACTTTTCTCCACATGGTTTTAATGTTGAAGATATCATGAATAGTTCAGAATTGTACTCATTGATAGTTTTAATATCTTGCAGGCGGAGATGTATCCATTTATAACGGGCTTTGGGAAGGACAATGTTCCTTTGATGGTCAAATCTCTCTTTCATATTTGTCCAAAGAGTTTGTGCATCCTTCACAGTGAGGTACTCAATTTTCAATTCATCATGGAGATGGTGACAGAGGAAAATAAGTGCTTTTGCACGATCATGCAGAGATTTTTTTTTTTCCTATTTTATCGTTTCACCCAATCCTTTTGACATAAGGTGGATGTCATCCCAACAAACTCAAGTTTTGTGATATTGTCCATAGCTATATGATGAAAAAGAGAAAAAATAATTTTCAAAATAAGACGTATAAATGATAGTCAAATTGATCAATATAAATGACAATAAAATTGAATGTCATTTGTAAGTAAATAATATTAATATAATTATTATCATTGAACTATATACATTTGCTCTTTTTAAATGACATAACTAGTTGCAAAGAAAATTTCATTACACGACTTTATGTTTATTAAATTAGCACAATTTGATCAATTTCATGGATTTATAATAATGGCATGGGCGGTGTCTTATGTCATTCAAGAATGGAAATGATGCAACATTTTAAATAATTTAATCCCTACATTTTAAATAATTTAATCCGTAACTAATTAAAATTTTTATATTTAAGCTCTAATAACGATGTATATGGAAATTGATATTTTTATAAGTTGGGAGAGACCAACAAACATTGTAATCATGATAATGTAGAGATATGCCAACATTCATTTTCCCATTTAGTAATCAAATATTTCAAGTCTCAAGATTGTATGGCTTCAAGTCCAGAGATAACATTTGAAGAAAATGTTTTGTTATTAGTAGGTTATTTAAAATATCATCATAATACACATGTGTAAAGGTGAACGTGGAAAATATGACATATTTATAATGTTTACACAACACTATAATTTCAAGTTTCCGTGTTTTAATTATTTAGTGGTAAAATAATATATAAGATAATATATAATTAGAACCATCCTTTAAAATGATAGAATCACTTAGGAGGTATAAAGATATATAGGAGTATGGTAAATTTAAAGTGAAAAACACCATCCTGATGGCAGAGGCATAAGCAGTATGTGATATAATTAGATCCATCATAATGGAAAAAAGCATGGAGGAAAGAAAAACAGTATATGGAATAATTAGATCCATCCTAATGGAGCCATGGAGGACAAACATGAAATATTTAGAACCATCCAAATAATAAAATCATGGTGGTATATGAAATATTTAAAACTAGTGGAACCAGGCTAAAACCATACATTTAGGTGGTAGAACCAGCTTTTAGGTAGAAGAATAAGATATACATAGAACTCACATTTGTCAATTCAGTGGAGGAATATTTCTCGCTTAATTTGACTAGTCTTCATGTTGATAAATTGTTATAAATCTAAAGAGAAATAGAGGAAAACTAGAGAGAGAGAGAGAGAGAGAGAGAGAGAATGCGCTGAAATGAATGAATTTCATTAATAACCAGAGTTCTCTATTTATAGAGATTTTAGGGGCATAATAGTCATTTATATTTAAATATTATATAATATTATAACACACCCCCTTAAATGTATTGGAATGTTAAATGTATAATATTAAATGTATTGGAATGCTATAATATTATATAATATTTAAATTTAAATGACTATTATGCCCCTAAAAATTCTATAAATAGAGGACTCTGGTTATTAATGAAATTCATTCCTTTCAGCGCATTCTCTCTCTCTCTCTCTCTCTCTCTCTCTCTCGTTTTCTTCTGTTTCTCTTTAGATTTATAACACATTATCAATTTGTAGGTAGTAGAATAAGATATAGTTATACTATTTTATGGTTTTTTTCCAAGAAAAACTTTTAGGTTGGCCTGCCATGAAACTTGAAATTATAGTGTTGTGTAAACATTACAAATATGCCACATTTTCCACGTTCACCTCTACACATGTATATTATGATGATATTTTAAATAACCTACTAATAATAAAACCTTTTCTTCAAATGCTATCTCGGTACTTGAAATATTTGATTACTGAATGCAAAAATGAATGTTTGCATATCTCTGCATTATCATGATTACAATGTTTGTTGGTCTCTCCCAACTTATAAAAATATCAATTTTCATATACATTGTCATTAGAGCTTAAATATAACAAGTTTAATTAGTTTATGGATTTAAGAGGTCAATTACGAATTAAATTATTTGAAATGTAGGGATTAAATAATTTGAAATGTTGCATCATTTCCATTCTTGAATGACATAAGGCACCGCCCATGCCATTATTTTAAATCCATGAAATTGATCATATTGTGCTAATTTAATAAACATAAAGTCGTGTAATGAAATTTTCTTTGCAACTAGTTATGTAATTTAAAAAGAGCAAATTTATATAGTTCAATGATAATAATTATATTAATATTAGTTGCTTACAAATGACATTCAATTTTATTGTCATTTATATTGATCAATTTGACTATCATTTATACGTCTTATTTTGAAAAGTAATTTTCTCTTTTTATCATATAGCTATGGCCAACATCACAAAGCTTGAGTTTGTTGCCCTCGACATATCAGAAAAAAATTATCTATCATGGACATTTGACGCTGACATCCACCTTATCTCAAAAGGATTGGGTGAAACGATAAAAGAGGGAAACAAAGAATCCCTGTAGGATCGTGCAAAAGCACTTATTTTTCTCCGTCACCATCTCCATGATGGACTGAAAATTGAGTACCTCACTGTGAAGGATCCAGAAACTCTTTGGACAAATATCAAAGAGAGATTTGATCATCAAAGGACCATTGTCCTTCCCAAAGCTCGTTATTAATGGATACATCTCTGCCTGCGAGATTTTAAAACTATCAATGAGTACAAATTTGAACTATTCAGGATATCTTCAACATTAAAACTATGTGGAGAAAAGCTCATTGAAGATGATATGTTGGAAAAGATTTTTTCCACTTTTCATGCCTTAAATGTGCTCATGCAGTAGAAATACTGTGAGCGTGATTTTAAAAAGTACTCTGAACTGATATCTTACCTTTTAGTTGCTGAAAAAAACAATGAATTGCTAATGAAAAATCACGAGCTACGCCCAACTGGTTCTCCAATATTGCCTGAAGCAAATGCAATATTATATCATGAACATGGACGCAGACGCAGACACAGAAGTGGATATGGTTCTGGACATGGAAATGGACATTGTCGCTGTCGTGGACATGATGATAAGCAACGATATCATAAACAAGATAACAACTTTAAGAAACATATCACATTAAAAAAGAAGCACGAAGAAAGTTGATATAGATGTGGAATGAAAGGGCATTGGTCTCGTACCTATCGTACGGTAAAACATCTTGTAGATCCTTACCAACAATCAATCAAAGGAAAAGGCACAATTGAGACAAATTTTGTTGATTATTCAACTGGTGTAACTTACTTAGATGTCTCTAATTTTGTCACTAATGGTATTGATCATGTTGGGAATACTGTGTGTATAGTTAACTTGGGGTATTGTGATGTTGTCTCGTTAAAACCTTGCCAGAAAAATCCAGTGGAATAAAAACTGGACAAAGGAAAAAGAGTACAGCTACTCTCCCTGATATTGATCACTGAAGATCTATGAGTCGACGCATCCCAATCTCATATACCAATTTCTTGAATGTAGATGTCGGTAATGCATTGGTGAATAAGTCTGCCACATTATCATTTGAACGAATTTGTTGAATATCTATATCACCATTTTTCTGAAGTTCGTGGGTATAGAAATTTTTTGGAGAAATATGTTTTGTTCTATCCCATTTGATGTAGCCTCCTTTGAGTTGTGTAGTACAAACTGCATTATCTTCATACAGTATTGTTGGACTCTCTTTTGTTGAAGGTAATCCGCAAGATGCTTGCATATGATGGGTCATATTTCTGAGCCACACCGTTCTCTACTTGCTTCATGGATTGCAATAATTTTAGAATGATTTGAGGATGTTGTTGGTAGGGTTTGCTTTAAAGGTCGTCAAGATATAGCTGTTCCTCCACATGTAAACACATATCCTGTTTGTGATCTTCCTTTGTGTGGATTAGAGAGATAATCTGCATATGCATATCCCACTAAAGAACACCCATAATTTTGTGAGTAAAATAATCCCATATCTATAGTAGCTTTCAGGTAATGAAGGATATGTTTAACATCATTCCAATGTTTTTGAGCTAGCTCAGAATTATATCTTGCAAGTAGATTTATAGAAAAAGCTATGTCTAGTCGAGTGCAATTTGCAAGATAAGACAATGCTCCAATTGCACTAAGGCATGGTACTTGTGTCTAAGAATTTTTCCCATCTTGAGTGGGCAAAGAGATCATTTTCACATCAAGTGAGCGAATCGACCATAGGAGATGCTAGTGAATGCGCTTTGTCATTATTAAAGCGTTTCAATACTTTTTCTATATATGATGATTGATGAACAATTAATCTTTCTTGGAAATGTTCAATTTGCAAACCGAGACAGAATTTGGTTTTTCCCAAATCTTTTATCTCAAATTCATTTTTCAAATACTCAGTGGTTTTGTAGATCTCTTCAAGAGTGCCTACAATGTTTAAGTCATCAACATAAACTGCTACAATTACAAATCCAGTATTTGTTTTCTTTATGAAAACACATGGGCATATATCATCATTTTTATAACATTCTTTCAATAAATATCTGCTAAGACAATTATACCACATACGTCCTGATTTTTTTAATCCATACAATGATCTTTGCAATTTGATTAAGAACATATCCCTTTTGCATGAATTATGTACTTCTAGCACTTTCAATCCTTTAGGAACTTTCATTTATATGTCACTATCAAATGAACCATACATATAGACAGTTACTACATCCATGAGGTGCGTATCAAGCCTTTGTGATACAGCCAAACTGATTAAAAATCTAAATGTTATTGTATCCATTACGGAAGAATATGTTTCATCGTAATCGATTCCAGGTTTTTGTGAGAAACTTTTTGCTACAAGTTGGGCTTTGTACCGAGTAATTTCATTGTTTTCATTTCACTTTCTTACAAATACCCATTTGTATCATACAGGGATAACATTTTCAGGGGTTCGGAATACAGGTCCAATTACTATGCATTTCTCCAAAGAATTTAATTCAGTCTGTATGGCTTCTTTCTATTTTGGCCAATCATTTCTTTTTTGACAGTCTCGTACAGACTGTGGTTCAGGATCTTCATTTTGCACAATATCAAGAGCTACATTAAAAGTGAAAATATTGTCCATAACAATATCATTTTATTCTCATAATTTATGAGATAACAAATAATTTATTGAAATCTCATGATTTTTGGACACTTGTGGTTCTTCAGGAACCATATTTTCAGGATTTGATTGACCAACCTCTTTAGGTTGGTTTTTCTCTTGTATCTTTCTTTTTCGAGGTACCGAGTCTTTAGCACCAACAGGTCGGCCACATTTTTGGCGTATTTGTGGGTCACTTGCTACCACAGATTGTCTTATAGGAACATCTATTTTTGCTGGAGTATTTGCTGTTGGGATATATGACTTTGTTACTTTTCTTGTATCAACAAATGCATCAGGCAATTGATTTGCAACATTTTGCAGGTGAATGATGTTTTCAACTTCTTGCTCACATTGATTACTTCGGAAATCAAAGTGAGATAATGTTGGTTCATTCCAATAAATTTTACGTTGTTCTTGAGAATGTAGCTTTGCTATTCCCAAAATTGAAATATTTGTTTAATCAAAATGATAATCTACAAGTCATGCAGTAAATAGATCACGTGTTAAAGGTTCAAAATACCTGATGATGGAGGGTGAGTCAAATCCCACATAAATTTCAAGTCTTCGATGGGGACCCATTTTAGTACGCTATGGTGGTGAGATTGGTACTTGGACTGCACAGCCGAATACTCGTAAATGAGAAATGTTAGGTTCTTGACCAAGTGCAAGTTGTAAAGGTGAATTCTGATGATAAACAGTTGGTCTTATACGAACCAATGATGCAACATGTAATATAGTATGACCCCAAACATAAGTTGAGAGTTTTGTCCTTATAAGTAATGGCCTGGCAATAAACTGCAGACATTTGATAAATGATTCTGCTAGGCAATTTTGTGTATGTACATGCACAACTGAGTGTTCAACGTCAATTCCAATTGACGTACAATAATCATCAAATGCTTGGGATCTAAATTCACTAGCATTATCAAGATGAATTTTTTTGATTAAGTATTCGGGAAATTGAGCTCTCAATTTTATGATTTGAGCAAGTAGTCTAGCAAAAGTGGCATTTCTTGTTGAAAGCAGACAAACATGGGACCATCTTGTTGCTGCATCAATCAAAACTATAAAATATCGAAATGGTCTACATGGTGGGTGTATCGGCCCACATATATCTCCATGAATTTTTCCAAGAAAGTGAGAGATTCAAAATTAACCTTTACAAATGAAGGTCTAATGACTAACTTGCCTTGCGAATAAGCAACACAAGATATTTACGATGTAGCATCACAATACCCCAAGTTAATTGTACACTTTTTGCAATTATTGTACGTATAGTCATTTAAGGGAGAGTGTTATAATATTATATAATATTTAAATATAAATGACTATTATGCCCTAAAGCCTCTATAAATAGAGGACTCTGGTTATTAATGAAATTTATTCCTTTCAGCACATTCTCTTTCTCTAGTTTTCCTCTGTTTCTCTTTAGATTTATAACATTTCCTATAATTTTCTAGTTTAATATTTGTAAATTTTGAGGGATAGTTGCGCATATGGTCCATAAGTTTACCCGTATTTCAAAAATATACCTAAACTAAATTATATATATAAATTCACAAAATTATAAATTAACATTCGTCAGTTAAAACAAATGAACCATGTCATGTAGCAAACGGCAAACCTACTAGACAAATAAGAAAAGAATTAAGATCCAAAATATAGGGAGGAGAAATCTATCCACCAGAAATGTGATGGTTGGGGTGGAGTAAAGTGGGTCATGGAGTAGGAGTGGAATGGGCAGGGTCGGCTTGAGATTTTGAATGCCCTATGCCATAATTTAAAATAGTGCTCTTTTTATTTAACTAAAAAATAAATTAAAATAAATAAATTATATTCTAATTTCATTGTAAAAATATGACATTTAAATAGTTGTTTATTTTTAACACATCACTAAATCATTTATTTATTAATTGACTTCCTTTTTGTAAACCTCTTTAAAATAACTTGCAACAAAAACCAAAAACTCTATTAAGATCACTTGAATAAACTAGTCATGGCCTATCACATTTATCACCATTTGATAAATAGCGAGTCTAAAAGTTTGAATAAAAACATTTAAACAAATTATCTGTTAGGATTATTTTCTAGTGAAAAATCTCTTGTAGGACCATTTATTACTAGATTTTATGTCAAGATTATTCCAAATTCTTAGATCATAGATATTGATGGGAATATATTTATTATGACTTAAACCATCTACATCTTCATTAGTATCATTTTCTTTTGAAATTCACCATCAACATCTTCATTTTTATCATTTTCATTAAGTCTCAATTTTTTCTCAACATCATAATTTTCATCACTTTCATTTTTATCATTTTCAAGTATTTGGTCTACATTTTTTGGCTTCTTTAACAATAAATCTGTCAAGAACACATTTTTGAGATTCTATCAACTCCTCAAATTTTCTTTTTTTCTTTCGTTTTTCAATTCCTGATTGTTGTTTTCTAGGATGTATTTTAAACTTGTATGA
Source organism: Forsythia suspensa (assembly GCA_023638005.1). Taxonomy (NCBI): domain Eukaryota; kingdom Viridiplantae; phylum Streptophyta; class Magnoliopsida; order Lamiales; family Oleaceae; genus Forsythia; species Forsythia suspensa. The sequence continues at coordinate 23,240,909 of CM042666.1, read as the reverse complement.
CAAAAATAAAAGCTATGAAAGTAATTAATTAAATAAAGGCTAAAGAAGGTCGCAAAAATTGAAGTATAGCACCTGATTAAAGATTAAACTGACAAAAGCTTTATAAGCTTAATTAAAGCTATCTTGTTCCTAAAAAAACCTGTGTACCAAATACTAAAAGTCGTTATCTATTTAGGAGACTATGAGAAAAATCAGAAATTGAGCATGGACGAACAAATCAGAATGTATGTAGATTTAATTACCTGAAAATTTGCTTATCTTTTGACTATTCATCAGCTATAGAATAAATGAGGAAAATAAAGATTGATTGAATATTAAAGAACATGAATCTTTAATCTTTTAAAGAGAGTGAAAAAACTCTTTTGCTCCCTCTTCTTTAAAGAGATACTTATAATTTTATTTTTTGCATAAGAAATCTTATTGATAACTTGTCGATAAACTCTTCGACTACCTCTTCTTTTATGGGAAATGTTATCCCTTTAGTTGCTTTTAATCAATATTGATGCTCTCAAGACATTTTGTTGCCTTAAATAACTATACGTGTTAAGTATTATGGTATATTTGGGAAAGCTTATAAATATTCTAATAAAATATTAAAATTTTTTTGAAGCATCATTTTAAATATTTGGGAAAACTTATAATAAAAAAATATTCTAAAAGTTTAAAATTAATAAATTTTTTAAATATATATAAGCACATATAATAATTTTTTTTTTTGTATCTATATAATATTGAGGCTCTGTGCAATCGCACCACTTGCACACCCTCAAGGCCGTCTCTGAAAATGGGATTGGTTGAGTAGCCCGAAAATGAAAATTTTTCTTTTTCAATTTTTTTTTTACTTTTTAATTATTTTTTCCATGGCTTCAGATGTTTAGAATCAAATTTAAGGGTGTACTAAAATTTGTAAAAGATCAATTTTTTTTTTTAAAATCAATTTTGGCAATTTTTTTTTTAAAAATCAATTTTGGAGATTCATACATTTTTAGCTTAGCCAAACATGCTAACCAAAATGGGATATAAATTTGTGTGAATACACTCCTTGTTAATGACACTGGAATTTCACTCTTTTTTAATTTTTTGATCAAATTTTTTTTATATATAAGAACATATCCAAGAGAATCTCTATTTATAAAGAGTATTTTGTGCATTTTAGAGAACAGTTATAAATTTGGAGAGTAAATATTTTTAAGTACTCCAACAGTCTCTTTATTTTTAACACTTCATTTTACTTATCACAATAAATGTTTATTATTTTTTTCTATATTTTATTTTGACTTGCTTCCCTCCTAATTATTATATGATTTTTCTCTATTTTTCTCTATTTTATTTTATAGATTCTATTTAATTTAATCAATATACAGAATATTGAAAATTAGAATACCCTTAATGCATTTAATTATAAAAAGTGGGTTTGGCTCTTCAACCCCACTCTCTATTTTAAAAAGTTAATTTTGAAGCACAATTTTAAGGATCAACTCTTTAAAATATAGAACATATTATATTTAAAAAGTCTTTTGAAAATGCTCAAAGCCAGTTACATTTTGCATTTAAGGCCCGTTTGATAAATGGACAAATGTTAAAGATAATAGATAAATTTTACCTTATCTTGTTTGGGTAGAAGTGATGTCCAGATAAATTTTATGTGGATAACAATTTAAGCAAAAAAATGAGAAAAATGTTGTCCTCAAAAAGAGGAGGACAATTTTTTATCTAAATAATGATTCACTCATATTTTTTAAAAAGATGAACATACTCTTTCTAATATAAAAAAAACTATTTTTGAACATCTATAACTTATGATAATCACTGCCACCCACTCCACCACTTAGGGATGGCAAAATACCTGACTATGTCCCATTAGTAATCAAGTCGGGACTGGAGACGAGGATCATGGTCCCCACTCCAAATTCTTTAAACCTGTCTTGAATCTTTTTTTATTTTATTTGTATTCATATTTGAAAATTTAAATCGTATTTAAAAAATAAAAAATAATATTAAAAATTAATTAATTAAATAGCAGTCAATGAGAATTTCATAATGCCTCTCGCCCTGCATTCCAAAAATTCCTGACGGAGAGGAGATGGTAAAGGCCATCTTGATCCTTTACCATCCTTACCGCTACCACCTCTGCCACCGTCCTCCTGCCACTGCCCTCTGCCACTACCATCGTCCTTTGACCACCACTCCCTGCCGCTCTACCCATTTTTTTCTCTTTTAGTTTTTTTTAATTAAAAATAATGGTATAATTGTCTTTTTTAATCAAAAATTGACTTTGTGTCAGTAGAAAAGAGTGCCCGCCAGAGAAAAAACTGGAGGCTATAAAAAACACAATCCAGACTCGCTAGAATAGTCGTTGACATGGCGGCCAATGTTCAATGTTTTGCTGACGAAAATGTTACAATGAGACAATTTTTATGCAATAGGTATATGCAATCCTTCATCCACAAACTGATGAAAGATAAAGCAGATGAGACACCATGCTAGGATATTCCAGGTAGGAGATAGAAGAGGATGAGGATAAAGAGTCATGCTTCTTAGGCGAATGGAGAACAACCTGTGATCCCGCTACCAGGCCACTGACCCACCTATTGACCTGCAACATATGAGAGGGATAAAATACTCCCAACATGAACGAGGGTGGAGACCTTTTAGGTTTGTTAGTGTCTTAGTAGGTTGGAAAGCATCGGATTTGTTGGAAGAGTGGTAGATTACATTATTAAAGAAGATGATTAAATGACCCATCACCTTCTTGTTGAAGGTATGAGAGATAGACCACTGCGTCTAGAGGAGTTGGATGACAATAATGAGCATGCCTTATTTTTTGAGGCAGTAAAGGCATTGGGGGATAAAATCTATGACATGAGGCATGGGCCTGATGAGTAGTTGAAAAGTTACCTTAGACAATTTACAGAAGAAATCGTTGGTGTGGAGTATTCCACAACAAATTGCTATTCAAGCTCTAAGGTATGGGTCGAATAGGTTGATAAGCATCTAAAATGCATCATAGACATATCATTTACAAGGTATTATATATTTCAATTTTTGTTAATTCTCTCACTTTAGTATAGAATATCCATTCTCTTGCCATAAAATCAACATGCATAAATTCTTAGCCAAAAGTTCAATAAATATAAGTATGCATGCCTAGACAAGTTGGCATGATATTATACACAAATTGGCATGTACTTGATTAAGAGTATTTGTGTTTTGTATTTTGAATTGATAGAAGGGAAGAGAACATGAAGAGCTTTGGTAAAAAATGGTGGCTATCGAATAAGATGAACACGCCTCGGTAAAATGACAATATCTAGCGTTATCCAACTTCAATTGAGGTGAAACAAGTTGGGCTGAATAGATAAGATATGAACCTAAAATGTTCATGTTTACCACAAATTCCAAATCGTGACGTATGGTGGCCGAATTTACCTTTCAAAGTGAAAGTTGATGTCTTAACTGGATAGTTTTTCCACTAGTGAGCAACACTCAATGGTTTGAAAATATCTGGAGCTACAAAGATCTAATTGACCTCATATTTGTACCTTTAGAAATATAATTCAAATGGGAACAACTCTTATGTTGATCACATGACCAAATTTGGTGCTCATCATGGCATACAAGTTGTATGAAGTTGAAAATGCTAGCTGACTCTAAGCTGAAAAATTATGCAAGTTGTACACTTCATCACAAGCAAGTTGGACATTTTTTTGTTGCCTATAAAAGGAAAGTTTAGCCAATAATTTAGGAGATATATAATCCATTATCCTTCATTTTCTGTTTGTTATATTTTCATTATATTTCTCTAAACTTCTAGCTAGAGCTAGGGGTGAAACTTTGATGAATTTGTAGTATTATTCTTTGATCTTTCTTGTTCATCTTCTTAGTAGTTAAAATTATATGTTCTATAAATAGTTTTGGTTTGTTAAAAACTTTGATTTGTTGTTGATAATATTGGCACAATGAATGCTTAAATAATCTTTACAAACCAACAAGTGTTTTGGCATGTTTTCTCAAACAACTATCAAGAATTATCTTACAAAATATTTACAATACATGCTTTATCTTCCATGAGATCACTCCCTAGTTGATTCTCATGAGTTATAGAAAAGATCAAGAATAAATTCTATTAATTTGTCAAAAGTGAATCCCCAACGCTTAAGTATTCTTCTAAATTATATTTTCACCAACTGTTTTTGCTACCCATCAATTAATATTATTTTTTCTTTCCTTCCAATTCCATGTGGATCGACCTCAGACTTCCGAGTTTACTACTTGAGACAAACTACACTTGGGTTTTCAACTTTTAAAGGTGTCCACCAATAGGTATTCTAAATTATAAGAGAGTAGACCTAAGTCCACCAATAGGTCTACTCTCTTATGGAAAAATGTTCGTAATCGAAGGCTTGCAAGATATGACAAATTGGTGGACTTGATCAAATAGGAAATCCACAATCAAGAATGGTCTAACCAAAGACATGTAGCAGAGACATGTGTTAACGTCAAAATTTGGCAAGACTTCAAAGTCAACATGAATGATCCACTTCACTACATGGGGTGGTGCAGTGACCATAGGCACTCCGACGACCAAGTCATGTTTACAATTAAAACTAGAATTGAATTTTTCAGAATTCGCACTATGGAGCCTCATCCGAGTCCAAGGCTACATATGCTCCATTTCTCATGTTTTCAATTATTCCCAACTATTAGATCCTTCATCTTTCGAACGAGGCTGCCTAATACACTTTAATTGCCGAGGTAAAAATATTAGGCTAAAGCAGGGCTTCTACTAATATGTAAGCATATGTCAGGATCGTCCGATAGGACCCAAATTTTGTGCTAATTTATAATTAGTCTTACGTGAAATCCATGTAGGATAATGATGTTTTTGTGTACATCATCAGTCCCCCAAATTTGAGCCTTATATTTATGTGAGCCGGAGAATTTCCTGAGGTGGTTAGCGAATCGCAAAGCTGTAAATAACATAGGATTTTGCTTTCGTCTCACCAATTTTCACTGCTTCTCTATTTTGATTTTTTTGAAACATTCTCATCGTTCCAAGGCTTTATGCTTAGCTTCTATTTGATAATAAGTAGCTTTTATGCTAAGTAGATCCTAAGCTTAACTATTGAGCGTTCTTTGATCTATAGCTTTTATACCAAGCAAATATGAGGCTTAGCTTCTTTTTAATCTATAGCTTGTATGCCAAGCAGATCCGAAGCTTAATTTATATGCGCCTTTGATCTGTAAATTATATGCCAAGTAGATCCGATGCTCAAATTGTTTGACTTCTTTCACTTTTCGAGGCATATCACACTGAACAACATTATAAGCCTTTCAAATTTGTGGTAATTTGCCTCAGTAGAGTCGAATTTCAAAACTTCATGTGTATATACAACTTACTTTTTCTTCCTAGTAAGATGTATTTTTACGTATAGTATATTCTCAGTCCCCAAGTCAGAGCCTTGTATTTATATCAGATGAGACTTAGATATGGATAAATTATTATTTTGACACATGTCATGCTTTTTTAAGTTGTTGACATTATAGAGAAAACACATGCGTTTTCCTTAGCTGTCACATTGATTGGAGTTATGTATTCGAGGGGGCACACTTCAAGATGCAATGATTACAATCGTAATTTTGAACACGCAACCTTTGGGATGACGTCCGCGTGAAGAGCATGAAGCATCTAGACCGAAAGTTTAAAATTTAATTTGGCGCCCTTTTAAATTCTGTGGCCCAGATTTAAGTTTTGTATTAGTGGTTGAGATGATACTCTAATTGATCCAACAGATGAGATTTTGATCTCGAAATCTATAAAAGGGGGTCTAAGGCAAATTTTTTTTCCTCTTTACCCTTGCATTCAACCTTTGAGAACTAGGTTTTCTACCATTGTTGTTGGAATAAAAGAAAGAGTCACTGAGAAAGCAGTTTTAGGTACGATTCTTTTTCCATTTTCTTAAAATTTCTTCAACTTTTCTTTTTTCTTTTCACTTATAAACACATCGCCTCGTGAGACTCATGTATGAGAGGTAGACCAAGGGGTTGAAAGTAGCAATAACGACAATGTTATGGTTATTGGGTCACCTCTACTTGTTCAACCTAGGTAGGCTATTCTTCTTTGTGGGACAATCTTGGATATTGAGGGCATAGACATCGTGGTGAGGGATGACTTGGCATTTAGAAGTGGATTGATGATCGAGACACCACTGGTGGTGAATCCAGGGATGATGAAGCCTTAGTTGAGGGTATGGCCGATCCTCAAGAAGTCGTCGATTGTGGAGATAAGGTCGATGTAGCTAATGTGGTTTGCATTTGGAGTAGCCTCGGTCATAATCGAGGAGGTGCAATTAGGTTCACAGTAAACCTTTTGGGCCTGCTTGGGAGTTTCATGGTACTGGTTAAGAGGGTTTTTTAAAGTATTGATTTTGAGCGTTTATGAGTGGAGTGGCTTTGGGTGGTTTTTAGTAGCGACTTTTGAAACGGTCCAACCCATGCTTGGGAGTTTATTATCCAGCGGTTCCAAAAGTTTTTAAAAGAATCAAATTACATATATGCCCATATATTAAAAAAATTAATTTTGAAAATGTTATATATCGACCTATCATTGAAAATATAAAATTAATTTATGTTGTTGCATATGTTTTTTTTTTTTTTTTAATTTTTATTGTTGCATATGTTTTATTTTTACAAATATTAAGTTTAGGAAAGTTTGAAAATAATTGTTTGAGAGAGGATAAAATTGGAAGAAATTTTGAAGAACGGCCAAAAACCACCGATTTGAGGGGTTGGGAGATATACTATAAATTACACTACACCGTTAACCGCCCAAAAACGATGCTCTAAAAAACTAACAAGCACTGGTTTATTCAACCATTCATAAATGGTACCATCCAAAACCAGTCAAAACCGTCCAAAAATGATGCTCTAAAAAACTAACAAGCACCGATTTATCAACCTTTCATAAACGGTACCATCCAAAATCGGTGAAAAAAAAAACTCCCAAGTAGGCCCTTAGGATTCATGGCTCAATAGGACTAATCGTGTCTGTACTAAATGATAGGGCAGACTGTCCACCCCTAGGCTACATGACCTTTAGCATGTCATTGCTCGGTTCGGGCTTAAGGCTCTTGTTGCACCTTTTTGTGCGTGATGTCATAAGCTGCTTCGAACTTGCCCCTACCTAGCTTATCCCAAATGGATGGGCCTACCACTTAGGAGATTTTCTGGTGTGGAAAAATAACAGAGGATGAAGACGACCATTTAATTCAAATCTTTAGGCCATATATAATTTTAAAGTCCACTGGCACAACCGAAGGTGGTTGGGAATTTCTCCGTAATGATCCTCGGCTAAACATAAGGGTCCCGAGAGAATACGACCTCCTCCGTGAGTGAAGCTGATTAGACTAGTATTTAACACTTGTTTAATTGTCGCAAATTATTTTAACTTACTGTGGTTCTTTCTTGTGCTGAGCCCAACAAAAGACCGAGCCTTATTGAGGTTGAGAATGAACTAGTTGGTAGAATATTCAAAGTACTTGAACAAGAAAAGAGATTTCTAAACTTGATTAACACGAACCGCTACTTTGTCAAGTTCGGACTTGTGGTGAACAATGGTATAATAGAGTCATTCAATAATATGAATTTTGCTAATATTTACTTTGTTTCTCTTTTGCTGAGGCTGAGAATTTGACATTTTTTGCAGAATCATTCTATAAGACGCTAGTAAACATCTCCAGCCTCAGTGCACTTGCTGCTAAAAAGCAAAATAAGCAGACTATCTGACACGACCCGTCCTGAATCACCCTAGTGGACCCAAGACGTGCCGTGCGCCAATGATGGATGCCAGCTAGATACCGGACCCACCATTAAGGCCACTTAGACTTTTCTATAACTTATTGACTTTCTTGGACTAAAATATCTTATAAAAATTTTGACAGAATCTCCTTTGAAAATTGAACAAAACCAAACCTGAAAAGCAACAAATTTCTCAAAACACAAAATATATACAAAATCCATTGGGTCCACCTGACCAAAATATGAACCAGTCCAAAAACAAAGTATAGCCAGCTTAACCATTTCCACTATCATTTGTAAAACAGCCCAAATTTATAACATTTACATCAAAAGGCGGCAAGCCCATCTAACTTCTACATGCTACAAATAATACCAAAATGGAATGTACTAAACTGGTGGACATGAGACAAATGAATGATAATGCCTTGCTTAACAAAATGCAATCATACAATTAAATAGATCAAGTGGTTGTGGCTGTGGCTGTGGCTGTGGCTCTTGCAGAATCTCCCAAAAGTTGCTCAAAAAGCTCAACTGCGTCCTAATAAGAAAAGAGTGATGAAATACGTGAGTTTATAACTCAGTGAGTGGAGAGTTTGGAAATAAATATACTTTTTCCTATTTAGAAACATTTACTGAAATCCTGAATTTTTCTATAATACTTGTAAGCAGTAAAGATTATGAATTCTTTATACTTGATATAAATAATATAACTGCAAGCATAGAGAAATTGAGAAAGGCTAATTTAAATGTAGTTTACAAATAAAAGTAATCTGATTAAACTGTAAGCTGTAATTTAAAATGCTCGAACCGCATGATCTATTATCTGAAATCAGTTGTCTGATGTCTGAAATCTATATACTTGATTATTACGAAATATATAATACCACACCAAAAGATACTGGATAACCGATAATCATAATCTGTAATCAAATCGGTCATATGCTGCAGTGAGCTGCCCCCAAAGGGCTAAGCACCCCCGATGACACGGCCCAAAGCCTATATGTGTATGAGAGTGGGTCCCAAAGACCTAATAATCTGGTCATACACTTGTGGAAACAGATTCACACCACGGTCAGAGCGGGTAAATCACCATAATCGGTCATCAAAACACATTCTCACCAAAGGTCAGAGCGGGTAAAATCACCATATCTGGTCATACACTTGTGAAACACATTCACACCAAGTCAGAGCGGGTAAAAGTCACCGGTACTTTTGGTGGTTTTAAAATAAACTTTATTGAAATTCTCATTTATAAACGCTAACTTGTACTAAAAATCATGCTTGTCAAACACTTGAAAAATAATTCATTTTGCAATTTACATAACTTATTTGAAGCACTGAAATAATGAAACAATTCATATAACTTTACTAACTAATATAATATAATAAAATGCTTATTTCTGAAAAATAAGTTTTTCCACTCACAGAGTTTTGACTCGAACTAGATTGGTCGGTACACGGCACCAACCTCCTCTTCACCTCCTGAAATAAGATATATTTGCTTGAATCAATAAATAACCATCTTGAAAAACACTAAGAATAATTTTCTTAACTTTCTTAGTAAGGTCATTAAGCTAGAACCCATTTCTATTGACTCAATAACATATAATTCTCCTTAACATTCTCAACATTCTCTAATCTTCCATAAGGCCCTCAAATAATCTCATTTACATCACATTCACTTAAATGACCCAAATAGAAATTCTAGGGTTTGCTAAAATAATCATTCTAAACTTTTAACATAAATAAACCAACAATAGCTCTTATATCCTTAAAATAGCTTAAATATCTAAATAAACCCACTAAGTCAAAAATCCTAAATTGTCATCCATTAAATCCTTCATTTAACATATAATATAGTTCATAACACTAAAAATAACTCATATTCTTTCATAACATTCACATTTAAGCTCATAAGCAAAAACCCTAATTTTTAACCTCATTGAAAAATAAGTGGGTTCTTGCTTACCTCTTGAAAATGGAGAAGAAATGGAGAACCCTAACTTTAAGGTTGATTTCGGCCGGTCACGACCTTCTTCTTCCTTTCCTTTCCTTTTTCCTTTTTCCTTTTTCTTTCTTCCTTTTTCTTTTTCCTTTCTTCCCTTTCCTTTTCTGGCCGCGCTTATCTCTTTCTCTCCCTGCCTCTGCTTCTCTGCGTGCGTAATGCCAAGAAAAAGGCCCAATTTCAATTTACATTCAAGCCCAATGGCAACTTAAGCCCCTAACTTCCATAAAGCGACATTTAAATCCTTAAATAACCACAATTTTATAGAATAGCCCAAAGCAATTTATTTACTTAATTAAAGTCCAACTTTGACTATTTGACTTAGACTTGACCCAAAAATTTCATTGACTTTGACTAAACTAAATTTGACTTTGACTAATTTAAAAACGGGTCGTAACACTATCAGTAGCGGTCAACCTCCATCTACTATAGCATCTGGCTCTGCCATGCCACCGCCAAGCCAACCTTTCCCTACTGCTGACCCTAAGGTGAAAGCCAAGGTTGGTCTCACGGTGCCTCTGCCACTTCCAACTACGAGGGCTCTTGGAAGCTTTATGTTGAGGGCTCCTGAGTCTGTGGCATGTCGGCAGGCTACAGATGATGTGAAGAAGAAGATGACGGATGAGGCAAAAAAAAGGCTTCCGACAGCTACAAAAATCCTACTGCTAAGCAGGCTCGCTCCGACCTTACCCCTGAAAAGACACAGAGCTTCTTGAAGTCATACTAGGAGGAGCTTGCCCTGGAGATTATGGAGATGCAGTCAGCAGCTCAATCTGTCGTTGTCACTGCTAGCAAACAATTCTAGACAAAAGAGTGGCAGAAGCAAACTAACAACTGCAATGAATGGAGTCAAGTAGAGATGGGGCCTGCACTATCATGAGGGTTTCTCATGTTTACTTCGAACTGGAGGGTGCCCTAGTGGAGCAATCCAATAGTCTATTAAAAAAGAGAATGTTATGCTGAAAGCAGAAGTAATAACAACTGTTAAGAGTCTGAAGGAGAATATCAGAGCCAATGACACCGAGTTTGAACCTTGGCAGAAAGGGATGGGCGTAGAAGTGAGACACTACTAGCAGCTGAGCACGAGATGAAAGAACTAGAAGAAAAACTTGCTGAGCGAGAAGAATTGACAGTAGTGGTTCACGCCTTAAAGATGGCGTAACAATCTGTATGGTAGAAAGTGTGATATTTATACGGACCTTAAGAGTCTCGCGTACTTTTTCACCTAGAAGGAGTTAAATATGAGACAAAGAAGATGGTTTGAATTAGTGAATGACTATGATTGTACAATTCATTACTACCCAGGTAAAACCAACGTCGTCACTAATACCTTAAGTAGAAAGACAATAGGTCAGTTGGCGTCAGTAATCACAGTACAAGAACAATTGATAATAGATTTTGACTGGTTAAGGTAGGAATTTATAGCACCATCGAGTTAAATTTCTGCAAGAATAGTGTCCTTGATGATTTGACCCAATCTCAAGGATCGAATTAGAGGACCTATTTCTACGAAAGATCAAAATCGAAGTTACTACATATAAGTGAAGGAATTAAATTTGACTGTCAACAAGGCATTGATGTTCAGAGGAAGAATATGTGTACCCAAAGACGATGAGTTGAGAAAACAAATTTTAGAAGAAGCTCACCCGGCCCTTTATACAGCACATCCCAGAGTAACGAAGATGTATCGTGACCTCCGAGACACTTTTCGATGGAAGAACATGAAGAGAAGCATGTTGTTACTTGTGGAGAAATATTTAGTCTGTCAGTAAGTTAAAGTAGAACACCAGAGGAGGCCATCAGGGCCCATGAATCCGTTAGAAATACTAGAATTGAAGTAGGAACACATAGGCATGGACTTCATTGTAGGTTTTTCAAACTTAGCAAGAGGTCATAATGTTATTTGGGTAATAGTTGACCAGTTGACCAAGTCAATGTTGACATATGGTTAACTCTAACCTTAATGTTTTGATCATAACAAACAAATTAGTCTTGTTAACTAACGATTTGTTTTCAAATAATCTTCAAAGTGTTCAAATCAATCATCGTCAAGATCAAGACTATGTTACAAATCGGACTCTCAAACAAGTCAAGATCAAAGTCAATCATCTAATACAAGAGTTCAATAGTTCAAGATTCGAAATTCAAGATCGAAGATTAGATTCCTAGATCAAATGTAAATGTACTAATTCTTTGATCTTTAGCATTAAATGGATGAAGTTCAAAAACAATTTTATGCTAAAAAAACTATGTTGATATCACTTGCATAAAATATTTTTATTAAAGTCAAAAACTAATTTTTCAAAACTTTACGAAAAAATTAATTTGGTCATCCGTTTGGAGAACCGGTTGACCATAAGATTAAACTGGTCGACCAATTAGACTTAAAGGTCGACCGTTTAAACGTCTTTTTCCAAAAAATGATATTTCTGATTTTTACTGTTTCAACAATTATTTTTGGTCATTTGAAATGTTGTAGGTCGACCGATTAATCATCCAAATGGACAAAAAGTTCTGAAAATTGATCTTACAAATTGCCCTTCATTTACTATCATTAAATATATTTACAAGAGTATAAAAAGAGAGAATCATCTTGAGAAAAATCATTCAAACTTTATTGCACTTACATCTTCAAAATCATTGATTGAAAAACGTTGACTGATCAAATCGAACTTTTGAATCATCATCATCATCATCATCAAAAAAGTTTCTTTCTAACACTTGAACTTTTTATTTATTGCTATTTATTAAAGTGTTAGTCTCTCTTAGTACTTAAATTGTATCTATCATTTATTAAGATATAATTACTATCTCAAATCTACTTCTTCATATCTTTGGATCATATTGAGGTCGATTAAAGCTCAATATTGTATAAGGATCGGTGCTCTTTGTTTGTAAGTCACCGGAAGCGTTGTAAGGGTTTTGATTTCACCATAAGTCAATCAAGATAGTGGAAAAGTCGTGCTTGTGACAGAAAGCTTGGTAACGGAGGACGTAGATCATTGGTTAGATCGAACCTCCATAACAATATCGTTTGCACTCTCTTTACCTTTTTATTTACTTATATTGTGCCTGTATTTTTACTTGTTTAATTTACATCTTTTAAGTTTCTTATTTTGAGATTATTTTACGAAAAAGTTTGTAAAAACCAATTCACCCCCTCTTGGTTAATTGTTCTTGGGTTATCAGTCAACTTACTTCTTACATGTAAAGATGACATTCAACATGGATCAGTATGCTAAATTATACCATAGAAAAGTTGTCAGGTTGCATAGAATCTCCTTGTTGATCGTCTCAGATAGAGATCAGAGGTTCACCTCCAAGTTCTAGAAAAATAGACAGTGTTAGGCACCAAGCTCAACTTCAGTATTGCTTACACTCTCATATAGGTGGACAGTCTGAGCAGACTATTCAAATTTTAGAAGACATGCTACGGGCATGTGTTTTGGACTTAGGCGGTAGTTGGGAGTCTCAATTGCCGCTGGTAGAGTTTGCATACAACAACAGCTTCTAACCCACGATAGGAATTGCTCCTTATGAAGCCATATATGGTAGAAATTGTAGATCTCCAGTTCATTGGGACAAAGTCAGAGAGAAGAGGGTGTAATTAAGGCCAGAAATTGTAGAAAGGGCATTTCAGGCTATCGATAAAAAAAGAGCCAGAGTAAAAATAGCCTAACATAGACAGAAAAGTTATGTTGACAAAAGAATGAAAGATTTAAAATTTGAATTTGGCGACAAATTTTTCCTGAAAGTAGCACCAATGAAAGGCGTTCTTCATTTCGTTAAAAAAGCTAAGACCTAGGTTCATCATACCTTTTCAAATACTCAAAAGAATTAAGAATGTTGTATATCATCTCGCATTACTCCTAGAGATCTCGATAGTGCATAACGCTTTTCACGTGTCTATGATTATGAAGTATGTCCACAACACCAGATACGTGGTAGCCAAACAATCCCTAGAAGTACAGAAAGACTTATCTTACGAAGAGACTTCGATTGGTATCATATACAAAAAGGTTCATTATTTGAGAAACAGAGAAATACCATTGGTTAAAGTTCAACAGCGGAATCATGGAATAGATGAGGCAACTTAGGAGAAAGAAGAAGAAATCAAAAACAAGTACCTATCGCTCTTCGTCTAACAAGGTAAATTTTGAAGACGAAATTTCTATGAGGAGTGGAAGATGTTGCACCCCAAATATCAGGAATTAAGTTGAAATTTTTTATTTAAAGTTTGAGTATAATTTTTACTTATAGATAGATTGTCCAAGTCCATTAAAAGTCCAACCAAGGCCAAATGATGGTAAGAAAGTCCAATCCATCTAAAGAAAATATCCCACAATTTATTTAAGCTCCAAAATCTCTGTAATTATTTTAAAAGTTTAAATTTAATTTCTTTGTAATTTGCCACCCTTTAAAAAAATTACCAATTTTGCACAAGGTGAGTTTTTTCCTTCCAAAGGTGACCATCCTAGGCTTCACACCACCACCACCTCCCTCACACGCCCCATTCTCCTTAAACCCCTCCAACTCGGCTACACACACAAAACACCTTCAAAGAAAAAGAAAAAAAAAAAAAGACGAGGAAAAAAAAAGGAGGAAGAAAAGAAAAGAAATAAAGTTTCAATCATTTCTAAAGATTTTCATAAAAAAATGAGGTAGGAATATCACGTGCAAGTGAATTGAATCTCGTTTATTTATTGTTTTTATGTGTAAATTCAATGGTAAAGAATATTTTATGGCCGTTTTGGATATTTAGAAGTATAACATATTGGTTATACAAGAAAGAAAGAAATTTTGTTTAATCTTTCATGATTAAATATAAGAAAAAAAGAAATTGTGGTTTCAGCCCCCTAGCTCACTAGAAACTATAAGATTGTATATTTATGCATGAATTTCAATATTTAATTGGGAATAGCACATATATTGTGTTGGATTGTATGCCCAAATAGTATAATTTTGCTATGATGAAATGACAATTTTATATTGAATAAAACTTTGGTTCGTATTCATTTATTATTATTGCATTTGTTTAATATTGAGTATGTAAATAAAGTGTCAATGATCACTTGTGATAATATAAGTTGGATGCTTGCGATGAGAAGTATAGTGTGACACAACTTATATTTTGATTATCAATAAATTGTTCACAACAATGTATAAGGGTTGGCGCCTTGTACCGAAAGGTTGTAGTGTTGACTATTTAATCATTCCAGTTTGCGATTTGTCCTTATCGCAGAAATAGATTAATAGTGACACTAGTACACTTGGAGTGTATTGAACGGACCATGTGTCGAATTTAATTATATAGCATGATCGTGCGAATAATTAAATTCCACTTGATCACCGGATATTTCATCTAAATTCCTTGACAGGATTGTGTATATCTTTTCGTTAGTTTGATGGTTATTTGATTTACCAATGGGTGAGATCAATTTAATTGATCAAATATCTCGGTGAGTTGGGAGCTTGAGAATGAACAGTAGAGAACGAGGAATTGTGTCGGGGAGCGTCATACGAAAAATGGGTCGAGTGACAACTTAAGTATTTTCATTGAACGGTTATAAATCGAGCTCGGTGTTTAGTGACGGCTAAACTTCGACATCGTGATTAGTTCACAGGACCGTTGAAGAAAATGTAACTTAAAGTTAGTGAGAATAATTGGAGGGGTAAAAAGGTCATTTATGCTCATACCTAATTATCGGATCTCAGACAGAGATGAATTATATATACGGTAGGTTAGAGGAAAGTATTACAGCTTCTGTAATTTTATATATTCCGAGAGTGCATCTCTTGTCTTTAGTGGAAAAAGCAAGGGACTAATAATTAGATCGGACAGTCTAGGGTCGACTAGACAGTCTAATTATTGAAGATTGGAAAATATATGTCCGGACAGGTCCTGTGGTAGCTCTATAAAGTTTTGGGCTTAATCACAGTTACTATAAAAGTTTTGGACTTAATTGTAATTGTGATATAAGTTCAGGGATTACATATGTAATTAAATCAATCCTAAACTAATTGGACTTGGATGCAATCAGGACTCTTGTCGTTGTTTGCAATCAGATCACTTGCCGTTATTTATATCACATTTCTTGTGACATAAATTAATTCGAACAATTCGATCAGTTAGAAAAGAGAAGAAATTTAGCTTCTTGATTTTCTAGATCTGACCAGTCCAGAAATTAGTCTTTTGATTTAATTGAAAGGTGCCCACACGCCGGTGTAATTCAGACTTGGAGAATACCATAGAAGGCTTGAACGTTGGGAGCACCAAGTTCGTGAATCAGCAACAGCAAGCTCGTGAATCAGATCCAGACTAATATCGTTTATCGGTTCAGGTATAATACTAATCCATTAGTATTTTAATTATAATAAATACGTGAACGCCTAGCAAAGATCCTAGTTTTATGAATTAAAGAAATTTTTTATTTTCTGGCTAATTCTCGTGTAGAGCGGTCTAGATCGTTCACGTGTTTGTTAAATTAACTAGATCTGATATTTGCATGTTCTAGTCGAGCGATGTCTAGGATTATCTGTTTATATGTTGATTGAATAATTGGTATTATTTTAAACTGTGATCCAATTATTTTGTGGCCCCACTTGTTTATTCTAAATTCGTTATTTCGAGTCTGTAACAAGATCAGTAGATTACGACTCCATCATCTTGATTTATTTTTAACTGCAAAATAGATCTAAATTGTGAGCCCTAAATTGGGACATAGTTATTTTTGTAATATTGAAGATTCAAGATCAGACCGACGGAAAGGAAAAATCAGACAGCCGGATCACAGATCAAGTATCGCCGGAGATCTGCCATCACGCACTGCGCGAACGAAGATCGGCAGCATGCTGGAGGCACACCAGCTGATCTGCACGAACGCAGATCAGCAGCACGCCAAAAGCGCACCACCAGGTGATCTGCGCGAGTGCAGATCTGGTAGCCGGATCTGCGCGTGGAGTTAAGATCTAACTTCTGGCTGGTCGCGTTGATCCAGCGTACTGGTGACTGCCAGCGCAGATTTGGTGCGCCAGATCCAGTGCACCGTTGATCTGCTCTCTCTTGCAGATCTGGTGCGCCAGATCCGGCGCACTGGAGATCTACGAGACGTGCAGGTCGCAGATCTGGGAGATCGCAGATCCACCGCTGGATCTGCACCCCGCAAGGCGTAGATCCAGTCGCGACACCGCTGGATCTGCTGCTGGTGTTGATCGGACGGGCATGGCTGCTCGACGGTGTTGATTTTTTGGGTTGTTTGGACAAGGAGATAATTCAAGGAAGAAGACGACCCACGTTTGGTTGTTGGAATAGCAGGGCTTGTTTGGCAATTGGAGCAAAGTTATGGGCTGAAGTTGTAAATTAAATATTGGACTTGGATCCAATTAGTTTTTTAATTTATTTCTTGAGTCTTGTTTTGGGCCACAAATAATTGTTAAATTTATTGCTAATGTATGCTTTAAATAAATGTTTGAAATATTATTATTCTGTAAATCATGTCATATAGAATTAATTTTAGCATCGCTCGTGATACTTAGAATAGAATGCATTTCATTAAAATATTGGTTTGCCATCGATTAATTTAATTTAAATTAAATTTTCTTGAAAGGGAAATCCATAATAATTAAACCGTATATTAATTTAATTAATGTGAACAGTTGGTAATTATTTAAAATTAAAATCCATTATTTTAAAATATTGAGTGGGAGAGGGTATTTATTTAAATAAAAACCCACGGTCTCCTTTTGTCAATTCATAAGCGACAGAATCCGTTAGCCTCGTACCGGTAACGCAACGGACTCCCTATAGGAGGGCTGCGTGATTCGAGTTGTTTGATTGGATTCCTTTTTTGTAAGATCGTCTAGATAGAATATAATTTGAGATCATCCTATAGATGGCGGGATTATTTTTCAAGTATCTAGAGATCTAGACAAAGGTTACACACTCAAATCGAGATCATCTACGAACCTCTTATAGAAGCTCTCGTTTATGATATTGGTGACCAAATAAAGCGATACTGGATTTATCTAGACATTTATTGTCAAGATATGATTTGTCTGGTGGGAGAATCCCAGCTTAATCAGTGGACACGGTGACCTTTCCTATAGAGAGGCCTGTTGGATTATAAGGATTAAGTAGTCATTACATTATTGTAGTTTTATGGATCTACATGTACATTCATGTATCATATGTTAAATTCGCTACTCTATTTTAATATGCAATAATTTTTTTATTTTCAGCAAAATATCTCTCAGTCCATTTTCGGTTATCCTAAAACAAAACCAACTAACTGGAGAAAATTATGTGGATTGGAAACGTAACCTAATGATTGTTCTCACCGTTGAGAAAATTGATTTTGTGCTTGAAAAAGATTGGCTTAAGAAACCTACTGAGATTGCAAGCAAGGACATGAGGGATTCTTATGATAAGTGGGTAGCTGCAGACAAGTTGGCTCGCTGTTACATTTTGGCATCGATGTCAAATGTGTTACAATAAAAGCATGACAGTCTTGAGAACTCTTATGACATAATGAAAAGCCTCAAGGACATGTTTGCACATCAAAGTAGGAGAGCTCGGTTCGAAGTAATTCGTACCTTACAGAACATCCGCATGAAACCCAGAACGCCAGTGAAGGACCATATGTTAACCATGATTGGACACTTCAATGTGGTGGAGAATCTGGGTGCAACTATTGATACAAATACTCAGGTGGATATGGTATTGAACTCTCTACCTGATATGTTTTCACAGTTTACTGTGGACTATCACTTACACAAGATGGATATGCCATTGACTGAGCTGATGAATGAGTTGCAAAATGTGGAAAGTGGTCTTAAGGCTAAGGATGGTAATGCTTATGCAGCAATTGGTAGCTCCTCTAATTCCAAGCCGAAAGGCAAAGGCGGAAAGAAAAGGAAGAGAGCTAGCAAGAAGCCAGTAAGCAACGAAAATACCAAAGCAAATGGAAAGCCGAAAGGCAAGTGTTTCAGCTGCGGCGAAAAAGGTCACTGGAAGAAAGACTGTCCCAAAGCACTAGCTAAACAGAAGCAAAGCGCGGGTGAGTTTTCATAAGCGAGTCTTGTTTGGTGGTTGATTCTACATTTTCTGGGTTGTAGATTCGGAGCTACTAATCATGTTTGCATGTCAATGCGGTGCTTGAGAGAGCGAGAAAACTCAATGAAGGCCAGTTCACTATCACAGTCGGCACATGAGTAGTAGTTTCGGCGAGAGCTGTAGGAGTAGTTTATTTTTATTTCAGTAGTGATAGGCGTTTAATTCTTAAAGACTGTTATTATGTCCCGCAGATGAAGCGGAATTTGATTTCCATTTCTTGTCTAATAGGACAGGGTTATTCTCTTGATTTTGCGCCTAATAAAGCGCTTTACATTTTGACGAATAAAGCTCCTATTTGTGCCGGATGTTTGATTAATGGTCTTTATATATTAAACTATTCCACAAATAAAATTAATAATATTTCCGCAAACCATAATAAACAAAATACATACCATACTAGTAATACTTATCTATAGCATCTTAGGCTTGGACACATCAACCTTAACAGGATACAAAGACTGGCAAAAGATGGTCTCCTCAACTCAATTGAGGTCGAACCATTGTCGATCTGTGATTCTTGTTTGGAAGGTAAGATGACCAAAAGGTCCTTTTTAGCAAAGAGACATTGAGCCAAAGAAGTGTTAGAACTAGTTCATTCTGATGTATGTGGACCTATGAATACACCAGCGAGAAAGGGATATGAGTATTTTATCACCTTTTCAGATGATTACTCTAGATTCGGATACATTTACCTGATGACTTGAATGTCAGAGGCTTTTGAAAAATTCAAAGCATATCGGACTGAGGTCGAGAAACATTTGAGTAAAAGTATAAAGATATTTCGATCTGATCAAGGTGGCGAATATCTCTCGGAAGAATTCAGGGACTACTTAACAGAAAATGGTATAGTTTCTCAACTGAGTGCGCCTGGTACACCCCAACAGAACCGCGTTTCAGAAAGAAGAAATAGGACATTGTTAGATATGGTTAGGTCAATGATGAGTTTTTCAACTCTACCTATCTCATTTTGGGGATATGCACTGGAGACAGCCGCTTATATTCTTAACCTAGTTCTATTTAAGTCTGTTCCCAAGACTCCCCTGGAAATATGGAATGGGTGCAAACTAAATTTGTGTTACATCCGAATTTGGGGATGTCCGGCTCATGTGCTGAAAGGAAAGATAGAAAAGTTGGAGTCTAGATCAGAAATATGCATGTTTGTGGGATACCCTAAAGGTACCAGGGGATACTATTTTTATAGTCCTCTAAATATGAAGGTTTTTGTCAGCACAAATACAACCTTCCTAGAGGATAAATATATTAATGAACGTCAGTCCAAAAGTAAGGCTGTTTTGGAAGAAATGAGTAGGAGTAATCCCAACTCATCAATTCCTGGAACACAACCTGGTGACAGACGACTCATGGTATCGCAAATACCTAGGGAACGTTATCTGAGTGGGAGAAATAATTCATCATCTAATCCCATAGATCAAGAAAATGTTCAAGGTAGTGATGAGGTAATTGTATCACCTGAAGGTGCTACTAACATTGATGAAAATGTTACAATTCCAAATGAAGCCACAGTTCAAGATCCACCGCCCCTTAGGCAAAGTCAAAGGGTCATCAGAAAACTATTTAGGTACTTGTTTGTCAGAGAATCCAAACAGGCGATCTCTGTAAAACAAGTAGATGATCCGATTTCATATAAGGAGGCTATAAACGATGTGGATGCAGATTTGTGGAAAATAGCTATGAACACTGAGATATAATCTATGCATTCTAATCAAGTCTGGGAACTTGTAGATGCACCAAAAGGGATAAAACCCATCGGGTGCAAGTGGGTCTACAAAAGAAAGAGAAGAGTAGATGGGAAGGTGGAAACCTTCAAAGCAAGGCTAGTGGCTAAGAGTTTTACCCAAAGAGAAGGTATCGATTACGAGGAAACCTTCTCGCCTGTAGCTATGATCAAATCTATCTGAATTCTCTTATCCATTGCAGCTCATTATGATTATGAGGTGTGGCGAATGGATGTCAAGACAGCTTTCTTAATGGTCATCTTGAAGAATGTATCTATATGGTACAACTAGATGGGTTCGTAGAATGTGGTCATGAATCTAAAGTGTGCAAGCTGCAACGGTCTATTTATGGACTGAAGCAGGCATCAAGATCTTGGAACAAAAGATTCGACGAGGTGATTAAGACATATGATTTTGATCAGAACTTCGACGAACCCTGTGCTATAAGAAGATACATGACAAGTAGGTAATTTTCTTGGTGCTTTATGTGGATGATATTCTACTCATAGGAAATGATGTAGGAATGTCATTGTCTACGAAAGTGTGGTTGGTCCAACAGTTTTCATATAAAGGTTTTGGACAAAGCTAGATGTGTTCTAGAGATTCAGATCTTAAGAGATCGAATAGAACAAGCTGGTAGTTTTGTCCCAAGCTATATATATTGACAAGATGCTTGTCAGATTGCCATGAGAGATTCTAAGAAAGGCAATTTGCCATTCAGACATAGAATCTAACTATCTAAGGAGCATTCCTAAAGAAACTCCTGAAGAGATAGATGACATGAGTAGAATACTTTATGCATTTGCAATGAGTAGTCTCATGTTTGTTATGCTGTTGGTATGATAACTCGTTATCAGTCTAGACGAACTAGAACATTGGGTGATTGTAAAGCATATCCTTAAGTACCTTCAGAGAACAAGGAACTATATGCTGGTTAACTCTTTGCCATTTGAGTATATGTATTTTAAGATTATACTCTAGGGCAAGTGGGAGAATTGTTGGGTTGTATGTCCAAATAGTATAATTTTGCTATGATGAAATGACAATTTTATATTGAATAAAACTTTGGTTCGTATTCATTTATTATTATTGCATTTGTTTAATATTGAGTATGTAAATAAAGTGTCAATGATCACTTGTGATAATATAAGTTGGATGCTTGCGTTGAGAAGTATAGTGTGACACAACTTATATTTTGATCATCAATAAAATTGTTCACAACTAATGTATAAGGGTTGACGCCTTGTACCGGAATGTTGTAGTGTTGACTATCTAATCATTCCAGTTTGCGATTTGTCCTTATCGCAGAAATAGATTAATAGTGACACTAGTACACTTGGAGTGTATTGAACAGACTATGTGTCGAATTTAATTATATAGCATGATCGTGCGAATAATTAAATTCCACTTGATCACCGGATATTTTATCTAAATCCCTTGACAGGATTGTGTATATCTTTTCGTTAGTTTGATGGTTATTTGATTTACCAATGTGTGAGATCAATTTAATTGATCAAATATCTCGATGAGTTGGGAGCTTGAGAATGAGCGAAGTAGAGAACACGAATTAGGTGTCGGGAGCTGTCATACGAAAAATGGGTCGAGTGACAACTTAAGTATTTTACGTTGAGCGATTATAAATCTGAGCTCGGTGTTTAGCGACGGCTAAACTTCGACATCTGTGATTAGTTCACGGGACCGGAAAATGTAACTTAAAGTTAGTGAGAATAATTAGAGAGGTAAAACGGTCATTTATGCTCATACCTAATTATCGAATCTCGAGACGAGATGAATTATATATATATGGTGGAGTCGGGAGGAAAGTATTACGACTTACGTAATTTTATATATTCCGAGAGTGCAGTCTCTTGTCTTTAGTGGAAAAAGCAAGGGACTAATAATTAGATCGAGCAGTCTAGGGTCGACTAGACAGTCTAATTATTGGAGCTTGGAAAATATATGTCCGGACAGGTCCTGTGGTATCTCTATAAAGTTTTGGGCTTAATCACAGTTACTATAAAAGTTTTGGACTTAATTGTAATTGCGATATAAGTTCAGGGATTACATATGTAATTAAATCAATCCTAAACTAATTGGACTTGGATACAATTAGGACTCTTGTCGTTGTTTGCAATCAGATCACTTGCCGTTATTTATATCACATTGCTTGTGACATAAATTAATTCGAACAATTCGATCAGTTAGAAAAGAGAAGAAATTTAGCTTCTTGGTTTTCTAGATCTGATCAGCCCAGAAATTAGTCTTTTGATTTAATTAAAAGGTGCCTACACGCCGGTGTAATTCAGACTTGGAGAATACCATAGAAGACTTGAACGTTGGGAGCACCAAGTTCGTGAATCAGAAACAGCAAGCTCGTGAATCAGATCCATACTAATATCGTTTATCGATTCAGGTATAATACTAATCCATTAGTATTTTAATTATAATAAATACGTGAACGCCTAGCAAAGATCCTAGTTTTATGAATTAAAGAAAAATTTTATTTTCTCGCTAATTCTCGTGCCAGTTTCCAACATATTGTTGATGTTCCCTATTGAGTTTCCCAAACTCAGCCATTTCTCCTCTTCCAAAAATTAATCTTGGGTTGGATGGATGCTCAATGATGAAGAAAGTATGCCATGAGGAGATTAAAGCCAAAAGAACGAATAATTTTCATATTTGTGTTAATTTATAGCTTTTGGACCTTGCTGAATTTTTATGTTTATGAAATTAATTGTTGAAATTTTGATTTGATGATTTTATTACACCTAATTGGAGTATTAAGTTTGAATTTTGATCAATTGTTGTAATACGTGATGAATGATTAGTTTAAACTGGAGAACACTAATTCTGTTTAGAATTTTCAGCAAGTCTGAATTCGAATGAACACCTTGGATTTTGTATTTAGAATTTCAAGGTGAAACCAATAGGTCTTTTATATCATGACAATATTTTTGCCTCTGAGATTTGGAATCACACCAATAGGGCAATCGTGGAGCAAGATATGTATGTTTCAGAAATGATGGACAGTGCTGGTCGGGAATCTACCCTACTTGTTTTAAGGGTTAATTTGGAGGTTTAGTTGGATTGGTTATGTTTTGAATTTTAATATATTGTAGAATAATATGTTATAAGTACTTCGTCAAATTTTCAGAATTTTATGAAGTCGTTTGGTATGTCAAAAATTATTGGAATTATAGTATTGAATTGTAGTTTTAAATGTTGTTTGTTACATACTTCACTCCCATTTATGAAATTCTTTTCATACCTGAATGATACGACATGGATGGATGATTTGGGAGTATTTGGTGTAAAATTTAGAAGACTTCATGTCCATTCGAGTGTAGATTACTTGCTTGGGTGTTTAGGGGCAGGTCACATTTCAAACGAGTTAAGGTAGAAATTTTAATGCGGTGCAAAAACTTTAAAATTTAAATTAAGAGTTTTGGTCATCTGGATTCAAGAAACCATGTTTTCATTACTTAAGATATTATGAAATAAGAGGTTCCTGGTAATTTTTTTGAGTTTTAAAAACGACGTTTAAGTTCTGCATTAGTAGCATACCTAATCGGGTCATTTAAAAGAAAGAAAGAGAGACGTGCCAAAATTTCATAGAGGAGATTTTGGGGCATCACATCATTTCTTTATCGATGTTGGACAAAAGTTGTAATATTTTATTGATGTTCGTGATTGTAATATATTTTGAAGGGACGACTCTAATATTTTAAATTTAGAATTTATTGAGGTTGGATGACTGTATTATTTTTAATTAGACTGTAATATTTTTAATTTCGTATTGAGTTAGGATGATTTTAACATTTTTAGTATTTACTATTTAGGTTGAATTTATTTTATTTCCATAATTACTTTTGTCATTATATTTTTATGACATGATACATATAGCCTAATATTTTTAAGGGTTAATTACACTAATGGTCCCCATTCTTTCAGGTTTGTAACGATTTCATCCCCATTCTTTTTTTTTAGCAGATATCATCCCCATTCTTCTATTTATTCTCACATAGGGTCCCCAAATCACTATTTTTCACTATTCTAACAATTTTATGACAATTTTACCCCTTGACTTAAATAAATTAAAATAATAGAAATAAAAATACAATGAAAACATTGCAATTAGGCCCTTAATTTTTTTCAAAAGTACAAATAAAGCCTAAACTATTTTATTTTATACAAATAGGTTTTCTTCCCCAACAAAAAATAATAATCTATATTTTCCTCCCACCCCCACCCCCACCCCCACCCCCACCCCCACCCCCACCCGCTTCCTTGCACACACCATATCACCCATATGTATCTATCTATCTCAGATTATTTGAGCGTGAATCATCCTCTGTGTTGTTGGATTGAATTTTAGATATAAAGAATCCTCCTTTATGTTGTTAGATTTAGATTTTTCTTAATGAATGTTCTTGAATCGTTGAGCATGAATCATCCATTTGGTTGTTGGATTGGATTTGAAACAAAAAAAAATTCGGAAGAAAGCTGCTACTTGGTGCTCTTTGGTTGGTCTTGCGCCGTTTTTTTTCTTGACGGTGTACACGCTCTCGGGGTTTTGCTTGTGCTTGTTGCTTATTCTTCTTTGCTTGCACCACCGCGGGAGGCTCTTACATTTGTTGCACCGCCGCCTTGGCGTTCTTTGTCTTCTTGAGATGGTGCTGGCGCCGCTGCATGTGCGCTTCCTTCTCAATGAGCGTGGCGGCTGGCTTTGCAGCTGTCCTTTGAGGTTTGCAAACACCGTTTGGTCCAGCCTGCGGTGATCGAGATCCGTGATGGTTTGTCTTTGGAGGCGCACTAGGGTTTTTTAAATCCTAGCTGCGCAATGTTTAAGAACGGGACCTTATATGTAAATTAGATAAATTCAAGGATTGGGGTGCAATTTTGGAGATTTAGGTTATATTGTACATTAAGTCCCTATAGATTTTTTTTTTGGTTGGGGAAGAACACCTATTTGTATAAAATAAAATAGTTTAAGATTTATTTGTACTTTTGAAAAAAATTAAGGGCCTAATTGCAATTTTTCACTGTATTTTTATTTCTATTATTTTAATTTATTTAAGTCAAGGGGTAAAATTGTCATAAAATTGTTAGAATAGTAAAAAATAGTGATTTGGGGACCCTATGTGAGAATAAATGGAAGAATGAGGATGATATCTGCTAAAAAAAAGAATGGGGATGAAATCGTTACAAACCTGAAAGAATGAGGACCATTAGTGTAATTAACCCTATTTTTAATTTAGTATTAATTTGTGATTTGTAATCAATATGGCTTGATATGATCCCATTTAAATTCTTAAAAAGGCCCAGTTTGAAAAAAGGTCCCACTGATTTGTAATCAATATTGGGCCCAAAATAAAATTGTCCACTATTGGGTCTAAAAGAAAATTGTCCAACAAAGAAATAAAGGGAACAAGTGTGAATTGGCCCAACCTCAACCCAACCCAACCCAACCCAACCCAAATTGACCCAAGCTTAGTCAGGTTGGGTTTGGTCGATTCTCAACCTATGGGCAAATTGGTTCAATTTGGGTTTTCGTCAAACCGAAGTTGTTGGGTTGGTTTTGGGTTGGACACAAAACTGGTCCAACCCAACCCAAGCTCATCCCTAACTGCTAGTAGTCCCTGTGGAGATGGCTAAGTAAATTGGTAATGATTTTCGTGGAAGTGGTGATCTTTGCCAAGATGATCATTTAGGGCCATACAGCTTCTTCGCATTCTATGGTCTATTTAAATTTCTTTCCTCCCTTTGGAGTTTTAAAGAAACAAAGACACTCGTTTGTAGACATTGATACGAATCAGCTGAGGGCATTATCCTTCCAGTCAGGCTCTGCATCTTCTACAGTTTCTGAGTCATATTGGTAAGACAATAGAAGTATACGTCAATCATATGTTGGAGCCACCTCGAGAGTTCATTCAATATTCTCTGACATTATCAGATGAAGCTAAATCCACTGCAATGTTCATTTGGAGTTGTCTCTAGCAAATTATTAGGCTACATGGTAAATGAAAGACGAGGCTAATCCTAAAAAAATCAAAGCTCTTCTCAAAATGAAATTGCCTTTGTTTACCAATCATTGATATATGGCCCCAACATTCTTTAGGCCAAATGGCATCAATTTGTAGCAGTATAAGCCTCAGTCTATGATGAACGAGGTGTGCTTTTCATCCAGCTCGTACATTGGAATTTAATTATACCCAGAATAAACATTCATGAAACACAATAGAGCATTCCATGCACAAGCTGATCAATACGAGGTAGATGAAAGCTATCATTTGGGTAGGCCTTATTAAGATCTGAAAATTCAATACATGTCTGCAATTTCTTGTTGGGCTTTTGAACAAGGACTGGATTGGCAACTAAACAGGGGTAATGTTCCTCGCGGATGAAGCTATTGGATATCAACTTATATGCCTCTCTTTTCAAGGCTACATACCGCTTCGGATTAAGATATCTTATCTTATGCTTGTAGAGACAGGCCTGATAAATCTTTAGAGCATGGCATGAAACCTTTGGGTCAATTCCTACCATGTCTTAATGTTTCTATGCAAAAAATCCAAATTTATTTTCAGGAAATCCTTCACTTCCATACTCATTTCCTAAGACAAGTCATTTCTAACATGGAGTACTTTGGTGCGATCAGGGCTGACGGCGAAGCTTTTCAACTGTTTTACTAGAGCGGCTTTACACTCTAATTCAGCAATCATTGGATCAATAAAATCATCAATTACTATCTCATCATCCTGGTTTGACATATCTGCATCAACAAGTATGGTTGCTTAAACCATAACTACCTCGACCACTACTTCACCAATTTCTACATCCACTATCATAACACATTTGGACTAAGCAGAGAGGTAGCCTTGCATACAACATTCAAATAACATTTTTGGGATCCTCTTTGATCCTTCTTAATTGTTGCTACCTCAACTTTGATGGAGAACTTCATGGCAAGAAGGTGGATTGAAGTGACTACTTTTAACTTCTCCAATGCCGACCATCTAAGTAGTGCATTGTAAACTGACATGCTATTGACTACGAAAATACTTGAACTGTATTCAGAGCTTCTAATAGGGTAATATTACCCCTTGGTATAATGCCTTTACTAGAAATCCCATACAATGGATCCGAGATAGGGGTCAATGAATGATCCACCTCCGTTTAATTGAAGGCAGAGCCAAATATGATATTGACCGAGCTTCCATCATGTCATTCCTTGCAATCTCCGCCTTGATGACAAGGGCATCGTAATAAGTGTAATGTACTATTTTTACATCCTCGTTTCGTGAAGCAGATGTGCTTAGACATTATTTTTCTTGCTTTTTTAAGCTTTTTAGCTTGCACCAAATAACAAATCATTGGTGGGTCCATCACTTCTCTGGCATAGTTTCGCTTGGCATTCATCGACTGTCCTCCAATATAAGAACGTGTGATAATTGTTAAGGTTTCTCGGATTGACCACTGACCACCCTGATTATCTCGAGGGTTTTACCTCAGGCCAGCTATGTATACTACCTGGTACCAATTTATTGTAGCACTGCTTGGCTCCTCCAGAAAAGGTGACGTGGAAGCCTCAGCACTTATGTGCTGAGCTTGCTATTAGAAAGTTCGTGTGGGTGTTGTACTCTCGAAAATGATCGATGAGATTATCTTTCCTATTGTACTTTTGTATTTTTTGCATTGGAAACTTGTTAGGCTCTCCCAACGCCTTTATTGCCTTGGAGAATAGGCCATATTAACCATTGTCATCCAATTCCTATGAACGGAGTGGTCTATGTCCCATACTTTCAACATGAATGGCATGGGTCATTTGATCATCTTCTTTAATAGTGGGATTCACTCTTCTGATAGCTCTGGAACTTCTAAACCTACTAAAAACACTGGCAGACCTAGAAGGTATTTACTCTTGCTCACGTTGAGAGTATTGTATCCATACCATATGTTGCAGGTCGACAGATGGGTCAGCAGCCTAGTAGCAGGATCACGGGCTGTTGCCCATGTACTTAAGAAGTCCTTCTCCTCATCCTCTTTCATATGACATGTGGTATGACCCAGAATATCCTGGCATGGTGTCTCATTCGGTTTCTCTTTCACCAACTTGTAGATAAGGGATTCCATATCTTTGTTACATGAAAAAAATGTCACAGTGAAGCATTTTTGTCAGTAAAATGCTGTAAATTGGATGCCATGTCAGTGGCTGTTCTAGTTCTTGACGGCCTCCAGTTTCTTCTTCGGTGGAGAATTCTTTTTGCTAACACTATGGGACTTGCAACTTGGACCCTTCGCAGGTTTTCATCACTGTTTGATCCACTTCCACTATTTTTTTCTCTTCTTTTTTGGCTTAGCTTTTTTCTCATTCTTCACCAATATTTCTCTCGTGGCTTTTTGTATCTTCCCATAGACGGGGCCAAAATTAACCTTAAAATTTTGAATTTGACTTCAATACCAACATGATTGACGTAGATCACTGTCCACGTACTATTAACCTACATACTTGGAGGATGTTAGACTACCAAAGGCCAATCCCACAAGGTGGTGCAATGGCTGTGAGCATTCCAACGATCAAGTCAGGTATCAGAATTCTAATATATGATAAAATGGACAAAGATATGGCTATAGTATATGTACTGTGTGTAAATTCATGTATAAAAAGTACTTACAAATGAATGAGAAATGGGGTATTTATTGATAGGTGAACAATGATATTTAGGCCATTTTCTAGGCACTTTTCATCATTTAATCCAATAATATTATAATATTTCAATTTTCAATGTCCCTCAATTTGCGTGTAAGCAAGAAATGTTCTATTATGGACCCAAATATATAGCGCACTAAAATCAAAATGGGACTGTGAGAACCAGAACTGTGAGCTTCGTCCAAATCCAAGGATGGGACGGGTAGCTAGGATAAATTCTTCAAATCTCAATTTATCCCAAGTGTTGCTACCCCGTCTTTCCTTTCCCAGGCGAGTCTACAAACTTCATTTTGCCAGTTGAGACTTAATGTAGTTGAAGTAAAGCCTCAGTTTCTGACACGCAAGCACTTGGCCAATTTGGCAAGTCGACCTTTAATTTCAAGAAAGTTGTACTCTTGAACTTACGTGGCATCCATGTAAGATGTAAATATTTTTAGATGTAACAAGCCTTGAAAAAAAAACCCTTTCTCAAAATACAATCCAATCTTTCTTTTTTACTAAAATACTATTTCTTCTTCATCTTTTTCTTTTTCTTTTTTTTTTTTTTTTTTTTTACTACACTTTATAAAATAGCGTGTTATGCACATTCTGCCACAAGTTTCCACCATCACCGCCATAATCAAAGTAAAAACCACCGTTACCATAGCTATAACCACAATCACTTATAACAAACTGTGTTATACATGTAACTCATAATGTTACGCTGCCACTGCCGCCACTTGTAACATACTGTGTTACGCCATTTCTACCAGTACTTATAACATACTGGTATTATCCTAACTTAAAAATTTTGATATATATTTGTAAATTGAGCAGATTTTTACTTAATTTAGTATATATGTTGTCATTGTAAGTAAAATCCAAAATTGGAGGTACTTGGAGTAAAATGAAAGATTTTGAGCTTAATTGGAGTTGGTTTAAAGAAATTGAAGACTAAACTTATGGTATGGTATGAATGAAAAACATTAAGAGAGCAATGGGATGAAATTACAAGTTTCAGGAATGAAATTCAACTTACATGAAGTTTGGGGTCCTTACGCACACTTCTGGAAATTGAGGATGGCCAATCTTGGATTATTATGGAAAATTGTGAACAAATGTAGAAGTCTTTGAGAGTTATGGGATCAATGTTGAATATTTGGAGGGAAAAAGGACTAAAAACTTGAAGTAAGAACCAAATTGTAAAATTTTGAAACCTTAGGCCAAAGTACAAAAATGTGAAAAGTTGGCAGAGAGACTACTATATGCCACGATATGTTGCGGTGTGCAATCAACAGACCACCGCAACCAGCAAAAAGAACTCTCAAAGCTCTATATGACGCGATTTGCCTGCATTTTGCAAATCGAGGGCCTGTCCGGGAGTTTTTGTTAATTTTTAGTCTTCATAGTCAAGGGTATTTTCATCATTTCCTCTACATGAGTTTCAACATAGATTAAACACTATGTAAAGACCTAATCTAGGTCAAGTTAGAGTTGGGCAAAATAGAAGAGACGAGAATAATATAGATTCAAGAACAAAAAGTTCTCGAGATTTAGACCCTAAGAAGGCAGATTCTTAGTGCAAGATACTACTCTTTTTCTCGTTTTTCTTTCGAAACCCAGTGATCTATTCCAATTTTTTCTATTGTTCTTTTTTCTTTATGATTGTTAGCTAAACTATAAGTTGGGACGAAAAATGTAACCTAGATTTGAACATTTAATTTCAATTCTCAAGTTTTGCTCAATGGATTGATTCATATTTTTATTTTATTTATTTGCTTAATGCGTGAATTACTTGATCACTAATTCATGTTTTGTGGATTCTAACAAGCTGAAATGTGAGTTATAACTTTCGACCTCGTAGTAAAATCTAGCAATTAAGTAAAATATAGATATACAATTTTGTTATTGTTGCGGTCCCTAATAGAATTCCTAAGAAAGTGAAAGAGTTTAGTTAAGGCTTATTCAGTTCACATAGTGAGTTGACTTAACAAAATATGATTGATTTGAACTCGAGAGATGTAAATTGATTTAATTAGTGAATTGAACTGATTACAACTTTAGAAATTGAACTTTAGAGGCGAGATTAAAGGTGATATCTACAGTGAAATCGTGAGCACCAACACTTTAACCGTCATATTTGTTAGTTTAATCGCTTTTCTTTTCTTAGTTAATCGTAGTTTAATCAAAATTTTGCCATAAATTTTGTCTTCATTGAATAAGAGGTAGGTTGTTTAAATCAATATTCAAATAGAATAATTGTTGTGGGACAATAATTTAGGCTCTTTAGGTCTAATTTACTACCTGTTTAAATGAAATTGTACACTTGCGATTTTACACCAACAAGTTTTTGGCATCGCTTCCGGGGAACTATTTCTTTGTTTAATATTGGTTTCGATTATTTATAGCTTTTATTTGATTTTTCTTTATTAATTTTTTTATAACAGAAAAATGTGTTCATTGTATACTCTGTTCACTAGGTGGCGATCTTAGGCCATTCAACTCTGAAATCTAACGTACTTTCAGAAGAAAATACAAAGAACACAATAAAAAACAACAAAATTTGCAACAAATCATTGTTACAAATGAAAAAGCTAGAATAGTTGCAGCAACAAGAGCCCGAGTAGCTGCTCGACATATTCAGAACAAAATGGAGTAGAAATTGATAAAGGTGATTTTTCAATTGTTCACTCCAGTAGTGGCTTTTGAGTGTTCATGCATCGTCTACCTTAACTTTGGGAGAAATGATTTTCAACTGAGGTGGATCTTATTAATCTATTCGGCAACAATTTACAATTTTACAGAAAGGTACACGAATATTTGAATACTCATATTTCTAGTATACGGATGTGCCAAAACTTTCTATTTCAAAGGCTATGGGATGATTATATCAATCTCAGATCATCGCACATTAGAATGGTTGGATTCTGAAACACATGCTATTATCACTAGCTAGGATTATCTGACAAGGAAGTTTTGCAACAAATACATTTCACCAGCTAAAGTAGCCAATTTCTACTTTTTAGCAATTTGATGGGAAGAGCTAATGATGGGAAATTTTAAGGAATTACTCAAAGAATGTCCAAATCACAGCATAAACAAGGATCAAAATGTGCAACTGGACCTCTTTCGAAATGTGGACTCATCAGCAAATGGATTCATCATGAATAAATCAGTGAATCAAGCATTGGAATTAGTTGAATTGATTGCAAAGACACATTCGATGTTCTTGGCAGACCGTGTAGTCCCGAAAAAATTAGTAGGTATACATGAGATAGATAATACATCAGCTACTAATACACACATTGCAGCACCAACGAAGCAAATAGAACTCTTGGTAAAAGCACAAGCATGTGTGCTTAGTCTGTGATAATTGTGGAGAGAATCATTATACCGAATAGTGTATGTTATTGACCACCACATACGAACAAGTAAATTTTGTACAGAATAATTCACGCTAGCAGTGCAATCCATTTTCGTAAGCATACAAACTATGATAGAAACAACACTCAAATTTTAGGTGGTTTGAAAGTCAACATAGTGGTAATTTCAGCAACTTCTCAGCAAGAGAGAAAGCCAAGTTTTGGAGAAGTATTTCAACAATACATGCATAAGACAGATAAGATGCATCAGCAAAATGAGACTAATTATCAGTATCAACAAGCATCTATTAGGAAGTTAGAGACTTAGATTGGCCAGATAGCCTTGCAATTGTCAGAAAAGGCATTGGGAACTTTACCTAGCAACATAGTGACAAATCCAAATGAGCAATTACATGACATAACTACCAAAGGCAGAGTACAAATACCAAAAATACATGTAAAAAGTCCAGTTGCTAAAGACGATAAGGTACCTACAACATACGAGGAGCAAGTAGAAAGATATGAACAAACTCAAGAAGCAAGTCAAGAACAGAACTCAGACACTCCACATGTTAAGATAATTCAAAGCATAAATACCCTCCAATACCATTTCCTAAAGCATTACAGAAGTACAAGTTAGATAAGTAGTTTGGGAATTCTTTGGAGTCTTCAAGAAGTTGCACATCAACATCCCATTCGCCAAATTATTGGCTTAGATGCTAGTATACTTAAATTTTATGAAGAAGATGTTATCAAAGAAAAGAAAAATTGAAGAGTTTGAGATAGTATTTTTAAATGAGGAGTGCAGTACTATCATGTCGAATAAATTGCCTTCGAAGTTAAAATATATAAGGAGTTTCAAAATTCCTTGTACCATTAGTGAATTTATAAAATTTAAGTCATTATGTGATTCAGGTACGAGTGTTAACTTGATGTCCTTCTCTATTTATAAGAAACTAGGTTTGGAGGAGGCCAAATCGACTACGATATCACTTCAATTAATTGACATATTGTTCAAGCATCTTCAAGGTGTGGTTGATGATGTGCATCAAAGTAGAAAATTTTATATTCCTACAAGATTTTATCATTTTGGATATTGAAAAAGATCGGTATATGCCAATGATTTTGGGCAGACCATTTCTATCAACAAGTTAAGCCCTAATCGAGGTGGAAAAATGTGAGCTAGTTTTGAGGGTGCAAGATGAACAAACCAAGTTCAATGTGTTCACCTCACTCAAGCAACCATCCAACTTTGAAGATTGTCCTAGGATCGACAAAGTAATGAAAATAAGCGATGATGACACATATATATCCAACGCGAATATTGGAGGGGAATATCTCAGACCGAAAGCAAAGTTAGCAAGTCTTGGTGGAGCAAAATTTGATAAAAAAATGGCAAACAAAAGAGCTTGAATGAACATTGCAACAAAGTCAAACTAATGATTTTAAACAAGAGCTTATTGTGAGGCAACTCATCTTTTATTTTTTTAATTTTAGTGTAGTTAAGTTTTTTACTTTTATACATTTTTATAAGATTTTTTTAGCAATGTCAGTCTAGGTTATCATGACCTTGATTTGTGCTCCTCCCATATTGTTATCTATTAATTAGGTTATGCATTGTAAGATCTCTAAAAGCGTATCGTGTAGCCCAGCACAAGACGTACAACCTCCCGATAAGTATTGAGTAGATGGCAACTAGAGTGCACCTCTACTCCACAAAGAGTCTAGTAAACTCTTTTCTTTTGTTTCTTTTGCTCACATTGAGTACAATTTGTACTTTAAGTTTGTGGGCGTAGTATGTAACTTAGTTACATTTGTTATCTATGATTGTCTGTGATGTGGATGTTATTTAATATCGAGTATGTTAGGTTGTAGGATATTTGGAGTCTGTCTTTATTGCTTTTGCACGCATTAATAAAAAAAGTATCAAATATTTTCTTGTTACTTGTGTGCTCGTGTATTAGTTGGATAGTCTTGTCGACTAATAATGATGCTTAATTAGAACTGTTTATGATCATAAATTGTAACTAGGTGATGCTACTTATGATGTTGTTGTTACTATGCTTATCTATGTGAGACTATAAGAATCTTGAGCACAATAGTCATGGTGAACATTATTTTTAGTTGCTTACACTGATATAATATGTTGATATAATTGTGGACCTAGGTTGTTAAAACCAATACCACAAATTGAAAATTTAATCACTTAATCAATTAAAATGATAGTTTAGGGTGGTTGAGCCGGTGTTGGAAGCTATTTGAGACAGGTGTTGATTCCATGCATGTTGAATATTGGTTTGGGGGTGATTTTGGCTAACAGGTAGAACCTAGGTATTGACCGTATGTTAGTTTTCTGATCACAACGACTTGTTCCAATAAAAGATATTGTACTAGTCATGGTAAAAAGGAAAAAAGTGGCCATGTCAACATGAGCGAAAGTTACACTATAAAAGATCCCAACTAGGACACCAAATGCATATCTCGAAGAAAAAAAGAATGCAAGTTCTCAATAAGGATAAAAGCATGTGCATAAAACAGAAGACGCGCGGTAAGCCTAACTAAGCATTGGACACTAAAATTGGATATCTAGATGTTTAGTGGGTTTGACTTGCCTAGTGGAAGCTTGAAGACTGTGATACTCAAATCTAGGGATAATAATCACACATCTAGATAGTTATTTCCATTGTGTTGAAAGAAACGTTAGAATAAACACCCCGAATGAGATATTTAATATCCACTTTGGAAGTGTATATCTCACAAAAGAGAAAGAAAAAAAATTGACCAATGAGGGTTGAGATGTAACGAACCTAAAGGCTTGTGGTGAGTAGATTGACTATACACACATCAGTCGAGCATTAGATAAGTAAAAATTAGTTTTGGTAGCATTATTTAGAAACTTTTTATGAATTGTTGGAGCATTTTCAAAATTCGAAGCAAATATGGCAAGCTATCTAATGAATTGATATTTTTATTTGTTTGTGTGTTTGAGTAGATACTCTTACTCAGGACGAACAATGGATTAAGTTTGGAGTGTTTCACACGCTTATCATGACTTATAACCTTGATACATATTTGTAAATTGAACGAATTTCTACTTAATTTAGTATAAATATTGTCATTGTAGGTAACATCCAAATTTGGAGCAAAATGAAAGATTTTGAACTTAATTGGAGTTGGTTTGAAGAAATTGAAGACTAACCTGATGTCATGGGATGAATGGAAAGTATTAAGAGAGCAATTGGAGAAAATTCACAAGTTTCGGGAGTTAAATTCAAATTACGAAAAGTTTGAAGACTGATTCACACATTTATGGAACTTGAAGATGACCAATCTTGGATGATTATGTAGAATTGGAGACCAACGTAGAAGCATTTGGAAGCTATGGATCATTTTTGAAGATTTAGAGCGAAAATGGCCAAATCTATACAAAAAAAACTTGAAATAAGGAACAAATTGCAAAATGTTGAAACCGTGGGGACCAAAGTACAATAATGTGAAAAGTTGGCAGATGAACTATTGTATGCCACATTATGCAAAATGGTAGCAGACCGTGGCAACCAACAAAAAGAGCTCCCAAAGTTCTCATATGTCAGGTGGTTTGGCATAACCGCGACTGTCAGTAGTTTTGTTAATTTTTAGTCTTGATAGTTTGGCGTATTTTTTTATTTTAATGTAAACGAGTTTTAAGATGGATTAAATTATAAACATTGTATAAAAACATAATATAGGTCAAATTAGTATTGGCCAACATAGAAGATATGACAACACAATATGAAGAAGAACGTAGATTGAAGAACGAAGATTCTCAAGATTTGGACTTGAAGAAGTCGGATTCTTGGTGCAAGATACTCCTCTTTTTCTCGTTTTTCTTTTGAAACCCGTTGATGTATTCCAATTTCTTCTATTGTTCTTTTTTCCTTTATGATGAGTATCTAAATTATAACTTGGGACGAACGATATAACCTAGATTTGAACATTTAATTTCAATTTTCAAGTTTTGCTCAATAGATTGATTCATTTTAGATTTTATTTATTCGCTTAATGCGTGAATTATTTGATTACTAATTCATATTTTGTAGATTGTAACAAACTGAGATGTGAGTTATAAATTTAGATCATGTAGTAAAATTCGACAATTGGATAAAAGGTAGAGATATACTTTTGCTATTGTTGCGGTCCATAATCAAATTCCTATAAATGCGTTTAGTTAAGGCTTACTCATATTCACATAAACATATCGTGAGTTGACTTAACAAAATAGGATTATTAGTAAATTAATTTAATTAGTGAATTAGACTGAGTACAACTTTTAGAAATTTAAATCGATATTCAAATAGAATAGTCTCTGTGGAATGATAATTCGGACTCTTTATGTCCACTTTACTACTTGTTTAAATGACATAATGCACTTGCAATTTTACACCAACACTTGCCACAATCAACGCTACTGGCCATCCCCACCAGATCTGAAACAATCACCATCTCTATCATAAAACCACGCACCCAAAACTGACCCAAACCATACCATTCAGAATCGAAACCACATCCAACCAAACCCTAGATGTCGTTGCTCTCACCATTGAGCACCACCATCACCATCACCATCACCATCACCATCACCGCCACTAGTCGCCCTACCAAATCTGAAACCATCACCATATCCACCATAGATCATGCACCCAAACCCAACCCAAATTGTACCATCCAGAACCCGAAACCACATCCAACCCCCTAGCTGGTGCTTCTCTCACTGTCGTGCGCCACCATCACCACTACGTTGAACCAACAATAACATCCACTGTGGCTTCCAACGCCCACCATCATCGCCAAACCATCAAGCTCAGTAATCCAGCCATCCAATTAGGATTTTGCTCCTCCACCACCTTAAACCGTCAATTTGCTGCACATTGGTTCCGGAATGTGTTTTTGTGTGTTTGTATGTGGTTAAAAAAGAAATAATTTAGGAATTTAAAAGAATAAACAGTATAATTTTTATTTCAAAACAAAAATGTGTACTTCGTAATTTCTTCTTTTATTTTTTGTATTATATTGCAAACAAGACAAATGAATTTATGCAGGATTATGTGTGTTTAAGTCAATGTTCTAAAAGATGTGAGGCGTGAGGCGTGGTAATGCGGCAAGGTCAGGCCTCAAACTTTACGATTCGTAATTAAATATTTCATACTTTTAATATTATTTTAATTATTCTAAGACCATTAACAATTATTCTTTTAATTTAATTAGTTTATTTAACCTTTAAAAAAATTAAAGAAAATAATAAAGGTACGCACCTTTTAGCGCATAGACCTGCATTATGTGGTCAAAAAATAGATTTGACCACCTTTTCCCATGCTTTCCCCATATGTGAGGCTTTTCCCTCCTTTTACAACACTAATTTTAGTTTAAACTAATTTGAAAAATCTACAGAATACGCCATTCATTTAGGTCTTTTTTTTTTGTTTTAAAATAATGGCAACATGTGACTATTTATTAGTCATTTGAGACTTGGGTCATCGATATTAACGATATTCGAATAAATCAAATATATTCTAAAATATTAGTTATACTCAGCTCAACATAATTCATTTTACACTCATAATAATATCGAACCCATTTAATATAAAATTAACCATACTCAAAAAGATAAGATACCAGAGTGGTTCTTTGTAAACAATGGTAGTTTGTGACCAATTTTCATGTCCAAATAAATCGAATTGATTATAAAACACTTGACCTTATTAAGTACAACACAACTCTCTCATTTTACGTCCTTATTCAATCTCCGACCCGTTTGATATAAATAAAATTTGCCAAGCTCAAACAAAATCTCTCATCGTACTATTGCTCCTCGAATAACACACAGAAATAGTATTTTTCATGTGGATTGCCAAAGGGACCCAAAGGTGCTATTCATTCATAGAATACTACATGGCCCCCGTAGTAGCATTAAATTACAACTTGTTGTATGCTCTCTCACTTGTCGTCCTCATAGTTAAGGGGTTCATTTCTTCTGTATTTTGAAATAAAATTCGCTTCTTTATACCAAAATGAAAAAGTTTTGAACTATGATGAAACATAATTAAGTTATATTATAAAAGATAAATAAAAGTATTAACGACTCAAGTTCTGATACCTCTCATTTATCAAACTGTTACATATCGCATATTGATTAAATGAATATGTCGGAAGAAACGTGTTGAATAATAAATATAAAAACCATCCTTGTTTTCAAGAGAAGACAAAAAGAAAAAAAAATATTGGTGTCTAAATTCTTATGTCATTACAAAAATCCTTTGTGACATTCAAATTAATTGTAGTTTTAAGATTATTAGGCTAAAAAAGAGTACATTTCAAACATTTGGAAAGAAAATTGCTTTACATATTTTTAATTAGGGGTCAAATGGTCTGGACGTGACGTGCATTTTCTAACTTAATTTGAATTTACCTTATATAGTGAGAAAGTTAAAAAATTTAGAATCGTCATATAATATTCTTTGTCATGTATCGAAATTTGAACAACTCGAACATTGAAGAAGAATAAAAAGGTTGTTGTAATAGGATTAAGTGCCCAACGGATGTTTTGTAGCATTTCATAAGTTCATTAGTACAAATTAGGTACGAAGAAATATTTGATCGACGACAAATATATTTTATAAAGACAAACACTTGACATTTTCAAATTCATTGGTAATTTGGAATGGCATATATAATGTACGAGTTCTTATGTTGTTCTCAAGGGCCCCGTACGTGCCAAACTTGCACTTGTCTTTTTAATTCCACACTGCAAATGGTAGTTCTACATCATTTAATGTAGGCATAATTTATTCATTCAATTTTTATTTTATTTTTTTCTATATAGTTGGTTCATTTTCAAATATATTTACACGCAATTAATCAATTTTATTCTTCAATGCTTTCTGCGCATAAGTCGTTTTCCAATATATTTTTCGTAGTTGAAGCAATTAACCAATTGTGTTTGACTTTTACGTAGCACTAGTTAAAATTGTGTGCAGGATAAAAGGAATCTATATTGACACTATATTTTTTTGTACTTGCATCATATTTTAATTATTTTTAATGTCTTTATTTACAATTAAAATGTGGTATAAGAAATAAAAAAGTGTGATGTGAATATAAGTATCCTAAAAAGAATCCAATTATTTAGCCTGTGCAGTCTTTATTCTATATTCAAATTAAAGAGGGCTAACAACAACTAAACGGTCTCATAAGCAATGCTCATCCTGGTACCTTTTTTGGGAACAAGCAGATACTGATTATTGATCAATTTTAAAAATCCCGAGAGAATTGAAACGATACAAAAAAAATTAGCATAGTCCCCTGCGCAAAAATGACACTCACAAATCAAGAAATGGTTCAAATTATGAGTAATAAAAGAAGGTTTGTGAGACGCTCAAAATATATATGCATATTCATACATATAACTTATACACTAGATATAAGACTCCAATTACATATTGCAATATGTGAGAATATATTATACTTTATACATATTTATTTGTATTTGGGCAACAAGGAGAAGGTATATTCGTTATTTTTTCCCCTAGTAATTGTATTATAGATGGCAATGGAGTCCAGCCCACAAGATAGGGTGTCCTGCCCCACCCTTAGACCCGCCAATTTGCGGCGGGACGGGGCCAGTTACCTACAACTACCTTAGTTTTTTTTTTTTTTTTTTTTAAATTGTAAATTACGCCAAATAGCAAACAAAATGAAAAAGTGAAAGATTGATGTTGTGGTATAATGTTTAAGCTTTATAATTTTATACTTTACACCCGAGTTCAAATTCCATTCCTAGCAAATTGAGTTTGATTTTAGATTTTTCTAAAAACTATATTATGAAGGGGCAGGTCCGAGACAGGTCCACTCTGCCAAGTCCCGTCCTTATTACCCGATTATTTGGGACGGGGCAGCTCAGAACGGGACAGGTTGCAGAGCAAGCCACAAATCAAATTTCCATCCTTAGGTCATATAGACAGTAGGAGATACCACTACAACCTTAAACTAGATTTTTATCTTGGAACCGTATTGAATTAATAATTCTTGCTCAAAAGGTGACTAGTACAACTTGACAACTACATCTTTGACGCGACTCCTCTAAGGCTAGTTTTTCCCAACTCTTATCTCATTATTTATTTGTTGTTTACATTTGGCGTAAAAGGGTTTGCAGTCCCCCATCTTACCACTTCGACATGCCATCAAAATAGTACAACCTGAATATGATAATTTTTTGGATTACGAAACTTTTAGCTGCAATACTTTCGAATAAATAAATTATCTCTCATTTTTTCATCTCGAGTGAAATACGATTGCTGGGAGTTAATTCAATCCCGTCGAGTAAAATAGGAGTGACCTCTTTTAAATATACAATGTTCTAGACATAATAAAATTTATTAGTTAAGATAAATATTGTGTAAATAATTTATCTTTATTACGAACAATAGTAATCTTTATCTTTACAAGTAGTTAGCCAATACTGCAATTGTCTTTATCTATAAATCTTTATTTGTATTTCAAATGAGCACACAGATTTCAATATTAGTATTCTCAAATGAGCCACAATTTTGCAAGAACGTGTTAAAGGATAAATACTATATTGAATAGAAACGAAAATATTAACCAACATATAAGAGTTTGAGACACTCCTCTAAATAAGATTGACATTTTAATATGGAACTCCAAGTCTTAATACATAGCTAACACAAGCTCTTATATGGGCTGCATAGATTCCAATTTTGATATTCTCAAATGAGTCATCATCTTGTAGAAACATGTTAATGAATAAATACTACATCGAATAAAGATAAAAAATATTAACTAACATATAAGCGCTTGGGATACTCCTCTTTACAAGGTTAACATTTTAAGATAGACCCAAGTTTTATTGCATAGCTAACAGAAGCTCTTGTATGGCCGTCAATTAGGGGGACTTGACATCTTTTTGTTGATTAGGGTAGTGGACAGATTAACAGATAGAATGGGAGAAATATGGTATAGACATGATGATCTAATTTTTTCACTTTTTTTTGGTTGATGAAATACGAGAAATGATGCGAAATAGTATTTAAATTCAATATATGTAAGTTTGATAATGAATGCAGGGAAACCAAATTATATTCTGCTGCGTTTGAAAATTTGGGAATTTAAGTTTGTGGATGCAAAAACTAGATTTTGCAAAAAGAAAGGTGGTTAGATGTTGCACCAGATCTCAGTTGGCCATGGCATCGGCCTCTCTATTACACGTACCAGTTGTGCTTGCCTTTTCTTTTCCTCTAATTCATTCACATTAGACAATATATTGTGTGTCCTGGTTATGAAATGCAATCTTATTTTCGTTTCCCATTTCCACTCATCTATCGAACTTTCTATGTCTTCTTTTCAAGTAATGGATCTTTGCACAAATGCATGTCTTTTTCGATGACCAATTAAAAATGATGTGTACGAATGGCCAACCAACATCCCATCTATGGCCCCTAGCCTTCTCTAGTTTCAAAGCCCCGTCCTTTGACTGGCACCCTCAATTGGGTCATCATTTTGTAAAAATTCTAAACAATTTAGTCTCGAGTAATGCCGTACATGTCTGTATCAATCCTCAATCCAAAACCTTCCATTATAATGCGTACAAATACAATAAATCACATAAGTTGCATTTTTTCGCGTCTTCCATTACTACCTCTTTGCCGCTTGAGGTTATTTTCTCAGATGTTTGGAGCTCTCATGTAGAGTCAAATGATGGCAATAAATATTATATCATTTTTATTCACCACTTTTCTTGCTACATCTGTTTATATCCTATTAATCGTAAATTTGAAGTGGCTGCTACTTTCATACGCTTCAAATCAATTATGGAGAAAATT
Organism: Forsythia suspensa; assembly: GCA_023638005.1. Lineage (NCBI taxonomy): Eukaryota > Viridiplantae > Streptophyta > Magnoliopsida > Lamiales > Oleaceae > Forsythia > Forsythia suspensa. The sequence continues at coordinate 23,198,333 of CM042666.1, read as the reverse complement.
TTGACAAACCAATAATTATACTCTATACTGATAATGGTGCCAACCGTTCACTTCGTTTCTATCAAAAAATGGCATACCCTACCTCACCCTCTACTGCACAATAGCTTCTCCTAGCGTCGTCATCGGCATGTTGTTGAAAGTGGCCTCACTTTCCTTCATCATGCATCTATCACGTTAAAATTCTAGACTCATGCATTTTGTACAGCTATCTACTTAATTAATTGCATGCCTACTTTAGGGCATTCTATGAAATCTCTATTCAAATTGATTTTCACACAACACCCAAATCATGCAAAACTTCACGTCTTTTGGTGCTTCTATTACCCATGACTTAAATCTTATACTCACCACAAACTAGAGCCTCGTTCAACCCCATGGGTCTTCTTTGGACTCGTTATCCCAAATTGTGTACCATTGCTACGACCGCACCAATGATAAATTATTTGCCTCATATCATGTTGCTTTTTTCGAATGTGTCTTTCAATTTGTGTCACATTCTGTGGCACCTACCTAGTTGTCAATCCCTCCTCCAATTCCAAGTCATTCTCCAGTTCTATATATTATTCATCATAATCCACCTTCACTAATTCCCTCATCCCCATCCAACTCAATTTGCAATCCCCTAAGTCAGCGATTTTATGTGCTTTTAATAATTCCGCAAGTGTACGGATCACTCAAGTAGTAAAATGGATTTTGAGTCCAAATATCGATCCCACAGAGATTTAGATAATTCAGTTCAATTACACTAACATTAACCGAATCTAATGAACTTTGGAAGATTTTGTGTTTAAGAACTAATTAAAATAGTAAACTAAAAACAATTAAATAATTATGGCTCAAATAATTGAAAGATTAAATTGGTGAAAAATTGATTTAACTTTAAATTAATATGGCTCAAATAATTGAAAGATTAAATTGGTGAAAAATTGATTTAACTTTAAAAAAGAGAAGTACTAGTATTCCGAATCCACTTATAGTTGTTAATTCATCTATCTCGATTCTTGGCTTTGACAAATTACATCAGTTATAAAGATCAATATCCCTTTATTGTTCAACAGTTTCTCTAGAATAAAGTTAAACATATTCATATGTATGACTCGACTATATTTCTATGACGAATGCGAACACAAACAAATGCATTAAATCTCTATGGATAATTAAAGATCACCTAAAGCATAGCAGTATATTTCTATCCCCTATCGGACTTTAAGATAATTAAAATAGCGTCTAGCATGCTTTCGATCTTTCGATAATAAAACAAACCACAACAATCATACAATTAATAGGTATATAATTGTAGATGCAATGAAATCAAAATTAATTATTCAAAACTATATTGAAATAAATTGTCAAAAATCAAGTCTCAAGATGGAAGAATTTAAACGACAAGCTTCATCGCAATCCTAATACTAATTAAACTAGCCTATCATACTAATAATAAGAAAATAAAAAGGAGAAGAAAATATGAAATTCATCACCCGGAGAAGAAGAAGAAGAGAACTTGAAAGAATAATTTCTTAATCTTGATTTTCGTTGAATTCTTCAAAAGAGCAATCTTGATCTCCGTTTGATATATTTTCGTCTATGTTTTTTTTCCAAAAACTCAACAACCTATTATGAGTTAATAACTTATATATATACTACCCTAATAGTGCCCCAAAATATGCCAAAAAGATCTAAAAAACGAGGGCCAAAAATTTCCTAACTAAGGTAGAAATCTAAAAAGGAAAAAAATTCAAGCAGGCAGAAATTAACATTGGGCGATTGACCAGTGCTTTCCCAGGCTGGCTGTTTCATTCTATGTTTTTGATTTTCAATGCTGGGCGCTCGCCCAGCTATAACCTGGGCAATCGTCCAACTTGGCTCTTTTAAATCTTCACAATTCGGTCCTTCCAGTTTCCACACCCTCCAATTTGGTCCTCAATCTTTAGGTCTTGGTCATTTTAGTCCTCGAACTTTTCATAATCTGTAATTTGGTCCTTCAACTTCCCAATAGCTCCAATTTGGTCATTCAACTTGCAATTAAATACAATTAAGTCCCCATACTTCTGATACATCTTTCAATTTATTGCCTTTTCATTCATTCTTTTCCAATTTCTTACAAACGGGTCTAAAACTGAAATAGAAGCAATAACAAACTAGATTAAGTAGAAAATCGATAAAATGATATGATAAAAGCTTAGTTTAAAGACTCGAATAAGTGTACAAAACGCACTATCACTTCCAATCCAAATTTCTATACATTGCGCCACACCTCTTATTCACAAAACAATGCCTACATGCGTGCCAGATGACTATGTGGATAGAAGATGTTCTCACATTTTCTTTCACAATTCCAGTAATTGTAGTCCCATTGCCCCGTCATCATATGGCATACCAGCCAGCATAATCCTCCAGTCTTCGTGTGACAGACACTTCTATCGTAGCTCACCATCATCCTGCCTCAACTAATGTTCATCCAATGACAACTCGAACGAAGTCCAACATCCACAAGCTTGTACAGAAATTAAACATTTCCACAACCATTGGATGCTTCCAATCACATTAAGCCCACTACACCTACTCAAGTTCTCAAAATTCCCCAACGATGCCAAGCCATGCCCGGCGAATTTAACGTTCTAATAAGAAATGGCACATGGACACTTGTATCCTTCATTCGTCCCAAAACTTGGTTTGCTAAGAGTGGGTATGTCGGGTCAAGTGTAAAGTTGTGACTCCTTTTATCGATATAATGCTCGGTTAGTGGCCAATGAATTTTACCAACGCCCCGCATAGACTATCATCAAACTTTTAGTCATGTCGTTAAATCGACAACTATTCAATTCATTTTAAATCTTGCACTGGCATTCGATTGGTATCTTAGTTAGTTGGATGTCACTAACAAATTTTTCCACAGCACATTGACTGAGGACGTCTACATGGCTCAACCCCTTGGCTTTTTAGATCATAACAAACCTGATCATACGTGTCACCTTCATAAAGCATTTATGGCTTAAAAGCAGGCACCTCAATCATGGTAAACTGAATTACGCACTTTTCTTACTATACTTGGATTTGTGAATTCAAAATCTGACACCTCTCTTTTTATCTATCATAATCATGGTTGCACTATATATTTCCTGGTCTTTGTGGATAATCTTATTATAACAGAAAAATCACAAACGTTCGTTGATGACTTTATCTCTCATCTCTTAGCTAGCAGCTAGATTATTTATTAAGAACATTGGTTTGCTATTCAGGTATTCCTACTAAAATTAGTCTTGTGCTCTTCCAACAACAATATATCTCTAACCTTCTAGAGCGGACCAATATGTTAAATGCCAAGTCTGTTCAGAAACCACTCCACACTTCTCCAAACTTCACTCTACATGATAACTTCAGTCTACATGATGGAAGTTCTCTTACTAATGCTATCATATCATCAGATTGTTGGGATTCTTCAGTATGTTGCGTTCACTCGTCCAAACATTGCTTTTGCTTTTATTGTAAACAAATTAGCTCAATTTACTGACAACAAAACACTGTACAACGGTCAAACGTTTCTTGCGTTACCTTTACAAGACTCTCCACCATGGTCTGTTTCTTTTGCGCCATTCCCTGCTAGTACTACATGCCTTCTCTGATGCTAACTGGACAGACAATGTGGATGACATAACCTCCACTAGTGCTCATGTGGTATTTCTGGGTTAGAATCCAATTGCTTGGTGCCTTCGAAAACAACGATTTGTAGTTATTTTTATCTATACAAGTAATTAGCCAATATTGTAGTTATCTTTATTTGTATTTCACTCTGTATGGAACTTATGTGCATGATTGGTAGAGTTTAAAATAAATTTTTTTTTTTGGGTTCTAAACTCATTTTAAACCACATATTTCGTGAGATTCATAACTTTCATCAATTTTTTAACCACACATTTCACCAAACGTTTTTTAAAATCTCATAAAAAACTACTTTTAAAATCCACCAAACATATACTAAATCTACAAATAAAGATCAAACAATTAGTCAATTATCTTCCAAAATACTCTAGTTATCTTCATCTCTAAAAATCAAGGTTCTAAAATACGTAATGCTTGATGAGGCGGCGAAGTGAAGCATCAAGAATTATATGCATAAGCACGCCTATGCGAAGCCTAGGCATCAAAATGCGTTTTCAAATTTTAATTTTTTTTAATGCTTAAATTTTAAATTTTAATAACATAGCCTACAATTTACTGATTTAGATTATAACATTACATGCCTAGTTTTCAAAAAATAAAATAAAAAATATATGAATTTTTAAAATTAAATGCACGTTGTACAATGAAGAAAAATTAGATTAATGTTAAGGTAAATATCATGGTTGAACACATCACATTCAACATGGTTCAAAATTAAAATTGTAGGACTAATTTTAATAACATAGCCTACGATTAGATTCAAAATAACAGTCCATCATAATAGTTTTCAAAAGTTATCAAATTACAACTACCACAAACATAAAAAAAAATTACCTAATAATTTCCTATAATTAGATTATAAACCAACATAGTCTAACTTTTGTCTAATTTTTTATCAGATTCTAAGTCAAGCTCTTCTTCTTCTTCATCTAACTCACCTTCCGTGCCATCCGATACAAAATTATTTTCGTCGGAATCTCTTATTCATCTTGAACATTTCTAGTACCTCTTGTACATTTAGAAATGGTTTATTTGACCTAATCTGGAAATAAATTAAAAAAAAAAAGGCATGCTTACTCTAATGCGTGTGTTATGTGCGATTATTCGTGCTTATTCTCACCTAATCGTGTTTATTCTCGCCTATTCGCGCCTAGGTGGTCAACTCTTTGTTGACCACTAATAAGTGTATATTATACGCTTATTTATACTTGTAAACTTATTATATATTCACTATATGAGCAAATTTCTATTTAAATGAGTTTAATTATTGTATACGTAGGTACAGAACCCAATTTGGATGAGTTTGGAATGAAAAAGAAGAGTTTGAAGCTTAATTGATGCTTACTGTGGTGAATTCAAAAGTTTCGGGAGTAAAAATCAGATTTTTAAAAATTTGGGGACTAATTTGCACAATTTTGAATAGTTGGAAGGCCACTTTGGAAGAATTTAGAAGGGTGAGGACCAATTAGAATACATTTGGAAGCTTTTGGATTGAATTGAGAAGATTTTTTTTTTAAAAAAGGACCAAAATCGTACATCAGAAGCCAAATCAGGGATCAAATTGTAAGTTTCCAAAACAAATGTCACACCTGGGTGGTGCGACCTAGGTGCGGTAATGAAAACTTACTGGAGTTCGCACCTAGGTATCAAAATGGATTATGTGACCTAGGCGCGACCTAAGTGCGACCTATGCACGACCTATGCTAAAGGAAAGTTTTAAATGCGGTTTTCTAAAGTTAAGTGGGATTAAGACTCTTTTAAGACACAATTTTGAAGACATTCAAAGGACTATAAATAGACCTCTTCTAGGTCTTTTGAGGGGTTATGCAATTGAAGAGAGATAGAGATCAAGAGCATCAAAAAAAAGAAATCTTGGGCAACATTCATCGGTGCAATTGGAGATCTTGGATTAATTCAAGATTAAGGGTTGTATCTATTCTTCTTTTTCTTCCGATTCATGAATTCTTTTATTAATATCGCTATATTCATAAGAATCATGTCCGGCTAAATCTTTTATTGCTAGGATGAACGATGAAACTTTGTATTTTTAATTAATTAGAAGTTTTTCGTTTTAGTAATTAATTGCTTGTGGATTGATTATTTTTTATTCATTTTTTCTAATGTTTTAATGCTTTATCACCATTAGAATATTTTGTGATCTATATTGAAGTCGAGAGATTCAATATAGACTAAGCACGTGGTATTGAATAACATGAGGTCCAATATTATATAGAAATTACTATTATGCTTTGTGAAATCCGGTTAGGTGTTCTTGTGAATTAAATGCATATTTTTATCTTCAAAACTTAATTAGAGATAATTAAACTTAATTAGAGATAATTAGGTTCGCATATCGATATAAAATTAATTGACCGTCGAGAGAGGCTTTTGATTATTATAGGATCACCGATTTTCAATCTAAGATAGTTATAAGCTAAAGCGATTAACGGATAATTAATTAAGGAATATGTAGGTGGATTCGTAAATCTTAGTGTTGCTACAATTCGAATTCATTCATAAAAATTACTTTTGATTGCGAGATAATTAGTTTTAATTTAACATAAGTAGAATAATTTTAGAATTAAAATCACAAAACGAATATGTGTTCTTTTTTGTTAAAACTCGAATTATAAATTAATAGGTTAATTGATAGCTAGTACTCGTGGGTTCGACACTCTACTTCTCATTTTATTACTTGTAACGATCCGTCCACTTGCGGGATTAAAATCACACAACAAATTTTTGACGCTGTTGTCGGGGACTAGTTTAATTAATTACTACGTTAATTGATAATTTAGTTTTAACATTATTTTAGTATTATTTATTTTATTTTTATTTTTATTTTCCATCTCAGTTCTTTTTGTTACTACTGCCTTCTAGCTATTTTCTAAAGTTTCAGTTGTCAAGTGTGTATTCGCCGTACAAAAGATTTTGATCTATTTGATTTAGACACAGAAATCGAACGAAGCTTTCACCAATGACAACATGAGCGAAGAGAAAAGAAACAACAGTAAAAAGACACAATGGAAGACAACCGAATCCAGAATCCATTACCTGCAGACCAGAGAAATAATCTTGCACCAAGGGCTCAACCCGTTGAAGTTAATGAAAGAGATATTTTTATAGGTGAGTATATGATGCCACCGATTGTTGAGAATCGGTCCAGCATAATCTATCCACCTTATGGGCACGATAACTTCCAGTTGAGGCCAGATATGATTAATTTGTTCTCAAACAATCCGTCGTTCTGTGGGAAAATAGATGAAAACCCTCATTACCATATTTCTCGCTTCGATGAATACTGTGGACATTTCAAATACCACGGTGTTAATGAAGAGGCACTTAAGATAAGGCTCTTCCCACACATACTGAAGGATAAAGCTAGAGAATGGTTAGATTCTCCACCGTCTGGAAGCATCACTACTTGGTAGATCTGATTCAGAAATTCACACTGAAATATTTTACTCTGGCTAGAGTAAACAGATTGAAGTATGAAATTTTCAATTTTCAACAATCTGAGTTGGAAAATTTTCATGAGGCATGGGAAAGATTCAAGAAACTGCTCAGAAAGTGTCCAAGTCATGTTTCCTTTAGAAGCTCAAAATCATTTTTTCTACTTTGGTTTAGTTCCAAGCAGTCGTTCTTCAGTCAATTCGGCAGCAGGTGGCTCTATTCAAAATAGATCTGTCGGCGATCTCCACGACTTGTATGAAACAGTGAGTGAATAGTTTGTTATGTGACTAGACAGAGGGTTGCAGAAGAAAGCAACAGGGATGCATGAAGTAGACACCAATTCACTTGTACTGGCAAAAATCGATGCATTGGCAAAGTAGATAGAAGCAATAAAATATTCTCACTCAGCCAATATAGTTCAGATGTCCCCACCAATCTGTGTAACATGCGGGGGGAACCATCAATCATCAGAATGCCCTTTAACCAAAATTGATATGTCATCACCTGAACAAGTTGCATATGCTCGTAACTTTCAAAGAACAACAGAATAATCCATACTCACAGACTTACAATCCAGGATGGAGAAATCATCCAAACTTCTCCTATGGCAATACCCAAAATATTCAAAATCTACCAAATCAGGAAAGACCCAGGAAAGAGAATGAGGATTAGAAGAAACAGTCGCTAAATTGTCAGAACGCATGGATTCTGCACTCAAGGAAATACAAAAAGGACAGGTGTCTCAATAAAGAATATAGAAAATCAAATAGAGCAATTGGCTAAACTACTGACCGAGTGACAACCAGGCACATGGCCAAGCAATACCGAGGTCAATCCAAAAGAGCAAGTAAATGCAATTACCACGAGGAGCAGAGTTGAATTGCCAAAAATTCATTTAAAGAGACCAAGTGTAGAAAAGAAAACTGTGTCCACTAAAGAGAGAGAAAACAAATCAAATGCAGAAGTTGCACAAGAAAAATAGAACTATCTACCAGATTATATTCCACCACCAGCTTATGTTCATCCAATTCCATTTTTTCAAATGCTGCAAAAACATAAGCTAGACCAGCAATTCAAGAAATTCTTAGATGTATTCAAAACACTTCACATCAACATACCTTTCGCTGATGCCTTAGCTCAAATGCCTAGGTATGCCAAATTCATGAAGGAAATCCTTTCAAATAAGCAAAAGTTGGAGGAGCATGAAAGTGTGATGCTAACTAAAGAATGCAGCGCTATATTGCAAAACAAGCTACTACCAAAACTCAAAGATCCAGGGAGTTTCACCATTCCCTGCACTATTGATAGTTTATTTTTTGACAAAGCTCTATGTGATTTGGGTGCTAGTGTGAACTTAATGCCATATTCTATCTTCAAGAAGCTCGATTTGGGAGAAGCAAAACCAACAATAGTATCATTGCAACTTGCAGATAGGTCCATCAAACATCCAAAAGGGATCATTGAAGACATATTAGTGAAAGTGGACAAGTTCATATTCCCTATTGATTTTATTATTTGGATATGTGTGAAAACATGGATGTACCACTTATTTTGGGTCGACCTTTCTTGGCTACTGGTCGGGCATTGATTGATGTACAAAAAGGACAACTAAAGCTGGGGTTGAATGAAGAACATATCACATTCGATGTGTTTAAAGTAACTAAATATCCGAGCTCTTCATATTCTTGTTTCGAGATTGATGTCATTAACCAAAAGGCCGAGAGTTTAAATGATAGAGCTATCACCCAACATCAGGATGCACCAATTAGAGAAGAAAAGTATATGGAGAAAGAGAAATTCCATCTGTCTTTTAAAATCAATTCTGTAATCAAAGCCGACGAGGAAGCTGAAATTTTTATAGTTGAGTTCGAGCAGGGTGACAAAATAGAGTCGTATCAATATGATAGGGGAAAAATAAAGCGCTGGAAGGCAAACAAACAATGGTGCGAGGACAATCGATTTAATCAATCAAGTCTTCCAAGGATCTATTCAAAGTGTCTTGAGTGATCACCGCGACAAAGTCAAGATAATGACTTTAAAGAAGCACTTAATGGGAGGTAATTCATTTTTCTATCATTTTATTTCAATTTACGTATCATTTAAGTTTTAGGATTTCGTTTAACGTTTTGCATGTTTTTATGCTTTTAGGACTTAAAGTAGGCTTTACCAATTTTTAAGGTAACGAGGAAAAATAATCATCATAACCCCTTTCTAGACTTTTCTTAGATAGTATGAAGTTTATGGTGTAATAATCGGAGATCGTTTGTCCCAAATTCTATATGTTCCTTCACCACCCTTGGATGATTCGTGAGCAGAAAGCAGTCAAAGTTCACCACGTCTCTATGGGAAGTGTAGTAAACTCTTATCATTTATTTCTTTTATTTACATTGAGACAATGTAGTGTCTAAGTTGGGGACGTACTCTGTTTCTGTGTGTTGCTTTTATTTTGAATGATTGTGAGTGATATGATATTATCTACTTATCGAGTCTTTTAAGATTAATCTATTTGGAGTCTATTGTTTTAAAAAAAAGAAAAAAATTAATTAAAAAAAATTAGTGCATGCTTGTGTGATGTTGGATAGCCTTGCTGGCTTATGATGATGAAATTTATATTGAAAAGTATAATCAATTCATGATTGGTAATTAAGTGATGCTACATATGCTTATCATGTAATTACTTATCCATGTGAGACTTAAATACCATGAGCACATAGTCACAACCTTCGTTATGCAAGCTGGCCATATTTGTGTAATTGTGAGAGTTGTGTTGCCAAGTAATAAATATATCATATACCACATAAATCAAAAATATCATATGACCATGTGTGAGACTGTTTGGAAATGGTAGAGCTAGTGAGAGTAATTATTTAGAGATATGTTGATTCCATGCATGTTAAATATTGGTGTGGAGTGTTGTGGCTAACAAAATGAAGTTAGGTGATGACCGGATGTTAGAAATCTAGACCTCATATTAAACTCTTGCACGCAAATAACTTGCCACTGGCTCTATCTTATACCTTTGTTCGTAGCCTTTTTAACTCAAGTGATAAAGCTCGTAGGGGTTCTAAAATCCGGTGCCCTAAGGTTTGTAAAATTTGGGAGCCATCGACCTAAAGCTCGTTACAAGGGTCATCTAGAAAGCTTAAGGGACTGAGGTTTACACATAAACTTGACACTGGCTCTATCTTATACCTTTGTTCGTACCCTTTTTTACTCGAGTGATAAAGCCCGTAGGGGTTCTAAAAACCCGGTGCCCTAAGGTTTGTAAAATCTGGGAGCCATCGACCTAAAGCTCGTTATAAAAGTCATCTAGAAAGCTTAAGGGACTAAGATTTACACATAAGATTTAAAAAATTTTTTTTTTTTCTGCAAAGACAGCAAAAATGGTCCTTTGCGGAGTTAACATGAGGATTTAGACAACTAACATGTTTGAAGTACCTAGTGGAAGCTTGAAGGTCGGAGCACTTAAATCTAAGAAGAATCATCATAGATCTAAGTAATTATTTTTATTGGTTAGACCTAACCAAACTTAAGCAGAAAAATAATGAGTGATTTGAGAGCAACCTTAGAATTAACACCCCGGGTGAGAGATTCTCCAAAAAAAAAAAAAGAAGTTTGGAGATGCATCTCACAAGAGGGAGAGAAAACATTTGACCATTCAAGGTTGGGAAGGAACCAACTTAGAGCTTCATGACAATGGGTATGACTATATATACATACACACTGGTCAAACATCAGATAAGTTAAAAATAAATTTTGGTAGCATTCTTTATAAGCTTTTCATGAATTGGTTGAACAGTTTCAAATTATGAGGCGAATATAGCATGCTATCTAACGAATCTATTTTCAATTTTTCCTATTTTATTTTATTGTGTGTTTTGAGTACATAATCTTGTTTGGGACGAACAAGAGTTTGAGTTTGGGAGTGTTTGATAAGAGTATTTTATACGCTTATTTATACTTGTAAACTTATTATATATTCACTATATGAGTATATTTCTATGTAAATGAGTTTAATTATTGTATACGTAAGTACAAAATCCAATTTGGATGAGTTTGGAATGAAAAATAAGAGTTTGAAGCTTAATTGATGCTTACTGTGGTGAATTCAAAAGTTTCAGGAGCAAAAATCAGATTTCTAAAAGTTTGGGGACTAATTTGCACAATTTTGAATAGTTGGAAGGCCACTTTGGAAGACTTTAGAAGGGTGAGGACCAATTAGAATGCATTTGAAAACTTTTGGATTGAATTGAGAAGATTTATAGAAGAAATGACTAAAACCGTACATCAGAAGTCAAATCGGAGACCAAATTATAAGTTTTCAAAACAAATGTCACACCTAGGTGGTGCGACCTAGGTGCGGTAGTGAAAACTTACTGGAGGTCGCACCTAGGTAGCAAAATACATTGTGCGACCTAAGCGCGACCTACGCTAAAGGAAAGTTTTAAATACGATTTTCTATAGTTAGGTGGGATTATGACTCTTTTAAGACACAATTTTGAAGACTTTCCAAAGACTATAAATAAACCTCTTCTAGGTCTTTTGAAGGGGTTACGCAACTGAAGAGAGATAGAGATCAAGAGCATCAAAAAGAAGAATTGTTGGGCAATATTCATCGCTGCAATTGGAGATCTTGGATTAATTCAAGATTAAGGGTTGTATCTATTGCTTGGATGAACGATGAAACCTCGTATTTTTAATTAATTAGAAGTTTTTCGTTTTAGTAATTAATTACTTGTGGATTGATTATTATTTATTCATTTTTTCTAATATTTTAATGCTTGATCACTAATAGAATATTTTGTGATCTATATTGAAGTCGAGAGATTCAATATAGACTAAACACGCAGTATTGAATAACATAAGCTCCAATAATATATAGAAATTACTATTATGCTTTGTGAAATCCGGTTAGGTGTTCTTGTGAATTAAATACATATTTTTATATTCGAAACTTAATTAGAGATAATTAAGTTCGCATATTGATATAGAATTAATTGACCATCGAGAAATGCTTTTGATTATTATAGGATCACCGATTTTCAATCTAAGATAACTATAAGCTAAAGCGATTAACGGATAATTGATTAAGGAATATGTAGGTGGATTCACAAATTCTAGTGTTGGTACAATTCGAATTCATTCGTAAAAATTACTTTTGATTGCGAGATAATTAGTTTTAATTTAACATAAGTAGAATAATTTTAGAATTAAAATCACAAAACGAATGTGTTCTTTTATTGTTAAAACTCGAATTTTAAATTAATAGGTTAATTGGTAACTAGTCCTCATGGGTTCAACACTCTACTTCTCATTTTATTACTTGTAACGATCCATCCACTTGCAGAATTAAAATCACACAACAATCGTATTTTTACGCGCATACCCTCAATTCGACATGTTTTACAAACGCACCAAATTTAAGCGCACCTTTTATAACATTGCTAAAAATAATTATTTTATTTCACTCTGTATTGAACTTCTATAAATAAAATATCAAATGGTGAATACAAGTATGATCAATTTGATAATGTGTTTATTCTAAAGTCTACACAATGCACCGGGCATTCTGAGGCAGGAATAAATGGGGATGCAAACTTGACATCAAAGTGGGACATGGAAATCTTTTTAGTTGTCCAGGTACGCCCAGAAATTTAGGTTTAAGAATTATTTACTTTTTGAGTAAAATGGCTTAATAAATGAAATAATGAAAGCTTGAAAAGGAAATGTTTTAATTGCAATAATGTTACACTCATGCATTTCGTGGTCTGTCTTTAATGATTCATTATTTATGCTCCCAACCCCACTCCCATTTACTCCAATTTTTGTTTTCAAAACCTGTCTCTCGCCACATGAAACTACTGCCCAACTTGTCATCGGCTGCACTACTGTAAGCTAACTTGCCTCTACAGTAGTTGGACCGGGACGGATTGGGCTACAAAGTCCCATCGACTAGCTCACTCTTACCTATATTCAAATGATTTATATATTTTTTCTAAATACTTATAAAATAGACTGCTATATTTGAAAATGTTTATAAATACTTATAAATTGGTCAAATATCATTTTTATCTATATATTTCGTAAGACTTACAATTTTTATTTATTGTTATCCACACATTCCATAAGATCTATTGTTTATAATGGACAAAAAATTTTATCAAACAAATACTAATATTTGATTAAAATGTTAGGTGTCTCAAAATTAGGCGTGCTCGGTTCACATCTCTACGTGAAAGTAGGTAAGATGAATGGAAAATAAGATCAATTTCAGCAATTATTACTAATGTTTGTTAAAAAATTTAAATAGTCGTTGTAGTAATCACTCAAATTTATAACAGTTACATTAATAGTCACTCAATTGAAAACGTTAACTTAAAATCATACGTATAACTGTTAAATTCTAACGTAGACACAAATAATATTAATTAGTACGCAACGTTAGATGAAAATGCTCATTCTTCGAAAATGCAAAATTTCATCAATTAACTACTAACTAGAAATAAATATAATCTTGACAATTATGCATTTAGCTGTAATTAATATAACTTTGTCTGGCGTGGCGTACTAGTTAACGTCGTTTATGTCCACATTAAAATTTAATAGTGCCACGTAGGATTTTAAGATAATGTTTCTAGACAAATAACCATTGGTGTAATTATTAAAAACTTGAGTGACTAGTTCTATAAGAAAATTACTCCAACGATCATTTTAAATTTTTTAAAAAACTTTACTGACCGTTGTTGAAATTAACCCACAAAAAATATTTTGTTAAGTTAAATTATAATTTAAGTTGGTCAAAATAGTGAAACATATTTTTTATCTACATATTTCATAAGACTCATAACTTACATATTTACATATTTCATAAAACTCACAGCTTATTACTCACTTGTTATCTATATTTTTTATAAGATTCATAACTTATAAATACTTAACAAATAATTTCAATACTGTAAAACATATTATAAGTATGTTATAAGAAACAATACGGTTGGTTGGTGGGCGGAGATGCCGTGTCTGTGCATTAAAAGCCACCTTCTTGAAGCTCCCTCTTAACACAAAGTACTTGCAGACATTGCCCACTACTACTGCCCTTTCATCCTCATTTACTCCTCTCTCTCTCTCTCTCTCTCTCTCTCTCTCTCTCATTTAAAATTTTTGAATGGTTAGATACAAGACATAATATTTACTTTATTAGTTTTAAGACGCCCTTATTGCATGCATTTTCTTATCAAAGTTTGACATATAAACAATTTTTATTAAATAGATCACGGCATCTTTAAAACTCATGACTTGTTTAGCACATATTTGGTAGAGTTAAAAATAAACTTTTTTTTATTTACACTCATTTTCAACCACTACATACACATATTTGGTAGAGTTAAAAATTAAATTTAGTATTCAACCAGTACTAATGTTGCTGGGTACATACATACACATGTTTTGTCTTTTGATGCGTTGCATTTTGTCCCTTTTCACTTAAATCACTCCAGTAAAAAATTCCTGCTGTCATGTTCATTTTTCATTATTACAGCATGATTCAGCATTTTTTTGGCTGTATATGTTCTTCCATTATATTCTGATATTAATACATGCACTTTTATTTGTCTGTGCTTATTATATTTATTATATTGTATAGCCTTTTGTATCACCATCAGCTCAAACATGGATACTAAGAATATATTTAATTTAGATTTAAGAAAAAATCGAGCATTCATGTGAAGATTATTCAGTGTCGTTGATTTAACTCAAATCACGTTATGCACCAAGGGCAACACGATTTGTCTGAACTCGACTGTTGAACTTGTGCCGACTTTAGACAAACCTATCCATTTCACCTTCTAAACTCCAACCCAACCAAGTCTAGCATGATGGAATGTCATTTTATTACTTTTCAACATGTTTTTTTAAGCATAAAATTACTTAAAAGTATATTTTTTTGTTAAAAAAAAAAAAAGCACATAGTTTAGTCATTCAAGAATCCATCACTAATTGCCAAGACAGACTCCCTTAAGGCCCCAGCCATTATATATTCTATAAAATTGATATTTATAGCATGAAACAAACAGCATGTAGGCTAATGCATTTAATTAGGACCTATACATATACACAGGAGACCACTGGTTCCTTTTGAAGGACTCCAAACACGTACATCTTTTGTAGTCATATTTAGCAAATGTTTGTCATTGTTTAAATTGTAATTTTAGCTAGTCAAATATATTTTCTATTCACACATTTTATAGGACCCACAATTTACAATTCACTTTTTATCCACACATTCGCCCACAACTTATAATATAAGCACTTAAAAAATAATTTCAGTACTGCCAAACATATGCTTGAGGCTTAGAGCTTGTTTGACAAAGCTGTAGATAAATATTCAGATTTTGATAAAAGTTGATAAAATATATGTTTGAAAAATTGATAGAAGTTATGTGATCTATAAAATGTGTGGTTAAAATTAATTGTCGACTATGACTTAAACTTTTTAGCTATATTAAACATGGACTTGGTGTTTGTGTTCAGTAAATTTTTTTGTAGATTATATGCAATGAATCTTTTATAATGTATGAATAAAAGATTTGGATATTACTAAATAAAAATAATATTTGGCCAATTTATAGACACCTAAAGACAATCTTAAACATTTATTAATGTTCTCTCATAATGAATTAGTAGTGTGGTTTGTGAAAGACACGTTGACTCGAACATAACTAAATTCAAAACAAATTTGTAACATGTGTTCTTTGATCATGTATAAATCAATATGTCAAACATGCTCTTGGAGAGATGAAAAATGATTGAAAGAGCATTATAATTATAAAAACTATTTGTTGGCTATTTCCTATCTTCACGTTTGACTTCTTATGTGTTTATTGTTTAGGTACATTTACTATTATTAAATGATATTTGTTTAAAAATGTTGTAGATATTACAATTTTTGTTATACATTTGTACAATTTAATATTTTTCAGGAATTGTTGTTAGGATCCAATGGGTCTTAGCTGATGAATGATGTTGGTCCACCTATTCTTACATAATGTAGGCCGCAATAAATACTTGGGCAGATCCATATCCGTAATCCCCCTCCACCATCATTATAATGGGAATTTGAAGTTTAGCAATTGTTATTTGAAGCAAAATTTTGAATTCAAATGTTCAATGTGTTGCATGGAACAATCTTTCTTATTAATAAGTCCAGTGGTTTAAATTGGTACACTTTCATTTAGAAAAAATTTAATTTTTTTATTCTCCAGTCTTTCAAAACGTAAGAGGTATACCCCTAACTTTTAAAAATAACACCAGACATCCCCAACGTTTGAATAAATAAGTATGGTAGGTCCTTTATGAAGAAATTGACATTTACTTTAAATAAAAAGAAAAAGAAAAAAGAAAAAATAATAATTGAAAAATAACCAAATGTACCAAAAAAATAAATAAATAACAAAGATGTCATTTTCTTTATCAAACATCAAAATCCAAAATCCACCACCACTACTCAAAAAATGCAACCCATTATTCATATACATAAATTCACATAAAAAAATGCAACCCATATACTCACATACATAAATTCACCAAAAATAAAATAAAATGAACCCATGTATATAAAACAAAAGGAAAGAAAAAGAAAAGAAAAGAAAAAAGCGTTGAACTTGATTAAATTGGAGGACATCAAGCGAATGTGATCTCCTTTATCGACCCGAATGCATTCCGGCACGTCGGGAATCGTCACACCTCTGAGTCCTTGAATAACGACGTCCTTCTTATTCCTCTCATCTAAACTGACCAATCGACCGCCGTCATGGCACATTTTAACGAACTTGAGTAAAAAATTGCTGGCCAGGTCGAAACCAAAGCCAAAGGCTTCCACTGCCCGTATCTCTATGGGCATCATCTCGTAGTCTTAAGGATTCGTACATGGTGAAACGAATTCAGGAGTTAAAAAGTTGGTGATTGTTTTGTCTGACAACAGAAATAATCCGACAAGAATGCTTTTGATCTATATATATGGGTGGCGAGGTGAGGTGGGGTAGAGTTTTTTGGGTGGTGGTGGTGGTGGATTTTGGTTTTTTTAGTTTTTAGGGGTGGTAGTGGATTTTGGATTTTGAAGTTTGATAAAGAAGACGACATTTTTGTTACTTTTTATATTTTTGGAATATATTTGGTTATTTTTCAATCATTTTTTTCTTTTTTTTTTTTTTTGTTTTTTCTTTATTTAAAAGAAATAGTAATTTCGTTATAAAGGGCTTACCATGCCTATTTATTCAAATATTGGAGATGTCTGGTGCTATTTTTAAATATTAGAGGTATATCCCTTACGTATTTGAAATGTTGGAGACCAAATATGCACTTTTCCCCTTTCATTTATATACAACAAAATTGTAGAATTTGTCCCCATTGTAATCACTTAGTAAATAGGTCCTCATTCCGTTTGTTTTGGCATTTGACTCTCCAACCTATCATGCATCATGGTCCCAAGTAACAGAATAAGTCTAGGTAACAGTTAAAATGTCAACTTTTCATTAAAATGATAATTCTATCCTTATTTTTAATTAACACAAAAAAGCAAATAAAAGAAACAAAAAGGGGGAAAAGAAAACAAAACAAATATAAGCAAAAAGAAATTCATCTTCTCCAATTCCCTCCACCCCTATCTAGTGGTGGCAATGGTCCAAGTCAAGCCAGCTCGACCCAATGAGACATAGACTCGACCCATCAAAAAAAATGGGCGTGTTGGTCACATGGCCGAGCCGAGTTCAGGATGTCCACAAGCCTTTGAATTTAATTTTATTCATAAAAAAAATGCTAAATAGCTAGTCACAATGCCAATAGCTAGGCTGCAATTGCAGCCTATTACAAAAGCCCATGAGCTAACCCAACAAACCTGCTCGTGGGCTACCTCGTCCACCAAATTTCAACCCTGCTTAGCCCACAACCCTTCTTTTAACGAGTCGGGCAGCCATGGCCCGAGCCCAAACAAGCCAGCCCTACCACCTGACAAGCAGCCCAAGCCTATTGCCACCACTACCCCAACTCCCATCCCACCGACACAACTGCTACCATCATCATTATCATCAATTCTAATCATTGTGAAGACGTGTGGATAATGGAATTAAAGTTAATGCCCAAAAACAAGAGACAAAACTCCATATATTTCATCGTTAGCCTTTCAATGTTGAATGCACTCTGCAAAATGTATTGTAATATACACATGATGATACGAAGGGGTGAGAGCTTAAATCCACATAGAGAACAGAACACCAAACTGTAACAAGCAAATGTTAATACAATCCTCCATGAATTTCTCTGTAAAGAAATGAAAGGGCAACTAATTTATCAAAAAATCTTACCAAAAATCTGTGAGTTTTGGTATGATATTTACATGTGTTACGCCTTGGTGTACACATGGCGGGATAGGCAAAGCCTTATAATTCGCATAAAAACCTTTGACGATTCTTTAAACTAGGCGAATGCATGAAATTCAAGAACCAACCAGTGACCTACTTAAGTTCAACTTTGACATATCTATTTTGCCTTTATCACCTAACTAAAGTTTGGCGAAGGATCTGAGTATGACCGTCACACCATCCACCAATCTCAGATAACAGAATATCCCTGGGACCATATGGTGAATCTCCACGTGACAAAGTTGGTTGCAAAAAGGCCATGTGGGAATAATAACCACCAAATCTATTGAATAAGATGGCTGGATCAATGACCTTCTACCACATGTCATAAAATCCTCTAGAATTACGAGTCTTCCAATGAGAGGGCTATATGTGGCAGAAAAGAGAGAAATACCAAAAAGCTCAAAGGCTTGTAATATCTATAAATATTTCAAATTAAATCAAAGAAAGAGAGAACAATTATAAACATTAGCCAAATTCTTTCTCCGTGAATTCTCGACCCTTAAGCAGTGATAAAAGATGGTTGAGTCATTCTTCCAAGCAAGGGGTTGGGTAAGGATTTGTTGGCTTCAATTTCAATGGTCAACAAATTGGTGTTGTTTGTGAGAAATCGCATTAATTTCCACAAATTTGAGAAACAACAAGTGAAAGTCTTTGAATGTTTGAAGAGAGGCCGTTGTGCAAAATGCTGGAAAATTGATTGATTTAGAAGGAAAAATGGGTGATAATGACTTGGAAATGCAGAATGAGCACCTAGAGGATAGCGACTTCAATCCAAAGTGGCAAAGAGAGAAGGTCCTAGAGGTAGTTGCTAGCGAGGGGATAGCTCTACTAGATCTTTCAAAGAGGATGATGATGACGAAGATCTTCCGTTCTCCCACAAAATCTGGAGTACTCCTATTCCCAGAGGCATCATGAGACCCAAGCTGGAAAAGTATACTGGGCGAGGCAACCCCATGTACCATTTGGCAAATTACAAGACTAAAATGAAGCTAAAAAATACTTCGCCCTTTCTAAAGTGCATAGCCTTCCATATGACTCTCACGGGAGCGGCCAAGAGGTGATACTTGAAGTTGAATCATGGCTTCATCCAAAGCTGGCCTCAACTGAAGAAAGCGTTCATGAGTGCTTTCGTAGGCCATACTTTAGATGAAGCCTCTACTACGAAACTAAATGATATTAGGCTAGGACTAAGTAAGTTTGTGAAAAGCTACTTCAATATGTTCTAGAACGAGCTGATTGCAGCAGAGTCCATATTAGATGAGAAAGAGTTGGATGCCTTGTGGAATGGGTTGAGGATGGAGACCATTTTTTGGCGAGATGTACAAAACAAGAGGTCTCAGACATACAATCAGTTGGTAGATCTCATCAAAGTCGAAATTTAGATGGACAAAACAATTGAAAATAGGAAAAAGCACAAAAGTGATAGGAGGATGATAACTCAAAGAGGGGTGAAGGGTATGTTCTCGAGACAGAACAATCCAAATAGGCCGACAGGGCCTCAAAAACAGTAGTATAAGGCAGAGGTGAACAAAGTCACCCCAGGAAGGAATAAAGCTTCGGGTGAGGCCTCCGCGCCTCCGTCTAAATTAAATTTTACAGGATACACCAATCTGAGAGTCATGTCACGGATGAATGCCATAATGTAAGGGCTACAATCGATATGATGGTGGAGAATAGATATCGGCCTAGTAGAGAAAGTCATTCTGTCAACCTTCACAAAGTGCGGGCACCGAACTACACATACAACAGAGGATGAGGTATGAGGATGAGAGGTGGTAGTTACCGCCTAGTATCCCAACAGGTAATCAAGAAAGGCCGAATGCACAACCCCCTGTAGTCTAGCCCCCTATTAGAGAAATCAATACCATCATGGGCGGACCCATCATAGGGGGCCCTCACATTGGAGGAACAAGCAATAATTCTCACGACAACTTTTCGAATGGCAAAGAAACCTATGCTGGAAAATTATTAAGTGCAAAATGAGACAAAACCGTAGGTTCCTACGATAAATTTTGGGGACAAAGATGATGCTAATGTCCAGTACCACCACTGTGATACTCTGGTGGTCCACGTAGTGATCGCTCGTAATGTTGTCAAGCGCATGCTAGTCGACAACGGGAGCTCATTGAATGTTCTGTTCGAAAGTGCCTTCAATTAGATGGAGGTTGATAATCCCTATACGCCCATGTATGAATCGTTGTATAGTTTCACAGGGGATAGCATCATTCTTCTTGGTAAGATCACCCTCGCAGTCGAAGTATGGAAAGAGCCTTTGGTGGCAAGAATTTACATGGAATTTCTAATCTTTGATTGATGATCTACTTACAATGGGATTTTAGGACAACCGTCATTGAAGCAGCTAGTGGGCTAGTGGCTGTCAGATCGATCCACCACATCTCCATGAAGTTTCCTATCCCAATGGGTATAGCAACTATGAAATGTAACCAAGAGTCCACACGGGAATGCTACATCAACGCTCTGAGAAAGAAAGCTCTGCGGACCTCTGTCACGAATATAGTTATGATGGTTGATTTGGCCACAAGAAAGGTCGCAATGCCCGAAAGAGAGGGTAAGAACTGTATGGATGACAGCCTCAATCTTCGCCAAGGATTGACCAGCTTGTAGACGCTACGGCGAGACATGAACTATTAAGTTTCACAGATTCATACTCTAGGTACAACCAAATACCTATGTTCAGCCTAGGTGAAGAACATACATGGTTCATAACTGATCGATGCCTCTATTGTTATAAGGTAATGCCTTTTAGGTTAAAAAATGTTGGTGCTACTTACCAAAGACTTGTTAAAAAAATATTTGCTGACCAAATTGGAAGAACCATGCAAGTATATGTTGATGACATGTTAGTCAAAAGCCTCAAAGCAATTGATCACCTCAGACACCTAGATGAAATGTTCGCGATCTTCTGAAAGTATAAAGCTAAACCATTTAAAGTGTGCTTTTGGGGTCGTATGGTGAACCAGCAAGGTATAGAGGCCAACCTCGAGAAAGACCAGGCTTTACTTGACATGCGACTCTCTAGCAAGTCTAAGGAAGTCCAAAGTCTAACAAGCAGGGTCGCCTTTCTGAGCCAATTTGTCTCAAGGACCACCGATAAATGTTTCATTTTCTTTCAAATTATTAAAGCTGGGAAGAGGTTCGAATGGACGAAGGATAGTGACGCTGCCTTTGACGAGTTGAAAATCCATCTAGGAAAAGCTCCTATCATCTCCAAACTAAACCCGAGCGAAAACTTGCTCTTGTACCTAGCAATCTCGTAGTAATCGTGAGCTCGATGATCGGTAAGGAAGAAGGCCGACCAATGATTCGATATATTATGTAAGCAAGGCATTCCAGGATGCGAAGACTAGGTACCTAGAAATAGAAAATCTAGTTTTTTTCCTGTTAGTAGCTTCTAAGAAGCTTCGTCCTTACTTCCAATCTCACAAGATCATGTTACTAATGAACCACTCTTTGAAATAGGTGTTGCAGAAGCCTGAGACTTCAGACCATCTGATGAAGTGGGCCATTGAGTTTGGCCAATTTGATGTAACATTTAAGCCCATAGTGGCCATCAAAGTGCAAGCATTGGCAGATTTCATTGCTGAGTTTGCAAAAGGGGCAACAATTGGCCTGACCCCACTCCCATTGAGATTACCATCATGGAAGCTATATGTGGATGGTTCAACTGGTGAGGCTGGGTCTGGGACAAGAATTGTATTGATAAGTACTGAGGGACACAAGCTCAATTGGGCCATTTATTTTGGTTTCAAAGCCACAAACAATGTGGCAAAACACGAAACCTTGCTGGCTGGCCTCCGCTTGGCGATATATGAGCACCAACAAGATTGAAATCTACAGTGATTCCCAGTTGGTGGTAAGTCAAGTAATTGGTAAATTCACAACTAGGAATAAAAATATGGCTGCTTATCTCATGAAAGCTAAAGATCAATTGCTAAATTTTGAAAAATATGAATTAATGCATATTCCAAGAGCTGACAAGTCGTTCGCTAATACCCTATCGAAGCTTGCAAGTTCGCAAGATGCTGAGCTATTCAAAACTATCACTGTTAAGTTACTCTCTACTCCCTCCATCTAAGAGAAGGCTGGTAAGACCTTATGGATCGAAGGGGTGACTCATTGGAGTCAAGGAATAGTAGATTACTTGAAAGAGTAAAAGCTCCCCGCTGAAAGGGATGAAGCCAGAAAGGTCCGATTAAAATCTGCTAGGTATGTTCTCATTGACAAAATCTTGTATAAACGATGGTGTACCTCACCCTTATTAAGGTGTGTTTGAGAAAACGAAGCCGAATATATACTCCAAAAAATTCATGAAGGCATGTGTATAAACCATGCTGGGGGCCATTCCATCGCGCAAAAGACATATAAACAAGGTTACTACTTGCCTACCATGCGAAAAGATTCTTTCAAATTCGTTTCGAAATGTGATAAATGTCAAAATTTTGCTACTATACTGAGGCAACATGCACGAAAAATACCACTGTGTCTAGTCCCTGGCCTTTCGTCAAGTGAGGAATAGATTTCATTGGCCTTTTGCTTCGGAGCAGGGGGAACAATACGTTTGTTATAGTAGCAATTGATTATTTCACCAAATGGGTTAAAGCAGAACCATTGTCAAAAAGTACTGAAGCTAACACCTGAAATTTCATGTGGAAAAATATCATATGTTGGTTCGGACTACCACATTCACTTGTGTCAGATAACGACACACAGTTCAAATGGGGGAAGCTACAAAAGATATGTGACTAGATTGGTATTCACAAACATTTCTCCACCCCCTACTATCTACAAGCTAATGGACAAGTGGAGGCTGTAAATAAAACACTTAAGAATATTTTGAGAAGGAAGCTAGACAATGCAAATGGAAAATAGGCATATGATTTTCCACAAATTTTGTTAGCATACCATACAACAACCCGAACTCTGACAGAAGAAATGCCTTTCTCAATGGACTATGGGTTCGAAGCCATGATTCTGGTCGATGTTGATTTGTCCTTTTCCTGAAGGTTGTACTTCGATGAAAAGTAAAATAATGAAGGCATGGAAGCAGAAAATGATTTATTGGAAGAAAAATGAAAATCTTATCAGTTGAAACTAGCGGTCAATCAAAAAAAGATGGCCAAATATTACAACTCAAAGGTTCACCTCAGAGCTTTCAAAGTTGGAAACCTTGTCTCAAAAAATGTTTTCCAAGCTAACAAAAGAGCTGGGGATGGAACATTGGGAGCAAATTGGAAAGGACAATATACTGTAGACGAATTCATTGCCTCATGAACATATAGGCTCGTCAACAGCAAAGGAAAACCATTGAAGAATCCTTGGTATGTTGAACATTTACAAAAGTACTACGATATTTTTTCTTATTGTTCCATTTTTATTCAACGAAGGCAATGTTGCCAATGGAATGTATTCGTGCAACAATTTGACAATATATATCAACGAGAAGTCTTTACTCGAGAGCTTGGTGTTAAGTTAAATAATCATTTTTACTCGAAGTTAATGAAGTCACTGTTGCCAAAGAAGTGCATATATAAAAATTCACCACAGAGATTAATAAAGAGTCTTCACGCGATTTTGAAAACTTGGAGAAGAATTATTTTCATAAAATTCGATGAAAAATGAAGGTAGTGGGGTTGGGGCCTTGACCGGACCAATTAACACCTAAAACTACCTCAAATTTTGTTCAAGCATTAAGGTAGTGGAGTTGGATTCTTGAGCAAGCCAATTGCCACCTGAACTATCCATTGTTCAACGTTATCATTTTGTGAATCACCCAAGGAATAAGGACAGTTCAGACGAACCAATTACATTTAAACTGCTTCAAAATACATTTATGTATTAAGGTTGGGAAGATCAAAAAGTTAAGTTACTATAAAGATCGAGAAGATCAAGCATTAAATCTGCGACGAAATGTGTTTTGAAGTAATGGTGTTGGGATTTTGAGTGAAGCTCCTTACCCTTTATTTTCCTCAATATAAAAGTAATGAAGTAATGGCGTAGGAATTATGTCATTGAGGAATCATTAAATTGGTGAAGATTGTGAAGTTAGAATTACTTCAAGTTTCATTTAAAACGAACAAGGCAAAGTCAAAATATTTGATGTTAGTTCATGGTTGACCAGGCATATTACCTTAAAGACTGTTAAATTTGGGAGATTAAGTTGTTCTAGATGTCGTTGAAATTACAAGCGCGTAAGGAAAAATAAAGGCATTTGTTTGCCTCAGGCAAAAGTCAATCTCATTAAGAATTCAAGAATTACAACTACAAAGCAGAAAGGAAAAGAAAACTACAAATCTTGTAATCTCTTAAAAACAAAAGGGTCCGAGCCCTGATTGGCAGTAGATCACATGGCTTCGACAGTAGGAGTGGAAACACACTCAGCGGTCTTAGCAACGGAAGCGAGAGCATCCTCAGCCGCCTCGTCCTCATTCTTCTCCTCATGTCCGGATACTTGTCCTGGATGAGGAAAAGAATCTCTTTGCCTCCAGCTTGTTTGCATTCCTCGTAGAGCTCATTCACTTCTTCCGAAGCCTTGAAATCCGCCAGTTTATGCTAAAGAGCCCCCATTTGGGTAGACAAGTCTGAGGCCCTGGACTCCAAAGAGGATACGGCGTTCTCGCCAATCTCTATTTATTTTTGGAGCATGTTCAATTCTACTTCTTTGGTGGCCAAACCCTCCTCTCACGATCGCTGCTGGACTCGAAAGATGTCCAATTCACTATTTTTCTCCTCCAGCTCTACCTAGAGTTTTCTCTCACACTCTTCAGAATTTTTCCTTGAAGCTTCCAGATATGTCATAATACGGCTAATGTCTGACCTCAAACTGTCAGCCTGGGGATTCTTCTTAGAAGCTTTCAGCTTCTCCTTACACTTTTTTACATCCTCCGTTAGTTTCACTACTCGAGCTGTCAAAGCTCTGCACTCATGATTTTGATCGTGAAAGAGGACGAAGGCTTTTACAAAATGACTCTTAGAAAAGGCCATCCTCTAGTGAACTGTCGTGGTCTTCAACTAGGTTTCCCAAGTGTGGTGGAAGGCTTTAAAGAGAGAAGCACATGCCTTTAAGAGAAAACCAGGGAAGGAAACCATCGTCGATCTTCTCAAACCCTCTGGGCGATTACAGAAAAGGTCCACCAAATGAGGACATGTGTGATAAGCCCTCGTCATTTTTCCAACGGGCTCGGCTACATCACCCTCATGAGCCATCTTCTTCGGAGCAAAGGAAGCACAACCTTTTAGCTAGTCAAAGCCTTCTCAATTGGAGCCTTCTTTTTTCCAAACACCTCCGGCAAAGTGGGTTGGGAAGTTGGATGAGCGGAATGCTCATTTATGACCACCACATTTGATGGAGGGACCAAAGTCTTTGCCTTTGGAGGAACCTTGCTGGATTCCTCGGCAGGGGAGATGTTCTTCTTCCTCCGATTAAAGTTAATATTTACAGCAAAACAAGGTAAAAATAGGTTAGTGCAAGTAAAAATACAAAAGTGAGAAAATAACCAAAAGACGACCAAAAAAGTAAGCATGGAGAGTCGTCTTTAAGCCCACGTTGTAGAAGTCAGAGCCTCCTTGTTTTAATATTGTTCTTTTCTTTACATAGTTGCTCGTTCTCTAAGATGGGGCCTCGTATTAGAAGAACGAAGCTGGCAATTTGATTGTCTGAAAAACCAGGTCATCAGTCTTTACCTAACCATTAGAAATTAGCACGAAGTGAGAACTCCAATAAGTGCATCAATCGAAAGAAATAAAGCAAAAATTACCTTAAGAAAAGTAAGAAAACTCACAAAGTTCACCGTAGAAATAAGGCATAAGGGTTTGAGGGTTGAGGTTATCCTGTCGGAGCTCTCAGTTCCATTTTACAAAGAAAAAAGTTTGTGTCCAGTCCTTTACTTTATTAGGAGTTTCTAATAATTTTGAAGTCAACTTCGACCTAGGTGTTAGATAGTAATATCTAGGATGAGGGTTCCATTTGTTCTCAGATTGGACTGGATGACAGAAAAAGCGAAATGTTTCAGACGAAAGCTCCTCTTATAACCCCGCCTTCTTCTATATCTGGAAGCAGGCCGTCATAACCGTCCAATTATTAGGCCCTAGTTGGGTTGGGGCTAATATGTACTCACTCAAGATCTTTCTGAAAATGTGGTGGTAAGGTTGACGTAGGCAAGACTCCATGGAAAGGACGTGGATAGCTATGCATCCGAAGGAGGCCTATCGCTATTTGAAAAGGGCCAGTAAGGATCATATTTATGTCCGCTGAGATGTTGTAAAGGGTTCGGATATTGGCGAGCTGTTTGTCTCATTTAATAGACGAAAATATCTCTCAAGCTTGGTACATGTTGTGGGTAGTATCTCTTACTTATTTGTCCGACCCTATACCCTCTTTGTTCTTCTCCTGGGAAATATATTCGTCTATAAGATGAAATTTAGATTTTTCTGAAGCACCATTCCTAGACCTCATACGGTCAAAGTCCTCTCTAGTAATGACTTCGACGGAGGGATCAAAAGGCATGAAATCCAAGAACTAACCAGTGAACTACTTAAGTTCGACTTTAACATAACTATTTTGCCTTTGTCATCTAACTAAAACTTGGCGAAAGATCTGAGTATGACCGTCACACCATCCACCAATCTCAGATAACAGAATATCCCTAGGACCACATGGTGAATCTACACGTGACAAAGTTGGTTGCAAAAAGGCCATGTGGGAATAACAACCACCAAATCTATTGAATAAGATGGCTAGATTAATGACCTTCTGTCACGTGTCATAGAATCTTTTAGAATTATGAGTCTTCCAATAAGAGGACTACACGTGGCAGAAAAGGGAGAAAGACCAAAAATTCCAAAAGCTTGTAACATTTATAAATATCCAAATTAAATCAAAGAAAGGGAGAACAATCATAAACGTTAACCAAAATCTTGCTCCTTGAATTCTTGATCCTTAAGCGGTGATAAAAGATGGTTGAGTCATTCTTCCAAACAAGGAGGTGTGTAAGGATTTTTTAACTCCAATTTCAGTGGTAAAAAACATACAATGCTCTCAACCTTAATAGGGTTGTCAGGGCTTCAACATTCAATATCCGCCACATACCCTTCATAGGATCATGGAAAAACTTTCTATGCACTAAATAGAAGCAAATCAAAGATATCCCCATGGATGCAACTAATTAAACCCTATTCTCAACTAATTAAACCTTACATGAACTCTATGTTATAACAAAATCATACATGAACTTACAAATATGTATCTCATCCACACATGAATTAACTTCTGTCAATTAAAACTAACAAAATAATCTACGTAGCAAATGGAGCGCCCACATAGCAAATGGAGTGCCTACGTGGCAATGGCATGGACGTAAATGGTACATGAACTTTACTCGATATTTCAAAATCGTACATGAACTTCTCCATATTTCAAAATCATGCATGTACTCATATTTGTATCAAAATCATATATGAACTGATAAATTTTTATCTTATCAATACATAAATTAACTTTAAAATTGTAGTTCAATTTTTTTCTTCATATTTTGGCTTGATAAAATGTGATTGTAATGGCTATGAATGCTTTGGAGCATGATAAAATTTTACACTGCACTTTCTTTGTTTTATGTGCTAAACCCAATCAAAGTTTAAAAATAGTATGATAACAAACCATTTTGCCACGTGGATTATTTCGAAGTTAATTTATGTATAGATAAGATACAAATTTATGAGTTCATATAAGATTTGTTACAAAGATGAATACATGTATGATTTTGAAATAGGGAGTAAAGTTCATGTATGATTTTGAAACATGGAGTAAAGTTCATGTAACATTCATCCATGCCATTGCCACGTAGGCACTCCGTTTTCCATGTTGATTATTTCGTTAGTTTTAACTGACGAAAGTTAATTAATGTATGGATGGGATACAAATTTGTAAGTTCATGTATGATTTTGTTACAACATTGAGTTCATGTATAATTTTGATATAGTGGGCAAAAGTTCATGCACAGTTCGCGCATTTAACTCGTAGTGGGATGGTGTTTAACCTATTATTTTAGCATTTTAGTGTACCGTGACAATTTTTGCCTCTTTAGGAATGAGAACGTTAGACTCACATGTCAATTTGATTTTGTTTTAAATGGATTTTGTTACTTGGGGACCATAGTGCTACTAAAATGACAGATTGGGAATTCAAATGCCAAAACAAATAGATTGGAACCTGTTTGCTACTAGGTGAATAGGTTGGGGACCAATAATGCAATTTTCCCTTTATATATCCATTCTGACGAAAATATGGAACATGGTTTGGACTTGGTCCCACGATCCGGTTTTTGTTTAATTTTTGTTTCCTTCTTATTTTATTGAAAATTGAAAATAGATTTTTTCATTATTTTTATATAATAATACAGATATTATTTTGCCATTTTTTCTTGAGTTAAGATAGTACAGTATTCTTTAGAAGGTATTATTTAAATACAACTATGAGAATTTTTTCGAACTTCTTCAACGAGTTTTTCAAAATTTTGAGTATTCTTAAAATCAGTGAGTTCTTAGCGTGTTCATCTTTGTGTTATGTTCATCTAGTTGTACAGCTATATTATTTCTCCAATTATAAAATTTTTGTGTATCTCTTGTTTTTTAATATTCTCAAACACGGGCGCACTTCGGTCCTGCTCTAGAAAAAAAAAATCAATTTTTAAATTTAATTTTTATTTTACAATAGTAACCCAATTTTAAAATATAATTTTTTGTAAGTAATAATCCCATCAATAAAAATTATATGTCTCCCCTAGCTCCACATTAGCCTCTTTCACTTGTCACACTCTCAGATTTCAATATATATTTCCCAAACCCATTCCCCCAACATCCAAACGGCATAACTCAAACCCCCCATCTGAAATCTTAAAGAGAGTGTATTGATGGTGATAGTTTAGTCCCTTTCAAAGCAGCTCAAACATCATTTGTTTTTTGTTTCTTTGCTACTTGTTCTATTTAATGCTATCTTCATCAATCAAAACATTATTTATTCTCTACACAACTCAAGCTGTTTTTCAGTATTCTATACAAGGGTTTGTACTTTGTAGTTTCTGCCTGATTTCTGTGAAGAAAAATGGATACTGAGAATTATTTATCTGATTTCTTCGAGGCATGGGAGTTTGGTGAAGCCAACGTAGCCTATGCTTCTCCGTCGTCCCCGACCGATATTTTTAGCATTCTCCAGGCACTGGAAGATGTTTCTGATTTTAATTCAATGACACCATCGGAGGAACCTTGTTTAGCCTCAAAACATGGAAATCAAAGGGGAGCTTTTCAAGAATTTGAGTCCAAGAGACAGAAACTGAATACGAAACATGAAGGAAAACAAAGGATTTGTCACATATCAGTGGAGAGGAATAGGAGGAAGCAGATGAATGAACATTTATCCATCCTGCGTTCTTTGATGCCTTGCTTTTATGTCAAAAGAGTATGTTTTTCTTCCTAAATTGTCTTGTCACTTGGATCTATTTATGTATGCCATTTCTACTACATGTAAAATGGTTCATAATCTCTCCTGATATCTGAAAGAAAACAACTTCTGCATTTTCGGTATATGCTATAATGAGACTCCACAGGACTCGATAGTACAACCTTTATAATACTTTCCAATAGTGTTCAAAAACACGTCATTCGAGTTTCCAGTATTATATTGTCCTAAATAAACACCTTATTAGACTTTTTTTAGTACTACTGTAGATTTATAGATCACTAGTTTGAGTCATTTCTATCAGTAACATAAAGTGGTGTCTGATTTCTCATGATATCTTAAGAGAACATATACAATAGCAGTTAGACATGACCAAATAGTTGAGTCGACAAAATTTTAATTTCTTTTTCTTCTTTGGTACTATCCACCTTTGAACACAAACCATTCAATTACTATTCTAAACATCACACATCGTCTTTAGTTGAACATGAGCATGTATATATTCAATCTTAACATTCTTTATGAGTACTGTGGATATATAGCTACTTATGTTAGCCATTTCTAGCGGTAACGTACACAAAAATTTGATTTATTTTTAATGGAAGAAATATTTCATTTTTGGCATAGGGTGACCAAGCATCAATAATTGGGGGAGTTGTGGATTACATTAATGAATTGCAGCAAATTCTACAGTCCCTTGAAGCCAAAAAGCAAAGAAAAACTTTGAATGAAGTTTTAAGTCCTAGAATTATTTCAAGCCCAAGGCCTTCACCCCTTAGTCCCAAATTAAGCATACCTATAAGCCCAAGAACCCCTCAGCCAAACAGCCCCTACAAGCCTAAGTTGCACCAGCAAAGTTATATGGCTAGTCCAGTTGAACCATCTCAATCGTCTCCCACTAATTCCTCCATTAATGACAGTTTCAATGAGCTTGTGGCCAATTCAAAATCAGCCATTGCTGATGTTGAGGTGAAATTCTCCGGCCCAAATGTTTTACTCAAGACGGTATCTCCACGTATTCCTGGCCAAGCTTTGAAGATCATTTCTGCACTTGAAGGACTCTCCCTTGAAATTCTTGATGTGAACATCAGCACAGTTGATGAAAGAATGCTGAATTCATTTACTATTAAGGTATGCAATTTCAGTTTGTTTTCCAAATTGTTATAAGCTTTTAGTTAAAGAAATTAGCCTTAGGCCATCGACTAGATATATTAAAGGTTTGTTTGGTAGGCAGTATTCGATTGGATAGTAAATTCGTTTTCTTACTCACTGTCCTGATTATGTTACCGAACAAGCCATGAAGGAAAATGGTTGGCATTGAAACAGTCACGGGTGTGTAAGACTTTAATGGGAAAAGTGAATCCCGCCTACACGATGTGGGGTGTGTTGATGATAAAATTTAAATAATATATGTGATCCTCTCTATTCAAATTAAGATGATGAATGTTTGTATGGACTTGAGATGAACATGACAAGCTAGAAACGGTAAAGAATATATTTGCAGCTAAAAAACACCAACATGATGCTGTCTAAAATGAAGTGTTTCCATTTTGTAATCATTACAATTCGTTTTCAAAAGAGACACTGGTACAGTGGTACTCGTTCTCTGGTACATATGAAAACTACATTTTTCACTGACTATATTATGACATATTTCACTGAATATATTATGACATATTTCCCTTCAATTATTATTGTTGTTTTCACAGCATTGAAATTAATTAGTGTACATTGAATTTTAACTAATGCATGGATCTTGATATGTAGATTGGAATTGAATGCCAACTGAGCGCAGAAGAACTGGCTCAGCAAATTCAGCTGACGTTCTGCTAGGCCCACTAAGTGCATGTTTGGTCGGGAGGATAATGACCAAGAAATAGAAGTATTGTCATGTCCACTCCAATGCTGTGTACCAAACATACACAGTTTCTATGTGTTTAAACTTTGATAGTGATGAATTTGAATGACTGCAAGATAATATTTTTAAGAGAGAGGATTTGTCTATTGATTATTCCTATCTCTAGCGTTATGCCGTTTTTCAGAGGAGGGTCCTCTATTTATAGATTATACATAAGATAGCTGACGTGACCACAAATTCTAATCACTCGACCGAACTACTTTTCTTTGGAACCGCGACCGCCAAACAGAACCCATAAATCTTAATTATCACAGTATTGCTCCGTTGAGGAACACATTAATCATGGTCACAGTTCTATTCAGTTGAGCATACATGACATGTATTTGGATTAACTGACTTGTATTTAGATCAAGCATGACATGTATTTGGATTAACTGTTAATTATTTGTCCTTTTGGAGCAATATTATTTTGAATATCTAACGTTCTAATAGTATGAATGTTTGGGATTCTTGTTTCCATCCGAATTTAGAATGCACGATAGATGTGCTGACTAAGAGCTCTTTAGTATACAAACACTTGGGAGGTTTCGGGGAAGACCTATGTGGGGGCACTTGAAATGCTTGTTTAACCTCTGTATTCATCTCGTTCTTGAATGTCTATATTTCATTAGGGTTTTTTATCCAACCCGACTCGAACCTTAAAAAAATCGGTTTGGCTTAAGAAATCTGAAAAAATCAGGTCCGAAACCAACGTGAACCAATTCGAGTCAGTTTAGGTATTCGGTTTCGGGCTCGGTTAAAGCATAAATTTAATTTTTTTATTTTTCAAAATCAAGGCAGTTTCATGCTAGGTTTTACTCAACTCGATAGGACCAAAAACCGACCCAAATTGACCTGAGTCGGTTTGGGTCTGGTTTTTTATTTTCGAT
Organism: Forsythia suspensa; assembly: GCA_023638005.1. Taxonomy (NCBI): domain Eukaryota; kingdom Viridiplantae; phylum Streptophyta; class Magnoliopsida; order Lamiales; family Oleaceae; genus Forsythia; species Forsythia suspensa. The sequence continues at coordinate 23,165,546 of CM042666.1, read as the reverse complement.
TTTTTTGCCCAGTCTTAGATTTCATATCAGGCGTTGTTTAACTTTTGTATTCATATCGCTCTTGATGTCGAGATTTCATATTGGAATGTTTTATTTCCATCATGCATGCACTAGGAACTAAAATTGGAATTCACACCAAAATTTTGACTTCTTGGTGATTTTGATAGAAAAGAATTCTATTTATAATTTCCTACAAAAATGTTTGGTGAAGTTTAAAAGTAACCTTTTTTTTATATATTTTGATAAGAAAAAATAATGAAATGTGTGGTTGAAAAGTTGATAAAAATTGTGGGTCTCATAAAATATGTTATAACATCTAGAATTTTTCTCGTAGGAATTTTTAGAAGCTTTCTGGGAAATTTTAGGGATTTTATTAGATTGTTTTTTAAAAAATTACAACTTTTACCCTAGATCAAAATTATAGTTACTGAAAATAAATTATTACGATTAAGCCTCCGGTAAGGATGTCAAAAAAACCCGTCGACCCGAACGCCCGCCCTTCCGCCCCCCCCGCCCGCCCGCCTCGCCTATTCAGGTAATAAGGACGGGTCCGGGGCGGGTTTTTCCGCCCTGCAAAGTTCGCGGGGTGGGCGGGCAAACCCGCCCAACACCCCATGACCCGCCCCCACCAAGATTTTTTTTTTTTTTTTTAAAATCATAAAATAGAATACAAATTAAAACTTTACTAGAAATGGACTAAAAAAAAATCGAACCCGGGTTGAAATTATAAACTATAAATCTCAACAATTACACCACAATCCTATTTTTGATTTATTTTTGTTTTGTTTGCTACAAATATTTAAAAAAAAGAATTATTTATTTTTTAATTATTTATTTTTCAGTTTTATTAAAAAAAAAAGGAAATTTTTTTTTCGTGGGACGGTTGGCAGGTCAAAAGATTGACCCGCCTCGTCGTCCCATAAAATTAGCGGGTGGCGGGCGGGCGGGGCCGACCCACCCCGGACCCCCGCCCGCCCGCCCCCATCCCATTGCCATCCCTAGCCCCCGGTCCCTCCTATAAATAGGAGTGGGGTTAGTTCATTTTTAAAAAGTTAGAAGCTAGTTCATTCTTTAGAAAAATGTACTTTTATCCCTTCTAGGCATTTTTAATTTTATAAAATAATAGAAAATGACCCCCAAGCAGTAAAATACCACTTGTGCATAGTTTATCGAGCTGGTTGACCCCCCCAAATGGCGTCCATTGGCCTTTCCAACCCTGTTAGAGCATCTCTAATGCACTACGTCTATTATTTTTTAGACATATCATATAAGCACAATTAGACGGAGTTATAAAAAATCTTCTACAATGCATGATGATGAGAACTCCGTCTAGCTGATGTGACACATCAATAAATAGACTCTGTCTAGAAGTCCATCTAAATTTAAACGGACTTTTAGAATGAGTGACTCAACGAATTTAATTCCAACTCAGCATTTTATTTTTTTTAAAAAAAAAGTTAGACAAGAGCATAAAAATTGAAGACACGGCAATTTTTTTTTTTAAAAAAAAAAATTAATACCATATAAGCGGTAATATTAGATTTAGACGGAACCCATTAAAAATGAATTTTTAATTTGATTGTATATTCAATATAGGTAGTGCCACATAGATTGAAAATCCATCTATTTTACCTGTCACATAAATTTCAATAAACGGAGTGCATTGGAGATTCCATTAGCTGGCCCCCTCCACCTTTATTCTTTTTGGGCCAACTCCAAACTCTGTCTACTTCCAAGGCCCCGTTTTTGAATCGTTAAACCCCTGTTTGCCCTGATTAAGACTTATGAGTCGAAATAAGTTACGTTGTTGAGATTAATTAATAAAGAATTATATTATTTAAAATACATCCAGACGCCGTAACCAATAGTTAATGTCAGTTTGATGATTTCAACTATAGTACAAAATACTATGATATGCAAGATAATTGTTAATGATGATTTATGGCGATTACATGTTATTACTGTGAAACTTTGTGATCTTTTATGAGCATTGATGGAAGCCCGTCGATCTCCCTAACCTGAGTTATATGTATTAGCATTCATATCACATTTTGTGATAAGTGTAGATCCCGTTTTAGTGTAACATACTTAATTTTGCTCCAGAGCTCCAGATACATACACTTGTTGGAGGCTCTCGACGGTCATTAAAGGCGGCTGACAAAAGAGCGTTGGAGGTTCGGGTACGGGCAGGCTCGTAGGTCCCTTGGTGGCCTATGGACTACATAGTGACATGTCAGGAAATGTATACGGTAGGCCAGGCCTAATTATTATATTAAATTCTTATCGATGTAGCCTCTTGAGTCGTGTATGAGACCACGACGGATGCGCATGCATCGGTAGATGGTGTTTTTATTATTGGCCGTTTGTGATTGACCTCATACGCTGCACTATAATGTGGAATTTGGGTCTGATTGACATATCATTAAATATTATCATATCATTATATTTATTGAATGTTATTGTTCATATACTGTATTTTGCACTGTAGATCCTAGTGGATACACCGAAAAGATGCGTACGAGTAGGCATTCTGAGAATTCTACCGATTGTACGAATATACGTGTCATTTAGATTAGGCTGCATTACACCAAGTTCTATACATTGTTGGACGAAGAGAAGAATTGGAGAGGTATATGTACGTTTTGGACTATACCTACATTATAATGTGGGAATGGTGCTAAATGGTTGGGTGACCCGGCATCTTTATCTAAATGGCTGTTGACCTATTTTTGAAAGTAAATTATCAAATATATTTCTACATTTTCTTCCCCACTTATTTCATTTCAAACGATTTCAAATTCCCTCTGCTATTTATACGCTTCTAGAAAAAAGATGATTTCAAATTCCACTATTTTGTAAAGAAATTAACATCTCATTAATCTCAAAACAAGTGTTCAAAACAAGTTCAAACAACTACAGAAAATTCTATTTAAATGTTAGAATCTGGCTCATCTAAATTTTTGCAAAATATGTGGTTATTTCTTTCTTTTTTTTAAAAACATTTATGGTATAAATTAGATTTTATGATATAAATCATGAAAATACGTATACGTTTGAGTATGAATTGTGATTTTTTCTTAAAATTTGTATAAATTTGAGTCTATTTGAAGTGAGTTAATTGAAAAAACAGTTTAATAGATGTAAACTGCCTAGGGTCGGTTAGGTCGGTTACTGACAATGGTATTTAAGTCTTTTCTTTTTTATAAAAGAGGTATTTTCAACTTAAATTTTATAAGCTAAGCTCTTTTTCGATTCACGATGTTTGATACGGCATTTTAGCCAAAGCGACCACATTATAATAGAAGTTTATGACTCTTTTACTTGCCACTTCATCCACTTGATGAAAAAAGTTGAATGATTTTTCTTTTTTGTTTATTGTTTTAGTCCGTATATAGTAATTTGGTAGGTAGTATAAATATATGTATAGAACATGTTTGAAAATGGTCTGGATGCCACCTCACCGTCGATTATCTCGTTAATTCTTTAGGATTTACATATACTCTTTCGTTCATTTGATATTGCAAATATTTGGCAGCGATACCAGTAGTAAAGAAAACTTTTTTGGACCATATATGTCAAGGCGGTAAATATTACATTTTTCTTTCGTTATTTAGTTTAAGTGGTATCAGAGACTAGATTTAAATATTTTATGAGGTAATGACAAACATATATGATTGAAAATGAGTGTAAAAAAAGTTTATTTTAAACTATACCAAACATGAGCAAATCGATTTTATTCATGGTTCATTTTCATAACAAATTCCTCAAAATAATATCAAAAAATAAAAATAAATAAAAACAATATACTCTTGGATTCATTAATTATATATCGTTTACTTTCCTTGGTAGTGGTAACTGAGATGATCCTTTTTTATTGGACCAAGTGATCAGCTAGATTGCGAAATTATTGGTAAATAAAAGCTGATTAATGCTATTTAATATCCACTTTCATTAAAATTTTGAATATCCTTGTTACAAGTCTTTCAAAAGAAAAGAAAAAAAAAAAAAAAGAGAAGTAAATTTAATAAATAATCATCCAACTTTACTAAATATTATTACTTGTTCACCCAACTTTAAAATATTACTTATTGTTCACCCATCTATCTTAAACTATTTTTCATCAATCACTCATTGTTCACTCATATAGATGAGTGAGCAATGGATAACCTTTCAAAATTGAGTGAATAAGTGGTAATATTAGATAAAATTAGATAAACATTTGTTAAATTTATTCGTAAAAAAAGAGATATATACATACAAATGTCAGTTTCCTCTACACATTTTCTAGAAAAAATGTGGCGGCATAAATTAGAGAGACAATACAATGCAAATATGCTTGGGTGGAGAGATAAAAATTAAGAGACAAGGACCATAAATTCCAAAAATAAACAAAACACGTCTTAACGAGGTAGTTGTTACCTTCCTTGCAAGACTGCAAGAGTTAGCTAGGGACGAGAGTAGCAATGGCGAGGGAGAGTGTTATATTTAAAAATATATGTATTCTATATGGATGCTACATAAAGCTAAATAATAGTTGGAATAAAATTAAGGGTTAATTACACTAATGGTCCCAATTTTTTCAAGTTTGTAACAATTTCATCCTCATTCTTTTTTTTAGCAGATATCATCCTAATTCTTCTATTTGTACTCACAGATGGTCCCCAAATCACTATTTTTCACTATTTTGACAATTCTTGGACAATTTTACCCTTTGACTTAAATAAATTAAAATAATAAGGAAAAAAATACAATGAAGGCATTGCAATTAGGTCTTTAACCTTTTTAAAAGTACAAAATAAATTCTAAACTATTTTAGTTTATTCAGATAAGTGTCTTTTCCCAACTAAAAAGTCATCCCTCGCCCTTCCCTTCCCCTTCCCCTCCCCTTCTCCATCAAATTCCACCAATTATCTCGTAATAATTTAATCACTCCTAAAAATTTCTATATTTTCTTTTCAATTTCAATAGCATTCTCAATTTTTTTGGAGTATAGAATAAATGGAAATGGGGCATCCATCGGTGCCACCGTCCCCGATTACCCATACTCAGCCAATGCCTTTACCACCATTGCCTACACCTACCACCCAATCTACTGGAGGAAACGGCGGGGGGTTGCCAGGTGCGTTGTGCGAGGTGCAAGGTGTTGACAGTGGGCTCGGATTTGATGGAGTTCGCGTGCCCTAGTTGCAAATTGCTACAAATGTTGTCGCTTTGAGCTAATGCAATAACCGGGCCCATCAACAACGTAATGTTCGGCATACGGCATTGATCCGAAGCGAAGATACAGATTGCTTTGCGCCCAATGTAAGGCCTTGCTTAATGTCCACCATGGCTCATCACACTTCAATTGTCCTCGATGCGGATTGACCTAGCGATCGATCTCTCAAAGTTTCGACATTTTTCTTCTGATCTTTTTGCTCGCCCCTCTCCCAAGAAGTCAACGAGTTTTTCACTTTTTATTTCTCCTATTTTTGCTTTTATTTTTAGTGGTTGCAAAGTATGTAGTGACATGGAAATTGGAATGTTCTTTGGGGGTGGGGGGTGGGGGGGGGGTGGGGTTGGGGGTCTTTTTAGTTGGAGAAAAACACTTATTTGAATAAAATAAAATAGTTTATGATTTATTTGTACTTTTGAAAAGGTTAAGGGTCAAATTGCAATGCTTTCATTATATTTTTTTCCTATTATTTTAATTTATTTAAGTCAAGGGGCAAAATTATCCAAGAATTGTCAGAATAGTGAAAAATAGTGATTTGGGGACCATCTGTGAGTATAAATGAAAGAATTGAGATTAAATTTTGCTAAAAATAGGAATGAGGATGAAATCATTACGAGGATGAAAAAATTGGGTCCATTAGTATAATTAACCCTAAAATTAAAGGTCTATTAGGCGATCCAACAAGGTGTTTACGTGTAACAAGAGCTTTACTTCGACTTAATACCTTAGTCATTAGGGTATATTTGATTTTAATTAAAATCAGATTTTTTTTTATAAAAGTTGATAAAATGTACTGTTGAAATGTTGTAGAAGTTGTGGATCCCATGAAATGAAATGTGTGGTTAAAATTAATTGTTGACTTCAAATTTAAATTTTTAGTTAAATTTTAATTGACATCAAACAAACCCTTAGTCTGGGAGGCTGGAGTGTAATCGATAGCCTCGTCCAGTGTATGTAGCCTCAAATCTAGACAATGCTCTATATTGCAGATTCTGACAATTGCATTTTAATATTAATGCATCATATCGATCTTTACGTGATGAACAAAATATCCCTACTTACATATCATATCGTTCTTTAGAATCCACAAAAATTGGTAAAATTGAGGAATGTTGAAAATTGAAACTTGAGACTAATTTTGAATTAAATCATGAAAAATGTCTAAAAAATGACTTTGACTACTCCTGATAACTTATCTATAAATACTCAATTTCTCATTCATTTGAAGGTATGCAAATTATGCTTAATACACGAAAAGTTACATATAACATACACAATTAGCATATTATACATTTAGAGCCAATTTTGTTCACTTTCTCATATATTCAAATTCTGATTACTGACTTGATCATTAGAGTGCTTACAACCATTGCACTACCCCGTAAGATTGGTCGTCACTATTCTCCAAACGTTCAAGTTAGTAGTACGTAGACATTATTGTGGTTCATTCATGTTGACATTGAAGTTTAACCAAATTTTAAGGTTAACAGTAGGTCGTGTCGAGAATATGGTAAAAAAAATTATTTTTTTTAAAAAAAAACAAAATTTAATATTAAGGGCACGTTCGGTAGCCATTTTTTTTTCTAAAAAAATTTATTTTTTTTGCTTACAATTTTTGACTTTTCAACCTTCTTACATTACAAAAAAGTTTGAAAAGTCAATAAAGTACTCAAAAAAACTATACCGAACATGTCCTAATTGTGTGTGATTCTTTCAAGTGAGTCCAGATCTACTGTCATCTTAGCTATTCCATCAATAGAAATGTACATATCATCAAATAAATATAATTATTTAATATGTTCATATTTGTTATTTTTAGATTGACTTGTATTTGATGATGTGCACATTTTTTATTGGTGGTATATCTAAGAGACATATTCGTGACAGTAACTATTTAGTCTTTTCAAATCGTAATTAACAACGTTTGAATAATTAAAAAGTAGGTCCCACTAATTTTCAGATATGCCTTCTACCCATTGATAATCAGCCACGTGTTAAAAACAATATCCATCAACTCCATTATAGTATCGTAACATGCCACGAGGAATTACATTCTCTGATGTAGCACAGCCCACGTCGCTAGAGTTTTCATGCAGTCCAAAATGGAAACTATTTGAACCGTCAATCACTTGACCTCTGAATCTCAGCCGTTAATTTTGGTGAAATAGCTTGTGGATATGGAAATTCCAGGAGTTCTTTATGTTTTTAAATATTTTTAAAGTATCAATTCTCTTTTATTTTTCATTTTTCTGATCATTTGTCACCAGAATCTTATATCGTCGGCGGGAAGCTCTGAGTCAACTCAATTAACTCAAGTTGCGCTCTATTTCACTCCACTCAGGTTCCTGATTTTTGTATTGATCTTTATATATTCTTGCTCTAGTATTTTTCATGGGGTGGGGGTTGGGGAGGGGGGGGTGTATGCATGCCAATTTATGTGACTGCAAGTCTGCATCAAGCTTTGTCTAGAAAAACTTCAACATGTGATAGAGAAATTCAGAGAAAAAAGGTTGAGTGCATGTATGGGTGAGTTGAGTGGGTGGGGTAGCGTGGCGTGGTGGGGTTGAGTACAACATATCTGGGATTACTAAAGTTGTTATTTATCTGGAATTGCTTAGGAAGCATATCTGGGATTACTAAAGTTGTTATTTATCTGGAATTGCTTAGGATCAATCGTATGATTTTAATTTTACTTGGGTTTTTGTCGTAGAGAAGAAATTGCAGCATGTTTTAACCAGTCGATCTCAAATTTATTGACAACAAAGCTTTGGCGTTTGAAACATACTATGAATAATTTCATATTGTAGGATTGTAAGATTGAGACTGATTCCACAAAGCATGGGAGTTGTGACTGTTCCTAGTTCTGCTGCGCGGACTCCATTGGGATTGAGCACAAGATTTTCGACTCGTGTATCTCCAGTAAAAAGGCCAGTAATCTTATCGCTCGAAAAAGATAATAAAACAAAGAAACCAGCTTTTGTTGCACCTCGAGAATCTGTATCTTTACCTGTAGAAACAGCTAAAGAAAATGAAAAGAGGCTAAGAGCTGTAAAACAAGTGCACGCTGTGTCAACTGGTGAAGCCTCTCCAAGTACTTTAGAATTGGATTACAATGTAGCTGCTGCCACACTAGAAAACATATACAAACAAAGTCCTCCAGCAGCTGTATCCGATGATGAAATCAAGGATCATATGGTAAAGAGAAGGCGACGGAGGAGGAAGAGGGTGGGAGAAGCTGAGGAGGAGGGTGAAATGGGAGTTGTTGATAATGTGGAGAGGAGTCGGAGGAAGAAGGCGAAAAGATTGAGTCTTGAGAAGAGGATTGCTCTGAAAATGAACAAAGAAGGTGAAGTGATTGCATCATCCCAGAAAAGAAAAAGCTGCAGAAGTTATGAAGACGAAAAGATAGATAGGCTTGTTAGAGAGTATTCTGTTTCCACTGATTTGGTCAGTCTAGATTGGAAGAAAATGAAGATCCCCCCTGTTCTTCCTTCATCTGAACATGCCTGGCTGTTTAAACTGATGCAACTTATGAAGGTGAGTGCATCTCAGTCTCCAACACCCCCCTCTCCCCCCGTCCCCCCGACCAAATGCACAAAGGGCGTGTTTGATATGTAGTACTAGAAACCAAACATTGGAAATGTTGTGCTGACTTTGTTTGACATGACACTAGATAAGTGTTTTTTGCTAATTTTATGTTGTATAGGCAATCCTTCAACTCAAGGAGAATTTAGAAAATGATTTGGGAAGAGAACCAACGTATGATGAATTGGCAGAGGCATCAAATACGGATGTTATTCAACTGAGGAAACAAATGGAAGTTGGTAGAGCTGCCAGAAATAAGTTAATCAAGGTAGTTATGTTTTTCATTATCAGTTCCATTTTTGTGGATTTTATGGAGAAATGAAGTTATTGAAGTAAACCTTTGGCAGCCTTTTTACTTAGTTTAAATTCATCTTTTTTCATGTCAAAATGATAGGAAGTACTTGTTGTAAGGAAACTCTTCAAGCTTCATTTAGAAATTTTTTGGGGGGAATTCACAATGTCTTAGTGATTCAATATGAAAGAAGAAACCATAATTGAGGGGTAAAGGCAAATTTTGAACTGACAAATTGTTAGTAACCCGAATCAAATCCAGTTTGTGAAAACTATTCCACTGCTTGAGGCTTAACATTGCAGCAAACGAAGCTAACTGAAACCATTATGTTTCTAATTGGCTACAGCACAACCTCCGGCTTGTTTTGTTTGTGATAAACAAATATTTTCAAGATTTTGCAAATGGCCCAAAATTCCAAGACCTCTGTCAGGCCGGAGTGAAGGGTCTTATAACAGCTATTGACCGTTTTGAGCCTAGAAGGAAGTTCCGGCTCTCAACATATGGCCTCTTTTGGATCAGGCACGCCATCATACGTTCTATGACACTTTCAAGCTTCACCAAAGTCTCCTTCGGCCTTGAGTCTGTAAGCTTCTCCTGATACTCTTAAATTTTTCTTGTCATTTTTGACATAGACTTCATATTTTCTAATTGACTGCATATTTTCCCATTTACTTGCAGTCTTGATGTATTAATTTGAGCTTCAGTACACATCCATTCATAGATAAAATAGAATTTATTGGTGCATTTGGTAAATGCTTCTTGACGACCTAAGCAATGTAAAACCTGAAGTATTTTCTGATGTAGGTCAGAGTAGAAATCCAAAGGGCCAAGTTAGAGTTGATGTTTGAGCTGCAGAGATTGCCATCAGAAGAAGAAATTATAGAAAGAGTTGGAATCTCCCCCGAACGATATCATGAAGTAATGAGAGCATCAAAACCGATAGCTTCTCTCCATGCACGGCATGCAGTAACCCAGGAAGAGTTCATCAATGGAATTACTGATATGGATGGTGTTGAAGGAGATAAAACAAGTCAACCTGCTCTTCTCAGGCTTGCTCTAGATGATGTGGTAACTTCTTGTCTTTATTTGCACTGCATGTAGTACTAGTTGAATCACCTCATCTAAAAGTTCAAATTTTTAAAAAGGAGAAGAATATATTGATTTATATGTATATCTTCAAGGCACCCCCATCCCCATGTGAAAGCTGGATTAATTTTTCATCAATTTCCTAACATGTGGAATTTTAATAATTGAGTTGTAGCGAGACTTGAACTTATGATCTTTTTGTGCTATCATATAGTATTGAGCCCCCTCATCTATATATAATTCGACTAAGTGGTTCAACAGTACTGCACTGTTTTGCTTTGAAATCAAAACCACTTAATTATATGCATGTTAACTCTTGTGTTGGAAAGAAAGTAGCCGGTGAATTATTGTGTACTGGATAGATTAGATTAAAAGGGCCATAGATTTGAACAATGAAAATTTATGGTGATTGCCTTGAATTGATGAGATCAATTTGAATAAGCAACTATTCATTTTATCACTTTAAAGGACCTTCTAGTATCCTCGATTAGACAAAATTAAGATCATGTAAGAAAGTTTGATAACGTACAAACACACCATAATGTTGGGAATTGAGACCAATTCCTCGATTTTATGACACGATTTTTTTTCAAATAAATATTAAGAAGTTAGAAAAAAAAAAATATAAAAAGATGGAGGAAAGCAACACAAAAATGTACTTGGAAAACTCCAAAATCGGAGAAAAACCACGGATTGTCAAAGACAGATCACAATCATATAGAATGTCTCGACCACACAAACCCTTAAGTGTAGCATAAAAAATAATCTAGGTTTTACTACACCCACAATTTTTTACCCTTTGAACAAACTACAAAAATGATAAGAAAATTTCTTGAATGCTAGACCTAATTTATCCTCTCTGACCCGTACACAAAAGAGAACAAGACATTTCAATTTATAGGAAATGATTGCTGAATTTTTGACAAACGATTTCACCAAATACGGCAAGCCTTATAGCATTTTTAGCAATGCTGAAATTATTTTTTAAATGCTTATGAGAGTTGTGGATTATAGAATGTGTGAATAATAAATGAGTAGTAAGTTGTGGATTATACAAAATATATAGATAAAAAGTATGTTTAACCAGTTTAAATTATTATTTAACTTAGTCAAACATAGGCTTAGAAATATGTGTGTAATGGAAACTTTTCAATTTCGTTCACCATAGATTTTGGCTAAATTCTTACCAAATTTTGTTTCCAATATTAAACATTATTGGGCATCTTTTCCTTTTATAATTTGGCTCTTTTTTTAGACAGCTTCCTAACAATCTCCACCTTAACAAAAAACGAGTCAAAACTCTATAATCTCTTTTGCAGCTCTTGAAAAATAGGTAAACTTTGACCGTAACAATTCTTAAACCAACCTAATCCACTATAATGAGTACACATACACTTAGAATCAACAAATTCTAAGAATTTTATCAGCTCATGTCGAACAAACTTATTGAAAAATTATGGTGCAACTCCCATGTTTGGCTTTCTCGGGAGTTCCTCAACCCTTGAAATAAATTCCACCATACACTTTATATTAATACCCAACCAATGCCCGTGTGCAAACGTAACCCCACTAGCAGTAACTCTATCATGGCAATTAGTAGCATGCCATGAGGATATACATATCATTCTCATGCGATATCATCGTCTCTCTATAAGAGAGGCACACTGTTAGTAACACTATCCATATCTGAGCAGGTAGCCAGTCTACTCCACCTTTTGGATAGTTTTACTTGACGTGAACAGATTGTCCATACTTGATGAAAACATGGATTAGCATTCCTTTCAAATCCTTGAGTAATCTAGACTGAATGAGAACATCCTTGACTTGCCGTGAGTCAAAATTCAATCTTCCGTCATATTTCTTTACACTGTATTTGACACCTGACATATCTCCTATGTGTTCCAACACTCTGAATGATGTGAATATCTAATATCACTGTTTGGAATTGAGACCAATTTCTCAATTTGCCCACATGATTTTTGTTCACTTAAATATTATGAAGGTAGATACAATTGTAAGACTGAGAAAAGCAATTCAAGAATATACATGGAAAACTCCAAAATTGGAGAAAAACAACGGATATACAATTAGGGTTGGACGTGGGTTGGGTCAGGTCGGTTTTGGGCCCAACCCGAACCCAACCCAAAAGAGTCGGTTTAGAGAAATTTCAACCCAACCCAACCCAACCCAACCCAACCCGCACAGTGCTTTGAACCCGACCCAAACCGACCCACAAAAGCGTCAGACGGGTTGGGTCGGGTTCTTGTTTGCCCAATTCAATTTTTATTTTTGCAAAAATTTCAAAGACACAAAAATTCGGATCAAGAAATTCAACAAACAAGAAAATAATTCGGCATATAAGACCAAAGAACTAAACTAACAACTAAACCAAAGAAATGGAACCAACAAGATTCGGTATATAAGACCACAGATTAACCGCTATGTTAAAGAGTTGAAAAAGTAGAAATCTTTGAAAGTTGAAGCCAGTAAAAAATCAGCTCTTAATCGACGGTAAAAAGACAGTAGCGACTGAGAGGCGTGAAAAAATCAGTTCTTCACCGGCGGTAGAGAGGCGGCAGTGACTGAGAGGCGTGACTTATGTGTGCACGCGCAACTGAGAGGCGTAAGTAAGGGGTGTGTGCACGACTGAGAGACGTGTCTTCATCGGTGACTGAGAGGCGTGTCTTTAGCGGTGACATGTGTGTGTGCGCGCGACTGAGGTCTGAGAGAGTGAGAGGCGTGAGTGAGTGAGAGGCAGAGAGTGAGAGGCGTGAGAGAGTGAGAGGTGTGAGTTAGGGTTTTCGTTTCACTTTTAGTTGTTATATCATATATGGGTTTTTTTTTTTAATAGTAAATGGGTTGGGTTGGGTTGGGTTGGGTCGGGTTACAAGACCCAACCCGAAACCCGACCTGACCCAACCCAACTCGATTAAACTGTGAAAATTTTAAACCAAACCCAACCCACAAAATCTAAAAAACCGACCCAAACCAGTCGGGTCGGGTTGGGTCGGGTTGGTCGATCCGACTGGTTTGGGTCGGGTTTTGCCGACCCCTATATACAATCATATAGAATCTCTTGACCACCTAAACTCTCAAGTATCGCAGCAAAAATAACATAGGTTTTACCACATAGACAATATTCTACATTTGTACAAACCACAAAGACAACAAGAATATTCCTTGGATGCTAGACCTACTATATCCTCTCTAACCCTTACACAAAAGAGAACAAAACAGTCAATTTATAGGAAATAATTGCTGAATTTTTCACACGAGATTTCACCAAATTCGGCTGCCTCATAAAGATGCCGATAATAGAAACTTTTCAATTTCCTTCACTGTTGATTACGGCTGAATTCTTGTCAAATTGTCTTTCCAATATTAAACAATATTTGGCATCTTTTCCTTTTCTAATTTGGCTCCTTTTTTAGGCAACTTGCCAACAATGTGGTATCCATTGAACACTCAATGAAAGCTACTGGCACATGAAATATGTAATTACAAATTAAGATGGATTTGCCTTTCCTTTTTTGGTATTTGAAATTTTAGCTAATTAATTTTACCTTTTAAAATCTGTTTTATACATCCTTACAGCTTGATTCGCTGAAGCCTAAGGAGAGTTTGGTTATCAGACAAAGATATGGGCTTGATGGTAAAGGAGACAGAACTCTTGGAGAAATTGCAGGCAATTTAAATATATCAAGAGAAATGGTAAGGAAGCATGAATTGAAGGCTCTCATGAAGCTCAAGCATCCTGCTCGAGTTGATTATCTACGCAGATACATTTCCAAATAAGCCGATATTGTTTTCTTGTCATTACTGAATACTAATTGTTGTATACCTAATCATTTGTATCATAGTTAAACATTACATGCACATAAAAATATCTGTTAACTTGTATAATCTGCAGTTGTATATGGTATCTAGCCCTGTTCTCCTTTTTCCTTTTATTTGTAATACGGGGTTGAGAAAATATAACTTATACTTTTAATAAAACATAAATTTTAACCGTGTTCACATACATGTGAGACAGTGTTTGTTATGATTTCAGTATTATACTTCTGCATGTCTAAGCCAAACAAAGTGATTTTCTGGTGTTTAAAACAGCTGGTGGACTCCACAATTTCTGGTACATTTGTTATTTCTCAAAGAACGAGTAAGGGACCGGAGAGGGATGCTTTCGAAACCAAATGAGACTAGAAAGTACAAGGGAATCACCGAGAGGATGATCAGCCATGCTCAGACATGGCTCTAATTAACAGGATAATGTCGAATTACATGTTCCAATGACTAGAAATCAAGGAAATGGATATCATTGTGTATTACCAAATACTGACGTTTGTCTTACTCATGATACCAATCATGGTTGAAGTACCTGCAGATTGCTAAGGTTTTCAAGATGTGCTTGCTCGAGGAACCTAAGCAATACTAGACTGCACTGTCAGTACAATTGTAAGATAATTCATACTAGTTATGAATGAACTAAACTGAGTGGCGGAAACAAATTCAGGTAGTCTGGCCCCAAATTTTGTGGGGAAACGGCTTAGTTTGTTGTCATTGTTGCTTGAAATAGAAGAAAGTAACAAGAAAGCAAAAGTTCATCAGCATAAGGTTAGGTACTTTCTGTATTCTCTCAAATCAGTGTAGCCTGAAATACCAAACAACACTTTAATTCCATCCAGTGGACGCTACAAGTCCTGTGACATCTCCCACTCACAAGTGAATCAATATGGAAAATGATTCCCATTAAGTTGTTGTGTTTAATTTCTTTCCTGTCTTATTATCGAAACTTAAACTAGTTTGGAGAATTTGCTTTTAGCAATTTCATGCAAAAAGTATGACAGTAGTACCAACAGATTCACCTCCACAATTTTTTATTTTCTGATTTGTGTTGTATGTTTACATCCACATATTCATTGGATGTAGACAGCAACTTCTCTTATTTTTGTCAGGGATTAAGCCGTAATTCCCATTATAGTGCGTTTGATGTTGCTGGTTTTCATTGTAATAGATAAAAAGAGTACAAGGTCTCACGTCCCTCTATCAAAAAACTCCCTCCCAAAAAATTCTTTATATATTTGGAATATTAGGGCGACGTAATGCATGTATAATACTAACTAATATATCCTAAATTCACGGTTGATGGGATAAGTGTAAGTATGATTAGGCTTTTGGGTTATACTTTCCAATATATATATCACCTGAAGGATGCTGGACAATTAAAGAGCAACAAAATCTTCTACAATTTTTTCTGACCCCCTCGAGTCATTCTTTCAGTATCTTGAAACATAAGAGATAGAGTTCGTTTGGCAGCCGGAATTATGGGTATACCTTCTCCCTCTTCATCCCTTTAAGTAATTGTGTCGATTTTTAGAAATCCTTAAAGTAGATTGTCTGATGTTTCTTGCAGGGAATGCTGCCTCTATGATACTGTATGCTGTGCCTATGTAAACACAAATTGTGTCTTTCTACACCACTTATTTTATTTTTAGATAATGAACTACATGAAGTTAACCATACCGTAATATTTATTGAAGATATCACACACATGCATTACACACACCAGCTATAACTGACTGACTGCTGTAACTAATTGTAGTTTCAACCAATTTAATTTGTTAGCTTTTCTGGTATAACAGCACGTGTAACCTGGCGTAGCTTTATATTTTAATGAAGCTATTTAAGCTGCCTTTACTGTAATGTTTACTCAGATGAAATACAAGAAAAAGAGGAGTCATTAAGCTCTTCTTCATTCTTTTTCATTTTTCTTCATTCTCATTTGTAATATGGTATCGAAGATGTAGAATAACTCTGCTGTGAAGCCAAGTCATCTTCTCCATGGCTCGGGGATGAGGTTTTCAAGCTACTGCTGCAAATGCCAATCGAAATAATACTCCAACCAACACTGGAAATCGGTTTAATCAACTTGAAGTTTAAGAACGATTCAACTTTGATGATCCTTGTAATCCATATTTCCTTAGCAATGGAGATCACCCTGGTTTGAATCTAGTCTCTTCTCCATTAATAGGCATCGATTATAACTCCTGGTTTCGTGCTATATCTGTCGCCTTAATTGCTAAGAATAAAACCTGCTTTGTTGATGGATCTCTTGTACACCCTACTCTTCATAATCCATGTTATAACTCTTGGTCAAGATGCAACAACATGGTATTGTCTGGTTACTTCATGCTATGTCCAAAGAAATTGTAGAAAGTATAATGTATCTTGACAATAGTGCTAATGTTTGGAATGATCTTCATTAACGATTTCATCAAAGCAATGGACCAACAATTTTCCAACTAAGCTGAATAGCCTATTCGAGGGATCCAATGACATCAGTTGATACTTCACATAACTTAAAACTCTTTAGGAAGAATTGAGGGAATATAGACCTGTCTCAACCTGCACTTGTGGTGGTTTGAAATCCCTTATGGATTTTCAGCAACAAGAATATGTATTGCAATTCTTAATAGGACTGAATGATTCTTATTCACAAGCTCGAGCTCAAATTCTGATGTTGGATCCTTTGCCTCCTATCAATAAGATGTTTTCATCAATCATTCAAGAAGAAAGACAGAGAGGTTTAAGTTTCTACATGCCTACACCTACATCTAGCACCACCAATTCAAACACCCATTGCATTTGGAATATCTACCAGTAATTACAACACTCACGAAGGGAAACAAAGCAAGCCTATATGCACACATTGTGGCAAGCTAGGCCATACTATAAATGATTGCTACAAGCTTCATGGATTTTTCTCTGGTTACAAGTTCAAAAACCATCGAGTTGGATAGAATGATCCTTTCAAGCTTGTTATTAATCAAATTGGTGCTTGTCTTGAGAACACAACTACATAATTTACTCCTAGTATTGATCCTTTGCAAACCAAAAATGCAGTGCCTGCCCTTACACCATCTCAATGTCAACAGATTATAGCCTTATTGAGCTTCCAACTTCAAGGAACAAGCACAGTTTCAGATGATCAACCCTCAGTCTCCAACTTCACTAACTTCACTAGTATACACACTCTTGTCTCTAAACATGTTGGTTTCTAGACTCTGGTGCTACCCATCATGTATGCCATGACTTGAGCATTTTCACCATTACTGACCCTGATTTAAATGTCACTTATGTGAATTTACCAAATGGACATAATGCTACAATAGCCAGCACATGAAAAATTTGTCTACATAAGTCTCTTATCCTTGAGAAAGTCCTTTTTCTTCTACGTTTCAGATATTATTTACTCTCTGTTAGCTCCTTGACAAAGGATAACAAATATTTTTTGATGTTTTCTGATGACAAGTGCCTAATTCAGGACACTACACAGGGACTGCTGATTGGAATTGCTAAGAGGTTTGGCAACCTCTATTATCTAAACAATGAAAGTTATGATGATAGGGTCATCTCCAATAATAAGGTGTTTGCAGTATAAATTTTGACACCATATGGTACTACATATTGGGACATCCTTCAGGACAAGCATTGGAGTAGTTAACCAAACATTTACCAGTGCCTAATACATTTTGTAAAGATTTTCATTGCTCCATTTGTCACTTTGCTAAACAAATAAGATTATCCTTTGTATCCCAAAACAAATTTTATGATGCTATCTCTAAGTTAATACATGTTGATGTATGGAGACCTTTCTCCACTTTCACACATGATGGTTTTAGATACTTCTTAACTTAGTGGATGATTGTTCAAGATTTACATGGATCTATCTATTGCATAATAAATTAGAAGTACAGAAATGCATTCCTTAATTCTTTAACCTGATTGCAACACAATATAGAGTGATTATTAAAGGGTTAGATCTGACAATGCACCAGAGCTCAACCATACCTCCTTTTACCAGTCTAAGGGAGTTATGCATTATCATTCTTGTGTTGAGAGGCCAAAGCAGAATTCAGTGGTTGAGAAAAAACACCAGCACCTGTTAAACATTTCCAGAAGCCTCATTTTCCAGTCCAAGTTGCTTCTGATATATTGGGGTCAATATGTGAAATCTACAGTTCACATCATCAATAGGTTGCCATCACCTATTTTATCTCAGAAATCCCCATTTGAAATTCTGCATAAGAAAGTTCCTTTATATTCTGCAAGTGTTCGGATCGCACAAGTAATAAAGTGGATTATGAGTTCAAGTATCGTATCCACATAAATTTAGATAGTTTAATTATAATTATAATAACCTTAACCGAATCGGATAAACTTTAGATGTTTGTATGCTTAAGAACTAATTAAAATATAAACTAAGATTAATTAACTAATTATAAGTTGAACAAATAAGAGATTAAGTTAGAGAAGAATTACTTTAGAATTGGAAAAAGAAAAGCGTACTAGGATCTTGAATTTACTTATACGAATTCCCTTGAACCCAAACTATTGATTTTGATAACATGATTTAATTATAAAGATCAATATTCGTAATTTGTTTAACAATCTCTCTCGAGTAGAATTAAACCTATCCATATATGTGACCCGACTATATTTCTATGACGGATGCGAACATACAAGAATGCATTAGAATTTGTGAATACTTAGAGATCACGTAAAGCATAGCAGTATATCTCTGTCCCCTATTTGACTCTACGACAATTGATACTAAGTTTAACCTATTTTCCATCTCTCGAATGTAAAACAAGCCTCAAGAATCATACAACTAATACGCACATAATTGTAGATGAAGAGAAATCAATATCAATTATTCAAAATTTAAAACATGCTTAAATACCAAAAACTAGGTTCAAAGAATTAAAGAATCATGATACAAGTTTCATCATGATCCTAGCACTAAAAGATTTAGCCTAACATACTAAGAAGAGGAAAATAAAAAGAAAAATAAAACATAGAAGCCATCACTCGGATGTAAGAAATAATTGAGATATAAAATCTTGAACTTGATATTCGTTGAATTCTTGAAAGATAAAATCTTGATCTTCGTTTCTTGATTTGTCTCTCGTTTTTCTCCCCAAAATTCCACCATCGACTATGAGTTTATAATCCATATATATACTTCCCTAATTGTGCCCCAAAAAATCCCCAAAAATAATTAAAATTGTAGGCCAAAAGCCTCCTAATTCGATTAGAACTCAAAAAAGAAACAAAAATTGACGCGGCCATAAGAGGTTTTGCATTCTGCTTTGGAATAACAGTGCTGGGTGCTCGCCCAGCTATAAGTTGGGCGATCACCCAACTTATAATTTTGTTGTTCTGCTGTTTTAGTCCTCTAGCTTTCCATAATCTCCAATTTGGTCCTTCAACTTTTTACAACCTCCAATTCGGTCCTTCAACTTTTCAATTGAGTGAAATTGAGTTCACATATTCCTTGAATATTTGCTGACTTGTTGCTCTTTTCATTCAATCTTCTCCAATTTCTTACAGATGGGTCCAAAACTGAAATATAAAGAATAATACACTAAATTAAGTAGAAAATCAATAATATGACGGGATAAAAGCTTAATTTAAAGGCCGAATAAGTGCACAAAATGTACTTATCAAACACTCTCAAACTAAACATTTGTTCGTCCTCGAACAAAAATAAAATTAAACTACAAATTTAAACTAAGCTAAGAGAATTATCATAAACAAAGTTAATGTTAAATTTCTTATCAAATGCCTCAGGTTCGCATTTTATTTTATTTTTTTCGCATTGAGTAGTGCCCAATTTAGATTCATTGACTACAACTTATTCAACCAAAGATGAGACGCAAAAAATCCAAATAATCAAAATTCTACAAACACATGCATTAACTTTAACACCCTCAAATTGTTCTCAAACAGCTTGGTTACTAGTTCAAGGATATGGGAACGAGATTTTTCACAAGAGTCCTAAGTCAACAATTTCTACCCATACACTCGAGTCATGTTCCCATTTAAGGGATAAGTTAATAGTGGCTACGTGCTCCATTAATCTAGTCTAATATGGATAAGTATTCGAGTAAAAACACAATTTAAGTATTGTCCAATATTCTAACTAAAAACGTACTCAATTTCAACAAATAATGCCATTTGGCGGCAAGCCTTTCAACAATAACTAGACAAATAAATTTTTTGGTTTCTTTTTTATAATTATATCATAATATCGCAGTTGTATGGACCTGAATAATAAGCAAATTCTAAATTCATCAATTAAGTATCCTGATACTTAACCCACCCCAAACTAAAACATTACATTGTCCCCCAATGTTATAGCAATATAGAGCAAAAATAAAGGAGGAAAGAATCAGTTACTCTCCAGATGTAGTTATGGAAAAGATGGTATGGGCTGATTAGACAGACTAGCTGAAGTGGACTGGGTGTTGAGCTCAGACTCATGGTCGAAAGATGATATCATAGATATTATCCATGCGCATTGCAATTGGGAGTATCCTACAGTTGACATGGTGAGGCTTTATAAGTATAATAAATAATAAATAAAAAGAAAACTACTGCATTATTTAATCTAAATTAATAAATAAGGATATAAAAATAGGTTGCCTCCTATTAAGTGGTTATTTATAGTCATTAGCTTGACTTATTGTCTGGTTGCTCAAGTAGAAGATGAGGAGATCCCGAGATTATTTAAAGTGTCACTCTCCAATAGTTTCTTGATTTTCTTTTCCATGCTTTGTGGCTTGTCCTTCATCTTCCATTTAACAGCCCCAACTTGTGCTTCAGGGATGGCTTCTTCAGCTTCAACCATATGTTAACCAATGTCAGCTTCTTGCATCTGAACAGTCTGTTTACCTTTGTCTTTCACCTTTATTGTTGGCTTTGTATCCCAAAACTTTTTAAAGAAGTTGTTCTTGAATTTTTTCAAGGTCTCCACCTGATATCCTTTCTAATAAGAAAGAGGTGGTGGTGCTATATTTCTACCCAACATATAAAATACTTCTCATTCATGCTGAATTCTCTTTGTCAATACACCTCGTAAAACATCGATGAGAGCATCTAAAGTAGCTAAGAAGGGCCGACCCAAGATAATTAGGGTTTCTGCATCCTTAGGCATATCAAGAACAATAAAGTTAATGGGAAATAATAACTTTCTCACTCTCATCACCACATCTTCCACTATTCCAAATGGTTTTTTAATAGATCGGTCAGTCAACTAAAGATTTAATTTTGCAGGTTTAGCGTCACCAATTCCTAATCGCCTAAAAATAGAAAGAGGCGTTAAATTTATACTTGTACCAAGATCACATAATGCCTTGTCAATCACGAGATTACCGATGGTAATTGGAATTGTGAAATTGCCTGGATCATTTCTTTTGTCTGGTAGTTGCTTATCCATTATAGTACTTACTTCCCCTGTAAGTTTTACTATATCTCATTCTGCCAATGTTTTCTTATTTGAAAGTAGTTGTCTCATATACTTGGTGTAGTTGGGCATTTGAGTCAAGGCCTCCACAAATGGTATGTTAATATGAAGCTTTCTTAGATGATCTAGAAATTCTGCACATTGTTGATCTTGCTCCTTCTTCTTTGGATTTAACCTTTGTGGAAAAGTGATGTGAGGTTCATATGGTTTGATAGGAATGGTTATCTTAACCTGTGGTATAACTGAACTCTCTTTAATATATACTGTCTGCTTAGTCTGTTCCACATGCTCATCGTCAGTGGAATGTACCTTTTCTTTATTTGCAACTGATCTATTTACATGGATTTCTTGTAACTGAATCCCACTTCCTGTAGTTATTGTACGTACTTGCTCTCTGGGATTGACCTCGGTGCTGCTTGGCAAGGTACCCTACGGTCTACTCGACATAGCAACTGTCATCTGATCGATCTGTGTTTCTACATTTTATATTGAAGCGCCTTGATTTTGAAAATTGATCTTTGTCTTTGTCTTTCTCATGAACTGATTATTAGATTCCATGCGCTGTTCAATTTTTTCGATGAATTTATCGAGTATGTTTTCTAATAATGTACTCTTTTCTGGCTGCTGAAACTGTGGTATGATATTATTCTGATTATCCCTCCAAGAGAAATTTGGATGGTTTCGCCAACCTGAATTAAATGTGTTAGAGTATGAGTTATTTTGTTGGCGCTGACCATTTTGAATATACAAAACTGGCTTAGGCTGTAGTGATAGAATAGGACATTTTGATGTACTATAACTAGCTCCGCATTCTTCACATGTTGATTTCTTTATTTGCACAACATTGGCTGAATGTGACATAATTTCCACCTTATGTACCAATGAATCTATCTTTGCAGATAACGCCGTGATAGTGTCTACTTCATGTACTCTAGCAGTTTTCTTGTATATGACTCTATCTGATGGCCACATGGCAATGGTGGTAGCTACTCTTTCAGACAGCTCTAAAGCTTCACCAATGGTTTTGGTAGATATAGAGCTGTTAGATGAAGAGTCGATCATGCTTTAAATGAGGAGAGTAGCCCAGCATAAAAATATTTAATTTGTGGGCCCTTGCCAATGCCATGATGAGGACACTTCCTTAGCATATTTTTGAATATGTTCCACACTTCATCAAAAGATTCTGTTTGACTGTTGAGATATGGATATATCATGCTTCAACTTCAAAATCTTGGTTGGTGGAAAGAATTTTGTGCATAACTTTTGGGCTAGATCATTCGAGGTGGTTATGCTGTCAATGTGGCCACTCAAGAGCTTTGTCACGGAGAGTGTGTGGGAATAAACGTAGCTGGATAGCATCTTCTGAGATTCTTTAATATTTGAAGCATTGGTATATTTCTAAGAATCGTAAAACATGTGTATGTGGATTCTCATCGGATCTACCATAGAATTGATGTACATTCTGGAATAGATGAATTACATTAGTCTTCAACTGAAAGTTTGGCTGCCTAAAAGATGGGTAGACAATGGTAGATTGGCTCTGGATGATCCGTGGAGTTAAAAAGTCTCCAACTAGCATATTGTCTTCATCATTCTCTTGTCTTGGTCGAGCGATCTCGTTGTTATTCATTTTGTCTTGCTGTTTTTTTGTCTTTTTGGTGTATTTTTATTGCCTTTATCTGCCTACAATGAAAAGTGCGTTCGATCTCTGGATCAATTGGAATTAGAGACTCGTGTCTCACACTTCGCATGCAACGGTCTGAAAAGAAACAAATCAAACACTAAAATAACTAAAGAAAATAATAATAAATAATTAAAAAAATAAATAAAGTTCAAATCAGTGCTAATTTGTTAGCTTTTCTCGTATAACTACACATGTAACTAGTCGTTGCTTTATGTTTTAATGCAGCTATTTAAGCTGCCTTTACTTTAATGTTTACTCAAATGAAAAGAGGAATTATTAACCTCGTTCTTCATTCTTCTTTATTCTCATTTGTAATAATATTGGTACGCTAAAGTACAATTGACAAAAAAATTATTCGTTAACACTGTTACCAAACATGCCATATATATGCTTCATTTCCAGCACTTGATCACCAAATTATTGCACGATCTACATATAGTTATGGTTTAATGCTGACCGGTTATTTAATATTGCGCAATTCTTTGCAATAATTCTAGATTGACTTTCTCAAGGGTGATAAGAAAGGAAAGCACTGAAGAATTTTCATGTGTTCCATATGTCATTACACTATTGAATTGTTTCTTCTACACTTGGTACAGCTTGCCAGTCGTAAGTTATGAGTGGGAAAACTTCTCGTTGATCACCATTAATGGATTGGGAATTCTTTTGAAGCTCTGCTTCATACTGATATATTTCTACTTTTCTTGAGCTAAAGGAAAGGCAAGCTACTTTTACACACCTATTTAGCATTTTGTGATATATCAACACATTTTTATAGATAGGCCATAGCCTTTTCTTTTCGGTATTTTTTCATAATGATCACCGTTGGAAAATATGTGTTATATATTTTTTTTTCATCTTTTTATATTGGCTCACTTAATTAATATCACTAATCTGTAATGTCAAAAGAGGATGTTAGCGTTTTCGTTATGACAGGTCACGTTGCTGTCAGTTTTGACTTATTGATATAATAAACAGATTATTTTTCAGAACAGTGGGCTGCGTTTTTATTCTGTTTACTTATATATATAACAACATGTTCACGTGAATTTTCGGAACAACCCACTTGTAAGTTAAATGATATTTACTTATTCTCTTGAATTTGTTTAGGATTGAAATATTTAAAGATAATCTTGAGTTTCCTAAATTCCTTCATTCTATAAATCTAGAATATTTTTTTATATATTCTTTCCTACTAATTATCTTAACATTCTTATTGCATATTTTTAGGTAAGAAATAATTACTAATTTGATTACTACTTTACCTATAAGTAAGAGTACAAATCAACAACGAATTATGCTTTGATAAATATTTTTGTACTCTTGTTCTTCAAGCATTGATCCCGCCGAATCAATTGAAGGCGAACAAGACACGGTGTTTAATTGATTAACTTTCAAAGCCAACGTTTTCTTCAAACTCATTGAAGAATCAAAAACCAATTGGTGCTCAAAGAACAATTCCATATTTTGATTAATCCACTTGGCGTGAAGTTAAGAACGGGAGTTCTTAATCCAAGTGATGGTCGTGGTCAAGTACAAT
Organism: Forsythia suspensa; assembly: GCA_023638005.1. Lineage (NCBI taxonomy): Eukaryota > Viridiplantae > Streptophyta > Magnoliopsida > Lamiales > Oleaceae > Forsythia > Forsythia suspensa. The sequence goes on along the minus strand of CM042666.1, from coordinate 23,140,839 downwards.
AGGAAAGTGTCGATAAAGTCAAAACCGGTGAGTTTGATTCCACTTCATCAACAAGTCAAAAAAAGAAGTATCAAAGAGAGTTGATCTATATTCTTTTGATTGTTATTTTGTTAATTTTGTGAAATTACAAAAATCGAATATTATTGTATTTTAATCAAGATTATTAGTGGTTTGTTTTTACCCATGGCAAATGGGCCCGTGGATGTTTCTCTTCAAAGTTTACCACGTTACATCTTGTGTTCATATTTAATTCATTTAAATTCTTCTATACACAAATTAGGTAAAAGAACACCACTTTAATCTGTAAGTACGTGTCAGAACTTTTTCTCAATACAACGCTCCAGTTCTGACTGCGTTCCGTCCTTTGCTCATTTAATTAAGCTTAAAATTATTTGTTCATTTAATTAATCTAGATTTTATAACTTTCAATTGGTATCAAAGAGGATACACTTCTATAACCTAGATATGGATGGAGCTCCGTTTAGACCACCAATTTTAGATGGTACTAATTATTCCTATTGAAAAACTGGGATTCAAGTCTATATCCAATCCCTTGATGAAAAAGCTTGGCATTCTATTGTCCATGGCTATAAAACTCCCACATTTTTGAAAATGATGTAGAAAGAGAGAAAAAGGCATACGAGTGGGCAACAACTGATTTTAATTATACTAACTAGAATTCTAAAGCTTTAAATGCCATATTCTCTTTTGTAGACTCTAATCATTTTCGTTTGAATTCTACTTGTCAGGTTGCTAAAGAAGCTTGGGACATCTTACACATTGCTCATGAAGGAACCTCTATTGTCAAGTCTTCCAAGCTTCAAATACTTACTCTTGAATTTGAACAACTGACCATGAGAGATGATGAACAATTCAAAGACTTCTATGAAAAACTCAGTGACATCACCAATACAGCTTATATCGTGGGTAAGAAATACTCAGAGAGTAAAACTGTAAAGAAAATTCTCAGGTCCTTGCCTGACCGTTTTCACTCCAAGGTTACTACTATTGAAGAAATCAATGAGATTGAAAAAATGAAGGTTGAAGAATTGGTGGGTTCATTGATGACATATGAACTACATCTATAGAGGATGAAGAAAGAAAATGGATCTGGTATTGCCTTCAAAATTGAAAAAGATAAAGAGATTGATGGTGAGGAAAGTGAAACGGATGAAAACACGGCCATGCTCACCAAACAATTTTAAAAAATTTAGAAATCAGAAAGGCAAAAACTTGAATACCCCACTTCAACAAAAGAAGATATTTTCGAACAACAAAAGATAAAACCTCAAACTACATCTATAAATAGATCTGACAATCGAATTCAATATCATGAATGTGAGGGTTTTAGTCACATTGGTTCTAAATGTGCAAATACTTTAAAGAAATCTTGTACCAAGAAGGCTATGAATATTACTTAGAGTGAAGATGATGAAAATGATTCATACTCGACACAGACTACGTAACTACGATGATCGTAACGTCTCTCTCATCAGAAACTTAAAGTCCGGTGTCTTGACTCAGTGCAAAAATTGACTACATGTTCTAACTCCTTGAATACAATATCTAAAGGACTAAACCGTAAGTGTTGTAACTGTATCAGTGTGAATAAACATTAAAAGACGAACAAAAGAAGAATTTTTCTATTCATGTCATGATAGAATTTTTGAAAGATGATAAGGCAGCAGTTGATATTAAAAATGACACTCTAACCAATCTCTTAAAAGAAAAGGACGATCAAATTGTGAATCTTCTTAATGAATTAAAAAAATCAAAAGAAATGGTCAAACAACTAACAATTGAAACCTCTCGCTTGAGTGAAACCCTAAGCTATGGAAGAACTCTATACGTCAAAGAAGGTTTGGGATACGTTGGAAAAGGTAAATAAAAAATTGGAAATCAAATCAATTTCGTCAAAGAAACACATTCTGTTGTATTTTCGAAAAAATCTGCTTCGATTGATGTCAAGACTGATGCTGACTTGCCTATGCAGGTTCTGACCAATGTCAAGACTCAAAAATAGTCACGACCATCAGTTACACAACCAATGTATCAATTCTCAATGCGAAGAGGTAAATCGAATTACTTTGTAAAATGTTGCATCTGTGGTAATCTAGGACATGACTCCTTTCATTGTTTATATAGTAAAAACTTAGTTAATAGACAAATGAGACACCATAGCAACACTAAAGAAGACAAATTTGGGTTAAAAAGGGTAATTTAAGTTGTTAAATGGTTGATGTTGCCTATATAACTTTTATTCCTAACTCTTGGTATTTTGATAGTGGTTGTTCTAGAAATATGACTGGTAATCGATCTTATCTAACTAACTAATAGAGTCATGCAGGTGGTCTGGTCACTTTTGGTAATAGTGCACACGGTAAAATTGAAGGTGTAGGCACTATCCTAATTGATGGATTCTCCTAAAAGAAGTACTTTTTGTTGTAGGTCTTAAATATGCTAAAAAGATGAATTGAAAATTCAAGAAGTTTAAAGCACCAAGGTTTCAGAATCCACCATTGTTTAACTCAGCAAATATCCAGTTATTGATTAATTCTAAAAAACAAACAACAATTCGAAATCAATCAATTGTCGTCTCAAGATATTTATCAATTAATTCCACAAGAAGAAAATCAAATATAAGCTCCCCTTATGCTTCAAACTTAAATTACTTAAGCGTTCCCCGTATCAAATCTAATTAAAAGAAAACAAAGAATCAAATGTTTCCTAGGCATTCTATGTATCTCAAATTGATAAAAAAGATGACTGAAAATCAAAAGAAATTAATAGAACATGTTTAAGCACCAAGCACGAATTAATTAAATCAATTTCTAACAATCAAGAAAACATGGTATTTAATATGAAAGAAATTTTATTTAATTAATCTAACAAGAACTAATCATGAACATAAAAGCTCTAAAACGGAATTAAACAAATAAAGAAATAATCACTTTGTTAAAAATAAGGTTTCATCGTCTACCTTGGCTCAAGAAAATTAGAAGAACATAATTAAATTACAAAGAAAAGAATTGACAGAACCAGACATGGATTTAATGAGAAGAAATCTTCAAAGATTTCTTGATCGCCAAGTAGTTATGTTCTCTTGTTTCTTCCGTCTTCTTCCAAGTTCGGCTCTCAAAAATCCAACCCTTGTTATGAGTTAATAACTCATATTTATACTACTCTAGTTGTGCCCCAAAATATCCCAAAACTTACAAAATCCACGGGCCAAAAGTTACCTAACTAGATTAGGGCTCAAAAAAGGAAATAAAATTCCGTAGTAAAAAATCACATCAAGCGATTGCCGGTGCCGAGGTAATTGCTCTCTCAGATTACATGATGTTTGTCAAGCCGCCCGGCGATTAATCTGGGCGATCGCCCAGCTTGGACCTTTCAATTCTTGTAATTTGGTCCTTCAGCTTTGGTTGTTGGTCATTTTAGTCCTCAAACTTTCATATTATCTTCTTTAGTCCTCCAACTTTCCATAATCTCTAATTTGGCCCTTCAACTTTCAATTAAGTGCAATGAGATCCTCATACTTTTGAAATATCTTCTAATTTATTACTCTTTTCATCCAATCTTCTCAAATTGTTCACAAACAAGTTCAAAACTGAAATAGAAACAATAATAAACTAGATTAAGTAGAAAATCAACTATATGACGGGATAAATACTTAATTCAAAGACCAAAATAAGTGCACAAAACACACTTATCAAACACCCCCAAATTAAACCTTTGTTCGTCCTCAAACAAAAACTAAGATAAACTACAAAGTTAAACTAAGCTAAACGAATAAACGGGAAATTAGTCAATGTTAAATCTCTTACCATGTGCCTCAAGTTCAAAAATAAAGCAACACTTTTATAAGGATTTTAAACAACAACACAAAAATTTTTACTTATCTGATGCTCGACCTTTTGTGAGTGTGTGAATAGCCAAAAATTAAACTTATACATGTATTAGACCACGACCAATATTGTGTTGTTGATATTTTAGCAATTCCAAACCATTTGTAGTCCTTTATTCCTCACACCTCTCGTAAATTCTCATACTTCTAATACTTTTCTCTCCAATCCTGAGGTGTTCTAACGAAATTGATTCCTATTGATCAACACAATGCTTTTTTTTTTTTTTTTTTCAAATGGAGTAGTAAAAATCGGAGCTTGTATTCTTAGAATTAGGATGGTGAGTGATTTTTAAATTCTCATCTTCAGTCTCTGAGGTTCTAACCTAGCAATCCTTACCGAGCACTTTTACTTTTCTTTATTTATTCTACTCAAGTTAACAGTCTTACATCCTGTGCAACACTTCTCTTTCACTAGCTTTCTATGTGGCCCTTGTAGGGAGCTTTGGGCCGATGACTCCCAAGTCAGATGACTATAGGACACTAGGTTTTAAAATACCCTAACAGACTTAATTGCTGGAGTCCCACAGACTAATAGAGAAGTGAATATATAAAAATATATGTTTTTTTTTCAATTTTTTTTTGTTTTTTGTTTTTATATATATATGACTCATGTAGCGAACTTTGGGCCGATGACTCCCAAGTCAGATGACCATAGGGCACCAGGTTTTAAGATACCCTAACAGGCTTAATTGTTCGAGTCAGATTTTTATTTTATTTTATCAGCAATGAGTAGTGCTCAGCTTAGATTCCTTGACTATAATCTATTCAACCAAAGATGAGACCCAAAAAACCCAAACCATCAACATTCTCAAAATACAAGTAGTAACTTTAACACCCCCAAACTGTTCTCAAAACAGTTTGGTCACTAGCTTAAGGATTTAGGAACGGACTTTTTCATAATGATACTCAGTCAATAATATCAACTCATACACTCAAGTTATGTTTCCAATAAATGATAAGTCAATAGTAACTATGTGCTTCCTTAAGCAGATCTAACATGGATAAGTATTTAGATAAAAGAACGAGTTCAAGTGTTGTCTAATATTCTACTAAAAATGTGCTCGATTTTGAACAGATATCATCATTGGCGGTAGGATATTCAACAGTAACTAGACAAATATACTATTAAAAGATGTTTTTTTTTGTTTTTTGTTTTTAATCAAAATTATTTCAGTTATACAGACCAGTGTGATAAGCAAATTCAAAAGAAGTAATTAAGTATCCTGATACTTTTTATCCCACCCCCAAACAGAAACCTTACATTGTCCTCAATGTAAGAACAGAATAAAGCAAATAAAAGGAGGAAAAAGATCAGTTACTCACTAGATATAGATATGGAGAAGATGGATCTGGCTGGCCGAAGGTCCGGTTGAACTCCTCTTGACCCCAGGATCAGTTGTGACACCCCGCAGTCTTAGCAAGAAAAATAAGAGGAAAAAGCAATTTATTTATTTATTTATTATTTTTTTTTGTTTTTTTGTTTTTTTGTTTTTGTTTTTTGTTTTTGTTTTTTTGTTCGTTTTTGGGTTAAGGTGGATGGGTAGGATCACCCAAATCAATTTATTCCTCTCCCTCTTGAGAGTTAAACTCTAAATATGATTTTAATCTTTGGCCATTAACTTTAAAAATGTCACCATTTTTGGGGGTTTCAACCTCAATAGCTCTATGGGAGAAAATTGTATGAACTATAAATGGGCCTGACCATCTAAAACGTAACTTACCTGGAAATAAATGCAGAAGAGAATTGTATAATAGTACTTTCTGACCTGGGATGAATGATTTTCTGACTATGTGCTTGTCATGAAAGACTTTCATTCTTTGCTTGTAGATCTTTGCATTCTCATAAGTGTCGTTTCGAATCTCCTCAAGTTTGGCTAGCTACAATTTCCTTTGTGACCCTGCTTCCTGCATATCAAAATTGAATTTCTTAATGGCCCAATAAGCCCGATGCTCTAACTCAACCGGTAGGTGACAGGCTTTCCCATACACTATTCTATAAGAAGACATTCCAATGGGTGTTTTAAAAGCTGTCCTATATGCCCACAATACATCAGTAAGTCGTAGAGACCAATCTTTTCTATCAGGTCGAATTATCTTCTCCAAAATATACTTTATTTCTCAATTCGAAACCTCTACCTAACCGCTAGTTTGTGGGTGATATGGGGTTGCGACCTTGTGTGTGATGGAGTATTTTGCTAGTAGGGTTTAAAAATATTTATTGCAAAAGTGAGATCCACCATCACTGATAATGACACGTGGAGTGCCAAAGCGAGAGAAGATATTGCTTTTCAAAAATGCCACTATACTTTTGTGATCATTGGTCCTACATAGAATTGCCTCGACCCACTTGGAAACATAATCGACATCAACTAATATGTAAAGATAACCAAATGATGGAGGAAAAGGTCCTATGAAATCAATCTCCCAGATATCAAAAATCTCAACTATGAGAATAGGATTAAGCGGCATCATATTTCTTTTTGAAATGCTTCCCATGCGTTGACACCTGTCATATGAAGAACAAAAAATATAAGTGTCACGAAAAAGAGTAGGCCAATAAAAACCACACTGTAAATGGCCTCCACAAGCTTGGTCATGACAAAAAAGATATAACACTATGGAATTCACTTTCTGGGACACATCTCCTTATAATTTGATCAGCACAATATTTAAACAAATAATGATCGTCCCAAAAGAAGTTTTTCACTTCAGCTAGGAACTTAGTTCTATCTCGTTTAGGCCAATATTCTGGAAGTTTACCTGTAACAAGATAATTAACTATGTCAGCAAACCAATGTACAACATCAATATTCATAAGTTGTTCATCTGGAAACAACTCATTTAACGATATTTTTTCCTGTACAGAGTCAAGCACAATACGAGATAAGTGGTCAGCTCCAACATTTTCAAAACCCTTTTTATCTCTAAATTCAATGTCAAATTCTTACAAAAGAAAGATCCACCTAATCAATCTTGGTTAGCATCTTTCTTAGTGAGAAGATATTTGAGGGTGGCATGGTCAGAAAAAATAATTACTTTACACCCTACAAGATAAGATCGAAATTTATCTAATACAAATACAACTACTAGCATTTCTTTCTTTGGAGTAGAATAATTCAATTGTGCATCGTTAAGAGTTCTACTAGCATAGTAAATAACAGAAGGTAACTGATCTAATCTCTGTCCTAAAACTGCGCCTATAGCATAATCAGATGCATCACACATGAGTTCAAAAGGCAAATTCCAATTAGATAGTCGAATGATAGGTACAGTGGTCAACACTTTTTTTAGTCTGTCAAACGCTTCTAAGCACGAATCATTAAAGATAAAAGGTGCATCCTTAACAAGTAGATTGCATAAGGGTCTAGAGATTTTACTAAAATCTTGAATGAATTGTTTATAAAAACCAGCATGTCCAAGGAATGATCTTACTTCTTTCACTGATTTTGGAGGTGGAAGATTGGAGATAAGATCAAATTTGGCCTTGTCAACTTCAATACCACTACTAGAAATAATGTGACCAAGAACAATACCTTGTTTTACCATGAAGTGACATTTTTCCCAATTCAACAATAAATTCTTTTCCTCACATCTCTGCAAAACTAAGGTTAGATGATGCAAACATTCATCAAACGAGTCTCCATATACAGAAAAATCATACATGAACACTTCAAGAAACCTTTCAACCATGTCAAAGAGAATACTAGGCACGCATCTTTGAAAAGTAGCAAGTGCATTATACAAACCAAATGGCATTCTTCTATATGCAAAGGTTCCAGAAGGACAAGTGAAAGTAGTTTTCTCTTGATCTTCTGGAGCTATGGGAATTTGATTATAACCAGAATAACCATCTAAAAAACAATAATAATCATGACATGCTAGCCTATCAAGCATTTGATTAATGAATGGAAGATGGAAGTGATCTTTTCTAGTGACTAAGTTCAATTTTCTATAGTCAATACAAACACGCCATCCTATAGTTACTCTAGTTGGAACCAATTCATTGTTTGTATTACTAACTACTGTGATACCTGATTTTTTTGGGACAACATGTACAGGACTTACCCATGTGCTATCAGAAATAGGATAAATAATTCGAGCATCTAATAATTTAAGCACTTCAGTTCTTACTACATCTTTCAAGTTAGGATTTAACCTATGTTGCATCTCTCTAGTAGACCTAGAATTCTCCTCAAGATGAATATAATGCATACAATCTACTAGATTTATACCTATGATATCAACAATGGTCCATCATAGTGCCTCTTTATGTTCAGTCAAAACACATAACAACTTATCTTTTTGTGCATCATCAAAAGAAGAAGAGATAATTACAGGTAAAGTGTCGGCCTCTCCTAAAAATGCATATTGCAAAGTGTTAGGCAATGCTTTAAGCTCTAATTTTGGTGGTTGTTGAACTGATGGGATGTTCTTCTTCTCACTTATTGGCAATGGCTCAATTTTCTGTCTCCATTTAGTTGTATCCAGGACAGGTGATGACTTAAGTAAAGTATTCACTTCATTTATAGCACTGTCAACATCAAAATATGAACCAAAATGAGGTAAACACATCGTTAAAGCACCATCACAATTAGTTGAAACAAAAGAGTTATCGACTAATGCTTCTATCATATCAATATCAGCAACATCCTTATTGTCATGTGGTTGCTTGTTGACATTAAAAATATTCAATTCTATTGTCATGTTGCCAAAAGATAGTTGCATCACTCCATTCCTGCAATTAATAATAGCATTAGATGTTGCTAGAAAAGGACGACCAAAAATTACAGGAATATGTTTTGTAGAGTCTCATACTGGTTGAGTATCAAGTACGATAAAATCAACGAGAAAATAAAACTTGTCAACTTGTATCAAAACATCCTCTACAATTCCACGGAGTACTTTCACAGATCTATCAACAAGTTGTAAAATCACAGATGTTAGTTTTAACTCGCTTAGTCCAAGTTGCATGTACATAGAGTAAGGAAGAAGATTAACACTAGCTCCAAAATCTAGCAAAGTCTTTTCAATTTTATGGTTTCCTATGATGCATGAGATAATAGGACAACCTAGATCTTTAAATTTTGGAGGAGTGTTGCTTTGAATTATAAAGCTGATCTGTTCAGTTAAAAATACCTTTTTGCACACATGTAATTGTCTCTTTTTCGTACATAAGTCCTTCAAGAATTTAGCATAAGCAGGAACTTGCTTAATAGCATCAAGGAAAGGAATATTTATACTTACCTTCTTGAAGATTTCCATGATATCACTGATAGAACTACCTTGCTTTACCTTTGTTAGCCTCTGAGGAAATGGGGCTTTTAGAATGTAGGATGGCCTGTTGTTCTCTATGGGAGCTTCTTGGACTGAATCATCAGTTGGGGCATTACCTAGAGAAATTGGTTAAGATGTGTTTTGCTTTGAAATATCCACTTTGTTATCAAACAATTTGCCACATCTCAAAGTCATGATGGATTTAGCCTCCTCATGCTGGTTGTTTGAATCGGTCCCAATATTGTGCACTCTTTTAGGGTTAAGAAATGGCTTACTAGGAAACTTTCCTTTCTCAATGGTTGTTGCCAACTGTTGTATTGATGAAGCTAGTTGCCCCATCATGTTTTCCATATTGGAGATGGATTGTGCCTGTAAATTCTGGCTAGTGTGCACTTCCTTCTTAAAATCAGTTATGGTGTGATTTTGGTGCTCTAATGCAGCTTGTATAGCTTTTGTCAAGTTTTGAATTGCCTCCTCCCATGGTTTTGGCTGTGAAAAGTTTTGATTGAATTGACTGGTAGTTTGCTGAGGGGCCTGACCTGCTGTATTATCTTGTTGAACACCCTGTGACCAAGAAAATTGGGATGGTCTCTCCATCCTGGGTTTTATGTGTTCGAATAAGGATTGTAAGGTTGTTTCCTTATCATGTTGAGGGCATTTGCTTGGTCAGAACAAGCATCTGGCTCTGTACGATTATTGGCTGTCAACGAGGTCAACTTGCGGGAAATATCTTCTATCATGCATTTGACTTCTTTGATTTCTGAGCTAGGTTCATTACTTCGAATCTCATAAATTCCTCTTTTCTTTGGTTCAGTCAGAGAAGCTCGACTCTGCTGTTGTGAATTGTCAGCCTACTTTTGAAAGAAGCTCCAAATCTCTGTAGCATTCTTAGACATAAGCTCTCCACCACTTGTGGCCATCAACCATTCTTGAATATGTGATAGTAATCCCTCCAAAAAATATTGGCATAAGTGCCATTTTTCATAACCGTGATGTGGACATTTCATAAGAAGCCCATTGAATCTCTCCCAAGTTTCATAGAATGGTTCTTCGTCTCTCTGCACAAACTCTAAAATTTTCCCGCGAATAGCATTAGTTTTGTAAACAGGAAAATATTTATTCAAAAATTTAGCAACTATTTGTTCCCAAGATGTAATACTATTAGCAGGTAACATATTAAACCATGATCTCGATCTATCTTTCAGAGAAAAAGGAAATAAACGAAGTTTAATATTATCAGGAGAAACATTCTTATATTTAAATGTCTCACATACAGCATAAAAATCTGTCAGATGATTATAGGATTCTTCACTATCTAAACCATAGAAAGATGGAAGACAATTAAGCACACTCGGTTTTAGCTCAAAATACCTAGCAGTTACTTGTGGGTATTGTATGCATGAGGTGCTCAAATTAGCCAATGGACTAAAATAGTCTCTAAAAGGTCTCTCCTTAATTTCATCACCCATAGCGATTATTGCTTCAGTCCCTTCAATTTTATCTAGATTGGTGGCTCGTTTTCATTGGTGAAAAGTTCTTTCAATCTCACTATCTAGATGTTCTAGCTTAATTAATAGAGATCTACGACCAAGCATGCACTATAAATATTTTTGGTTTTTTTAAAATAAAAAAATAAAAAATAAAATTCTAAATTATAACTAGTCAAGAATAAAATAAAATAAGATTAAATTAACCTTCAGACGCAGTCTTCGGCAACGGCGCCAAAAACTTGATGTCAAATTTTAATTAACTCGCAAGTGTACGAATCTATTGGAATATAGAAAAGTAGTAACGAGGTCGATCCCACAGAGACTGCAATGAGAAAGGTCTAATTTAATCCAAATTAACTATTATTCTAAGCTAGTTGAGTCGAAAAGAGTTTGGTTGAAATAATTTAACTGAAAGACTAATTAAATATGCCAAAAAGATTAATTGAAAATTCAAGAAGTTTAAAGCACCAAGGTTTCAGAATCCACCATTGTTTAACTCAGCAATTATCCAGTTATTGATTAATTCTAAAAAACAAACAACAATTCAAAATCAATCAATTGTCATCTCAAGATATTTATCAATTAATTCCACAAGAAGAAAATCAAATATAGGCTCTCCTTATGCTTCAAACTTAAATTACTTAAGCATTCCCCGTATCAAATCCAATTAAAAGAAAACAAAGAATCAAAGGTTTCCTAAGCATTCGATGTATCCCAAATTGATAAAAAAGATGACGGAAAATCAAAAGAAATTAATAGAACATGTTTAAGCACCAAGCACGAATTAATTAAATCAATTTCTAACAATCAAGAATACATGATATTTAAGATGAAAGAAATTTTATTTAATTAATCTAAAAAGAAGGAACCATGAACATAAAGCTCTAAAACGGAATTAAACGAATAAAGAAATAATCACTTTGTTAAAAACAAGGTTTCATCGTCTACCTTGGCTCAAGAAAATTAGAAGAACATAATTAAATTACAAAGAAAAGAATTGATACAACCCGGCATGGATTTAATGAGAAGAAATATTCGAAGAATTCTTGATCGCCAAGTAGTTATCTTCTCTTGTTTCTTCCGTCTTCTTCCAAGTTCGGCTCCCAAAAATCCAACCCTTGTTATGAGTTAATAACTCATATTTATACTATCCTAGTTGTGCCCCAAAATATCCCAAAAAATTACAAAATACGCAGGCCAAAAGTTACCTAACTAGATTAGGGCTCAAAAAAGAAAAAAAAAATTACGCAGGAAAAAATCACACTGGGTGATCGCCCAGGCCAACGTAATTGCTCTCTATATTCTGCGCATGTTGTTGGGCGCTCGCCTAGCATTAATCTGGGCGATCACCCAGCTTGGACCTTTCAATTCTTGCAATTTGGTCCTTCAGCTTTGGTTGTTGGTCATTTTAGTCCTCAAACTTTCATATTATCTTCTTTAGTCCTCCAACTTTCCATAACTTCCAATCCTTCAACTTTCAATTGAGTGCAATGAGATCCTCATACTTTTGAAATATCTTCTAATTTATTGCTCTTTTCGTCCAATCTTTACCAATTGTTCACAAACGAGTCCAAAACTGAAATAGAAACAATAACAAACTAGATTAAGTAGAAAATCAATTTTATGGCGGGATAAATACTTAATTCAAAGGCCAAAATAAGTGCACAAAACGTAGCGAACATGAATTCCGTGCACTTAACTTTTGTGCATCAGTACTTGTCAGCAATTGGAAGATGCACTCCAACTTATGCAGCCACTCCTCTATCGTTAGTGGTCCTGAAGAGCCATCGAACGTATGAGATTTGTGCCTACAAAACTGTTCTATCATGGCGGCATGATTGACAACAATTGGAGTTGAAGATTGGGTAAGAGGTGGATAGGGAGGAGCCTGACTTTGTCTGGCCAGGTCCTGCACTGCTCTCAGGAGATCTCTGATCAGGTTGTTTTGAGTTGGAGGTGCCATTTCCTTTATACAAAATAAAGGTTGTCCATCAGGCAACAATAAAACTACTATCTCAAATGACCTAAAGAAAGCTAGAATTTTTATTAGAATAATCTTTGACAAAAGTCGGAAAACTACAATTGTTTGAAAGAAATAATAATACTGAAAGTAGAAAGAGTAAAATTAGATTACAATTGCAAATCTAGAAAGTGCTCTCAAGGAAAGTCTGAAGGAGAATAACATAATGAAAATTAAGAAAATGACGCCTAATCTGAATCTTCTTCCCGATTGGGCGTTGGTTGATTGACGGAAGTCTCTGATTCCGTGTCTGAGTCTTCTTCGTTACTTGCAAATTTTCCCTTCACATAATCTTCATGACAGTGAATTAGAGTATAGCAATATGTCTCGACATCGATATGGTTTGGGTCTTCTTTCAGCATTTTGTTCTTGATAAAATTACCCATCTCTACTACAGATAGGGTAAAGGTACGCAAAATGTGATCATTTGCCTCAACGTTACCAATTGTATTCCCATAACTTGTTGCATATCGCCACAATTGAAGGAATCTCTCAATGTGTTGAGACAGGGACATGTTGGAATCGAAGTTCTCATAGGCTCATTTTGCTAAGGCTTTTGGTCTTAGGTGACGTGGTAAATTGATAGATGTTCTAGCAGAATACATCATTCTAGCCATTGTGTCCTAAGTTAAGTCCAACATAAGTCCAAAGAAACTTTCAATTAAAATAAATAGCATTGATTATTTGCAAAAAATTATAACTTTATGCAACTCAACTTAGCAAAAATCAATGCTAGAAGACATTGAAATAATTCTTTCATGTCCCAAATAAAATCATACCTAAGGGTTTGAGGATGGTAGCCGTAAGATGAAATAGGATAGCCATGGAGAACCATTACATTTTTAACTTTCTCTATTACCGATAGAATACAAACTTTCATGTAATCATGTAGCATATTTCAATAAATAATGAAATCATCATATATTTCATTAAATACACATTAGGAGAAAAGAAAAAAAAAACAAAATTTTTTTTACAGTGAATATTATTCGCTTGAGTGGACAGAGTCTTGCTCGAGGGTCAAATTTTTTTATTGACTTGATTTGTTCTCTATTAGTTACTAAACTTTTCATAGTCTACATAATCGATTTAAAACTCTGGGCTTTGATACCAAGATGTGACGCCCCAAAACCTCATCTACGAGGCCCCGGTGCGTCTCTCCTATTCTTATATTTTAAAGCCTGAAAGTGAACTAAAAATACGAAATTCTAGATGTTATTCTAAAAGTTTAAAAGTGTGACTTATTAACTATAACGACTCTAAAGTTGAGGTTAAGAACCTTTAATGGTTTTCCTTAAAGTCGAAACTTCTAGTTAACTTGATTGTGACATTAGTTTACTGTCTTTTGATTTCTTATGCATAAAACGAGAAACCCCATGGTCACAAAAACTTATGATTTTTTAACCAAATAACCATAATGTATCCTTCTAACACATACTAAAATTTCATAATTTTATGAAATGGTTAAGGTCATTTAAAGAGGATACAAAGTACACGAAAAACAGAAACTAGACAGCTTTCAATACTCAATTTTAATCCCGATTTTCCCCTATCAAAAGACCTTGAAAAAATCTATTATTTTCAGATATAAAACATAACATAATGTATTAACTCATATCCAAAATTAAGAATTTAATATAATTCGTAAGGTCTCCAAATTAACCTCCAAAATATGAAAGACAGATTCCTAAATAGAACTATTCATCATTACCAAAACTTGAATATCTTGCTCTACAGACATCCGAACAAGGTAATTCCAAGTTTTAAAGGGCCGAAATTGATAGGTCATCAATCCCACCAAAGTTCATCCCAAAATTAAAGTGTACCATTCTGGACGTCCGTTTGAATCTGAAATTGCAAGATGGAAATTTTGGACAGTTTCATTCCCGTCAAAATTAAATCATTTAAACCTCCTCTAATACTAAAAAAAAATTTAAAATTATCATTTCACAGAACCCGATAAAGTTTATGACAATTTAAAAATTAACATTCATATAAAAAATCATCTCATAACATATAAATTTCAGAATTTATAATATCATAAAGCAAACTACTATTTATTCATCTTCTTGACCAAAGTCTTTTTCCATGGCTTAATCCCTTCATCATCAAGCCTCTGTCCAATCCTACAATCAATCTACGAATGGGAGAATGGTGAGTTTGGAAAAACTCAATAGGAATATCATCCTAATAATGCAAATCTCAATTTATATTTAGTGGAAATATTTATAGCACTAATGTTATCACAAAATATAGTGATAGAATCGTGATCAATACCATAGTCACTTAGCATTTGTTTCATCTAGAGTAACTGAGTGCAACAACTATCCACATCAATATACTCAGCTTATGTAGTTGATAAGAAAATTGAGTTATGTTTCTTACTTAACTATGCAATGAGATTGTTACCAATGTAGAAACATCTCCAACTCGTGCTTTTCCTATTACCCATGTTTCCTACCCAATCAGCATCAATATATCTTGCAAGATAAGAGTTAGTATGATTAGTATACCATAAACCAAAATCAGAAGTACAGTTAATATAGAGAATAATTCGCTTCACAGCTACAAGATGAGATTCTTTTGGTTGGGCTTGATAACATGCACAGACTCCAACACTGAATGATATGTCAGGAGGCTTACAATCAGGTAGAGCAAACTGTCTATCATGCTCTGGTACAAACTGGACTCAACCTCCTTGCCCTGGTCATCTTTGGAGATCTTCAAGGACGTGGCCATGAGAGTTCTGACTATCTTGAGTTTACCAGATTTTTAGCATACTTGGCCTATGAGAACAAAATTCCTGATCCAACCTGTTTGATCTGCAAACCTAAAAAAAGTTTAGTTCACCAACCATACTCATCTCAAATTCATTTTGCATAAGTATAACAAACTCCTTGGATTTTATTTCTAAGGAAGAACCAAACACGATATCATCAACATAGAATTTTGCAACTGTTAATCTAGTTTTGGGATGTTTGATGAACAAAGTTTTGTCAGCTCCCACTCTCTTGTATCATTGTTCCAACAAGAACATGGTCAGTAATATACCAAGCACGTGGAGCTTTTTTAGTCCGTATAAGGCCTTTTTGAGTTTGAACACATGACCGGGGGAATAAGGATCAACAAATCCCTTAGGCTACTCAACATATACTTTTTCATTCAGAATTCTATTTAGAAAGGCACTTTTCACATCTATGTGGTATAGCTTGAACCTCATTTGACATGCCACAGATAATAAGAGTCTAATGGATTTAAGTCGAGCCACATGTGCAAATGTTTCATCAAAATCTACTCCTTCTACTTGAGTGTATCCCAGTGCAGCCAAGCGTTCCTTATATCTAACTATTTTGCCATGTTCATCAGATTTATTTTTGAATATCCACTTTGTCCCGGCCACATTTGTATCCTTTGGCCGAAGTACAAGTTCTCACACTTCATTTCTTTCAAATTGAGATAGCTCTTCATGCATGGCTAGAACCCTATTTTCCTAATCAATTGCTTCATTTATATTTTTTGGGTTCAACCTTTTATATTTTTGGGTTCAATCCACTAATAATCTTGATTAAAAATACAATAATATGAGGTTTTGTAATTTCTCAAAATTAATAAAATAACAATCAAAAGAATATAGATCAACTCTCTTTTGGTACTTCTCCTTTTGACTTGTTGATAAAGTGGAATCAAACCCACCGGTCTTAACTTTATCGCCACTTTCTTATTGTACTTGACCGCAACCACCAATTGGATTAAGAACCCATGTTCTTAACTTCACGCCAATTAGATTAATCAAGATATAGAAATTTTCATTGAGCAACAATTTGTTTTTTATTCTTCAATGAGTTTGGAGAAAATATTTTTACTTTGAAACTTAATGAATGAAGCTTGATGTCTTTTTCTTTCATCATTGGAGTCTGCCAGTTTGGAGCTTGAAGAACAAGAGCACAAAAATATTTTTCAAAGCTTAATTCCTTATTGATTTGTACTCTTACTTATAAGTAAAGTAATAATGAAATTAGGAATTATTTCTTGCTTAAAAATCTGCAATAAAAGTGGTAAGAAAATTAGTAGGAAGGATACAAAAATATTCTAGATTTGTAGAAAAAAAGTATTTAGGAAACTCAAGATTATCTTTAAATATTTTCTTCCTAAACAAATCCAAGAGAATAAGAGAATGTACTTTAACCTACAAAAGGGATGTTCATGATATTCACGTGATCAAATTATATTATGCAAAGAAACAGAATAAAATTCACTGCCTACAAATCTGGAATAAAAATCTGCATACCATCTCAGCCGGTTAGAACTGGCTCCAACGTGTCTAGTCAGAACATACCTCCACTTTCAATATTAAAAGTCAACAATATAATTTAAGTAAGACAAATTAAAATAAATATAAAAATATGAGGCTCATATTTTGCCAACAACAAGTGTATCCAAAAAAGATATTTATCCATGCTATAATGTACAAACTACTGCTGTTGTGATAATAATGAAGAACCTGCTATGTAAGGGGTGGGACTAGTAGGATGAGTGTGTGTTGTAAGCTTTAGTGCAACACCAGGCATGAGCTCATCAAGAAGAGCAATGATTGTAGTGTTTTTCCTTTTAAAAAGTTCAATCTTCTCTCCAGCAATGGTTAGCTGAATTTGCTGTGTTTGGACCATATGACGAAGTTCAACAATTTCATTTTGGGAGGAAGAAGCTTGACATGTCTTCTTTGGAGGTTTTGGGCCCTTTCTAATTCAATATAATAGCCAGATTGGGTGCCAAGAATCTCATTAATTACATCATCAACAATAAACAATGGTGGTCGATCGTCCCCATCATTACTCCGACCTTCATTGTTAGCCTGCTGCTGTGAAGATAAAAGTGTGACCATATTATCCTACAAGAAAAATATAAATGAGTTAATCTCACATAATTTCAAACAATTCATTAATTTTAAATTGAAATTAAAATTACATAATTCTTTTCAGCAATTGTAGCTATCCAACCTTTACTCTCTTTGTAGTAGGTGGTCTTGAACAAATTAATTATAAGATCACACATTTAACTTAAGCAAAATAAGGATATGAAAATTAAAACATAAAACTGGCATCTTATACATGCCTGATTACATTCATGGCACACCCAAACATAAATACTACAACATCAGTTTTTTATTCTTCCCAGACAAAGCTAAAGTCAAGTTCAATTGTGCAGCCTCGTCTTAGTCAAAATTCAGTTGTCATAAACCATTTATTTATTCATCTTTTACATGCAATAATGTTCGGGATCCTTTATAAAATTTCTGAAGCTTAGTTAATATTTGGCATTGCAGGTTGGGCCCTGCACCAATTCAACCCTCAAGTGGCATAGTTCATTGAAACATATGTGCTCACACTAATGAGCAAAATATATGTCCATATTTTTTTTGTTATTTCTTCTGTTTCCCTCCTGCTTCCCATATTGACAAATATATTTCCATAAATACACTTGTTTATTTTATTTGACCCTCTCATGCTGGAGTACGTCTAAGTGCTTATCACTTGTGGCAGTTCTTGGTAACTCCTCCAACGGTGAAAGGGGACAACATCGCTTTTGCAGGTAGTCTCCAACTACTTGGATTTTGTACTTTTGTGGCTTGTTTAGGGATTCTTTGGCCATTCATTATGAAGATGAGATCCCAATATCCCTAAATAGGCTCGAAGTACTTGTAAAGAATTAATGTGCACATGCACATCAAAAATTAATTTGCAATTCCTATAAGCCGGATCATCCTTGTACTTAAATAGAATTCGTGATAAAAGTTTACCTCGATGAATACCATGAAATCTGATTTTCCGATTAAAACAGATCTGAACTTCCACGATCAAGAACAGATAAAAGCAGAAATTTTGGAAGTGATTGTATTGGGTTGTCTTTTGTTTGTGGTAACAAGTAATGAAGACCAACTTGATATAATCTGTTGTAACCTTTGTATTTATAGGCGACGCTAATCCTAACCCTAGTTCTAGTCCAACTAGAACCCATCAACAAACGTGCTCAATTAATTAATTTGGTCCAATAAGTAATTAAGTCTGACCCAACTAATTGGACCTTGGAAATTAATTCTTACAATCTTCCACTTGGACAAGGTCCAACTCCAGATGCTTAATTCTCACCTTATGTGTGTGACCCATTAGGTTTCCATTCACGATGGCAAACGCAATGATTTTCTCATCGATTCACCTAGATTGATATTCACGTCGCCGTCCAAGATTGACATCTAGTAATGTGTCAAGGCAATCCATGTGAAGTAAAATGTCGTGTGGTATGACAGAACTAATATATGTGCGGTTACTGTAGAAATATAATCATTTTATTAATATAACCCAATTGGTTAAAAGATATGGATCATCGTCAATCTCATTTCAACCAATTATATTATTCACCTCAACTCAAATTATAATTAAAATATTTTCAACTTATAACTCCACCCCGGCCGAGAAAATTATATCAACTTAAGTGGGCAAAAATCAGGTTATAATCTCATACTTTCCAAGAGTGACGAATCCTTATATTGGACATTGACAACCTTTATATGATTCTCACTATACTCGTACGATGTCTTCTTGGTGACTCAAAATCTTCAAGTCCCATCAAACACTCATCAAAGTATAGCGGTCCTCACATAAGATTCTATGATATCCTCAAGTCAAAGGACCAAATCCACTACCGCACATTAGAGATTTACCACTAACGCTTGGATAGTTATCTATGTGGCATGTCTAAGTGGATAATCCAATATCATGTTCTCATAACAATGTATTCATGTGTTCATTCAGATGTCCCTCTACATCTTAGCTCGTAAGATCAGCTACTTTCTTCAAAAGAAATGCAACGCATGCTAGTCTATCTGCAATAATGATATCTGTATCTCATTATTACTATGACTATGGATATTTCAAGAATAAGTTATTTATAACTTGTATCTCACATTCACAATACCTTGTGATTAACAAGTTATTATGAACTTTTCTTCAGACTCTATTATTTTAAATAATAAAATTTAAATAATAACAGATTTACCATTATAATGTAGATAAAATATTTAATTAATAAAATTATTCATACACTTCGATGTCTAACAAAGAGTATATCATAAAACGTCCTATTCAAACTAGATCCAATCACTCATGTATCTAATATCAATAGATTTAGCATGACTACCATGCTTGTGCTGGGACAACGGCTTTGTCAAATGATTTGCTACATTGTCGTCAGTCGAGACTCATTCTCTCTTTATATCATTTCTTAGGATTATCTCCCTGATGAGATGATATCGCCTCAATATATGTTTGGATCCTCGATGAGACCTGGATTCCTTCGCTTGTTCGGTGGTTCTATTGTAATCGCAATATAGAGATATTGGATCAACAATGTTAGGAACTACTTCAAGTTCTGAAATGAATTTCTTGATCTAGACCGCTTTCTTTGCTACTTCTAAAGCAGCTACATATTCGGCTTCTATAGTTGAATCAGCAGTTATTTCTTGTTTGGAACTTTTCCAACTGACCGCACCACTATTTAGAGTAAATACATATCCAGATTAGAATTTGCTATTGTCTTTATTAGACTGAAAGCTAGCATCAGCATAACCTTGAACTTTAAGTTCATTTCCTCCATACACCAAGAATATGTCTTTAGTCCATCTTAAGTACTTAAGGATGTTCTTGACTGCGATCCAATGTTTCTCGCCAGGGTTTGCTTGGAACCTGCTTGTGACACTCAAAGCATATGAAACATCTGGTCGAGTACATAGCATTGCATACATGATAGATCCTATTGCTGATGTATAAGGAATTATATCCATACGATCTCTTTCAATTTGTGTCTTTGGACACATCTCTTTTGAGAGATAGATCTCTTGTCCGATGGGATAGAGTCTTCTCTTGGACTCTTCCATGCTAAATCTTCTTAAGATTTTATCTATGTACGTAGATTGAGATAGGCCAAGCATTCTATTAGATATATCTCTATAGATCTTTATACTAAGAATGTACGCGGCCTCTCCCATATCCTTCATAGAATTTTTTTTGGATAACCACAATTTTATTGATTTTAGCATCAGGACATCGATTCATAATAATAGTATGTCATCTACATACAAAATTAAAAACACGGCTTTACTCTCACTAACCTTTTTATACACGCACGATTAATCTTCATTATTGATAAAATCAAACATTTTGATTGTCTCATCAAAACGAAGATTCCAGCTTCGAGAGGTTGCTTTAATCCATATATGGATTTCTGTAGTTTGCATACATTGTTTGGCTCTGTGGATTCAAAACCTTCGTGTTGCGTCATGTACACATCCTCACTAAGATTCCTGTTAAGGAATGTGGTTTTGACATCCATTTGTCGTTCTTATAGTCATGGTATGCTGCTATCGCAAGCAGAATTCGAATTGATTTAGACATAGCTACTGGTGAGAATGTTTCGTCAAAGTCAATTTCTTGTCTTTGCTTGTAACCCTCACAACCAATCTTTCCTTGTAATTATGAACATTACCATCTATGTCGACCTTTTTCTTGTAATCCCATTTACAGCCTATTGGTTTTGCCCTTTCAGGTGAGTCAATTAAGGTACAAACCTTGTTTTCATACATGGAGTTCATCTCGGATTCTATAGCTTCCTACCATCTCTTTAAGTCAACACTTGACTTCAATTCTGCATAAGTAGTAGGTTCATCTTCCTAGTAATACATTACTAGTAATCAAGTGATCATATCTCTGAGGAGAATGAATGACCCTGCTCGACTTACGCAGAGCTGGCGTGTCTTTAAGAACTAGTGGTTCCCCCTTTCTCAATATGTGCCTCATCAGATGTAAGCTCAGCCATTAGATCATCTAATTGGTCAATTTTTATTCTTGGTTTCTTGAACTTCTTCAAGATCTACTTTCTCCCACCGTCTTCTCTAAGAATACATCAAGTTTTTGATATGATGCCCTTCGTCTCGATGGGATTGTAAAAATAGTATCCTATAGTTTCTTCTAGAAACTCCACAGATAAACATTTATCAGATTTAGCTTCTAGCTTGTCCAATGTAACGTGCTTCACATAAGCGTTGCAGCCACAAACCTTCATATATGAAAGATTGGGTCTTTTTCCATTTTCATAACTCGTATGGAGTTTTATTGACCGATTTAGATGGGACACGGTTTAGTGTGTGACATGCAGTGTTAAGTGCATATCTCCAAAATGATTTTGGAATAATTGTACGGCTCACCATTGATTGTACCACATCTAGTAAGGTGTGGTTTATCCTTTCTAATACACCATTTAGTTGTGGTGTATACGGTAGAATCCATTGTGCGAGAATCCCATTCTCTTTTAGATAATCTAAAAACTCACATATTAAATATTTGTCACTTCGATCATATCTAAGTGTCAAAATATTTTTCTCAGTTTGCATTTCTATTTCTTGCTTGAATTACTTGAACTTATCAAAGGCTTTACTCTTGAATTCCATCGAGCATATGAAACCATATCTAGAATAGTCATATGTAAATATGATGAAGTAAGAAAAGCTGCATTTAGCATCTGTAGACAATTGTCCATATACATCAATATGTACAGGACCCAAAATATTTGCAACTCTGACTCCCTTTCCAGAAAAGGGGTCTAGGTCATTTTACCCAACAAGCATGATCCACACTTATCAAATGATTCATAATCATTTGAATCCAAGTATCCATCTTTATGTAACTTGGTGGTGCATTTTCATCTATATGATTGAGTATGCATTACCAAAGATATAAGTTCTTAGTTTTATCTCTTTTATGCATTGCAGTTCCTTTTCTAATGTCATTTGTTTCCACAATGAAAACATGGATCATTAGACTTGGATTTGTCTTTGTCTACTTTAACTTTTTGTCAATATATTTGGTCTTGGATCCTTTCTGAAAGGTTCTTTTAGATTTCCTCTTACTGCCCTTAGAGGTATCAATGGCCAAAGTTTTTTCCATTCCATTGGGCTCAATAGTTTCAGCATGTTTAGCTACTCGAGTAGGGTACACTGAATCTTATTCGTATTGAAGTTCATAATGAACTACGAAAAGCTATTAGGTAGGGACTGCATAACTAAGTCATCACATTCTTGGCGTAGCCTCTTCAGTTAGAGCTTACGGAATTGGCTACTCAATGACATATCCAATTTTTCTTTTTCATGCTTGAGAACAATTCTCAGTTTGCGGTGTCAATCCAAAAAATTTGGTTCGGTATGTTTGTTAGCATCCAACATGCCTCTCAAATTCATGTGGTTACTCATGATTCAATACTGAAATAACAAGACATAAAATTAATTAAATATAGAGAATTAATTTAATTATGGACTTATATTAAATTAATTATACTTCCACAGTTTAAATTGAATTAATGACCCTCAAAC
Organism: Forsythia suspensa; assembly: GCA_023638005.1. Classification (NCBI taxonomy): domain Eukaryota; kingdom Viridiplantae; phylum Streptophyta; class Magnoliopsida; order Lamiales; family Oleaceae; genus Forsythia; species Forsythia suspensa. The sequence goes on along the minus strand of CM042666.1, from coordinate 23,117,731 downwards.
ATTAATCAATAGAACCAGCTGGATTCCCAAACGGCTATGATCCCTTTTATTTTATTAGAACCTTGAGCGACTCAACATACTATAATAACACATATAGCTAGATACTCTATCAATCACATCTCAATGTGACTCCTAGATCATCAAGTAGACAACTTATTATCGTACAAATCTTATGGGTTTTACTTGATTGTACCCCTAAAATTTTATTTTCTTGAGCGACTAAACAAAAAATAAAATTCTAGTTAAATTCGACCTATTGTTCAGAAATATCAATTGTTTCATAGTGATAAACATATCTATGAGCGAGCATCCTTGAGCGATTCAACAAACTAATATCGATAATAGACTCTGATTTTTTACTATAACAATAGAAAGCACGTTGTATTAACCATTTAATACAAATTTAATATTTTTGATAAAGAGAGGTTTGTCTCATCACATTTATATATATTAACTAACATCTAACATGCAATCAATCATACATAATAATAACTGCAGATGATTATGGACTTTATCTATCTAATCTTATGAACCAAAAGGAAGATTAGTCGGTCAATTCTTAAGGAACGTTCATCGAATGCTAAATACAATTATCACCATCTCCTGCTGCAAATTGTATCCTATACTAGTTGCTTCCTTGTGGCCTAACTGTAATATATATCCTATATTAGTTGGCACGCAGGCCCAACCAACAATCAACAGGAATAAATAAACAGCTCGAAAACCTAATTAAATAAATAATAGGCTCGCAGGCTCAACCAACAATCAACAAGAATAATTAACCATACAACCAATCACATGGGTCGAGTCCATAATCATCCACTAAACATCCATTCTAATATCTAATTTAAAAATATATTAATTTCTAAATTCACAGATTTGACAGTGTAAGTCTAAACAATTTAGACATTTCAGAACGGACTAGACATAATTACATAATTAATCTAATTAATTAATTAATTTTCCAACAATAAAATTAAGTAATTAATCAAATTAATCAATTAATTTTATTCATAAATGGGATTTTCAAAATTTATTTTATCTCTCAATTTAAAGTCATACCCTAAATTGAAGACAAAATTTGTATAAGGTCAAAATTATAATTTTATAAAGTAAAGTCAAAATTTAATCTAGTCAAAATTCAAAATATGGTTCAAAAAGAATTTTAGTCAATATTGAATATTTGTCCAGCATTAAAAATTAAATAATTACAATTTTTCTAAAAAATTTAAAATTATATTTAAGACCCTTTTTCTTAGAAAATAAATTTGAGGACTTGTTTTGCAATTTCTAAAATTGCACAGTCAGTCCTTGATTAAAAAAATTAGTGTGCTTTCTGTGCAATTTCCAAAATTGCACAAAAGACCCCTCTCTTTTATTTTAAACAGCGGGTCTTCTCATGTAATTTTAGAAATTGCATGAGAGACCCCTTTTATTTCTTTTAAAATTGGAGAGCCTTTTATGCAATTTTCAAAATTACACAAGAGCCCCCGTCTCCATCTAACAAAATGAAACGCAGAAACCCTAAGGGTTTTTGCAAAGGCGGCGCCGTTTGTGCAACAGATCAACTGGCGGTGGTCATGTCGGTGTCTAACACCGGCGGCCACAACTGTTTGTCGTCGAACAACAGCAAACGCTGCTATTTGAAAAGGGGCCGTCGTCAAACAGCAGCGGCCCTTGGTTGTGCAGTCGTGAAATCAGTGGTGCAGCGACAATCCGCTGCCTTGCACGCACCTACAACGGTCAATTTCCTACCGCCGCCACCAACCACCTTCTTGACTTTTGGCTAATTTGATCTGTTCCAAATAAGCCCAAAATAATTTCAAACTTCTTTTTCAAAAAATTCACAATTTTTATTTTAAACTGTCAAAACTCAAATCAAATTATACACCAATAACAATTAGTTCTATTCATCAAAACAGTCTAACAAACTCTAACAAGTAACAAGGTAGGCTCTGATACGACTGTAAAGAATTGACGTACACATGCACAATGGAAATTAATTTACAATTTATATAAGCCGGATCATCCTTGTACTTAGATAGAATTCGTGATAGAAGTTTACATTGATGAATACCATAGAATTTGATTTTCTGATTAGCTAGAGGTACGATCTTTAAGACCACAATTGTCCAATTGTCCAGCCTCCAATGATAATCCACACAGCAAGAACATATATGGACTTCCACGGTCAAGAACAGATGAAAGCGAAACTTTTGGAAGTAATTGTATTGGATTGTCTTTTACTTGTGCTAGCAAGTAATGAAAACGAACTTGATATATGTTGTGGCCTTTGTATTTAAAGGTTGCGCTAACCCTTGTCCTGGTTCTAGTCCAACTTGAACCCATCAACAAACGGGCCCAATTAATTAGATTAATTAATTAATCTAATTAATTTGGTCCAATAAATAATTAAGTCCGACCCAACTAATTAGACCTTGGACATTAATTCTTACAATACTAACATGAACTTCTTCTGTGCTCTCCTAAACATATTTGTTTGCATCTTTCTATACAATGTGTGCTACCAGATCTCTTTATATATGTTTTAAGGCTTCAACTATATATTTTATCCTGTGTTAGGCTGAAATTCATGATAGTGAGATTACTCAATTTTTCTTTTTCTTTTTTAATCCATTACCTTACACAAATCCAAACATTTAGGTCTCACCCAAATCAGAATATCCAGGATCTGTTTTACCTAATCCATATCGTGATTAAAGTTTTCTCATTATGCACATGTAATTGCTAGTTGTTAATTGTTTTGGATTGTGTTTGAAGGTTGATGCATTCTCCATCAGTGTCATGTTTGGAATATATTTGATTTTCCTCCATATGGCATCCATTTTGCAGAGACGACTCATAGTAATTAGGGTTCTTAGCCAATTATTCTTGAAATCTCTAATCCAACCTCTTGTGTAATATAACCCAACTATTATCCACGACTAACTCCCTACTTACCACAAAACCAACTGAAAATTAACATTCAACACATGTAGAATTTGGGAAGGAGACACAACATAAAACAACTTTCATCTATCCATATTAGTTGGACTTGTAATCACAAAGTCTTGGTTTAAAAGACTAATACTTTGCCATTTTAGATTAACTTATAACAATGCATAACATCTTATTTCCAATTCTTTTAAACACCAAATTTAGTTACATAAGTGAAAGATTCAGAAAAAAAGATAACTTAGATTTATAATATAATGTTCATTTACCAAGCATCAGAGGCGAAAATCTAAAACTGATGATGAAAGAGAAATAAAAAAAATTAGAATCATTTCAACAAAATCTAATCAAACACAAAACAAGACAAAAAATATCAACCAAGAGAATTGAAGCAGCAAAGGAGAAACCCAGAAGGGAAAAAAGAAATTAAAAATTCCTAAATTGAGAGAAAAATTACCTTGAATATCTGGAGTGAAGCTAAAATGGATAAGCTAACCAGGGACAGCGTTGGGAGACTAAGTCAGGAGATGGAGCGAGGGTTCTGGACAAAGTACAATTGCCACTTGTGGGTTTCAAAAAATATAAGTAAAAATTGGAATGGAGAATGAAATTGGAGAGACAAAGCAATAGAGAGACCAATGGCTAGTGTCTTTGAGGAGACGGTGCAAATGGTAGACCAGGAATGGAAGAGAGACAAAGTGAGAATGAAGTTGGAAGACAAAATGAAATTGGAGAGACACAAAAGATGAGAATGGGCCAAGCCCGCCATCAATTCTCACAAGAAATAGGCAGACTAATAAAACTTACATAGTCAACCCAGTAGTCACCCACCACCCTAATTCTAGTCGGTAATAAAACCACTGACCCAAAACTCTAGTCAGCCATTACTATCCGCCAATTTTTCAAACGTTTAAAAAATTCTCCCGTAATTTTTCACCAACGACCAACCACCAGTCATCTAGTCAGTATTAATACCTTCACTAACTTAATCCATGGTTAGTGAATTCCTTCTTGGGTTGGCCAACCCCAACCCCTCATGTCTAGGCAACCATATCAAATTTTAAGTCAGTAGAAACAGTTTTGCCGACCATATTTTTGGTAGGTAGTAAAATGTAGTTGGTAAAAGCCTCCATCCTCGTGGTGTGTGAAATATTTGATGTATAAGTGTTTAGCTATTTCATGGATATGCAAATTGATAAGTGTACTACGTAATTCATATTACCTGTTAGAAGTGTGTTCACAAATACGTTTTTTAGTCTAAAGCAAATTCAAACTTTTGATGTTTAAGTGTTTGCCACGTGGACTCTTGGCATTGGCTTAATTGGTGTGGAAAGGGTTGTGCTTTCTCTGTGGATTCCTAGCTGTTGGATTTGATCCAATGGCTGAGATTATTCTCCACGTGTAGAAAGTATCTAGTTAGTCCTTTCATTTCTTGGAAAAACTTTCTCTCTCTTCTTGGCCATTTTCGTCTGGTTTTCTGCCTTCTCTTCTTCTTCTTTTACTTTCAAGATCAGAATCAGAGTGATGAGAGATATGGTTGAATGTCGTTATCTTTTGTGAACAACAACCTTTTAGGATTAAGATTTGGTGCTCATTTCTCACTACAAGAAAAAGGAACTATAGGGACGACATTTATAGGGACAATACCAAATTCATCTCTATATATAACATTTATAGGGACGACAATAAAATATCGTCTCTAAAGATTGTAATAGATATAGCAATGACAAAAGTCGTCTCAACACACAGTACTCGTCCCTATATATCCAGCATCTATAGAGACGACTTATTTTGTCGTCCCTATAGAGTACATACCTATAGGGACAACACGGAATATCGTCTCTAAAGAAATAAAGTCGACTAATAACGTCCTTATAGCTTAAAAAATTCGTCCCCGTAGGTCATAAGAAATGGCGCAATTTTTTCCCGCTTTGTAAGCTACTGGGATGACTGAAGTCGTCCCAATAGAGTTAAAATTCGTTCCTACAGGTCTAGTATCTATAGGAACGATTTATTTGTCGTCTCCTTAGATTACAGACCTATAGAGACGACAGAGAATGTCGTCCCTACAGAATCCTCTATAGATTGAAAAAATTGAAATTCCCGCTTTTATTCTTCATCGCTTTTTTTTTTCGTGTGTTAAATGTATAGGGACGAATTTAGTCGTCCCTTTAGAGCCCACAAATTTTATTCTCCCACACCTTAAAATTTCACTTCCCGCCTATAATTTCATTGCTTTGTAACCAAAATTTCATTTTCCCTCATTCTCGTCCCATTATCCCCCCACTCTCAACCCCAACACACACACACACACACACGCGCGCGCGCGCGTCCCATTTCCATGTCCAAATCCCTAACCCCTTCTTCACCACCTCCGTCTCTCTCTCTCTCCCTCCCTCAATCTTTCTCTTTCTTTGAAGCATAAATTGTTGTTCGATAGTTGCTATAAATGGGGATTCAAATACTATTGCTTGATGTTGTACCCATGGGTTCATATTTTTCCTTCAAAAATTCTACAATTTCTCCCTAAAAGTAACTCCTTCAAACCCATTTGAGGCCTACAACAAGGAATGTGAAGAATGGTGCCGTTTCATCGCTGCTTAACTTTGACTACATCTTCCCGAATCGGAAACAAAGCCATGGAGGTTCGAATCCGGATTCAATCTCATCTTTTGGCTCCCGTATCAAGTTTTGTCTTGTATATTTCTAAGTGACGCTATCTATTGAGTTTTTGTTCATTTTCATGACAATAGGATGAAATCCCCGAACTCGTGTAACATTGGTGAAATCGGCAAGAAAGTGAGAAGAAATTGAGGTTTTGAAGTGAAAATCAAGAACCAATTATATTATTTGAGAAACAAGAGAAAATCAAGAAGTTTAAGGTACTTTGGAGTGATAATGAAGTATTGAAGTGAAGGAACAAACACTCGAAAGCCAAAGAAATGAATTGAGGAACCTACAACCAGAGCATGTGCGAAATTAGAGCACAAAATTTGGTACAAATAGGTCCACAAGACAAATGATATACCATTTGAAATATAATTGAGTTACAAGTCCAACATTTTTTTGCGAATCACAGTTCGGAGTTTCCTACCATTAGAACAATCAACATGCTTATGTCTGCTCGAGCAGGTTGAAAGCCCATTGGAGCGGATGACTGTCTGGCCAGAAGTTTAGTTGGTTTATAATTCTATTTTTGACAGACTTCTATATTATTTTGGGCCTAAATCAAGAGCAATAAATAGGAAAAGAAAGGGTGAAGCTAGGGTTCGAATAATTGGAGGAAAAACATAACGAATGTAGGGGTTTTACACAAGATTTCTTCATCTGGCTAAGCTTTGGTGAGATTTGAAGCAAGGAAATGGTTGAAGATTGTTGGGCACTCCACTGAAGACATTAAAATGGGACGAACTCCATCTTGAAAGCTTTTTCTTTTAATGAAATAATCCGAGTGATGAATTCTAAATTATTTCTATACTTTTGTAACTAAACCATGGTAGACTAAATATTCATATGATAGGAAAGATGATGTAAACTATTAGTTGAAGTTGTAATTCAAATGTTCTTGTTTCTAATCTTAATTGGTGTTTGATTGTTTGGTGCCATGGTGTTACTATTTGTTTGAATGATTGATCACCTTTTGAATGCGTTTGTGACTTATTTTGTTTTCGGGAGGTTCATAGTAGTTTTTGCTCATTGTGGCATTGAACACTAATTAATATAGAAATTAGGAATAATCTTCTATGTTTGGTGCAATCAAATTAAATAATCTTGTTGTTAAATGTATCTTTTTTGTATTCGAATTCAAAATAGAAATATTTTGGGTCGTATATGAAAATATGTTGATTCTAGAAGAGATTATTAGACAAATTAGGTTATCGATTGGTAAATTAAGCATGAATTAGATTAGAAATGGGGTTTTAGGAATTAAAATAGATACTAATTGTGGAGTCGGATTTTTGGCATACTTGTTTACATGAATTTTCTCCAATAATCACACACTTGCATTCCTTTCAAATAATTAATGTAGCATATATTCATAAATCATCAGCTGATCAAATAATTTTTGTTAATATTCAATTTGCTATAATTGGTCGAATTTAAGTGAAAATCAAAGTCTTTGTGGGAATGATATCCCTTTTACTCATTTTACTATTACTTGTCAACAAACACATACACATGCAGAACTTCACTGAACACTAGACTAAGATCTTGAATTCCTTCCCCCATTTTTAACATTCGTTTCTTCTCTTGACAAACTCAATGATAGTTTGTGAAAATCCAAATATATGGAACTGGCAATGCTTGTGTTTCTCGAATGGGCGTGAGCCATTTCCCAATAATGCCCACTGCAGCACAGTTCTCACCAAACTCTCCCAATTGTCATTACGCCCAAGGCATCTCTGTTTGAGCTTCAACAGCTTCAAATACACGCAAAGTTCAATAATGAGATAGTGATTGCCTACACGCACTGAATTTATGTATAGATGTGGTTAAATCAAAATTTCATACACAGTAAACATTGTTCTCAAGGGATTTTGGTGCAAATGGTCCCTCACCTTTGTCCTTAGTATGGAATTGGTCCCTAACGTTTATTTTATGGCAAACAAGTCACTAACCTATGTGTTTTAGTGCAAAATTGGTCATTATGACAAATATGCCCTTAGTTTTAATTAGAAGAAATTGTATGTGGATTCCTAATCATTACAAAATGTACAAATAGGTCAATACTTTTATTTTTTATCAAAAAATTAAAGAACACTAATGAGTTTTTTTTTTTGAATTAACACTTTAGTAATAAACATGTCAAATAAAATTATTATTTCTATTATTAAGTAATTATATTATTTAAAATTTGAACTTTTATTTTATTGTTGTATAAAAAAAATAACTTTAGTTGGATTTCTAATATTTATAGTTAATAAACATATAACTCAATTAAATAAAAGTATCAAGTTTGTGACCAAGTTATTTTTTTTATACAACAATAAAATAAAAGTTCAAATTTTAAATAATATAATTACTTAATAATAAAAATAATAATTTTATTTGACATATTTATTACTAAAGTGTTAAAAAAATTCATTAGTTTTCTTTAATATTTTATAAAAAATAAAAGTATTGGACATATTTGCACATTTTGTAATGATCAAAAATCCACATACAATTTCTTCTAATTAAAACTAAGGATATATTTATCTTTTTCATCCTATAAGGACCAATTTTGCACCAAAATACATAGGTTAGGGACTTGTTTACCAAAAAATAAACACTAGGGACCAATTATACATTAAAAACAAATGTTAGAGATCATTTGCGCCAAAGTCCCTTGTTCTCAAATACAAACCACCTTTTCACATTCCAAGCACAGAAAAAATAGGGGCTGATTGGGGTTTTTTTTGGTGGGGATGGGGGTGGTTTTTCACATTCCAAACACAGAAAAAGTAGGGGTTGATTGGGGTTTTTTTTTTGTGGGGGCTGGGGGCTGCTGCGCAGGTCGAGATGGTACTTTAGTTAGTAATTTTTTTTGTAGAAATTAGGCCCCTTACTTTATTTTTCAAAAAAGATTGAAAAATACGGTTATTTTTAAAAAATTGAAAAGTAGACTTCTGTAATATAAGAGAATGGAAGGGTAAAAATGGAAAATTAATTACTACAGTGCCTTAAACCCTACATCACATTTTTTTCTCTCATGATTTCTGGTGAAAATTCTTCAAATTCATTCGCTAATTCATAGTTTCATCTGCTTCTTCTATATTTTAACACTATATTGTTCAACATGGTTGGAGAAGGCGAAATCATCGTTCTGCGTAATCTTCGTGGATGAAGAGAAAGTGTAGTTCAAATTTGAAAGGATCTTCAAAAAAGATGAAAAATATTGTCCGTTTATTCTGTATTTCTATATTTTTTTCATTTGCTTTGTTAATTCGAATTTATGTTTTCCATTATTATTCAATTTATGATATTGCCTTTAGGAAAATCAGCGACAATGGTTGATAATTGAAATTTTTACATTTTGAGAGATTTGTTCTGTGAAATTGCATTTCTGTTTTCAATGATTAACTGGTTGATGATGGTGCGTTTAGGAATCCAATAACACATTGAAACCATTGCCAAATCAATGATATACCAAAATGAGATTAAAGTGTAATTTGATGGTATTCAAGTTCACCAACCAGTTTTTTGAATATATCCTGTATGAAAATATGTCCCTTCTCGTTTGATATGTTAGTTCATATTCCAAATGCAATAAGTTTAAACATGCAAACTAAAAAATTGATGGTATGATCAATGTTTTTTGAACTGTATGCAACTTTTTGATATGTTTGTCACTTTTTGGAGATGTTTGTCACTTTTTACTTAAAAAGTTACATAGCATTCCACTTTCATCTAATATATTAATGCAATAAGTTTGAACATCTAAACTAACATATGATTTTTGAACATTCCACTATTTTTTAAAATCTATATCACTTTTAAAGAGATTCATGTCACTTTTTAGAGATGCTTGTCATTTTTTTGAGATGTTTGTCATTTTTTACTTAAAAAGTGACAGAGCATGTCACTTTTATATAATATATAAATACAATAAATATGAATATCCAAACTAAGAAATAGATTGTATGATCATTGTGTTTTGAGATGTATGTCACTTTTAAAGAGATCTACGTCACGTTTAAGAGATGTTTGTCAATTTTTACTTACATAGGTACAATAAGTTTGAATGTGCAAACTAGTAAATAGACTTTATGATCACTGTTGTTGTATATATATGTGACTTTAAAAGAGATAAATGTCACATTTTTATATCTATATCATTTTGAAGAGGTATATGCCATTTTTTGAAGATGTTTGTCACTTTTTGGTGATGTTTGTTTGTCACTTTTATGTAATATATAAATACAATAAGTATGAATATCCAAACTAACAAATAGATTGTATGATCACTATTTTTTGAGATGTATGTCACTTTTAAAGAGATCTAAGTATAGAAACAATAAGTTTGAATGTGCAAACTAGTAAATAGACTTTATGATTACTGTTGTTGTAGATATATGTCACTTTAAAAGAGATGAATGTCACATTTTTAGATCTATATCATTTTGAAGAGATGTATGCCACTTTTTAGAGATGTTTGTCACTTTTTACTTAAAAAATGACAGAGCATGTCACTTTTTAAGTAAAAAGTGACAGATCATATCACTTTTATGTAATATATAAAAACAATAAGTATGAACATCCAAACTAACAAATAGATTGTAAGATCACTGTGTTTTTGAGATGTATGTCACTTTTAAAGAGATCTACCGTCACATTTTAATAATATATCATTTTGAAGAGATCTATGTCACTTTTTGAAGATGTTTGTCACTTTTTACTTAAAAAGTGACATACCATGTCACTTTTTAAGTAAAAAGTGACATGTCATGTCACTTTTATGTAATATATAAAAACAATAAGTATGAACATCCAAACTAACAAATAGATTGTATGATCAATGTGTTTTTAAGATGTATGTCACTTTTAAAGAGATCTACTGTCATATTTGTAGATATATATCATTTTGAAGAGATGTATGCCACTTTTTAGAGATGTTTGTCACTTTTATTTAAAAAGTGACAGAGCATGTCACTTTTTAAGTAAAAAGTGACAGATCATGTCACTTTTATGTAATATATAAAACCAATGAGTATGAACATCCATACTAACAAATAGATTGTAAGATCACTGTATTTTTGAGATGTATGTCACTTTTAAAAAAATCTACTGTCACATTTTTAGAATATATCATTTTGAAGAGATGTATGCCACTTTTTGAAGATGTTTGTCACTTTTTACTTAAAAAGGGACATAGCATGTCACTTTTTAAGTAAAAAATGACAGATCATGTCACTTTTATGTAATATATAAAAACAATAAGTATGAACATCTAAACTAACAAATAGATTGTATGATCAATGTATTTTTGAGATGTATGTCACTTTTAAAGAGTTGAATGTCACATATTTGGATATATATCATCTTGAAGAGATGTATGCCACTTTTTGAAGATGTTTGTCACTTTTTAGAAATGTTTGTCACTTTTTACTTAAAAAGTGACAGAGCATGTCACTTTTCACTTTTTATGTGTTCATTCTATAAAATTATTATTTACCTAACCATTTTTGTTATTTTTTTTAAGGACTGAGAGCTATTGATTTCCCAGACCTATTGGTTTCCTGGGAAAGTCACCTTCTACACAACCTATATAGTGATCAAAACCTTAAACGACAAGCTTACTGAAACACAAAAGCAAATGTTTAAGGAAACATGCTTTGGACCATATTTTGATTTAAAAGAAACTGTGATTTAGGCTTAGTTGATTCACCAGTTGTTATTAAGGCAGGTGAAGCAACCAAATGTAAATGAATTATGGTTCAACATCGCCGCAAACCGGGTCGATTTTCTGTTGAAGAATTTTGTCTAATATCCGGACTTCGATGCATGGGTAATGGTGATTTTACTAAGTACGTAATGCGTAGTAGTATGATTAAGGACAAATATTTCAAGAAATATGATAGCATTTCAACAGTGTGTTGAAAATGTGTTTAAAGAGTTGCCATCCGATCATCGCTGACAAGGATATGGTGGATGTTGGTATTATTTATCTTATTTCGTCATTCTTATTTGCCACATCATACCATAAATGTGTTGATGATTCAATTTTGTACTTGTTGAATCGGGTGAAATGGAATTTTTTCCATGGGGGAAGGAGTTATATAGTTTGACTTTAATGTCTCTGAATGGTGCATTCAGCAAGAGGATCATGAAGTTAGATTCTTCAAAACAAAATTTAGAGTATAGGCTTAATGGTTTTCTTCTTGCTTTCCAAGTTTGGATATACGAGTCTATTCCCGCAATAGCTCGAAAAAAATTTTGTGTGAAGTACAAGCAAGCCATCACTTCCTGGATCTTGAGTGGAGTTCTAATGTGCATTTGACATCTTTACAATTGCACAAACGTATTTTTGACTTGATTAAAGTAAGCTCTATTTATTATTTATGCAATTTTGCTTTACATTTTTTATTACTGTTTGTTATTTTAAATTTATGAATATGTGTTTTTGCAGATAGAAATTAATGACGTTAGAATAACTGACGCGGAGATGTAGGTGGCATATACTGAGGGGTTGTTTGAGAATTGCAAATCTCAAGGGCAAAACCCTGATGACGACAACAACTTTGAGCATCATGTTATTCATCGACCAAAGTCGATGATTACTGACCCGAAACATTAGTTGGCGATGACAGTTCTTCAAAGTTGAAGAAAAAAAAGATAGTTGAGTTTTTTGAGCATTTATTTACCTTTTTATGCTTTCTATACCTTTTTTGTTTATTGTTTCTTATGATTATGTGTTTTTCTCTGATTTTTGTATTTTCAGAGACGTTCTGAATCAAATGAAGAAATATTAAAACGTCCAGCAGAGATTAATGTGAAACTTCAATCAAATGAAGAAATTTTGAAATGTCTGGCAGAAATTGAGGCAAAAGTGGAATCAAATGAAATTATTTTGAAACGCTTGGCAGATATAGAGTCGAAAATACAATTGAATGAAGAAATTCAGAATCGACTTGCTGAGTTTGAACTCAAAGTTCAATTTAATATTCAACTTGAGAAACAAATAAAACAACTTGAAGAGAAAGTGAAATCAAATGAAGAAATTCTAGAACGGGTGGCAAATGTTGAAAGCAAAGTGAATGACTTGCAAATGTTGAAAGTATGTCACATTTTTTGATCTATGTCACTTTTTGGATACAGTTTGTCACTTTTTGCTAAGAAAGTGACACAGTTTGTCACTTTCTAATAAGAAAGTGACAATGTGTGTCACTTTTTGCTATAAGTGTGTCACTTTTTTCTATGTCACTTTTTACTCTAAGTATGTCACTTTTTACTATGAGTATGTCACTTTTAAGAGATTTATGTCACTTTTTATATAGATATGTATGAGACTTTTTATTTAGTCTTATGTCTAGAATGCTGTGGAAAATGTTACTAATGATACAATGGACATGAAAAAGAATGCAACTGATTGTCCTAGTTTTTCATTGGGTATTGAGTTTGATTCGACTGGAAAAAGTATTGAGATGACAGCTGAAACTAATGTGGAAAAGGTATTATTCAATTCCAAATACATTGTATTTTTAATTTGATATTTAATTTTTTGTTATTGTGCACTATATAATGTGACTTATTTATTTTTATTCAGTCTATTGATGAAGATATAATAAATTTTAATGAAGAGGACTGGAAGATTGTTGATGATGTTGCTGTTCATAGTTTAGCCAAAAAAATGCATCAAGATGTATTTTTTTCACATTTTATTTTGTGTTTTTACTTTGTTAAATCTGTTTTTTGCACTGCAAAAAGTAATCTTTTAGTACGCTTTTATTCGTGATCGTTGATGTAAATGATGATGATGTTGCATTGAAAGATGAGGATTGGCAAAAATTGATGAGATTACTGACAAATGTTTTAGCTAAACATAAACATGAAGAGGCAATTGTTTGTTTGATTATTTTTCATTTAAAAGACATATTTTTGTGTGTTCTGCACAATATAACTTGACACTTTTTTTAATTGTTTTGCGACATTTTAGACGGATGATAAAGTCACTCCGGATGCGCCCCTGAAGAGGTAAAAGAAACCTGCCGCACTTCTTCAGTCCCCATGGGTAAATCAATATGATTTTATGGTGGGTACTTCTACAACGGGAACTTCTACTACAAAGCGTGTGGTGAAGGGTACATTTGCATTCATGTTGGGTTGTGCCCCCCATTCGCACCAGATGTGGAAGCATTCGAGAGTTGGTACAAAGAAGGGTTGGTGACGAAAAACAAGTAAGTATGTGACATAATGTCACTTTTTAATAAGAAAGTGACACATTATTTTTATCCAAATGTGTTTGCGTAAAAATTAAATCAACCATAGAAAAGATTTGTTATTCAAATGTGTTTGTGTAACTTGCATACATTGTTCTGTCACTTTTTGAGCAAAAAGTGACAGAGCATGTCACTTTTTAGGCAAAAAGTGACAGAGCATGTCACCTTTCTTTCTCCAACCAACAATTCATATTCAAGATAAAAAAAAAATGATACATTAATACTTGATCATGATCAATAATTTATGTCACTCCATAATGCAGAACAAATAACAAGTTAGATCTTGCATTTAAATCAACCATAGAGAATATTTTTTATTCAAATGTGTTTGAGTAACTTGCATACATTGTTCTGTAATTTTTTAGCAAAAAGTGACAGAACATGTCACTTTTTAGGCAAAAAGTGACAGAGCATGTCACCTTTCTTTCTCCAACCAACAATTCATATTCAAGATAAAAAAAAAATGATACATTAATACTTGATCATGATCAATAATTTATGTCACTCCATAATGCAGAACAAATAACAAGTTAGATCTTGCATTTAAATCAACCATAGAGAATATTTTTTATTCAAATGTGTTTGAGTAACTTGCATACATTGTTCTGTAATTTTTTAGCAAAAAGTGACAGAACATGTTACTTTTTAGGCAAAAAATGACATAGTATGTCACTTTTCAATCCCCAAGCCACAATTCATATTCCAGATAAAAAATTGATGCATTAATGGTTGTTCATGCTCAATAATTCATGTCACTATATAATGCACAACAAATATCTAGTTAAATCCTGCATTCAAATCAACCACATAGATGATTTTGATTCAAATTTGTTTTTCTAACTTATATACATTGTTCTGTCACTTTTTGAGCAATAAGTGACAGACCATATCACTTTTTAGACAAAAAAATGACATGGTCTGTTACTTTTCTATCCCCCAAGCCTCAATTCATATTCAAGATAAAATAACGATACATTAATATTTGGCTAACTTGCATACATTGTTCTGTCACTTTTTGAGCAAAAAGTGACAGACCATGTCACTTTTTAAACAAAAAGTGACATAGTATGTCACTTTTTAAGCAAAAAGTGACATAGCGTATCACTTTTCTAACCCCAAGCTTCAATTTATATTCAAGACAAAAAAACGAAACATTAATGTTTGATCATGCTCAATAATTCATGTCACTCCATAATGCAAAACAAATTTTAAGTTAGATCTTGTATTTAAATCAACCACATAGATGATCTTGATTCAAATTTGTTTGTCTAACTTGCATACATTATTCTGTCACTTTTTGAACAAAAAGTGACAGACCATGTCACTTTTTAGACAAAAAGTGACATAGCATGTCACTTTTAGAAAAAAGGTGACAGAGCGTGTCACTTTTCTATCCGAAGCCTCAATTCATAGTGTCACTGCATGTTACAAAATTTGTACCAGTGTAATAGTATGTGACCTTTCTTTTTTGTAATGCAGAGTTAATCATTTCAATGATGAGAATATTAAGATTAGCCCTAGCTTCTACTTCAGCGATGTTTCAATCTCTTCTAAAATATGGTGGTATGAATTAGTGACAATCAATGAGGCTTTGGATGACACAGTAAGTTTTTGTTTGTTAGTTGTTTGGTTTAAGATTTATGTATATAATTTATTAATACATTGCTGATTCTTTTTTATACCCTTGTTTTGTAGCATATAGATGTGTGTTTTTATTATTTGTGAAAGATGTTAAGGTATGGACAGGGTATAAAAATCAATGCTACAACAACGGACTTTGCCTTTGACAGCCAAGTTAGGGGGTTGTATGATGATTTTTCAAAGGATCCACTAGTCCTTGTTAAGCAAACTTCTCTACTGTCGTATCCAATTGGATTGTACATGCCTTGCAACACAAGTTGGCAAGAAGTTGACCGTGTCCTTATGCCTTTGAGGATGTATAACTCGGCTCATTGGCTTCTTTGTCATTTTGACATCAAGGAGATGTGCTTGAATATTTATAATTCCTACACTAAGATAGTCAAGAAGCCTGTTGTACTTGAAGCTGTTAAACCATTTTCAGTTATTATTCCTCATCTTTTGTATAACACTGGGTTCTTCGACGGCAAAAATATTCCATAACAAGAGGCGCTAAAACCACTTGTTGTAAAGTTGGTTCCAAAACTACCACAGCAAAAGAACGAGTTAGTTTTCTTTTTAATAATTTGACTTTTTATATGTTGAATAGATAGAAATGTATGGTTTGGCTTCAATTATTGGTTAATGTTTCATTTTGTTCTTTGCAGTAGTGATTGTGGAATCTATATGATTAAATATGCTGAGTATTTCATCAATGAAATGTTGAATGAGATGCCAAAGACATTCAATATTGTACAGGTTCGAAAATACTTGGCCACTCAATTGTACGTGTATGCCTAGAAGAAGCAAGTGGAGAATTACGACACTGATAATGATTGGGTGGCAAAGGATATTTGACAAGACATAGAAGGCTGCAATTTTTATGTAAATAATATTTTTGTAGTAGGACTACGTATTACATGTAAATGTAGTATATATGGTGAATGTAGTTTCATGTAAATGAGATTAACATTGTAGGTTTTGAAAGTTTCTTTGCAAAAAATGTAAGTACAAAATATTTTTGTATACAGGTGACATGCTATTCATGTTGACAAAATATAATTATATTGGATGATTTTTTTCAAACTGTTGATTATAGATTGTAGAAGTGGATCTAATTGATATATTACTTTAAGTATGGAAATCATGTATACACTTTAACAGCCAAGTTATGGGTTTTAAAAATGAACAAGTGACATAGTATGTCACTTTTCGTTGTACTTTTCATTATAAAAGAACCAGTGTGTGTCACTTTTTATTCTAAAAGTGACATAGTGTGTCACTTTTTGTTCTTAAATTATGAAAATCATGTATACACTTTGACAGCCATGTTAGGGGTTTTAATAACGAACAAACAACATAGTGTGTCACTTTTTATTATAAAAGTGACATAGTGTATCACTTTTCATTATAAAAGTGACAGTGTGTGTCACTTTTTGTTCTTCAATTATGGAAATCATGTATACAATTTGACAGCCATATTAGGGGTTTTAATAACGAACAAATGACATACTGTGTCACTTTTCGTTATAAAAGTACCACTGTATATTTGGACGTACATCTCTGTTGTGTAATATTTTGAACAATACAAATATGAATCGTCCTTTATCTTTGCAATAACTGCCAATGCGTGTGCACATGGGATTTTGTCCACTTGGAATTGATTGCAAGTACATGTCTTTTCTTCAATATTCACCACATATGAGGCACAAACATCATTAACTTGGTATATTATTGAACTTGAAGCCGATGTCTGTGCAAGTAATGCAAGAAAATAATGTATTAATAAACTACGAGAATTAAATCATGCTTTCATGACGTTTAACTTCAACTTACTGAAAAAGTGACACACTCTGTCACTTTTCACTTAGAAAGTGACACACTCTGTCACTTTTCATTCAAAAAGTGACAACCTATGTCACTTTTTTTAAATAAGCATATTTTCATTACAATAACAATCAGATATAATAAGATTTCAAAATCATAAACCTTCTACTGATATTTAATTATAAATAGAGCCATAGACGATATGAAATCCAAGTCATGCCACTTTATACTAAGAAAGTGACATACTATGTCACTTTTTACTCAGAAAGTGACACACTCTGTCACTTTTTATTCAAAAAGTGACAACCTATGTCACTTTTTTAGGATAAGCATATTTTCATTACAATAACAATCAGATATAATAAGATTTCAACCTATGTCACTTTTTTTGGATAAGCATATTGTCATGCCACTTTATACTAAGAAAGTGACACACTATATCACTTTTTAGTCAGAAAGTGACACACTCTGTCACTTTTTATTCAGAAAGTGACAACCTATGTCACTTTTTTTTTATAAGCATATTTTCATTACAATAACAATCAGATATAATAAGATTTCAAAATCATAAACCTTTCATTGATATGTAATTATAAATAGAGCCATAGAAGATATGAAATTGAAGTCATGCCACTTTATACTAAGAAAGTGACACACTCTGTCACTTTTTACTGAGAAAGTGACACACACTGTCACTTTTCATTCAGAAAGTGACAACCTATGTCACTTTTTTTAGATAAGCATATTTTCATCACAATAACAATCAGATATAATAAGATTTCAAGAACACACTATGTCCCTTGTTGGTACATGCATGTTTTTATTACAATAACACTCTAGCATATCAATGATATTTAGTTCATGCAATTTATAGCCTTTTACCTTCAATTTCTTTGATTCCATGGATTTCTCTCTCAATATTTTTTCTTGTTTGTTTGCAAGTTTTGTGAAGGTTGCCCGCGCATCGTTTATGTGCTTCACAAACCATTCTTGCAACAAATATCTCAAGGATTCCAATAAAAGTTCTATAGGACAACCTTTTGTTGTTTTTGTTATCGAATTTACTCATTCAACTATATTTGAAGTCATTGTAGAAAACCTGTTATTTGTCATGTATGCCCTTGACCACTTGTGGTAACCAATCTCTTCCTGCATAAAGAACAATCAAAATATTAATCATTTCTTGTATACATTGTTATTATGCATTCAAAATAAATATTTTTGTACATATCAGATGTGATCGAATCCCTTTGTGGATTTCATCGAGTTGTTTCATATGGAACTCAAAATCATTTTTCGTGTAGGCTCTAGCAGCTCTATTGAATGGTTGTGTAATGTTCTTTCCATTTTTTTTCCAAATGTTGACTTTAAATTTTGTAGCGGTGGGTAGGAACATAGACCATGCATTGAATTCTTATACACCTTCTCGGATTGCACTTTTTATGCTTTTATGACCATCTGAGATTATACACAATCCTTGTCCCTCACCATAAGCTTCTTTTAACATAAGTAAGAACCACTCCCATGAATTATTAGTTTCTAAGTCACCAACTCCAAATGCTAATATGAAAATGTTGTTGTTTGCATCTTGTGTACATGCTGTAAATAATGTTCCACCATAATTTCCCTTTAAGAACGTACCATCAATCACTATTATTGGTCTGCAATACTCCCACTCCTAAATAGATGCTCCTAATGCCATGAAGAGGTATTTAAATTTGTTGTTGTCTTAAGTCTCAATTCTTGTAATTGATCCAGGATTTGTTTGTTCTATCATATACAAATACTTTGGAACATTTTCATAAGACTCTGTCGAATCTTCTCTCACCAATTCCAAAGCTTTTTCCTTAGATCTCCAAGCTTTCTCGTAACTCATCGACACTCGTATGTATTCATCATGTCACTTATTATGTCTCAAGGGAGTGTATGTTGTTTTTGTTGAGACATACTTGTACTTGATGCATTCTCCTACTATTGAGCTTGTTGCTTGACGGTGATCTGCCAAGATGATGTTATTTGAGTACGTGTGATTGTTTCTCATATATCTTATTTTGAACATTTCTGTTCGTCCAAGTCTTGAAGCTCTAAAACACCATTTGCAATTATCATCTATGCATTTCAGCACATATTCTTTCTTGTCCGACTTAGTTACCTTGAACTGAAAGTTTTTATGTATCGCATACACCGAAATACTTTTCTTAACCAATGTCTTGTTCCTAAAAACCTTTTTCTCTGCAATTTCATTCATACTAACAAATGAAATAATTTCACTACCTGTTTCATTACTCATTTCTTCAACCTCAGGTATGCATGAAGAAACTTCAACAGCTAAGTCTTCAATAGTTGGTAGACTTTGAACTGAGGTTGTTGCCGAACCATGAGTTTGGAAAACTTATAATTGTATTATGTCATTTTCTTCACCAGTAGCAGCTTCTGAAAGTTGTATGTCTTCAAAACTTTCAATTCTATGACATAATGAAACCGGTGTGACATCTATGCACAAAGGAAAGCTTGCAAGATGTTTCTCCCTTCTTTTGAGCTCCAAATAAAATGTGAGAGAATTATTGTCTGAAATCTTCATCAGAGGAAGGTTTTTCTTCACCTTATATTGTATTGTTATTGAGTGTGTCGCTGAATTTACATTTGTAACTAAATATATCATGCCATTGAGTTCGCAATAAGTGCATTCTATTGGAACAACAATTCTAGCCATTTTAAAATTTGTATATTGGTTACCTTGTTCCCATTTCCCTCCATAATGGATGAATACATTGATTTTATCCATATCTACAAAAAAAAAACACCGAAATATGATACATTAATGTTTGATCATCCTGAATAGATGTATCATTAAGCAAAAAGTGATATAGCATGTCAATTTTCTATCCCCCAAGCCTCAATTCATATTCAAAGCAAAATAACGATACATTAATGTTTGTCTAAGTTGCATACATTGTTCATCACTTTTTGAGCAAAAGGTGATGAGCATGTCACTCACCCACAGACAAAAAGTGATAGAGCATGTCATTTTTCTATCCCCAAGCCTCAATTCATATTCAAGAGAAAAAAAAGATACATTAATGTTTGATGATGCTCAATAATTCATGTCACTTCATAATGCCAAACAAATATTAAGTTAAATCTTGCATTAAAATCAACCACATAGATGATTCTGATTCAAAATTGTTTTTCTAACTTGCATACATTGTTCTGTCACTTTTTGAACAAAAAGTGACAAAGTATGTCACTTTTTAGACAAAAAGTGCATAGCATGTCAATTTTCTATCCCCCAAGTCTCAATTCATATTAAAAGTAAAATAACGATACATTAATGTTTATCTAAGTTGCATACATTGTTCTGTCATTTTTGAGCAAAAAGTGATAGAGCATGTCACTTTTTAGGCAAAAAGTGACAGATCATGTCACTTTTCAATCCCCAAGCCACAATTCATATTCAAGATAAAAAATTGATGCATTAATGGTTGGTCATGCTCAATAATTCATGTCACTCTATAATGCACAATAAATATCAAGTTAAATCCTGCATTTAAATCAACCACGGAGATAATTTTGATTCAAATTTGTAACTTGCATATAATGTTATGTCACTTTTTAGGCAAAAAGTGACAGGGCATGTCACTTTTCTATACTCAATCCTCAATACATATTCAAGACAAAAAAATAATACATTAATGTTTGTTTATGCTCAATAATTCATGTCACTCCATAATACACAACAAATATGAAGTTAAATCCTCTATTTAAATCTACCGATATGTGATTTTGATTCAAATTTGTTTGTTTTATTAACATACAATGTTCATCATTACTTTTCAAGCAAAAGTGATGAGAACATGTCACTTTTCTATCCATAAAACAATATTCATATTTATATTTTACAAACACATTGTACGCATCTCTGTAATTGGTAATTTATATTTACATATGTTTAAAACATCTTACTCAATACTATTGATCTAAGGTTGAAGTGGATGAAGAATGATATGTCTAGATTAATCAAGAAGGATATTCTGAAATAAGTGATTAACACAAACAAAAATATAAGATATCACAAATCTACAATGAAGTGAATGAAGATGTCTAGATTAAAATCAGAATATGAGTTCAAATTTTATGTAATTCAAATGAAAACTATGAAGACGAAATCATATTACTTGGAAATTTTGGATTTTGAGTTTTGATTTTGTGCTAGATTGGAGAAGAAACAACGAGAAATTCGTTACAATAATCTAGAAGAGATCCGATTTTATTATGAATTTGGATTTGTATGAAAATTTTGTTCGTTCCTAATTTGGATTTTAGCGGGGCAGGTTTTCAGTTTGAATGTGGAGTTGGTTAGGTTTTGATTTGGATTTGAACGTGTGAAATATGGTTTTAATGTGTAAATAACTTTTAAACTGATTTTTCAAAAAGTCCCCAAATTTATAGGCGTTTGTGTAATTTGCCCTTTTTTTCTTAAACAACATTTAGCTCGGCCCAATATTAGAATTTCCCATTACCCACCTTCTTCAGCTCAATCACAACCCAAATCCATTCTTAAATGAGGCAATTTTAACCCATCCCAACCCACCTGCCCCAATTCCCAAACCTAAACCTCTTCCAAATCCAATTACCATTCTACAGTGAATAGTTGTAGCAAAATTAGGGATTGAATTTTGGACAAGAAAGATCGCCTTCTCCAACAAAACAGAAGTCCAACTGGCCATTGCTGACCGCCATCCCCGACCAATTTAGGTTTTTTTTTTTTGAGTAATTAGCACAAAACGTCCCTACCTTTTGAAGTCATTGTTCAAATCGTCCATACCTTTGAAATTTTGGCATTTTCACCCCCACCTCTTCCATTTCTTGCGCAAAATGTCATTTTCGATAAAAAAAAAACATAATACAAAATGCAGAGGACAACAAATTACAAACAAAGGAGAAGATACCAAACGAACCTTGTGCTTGTGGATCGTTCTTTTCTCGATCATATGTAAGCAAGCGTCTTGATCATGCTTGTATGCATTTTTTTGTTATAATATATTTATACAAAAAAAAAAAAATTAGTCATTTTGTATTTTTAAGATTGTAAAGTGTGAAGAGTGTTGTTTGCACATTATTTTCACGAGTTTTGGACTTTTAGTCCATCCAATCTTAGGAGTTGAAGGACTGATTAAAGGAATTCATATATAGAGAAAAAAGACCAAAGTCATTGGAATTTGGAACTGAAGGTCCCTCCCATCATACAATTACCAAAATACGGTTAGCCCATGGCGTACTTTTGAGTCCATCTCCTTGCAATGGTTTCATACTTGTTCTTGTCTGTCTTGTACATGTAAGCAATATCAGGTACCAATGGATCATCAGGGATTGGGTCCGCCAACAAAGCAGAAATAATAAGTAACACCTAATATTAGGAAGCAAACAATTCAACTACGTTATAACGTTGAATTGAATTATCAAGCCATTGCATTTTTAGGAGCAATTTATCCAGTGTAAACAAAAAAATAAAATATAATTTTTTCTGGAAATTGGGTCCCTTATTGTAGCAACAAATCATCAACTTTTCAAATTTGTGACATCTTAATATCTACGCTAGAAAGTTCCTTACATGTTGACGTTAAAAAGTCACATAAACACTGAGGCGTAAAATAGATAAATACTCCTATGCCACTGGTTCAAGAAGAAGTATGAGCAACAACTAATTTTATTATGACAATTCATGAAGTCTATATCGTTCTATTATGTGCCTTTGCATCTAGTATTGGGTAGATCTCGTATAACATTTGTCCTAACTCTCATATCTTTTGTTTAATCTTTTCTCGAACAATTGCAAACACTTTTTCAATTGTGGATCTAGTACCAGCATTTCAATACGTAAAGCATTGCTCTTCCACCAAGTCCATTTTCAGAATAGTACCATGTATTCTTAACAAAAATTAAACAATTTAAACAGCACTGACTTATTATAATTGACCAACTAACCTCGATTATTAAAAATATAGTTCAATCATATTTAAATGAACATAGCCACTTCCAATAAGGAGGCTGTTATAAAGCATTTGAAGGAATGACATTAACAAGAAGGTTGTTATAAAGAATTTTTTAAAATATCAAAACACGTATGAAATAATTGTGATTCACTAAGAAAAATTATTACATTTTTAAAATGCTTGTGTTATTACTCAGTTTCAAAAAGTTTAGTCTAACTCAAGTCATGTTATCTTTATGGCTCCACACACCATAGCCGTCTTTCAACAAAAAATCTAACTTGTTAACGGTCACATGGACGAAACTCTCCCCCAGGGAGCAAAGTGCTACAAGCTAGAAAAATAGGGCTCAAGCGCCAAAGAAATAAAAAGTTGGGAACCACAGCTATAATTTTCCCTTATAAGCAAATATGGCGAGGCAGATTCATTTCCTAGAAAGGGAGCTTTAGAAAACAAACCTTGGAAATAGTTAGAGAAGGGCGCCACTGTCCCTTCTCGAACATCGCAGGGCATATGGTCCCAGTATTGGTGTTAATATTTGGGTGGAAAACTTTTGTTATGAAAGCAATCTGTAAAATTCATTGAAATGAATAAGAAATAAAAACTCCCATTATTAAAAAAATGAGCTACGCGGGATTAAACACTCAATATCAAGAATTATTAGGATATAGAACTACGATTAGATAATGTTTGTTATTTTTAAAACAGAAAAAAAAAATGAAAAATCAAAATACGATAAGACGGATAATTAGCATATCTGACACACATTAGGTGGCTTGTAAGGGTAATCGAGCGGAAAATGGATGGTAAGTAGGAAAACTCCATCGGCATATGGACTATCCATAGGACCCATGATTGTAGCTTGCCAATGAAAAATGTCCATTGTAACGAGACCTGAAATTTATGTGCAGGGAAAAGCAACACAAAAAATAAATGAAATTTAGGGTGCATTACTCATAATAGCATACTTAAAAGGTAAAGTGCACTCATTAACGGATTTAAATACGTGTTCACAAAAAACAAATAAGTCATATCTAGATGAGTACTTAACTGTAAAGGTGTTCACCAAGGATAATCCAAATGAACGACAAGGATGTGATCAAATTGTCTCACAAAAAATCACTTCCATTATTTTTATACTTAGGTGATAGTTTTCGAAGACCGAAAGCATGATTGTAAGTTGCCATATTTTCTACAAACCAGTAGCTAAATCTGAAGGAGTATCTTAAGAGATAGAGTTTGAATCTAATTTCATAATAAAAATGGGCTGCATTTTTAGTTTTTGCTTTTATGCATTGAAACTTTTGTTTCTGGTCAAAATGCATTAAGAGAGAAATTTATACAATTGAAACCTAACAAAGGCTAAATTAGGCATTACAGAATTTACAGAAATTGATCACCTACTCAGAATTCGGAAATTAGGCATTACAAGAAAACCATTTTGCATCATATATAAGTGTATACATCATTTCACAAAACAGAATGGGAACCTCATAAAACAAATTTGTATGTTTATACATTAGTTCATAATCTCCCCCGCAATAAATTTTATCAATTATCGACTAATCATACTTCAACAAGAACACACTCCACCAAGTCCACAAACTAAGAAAATTCAAAGCCGAAAAAATTAGTGAAAGAACGCATAAAACCCAAATAAAAATGAGTATAAATCTGCCAAGTCCAATCAGAAACCACAGCTTTTCCTACCCACTTATCCTACCTACTTATAATGCCCACACTGAGGTGGCAATAAACATATGAACTACCAATCATGTGTTGCCACTTCAGCGTGAGCATTATAAGTGGGTAGGAGATCAAGACCGTATCAATATTATCTTAGTTGACAAAGAAAAAAAAAAAACTACCCTGTGAAAATAAAAGCTCCTCTGTAAGGAATTTCTCAACGCATATTAGACCAAAATGAAAAAGTTGCGCACAAAAAGATCGAAAGAAAAAATCAAACTGAGTTTTAATAAATTAAGAAAAGGAAATCCAGTTAGAAAAAGAAGTGAAAAATATTATAATTTTTTGCTACATGTTTTTCCCCTTGCAAATCAAGAAGTACATATACCAGCACTGAGATTGGTAGGAGGATCCTCCTGAATTTCCTTGAGCTCCCTCAAGATCCGCTGCTTTTGGCCCTGCAGCGATCACCGCGGTTCATTCAAACAAAAAATACCCAATCCACCTCAAAAACATATAGAATTTTAAATGCCACAAAAAAATATATATGTACACACACACACACACACTCATCAAATCATTTCCACAAGAATCTGCATACAGATAAGAGTAAAAGGGTCTGAAGTTTTACCCGAGAAAAATAGGCCATGAAAGAAGTGTTATCTAATTCAAATCTTGAATTACTTCCTCCACTGTCATGATTTTGTTCTTTTTTTAGCAAACTCAAAGATAGTTCATCAAAATCTAATGATATGGAATTGGAACTAAAGCTTGTGCTTCTCGAATCCGAGCATGCCACTTCCCGATCCTTCTCTCGCCGCGACACAGCTCCCACCAGCCTTTCCCAGTTGTCATAATTCATAGACATCTCTGTTTCAGCTTCAACAACTTCAAATACACACATACTGAATTTATACAAGTGTGGAGAAAACAATATATATTCTTTGTTTTGAAAGCGGAGAAACCAATTCGGCAATACATTGATGTGTGAGTAAATAATAAACATTTCATGCAATACAAAGTGATTGCTAAAGTCATTTTCAAATAAAATACAATTACTTTGTGTTTAACCCTTCATTTGATAAACTGAAAAACCAGTCTCAAATACAATTCACATTTTCACATTCGAAAAACGGAACAAGAATCTTTTTAATAATCTTTGGATTATATAGTTCCAGAACAAAAGATATATGCAGCACCCAATTTACACCTTAGATAAACAATTTCCAAGAAACCACCCCACAATTTCTTGACTCAATGTAAAAGTCGTACACGATGTGGACAGAGAGAATAAATCCTAAGAGCAACTCCAATGGGACTACTCCATTTTGGAGTATTTGGCGTCAATTTTACAGTTGTTTTTTCCAATTTTGTCCTTCATGTTATACTAGACAAATTTGTTTTTCCTCATATATCCTTTTTCATACTCTTTTATTTAGGGTAATTAGCACAAAATGTCCCTACCTATTGCAGTAATTGTGCAAAACATCCATACTTTCCAAATTTTGGCATTTTCACCCTCACCTACTGGATTTCTTGCGCAAAAGGTCATTCCATCCAAAAAGCAAAGACGAGTCGTATTGCATAGAAAGGGCAAATTAGTCCACCACATATTTTCACTTTTATATATATATATATATATATATATATATATATATATATATATAGAGAGAGAGAGAGAGAGAGAGAGAGAGAGAGAGAGAGGGGGAGGAAGATGATAAGATGAAGAAGAAAATGAAATTATTTGGATTCAAATTCTTCTTTGTTTGATGCTCTTTAATGTGAAGAAGAAGAAAAAAGGGGAAAAGTTGAAAAGAAGAAGAAGAAAGTGAAATCATTTTGAACAAAAATAATAATTTTAATGTCAAATCTTTTTCTGCTTTTTCGGTGCTATTAATGGAACAAGATATGTTTTGGAATGATGAAAAACTTCAATCTCTTTTTTGCCAAGAGAAGGAAACTTTTTTTGAATCAAACAATATTGTTGAAATCGAATTTTCTGTCTCTTGCTCGAAAACAGTATGTAGAATGGATCTTGAAAGTCAATTCCCATTATAGATTTTCAGCATTGACTGCCATTCTTGTAGTTAATTATCTTGACAGATTTATTTTCATCCTTCATTTTCAGAAAGATAAGCCATGGATGATTCACGAAGGAGGAATAGTGCTATTTTTTATTTCCTGGTATGTAGTAGTGAGCAAAGACGTTGACAATCGATAATACAATTAGATGAGGATGTTTACCACAAATTTTAAAATAGGTAGAGCCATTATGCACATTAAGAAATGAAAAATAGGGACGATTTATACAAGTAATCCAAAAGGTAGGGACGTTATGCACATTTATATACAAAGGTATAGATGTTTTCAGAAAAGGTAGGAACGTAGTGCATCGTGCATTTTGATGTGTAATTGACGTTGCAGAAAACATCCATACCTTTGTATATAAATGTACAGAACGTCCTTACCTTTTGGATTAACTTGTATAAATCGTCCCTATTTTTCATTTCTTAATGTCCATAACGGCCTTACCTATTTTAAGATTTGTGGGGAACATCATCACCTAATTGTATTATCGATTGTCAACGTCCTTGCTCACTACAACATACTAGAAAATAAAAAAATAGCACTATTTCTTCATTTTTGTCAAAACTAATGAAAAAATCTCTTCTGCCACAAAGAGATTGAAGTTTTTCATCATCCCATAACATATCTTGTTCCATTAACAGCACCAAAAAAACAGAAAAAGATTTGGCATTAAAATGATTATTTTTGTTCAAAATAATTTCACTTTCTTCTTCTTATTTTTCTTCAACTTCTCCCCATTTTTTTTTCTTCTTCTTCACAGTAAAGAGCATCAAACAAAGAAGAATCTGAATCCAAATTTTGCTTTATATCCATCTTCTTCTACAAAAGAGAAAACAAAAAGATATCCAAACTCCATTTGAACTGACATTAAAATTATTATTTTTGTTCAAAATGATTTCACTTTCTTCTTCTCCCCATTTTTCTTCTTCTTTACATTAAAGAGCGTCAAACAAAGAAGAATTTGAATCCAAATAATTTCATTTTCTTCTTCTTCTTCATCTTCATCTTCATCTTCATCTTCTTCCTCTCTCTCTCTCTCTTTCTCTCTCTCTCTCTCTCTCTCTCTATATATATATATAAAAGAAAAAATATGGCTGGACTAATTTGTCCTTACTATGCAATACGAGTCGTGCTACTTTTTGGACGGAATGACCTTTTGCGCAAGAAATCCAGTAGGTGAAGGTGAAAATGCCAAGATTTGGAAGGTATGGACGTTTTGCACAATTACTGCAATAGGTAGGGACGTTTTGTGCTAATTACCCTTTTATTTATGTTTCTTTTCTTTTCATTATTATTTTTGTTAATATAACAAAGTAATTAATGAATACGTTAAAATAAAATTACTCAATTTTATGAATACGTTAAAATAAAATTACTCATTTCATTTCTTCTTCTTTTTTATGTTAAATGTTGTATGTTGTTAATTGTGATATTAATTGTAATACCTTTTTGAATTTGTTGTGATAAATGCAATTTTTAGGTAATTAAATTAAATTTTAATTTATAAATTTTAGTAATAAAAGAATATTTAATTTTTCATTTATAAATTTGAGTTTGAAATCAATAAATTGTTAAAATTTAAAAAATAAGGAAAGAAAACAAATACTATTTATTTTGTGCAATTTTTAAAAATCATTGTTGGAGATGGGTAAAAAAGATAGTTTGAAAATTGCATTATGTTTGTGTAAAAGTTGCACTATTTTGAAGATCATGGTTGAAGATGTCTTGATATTTGGTAAATAAGCAAAAACACTAGAAAAATGAAAGTGTTAAGCGACCTTATGCAATGACCCTAGTGGAGATATTCGAGATAGGGTTGGATGCAGGTTCAAACTTCAATATCAAACAATTTTATTACTGAGAAAACGAACCTGAGGGAGCTTGACAAGTCTAACAAATCAGATGGAAATCAACAAAGAAATGAACAATTTGACTAAATGGCTATTTACATAAAATGTGTTCAAATTGTCCTTAACAAATTTACAAAATTCACGTCAATATCCTTATAATCAATTCGACACATCTATATCTTTCTTAAAAATTTAAAAATTCTTTCTCTTCTACAACCCACCACCGGTCTTCAAAGGTGTACCACCACCACTCTTAAAACCGTGCACCACCACTGCACCACCGTCAAGCCGAGATACCGCACCCAAACTTGGCTATTTTTTCGCCTTCAAGCTGAGACATTTCAAGTAAAATTTGACCCTTTCGTATATTTATTTTGCCCCATTTTTCAGATTGTATGTTGGTGCATAGTTGTGGTGTATTAGTCGATTTTTAAAGTTTTGTAGTAATTGTCCCATTTGTTTATTTATAATTGTTCTCTTAATCAATTTGTTCTGTGATTTCTAGTCAATTTTTGCATGTAGATTTATGTTTACTCGAATTGTTGCGATGCCTTTGAACTATCGATTCGACATTTTCAAGTTCAAATTTAATGTTAATCAAGTTATTAATATAAAAATTAATGTATACTATACCTAAAACGTTTATAAGGAATTGATGTAAAAGATTGCACTTAGAAATAAATCTACAATTCCTATAAGTCAGATAAACCTTGTTCTTAGAAATAATTCGTAATAGAAATTTACTTTGATGAACTCCGTGAGATATGATATTCTATAATCTTTAATACTACAGTTGTCCAATTGTCTTGCCTCTAATGATAATCTACACAACAAGAACAAATCTAGATTTTCACATTTAAGAACATACGGATGTTCTGTCTCTTTCTTGTGCTAGAAAGTTATAAAGACAATCAAGATTCTATAAACTGTAGCCTAGTATTTGTAGGCTAATCTAACCTTAATTATAGTCTTACTAAATTAAATTGTACTAGACCACAACTAATTGGCCCAATTAATTAATCTAAATAATTAATTTGACTCATAAGTAATTAAGTCCAACCTAGTAATTTGGATATTGGATAATTCTTATAATTTTCCACTTGAACAATGTCTAATTTCAAATACTAAATTCCCACCTTTTGTGTGTGACCCATTAAGTTCTCATTCAAGATGACACAATGATGTTATCATCAATCTACCTAGATCGATCAATATCACATCGCCATTCAAGATGGATGTTTAGCAATGTGTCAAGACAATCTATGTAAAGAAAAATGTCATGTAGTATGACAGAACTAATATATGTGTGATTACTATAGAAATATAATTAAATTGGTTAAGAAATATGCATCAGCATCGATCTCATTTCAATTAATTATATTATTCACCCCAACTCTTCATTGATCTAATCTAGTTATTATTGAAATATTTTGAACTCGTAATTCCATCACGACCGAAGAACTTTTTATCAACTTAAGTGGGTAAAATGCAGGTGATAAACATATCCATGAACGAGCAGTCTTGAGTGACTTAGCAAACTGACATTGATAATGGACTTATTTTTCACTATAACAATAGAAGATACATTGTATTAACATTTTAATACAAATTTAATATTTCAATTAGATGGATTGATCTCATCATACTTCTTGTATATTAACCAACATCAAACATGCAATAAATCATACATAATAATAACTTTGGATGATCATGGACTTTATCTATCTAGTCTCTCTAAGACAAAAAAAGACTAGTTGGTCAATTCCTAGAGGACGTTGTATTTGATCATCGAATGTTAAAATGCAATCAACTCCACCTCCTGCTGCAACGAGTTGGCACGCAGACTTAAATAAATAGACACACATGTCTATATATACAAAATAAGGCTCGTATACCAAAATAAATAAAATGGCTCAAAAATCCAATTAAATAAATAATAGGCTCGCTGTCAATTTTAGTTAAAAAAAATAGGCTCACAAGCCCAACCAATCAATCAATATGAACAAATCAACCATACAACCAGTCACATAGTTCAAGTCCATAATCATACACTAAACATCTATTTATTTATTTATTATCTAATATTAAATATTAAATTTATAAATTTGCAGAGATCCAACGACAGTCTAAACTATTTAGACATTTCAGAACGTACTAGATGGAATTAAATAATTAATCTGGTTAATTTTTAATAATAAAATTAAGCAATTAATTCATTAGATCAAATAATTTTATTAATAAAAGGAAATTTTCAAAAACAATAATTTTATTTTATCTCATGATTTAAAGCCATACCATAAATTAAGGATAAAAAGGTTAAAATTGTAATTTTATAAAGTCAAAAGTCAAAATTTCATTCAGTTTAAAAAAATTTAAAAATGGTTTAAAAGGTATTTTGGTCAATACTGAAAGTTTAACCAGCATTTAAATTTTAATAATTACGATTTTATGAAAAAATTTAAAATTACATTTAAGACTCTGTTTTTTCTTTTAAAGTTTGAGGACTTGCTATGTAATTTTTGAAATTGCACAATAAGTCCTTTTTAATTTTAAAACAGAGGGCAAAAATGCAAATTGCACATTCAATCCTTTTAAGTTTTAAAACAGTGGGCTTTCTTATCCAATTTTGTAAATTGCATAAGAGGTTGCTTTTAATCTTTTGAAATAGGAGGGGCTTTTCATGCAATTTTGTAAATTGCATGGAGGCCTTCTCTCTAAATTGAACCAAGCCGCAGAAACCTTTCAGTGTTTCATCATTGCGGCGCCGGTAGACCATTGGGCAGTAATCGCGCCGGTAGACCATTGGGCAGTAATCGCGCCGGTGTTGGCCTATAACATATAAAAAATAATAATAAAAAATATATTTATAGATGATAAAATAATATTAAAATAATAAATAAATATTGCAGGTTCTAGAAATAATGCGCGAGGCAAAATAAACCAGATGGTTAACCAAGGAATACAGGTCGTTTATTCACCGATTGAAAATTTACCATAGTTCAATTTAACCCCAAAACACGAATGTCTCTATCACTTCGATGTAATCAGCAAACCACCCAAACACTTCACTCTTCCTAAAATCCAATCATTTTTGTTCTTCCAGTAACTGTAAGAAATTTATTCAGATGATTCTAAAAAAAAATCTCTATAAAAACATATTAACAAATATTTACTTACCTTATTTATTATTTACCTTGTTGGTAGAATTGTATTTGTAGCAAGATATCAAGTATGTAATATTTCTATTTTAGGTAGAATTATTTTCCTATTAGTATATATATCATGTACTCTTATACAATTCAATTCATTCAATTGAATCAATACAGAGAATTATTTCTCCACACATATTTTCTCTCATATTTTTACATGGTATCAGATAGATGATTCTGAGCAACGATGTCTGGCACAAAAATCATAGAAGCGACGATTGCCCAATCGGATCCCATGGCTCTACAGCAATCCGATCACCTAATCCTCGTTTCTAAACTACTTGATGGAAACAATTATAGACAATGGAGTAGGGCTATAAGAATTGCCCTCATTGCCAAAAATAAAATTGGCTTCGTTGATGGAAAGATCAAAGTGCCAAAAGCAGAAGATGATATGTATTCTATTTGGGAACGGAGTAATCACATGGTACTATCATGGATACTTAATTCAGTACATTCAGATATTGTTGAAAGTATCATATACTCTAAATCTGCCATAGAAGTATGGAACGACCTACGAGATCGATTTTTCAAGGTAATAATGCGTAAATATATCAGATTCGCCAAGAAATTTTTGAGCATCGACAAGAAAATTAATCGATGTCAGCTTATTATACCAAATTAAAGGGACTATGAGATGAATTGGGTTCTTATCACAACCTAATTGGATGCACTTGTGGAAATCTTAAGGCACTGACAGAAAGGGATGAGAAGGAAAAGGCTATGTAATTCCAGATGGGGTTGAATGATTCTTATTCCACAGTTCGTGGAAACATGCTTATGATGAGCCCCTTCCCAGATACCAAAAAAGTCCACGCTATTTTAATGCAACATGAAAGACAAGTTGAGGTTGCAACAGATCGTGAAGGGCAACATTCAATCAATTGGGTGAAATAGAACTAGAAAAGAGACAATCGGCCCAACCGGTTCATCATACCAGTCGACCGTTTTGACAGAAACTAGATAGAAACAGTGCGCCCATTGTGGGATGACTGGCCACGTTGT
This sequence comes from Forsythia suspensa, assembly GCA_023638005.1. Classification (NCBI taxonomy): domain Eukaryota; kingdom Viridiplantae; phylum Streptophyta; class Magnoliopsida; order Lamiales; family Oleaceae; genus Forsythia; species Forsythia suspensa. The sequence goes on along the minus strand of CM042666.1, from coordinate 23,084,585 downwards.
TGATACCTGCTATTCCATCCATGGCTTCCCTCCAGGGCACAAGTTTCATGGGAAGGACGTTAAGTTACGAAACTAACGCTTCACAAACACTGCCGCCGCTTCTACACCTGACCCAAAGGAAGGAAAAACACTCACAGCCAAGGAATACGAGCAGATCATAACACTTCTAAATAGCAAGACGGGTAATGATAAGTCTCATATTAATATCTCAGGTATCAATTCATCTACTACCTCTTTGAGTAATTCATGTATTATTGATAGCGGGACCACTGACCATGTGACGAAGGATGGGATCGTTGAGAATAAATCCATGCCAAAGCACAAAATTGTTCAATTACCGGATGGGGGGTCACGCCCTTATTAAATCTATTGGTGCCGTTAACTTAGGGAATAATATGACTGTTGATAATGTGCTCAAAGTTAATCTGTTATCTATCAATAAACTTACAAGAGGATCAGGTTGCTATGTGACATTTTTTCCTGATTTTTGTGTCATACAGGATTTGACTACGAAGAAGACAATTGACTTGGGAATGCAGAGTAACGGCCTATATTATCTTTCACAAAGACCCCAAATACATCATGGATCAACCAATCTATGGCATAGACGTCTTGAGCACCCTTCAGCCTTACCTCTTTAATTCCTAACACAAAGTGTTTTAGATATTAGTTTTGATTCCTACAATATTTGTGATGTTTGTCATTTGGCAAAACAATCTAGATTACCTTTTCAAGTTAGCCAAATTTCTAGCAATAAACCATTTGATTTGATTCATTGTGATATCTAGAGACCTCATAGAATTTATTCTTATTCTAGTGCTAGATATTTCCTTACAATCGTTGATGATTTCTCTCGCTATACTTAGGTACACCTTATGCGTCACAAATCTGAAACTCAAGGCATAATTAAGAATTTCTTTGCTTGGGTTAAAACTCAACACAACCTGACTATAAAAGTCCTACGGTCTGACAATGGTCAAGAGTTCTTATCCTTGCAAACATTCCTAAATGAAAATGGTACCATTTTTCATAGTGGAGAGAAAACACCCCCACCTCCTTAATGTGGCTCGTGCCATTAGATTTCAAGCCAATCTCCCGTTAAAATTTTGGGGGGAACATATCCAGAAAGCTTGTTACCTTATCAATCGGATACCTTCGCCATTGCTCTCACACAAAACACCATACGAACAATTGCACAAGAAACCACCACCTTATTCCCATTTACGTGTCTATGGTTGTCTGTGTTTTGCCACCAACCTCAAACCCAGCCATAAATTTGACACACGAGCCAGACGATGTGTGTTTCTTGGATACTCCCCAAGACAAAAAAGGATACCTCTTATATGACTTAACCGATAGAAAGCTAGTGGTGTCCCGAGACGTCGCGTTCCATGAAACCATATTTCTATACGCCTCCCATCAAAATGATAAAACCAACTCCATCCCGTTGCCACAATATATGCCTCTGGATATTGAAATGCCACATTTAACATACCCTAAGGACCAACATATAGCAAAAACATATAGCTTGCTTGAAGGTCCCGAACACTGGTCAACCAGTCGACTGGATAGTTCATCCTTTCCAACAAAGAACAAAATCGATCGACCGGTTTCCTCATCCGTTTCAACAGGGAGCTCAAACGATCGACCGTCTTCACCTACCGGTCGATCGATTGAGCAGTTTTTTCCACTTTCACCTGACAGCCATCCAGACCAACCTCCTGTAGTACCAAATGACCAAATTCGACGTTCTACAAGATCGGTTCAAACCCCAATTCACCTGAAAGATTATTATGTTAATCATGCTCTGCCTACTCAAGTCGGGTCTCTTCTGGTCAAATCCAGTACTCGACATCCTATATCAAGATATGTATCATATAATAATCTTTCTTCCATTCATTGTGATTTTACATACAATGTTTTTTGCATCATTGAGTCAGCTACATATGAGGCAACATGTCAGGATCCCAAATGGGTAGCTGCTATGAACAATGAAATTCGTGCATTGGAAAAAAAACAATATTTGCTCCCTTGTCTCGCTTCCTCCGGGTCATCATTCTATTGGTAGTAAGTGGATGGTCAAGGTCAAATTTCATTCTGATGGTACAGTTGAACGATATAAAGCACGGCTGGTGGCAAAGGGGTTTACACAACGAGAAGGGATTGATTATAATAAAACTTTCGCTCTAGTTGTAAAGTTAACAACAATCAAATGCTTACTTGCTATCACCTCTATTCGTAACTGGACACTTCATTAGATGAATGTACTTTCTTCATGGTGATCTTGATGAAGAGGTCTATATGACTCCCCCACCTGGATTTCTTCGACAGAGGGAGCAACTTGTATGTCGACTCCATAAATCTTTATATGGATTAAAACAGGCATCTCGTTCTTGGTTTCAAAAATGTGTATCTGCTATTATTCAGTTTGAGTTCAAACAGTCACATGCAGATTACTCATTCTTTACCAAGGTCAGTGGTGATTTATTTATAGCTATTTTATAATTTGTGGATAATATGATCGTCACAGGAAATGATAGAGAAGAAATTTCTCTACAAAGACGTTCTTTGCATCTCAATTCAAGTTGAAGGACCTTGGCACATTAAAATACTTTATTGGAGTAGAAATTGCTCGCTCAAGATCAAGGATTTCAATAAATCAAATGAAGTATACTCTTGACATTCTTCAAGAGGCAGGATTACTTGGAGCAAAACCTGCAGCATTTCCCATGGAACAGTCATTAAAATTTAATTTGACAGATGGAAAGTTGTAGAAAGATTCCACATATTATTGACGGTTGGTATGGAAGCTCATTTATCTCACCATTATTAGACCAGAAATCTCATATTCAGTCAATACACTCAGTCAATTCATGCAGGTGCCTAGACAACCCCATCTTGATGCAGTTCACCGATTGCTCCGATACTTGAAAGGGGCACTATGACGAGGATTATATTTCCCATCAAGTGAAAAATTGCAGCTAGCAGGATTTTCTGATGCAGATTGGACTGGATATATTACTACACGACGGTCAATTATGGGATATTCTATATTTTTGGGAAAGGCGCTTATATCATGGAAAAATAAGAAGTAAACAACTGTGTCCAAATCTTCAACAGAAGTAGAGTACAGGGCTATGGCTTCCATTACTTGTGAGCTTACATGGTTGAGACAGTTGCTGACAGACTTATGTGTGGATCACCCACAAGCCGTAACCTTATATTGTGACAACCAAGCAACAATACATGTTACGGCTAATCCAGTATATCATGAGAGGACAAAACACATTAAAATAGATTGTCATATTGTTCGTGAACGAATCGTTGAGGGAGAGATCAAGACTGCCTATGTTCCAAGCAGCAATCAGATTGTAGATTTATTTACTAAAGCACTGGGCATGGAGGCATTTCATAGTTTCACTCGCAAGTTGGGTACTTTTGACATACATGCTCCAACTTGAGGGGGTGTATTAACAAATATTTACTTACCTTATTTATTATTTACCTTGTTGGTAGAATTGTATTTGTAGTAAGATATCATGTATGTAATATTTCTATTTTAGGTAGAATTCTTTTCCTATTAGTATATATACCTTGTACCCTTATACAATTCAATTCATTCAATTGAATCAGTACAGAGAATTATTTCTCCACACATTTTCTCTCATATTTTTATAAGACAAGATGAATAACCAAGGTACAAAACTGTTTTATAACGTAAAAACCCAAAGTTGAGGAGGTGGCCACATGGTCCCAATCGGTGGGGACTAGTCTCAACTAGTGGCCACTCGTCCCAACTAGTAGGGACTAGTCACCAAGTCCCAACCAGTGGTCCCAACCAATGGGTACTAGTTCTAATCGGTGGGAACTTGTCCCAATCGTGTACGCTAGTTCCAAACACTTTAAACCATATTTCCGTTCTCTTAAATGCTATTAATTTTTATAGGATTAACATCAGACTAGAACCAAAGCTAAGGTGAGTAGAGTTTAAAGACGAACTAATGAAGTTGCTAAAGAATAAATTCTCGACCAAATTCTTTATTACTCATTTAATTTTTGATATCACTGTCATTCTTAATTTTTAATTAAATTTTTATACTTTCTTAAATTTTTAAGCGGCAAAATATCATAATCAAGTGTTTCATCCCATGATAAAAACTAATGTGTAAATATCAAATGTATATATATTCTAGTATGTCCAAAAGCTTGGTTCAAGCCAAGATGATGACATAAAATATATGTGATAAAGTCATGTTTGATATGTTAATAGAGCCAAAAATATTGGCCATAAAGCCATGTTTGATAAGTTAGCAAGAGCCAAAAGTATTGGCCATATGGTGAAGAATATGTGAATAAAAGGGATATGGCAGAATGTTAAATAGGCAAATGAATATTATGAATTGAGAAATGGGTCATATGAAAGTGATGAACAACTATTACGGGAGTACTAAGATACAAAAATGTTAATGTATTGAATGGATTCCATCTAGATATAAATATTTACACATGAGCACCCCTCCACTCACTGAACTGTGAATGTTCACATGTTTCTTTATTTATTTAGTGAAGATGGACATATAATTTTTTACAACAACGATCGAGGGGTGGATCGTCCTACTTGACCGACTCTAAGCTCGTTGGGTCTCCATTACCAACCTGTGGTCATATGAGATTCATGCACCTGGATTTAATAAGTAGAAAATGTCAATCACAAAAGACAATATATATGATTCCCGCACAATGATCATTAAAGGAATTCATACTAACTTTGAATATAGTAGACAAGAAACCATAATAATGACAAGAAATGATATTGTATTTCGTATCAAGAACTTATATGTAAAAGTATTAGGCATATAAAGGTGTATCAAAACTTGTGAACAATCAATTTCTGTTCAGCCAAACTCCAATACAATTAGATTATTTTCAAGAGATGTTATTCATCGTCATAAACAAAAATACGAATACCTGCATGTTGGATTAGTTCAAATTGCTGTCAAACCCCTTTTTAGGCTTGGTTTAGACATCCCTATTTGTTTAACTCTTAGAGATAAAAGATGGGAAAAATTTGAGAAATCCTTATTATCAATTATCGATTCAAATCTTGAAAGTGGTCCTGCATATTGCAATTGCTTTCCCAATTCCCAAAACTCATTATTTTGAGGAAGAAGAAGATTCGACCCGTCATGGTTCTGAATCCCCTACCTTCTCAGATATGAGATCCGAAAGAAATCAATTGAATGTCATTTCTTCCACAATCGACAGAAAAAGAGAATTCAAAAATGACAAATCACCCCAAGTTGCTGCCTTTAGAAGAGAACTCAAAAAATCTGTTTCAAAAAAAGAAATTAATAAATACTGGGAAGAATTTTATTCTTATCCAGAAGATATTAGTTTCTATGAATGGAGTTACTTCAAAACCTTTGGTGAAAAACCCAAAAAGCCCAAACCTTTCATCAACACTGCCCATGATAAAACCAAAGTTTGGAAAACTCCCTCTGGAAATACTTTTCAATCCGTTCACCCCCATTTTGAGAAAATTGTCATCCCAAAAGGAGATGTCAAGGTTGTTGCCTCTCCTCTCAAACAAATTTTCGATAAAAATGAACATAAAAACCCAACCATCAAAGACATCAAAAATCTTCAACAGCAGAATAATTATACAAATATTCTTCTCCATTCTGTTGCTACCCAGCTCAATTAGATTGATCAGCCTATCAAGATGGAAACTCCTTCCAAAAGAGATAAAGGAAATGAGAAAGTTCAGACTCCAAAACCCGAACCTAACCCCACTACAAAAACTCTCCTCAAACCAATTGAAAACAAAGTTCAATTCGGTTCCTGCTCAGCTTCTTCTGATATCTTAAAGGAAATCGTCAAACATCTTCAGAATAAAGAATCATCAAGCAAGATCAATGTCATTGATTCCATTCAAGAAATTCAAGAACAGTTTGAAGATTTACAAATCAATAAACTTACAAATGTTAATCAAAATCTTCCTCACTACTATCCCCGCCCAACCTTCCCAGATATGCTTCATGAGGAACCTAGGCAACCTAGGACTACCTTTTCTGAAAATGAGGTTATTGCTTGGGATATTGATGGATTAACTGAACATCAAATCCTTCATCTTGTTGGAGAAATGACCATGGCAGCTGCTGCCTATGGTGGAAGAGGTAACTCTGACAAAGATGCTGCTACCAACATTGCTAATGGCTTCATTGGTCAATTAAAGAATTGGTGGTTTAACTATCTCTCTCTTGCCGATCGTACCAATATTCTTCAATCTGTCAAAACCGAAGGTGATAATCCTCTTGACCCAACCAAACAAGATGCTGTGAACACCTTGCTCTTCACCATCCTCACACACTTCATCAGAGAACCTTCCATCTTTATGGAAAGAGCCTCTGATATCCTAATGAATCTTTCTTGCCCAAAACTTCAAGACTTCAGATGGTACAAAGATATCTTCCTTCAAAAAGTCATGCTTCGCGATGACTGCAATTCTGCTTTCTCGAAAGAAAGATTTATTGCCGGTCTTCCAAAACTCTTTGCGGAGAAGGTTCGTGAAGCAATCAAAGATGAATACACTACTCTGCCATATGACTCCCTCACATATGGCCAACTCATTGGTTTCATTAACAAAGAAGGTTTATCTCTCTGCAATGATCTCAAACTCAGAGCTAAACTCAAATCCGAAAGAGTTGAAGGTCGCAAGGAACTTGGCTCCTTTTGTGAACAATATGGATACGAACATATCCATCCTCCTCCTTCGAAGTCCTTCAAAAAACAGAGAAAACATTTTAAAAATAAAAAATTCCATAAAAATCCCTCTCCTGAATATTACAAGAAAAACAAAAATCCTAATAGATTTTACAAATATAACAAATACAAAAGAAAACGCGATGACTCCAAAAATAAAGGAAAATCTCCAAAAAGGCCTCGTGATCCCAAAGACGCTACCTCCTGGAAACGCCAAAAGAAATGACATTATGCAAATAAATGTCCTCTAAAAGAAAAAATCAATAATTGACAAATTGACAAAGATCTTAAAGATCAATTACTTCATCTCATCGATTCTTCGAGTTCTTCGGATTCCGATGATGTTATCTATAATATTCAAGAAGATTACGATTATTATGATGACTCATCATCCTCTCAATCTTCCGAAACTAAGAAATGCAAATTGCAAAGACAATTGTTCTTGCGATTCAAACACAATCAATGTCCTCACCTCCCAGAAAGAATTAATTCAAGAAATTATTAATCAAATTGAAGATTTTGATCTTAAACAATAGTTTCAAAATCTTCTCAATCTAGAAGAACCTAAACCTCCTCCTAGAACTTATAATCTCAATGATGTTATGAATAAATTCAAAAAATCTAACAAAGCTTCTTCCAG